>JAKCOX010000002.1:82578478-83917646 GCA_022605575.1 Laterallus jamaicensis coturniculus | reverse complement strand
GAGAACCTGGTTCACCAGGTTGGACAGGGTCTTTCGGTTGCTATGATGATAAGGTATACAACACAGGCATGTAAAAGGTTTATCATAACTGCCTCGCTCCGCTTGACTTATGAAAAAATAATCCACCAACCTATGTGGAGATGAGCTTTAAAGTCCAAGCCTATTCTGTAAAACATATAAACGCTTAAATACAACTGAATTTGCAAATTCACTGTCTCAAGATGAGGGCTTACACACAGACAAGGCAGCTGGATCTCTCCATCCACAGAAATCCGTGGTAAGCCTGGCAGCCTCCAGAATTTGCAGTGCATTTTTGTGGACCTATCTTTCTTATTAGGGATGTGTGGTTATTTATAGAGCAGTAGCTGAGACTAGACATCTAGTTGCTGTGAAAAAGGGAGAGCTGGCTGAAAGTGTTGCATTTAAGCAGTTTGATCGGAAGGGATGATGGAAAATTGGATTTTCAACAAACCTTTCTGAGGGGGATGTAGGACCTGTTTTCCAAAAAAACTTTAACACTAATGCTGAAGCTCAAAAATTGCCCAAAGATGCAATAATTGGCAGTTCTGTATTTCAAAATGTTGCCAGAGTACCTCATGATAACTATAATTCAGTTGCATCATGTCACCTTTCTCTGCCAAACCACATCTCCCATGATTCACTGAACACCCAGAATATGTGGTCTCTTTTTCTGACAAAGACCATATGACCAAGACATAAAATAACCTGCTAATATACAGAAAGGAGAGAAGCATGTATCAAAGCTATACTACCTGCGAAATATCCTGAAGTGTTTCCAAATGGAAATATTTCAGGGTTCCACAAGTTTTTCAATAGTTTAATTTTTACAGTTAAAACAAGCAACACCCCCCTACTCCCCCAAATTAACTGCAGGTGTTGTAACAGGCAAAGGCCAGAAAGAACACAGAAAGGTGAAGGGATTTGCCCCAGAGACTGAGTTTATTTTGGGGAACTCTTCTTTGCTTAGCACACTGTTGTGCTTCAGAGGCTCTAAGACTGGAAGCAAAGTTGAGGGAGGCACTGGAGCAGGTTGTTAGGATGGAACATTAGTCATATCATCAGTCTATGCTTAAATAATTCCCATGTGTGCTGCTACACCAAGTTAAATATACTGGGTCTTATTTTCAGCTCTGTGGCACTTGCATGAAACCACTGAAATTAAGGAATTGCACCAATGTGCTTTAGAACAGAATTAAGCATATTTTCTTCATTGAAAATATTACTGGTAATTGGTAACTGTGCCTTTAAACACATGGATCAACTTTTGCCTTTTCCTTGGGGAAAATAAAAAACCTGTGCTTTCTTCTATGAGCCTGTAGTCATTTGGGAGAAAGAATCAGAGATCAGCTGTCATTGAAGAGAGCATCAGATGAGTTTGTGGCAGCAAGACACAGTGAGGATGTTAAAAAAAAACCCCTCCATCGTCCAACTATTTTGTTCACATTGTTGGAGAGAGATTAATCTTAAAATTAGTAGTTCATTATCATTCTTGAGGAAAAGGCGTAAATTTTACACTAAGAGTATCTCTTAAAGCATCACATACACAGCAGAGCTGGCACAGAAAAGCAATCAGACTGCAGAAGGGAAAGAGGATTCATGATCCAGGCAGGGTTATTTTCCACCCTCTCCCCTTGTCTGAACCCTCCACTTGCTTCCAGGATGAGAGCAACAAGAATTTTGCAGGATAGTATATGATCTACTGCCTTAGCCAAGTAACCTGGGGAATGCACAGGTCAATGGGATGCACTAGCCACAGCAAGAGAGTGAAGGACTCCAGTGTCTCACCAGTACCACCCTCACCTCAGCTGCAGACGCTGCTTTCTGTCTGCCATCTGACTTAACTCTCTGCCCACTTAGCAGCAATGTTAAATTGCTTACCCCATGCCCTTTTCTTTCACTCAGCTTTTAACATCCACATTCACTATTTTTTGGTCTACTTACTCCTGCTCCAACAAACCCTGCCCTAAAATGTTAAAAATGACAGCCAAATGATAAAATAAAAGGTCATCTGTGATGCAAACATGGTGTTTTGCCAAACCTCTCTCTGATCATAATGCTTATCTGTTGCATTACCTTTCCCAGCTCTGTTTCTATCTTGACCAGTCAGACAATAAACCCCCTGTAAAACTGGCAATCTCTCCTGCTTGTATGGAAAGCTAGATTTAGCTTGGAGTCTCAGATGCAGGTCTTTATATGAACAGAGTTGCTAAGCTACAAAGTTTAGATGGTTCTTAAATTTCAGTAGTCTCTAAGAAAAATGTTACATGGAGTCACGTTCTCACTCCTGTACATCAGGGCCCAGCCATGGGGACAGGGCACCCTGCATAATGGCAAACCACAGGAGCATCTTTTTACAATGCGAGAAAAGAAGACATTCTGTGACTTCTGTGAGAAAAGGAGAATTCTATGATTCTGTGATTTGGAAAGTCATCAGAAGATTCTCAATCATCTCCTTTTAAAGGTGGCAGGGATAAAAGCCAATATAACTATTATTTCCCTTATTCCCTCCCTACAACACACTATTTCAACGTGCAACACTGGAAATGTTCCAGTCCAAGAATGTGGCCAGAGGTAAGAAGGGAATGTATATTCTTATAAATAACAAGACACAGAATAGCTCAAGTAAATAAAACAGCTAAGATGAAGAAGGGCAGATGAATCCTCGTGATACAAAGCTCAAGACAAACCGTAACTATTAAGATTTAGGATAAGAGCATTACTCAGGCAGATTATCATATAGCTGTCTCCTGTGAGAGCTATTTCATCTTATTCTGAAATATTTGGTGCTGGCCTGAGTCCACGAGTGGATAAATGAGTTGAGGAATGTTATTTCTGACATTGTGGTAAATCTTAACGCTTCCCAAGCAGGGCAGCTGGCAGGTTTTGAGAGAGTCTGCTAGATTAAACTTTATTCATACAAATCACTGCAAAGAAGCTGTACTATGAAGTATTGCTGTATCGCACCTCTAATGTTATGTCAAGCTTCTTGAACCGCTTTGCGTCAAAGGACAGAATGCTGAACCCCAATGAATCCTGATTAAATTGAGTGTGGCTATGGTCCAGGCTACAGGGCAGATTTCTTGACTGAAAACAAGCTACAATATTTTGTTCAAATATTTAATCTCAACATCCCATTCTTGCAATAGACTTTCACACTGGTGAGATGCATGATAAAGAATATCACCTGCACAGAGTAATCTTACAATAAAATACGTGCCAGTTTCTAAAAAAGGAAAAGTGTCTTTTATTGTAAAATCTTAATTTAATTCAGCTATTTTCTATACCTGAATTTCTGCATGTCATTTTTCATGACTGAAGAACTTTCTCCTCTTAATATTTTTTTTTCCAAACTTTTAAATATTCTTGTCTCTTTACCATTTTTGTACTTTATACCCCACTGGATTGTCTCCTGAAGTCTACTTTATATTATGCCAGCTTTCTTTGCTGCTACAAATTTTAAGATTTTCCTCATCATCACAGAGCCCTTTGCCAGTTTCCAACTCTCCACTCAAAAAGACATTTGAAGATACTTTTCTTTTCCACACTTCATATAAAAGCTAAAAACGCACAGGGTCTGATCAGGAAGAAAGGTCAGTTGCTAATAGGAAAGGTTGCATTACAAATACACTTCTACACAGCACCATGGCGCCAGTCGCAGCAAAGGACATGCCAAGTGTGTTGAGCAACTCTGTTGTTCTGAAGGAATGTTCCCTCTTGCTATCAAATCTTCCTATGCTAATAAGGCTTCTCAGGTGGCATAAAATATTATCAACCCAGGGGCTGATAAGCATTTTAATAATAATGATAATAGTAGTAGTAACAATGATGATGACAACAATAATTATAATAATACTTTGGAAAATAGCATCTGAAGGAGCTGGGGATGTTCAGCCTGCAGAAGCGGAGACTGAAGGGAGACCTTATCACCGCCTACAACTACTTGAAAGGAGGTTGCAGAGAGGTGGAAGATGGTGTCTTCAGCCAGTTGACAGGAGTTAAGACAAGGGGGAATGAATCACAGATTCACAGAACCACAAGATTGGAAAAGACCTTTAAAGATCATCAAGTCCAACCAATCCCATCCTAAGCTAAACCATAGCCCTAAGTACCTCATCTACCCTTCTTTTAAACACATCCAGGGAAGGTGACTCAACCACCACCCTGGGCAGCCTGTTCCAGGCCTTGACAACTCTTTCAGTAAAAATTTTTTTCTAATACCTAATCTGAACCTGTCCTGGCACAGCTTTTTGCCATTTCCCCTTGTCCTATCTCCTGTCACCTGGCTGAAGAGACCATCACTCACCTCTCCACAACCTCCCTTCAGGTAGTTGTAGGTGGTGATAAGGTCTCCCCTCAGCCTCCTCTTCTCCAGGCTCAACACCCCCAGCTCCCTCAGCTGCTCCTCAGAGGATTTGCCCTCCAGCCCCTTCCCCAGCCTGGTTGCCCTTCTCTGGACTTGCTCCATGACCTCAATGTCCTTCTTATGGTGAGGAGTCCAGAACTATACAGGGGCACAATGATTTCCCAAGTTCTACTGGCCACACTATTTTTGATACAAGTCAGGATGCCATTGGCCTTCCTGGCCGCCTGGGCACACTGCTGACTCATATTCAGTCTGCAGTCAGCCAACACCCCCAGGTCCTTCTCTGCCTGACAGCTCTCCAGCCAGTCCCCCCCAAGCCTGTAGTGCTGCATGGGGTTGTTATGTCCCATGTGCAGCACTCTACACTTGGCCTTGTTAAACTTCATCCAGTCTGTTCAGATCCCTTTGAAGAGCCTCCCTACCTTCAGGCAGATCAACACTTCCTCCCAGTTTAGTGTCATCTGCAAACTTACTGAGGGAGCATTCAATCCCTTCATTGAGGTCTTTGATAAAGATGTTGAACAAAACTAGACCCAAGACTGAACCCTGGGGAACACCACTCGTGACCGGCCTCCAGCTGGATTTGTGCCATTTACCACCACCCTTTGGGACCAGCCATCCAGACAGTTTTTAACCCAGCAGAGGGTCCACCTGTCTAGGCCAGTGCCAGCCAGTTTCTCAATCAGAATGCTGTGAGAAACCATGTCAAAGGCTTTACTGAAGTCCAGGTAGACCACATCCACAGCCTTCCCCTCATTCATTAAGTGGGTCACCTTGTCATAGAAGGCGATCAGGTTAGTTTGACAGGATCTACCTTTTGTAAACCCATGTTGACTGGACCTGATCCCCTGGCCATCATGCATGTGCTGCAAGATAGCTCCCAAGATGACCCTCTCCATGATCTTCCCCAGGACTGAGGTCAGACTGACAGGCCTGTAGTTCCCTGGATCCTCCTTCCGACCCTTCTTATGTATAGGTGTAACATCTGCCAGCCTCCAGTCGAGTGGAACTTCCCCAGTCTGCCAGGATTGCTGATAGATGATGGAAAGGGGTTTGGCAAGCACATCTGACAGCTCTCTCAGCACCCTCAGGTGAATCCCATCTGGCCCCATTGACTTGTAGGTATCTAACTGGCCAAGTAGGTCGCTATTCATTTCCTCCTGAAGCATGGTAACTTTGTTATTCTTCCCCTCCCTGTCAGCCAATTCCTGAGGATGAGTACTCAGGGAATATCCATCTTTACTATTAAAGACTGAGGTTAAGAAGGAATTAAGGACCTCAGCCTTGTCCTCATCACTTGTCACTAATGTTCCCCCTGCATCCAATAAGGACTGGATATTCTCCTTGACCCTCCTTTTAAAGTTAATACCTATATTATATACCTATAGAAGGACTTTTTATTATCTTTTACAGAACTGGCCAGTCTGAGTTCCAGTTCAGCTTTAGCCCCTCTGACATTCTCCCTACATGATCTCACTATATTCTTATAGTCGTCCCAAGACACCTGCCCCTTCTTCCAAAGCTCATATTTTTCCCCCTTTTCCCAAATATCTTCCTGGATTTCTCTATTCAGCCAAGCTGGCTTCCTTCCTTGATGTCTCCTCTCCCTGCAGACCGGGACAGCCTGTTCTTGTGCCACCAAAATTTCCTTCTTGAGGAGCAACCAACCTCTTGGGCTTCTTTCCCCTCAAGGGCTGCCTCCCATGAAATCTTATCGAGCAGCTTTCTGAACAGTCCAAAGTCAGCCCTACAGAAGCCTCAGGTGCTAGTTCTACTGTCTTCCCTCCTAACTTCTCCCAGTACTAAGAATTCTATCAGCTCATGATCCCTATGCCCCAGGCATCCTCCAACCTTCACATCCCCCACTAGGCTTTCTCTGTTTATAAACAACAAGTCCAGCAGGGAACCTGCCCTGGTTGGTTCACTCACCAGCTGGATCAGGAAGTTGTCTTCCACACACTCTAGGAACCTGCTGGACCGCTTCCTCCCTGCTGTATTGTACCTCCAGTGGCACTAAACTGCACCAGGGCAGGTTCAGATTAGATGTTAGGAAAAAATATTTCACTGAAAGAGTTGTCAGGATGTGGAACAGGCTGCCCAGGGAGGGGGTTGAGTCACCATCCCTGGATGTGTTTAAAAAAAAGGTAGATGAGGTACTTAGGGATATGGTTTAGCATAGGACAGGAACCACTGGATTTGATAATCTTAAAGGTCTTTTCCAACCTTGCAATTTTGTGATATTTCCTTGAAAATAGCTAGAGGAAAATTAAAGTGTAAAAGTCTTCACTGTAGAGTGCAGCCACATGAGAGGAAATTTAGGACATGGGATCATTTTCTAGTGACAACAGCAGAGGATGGGGACACGAGATCTAGACTTCTTTTTGGTTCATTTGGTTTGCCTAATTCTTCCATCCTGTTCCATGCGGCCTTGGGCTAGCTGAGTAACTTGCTTTGCTTTGGTTTCCCCATCCTAAATTAAGGTTTTCCACTAAATTACGTAGAGCTATGAAGTTTCCAAAGCAAAATGAAAGAATGAGCAATAGCACTTTGAATTTAGTATGTATTCCTAAAGCTTTACAACTTACTCTTAGCATCTCACTATCATTTCGGGGTTGGAAGAACTTTAGAACATTTAAAGCAAAACTCGGTTTAATTGCAATATTTTTCTACAGAATTCCAACCAAAACTACACCCCTCTTTAACCCAAGTTCAAGATAGCTAAATTTTCATCAGAGAACAGGCTGTCAAAGAAATCTCTGAATTCAATATTAAAAAAAACCCAAACAGTTTCAGTATTTACAATATTCCCAGGAGTGGAACTGGGAAAGGGAGAGCTAGACTGGTTGCAGTCCCAATTCACCTTCCATTGCTATGGTGTAATGTGCTCAGAGACATGATTTATGAGCAGCTAAGTTACTGTGCAGCCTTGCTACGATTTCATGCTTCAAAGTTCTCTCTGTTTTCTTCTTAGACTACAAAATGTTCTCATTACTGATAAATCAGCAACCTCCTCATAAATTTTGTGGTACTTGATATTTACTGGGTGTTCTTCAAGAATGTCCAGTGATAGATAGACGATGGATGGAAGGAAGGAAGGAAGGGAGGATAGAATGAAAGAAAGAAGGAAAGCAGTCAGGCAAGAAGAAAGAAAGCACTTGGGAAGGCAGTAAACTAAAAAGTACTGGCAGTCAAAAATAGCTTCCCATGCCTAGTTCCACAAAACACCTGAAGTTTATGTGTATATTTTCTTTCATTCCAGTGGCATTAGGTACACACTTAAGTCCTTCATATATGTGATTCTTTGCAGGATGGCAGAGTAAGAGGTACACAGAAGCTCTCCAGCACACATCTTCACCATTTTACAGTCCTTCTGACAGATTCTATCGGAGCGCAGGTGTTAACCCAAGTGCCTGAAATTTAAGTGATGGTAGTGATCACAGCCACATCTGGAGCATTTCTGTCCCCCATCCACAGATGCACGTTTAAATTTCAGCACACATGGACCAGGTCTGACAGCTGCGAGAGAGCGTCAGTGAGAGCTAATGACACGCGTAAGCAACTGCTCTCTGTGGGGCACACAGAGAGTGCACACTGGTTTGGCTAAGGGAACAACTGAAGCAAATGTATATTTACTTCATTTGGCTTTAGATCACTCCTCAATTTCTTTGTTTAGATGTTGAAAAATTACTATGGAAGAGGCATTCTGCAGGGACATTTGTCGTTATTGAAAAACACCGGGAGATGCAAACATCTTTGCTAATTTGTAGGCAATATTAAAATAGACCTGTCAAATAGGAAGTGAAATATTAGCTTTATGAAAATTAGCCACTGTTACTGAGCTTACTACTGAAGGGTTGGATAGAAGAAAAATATAACTGTCCTGGATTTCTTTTCTATATAAGGATTTAATGTTTTGTTATTTTCTTATTCTGATTTATGTTAAAATAATATCTGCACTGTTTCTCTTTTAAAATGCATTTTTAACAAAGAATGTGAATTTCCCAAAGGTTAGATAAATAGACCATGAAAAAATAGTCTATGTGCAAATAGAAGGTTTATTTTTTTGTTTCATTTTTTGGGTTTTTTTTTTCATTTTGAAATAAAACTTAATTCTTATTGCAATTTACACATGACACCGAGACCATCACTTAACAAAAATCCTGGCAGAAGTAGATTACTGGAAAAAGTGGAATGCCTTTCCCTGAGTAATAATTTCATTTTTCTTCAATTAAATTCAGGCTATAATGAATTTCTTTATGTGTCTTCTAAAATCATGTGGAAATTAAATGGAGTGAAAATGAAATGTGGGAATACTAAAGCACACCTTCAAAAATATTTTTCCTTTTATTTTTTCTTAATTATTATTTTCTTAGCACTAAGCTGAGGCTCTGGGCTCTGTCCCGAGAAAAACCGTTTCATCTCACAATGAAAGATCTTGATTATGGTCCTCTTATGGGCACAAAGATACGTTGAGGTTCCCTTTCAAAGATGCAACATATTTTGCTTTTTGAGTCTGGTTGGCTGAGGACAGAGGTGTGCCAAGAGCTGTATCTTCCTGACACAGACTATCCTTTTCCATGCTCCTTCTCAGCACACCATGGTGAACCTGCCTGTGATTTCTAAGGAGCAGGCTGGCTTTGGTTATTCTCAGTTATAGGTGTTGGTGACCAGGAGGGCAGGATATCTGCACTGCAGCAGGTTAAAAGAGTAAGTCTGATTGGATCAGATACATAAGGTCTCTCTCATTTCTATTTCCTATCTGTTCCCCTGAGTAAGATAAGGATAAATATAATTTTTAATATAGCAAACAGCAATTGCTTGCTATGTAAGGCATCAGAGTAATAAATTCTTAAAGGATGGATGTATGTAGAATTGAAATGCACAAATGCCTTTTATCTGTCAATGTATCAAGGAATAGAAATGACACTAGTCTCTCCTCTGCTCATTTAAAAGATCATTCAATAAGCTATGCTGACTATCTGAGTAGCATAGGCCATGGACTCTCACCCAGAGGCTCCAGTGTTGAGCCTTAAGCTTCTGGAGGAGCAAAGAAGGGGGAAGCAAACCTATGCACCTCTCCCCACCACATCCTCACAGGTTTCTGTGGGCCACAACAGAAGTCACACACAGGGCACTGTCATGACCTCCCATCTCCAGAGATGGAGAGTCCACATGCTTGTGGACTTGGAACCACTGTTCAGAATGACTGAACTACCACTCACCTTTCAAAGCATGCTGTCTTTGCTACTCTATTTGAGAAAGGCAAAACAAGGTATCCTTATTTCAATGAATCACAGATAAAGACAGGATTTAAGATCTTCCTTGTGTCTACAGTTTTTCCTAGGAATCACTTGTCTATCTACATGTCAATGACAACATCTGTGGTACCTGGGTAAGGATTTTGAGAATGGAGGTAGTGTTGAATGGTAACTGAAATCCTAGTAAAAATCTAAGTATATCAATACCCCGTTACAAGGGTAGGTATCAAATTATATGGGTAGGGCAGAGACTGTGAGGAAAGAGGAGTCTGAAATAGTGATAAAAAGCCTTTGCTAATGTTTTAATTGTACTTACACTATGCATAATTTACAATAGCTTTTCTAATATACTGAATATATTGTCAGAACTATTGGTACTTCCTCATGGAAAGCATACAATTAAAATGTTCATATTTCGTTGTTAGAGCTAGCACATAACAACATTGTTTCTGGTTGGGTTTTTTTTTTACCATCAGAGAGATTTAAATTGAAATCTAAAAAGCTAATAATATGCAATATTAAAATTATAACATTCATGTCACTGAAAATATATTGAATTGACACATTTCACATATTCTTCTTCTCATTATTCCTACTCAGAAAAAAATGGGATTTAAAAGTATGTTGAGAAGTTGCTAAGTTCATCATACATTACCTCCATACAGATAAAACGGCATGAAGCAGAGCTATTATCTTTATTAAAAAACACTACTGTTTTCACTACTTGACAAAATTACATTTCCTACCTGCTTTTGGAAATTCTCCACATAGTCTGTGTAAAAATTATAAGAAACAGAGGTCTGAAAATTAACAACTTTGTAGACACGTTGGATTTATAATAATAAAGTTCTGTGCATGACTAACTTTTGTCTTCTCTTTTACATATGACATAACCAACTGAGACTATTTTCTACTTATTGTAATGAAACATACCTTTGGAGAGAAATGATGTGAGACTGAAAAAATAAAATTAAACTGAAAGGGAGGAGCAGATGAGTCAGGAAATTTGTAATAGCAAAACGAACCGATGTTCTGCACACACCAGGCAAAATTACTGCATAATGCAAATACAGAGTGATGGCAGTGAGGCTGGATACAGGCTCCGTCTATGCCTGAGTGGAAAGGGATTGCTCTGTTAGCTTAAGGTTAGTCTTCTCTGCAGCAATTCTCATTAGCTTTCTAAGGGCACAGTCACACAGCTACTACACTCTAAACCTTCACCTCGCGTGACACCAGTTCACAACTGATTGACTACCTGTAAGTAATAACAGATAAGTTCACATGCAGCTGGCAGCATGGTTTCAAAAAACTTGAACTGTCCATTAGTTTCAGCTGCCCAGGGAAATGTGTGAACACTGGGAATAATTTCATTTCCCCAGGAGAAAAGCAGATTTCCAATTTGCACAAATTACTGTAAGCAAACATATAATTCTGAATGACCACAAGGAGAATCTATACCACATTTTTTTCCCTTTTCAAAACAGAGAGGAAAAAAATTTGAATTTTTCAAGCCCAAGAAAGTACAAGTGTAAGAATTTAGTGGCTGTAACAGCAATGTCATCTTATTTAGACTATCAAAAAAGTCCTTGCTGAACAGTGCATTGCTTAAGTGACCCATGAGGTCAGAGTTTATTTTTTTTATTAGTCTTGAGAAATGGCATCTTCTAGTTTCTGCCAAATGCAACTGCGGCTTAAACTGAAGAGACAGACTCACCCAGTGAAATACCCAACGTGTATGGTGTCCACATTACAGTTACAACTGCTGGGGCAGCAGGTAATGAGTGTATTTGAAATGTAGGCTAGCAGATGGGCATGTGGAATATGCAGACCTGAAAGAGGCATCCTGATGAGACTTCTTTGTCTGAGGTAGCAAATAAAAAATAATTCAAGAAGTGCCGGTATGAGAGGACTTTGAGACGTGACATTTAGTAATCTATTTCAGATGTTATCTCTTACCTACATGCCTCATCTCTCTATAGAAGGTTAATCCTTACTAAATCATCCCAGTTCATATTCCAGTAGCCAAAATATGTGGCTTAAACCACTGAAGAAAGTGAATTTTTACTGAGGCTTTGGACAGTGAGTGAACTGCAGCATCTGGAACTTAGGCATTCTTTCAAAACCTCCAAATGTGGGGTTGGATGGTGTTCTTTCTCAGAAAGGCATGCAATAAGGCTGAGAGGAGTCACGTATGTGGGACACTGTCTTATACAGCATAAATCAGAGACCTGTGCCTCAAAATTATCTGCCAACACAGCCTAGTTCTTTTCCAGTCAAGGACACAGGAAGAGTCCCAAAAGAAGCAATATGGAGCAAAACTTTGCAAGAAAATTTTTTTAAATGCTGGAAAATTAGACAAGATATTCCACAGTTAAAAACTGAGCAACTGGCAAAGTCAGTTATGAAAAAAACATTCTACAAATTGAGTTTGTAATGGAATTAGGAGGCGCAAACAAAAGGGGAAAGGAGGAACAGAAGGGAGGCCAGAAGTTATTTGACATGATGGAAACTTCCAAACAGCAAAATGAGTCAAACAAAAATCCTTTCTTATCTAACCCTAAAGAAGCCAATAAACAGGAAGATAAATTAAGTAAATGGCTATTAAGTAAGAAGAAAATTAGGAAGACCAAGGCAGATTTCAAATAATAAATAGCTAATGGTGTGAAAACAAATGAAAATCAGGAAGTCTGCAAGAGATCAATAATTCCACTGAATCATCAAGGGCTAAGGAGATCTATGAAGGAATATAAGCACATTGATGAGAAGATTAGCAGCCTTTTTTCTACAAGTTTTGTGAAGGAGACTGCTGAATAAATACTTACCTTGAACTTGTTCTTTCCTGGTATGGAAAAGGAAATATTTTTGGATATTGAAATGTCAGAAGAAATAATAACTTATAGAGTGATAAAATTCATCAGACCCAAATGACACACCTGGGAGTTCTAACGGAGTGTAAGTAAAGGGAAAAAAATTCTAGAAAAATATGCAGTCTGTCTTCAAAGTGCCTACTCTTCCCAGCAAAATCAAAAAATGTCATATGTAAACAACTGCAGTCAGCATAACAAATGTCTGGAGGGTATGTAGAGAAAAGGACCAGCCAGCCTGACCCTTACAGAAAAAAATGACATCACACTATTTCCTTGGGCTTTTCTATATGTCACTAGTGTAGTAGATAAAGGAAATATCACTATAGCAACTTATATATTAAGACTTAACGCTTAGCATTTTGAAAGGTCTTTGATAAATACTTTGGGAGCAGGAACAGGGTAAAACCAGGACAACCAGGAAATAATTTTTTTGGGTGCTACTCAGTGCTTGTGACTATTAACTGCGTGAATATTTAAGGATCCTTCTTTTCTGTTGGTGGAATCTACTGTCGAATTCATGACTAGTGGGGTCTGACAAACTGGGGACATGACAGACCATACATGCTGTGCACATCTGAATGTCACCTGCACTAGGACTACCGTAAGGACATTAAGTCAGGTGTGTCCAGAACACATTGCATTCTGTGGGCTTATTCAGCATTTCTCTTCAAGAATTCAAACGTCCCTGGGAACGAGCAAAGTCACAGCTTTGACTGGCAGATATTGAGACCTATAGAGTCTATGTACTTCATTAAATAGTGATAATGGAAAGGTCAAAGCATGATTATGTCAGGTATACTTATCCTCCTAAGTGACACTCATCAGATGTCACTCCAGTGTTGAGAATGGTGAGGGATAAAGTAATGGGTTTCCATTAAATGAAAAAAACCTGAAAACTAAATCTTTATTTCCCAAAAAGGAGCAGCATTGGTGAGGTAATAAATAATATCACATAATTATTTATGTTTAACAGGTTTAAGAAGAACTAATTTTCCGATTTTTTTTTTTTATTTAAGATTTAACTAAACTAAATGATTTGGTAAAATAATAGATTACTGCAAAATGAATTCTGAGAATTCAAAAGTGTTCATTACCCAATATGCATAACATTGGACAGTGACTGGGTATCCTAAATGCTTGAAAATCTTGACTTATATCTTACACAGTTTGCATGGTATTCAGAGATGTTTCATTTAAAGAGCATTATAAATATTAGGTTAATCTTAGACTAAACAATGTAAGTGGCTGTCTTTGCCGTAGGAAACCAAGAACTTCTCAAACTCTTTCAAAGTCTGAAGAAATGATCACAGGATACAAGACCGAGACCTGCCTGAACAAGCAGAAAATGTGGGGTGCAAAAGGAAATGTCATGGTCCCCAGTGGCCAGGCATGAATGTTATCTGGCTTGAGTGGGCAAGTTAATCATCAATGACTACAAGTGTGATTTTCAAGTTTCCTCTTCTTTCTTCTTCTACCTGGGCATATAGTCTGCAGTCAACTTTTTACATTTTTTTGCAGATTACAGGGTTATTATCCTTTTCTTTCTTTTAAAATTGAATGGAAAACAAACAAGGATGCAAAACAAAACAAAACTCAGTTGAATAATATATAAGCAAGGGCTGCAACTGTACTGTACTTATGTCCCTGGCACAGGGACACCAATAGACTTTTATGCAGAGACTTTCAAAGTTCCCTGGAATCCATCTAGCGATCTACTTCAGCAGCAAAAACATTATAGCTCCAGCTAAGTCATACAGAAGAAACTCAAGCAGAGCATACAGGAGACTTTCTCACCGATTTTATCACCTCAGCGTACAAAGTCCAGCTCCTATTAGACTTTCTCCGTTTTCATGGTGTATTGAAGGACTTCTGTAGGGGACCATTGACCTGACTGTTCTTTAAAATATAGAGTTACTTCTATAATATTAAATTAAAAGGACCAGGGTTGTTCTTTGGCACTGAGTTTGCATCCATACAGCTAAACTTATTGACCCTGAGGAAGGTTTTGCATTCAAATTGCTGACAGGGAGTGCACCCTGGCCTACATAAGCCACCCAGACATTGTCTGAAAAAATGCAGATTGGCATAAGACAAGGCTTCTGTGCAGACAATAATAATAGTTTATCAATATGGAAGACTGACAGCAGTTTTTTAAATCTCTTCCTAAATACAAACAAGGATACCTGAGCAAGTCCTTTCAGTCCTACAAAGGCAATATTAATATAATAGCAGTCTCTTTGATAAAGAATTGTTTTCTAGAGTAGTGCTGTTGAAGAAGATGCTAGCAGAAGAGTAGAACTAAAGCTAAAGGGGAAAAACTGAAGTAAAGACACGGAAAAAACTGTGGTTGTTCATAAGGATGGTAAAAGAAAAGAGATGATCCACTGGGACTGAATGATGATGCTATGTATAGTAACATGATGTACTTGCTGAAGACAAGAAATGGAGAATAAAGAAAGAGAAAACTGAAGGTGTAAGAAATCAGGCAGTGGGAGAAGTAGATTGAGGAGAAAGGATGAAATGTCGGAACTTTTACTTCTATTTATCTTTTATTAATTTTAATAATTTTATTACTAACTTCAATGCCTTGTGCAAATCCCCATCAAGGACAAATCAAGTAATATGAAAAGTGATACAAAGCCCTGGCAATATAAAATGTCCTTATTGATGCTTGGCCAACCAATGGTCCAACTCTTTATCATCTGTGGTTATTTATAACTTCTATCACTGGCTAACAACTAATAACCACACAAGATAGTGCAAATACAGTGTTTTCTTCATAATTCCTAACTCTAAACTATCTCACAATATGACTGTGTGCTGTGAAATAATTATTGCTATATACTATAGTGATGTCAATAGCACTGCTTCCATATGAAATTTTCCCTCTTGGTGAAGTAACTCAAGACCCTACCTGCGTGGTAAGAAATAACACAGGTCAGTGCGATATTCCTGGTATCAAAGTGTGGGGCATTGCTCTACCTGCAGCCCGTTTTTCCCCATTACCTCTAACAAACTTAAGTTGCTCTCACTTGCCTCCAGCATGTGCTGTGTTTGTTCATTCTCCAGCCTCTTTATGCATAATTGCAATACCACAGAGACTGGATGTTTTACTAAAGATATTAAATGTTACCAGCAATCTCCATTAGCGTAAGAGACCACACAGAGCTCCAAAGTGCCTTGCATTAAGGCATTAAGCGCATTACTCCAGTAGCTGAGGTTAAAGTTTTCTGACTTGGGTGCTTGCAACAGGGTATCTAGAGAGATAGACATGATTTCCAGGTCCTATCTGCAAATCCTCTTCCCTTCTGTGTTGCCTCCATGGGCGAAGGTCAGTTCCTCATCCTGGGACTGAGGAGGATTGTTTTTAAGTATCCGTCTGGGAGCAGGGTTTCTCATAGAACTTGTGGCCTATGAGCTGGGGTCATGCTGATGTCTTGCTAGTGTGTCTCAAATGGCATTCTACATCTGCATTTAGGCAGCTTGATCATGTTTCATTCAGACTTAAAAAGCTGAATTTGCTAAGAACTTCAGTAAATCGTTTAAGTATCTAAATATGAATGTTATGCCTCCATTTTGGTATCCAAACTCTGGAATATTACTTTAACACTGAGTTGGTCACAGGTTTGCAATTTCTAAATCCTGTTCTCACAATGGAAGTCGAAAAGGTTAGTCCATGTTATTTAGCAAAGATTTTGTTCAATATTGAAAAGATCATCATTGATAAATAACCGGGGAAGTCTATTTCTGATTAAATACAGCCTGTCTGTAAACTAGTTAAGAAAAGTTTGATAAGCTTAGGTGGGGATTTTAATGCCAGATATGTAGCATGGCCTCATTTAACTTTAGCTGTATAGACCATAAAAAACGTACCTCTGATTTTAAAATAAATTCCTCATTTTTGTTGATTTAGAGGCAGAGAACTTTTGGAGAAAAATTTCTGTGTCCACTTTCAGACTCTCCCTGTTTGTGTGAGGTGGGATGGTACCACCTCACTGGCTGTGCAAGCAGTAGTGATGACCAAGCCATCTGGTCACAATAGACCACATGAGACCCATCCTCACAAATAAGTGTTTTCACACCACCTTACATTAGATATCAGAGTCAGTGCTTCACACTAGGAAGCAAATCTCCCTGCTTTCAGACTGTATACACAAGGAGAGAAAAGTCATCTATTCCAGCAAGTACTGCAGAGCTAACACACGTGTACTGACCATCACCAAAGAGTTAGTTTGTCTCCATAGAGCTACTCAGATTCAAGGTAAGATGTTAGAACTAGACACCTAGATACAGATGTCTACAGTTAGATGGTCTGGTGATGTCCACAGGTGAAAATTTAAAAGCAAGGATCACGTCTTCCATAGTTTTCTCTCCATTCTGCCTTATTTTTCTACCTGTAGATCTCACCTCATTTTTTTAAGTAGCTGAAGTTTTCCTGGAATATTCAATCCAGATGCTTACAAAATATTTCAACCTATTTGTTTTTTTGGTATTATGAAATATTAAGGTAGAATTTAAAATAATATGTGCACGGAGGACTGGTGTAGTGGTGTTACCTCTGGTTGTGCCATTTTTTAAAACTTTTTTTCCTCTCTCTTTTCTAATGTGTGATCTAAAGGAATATGAAACTTAACACTGAAAACAGATCAAAACTTAGATGGGGAAAGAAATCTCAGTACATGCACATTTCACTGATATTTTCTTGCCTGCAGCCATAATTGTTTTCCAAAGTACATTTCCTGTCTTGCAATTTTCTTATCTGCAGTAGAAAATAAATAGTCATTTAGAAAAAAACAAAACCACTACAAATCTCATTTGTTTGGTTCTGACAATCTCGTCTGCTTAGGTCCCACACTGCCACTGGCCACTGTTGTTCATGTTCTTGTTAAATCACTGGAACACAAGTCTGAACGTATTGCCTTTGTTGGAAAAATTAGTTTAAAACATTGAAGTGGTGACTTCCTCTCTGCAGTAAAGGTGTAAGCAGCAGGTACAAATGAGAGAATGTTCAGAGAATGAATGTGTATAGCTGAAGTCCAAGATCTCATCTGATAAAGTTTTGAATAAAGTAAAATAAACCATTTCTGCGTGTTTTCATTTTCTAAGGACTCTGCCCCAGTTCAATGATCTACTGATTTCATTTTGTCTCAATATGCAATAACAGACTTCAGAATTTTCACTTTGTGAAGTGCAGTTTGGTTCCCTGAAGAGGGAACTTGGATGATCAGTGATGCCAGATGGAGTATCAATAACGGGAACTAACTATAGGATGATCACTTCAGTGAAACTGGGAAGGTTGCCACAAACCTCTGATCACAAATAGTGTTCCTCAGGGTAACAGCACTAAACTAGATGGAACCCAGTTTGGGGTCCCTAAACAGTGAAAAAATGCAGCAAGTTGAGTAGAAGGCCATCAAGGTGGTCAGCAGGCTGGAGTAGCCGACATGTGAGAAGGGACATACAGTCCTTTCCAACTTCATAGAATCCAAGAATGGTTTTGGTTGGAAGGGACCTCAAAGATCACCTAATTCCAGTCCTCCTGTCAAAGGCAGGAACACTGTCCACTATAAGGTTTCCCTTGGAGCCTTGTCTTCTCCAGGCTGAACAAGTTCAGCTCTCAACCTGTGTCCATAGGACACAGTCCTCTCATCATCTTTGTGGCCATCTAACCTAAATTACTGTTATTCTATGATTCTAAGTAATATACAAGAGGCATTTCACTTTCTGTTGCTGTAACTGCCTGAGAAAGCTTTGCTCTCATTTCTCCTCCTCAGTGATGAAAAAAAAAGGATGTGGGAAAGAATGAAGGCCCATGAGAGAAGAAGAAACTTAAATCCCATGCAAGGAGATTGTTCTCATGAAGGAGGCGTATTGTTCAACATGGTAAATATACCTACCATGACCTATTAAATTCCCATTTATATTGTTGGCTATAACTGTAGCAGAGATGTGTTTGAGCTCTCTTGCCTTCAGGATATTCAGGAATTTGTCAGGAGTGGTCTCCTAATGCTGACCTGAGAGTTTGCACTTTGCCATGGCACTGAAAGGTTAGACTTGAGCCAGCCTAACCAACACTCCTGACATACGACGTGTTTCCTATTAGTTGCATTGAGTAATTTCTTAGGCATGGTGTCTATAGGATCAGAAAGATATCATTAAATTGTGTCTATCTTCAAGCCAGGGTGAAGAGTAACTTTCACAGAGCTACTTCAGTATTTATTGGCATTTTCTATAGAAAGTAGCACAGTTAAATCACCTCTATTATACTTCCTGAAATTTAGTGACACAGAAAGGCAAAGCTGTGCTATTTTTGCTCTTTCCTATATTGACCTGCGTGCCTATGTACATTTTTTATAGATCCATTTTCATATAGTAACATCCTCTCGAAAGTACATAAAATTGTGCATTAACAGAAACTCGCAATTGTGGGACAGATAGAATAAGTAAAACTGGAAACCAGGCTCAAAGGTCTTTAGCAATTCATGTTTCTAAATTAAGAATGAAAACACAGTCATTTCTCATACATCTCAACACAACCTTTGCTTAAGCATGTATCTCATTTGGAGTATTGGAACACCAAGCCCAGGAAGTCTATGCCTTGAACTATCTATAGGCTTTTTCTGACAGAAAAAAAATTTCCCTTGATATAGTTTATATGTACCAGTCCTTAGGGCAGAGGCAATTAGACAAGGGTAACATAACTTTCCTTGTCTGTACAGAAATAGGTACAATGCAGACATGCATGCTTGAGGGTAGAAAATAAAGCACTCAGAAATGAGGAAACATCACAGTCAATACAGTCCTGGGAATGGTGATGTGTGTATAAGTATCATACTACCATACTTAAATACATGATCATGTATTATTTTGCTTACTTGTTCTTCGATGGAACCATGCTCATGCAGGAGACCAATTTGTTCCATTTATTTCAAGAACTTCCTTTGCATGTTGCAACAGAAAAGCAGTTTTAATAGGATTACAGGTTGAACTGAATAACTGGATTTCAAGTGATGCTGGACAAGACAATCTCAGAAGTCATTGTTCTCTGAGCATCTCTTTTACTGGGAAGGTGTCAAACAGCAGACCCCAAGGTTTAATTTTCCCAAATGCTGCAAGATCACAGCTACTACCAAAATTACTTCAAGCTATGCTTTTAGCAGAGAAACAAAGCAAATAATCTGAAAAATTCAGACAAAGGAAGTATTAAGTGTCTCCTTTGCTCTGTTAGTCAGAAGACAGATGAGTCAAGATTGTGCTTTTGCTTTTCCAGTCCTTTTGAGCTATAAATACCTGTCCATGGTACAGTAGAGAGGTGTCTGGGATCTGGGCATCTGGTGAGGGGCTAGAACAGGCTGCCCAGAGAAGTAGTGGATGCCCCATCCCTGGGGGTGTTCAAGGCCAGGTTGGATGGGGCCTTGGACAACCTTGTGTAGATCCAGGCCTGAGGTTGGTGGCCCTGTCTGTGGCAGGGTGGTTGGAGCTCTATGATCCTTGGGGTCCCTTCCAACCCATGCCATTCTATGATTCTAGGACCTCCAGAAGAGCTGCAATCGAGCCAGGAAAGAGTCTTGTGTGGGTCTCTCCTCTTTCCACACCATCTTTCTTTTGGATTTCAGTAACTGAGTTGTGCCGTTTGTCTCTGTCCATATGAATGAACATTTGCTATCCGTCTGTACCAAACTGGCCTTCAGATGTGTTGACTAACCATCTTGCATCAGGATTAGGAAATGATTTGTCTTAATGGCTACCACAGGGCTCTGAGGTCATCTGAGCTCCTCCACACTGTGGTGTACCCTCCAGAAACAGGAGCTTAAGACTGCAAAGCGGTACTTGAATACTCCAGAGATGTGAACTACTCTACTGCACTGATCCCTATTGGGAACATACTTAAAACAGAGTATGAGCAACAGAGTACTCAAGGTTAGAATAAATGCCTGGAAATAGTAAAAATCTTTTCTTTCTGCTGAAAAATTATCTCTCCAGGATTCTGCTTTAAGCACTGTTGGCATAAAAATAAGGGGTATTTGCAAAATTTTCTCTTTTTCCCTCACTTTCTATTTTCCATCAGAATTACACATATTCAGTTTGGAATTTAACAGTGCCATCTGAGAGGTTAATTGTAAAATGACCATTAAAAGCTCAGTCCTCTCTGACCTTATGGAGGCTGTCAGACTGTATAGTTGCAGAATTTTTTCATCCTCATCTTTTATGTTTTACTTTTGCTTTTTGGAGGCTCGTTTCATCTCTCTTTTAAATGTAAAAATCAAGTTGATCTCTCCAGAAATTAGTGAAGCCATACTGCTATTACCTTGTTAATAGTGAAGTAACTTGCTTTTAGCTTTGGTGAACGCATTGAACATCTGTGAGAGAATCTACCCTCTTGAAGTGCTCAGTCACATCCATATAGCTTTAAAAATCCATGAATGCATAGTTGAGGGAATGTATAAAAATGCCACTTTGCAGAAGGTTTTGATGAACACAATCATTTGATATAGTGCTGTGAAAAATCTCAAGGACTGTGATCTAGGTTTTGGGGAGAAATTTAACATTAGACTTAATGTGATCCAACTGTCACCAACACTGTGGCACTCCTTTCCCCATGCATCCCAGCTGTGAAATCCCAGAGTCCTTGTTGCCTTCAATCTGCTGATTGTGCCATGAAAAAACAGGTAGTTTTTTAAAAAGTTTTCATTTTCCTTCAGGTCAACAAAGGGATCAAGATCACCCTGGGGACAAACATTAAATTTGACACAGGGGAGGAGGTGGGAAATCCGCCTCTCTGGCAGCAACTTCACTTTAAACCAGGTGAGGTACAACATCAAATTGTACACGTGCACTCAGTGCAATGGCCTAAAGCAAGGAATATTACATGACAAAAGGAAAAGAGGTCATAAAGGCTCTGTCTGTTTCAAAGAACAAATCTTGTAGTTCTCTGTAGGCATGGATGGAAAATAATAACCAGAAAACAAGCCAGAAAGAAGAAAACAAAATATATAGAAGACTTTTGTATGAAAGTTGGTGATGGACTGACAGGCCCTGGACATTAGGAATCTTCTGTTGAATTTGCAAGAGCTGATGAATTCACAGCACCAAAAGTCTGTTGAATCTGGACAAGGGCATGCGTGCACACTAGTATCAACCACAGGTTTATAACTCAAGCCACGTCCAAGAAGAGGTGGCAGCTACATCTACATGAAGACTACAAGAGTGTGTGCATATATGTGTGTGTGTGTATATGCACATGCACACACCTGATGAAGCAAAGGGCCTTCTGAGGAACTTGAGCACTTACCAAGAAGCCAACTCTACCTCTGAGTGAGCAGCTGGGATTGTTTTCCCAACTACTGCTCCAACTGGGTAACTGCGTGTAAGTGAGCTGAGTGAGCAGCTGAATAGGTTATATGAAAAGCTATCTGCTACCAATAATAACAGCTTAATTAACGTCAGGAATTGTAAAAAATGTTGATTGCAATCTGTGCTTTGCCCACACACATAAACATACACTTGATTCCTGATAAGAAAAGAAGGAATTTACAAGAGGTAGGGAACAACTCCGCTTTGTATTACCTTATCTACAGTGACAAAACTATCTTAGATCCAAGAGGTAAATATCCAGGAAGAAAAAATAATGAACAGATTGGAAAAGGCAGAATTTGTTTCTAGGATATGTGGTAGCATGCTGGTTTTGGCTGGGATAGTTAAAGTTCTTCATAATATCTGATATGAGGCTATGATTTGGATTTGTACTCAAAATGCTGTTGATAACAGAGGGATGTTTTTGTTCCTGCTGAGCAGGCCTTACACCAAGACAAGGCCTTTTCTGCTTCTCATACCACCCCACCAGTGAGTAGGCTGGGGGTGTACAAGAAGTTGGTAGGGGAAACAGCTGGGACAGCAGTCCCCAACTGGACAGAGGGATATTTCATACCATATGATGTCATGCTCAGCACATAAAACTGGGGGTAGAAGGAAAGGGGGCCATGTTCGTAGTGATCAAGTTTGTCTTCCCAAGTCACCATTAGATGCGATGGAGCCCTGCTTTCCTGGAGATGACTGAACACCTGCCTGCCCATGGGAAATGGGAACCAATTACTTGGTTTACTTTGCTTGTGTGTGCAGCTTTTGCCTTACCTATTAATCTGTCTTTATCTCAACCCACTAGTTCTATCATTTTTATTCTTCCAATTCTCTCCATCATCCTGGCGGGGAGGAGTGAGTGAGTGACTGTGTGGTGCTTAGCTTCCATCTGGGTAGGAATAGAGCTCAAATTCTAATTCAATGCCTCTTGCTTATCTCAGCACAATGAGGAAACATGAAAAGCAAGGCAGTGGACTAGATTTCATAAGGGAAAAGTATATCCTGCCAACAGCTACCCTCAAAAAAGTCTCATGGGAAAGTTCAGCAGTTTTTAATATCCTTTGCTGCATCCGTGAATTGCTAATGCATCAAAGAGTTGTTACTCACATGGGACACAAGAATTTCAGTTTCATTTTGCTATCTTTCTCCCCACAAAGCAGAGTTCAATGGTGGCAGTTCTTAGAGAAGAGTTTGACAAACGATTCAGTGGCCATGGCTCCTAGAAAGAGCATTCAAAAGTAGAGTATATATAATGTATGGATTTTCTAGGGTATGAGCAACAAATGAAGGAATCTATTAAATCTGTGAACAGAGTGAATCCTCTTATGACAAAACAGTTTTTAGTAGTTGGGAAACACAGCTGAGACCCCAAAACAAGTATTAATAAAGAGCAGGTAAGGAACCTTAGCATATCATGGTAGGGAGATCTACAACTGTTGCAAAACATAGGATTAAATAGTGGATCTGTGGACTGGTCTGTGCAGATTTCTCCTTTGTTATGGGCAGGAAAGACCTCTTGTACATGGCACCACTGACCATCACTTCCCAGTCTACCCACCAGGATGTAATGAGAGCAGCTGATCCCCCCTGACACTTACCTAGGACCATTTACAAAACTCCAACATGACTAATCTATTCTCCTTACA
This sequence comes from Laterallus jamaicensis coturniculus, assembly GCA_022605575.1. Lineage (NCBI taxonomy): Eukaryota > Metazoa > Chordata > Aves > Gruiformes > Rallidae > Laterallus > Laterallus jamaicensis. The sequence goes on along the minus strand of JAKCOX010000002.1, from coordinate 83,894,134 downwards.
GCTAAGGATGACTTTGCCCCTCCTTTTTTTCATATTTACTTTCCCAGGATCTTAAACACAATAGCATTTCCTTCAATTACTCAGAGTTACCTAATCAGCCTTGACATTTAAAGTTCTACTTTCCTTTGCTACCAGAAGAAAATGAACAACCAGGAAAATAAACCACCAGCATCTCCCTGCATCATAGGTCAAGAATCACAGACTACAGCTTTTCCTGATTTTCAGGTAACGGTTCTTCACTTAACCTGGTTCCCCCAATCTCCCAGACAGCAGCAGAGCTTGCTAGCCCTAAGGGCACAAGTGTTTACAGTAAAACCAGTCATAATACCCATTTCTGACTTGTCCTTAAATAGTCAGGTCAGGGAAAAGCCCAGCTAAAGTTCAGAAGCACAGGGGTCCTGAAAAAACTGTAGCAGTCAGTATCTTTTAACCTCACACTTCTCCACTACTCCCAAAAAGTTTGGCTACTTTAATGTAAAACTGCAATAGACAATGGGAAATGGGACAAAGCAATAAAAAGTCCTACTAAGCACAAGGAGGACCACCCAGCTTGGCCCTTATCTGGTTTTCTTTCAGTTAATAGAACTGATTCCAGCTGTACTTAACTGTTTTCTGCCAACTGAGGGCAGGACATGGTGCTCATCTGCTCTGTTTGTTGTTTCACATGAAGTGAATAACTGTATAAGTGAGTTCAACTCATGGCTCTGGATCTGCGGACGTTTGCCCAAAACCAGTAGGTGGATGCTAGGTAGGTGCCACCTCAGAATTTCAAAATTAATTAGGCATTAGTATTTATTGCCATTTTTTAAGAACAAATGTGGGTGGATTTCACAAGACAATAGATACAGCTATACATGAGCAAAGTCCTACCTACAGGTCCTATTTTCCTACAGTGATAGACTGTGGTGGCGCAAACAGAAGCAGTGAACTCAATACTGGCACACAGAGAGGAAAAACTGAAGGGAAAATATCATATCCAAGCTATTTAAACTGAGGACAAACAAGGACTAAGAAAATTACTGTTATTAAGAGATGCACAGGCAGTGTCATTGAGCATTTATGTATTACTTTTTAAAAGCAACCATGGGTATCAAGGATCTGTCCTCATGGTCAGCAAACCTTGTTAATCCTTTCCTATCCTCTTGCTCAGTACTGGGTTAAAGGTGTAATGGACCTGGAAGGGGAACAGCTGGAGCCCGTGGCCGAAAATAGAAAACTTCTACAAGCTGTCAAGGGTGAGGTGGCAGCACACATGGCCACATGCCTTCAGCTGATGCAGCTGGCATGTGCTGCTGGCAGTACAGGAAGAGGACAGGCTCCTCTCAGAGCCTCCCTTGTGTGGCACTGACCTGCTGTCAGCAGCATGGTGCTTGTATCATGGAGGAGGACTCTGGAGTTACAACCTATGAGAAAGTACAGATCTCTGTGGGTGAGGGGCAAAGTGCGGGTTTCAACTTCTTTCTGCTCAAAGAACCTGGAGTAATCTTGCTCAGATGAAGAAGTCCTTCTTCTCACCCCAGAGATTCAGAAACAGATACCAAACTAAATCTGGTCACTGCCAGGATGTGTGCCTCACTCATGTGCCTTCCATGGTGGTTGCACACACTGGAGGTCACACAGACTGGGTGAATTTATTATGCTCCTGATCCAAAGCTCTGCTTCTGCCTTTGAAAAATGTAATACTGCTTAGCTCAGTGGGTTGTGATGAAGCTTTGTTCAGCAAGGTCCACCAATGAACCTTCATTAGCTCCTTTAGCAGGTGCTAAAATGCTGCCTGTGACAAAAAACAACATAGGAAAGCCTAGAGAAACCATGGTGTGCTAGCAGGAGCTGAGCGCTCCCTAATCTGGGATCTTTTGCCTTAAACCATGCCTATTGAGAGCTGTGTTCTCATGAGTTTCTCTCTTTGCACACTTAAGGCTTTATCTTTGGTGAGAAATAAACAGGTCTCAGGGGAGCAGATGATGCCTCAGCATCTGTTGTCAGTAGCTATGAATTAACTTCCTGGTGGTGCTGACAATACGCTTGTATTATCACATGCTGGAAACAAAGCAGTGGCCACTGGCAATGGCATCTATGCTCACTTATCTTAGATTTTCCCAGCTGTACATTGACATCTGGTCATGCAACCTGGGAGACTGATATACCTGTTACTCTCCTCTGTGCCACTAGATGCAGGAAATGGACGCTTTTTCGGTCTGCTTGGAGTGCCTGGCTACCAAGGCTCAGGCTGCCATTTATTATGGAGAAATCAACTTTTGGGGACTGATTTTGTATTAAACCAGTTAGTTGGACTCGATGATCTCAAAGGTCTTTTCCAACCTAGTGATTCTGTGATTCAGTACAAGAACAGCACAAATGGCAGGGTCTTCTTCAAGTTCAAATAGATGAGACATATAGTAATTCAGAGGAGGTGGAAAAAATAATGATGCACTCTATTTTTAGCTGCTGGTGCAGCGCTATTGCACCTAACTCCCTGTATGGCTGTAAGCCTATCACACAAGATTTACAGTGGTATTTAGACCTCGAAAGACAAAGAGGTGTCAAGGGAGAGCTCTTATAGCATTCAAATGAGTTTCCCCTTTGACTTCTGTAAGATTTAAAGTCTCACCTGGATGAATACTTTTTACAAACCATTCAGATATCTTTTAGGCTCTTAAAGACTCCAGAGTCCTCCAGGGAGGCCTCATTTTAAAACTAGATACTGTGTCCAGGTCCAGTGCACAGCAGTGGGTCACTTTTTTCAGGAGTGCTGATAGCTGTGGGACATATTTCTGTGGAGCCCTGTATGTAGCTGACAGCTAACTTAAGGCTTTGAAAGTGCCCCTTGTAGGCACCTTATTGCCTATATTTGATACCTCATACTGATATAGACCTCCATTCCAGCCAAAATGTCTACCTTGATATCCTTCTTATGGCAGGGGCTAACAATCAGATTTAGCACACTCAACTTCAGCCAAATAGAAGCTAAATAATTTTAAATTTGTCTAGCTTTCTTCACAAGTGATAGAAAAAATAATTCAAAAGAGAAAAGAGCAATTCATCCCTGCTATAGTACTCTCTTAACCTAGCCTGGGTCACCCACCAGAGACAGTTGACTCTGACAGAAAAAGAGAAGCATAGAGAGACTCAGACCCTTGGACCTGAAGAAAGTAGATGTACCTTCAAAGTCATCTGGATTATTTTTACTTTGTTCTTCCAGTTTTGCTAACTAATCTAAAAAGATAATTTTGTTTGTCATGGCCATGTCATTACACCATAATGGCTGTACTATGAATTTGGAGTGTATGACTGGCTGGAAGCCACACAAGAGCTTATACAGAACAAGTCTCATGTCAAATCATAGTTGGGTTGATGTTACAAGAGAGAAACTGCAACTGTGATGGGTTGACCTTGGCCAGCAGCCAGACACCTACACAGATGTTCTGACACTTCCCCTCCTCAGGGGGACAAGGGAAAAAATAGGATGAGAAGCTCATGAGTACCATAAAGACAGGGAGATCTCTTATCAGTTACCATCATGGGCAAACCAGACTCAACTTCAGGAGACTTAATTTAATTCATTGCCATTCCAAAAAAGCAAACATTAAAATAGCACCTTCATACCATCCCCCTTTCCCCATCCCCTCCTTCAGAAAAGATCATCAGATTCACAAGGTTTACAAGCCTGCTGTGATATGATGACTGCAATTGGTGTTAGGTTTAAGCCTGTTCTCAGGTGGTGGGGCCCTTGGAGCTGGCTGGGACTGGGGCAGTCCCAGCCTCTCCCCACAAAGCTGCCCTACAACCCCAGCCAGCACCAGGACACCGATAGCCCACAGAGTGATACATACTGCTTAAGGTGTTACTCACAGCTGTGTGCAGAATGGATCAGACTCTCACTCCCTGGGGCACCATCCCACTGCCCCCAGCCCAGCCATGAGGATGCAGTAGGAAAGGTGAACAGCTCACCTAGGCAGAGCTCTCATCAAGCATTGATGCGTGCTGCATCCACGCAGTCCTTCACACCAGCCGAAGCTTTATATACAATGAGCAGTTCAAGCTGTGCCAGAGTTTGAATTGATGTCTCTCCCTGCAGTGGTGTCAGTAGCCATTTTCTTCTCCTCTTGTCCTGGTAACTCAATACCTAAATCCCCAAACTCCATGGGGAAAGGGGGATATTCCTTCCTTTTTGTGTCTTGGAAAAAGGCAACAGGCAAACACTGTCAGTGGTATGGCCAGTGTTAAAAAAATAAATAAAATTGAAGGATACTGTCCCCACAAACAGGACACCACTGAAGGTTTTGTATTACTCCTAGACCTGGCAAGCAAGCACATGCAATTGCACAGCTGACAAAAAACCCTTCTCCACACTTTTCCCCAGGCTAGCCCTGACCTAACCCCTCTATATTAAGAGAATGATTTACATGAATGCCTAATATTACTCAGACTTCCCAGCATACATCCTACCCAAAGTCATTATCCTCTGTCTGAGCCTACCTAATCACTATTCTACAGCAATCAATTAGGAGGTGACTAACAAGCAATTAGGACTTCAGGAGAGTGGATAAACACTCCAGACCCTAAGATCTGGTTTTGTGTAAGCATGCTTTGCAATCAAGAATGAAATCAAAGAACAACAAAATGTTCCAAAACCAGAGTTAGTCCTCAAAGAGAACAGTGCAAAATAGATGAGCGTGGCTTTTGCTGACACATAGGAAGGTGCCATCTCTGCCCAGAGGCTCTTTCTAGGGATGTCAGCAATTTACTGAAAGACAAAAATTGTTCATGGAGACATACCTAAGGTGTTCTTAAAACCAGGAGAATCTTTGCCCTATAAGAACATCAGGAAGGAAAACAGTTTAACATGGGCCCAGCACTAATGAGGAGCTGAGTTAAACCCATAGTATTTGGCTAGCCTCCACTGCTATTTTAAAGGTGACCCAGGTGCTTCTATCTAAACGAGCTTCATTTGGTACATCCCTGAGGCCAAGGTACAACTTTTTGATTTTCCTAGCAGGTCAGCCCCTCCATCAGCCCCCCGTCTGTATGATCAAAGTGAAAGTCATGTTCCTACTTCTTAGAGACAAGCAAAAGGAGTTAGCTGGATACTTTATAAAAATAAAAAAAACCCAAGCCAAACCAACCAACTAAAAAAAAAACAACCAGGGATGAAAATTATTTGCAAGTTCAGCCTACATTCTTCCAAGTAACATTAACTGCCTAAACATGTGAAAATATAAATTGTTGATGCTTCTCGGCCTGCTGATTTTCCATAGACAACATTTGATATTTTGCATTTGGCAGTGGCATTTCAAGAAAAAAAAATTGTATCCAGGTAATCTTCTTAATGATTATTATTATGCTGGTTTGATGAATGAGTCAAAGATGGAATTGCTTGTATATAATTTTCATTATTTCCCTCTCATTTTTGGGGGGTTGGTTTTTGGTGTTGTTTTAGAGTAACATGCACCCTTTGGACTCCAGGAAAAGGACCATCCTTGGGTAGAGCTTCCGGCTTCCTCAGTCCTTTCTGTGGGCTGTACTTTGAGTGAGCCAAAAACATCTGGGTAAACACCAAACAATCTGACCCTTATTTCATTGCAGACACAACAAAGGATCGGGCCCAGGAGAAGTGAAGACCCTAGGAGTGAAACATGTCATCTGCTCTTTGCAGGAGACAGCTCACTAAATTATCTATTTGGAATGTGTCCTTTTGTGACCTCCTGAGGTTGTCAGGGCTGTGGAAGCAAGCTGTCCCTACAGGGGTCCTTCTCCTCTCAGATAGGAGAAGCTCCCATATTAACAGATGGGAACACAGAACGAAACTGGAGGAAAAGTTCAGCTATTTGTAAACTGTGAGTTTGTTGTTGTTTCCTCTTGTTTCCTTTTATTTTCTTTTGTTTTTCCTTTTGTTTGTTATTTCAGTGGGTGGCCCAAAACCCTGGCCCTTTTGGCAGCAAATCATCTACTGAGAGCAAATAGCATGGGAAAGCTATATGCAAAGCAAGTGTCAGGGATGTTTAAGGCAGCATGTCTGCCAGAGGAATAAAGAGTTTGTTTCAAGCATGAGAAAATGTCTGGCACAGATAAGGTCCCAGGTGGAAGAGTGAGAAAGAAAGTCTGTGAGAAAAAGAATTTTTATTTTTTTTTCCAAATCCTCTAAAGAGATAAAACAGGGACAATATTGGATTTGCTATTGAAAAGAAATGGAAAGAATGTCTACACACAGTGTGTTTGGAAAGTACAGGTAGTGGCGTATTCTTTCTAACAATAATTTCTCTTCTAGCCACTGGTAATATAATAGACTAAACCTTGTGTTTGTACCAATAATTTCACAATAACCAAACTCAGTGCCTGGAGTTTTCATCTTGATTTGTTATTAGTAGAAGAGATTTGTCAAACCCCCCCCAGAAAATTACAAAAGGATACTGTGAATGGAGTATCTCATCTTGGAGGGTTTAGAAGACCCAGAGCTATGTCAGCAGGGCTTATGAAGGGATACTCTGATTGTTCACTGAAGAAAAATGAGGTCTGAAATCCATAAAAACTTTGAATTCAGTAGGGGGATGAATGGGTACCAGACTTCATCCCTAGATTTCACTGCAGGAGAACTAGGGTCTTAGCCTCCACAAATCAGAGAGCTACAAGTTCTTGGGCTTTGTATCTGCCTTAGTGCCTGTGGCTGAACTGCGGGTGGTTTTCTTCACGTATGATAGGTATCAAAGCTGAAATGTGGGCAAAGGTTTAACAAGTGCAGTGATTAACAGCTAGTCTCACAGTATATTCTACTTCCTGAAGTCCTAATTTCTAGAATTATTTTCACCTCTTTTCTTTTTGTAATAAAAGGGATCTTCTGAATATACAAGTGTGGTGTATATTTCTCAGATCATAAAATGAATTAAAATCTCAATACTATTATTTTTCATTCCATTTCAAAATACCTTGTTGCTTTAAGCAGTTTTGTATTTCCCCACTGTCTGCTGACTGGATGCCAGGCAGAAGGACAAGAAAGGGATGAGCTATCACACAGGGAGTCTGTAGAGCACTAAAATAAGAGTAGGCTACTCCAGTGCTTGCCCCACTTCTCCAAGGCAAAGTATCAAGCATCACTTAGTCCTGCTCCTGCATGCCCTCTTCTCTAAATCAAAGCCACATTGTGAGCAGAGCACTGGAGAGGTTTAATCTTCTTTCCTTCCTGCAGCTAAGAGGGGGCTCTGACAGTCCAGACACTTTTCTCCTTGGAAAAGGCACTTAGCCTTGCCCTGTGTCTCTCTCCATCCACCTAGAACATGAAAGCAGTGGACTCCAGCATAAGCAGTGATTGTATTGGTGTTGTTATTATCAGTATTTTCCTGTCAGACTATCAGACATATATCTATTTTCTCCATCACTTATTGATCCTAAAACACATGGGTCACTTGAACTAGAAGAATGAAAATGATTTCTAAAACAAGGAAAAGTAAAACAAAAAGTCAAGAAATTATTGTTATCTTTGTGTATTATAGGCATGCTCCTTTTTGTTCAAAGTACAGGACAGAAGTTATTTGCCCAAATGTGAACAGTGGCATTAACATACTCCTGGGTTTTATAGGCTAGTGAAGTTATACCATTTTCTGTTGCTGACGACATGCAAGGAGAAGCTAGGTGATTGTAATTGCATGAAACGACTGGGTTAAGCACCTCAGAGTGGGTCAGCTGGAGGTGGCCTTTCATGCAAATCTGGAGGATTGCTAAAAATTGTGCCTCTGTTGCAAGAGTCATGTGAATGTAATGTTTACTTTGCTTCCAGCTTTTACTATGAATTTTGTGCAATGTTGATAATAAACTCCAGTTACTAAGTCAGGAGTTTGGGTTTTTTTTGTTTCCATGTCTGAAGCTAGATTGACCTTGGTGCCTTTCTGGATGGTGTCTGCATTTTTCTTATTTCTAGATTAAAAATGTATATTTAAAAATTGAGTCTGATAGTAGAAATGTTGAATTGTGAATACTTCTAAAGACCACACCTTCTTAAACTATTTTTAGCACTCAAAAGATACTGGACCATCACTGCCTGAGCATCAAACTTCACCGAACTCCTATGGGAAAGAAAGGAAGCACTGAGTCCCAGATTCATCCTGGCCAACTGCAGGCACCAGCCAGAGGTGCTCACATCAGGGAACTGTCAGTCTAAATCTCCCATTTAATCTGGAGAGACAGGTATCTCAACAGAAAGCAGTGTTGTCTAGGTACTTTGTATATGATGGACTCCATCTCTCTTCATGAGGCAAAATGGGGACATTTCAGCTTCTGGTTTACATTAAATCATTCACTTAAGTCCCTACTAGTTGTAATGGGTCTGGGCTGAGGAAAGTGGATTTTTGGGTTGTTTTTTTTTTTGGATGCAATAAGAAACACTCAAAGGCTGCAGCTACTTTCCAAATACATTAAACAGAATGGGGGAACATTAATGGGTACCAGACGCAGACTGTATGTATTGCTGTATTCTTTGGACCAGCATAGTTTTGCCAGCATAGTTTTGCTCTGGAATATCTAGCATTTCCCATAGGATCTAGGAGAGGACAGGAACTATTCTCAGTAACCATAGACCCCCTTTAGAGAGCAAGAAAATTTACATGGGCTGTTCTGTGCCAGTCAGACAGAATACCAAATGGTGACTTTGGACACAAGTAGTTTACTAGGGTAGGTGTAGCTAGGGCTTGGATTAGTCCCAGCTGCCTCCAGACATCCTATAACCAATGCCAGATGCAGATTTTTTCAAGCTTCTCTTTTGTTAAAATATCACTGCCCATAAATCAATACTGTAACAGTGTCTCATTTGAAAAATGTGGGCAGCACTTTGAGATATTTCCATTGCCGTGTCACTGGGTTATGATCTGCTTGGGATTTAAATGTTCTTATTGTTTTCATTCAAACCAAACAATTTACGTCTCTCTTAGTGACCTTGCCAATGTAAACATGTCAGGGATGAGGAAGGGTCACAATTTGACAGACCTGCTTTTGAATGGGCATAGGCAAACGCTCATGACCAGACAAACCTGACTTAGAAAATCATTTGCTTTTAATCAAATGGAAGCCTGCACTGGAAAACCAAGCTTTGTGCTTAATAAAATATCTGAAATAGAAAGGAAAATAACAAAGAATGCCCTGAGCTATTCTTCAGGGAACAGTATCACCAATCCATCATCATCGAAGGAACGCCAAGTGTCCTGGTCTGACACTATCACAGAATGGAAAATGCAATCTAACAATAAAATAAACCATGTGGGGGTTTTTGGGGCATTGAGGGTTTTTTGGTATGTGTATGTTCACTTTGTACATAATTAGCACATTTAGAGAAAGCAATTTTATTTTCACAAACACTATAAAAAGACAAATTAAATTCTACCATGTTTTTGTGCCATATACAAATCAATGTGTGAATGGAAGTTGCAATGAGCGTTGCCAGTGAGCTCAGTGGGAGTGTGGCCAAGAGTTTTCTGGACTTTTGAGAACACTAAGAAAGGACATGGATCAAGCATTAAAAAATACTGGATTTTCTTCTTCTTTCTGATGTCCCAGTGTCTGCCATCTAGAGTTTAGACATGCAAGATCAAATTCCAAGATTATTCAAACACTCACAACAGGTAGATATTTAACTCTGAAAATAGTATCTTAATTAAGAATCACTTGAAACAGATGCATCTAAAATTTCAGATTGTTTTTTGAAAATAATGGCTTTACTTTGTCCAATTATCCCAAGTAGAATAAGGATGAAAGTTAGCAACTTCCTGCTGTTGAGATACTGTTACTTGAGTATCTACATCTTACCACTTTTCCTACATTGCTTTTAATATCTCTGCCTCATAATCAGATTGCTTGATTTGCTTGTGCTTGCTCTCAAGATTATTTAGTAATGTTTAATAGAGTCATCTCTTAAAAATAAACAAATGTAGAAAGTCTCCTCTAATTCCTGAAACTGCACAAGTTTCTCTGACATTAGAAAAAACCTAAATGGTTATGACTTTTTTGATATTGAGAAATTCAGCTAGGTTTTAGCTCTTTCATTTATTTTTTCACCAAAATAATCAGTTTAAATTTTCCAGGTATAACAATTAAAACTTTATTTTTATTGTTTTATTGTAGTCACACTGTCTACAGTTCTGCAAAAAATTTTATTTGTCTTAGAATATTTTTTTTCCCAAGAGTATCAGTTGAAAGAACAAAACTATACTCTTTTTGCTTTCTGTAAATCTTGGGTTTGGTGGGGTTTTTTTGGGGGGTAGTGTTTTTGTAATGAACTATCTCATCAGCAGATTAAATATCAGAGAATTCCAAGCAGAGCTCATTTCATACATAAATTAATTTGTCTGATCCTAATTTATTTCAAGTCATTTTTTAATAAAAATCTTGGGAAGAACTGAAACAGAATCTTAATGTCTCATCTCTAGGCTTCACATAGCTTTTAATTTATGCCTTTCAAGCAGCCTAGAGACTAAGCAAAGTATAATCATGTGTTTTATTTGCATTCTGAATTGTATAATATTCTTACTACTCTAGTAGACTTTTACCTAACGACTTACTAAAGAAGCACAAGTATTAAAACATAGAAGAAGTATTTGGGAATTAGAAGCAGAATCAATTGTTCAGTCTCTCCAGTTACGTCCTGTAGCCACAGTACCACAATTATGTCCTCATTTGTGTTCTTTGGAAGGATGGAGAAAATGCCTTTTCTTAGCAAGGCTGACTGGCTGGTAACTTCCAAATCTTTAAGGTGCAGGAGAAATGGATACTGAACCTCCCTGGTTCTGTGCTGAATCCTCTAATCATTTGACTTTTGCATAAAGGGACCTAAAGTGGACCAAAGTGGGCACCGCTGTCAGTTCACTAGAGAGAAAAACCCAAGCAACATCCTCTTCTGAGAGTACTAGTTGGTTTGAGGCACTTATTGATTGGAAAAATGTCCACAGAGTTCAGGAACCTACCAACTTCTGTGACTGGGAACCCCAACTTTTAGACAGAAAAGTCCCTCTTTTTACCTCTTATCAATCAGTCTTGTTCAACTGAATGACTCTTGCTGTAAGGGCATGCATGCAAAACCTGACACAGTAGTGGTCTTTGGTGGCTCCTGATTCCCTTTCCAAACAGCAAACAGTTGAATTTATGCTGTGCTAAGGCAACACCAGCTCAGTTCATGCTCAAGAACTGAATATGCTTCTTGGTGATATAGGTTTAAGATGTGCCCTCATCTGGTTTGGCAGTATTTTCCACCCACTTTATAAAATCTTTGCACAGGGACGTCGGTCTCAAAAGATAACCTCTAAATGTACGAGGAGTTGTTTGAGGCCTGAATTTCTTCTTTGACTCAGTTCAGGGCTTCCTAGCTTCCATAGCCAAAATTCTACAAGGGCTCAGGTTGAATGACCTGTTCTTCATTTCAATAGTAAATAGAAAAAAACCTCACCCTAAGATAAGAACACAATCATGGAAAAATCATTTTGAAAGGACTCCTGGAAATGTCTAGTACCTCCCCATTGCTCAAAGCAAGGCTAGCTTCAAATTTGAGTGAAGAAGCTCAGAGTCTGATTTAAGGTTCATTGAAAGGCTGGACATCCCTAAGGATGGAGCTTCCACCATCTATGTGGGCCCTTCTTCCAGTGTTTAACTACTCTTATGGTGATTTTTTTTCTCTTTGTGTTCTCATGTTTCTTATATCCTAACAGAAGAACAAATAGTTCCCAATGTTCAGGAACAAGAGGAGATGCTGATTAGATAAATTGGGTAAATGGGGTGCAGACAGAAGGCTTTAAGTGTGCCTGCCTAGGGAAGCAGCCATTTGTATCAGCACTTTGGAATCCTGAAAGGACTGTCAAAAGAATAATAAGAGTCAGGGAATAATCCTGCCCATCAGTAGGCTCTGAGCCAAGTTTTTTACAGCTGAATAGCTTGATCACAAGGTGAGCTTTGCAAAGCTTTCATGCGTCTCACTCTCACAATAATGCTCCAATTATCAGAATCTTAATTACCAAAACAAAATACAGGGAAAAAAATAAATAAATACAGCATTCCATTTTTAGCTACAGCCAGCTGCAGCTGGGCACAAGTATAATAGCAATGATTAGTTGCTCGTGGAAAGTACAATGATGTTTATGAATAAACTTCCCCAAGTTTACATAGGGAGATTATTAAAAACAATATGGTCAGTTCTTAGCAAGGCCAAGCATTTAGAGGTTCCCTACAGGTGGCTTCCCAGACTTTCATCCATGTTTTGAAAAAGGAATAATCTTATTGCTTCTCATCATCTTTCTGTTAATGCTGTGGGCTCACGTGAGCTCCTCAGATAGCCAAATGATCATCATTTTTCTACTTTCTCTCTTTAGGGCATATGGATTTCATTTGGTATTTAAGAGAGAATATTTCCAACAGACGTCCAAACACAGCCAAAATGTTATTGAAATCTTTCCCTCCTGCAATAGAGAGAATAACTATCAACCCAGCATGTCAGTGTCATTTAGATTGCTGGTGAGACACTTCAAACTGCTAGATCTGTGGAGAAGCTCACATTAATCTGTAATGCAGAGGACTTCAGGGAGACAGTTTTAATGTGGCACAACCAATTAATTAACAGTAGAATGACCTTAACAATTCACATTACACTAGGAAAATTGAGTGCATGAGATCATGCCTCCAAAGTGATATAAAAACATAGCTTGAATGTACTGACTGATAGAAGAAATGTGGAGACATCACCACAAACTGATCTGCAGGTGAAAGTTGCATCAGTACAGCTGCTAATGTGGAGTCACACCTGGATCATTAAAGTAATCCCAAAGGCTGTGTAAGTACATATTTCAGCAGCAGAATTGCTTACTTTAGACTGTCTTATGACTGGATCTAAAAGGCGTGAGCTGTTTGCCAGAACTATTTTTGGAATAACTCTTGCAGTAAAGCTATCCCAAAATAAAATCTCCATTATGATACCAACCAAATTCTGCATCACACCCCTTTAGTCCCTTTTAAACACTGCTGTCAGGCAATCAGCAGTCTTTCTTTCACTTCTGTCAAGGTACAGCTGTTTGGGAACTCGGTCTCCCTCTCTCAGCCACACTTACACCTCCAAGAAACTCCTCCGGGAAGCTTTTGACCAGCTGCTGAGGAAAGTGATGTAAAAGAGCTTTGTCAAAATGAAGTATTGCTTGTTTACTCAAACAGCTGTCAGTGAGAGGGCTAGCCCAAGAGCAAAGCTTCATTGAGTCTAACTGAACTTCACAATCTCCTCACAAATTTAGGCTGCTCCTGTTTAACTCAAACAGCCAGGCTCATTGCCCAGAGCTTCCTGGTCCTCCTCTATCTCTCTTGTTAGCATGCTGCAACATCTTCCTCGACTTTTTGCTGCCTCACTTACTCCCCTTATGCCATCTTTTGCTTCCTCCCCAAACTGTATATAGAAATGGTTTATAAAAGTTCACTTATTTTTAATCTTAGACCCCAACATCGAAAGAAAAAAACAACCCATGCTTGTGTGATTGGCTGCAGCCAGATAAATAGGGACTTCCCTTAAGCGTCCTCTGTTCTTTAAAGGCTGCCTGATTTTTTTCTTTGAAGATATTTTATCTCTGCCCTTGTTTCATTTCTGACTGCTCTTACCAACAGCCCTTTGTCTGTAGTTCCTTGTAGCAATATAAACAACACCAAGTAGGTAAATTGAAGGATGTACACAATAGTTAAAATTGAAACAGACTTTCCATCATCTATGAACTCTTTTACAAAGCACTATTCCAAAAGCTTGCTCTGAGCTGAAATAATTACAGTACTTTGAAAGCAAAGTAATTATTTCCAATTAAATCACTTTTATTGTGCAATTAGGGTGCCATATGGAAGAGGTTTTTGTCTTCAGAACAGCTAGAAGTCATCAGAAGGGTTGTAAAGAGGCTAGTCCATCCCCATTATGGAGGCAAGAGGAAAGTTCCTCAGGAACAAGCTTAACTCATCTGCTAACTGACTTTTGTAGCCTCAGGTAGTAGTGCAAATGGATGAATTAAAACCTGGTTCAAATACATTAGCACCCCCCTTACACTCCTCTGGGAGAAAAGTCACAACTCCTTATTGCAATGTGTTCCAACTTCCAGACTGCTTTAAGACACTAATGACAGAAAACAACCTGACATACACTTCTGACTGATAAAGATGAGTAGGAGTCTGACAATTTTTCCATTCTACAACTGGAGAAGTTACGAATAGAAATCCTGAAAAAAATGAGGAGCCGGTATGTACAAAACCAGTAAGTTGTACTGTCCATTTCTAAGAAGAATGGGGAAAACCCCCCCACTGCCAGTGTTACCAAGAATAGGTAAGAGTGAAGGCAGGAGAAATAAATAAAAGTGCCCCCTCTTCAGTCCCAGATTAGCCTATTTAAATGCTGTTCCCAGGCTTTGTGCTTTGCCACAGATGTGTACTGTTCATGGGGGATCAGAACAGCAAGCTTTGGTGCAGAAGTTCTGAGGGATAGCTGTGAACATTAGGGTCTGGTCCATGATTGAAGGACATCAAAGCGGGTGTTTCCTGCCGTGCAGCTGTTTCAGTCCAATTAGTCTGCTGCTCCTTGCATTTCCTAGGTAAATAACTGATGTTCTTCTAGACTTATTTTTATCCTTCTTTTAGGTGAAACCTTGTTGACTATGCCAGTATACAGTTTACACACTTTATAGTGCAAATGCCATTTGTTTGTATTCACCTACATACAGTGAGCATGTGGCATCAGACATGATGGGCTGGCAGTGTAGCTTCATCAAAAGGAAGCCCCCAAAGTCTGTGATCAATGTTTATTCCTTTTCCAGTGTTGTAACTGGAGTTTATAATTGCTTTTTGACATTTTCCAGCCTTGCTCCACAAAAGCCAGCAAGTTATATTGCATAATTCTGATTTTTTTTTTCATACATTTTCATCTTTCAAGGTTCATCTGGAAAAGATTCTAAAATTCCAGGCTTCACTACCACAGTCATCTCCTCAATAGAGTATCTTCTTGTGGCACACCTTGTATTTCTTAACAAGACTTTGTCTGTTTTTTTAATCCCATCTTTACTTTTTCCTGATGTTAAAATTTTGAAAGAATCATGTCTTACACATGATTATTCCAAATTTTAGATGAAAAATTTACATCAAAACTACCTAGTAGAAGAAAATTTGGACTACCAAAGAAATTATTATTTTTATAGTGTCTGATTTCTGCAGAACATTATGGACCCTTACTGAAAATGGAGCACATGTCAGAATACTTCCCTTGGTTCTAAAAAGCTGATGTAGTGACTCATGATGATTATAGTTTAAGTACACTGCTCTCCTTTCTGGACAAGTTTCTCTGTCAGCATCCCAGTTTTCATAGTCAAGGATGTGCTGCCAATGTAACACAAGCTGGTTCTGAAGAGAATTAAGGCTGCAGTATGGAGGCAAGCATGATGCTAGAGTGCATATAACAAGGAGGAATGGAGAGGATTGTATCAATCTTCAGGACAGTTTGGTGTTCTTCCACACCTACTGTCCATGTGTCCTATAGGACAGGGAAAAGGGTGAACATGAATCATCTGCTCAAATCATTACGAGATAGGGTCTTTCAGTGCTACTAACCATGACAGACAAAACCAAATACTATTCTATAGCCTGGGAGTTTCTCATTTCCATGTTAATTTTGACACAAAACTCAACTATGATGTCTAAAATGAGCCAGTTAGATACTGGCTGTAGGCATCTGAATGGAATGCTGTTCACAGCTATTGACAACATGACTATCTGATAGGAATTCCTGGGGTCAACTGAGCTGCCCTAGGGATTCCCACCTGGCCTCCAACACTTCAAGAGATCTGAGAATGGTCTCTAGACAGATCCATGTAGACAATTCAGGTATGTTTGTGTGTGAAAAAAACAAACTATGGCCTATGTTTAAGAAAATTTATTAGCTCTTGGTGCATATCAGATCTAATGGAGTTCAGACAAGCATCACATGTGCACACAGATAAGAAGGTTTAGGTGCCTTCACCTTCAGTTATTTGCCACCACAAGTAGATGAGTGTCAGAGCCAATGACCAGTCTCATTTGGGGCCTCTGCCTGTGTCTTATGCCTGTGGGCCCACGAGAGAATCATAGAATTGTTTTGGCTGTAAAAGACCTTTAACACCATTGAGTCCAACCGTTAGCCTAACACTGAAGAATCTCGCTAAATATTTGTAAACTGGAATACAAAGTGGGATCACAGACACCATTGTAGATAACTTCCTCCCATAAAGTAATATAAAGAGAGTGTAAATAGTGCATGAGAAGTTTTTTAAGTGTTCTCCAAAATCCTGATCTCTGAAAAGTTGCACTGAAAACTTTTGAAATATATCAGGCAGAAAACACTCAATCTGTCTGATATTACAGAAAGCCAGGAACAACGTATCTGAGGGAAGAAAATGATTTGGCACCTGTGGGCCAGCATATCTTTACAACTACTCAGTGATAAGATGTGTGTTTTGCATGATGTGAGAGGAGAAAAGACTTTTTCATAACACAATAGCACATCAAGGTAAGCTTAAGTATTCCAATATGGGAAGAAAAAAGGTTTTATAAGACTACCTGGCAGAAGGAGACATTTAGGAATCTCAGCATGATCTGGCAATGTGTGCTTGCAGCCCAGAAACCAACTGTATCCTGGGCTGCATCAAAAGCAGCGTGACAAGCAGGTCGAGGGAGGAGATTCTGCCCCGCAGCTGGAGCTTAACAGAATAGTGAAGTATACCAATGGTGGTTAGCACAGTGATAGGGTTCCTGTCATCCTCAGTGAGATGGAGAGTTTAAATTACATGAAAGACCAAGGCATCTGAACCTGGAGACCCTCATGTGGTAGTAAAACTTTACATTTTGGAAATGCATATTGCCTCAGCTGCAGAGCTGTCCTGAAGAAATTATCTGTCTTGGCCTGTTTCTTCTGGACCTACTGTATCTTACTTTAATCTGAAAAACAAAGAAATAGAGCCACAAGAGTGGGATAAAGATATTATAGAATGATAGACTCCTAGACTATACCGAGTTGGAAGGGACCCATAAGGATCATCAAGTCCAATCCCTGGCTCCACACAGGACAATCCAAGTCAGAGCATGGGACTAAATACATCGCCCAGACACTTCTTGAACTCAGACAAGCTCAGTGCTGTGACCACTTCCCTGAGGAGCCTGTTCCAGTGTCCGACTTCCCTCTTAGTACGGAACCTCTTCCTAACACCCAACGTAAACCTCCCCTGTCACAGCTTTATACTGTTCCCTCAGGTTCTATCACTGGTCACCAAATAGAGGAGATCTGCACCTGCCCCTTCAACCTCCCCTTCATCAGGAAGCCACATACCATGATGTGGCTTCCTTCAGCCTCCTCTTCTCCAGGATGAACAAACAAAGGGACTTCAGCCTCTGCTCATAAGACTTCTCCTCCACACCCTTCACCATCCTCATTGCCCTGCTCTGGACACTCTCTGATTGTTTCACATCTCTGTTGTACTGTGGCACCCAAAACTGCACCCTGTGCTCAAGGTGAGGCTGCACCAGCACAGTGTAGAGCGGGACAGTCCCCTCCTGGACCGGCTGGTAATGCCATGTTTGATGCACACCAGGGTACAGTAGGCCCTCCTGGGTGCTTGGACACACTGCTGGCTCTTGTGTAACTTGCTGTCTGTGATTCTATGAGAGGTATAGTTATCCCAATAAACCTCTGTTCTGGAGGCAAGAGAATTATAATATTGTGTACATGCAAACTGTTCTTTTCCCAACCTCGAAACAGCTTTCACCTGCTCTGCTTCATACTGAGGAGACTGTTGAAAAGATAGTGTCTTAATTGGGGTGTCTTTTTGGTAAGCCTGTCAGGGAAATGATTACATCTATCCTGTGTATTCTAATGCTCAAGTGATTTGCTCTTTAACACAGTTTTAAGATCTCAGAGAATGTATGAGGCCCAAAACCAGATAATAGGCTTAGTGAAGCAAGTTAAAGAGACAAAAAGATTGGGGGTTGTAGCATAAAACCTAAACAAATAATCAGCAAAACTGAAGGGGTTGTATATTGATCAAAGAGAGTTAAATACATATGAGACAAAATATCTCTTATTCTGTTCTGGAGATTGAAGAACAAGAGTTATTTTATGGTGGAAGAAGAGAAATAGAAAGTATAGAATGACATGGAGCGAAAATAGCTGTAGATTGACCTCTAAGAAATAGAATTATGGTAATCACTGTTAGCTGGAGAGAAACATGCCTGTGGTAGACAGCAGCTTCATTTTAGTCATTGAAAACTGGGGAAAACGGAATAAGAAGTCTATCTTGTAGAAGCAGAGAGATGGAGGAGGTTACTGAATAACAAAACTTCCCTTCCATCTTATCTCTGATTTGAAAATATGACAGGCAGTCAGGAATGAAGCTGTAGAACAATACATGCTAAGTTTCATTGTCTTCAGGAGGATGCGTGTGGGATTGATTTTGTATTTGGCAACTGGAAACAGAAATTCTTTTATTCAAAGAGAGGAAATAAAGAGCATGGATGATTTTTTGATTGCAGCTGAGTCAGAAAAGTCTCTAGATCTCAGTCAAAACAGACCTGTTAAAGGCAGTGCAATAGCTACTGCCAAAGTTGGTAAAGCCTGGAGACATATTCAGCCCATCTCTATGCTAGTCTGAGTTTCATCCTTGAATATACCTGCAGGACTCCGTTTCCCAGTTTAGTCATGGACACTGATAACAGGACTTGAGGACTGATCCCTGTGAGCTCAGGCTGCACATCGTTACTGACTAAAGAAGAAAAACTTTCGATCAGCAGCTGCTGTGAAATCACAGAATCACAGAACTGTAGGGATTGGAAAGGACCTCAAGAGATATCAGATCCAACCCTGCTGCCAAAGCAGGTTCCTTAAGACATCGCATAGGTAGGCATCCAGACGGGTCTTGAATATCTCCAGAGAAGGAGAGTCCACAACCACCCTGGGCAGCCTATTCCAGTGCCCTGTCACCCTCACTGTGAAAAAGTTGTTCCACATATCAGTGAGGAACTTCCTGTACTCCCAACTTGAAGCCATTGCCCCCTGTCCTGTCTCCACAGACCACTGAAAAGAGGCTGGCCATTTCCCCCTGTGTTCGACATATTTATAAACATTAATAAGATCCCTTCTTAGTCTTCTTTTCTCAAGGCTGAAATGTTTGGATAGTTTGGGCTGACCTAGTGTTTCTGCCAATTGAAATTCAATCATTGTATACTTTATCCTTTACAGTAGTGAACTTTGTGATTGCTTTGTGAATGTCATGTCCTTGTTTTGTCTGGGTTTCTCTGTCCCTGCCCACTAGATGGCCGGAGTGGGGTAGATGAGAGATTTCTCCAGTTGCAAAGTGATTTGGAAGTAGTCCTGGAGGAGGCCTTGATGACATTTCCAACATGGTGGTTGGCATGCCCGCATGTCACCACACTTCATCTGCCATCAACAAGACACACAGAAAGAGGTATAGTCAAGTAAAGAAGGTTCCAGACCAAATAGCCCATTCATCAACACAGCTCCAAGCAGCTCTGACAAATCCCAAGAGGAAGAGAAACAGGAAACTGTTCCTTAGAAGAACAAATGTATCCTAGCTGTGTGTCATGGAGCATTCCACCAAGATACACTCTTGCTCCTGGTTTCTTTGCACTTCTTTACCCAGACAATTCCCACTCTTCTGTGTTCCCAGGCCTTCATAAAGGCAGGAAACCTTCCTCCTCTAATTGCTCCTCTTAACATAGAGGGGCCTCTTACCCTGTTAGCAATCTTATTTCTCTGAATAGTGAAACATCACACTTTTTTTTTCCACTCAAAAGTATGAGGCAGAAATGCAAGACACTCATTCTATTCTCCCTAGACACTCAATTAATCCTCATAGCCCACTTCCCAGCACTTAAGTGTAGCATTCCCCTCCAACTCACCAAGCTGTGGAGGAGCTATATTACTTCAGATCTCATTTAGCCAAAGGGTCTTTTGAGTGTGTCCTCTGCTTTGGCAGTTGGGATCCCAGCCACAAGCCCTCCTTAAATAAATAGGAGAATGTAACTGTGACATGGATAATGATCTTTTGTTTTTCTAATCTTCTGGCTTGAAACTCTGCCTAGTGTTTTTAGGATCCCACAGCTCTGCTGAAACCACCTGTTTTCAGCCTAGATCATTCTGCCCATTTACTGCTCAGCCAACTAAAGTGATTATTATTCTGCATTAGAAATATTCATTTGCATTTCACTCTCTTCACTGCAATGAAATCAAAGGCCTTGCACAATACAGCTCTAGCCTTCCAAATTGTTGTGGGGACAGCAAACACCTCTGATGTCAAAATTATATTTTAGGGAGGGCATTGCAGATCTATATCAACCCTGATGTTTTTTACCAAATTTAACGGCACAAGCCATACAAATTGCACTATCTCAAGCCCTTCCAGCATTCCTCTGGCTGCACTGTACTTCTAGGGGGGAAAAAGCATAAAGGTCATTCTGTTTTTCTGAGGCAGCTACTCTAACATAAATGGAAAATCCGTGAGGGTGCCCAGCAGGATTTCCTGCATCCAAAGGACTCAGGGAGAGAAGTGGTTTCAAATAAGATATTATCAAAATCACCTTGGTAATCCTGACTAAATGTATGATGAGAGTCGAGCGCTTGGGTGAATGAAACCTGCATGTCAAGGGACAGAGTGAATGACATGGTGGTATGCCCTTACAGCTTCTGGTACTACTTCAGTGTGAGGCAGTGTCATTGGCAGCTGGGGAAGAGTGGAGTCACTCTGGGTGGGCCAGTTTCATGCTCCTGTTTGGGCATTTCTTTGTATAATCATTTCCATGCTTAGAGGGTCAGACAAAGATTTTCAGCAACTGTGTGCTTAGGGCCCCACAAGATACCTGAAGATGTAGCTTCAAATCCTGTTCTGCATCAGACAGAATAGGAGTTGGAAGATTAAATTCCCCTATTTCAGATGAGTATCTAAATTACTAGATGTCTGCTAGGAATACCTTTGAAAACCATTCTCATTTTGACAAGAAATGTCAACAAACCTTTTCTTGGTAGGGATTTGGTTGGTCAAACACGCCTAACTATTTTATGACTACGATTGAGTAAAAACATCAGGACTGTCCTTTGGTGCTGTCTCAGGCTCCTGCCTTGGGCAATACTCATCATATACTCCTCTGATATTTCCTCATAGTTTACTTCTCCTTTCAGTGGTCTGAACCACACCTTCCTAAATTTCCTGTCCTAAAGAAAGGACAGTACAGTCTGGATTTTTTCCTTTGGAGTCTAACTTTCTGTAATGTGGAAAAGGGATGCTGCTCACCCCTTCGCTCATGAATCCTTTAATTCTGGTGTCTCCCAAGGGACAAAGATCTTCCCAAGCTGTTGGCAACTTCATCTTCCCAGGTCCTAGCTCTGCTATTTTCTTTCTCTTCTTTTCTGGACTCAGTCTATAATCATTGCATGATTCAGGAGAGAGCTAGAGCGAGAATTTCCTTGTGTGCATTAGTCTTACCACACCATCAGCTTTTGAGAAACCCAGAAAAAAAAGAAAGCAACATCCGCCACATGATTCTGGGGTGAGCTAAGAGAAGTTTATTGGGAATACACCTCCTCAATACTCCTCCTCTGTGGCAAACATCGTTCTAAACTAAAGAGGAAGCAAAATGGGAGGTCTGTCCTATCTTAAGATTTAACCCAGTGGGCCATTCCCTGAGCGTCCTCCGGTGCTATAGAACCAGGAGCCAAGCTGAAACGCAGATGTACAGGTGGTAGGTATTCCCTGATGTCACACTTTAGAATATGTGGAAAAAATTTACTCTGCTAACTACTTTGTGAAGAGGCAGCAAAAACTCTTCAATGACCTATCTTAAATGTCCTTTTGTTTGAAGTCCCATTCCACCATGTCCAAGTCAATGAGTTTCAGAACACAGATTGTCAGTAACGGCATCAATCATTCAATGATATCGATGTCATTTTATAGTGTCAGGCATCTGGAGTTCCACATAGTGCTGATACCCCATGGCTATATCAAAATAAATTGGGAGACCAGCTGGCAAGGTGGAATAGATTTACTCTTTGGGTGAAAATAGTGCTTCCCAGGAGAGTGCAGGAAAACAAGATGCATGGGAGTATTTCTGTGCTGAGACCAGAACAGGTGTCAGTGGAGCTGGCTCGGGAATGAATGACTTGAGCTGAAGGATTCAATGCTGCTGTTCAGCAGCCTTTGTTCTGGGGTTCCTGAGGAACCCTTACAGCAAATGAGAAGTAGTGAAGGGAGGTCCAGCTGAATGGTCATTTGATCTCCTACATCGTTGCTATAAGATACAGCAAGAAATAAAATACATACAGACACACACTCACCCCAAAGGATGAATCCTGGCTTCTTGGGATTAGTTGCTTTCCAGAGATGGGCGACTATGTCAGGTCTGGCCCTATGCCAAACACAGAATGGAGAGATGTAGTTGGACTTCTGCCAGCCTCTCTCTTTGCTGAGTCAAGAGAGTCTCAATGGAATGAGAACATGGCCTTGTATGTTCAACTTGTACTAAATACTAAGGTCTGCAAAAATACAAAGCATTCTGAAAGTAAATGTGCAAGCATCTGTGACTCTGAGCTACTGAAATAATGAAAGATGAATAACTGTATTTCAACAGTTAATAGCCCATCAATGATAAAAAAGATCCTCCTTGTGCTGCAGAAATTATTAAAATTGAGCTGTTAGAAGCTGAATTTTTTTAAAAAGGAAATTCTTAACTTGTTCCCTTCCCATACTGCTCTATGTACAATTTAAATTAACACAGAATAAATGAAGTTTTGAAATTCAAAGGTGAATATGAGTCAAGTATACATTATGCATAAAGTTTACATATGGTGATGACAAGTGTCATCACATCTAAGTAACATCGACTGCACTCTTCAAAAAATTACTAATGCAGTTCGAATGCCTTCTTTGCTTAGTCAAATATGCATCAGTCAGACAGAAATACCTCAATAGCAATATCCTCTGCAGTTATAAAACATTAATACTTTATTTGTGTTGTTTTAATTCTTTGCTATTCTTCTATTATTGTTATTCAATTTTGTTAGGAGACAAAGTTTCAAGGCAATACCTGACCACAGTCAAACATGTATTATTTTTATACTTTTCTACCAGTTACATTTCCAGTATCTCAGATCATACTTCTATTAACTGTTACTGGTATCACAGAATCACATAAAATCACAGAATGGTAGGAGTTGGAAGTGACCTCAAAAGATCATCTAGTCCAACCCCCCTGCCAGAGCAGCATCGCCTAGATTAGGTCACACAAGAACACGTCCAGGTAGGTTTTGAATGTTTCCAGAGAAGGAGACCCCACAACATCTCTGCACAGCCTGTTCCAGTGCTCTGTCACCCTCACAGTGAAAACGTTTTTCCTTATGTTCACATGGAACTTTCTATGCTCCAGCTTGCACCCATTGCCCCTCATCCTATCATTAGACACCACTGAGAAGAGCCTGGCTCTGTCCTCCTGACTCTCACCCTTAACATATTTATAAACATTAATAAGATCACCCCTCAGTCTCCTCTTCTCCAGGCTAAAGAGACCCAGCTCCCTCAGCCTTTCCTCATAAGGAAGGTGTTCCACTCCCTTCATCATCTTGGTGGCCCTGTGCTGGACTCTTTCAAGGAGTTCTATGTCCTTCTTGAGCTGAGGGGCCCAGAACTGGACACAATATTCCAGATGTGGTCTCACCAGGGAGAAGGTCCAGTATTTCTTGAAGTGCACTTCCCAAAACTGGTGTCTGGACCCTGAGAACACCAGGAGCTCTTTGGTGACCCAGAGCTTCCCCCACCCTCGTCCATGGCTTAGGACCTCAGAACAGCTCATCCCAGGGCCATCAGTCCCTGTCACAGCGATGCCATAACATGCCAGCCCCCAGGTCTGCAGGCTGATATCTCAGCCTCATCCCATCTCCATACCCACAGAGGTGCTTGATGACCTGGGCTGAGGCTGCATGGCCCCACCAGGGGTTCATCTTCTGTACCCATTTCCTGGAGAGTACCCACCCTGTGCTGTACCCTTAAAACTGGACAGGGTCCAGCTATGACCTTACCAGTGCTGAACAGAGTAGATGGATTATTCCACAAGCCTTAAAAGACTGCTTTTCTGCTTATGCACCACAATGTTTGTTTTTCCTGCAACAGCATGACACTGTTGGCTCATTTTCAATAACCCCCAGATCATTTCTTGCAGAACTGCTATTTAAGCAGCTGTTCACCATCATGTGCTAGTGTAACCGATTATTTCTGCTTATGTACAGTACCTTCCACTTGCCCCTGGTGTATTACATCTTCATTTCTTTGTTTTTCTAAACCATATCTTGAATTATGCAAAATTATTTTTAAATATGGTTGTGCCCTTCAACTGTTGGTGCTCCTGCTTGTCCTGGTGCTTGATATGAACAGTGCTTATTCCAGCAAACCAGGTTTTTATCCCTGGTAGATATTTTAAAGTGTAAATAATGGGATCCTGCTGAAGTTCAAAGAGTCAATAATCTATAATCATAGACAAAAGGGTTCACCAGGATGTATGTTAAAAATTACTGATTTTAGCTGGCGAAAATATGCAGGGTGGGATGTCTTTGGCCAGCGCTCATTTTAAACCCAAGAAAGACTTTAATTTTCTGCCTTGAGTGTGTGGCTCTAAAGCTTCCCCACTTTGCCAGCCTAAGTCTTAGCATTTGCATTCTGTAAAAATGGGGAAAGCTATTATCTTGCCCACAAAATATTTAAATACTTCCCTGCCATAATTCCTGCAGAAATCTCAAAAGAGGTCAACTACTACGTCCAGGCTGTTGCTTACTGCAGTAGTCACAACTGCTCCCATACATACTTCTTTTGTTATCTATACTTCCATACCATTCTTCACCACAACTAAGTACTGTGTCCCATCACAGAATCACAGAATTGTAGAGATTGGAAGGCACCTCCAGAGATAATCAAGTCCAACCACCCTGCCAAAGCAGGCTCCCTAGGACAAATCGCATCCTGGGCTGCAAATCATTTGGAAGCAGAAATGTTCTGTTGTCTACCTTCATAGAGAGTTCTGCAGTGGGGTTGTAGTCACAAGTTGAGAGTGTAATTCAAAGAATAAATATATGCAAAAGCTTAGAGCTATCAAAAATACACCGGGCTTTCATTTCAGAGGCGTATATTATGATGTGAACTGTATTGGAGTAACAGCTGGGATCAACAGCTAGTGGTACCATAGGGTTCTTTTATTGTTAAAACAACATGTATGAGCTATCAAATGCTGAAAACATCCACTGGAAATGTCTTGATTAGATGCCAAAAAACTTACTGCAGAATGTGGGGCTTTCTCCTTAAAGAGCACTGGAATTTAAGATACTTTGTGTCCTATTTTGATTCCAGAGCAAATAATTTTGTTTGCTTCCTTGTTCAATTGAGATTAGCCACAAGCATCCTCTGTGCAAATTATTCATATGTGCAATATTATAAATTTTTGTAATTATGGTAACAGTACTTGTAGTTTTCTTCTGATCTGAAGCTATTTAACCTGGCTTTAGAGCCCCATAGGTGTCATAGGCTTTTGGGTGTTCTGTAGATCCCTTTGTTACCTGACTATGAGACAATATGCTCCTTGGATCTTAATAACCTCACAATGCTGAGAATAGAGAAGATGCAGCCTTTAAGGCTGACATTGACTTTTCTGGCCATGTAAGAGAAGATCAAATTAATTTCGTGTGTAGGGTAGACCACCTACAGGCCAGTTTTAAATCTTCCTCTGGAGCACCAACTACCTGACATTGCTATGGAAAGGAGACCAGATTTAATCTGCTACGGCAAATCCTGCCACTCGAGAAAATGACGGGTTTGGGTGATTTAGAGAAATGCAATATCAAATAGATTGCACGAACATGAATCTGTTATCCTCTCCCTATGCCAAGGAAGATGTTACTGAATATAAAAACAAGATAATAGAAAGGAGAAACAAGTACTCTGCTGATCCCATACACATTAATAGTATCATTTCAGAGAATGACTAAAGATTGCCATGAGTCAACGATTCCTCCTAAACATTTTGTCTAAGAACACCTACCATCCCCAGCTTGACTGGCAATGAACAGATTAACATGCTTCAGTTATGATGGGAGCTCAGTTTGAAATAAATCACTGTTAATATCAGCACACTGGGCTTTGGTGTTCTCTCTGTGATACAGCAAGTTACTTAAAGGGTTATTTTACATTCTCTCCATTTTCTAACAGGAAAAAATCCTTCATATGGAAGATAAAGGAGCAGGGGGCAAGTGTTTTGTGGCTCAAGGAAAATATTGCCTAGGAATCCAGCTGAAATAAACCTTGTGTTTATCTGCAGGCCAACAAAACTTAGTCCAATACATTCACATATGCAAAGTGTCTGATGAAGCAATGCTTCAGAAACATAAGCCAAGGTCTTTCAAAAACCTGCTTGGCATCCTATCAGCTCCATAAAGAGCTTCATGAGATTTCAACTCAGGGGCTCTGCAGCTACGACGGTATATCAGAAGTCTTCTTCATCCCAGAGTCATGGTATTTCTGTACCTTTTACCATCCTTGCAACCCCTTACAATCCTGGAAGCAGCAAACTCCAGCACATGCCATAATCCCAGGGCTTCCAGTTTTCCTGGTTCATGAAAGAAAAAGGGCTGCAAAGTTCCCAGGAGCCAAAGAGTTGGCTTCATACTGTACTTAAAAATTGAACAGAATTATTTTCCCCCAGACAGAAGAAGGAACAAAAAGGAATTTCCTTTCCCTTGGAAACATAAATGTTTCTAGGTTTTGTTCCTGTTCCAAGGTTTAATACCCGCACATAAGGACATGCATACACAACCCGACTGTCCCCCTTTGATCTGGCTGACAGGGGGATTTCCTCTTAGGATATGTCTTATACTGCAGTAACTGCAGGATACTGATCAGGGTGGATTTAAAATCTCTTACAATATAACAGCTCCTTATTTGCAACCTAATTAGATTTATCATATACATCCACAGGAAACATCTCCATCCTGTAACAAGAAAAACACTTTGAGATCTGCTTGTGCAAAACCTCTACACAGAACTAGGAATGTGTCCCGAATGAAAAAGTTGTACAGAATGGCCTTACATGGGCTGGGTGGGGGTGTGTGTTAGTTTCTTTTGAACATCTCAGATTCAAGTCTTCAGATAAAAATTCAAGAAGTAAATGCTTGTGAATGGCCTACCTGCTGAAATAATCTGAAAATATAAAGATTTCACTTGTAGTGCGTTGAGAGGTGAATTTAGTAGTTCACTTCCTTTTTACTCCTGTTGAAATCAACATGCAAGTCAAAGGTCTTTTGTATTAAGAGGGGAAAAAAAAAGATATCTCTTTAAAGGAATCCCATAAAGTGTCAAGAACTGCCTAGTGCTTTGTAAAAAAGTATTATTCATTCAGCAATGCAGATGCCCCAGGCATTCACCGGTCTTAACAGCATTAAAGGAGAGCAATGGCATGCACAGAGGGATGAGCAGAGAAGTGGCTGCTCTCACAAACCTGGTTGGAGAGGGGTGAAAGGGTGGAGGGAAACTTCTGGGTGGCTTGGAGAGCAATGTGAAATATGGATGTTCTGGTTTAGGAATTTTTTTTTTCAAATTACTGAAACTTCACTTGTTTTCAAATTAGGATAAAGGCCCTCCTTTACCAATAAAGAAGAATGTTCTTTTCTAATCAATTTTGTTTGCTTTAAGGACTCCATCCCATTTTACCTCTGATTTGGAAAAAAGCCCATAATCCACAATGAAAATTTGAAAGAATAATTTGAAAATTAAAAATTTAAATCCACTCTTTTAAAAATGGTGGGGGGGGTTTTCCTAAGTTAAACATTTCCATCATGTTAATGCCTTTCTGAAGGTTAATGTTCAGGGAAACTACAACAATTGAATGAATAGACAGACAAATATTTTTCAGTACAAAACAGACTGGTTAATATATTCCTGATCAGCATCAGCACCCACAGACTCATAAGTAAAAGACTTGCAATGGTCACAGCTGCCAATTCACTTTAAAAACCAGAGTAATAGCTGGGTGGATGAGGAAAGAGTAAACTCGGATGAGAGAAGGGGAAAACACAGCTCTGTCCACTGGCGAAAAGGTAGATTATGCATCTCCAACCCCTTTTCTCCTTCTATAAAATTCACATGCTTAGACCATCTTCTGACTCTTGCATATGGGTATGTGCGAAGGGAGAGAGAGAAGAAATTCTTTTGTATATGAGGTAACTGTTGCTTCACATGAAGCAGAAGCTATAGCATGCACAGAAAAGCAAATTTTTAAAAAAAAGGATTAAAAAAGTAAAAATCTTATTTTAAAATATTAACATTAAAATTAACATTTCTTGCTACCTCATTATGCTACATATGATTTAGAAAAAATTACTTTTTCCTTTCTTTTTTGTTTCTTTTTTGTTTGTTTGTTTCCCTGCCCTGTGGTATCATTGAGGTATGCAATAATTCAGCTTCATGGCCTGCGAATCCTAAAATATTTTGTTGATATTTTCACTGTACTGAGAAAAATAATCTGCAGCCCCCACAAAAAGTTGATTGTTTTCATCATCTGTCCAGCTATGCTTCGTCGTCCTCTTCCTCTCTGATCTTTTGGTCCACGAAGCCTTGCTTTACTTTTACTGTGGCTTTTCATTAATCAGTCTGAGCGCTTTGACTAGCTAGTGTTAGAATTTTTAATCCATTCCCATATGCCCTTTGTTTTCTTTCATACAGGCATCATATTGAGATATGCATTCATTTGAGAGAAATGATAGGCAGTTTTTTAAAAAAGGCACTCAATCAATACCAGAAGTTCTTTATTTTTCATTATTATTAGAATGTCTAAATTATCATCATGAAGAAAAGGGGGGGGAGGAAAAAAAGAAAGAGTTAATGGAAAAAAACCCCAAGCAGGTCTGGAGGAAATGAAAGCTAATTTGCTCATATTCTGTCATTTTGTCATTTCCACCATTACTGAAGTTTCATATTTCATGTGTGCATGAAGAGAGAGATAAGCTATATGTTGACCGTTCACTTTTCCTTTTAAAAAAAAAAATCTGGGAAATATGTATTTAAATAAAGGAGATATATAACAGCACAAGTATTATTTCATAATGTGTTAGATATTGAGGCTACCTGTTACTGGAGAACCCTGGAGTGCTTTGCGGACCACAGCACCAGGCTTGCAATCCTGAGGACATAAATAGTCCCACAAAAGTGAATGAGATCATTATTTGCATGATTAAATATCATAACATTC
The DNA here is from genome assembly GCA_022605575.1 of Laterallus jamaicensis coturniculus. Classification (NCBI taxonomy): domain Eukaryota; kingdom Metazoa; phylum Chordata; class Aves; order Gruiformes; family Rallidae; genus Laterallus; species Laterallus jamaicensis. Next base: position 83,864,845 of record JAKCOX010000002.1, on the reverse strand, counting down.
CATTGTACATAAATGTTACTGCTGTGGGTAGAGAGGGGGAAGGAGGGGAGGAGGGTGACATAAACTTTCAGGTGACAGAAGAGGAATGAGTTCTGCCTGGTTTCATCCTTCAAAAGCCTTCTAGTGACAGTATTATTTTTAAATAGCTTTTAGCGATTTTGTGACACTGCCAAGTCATTTAGCTCTATTTTTAAAATAAATAAATAAATAAAATCCAATAGCAACGAAAATTGAATACTACACAGTACTAATCTAGGCCCAACCCGAGCCCTATCAGGACTTACAGGACTCAGGACGTAGTGTGAAAGTCCCTTGTTGGACCCCCAACTTCCCCACCCTTCAGTGATAAGCAGGGCTTTGTCAGTCCCATCTCTCTCCACATCTCCCTGGATGGCTGGCCATCTTCCTTGCTCTGCAGAGCCCAGAGCATTGCTCCAGTGGGTCCTCATGCTCAAAAGGTCTTCTACTCCATTAGTACACTTGCATAAAGATGTTCAGTACTTCAGAGGCTGAGATTCAGAAATATGTGCAAGAAATGTGCACACCATTACCTAAATGCACTGCCCTACTTTGCCATCCATCACCACTGAACAGAGACTAGACTCACCAAACACACAGATGCCACAGAGCTGTGGAGGACTGTGGGCATGGAGGAGGGAAGGTTTAATATTCAATGTGTTCTAAGCAAAATGGGGATACCAGATAGGAAAACTATAAAGTATTTTAACGAGGGAAAGTGCAATGTACTTCATAGAATCACAGAAACAGAGAATATTTAAGATTGGAAAAGTCCTTTAAGATCAAGTCCAACCATCAACCCAACCCCACCATGTCTACTAAACCATATCCCAAAGAGCCACATGTGCACGTTTTTTTAATACTACCACAGGGATGGTGACTCCATCACACCTCTGTGCAGCCTGTTCCAATGACTGACCACTTTTTCCTAATATCCAATCTAAACCATCACCTGACTCAACCCAAGGCCATTTTCTCTTGTCCTGTCACTTGTGACTTGGGAGGCGAACATCCATCCCACTAAAACCTCCTTTGAGGTGGTTGTAGAGAGTGATAGGGTCTCTCCTCAGCCTCTTCTCCAGTTTGTAGGCTGTTATGCACATTTGGAGCAAGTAACACCTGCCAGGATGTGAGGACAGCAAAGAAGTCTTGGAAGGTTATCAACTGTGGAAAAGTCTGTGATGGGAGGAAGGCAGACAGCTCATAGGATGTATCAATAGGAGTACACATTGTAAGACATAGTTCTTAGACATAAGACAATTTTTTTATTGTAGAACTGAGTTGAGTTGTGGGCATCTCACAGAGGGGAACAAAGAAAAAGAAATCATTAAACAACTGTACATAATTCAGAGCAAATGAAAAAGAACAAACAGGGACCTAAAAAATGTGACCTGTGGAGGGGAAAAAATTACAGAAATTAGGTTGTTTATCCCAAGAAGTGAGAAAAGGAGGAGGAAACTTATGGAAGAGATATTCATTAAATATGTATAAATTACTGCCATGATAATCTGTTTTCCCTGTCCATGGTGGACAGGACAGGAAGTAATGTGCTTGGTGAATGCTGCAAGGAAAATTCAGATTAGATATGAAAATTATAAGGACAGAGAAGCATAGAAATACACTGCTTGGGGAGGCACAGAGCCTCTGTCATAGGAGCAATGGTGTGGGTAGAGTTCACTTTGCCATGGGGCACAAGGACCCTTCCAGCACTGTGATTCCATGATTACAGAAGCATTATAGAACTGAGAGCTCCCTATTTTGTCTTCACCTCACCTCTTCTGAATGGGTGTCTCCTTAGGATGTATTACATAATTGTCTCCTTTTCCTTTGATTTAGCATGATTCGTGTCGAGCAATCTGAATGAGGAAGATGCTTTCTTTCTGTGATCTGAGGTAATACCGCTAATAATTATAATTTCACTTACAAAAGAAATATATGCCTCTCTGTAACACTTCCCCACTTACAGTAACATTTTGATCTTCAAGTAGTGCTGTGATTTACTTGGGATTTTTCTAGGATGTGTGTCTCTATTATTGTGAAACTAGTATTAACCCTTTCCAGGTTTTCAGGGTCATGCTGAACCACAGGAAAGACCCATCCCTGTTCACAAAAGCTACACTCATTCCTTATCTGAGGTCTGGAGAACAAGAATTTCCTCTGCTCATATCTGTACAAAACCTGCTTCACACATGGGACGCAGACTTGGCTGGAGTCCCCACATCCATTGTAGAGCAAACACAGAAACAGTAAGTAAAATCCTTCCTAAATCTCTGTGCCTTCTTTGAAATAATAATAAAAGGTGAGTTAAAGAATGACTGTCAGAGAGGTGTTCATGGAGGCTCAGACCCACTGAAAGTCAAGCATCTCATGCCATGTTCAAGCACCAGGACAGATGCCAGAGCTTGGAGCAGGGGCCTTCCAGGCAGTGCCTCTGTCCACAGACATCCTCACCGCTGACAGAAAGCAGCTGCGCATGTATCAAAGAATTCAGCAGGCATCTCCCTCTCCTTTGGAAACACAAAGAATGCACCTCGCCAACTGCAATAGTCTAATGTGCAGACTATTTCGGTTTCAGCTGCTTCTAGCAACGGGGTTTCAGCCCCAAAGTTGCCTTTCCCCCAGGACAGGGTTCAGCACCTTAACAAGGTTTATTCCAGGCAAAGAAGGGCTGGGAGAACTTTAGATGGGTACCTCCTACCCCCCCTTGCCAGGTTGTGCCATTGTGCACAAGGCATTCATGTTTGCTGGCACAGGCAGCGAAGCAGGGACAGTTTCATCTGCCAACATATGGGCGCAAGGGGTGGCTCTAGCTCTGGTCTCTGTGCACAGGGAGGTTTCTGTTCTTCATCCTCTGGCTTTACTGTGAATGCTGACAGGATGGGAGACATCAAACATACAAACACATTCAACTCAGAGTGGTTAGAGCCACAGTCCTAGCAGTGACAGCCCCTTCCTCAGAGGGTCTGAGCTTGCCCAGGCAGAGATGGAATTGGCAATCAAGGCTCTCCCACGCTGAGAAAGAGCGCTAACTCCCAGGCAAGGCCTGAGACAGCTCTCCCTTGTCCCTAGGCTGAGGGATGCCCGACTTCAGCATCTAGTCTCACTTATCGTGACAGATGGACGAATCTGCTATGCACCGTGGGACAGCCCCGGGCACCTACAGAAGGGCAGCTTGGAGAAACCGAAGTTACAAGCGGAGGAGCCTCCTGGGAGCAGGGAACCTGCTCCGGGCCACCCCCCACTCCTCAGGAGCCGCCGCCCGGCGTCGTCCCCCCTCCCGCCCCGCGGTGCCGCGGCTGCGGCTGCTTTAACCGGGCAGGGGGGTGCAGGCAGCCCCGCCGACGTCGTGGGTATCAGCTGACCGCGCCGCGCTCTGCCTTCTCCCGGGCCGCCCTACCGCAGCACCACTCCGGCGGCGACGGCGGCGGAGGCGGCTGGCGGCTCCGCCGTGCCGGTCCCCGCGGCTCCCGGGGCAGCACCCGCCGCCGGCTCCCCGCAGCCCTGCAGCCCCTTGCTCCTTGCGCGCCTGCCCCTTGCCCCTTCCTCCTTCTCCTCCTCCCTGCTGCCGGGGAAGCCACCGAGCCGGAGCCCTCCCTACCCTGACCCTCGGAGAAGTTGGGATTCTCCCGGCGGTCTTCCCAGAGCTCTGAGTTTAGGGCGGGATTTTGGTTCCCTGCTCTTTCGCTTTTTGTAGGCTTGTTTTTGGTGGGTTTTTTTTTTGTTTTGGGGGTTCTTTTTTTCGCTCCTTTCTTTTTTTCTTTCTTTCCCTCCTTTTTTCTCGATACCAAGCGAGTCGAGCATTTGCGATGGATGGCAGTCCCGAGCCCCCCCCGGGCAGAGGCGCCCCATGAGCCAGGGCGGCGCGCCCTGTGGGGCATGCCCCGCCGCCGGGGGGATGCGGGCGGGCAGCCCCCGGCCGGCGGCTCCGGTGCCGTGACCGAGGATGCCCGCGACCCGGTCGCTTCTCCCCTCCCGCCCCAGCTCGCAGGGCTCCCGCTGACCGCAGCCGCGGGGATTACAGCAGCTCCCGGGAACCAGACCTCGGAGCAAAGCCCCGGGATCCCTGGAGAGAGGAGCTGCCCGCTGTGAACGGCTCTCTGCAAAGCGGCTGCTCCCGCCCCGCCGCGCCTCCAGCCTCCGGATGGGGCCAAGGATCGCCCGCCGGGCAGCGGGGCTGCGACCGTAGATGCTTCGCTCCTCCCTCCTCCTCTCCGGACCCGCGGCTCGGCTCCCTCCCTGCTCACCGCCCCGAGGAGGGCGCGCACCCAGCCCGCCAGGCCGCCGGGGCTGCGTCGCAGCCGGGCTCCGCGCGATGCGGCTCCGCGGGGCGCCGCGGGAGCGGGCGCGGGCGCGGGGCGCGGGCCGCCTGCGTTGAGCCAGCGCAGCCGCCCCGCGGACTCCGCCGGCAAACGGCCGCCAGCCAAACCGCCGGACCCAGGGACCTGCCTATAAATGTGATCCCTCAACCGCCACCCCGCCGCCGCCGCCACCCGCCCTTCTCCATCCCCTCCCTCTTCTCCCGCGGGTCCATCCCTCCCCCTCCACCAACCCCCCGCGCTCCCCTCCCCAAAGACCGTCCGTCCCTGTCCCCCGTCCTTCCCCCCACCCCCCCAACCCCCTCCCCCCCGCCGGTATTCTGCCCCCCGCCAGTCACCACCATGGAGCTCTCGGAGGTGCGGTGCCTGAGCGACAGCGATGAACTTTACACCATCAACAGGACCCCCCCCGGCAGCAGCAGACCCCAGCGCCTGCTGTGGCAGACGGCCGTGCGCCACATCACCGAGCAGCGCTTCATCCAGGAGCACAGCAGCAGCAGCGGCGGCAGCAGCAGCGGTGGGGGCAAGGGCTTCAGCTCCGAGGAGACCTGCTGCCCCAACCACCACCCCCACCCGCCGCACCATCACCACCACCACCTCCGGCGACAGTCGGCTGGACGGAGTTTGGGCGGCGAGCGCCACAACAACGGAGGCACCAAAGTCTTCCCGGAGCGCACAAGCAGCAGTGGGGACCTGGGCTTCCTGCCCCTGGACTGTGCCCCCAGCAACTCCGACTTCTTCCTCAACTGGGGCTATACTTATCGCGGAGTGATCTTCCCCACTCTCCGCAACTCCTTCAAGTCCCGGGACTTGGAGCGCCTTTACCAGCGCTACTTCTTGGGCCAGCGGCGCAAATCCGAGGTGGTCATGAACATCCTGGATGTGCTGACCAAGCTGACCCTGCTGTTCCTCCACCTGACCTTGGCCTCTGCTCCCATGGACCCCATTAAGGGCATCCTCTTGGGCTTCTTCACTGGTATTGAGGTGGTGATCTGTGCCTTAGTGGTGGTCAGAAAGGACACGACCTCGTACACCTACCTACAGTACAGCGGTGTGGTCACTTGGGTGGCCATGGCCACGCAGATCCTGGCTGCTGGCCTGGGCTGTGGCCTCCTTGGGGACGGCATTGGCTACGTGCTCTTCACGCTTTTTGCAACCTACAGCATGCTCCCGCTGCCACTCACCTGGGCCATCCTGGCTGGGCTGGTCACCTCTGTCCTGCAGCTCGTCATGCAGCTGGTTATCCCCAGGTTGGCCGTGACTTCCCTCAACCAGGTACTGTGGTGAGGAAAGGGTGGGAACCTTCCACTTTCACTATCATTCTGGGTGAAGGGGGATGTGGGTTGTCCCAAGAGATCCTTTCCCTTTTAGTCAGGTGCTCTGAGGTTCATTACCTGGAGGGGAGACTGTATGCAATCTTCTCCTCTCACGCCTCTCACTCCCCCACTACCTGTCCCAAGTTTTTACCTCAAGCTGGGGATGGGGATGCTTCCTAACTACTTTGTCCCCTTTCCTGGTGCATTCACTGTCCCAATAGCTATGAAGAGAGAATGTCTGGGGGCAAATGAGGGGGGCGGGGGGGGGGGGGGAGGGGGCTGGATCATGGGTCATTTATCATTCCCCTTCCTTACTTCCAGCAGTGGTCCATGCCATGAGATGACTCTGTCTTGGCCAAACTCTCCCACTGCTCATCTCTCATTTTATTTTCCCATGCCTTTTAACTCTGGGTCTGCTGGCAGGACTGCTCCTTTCATATGTGTAGCACAGCTTGATCTTGGCTATGGGGAAAGAGGAGCAAAGTGTGCTGCTGTTTTGCCAGGAGAGCAAAACAATGCCCTAGTGAAATCCAGAGGAAGTTCCCCTTGGAGCTTTGGTGTGAGATCCTAGGCTGTCTTTTGAGAGCACCAAGAAGCCTCTTTTGCTGGTGGCTAAGGGGCAAGCATTGTTGTGCCACAGATGATGTCTAGGAAGGAGTATGGGTTACATGGGGGAGTGGTGGTGCAGTGCAAACCTCTGAGACGCACCGGGTATGGGTCTGAGGAGTTAAAAACAGGACTAACCTGACTTCACACTCAGCTGGATTCTTCCACACAAAACTGAGGATGAACCAAACTCCCCAACATCTCTGTAAAGCAAAACCCCCCTGCCTTTCTAGGGCAACTTAATCCTGGAGATTCTTGCTACTTTCCCAGCCCCCCTCCCCAACCCCCCCTTCCCAGACTGTCACAGCTCTGTGTTACCAATATTTCACAGCAGATTATCATCTCCATTTGGCTAGCTCCAGGGAGTCAGGGAGAAGGGGGTGGAGGTACTGGCAGATAATCCCCAAAGGAGGGAGGGTGCAGAGGAATGTGGTGTCCGTAGCATGTTGTTTACATGAATGTTGGAGAGTGACTGATCTTGTGCCTGGAAGTTTTGATGATGATGGTTCTTGGCACACATCTGCCTCACTCAGACCCCCCTCCCTCCTGAAAACCCTGCCTGCCCCTTCCTATCTCTTACCTCGGCGCACTTGTTTGCTGTAGGCTGCCTTGACCTCACTTCCCAGTGCCCAGGCTCGTTGGGAAGCGCTGCCAGTGTGTTGTGCCTGGCTGCGCCCGATGGATGTTGGACAATTAGGTTGCACAGAGTTGATCCCCAGCTCCTGGTAACTTGCTGATGAATGAACTGCAGCTGCACACTGCGTCCCTCTCCCATGCACTGACGGCTATTAGTGCTGGGTCAAAAGCTGTGTGAGTTGGGCTGATTTCTTAATTTACTTCCATGCCCTGCCCTGGAGCTATGAGTAATGCACCACTATCTCATTACCCGCAGGTATCACAACTCTTTAGCTGGCCCACACATACTCCTGCGTTTCCCACAGATACTTCTAACAAAGGCATTGCTCAGGAGAGATACTAATATCTTCATTTTGCAGCCCCGTACCTTGCCAGTCGTGTGAATGAACTGCTTTTGAGCAGTGCACAATGAGAGATTACCAGCCAGATGATTGCCTTCACGAACTACACGTATAAATCTCTTTAACAGGATCCGCACAGCTTGCCACGCGTCCCTGCGTTGATTTACACCAGCTCCTGCCCTCCCGGAGCCCACTTAACGCTGCCTAATTACCGCCCCTTCGGCCCTTTAACCGCCGATCCCTTACGGCAGAGGCCGGGTCCTTCCTCCCCCCGGGGGTTTCTCCCCACCCCGATGCAAGGGGAAGCTAGCAGGGGGACGGGGACCCGCTCCCTGCCGCGCAGCCGCCTCACGGCAGATACGCGGAGGGCGGAAGCCGAGGAGCTGTCCGTCGCCGCGGTTCTGAAACCGCCGGCTGCGCTGCGCGGCGCTGCGCGGCTGCTGCGCGGCCCGGGGGCTCCCTCCAGCGGCCCCGGTGGAAGCCTGCCCACCTTCTCCCGAGCCTCCCCCTCCCGCTGCGCGCCCCGCGCACGGCATTGCGCACCCTCCTCGCCTCTCGGCGTCAGGTGCCGTGTCCTCACTGCTCGGGGCAGCGCTCGGCCGAGGGGCTGGGGAAGGAATGGGGGGGACGGGACGGGACCCGGCGCCCGGCGAGGGGCGCAGACCCACTTAGTTACTTCGTAGTGTTGCACCATTCTTAATTTAATTTGCAGGGAATTGCAGAGTGCTCCTGAGTGTGAGAGACTGGGGTATATACTGCTGGGGGTATATACTGCTGGGGGTGTATACTGCTGGGGGTGTATACTGGGGGTATATACTGCTGGAGGGTATATACCTGTTACTTCATAGGTACACGCAGAGAATTTGAATGACTGTGTTATCAAGGTTGTATAGGAAAACTTCCCAGACAACACAGATCTCTTGATCTGGCAGGCAAAGCACTTTCTTCTATCACAGGGCTTATTTTCCCAGGTGAATACAGCATCTTCCCTCCAGAGAAGCCTCACAAGACTAAACAAACTATTTGGTTATGTAGCAATGCCCATGACCATCTTGCTAGACCTGAGAATGCAGAGAACTGCTTACACAGGACCAAAACCAGGAATTAAAGTATACAATGAAAGAAAAAAAAAAAGAGGCTAAACTCTGATCGTGGTACAGACGATGGGTTTTCCACTGATTTTTATGAGACCAGGATTTCATGCAGAGAAAATGCTGAATTGAATTCTGAACAGAAAGAATTGTCTACCCTGGAGCTGGTTTATTACTGTACCCAGAAGTATCCATGGGGAAAATTATTCTGATTCTCTTCTCAGTCACACAGGTATAAATTGGTTCTAAGTCTATCTGAACTCGTAAAGTCGCAACATGCTTACAGGAGAGAAAAATTGAGGGCTTTGGTCTGATTTCCCGTAATATCCTAATTAATCTTAGTTTTCATTGATAAGTATGTTCACAAGGAGTTTAAATCATTAGCAGTGCTGAACACAAGCATGCAGTACAACCGTCTGATTCAGCCTTTTGTTGAACTTAACAATGTATGCATTATGATGTGTACAAATAGTGTCCACTGCTCACCATTTTTTTTCATAACACTTAAGAGGTTGTCTGATTTTTCTTCCCTTACATCTCCAAATTCAATTTGAATCAGCATCCTATGTAAAAGGTGAAGGAGAGAGAGACTGCCTTGGAATGAGATTTTTTTTTAAAAAATACCAGGCAAATAGAACAAAGCAAACATACAGTCACTAGTTTCCATCCTGCCAAATGCTCAGTGCTTCTGGGGAGATATGGCCACCCTTAAACACCTCTGCCCCCAGCCTGAAATGCTGAGAGATGAACTGATGCTCAACCAGCAAAAAGCTGTAAAAAAAAGGGGCCTGATACTATGATTTAGGTAAAGGCAACACTGACACTGGCTTGACTAAAGATTCTGTCAGGAAAAAAATGAGAAATGCAAGATCTTACTGGTAAACAAGTGAAATGCATTGATTTGTGTGACTGGTCAGGTCCCGTGCTGGTGGAGGTGTTTGCCTCTGACATTCCCCAAAATGAAAGATTGATTTGTATTGGATTCATTGTTACTATTTCTTTCATGATAAATTGGTGTACAATCCAGAATTTCTAAGACCATAGATGTGTTTCAGGCATATGGGGAAGAAAAAAACCAACTCAGAGCTTCTTATGATACACGTTATGTAATGTAGGCAGATGATAATATAAATACGAATTTTGACAGGCTTGAAATTATGTAAAATACAAACATATTCTGGATTTTAATCCTCTGCCTCTTCACTCTCAACTCACATGAGTAAATTTCACCTCAGTCAGTAAGTCTACTCCTGTGAGTAAGTCACCTCCATAAGGGATACCTTGATGGATCAAGTTCTAAAAAACACATATTAAATAAGACTTTAAAAATGGACTTAGAAATAACCTTCAGGTGGGTAAATACCAAGACCAGGAAACTCATTCTTTCCCCCCGATAGTATCTGTCTTTCCAAATCTAGGCAGTTCTGCATATTAATACAGTGATTTTTTTCTTGCTTTTTTCCCCCCAAAACCTTATCTCAGGACTACTTATTGCTAAAAGAGCAAAAAGCAGAATTTATTGAGTAACAAGAAGTCTTATAGCATTAAATCTGTATAATTATATGATGGTAACTCACAGCACCTATATGCATATATCACTGTGCTTTCCAAAATCAGATCATGGGTATCAGTCTATGGGTATGTAGAAAATGCACTCATCTCTTAAAAATTTCTGCCAAATGCTTGTGGAGTATCTGTTGAATCTGTAAGGCATAAGGATATTTCAAAGTTGGCGACCATTTGAGGATCAGAATCAAAACACTCCACCTTTATCCCTACAGTTGCTTTGATAGCATTACTTGCTATTAGGTTTTCTGCCATAGTCCGTTATTGGTGACTTATAACCTGATGGTGTGATTTTAGACTGGATTATGATCTGGTTTCCTTTTATATCCTACAATATCACCTGACCAGTATCAGTGGGTCACAGCATAATTAGATTAGAATTGGATACACTTTTCTCTGAAGCAGCTGCATCATTGTTGTGCTAAGTAGGGCAAATGCATCAGTTATATTTACAATTTGATGATTAATTGCCTTCAGAGAGTTTCTCCAAAATGGAGGAACTCGGGCAGAAACATGAACAAAACCTACTTTCATCAGTGGGTTACAACAGTTAGTCCACTCATTCTCAGTGAAAGTTACTTTATTAGATTTGACATGACTTTTTTTCTCTGCTGTCAGGATACTTATGAGTTGTTTTTAAGGTTTTGTTTATTGCTTACTTCTTGTTTCTCATGGCCTAGAAAGAGGTGTAGGCTCTAAAATAGCAGCATCTAATGCAAAATAATCGCACACCAAAGCAGCGCACTTACAGCTGACAGTTAACAGCAGATCATGCTGGAATGATCCTTATTAGCCTGTACAGAAGACTGAGGGGATAAACATCTCCAGTCCATCCTCTTACTGCACTTCTGAACCCTGTCGAGGATGTGATCTGAGAAGGAACTATAACAGGGCAAGACTGGAATTGTTTAATGGATTCTTCTTCCAGGGGACAGCAAATGTGGGGAGTGGAAGGACCCCTTCCTCCCTTTTCCTGAATTCCAGCGTATCTGGCTAAGTAAGGAAGAAACAGCGTGTTTCATGTAAAAGGTGAATTTTAGTAACCAGAAAGGAATTAAGACTGTAAAGTGATGCTTAGGCTGATGGAAACTCCAACCTGAAAACCCTTACTCAGCTGCTACCTACACCCCATCCCCGCAGGCACCCTGCTAACATCATGTTTCTTTGAGTGCAGTCTTCTTGCACTCAACTGCACTTCTGTTTCTGAGCACCCCGTGAAGTGCCTCAGTGACTCAGTGTTAAAGTTACTATTCAGCCTAGCCAGAATGCAAACATTGTTCTAGTGGGAACACGTGTTGTGGCGGTACTACACACACAGTTACCGCCTGATGTCAAAGCCAGATGAGAAGGGGATTGTGCTCTTCCTCTGCGTAACAAATGTGGTGATGAAGATGTTCCTGGGATGTGGCAGACAAATGTTTAAATCCCTTTTTCCCCAAATGGGAATGAAATCCACCTCTCATACCTCACTGGTGAGTTTCCAAAGCAAGCCTTCCCCCATTCTCAGCACAGTTAGTCTTCTGGGAAGATAAATGATTAAGATCCAGAGGTCCAAAAAAAAAAAAAAAAAGGACAATCCTAACTCTGTAACCATCTGATTAAGGAATTCATCTCTGGTGGTGCCCTTGCTGAACATTTCAGTGTTTTATATAATGTTATTAAATCATTCCCTCGAGCACATGTCCCAACCAGCAGACTGTACAGTCTGGTCCCCTCTCTATGACCCAATGAACCTTGAATCTCTTTTTCCAGAGTGAAGCAGCTTCCCTGGAGAATTTCTCTCCTTCTTTATCTGCTGCCCCTCCTGCTCCTCAAACGTAAACACAGCCTACAAGGAGGGCATTTCCTAGGGAGACGGGAGATGCTGAATGAGGGGTGAGCCTCCAGTCACTGAGCTGTTATATAGAAGATGTATTGTTATTTTAAAAGGCAATAGAGTAGGCCTCATTCAGTATTTGAACATAAAGATATAGGCAGTTCCCTTGGGGATGGAGGAGAAGCAGGCTTAGAATCCAAAATATAGGGGAAAAAAAATCTTCACGGTGAATCTCTAAATCCTGGGGACAAAAAAGGTTTCAGTCATGCTCCCTGTCTTTCATAGTTCCCTCCCATTCATCATACTGGTGATTTTGCATTCAGTCTGAGACACTATATCCTTTTTGTGTGTTATGTAAGGACCCATAAGAGTATGGTGGCAGTCAACATAAGCTTCTGGCTTAAGGTCTAGTGGCCAGGTGTCCAAAAGTGAGATGTGCAAGGACCTTGCTTTGTGGCTTCTGAGCCTTTTTTTCTTCCTCTAGCCCTTCCTTCAGAGGCAAACCCTGTTTCACCTGCTCTGTTCTTGGTACAGTGCAGCTTGTACCCATCCCCAGTGCAGAAGGGCCTGTAGAGCTCCAATCTGTCCCAATGAGGCAAATGAGTGCAAATATTTGAGTTAGAGGCACAGTGAATCCTGAGCATTTTGGTACCGGCCTCATTCATTCAAACCAGGGATTAAAAGAGACCTGGTTGGTCAAAAGAGATCAAACACAAAAAGTACCAAGTATTTAGCATTTATTGAAACTAAGGATCCTACTAAGGGATCTTATTAGGACCTGGCTGACTCAAAGACTCACAACAGCTTGATTTAGGGACCTAATTTGAAGTCCACAGAGTGAAAGAATCCTACAGATCCTTAGGTGAACCAAGAAGATGATTTCTCAGGACCCTCTTTTAGGGAAAGCACTGTTCTGAATCCACATTTCTTCTGAAAGGGAACAAAAACATGGACATCCAACTCCTCCAGGGATCTCTTGGAGTGAGCTCCGTCACTCTTATCTCTCCAAACACCCAGGTCTGCAAACAGAGATACCGCTGTGGTGCTGCCTAATCTAGAACAAAAAAAAAATATCAGGAAATGTACACAAGGCAAACTGCAAAGCCAGGCAGCCATTGGCTGACAGAGTAATATTTCATCATGCGAGTTTTGTTTATTAGCAACTATTTTAAGTGCTGCTATTTCATTTGTCAGCTTCTGCTGCTGCAAGGTTTCCCACAGTTAGCCCTAGAGGGGAGAGGAAGGCTGCTCAGTTCATTAATTAACCGTTGCCGCAGTCTGAGGACCAGCTGAAGCATAACAGGGTAAAAAATAAAGCACCCAAGCCAATTTTCTTCTTTTTTTTCCCCCACAATGCCAATCGTACGTCTCCCAAACAGCCTGATGTTGATATTATAATTTTATATGATGCTTTTAGTTTTAATCTACAGAACAATTGTCCCCGGTATAAATGAAAGACTATTTGAAGGAATTTAATGTTTTATTCCTTTTACCTGCTCAATTTTGTTGGGTTTTCTTTTTGTTTTGATCTAATTATTACTTTACAGTTGTGGATTTTTCTATATCTTGACTTCCCTTTCTTCTCACAGCACAGTCCCTTAAAAATAGAATGCAGAAATCCCTCTTTACTGAAAGCAATGGAAGCATTCAGCAGTGGTAGAATCTTAGTCAGGAAAATAAGTTTGTTTATTTGGAGAGATCTGATCTCCAGGCACTTAATTGTTTCTCCTTTGTTCAAACTCTGCTGGTTCTTTTACCGGGGAACTACTCAGAGATGGAGGTGTCTGTTCTGTGCTGCTTGCGGTAGGTCTGTCACAGTGGGAACTTCATCCATCAATCCAGAAGTATCATCGCAATGCAAATTAGAAATAATAATAATCAGGAAAATCAATTGGCACAGAAGAACTGCATGATATTATACCGTGTACCAGGTGTTTTTTAACACTGGAGTAGGGATCTTAGGTACAGAAATTACTGAGATCTCATGGCAGTTATTTAGATAACTGTACAAGATCTAGATATACATGTTCTTTTATCTTATGACTCTCTGTCATATGTGAAAGTACCTCTAATGCTTATTAGTATTAATAATCTTCATAAGCATACTAAATAGGGTTACAATTGACAGAAATCATCCCATATGTGCACAGTATGGATCTAATCTAATGTGCAAGATATGCATATTCTTTTAGAGGAAGGAGTGATATTCATCACAGATTTCAGCTAGGGACTGGGAATGAGGATCATTTCCATTTCATCACTAAATATATCATTGGCCCGTGCTGACCCCCAAACAGCACTTTATGTTTCTGTGCTTCATTTGATTTGAAAATTTGCCTTTCTCAGTTGCTGTAATATGTGACTAATACATTCAATTTCTTAGAGATTTTTCTGCAAAACATGCCCATCACCTTCCATGATGCATCGAAAGAGGGATACTCTATTGAATTCTGTCAGCCACACACATTTTTTGTTAAGTAGTGAATACATTGAATGTCGTGGGCATGTTTGCATATAACTTTACTCTTTTTTTAAAACCAAAAAGACTACATTCCGCATAATTTCTTAAGTGCTGGATGCCATGTTCTGTGAGGAGCAGCTAAGGACCCTGGCTTTGCCTATCTTGGAGAAAAGGAGGCTGAGCAGTGACTTTACTGCTCTCTACAAATTTCTGAGGAGGCAACATGAAGAGGGAGGTGCTGAGCCCCTCTCCCTGGTATCCAGTGAGTGGGTGTGTGGGCATAGTTCAAAAGCGCACCAGGACAGGTTAAGACTGGACATTAGGAAGCATTTCTTTACTGAGAGAGTGGTCAAACACTGGAACAGACTACCTAGAGAGGTGGTCAAACCTGTCAGTGTTTAAGAGGCATTTGTCAAAGACCTTAACAATATGCCTTAAATCCTGGTCAGCCCTGAAGTGGTCAGGCAGTTGGACTAGATGATTGCTGTTGGTCCATTCCAACTGAAGTGTTCTTTTCCTCTTCCTTTCCCTTCAATTCCCTTCCCTTCTCCTTCAGCCTGATGATCAGCGACTCCATGATCCCTTTATATTAACCCATCTGTGCTGAGAGGACTTTAACATAGATGTCGTATAGATAATACATGGCTGGGCATGCAGCACTGGGCTGCAGAGCCAGACACCTCCTCTACTGGCTTCTTCATGACCCCACACTCCTTGCTTTCATATCCATGCAGTGAACCAGTTTCAATGGGAGGATTGGAGAAGATTCCCACCTTGATTAATTTATTGCTTTAAAAGGTCTTTTTCCTAGGACTGGGGTCCATAGATCCAGTTATAGGAAAGGAAAGATAGGACATATTTCAAGCTTCATCCCATTCTGCTCCCCAAGAGCTGTAGTTACATTAACTCCTCCCAAAGAGGATGCCTGCATCCAGATTGTGATTAGGAAAAGCAGCTCCATGGTGACTGCCAAAGTATTGTAGAAGAAGACTTCTTTGACCAAGGCCAGAACAGTGCCTAAAACCATTCTGGCAGTGTCGCAGCATGAATGATCACGTTCCAAAGATGTTTCTCCATCCTGGTTATGCAGGGATGCAGGGATTCAGCCTCCTTGCCTGCCTGCCCTCCTCTGAATTGCAATGAAGCCAAGTGGGAGGTGAATACTTGGTTTGCCTGATCAAGGTGCTACACACATGTAGTAGCCTATACTTTAAATATTAAGGAACCAGAATATACCAAAATGGCAGAGATTTATAGTAGGTTCCTCCAAGATCTGAAGGTCCTTGAGAGTAGCCAGTGAAAATTATTCTTTGCGACTTAGGCAGAATTTGTCATATGAATTTTGCCCAAGGACATTACTGTAACTCTTTTTCGACATTTCCGTAATGTAGCTAAATGTCACTCTGACTGATGCTATGATAGTTTCCATGTTGTCCCCAATCCCTAGAGTAATAGCAGCTTGTTGACAATAATGGAAAGAGAAGATGAATTTATTTCATGTATTTAATTTGTGCTAATGTAATTGCTTTTGTCTGCTATGTGTCATTAACCACCTGAGAGGCTACGAGGAATGGTAGGACACATGAAGTGTTCGCATTTTCTATGTGATGGTATAGGATGACAGGGCCTCCAATGATCTTAGAATCTTAATACCTCTTCATGCTTAGAAATTATTTTTCCAGTGACTTACACTTTCTTTCCTGTAAAAATTTACTTGTGTCTACTTATACTTAAGGGATAGTTATATACATAGGTTGATGACAGCCACTCTTTTTTGCTATTCCTCCATAATAAAACATCTAACTTAAGCATTCAGTTACTCCAAATCCCATCAACAACCAATACAGCTTTTAAAAGCTTTAAAGAGAGAACTCTTAGAGGCAATGTGACTTTAGAGAAGCAGTGTAAAAGAATGCATCTTAACATTATGTCAATTATTTTAAGATCAAGGAAAGCACTCACATGCACAAATATGAGTATAAATTTAAGTGGTTTGGGGGGCTGAGGACTTGGAACTTAGTACAAAGGTTGTTAAGGTAGTTGTTCTTTCTTTTCATGCAGATAACAAAGCTTTTGCTGGCCAAATTACTTTCCATGGCACTAGAACATGCTGACTTCCTTACTGTATTTACAAACTGTCTATGTGTCATTTGCTAAAGAACTCTTGATGATGTACATGAAAGAACAGTATTTGAGATAATTTCTGTCTTTCTCTTCTAAAACAAGGATTCTGTACTTCAGCTGTGAGATAGCTCATGTTTTAAAATCCAAAAGCAACAAATATATTGAATAATAACCCATTTTTAAATTTCCAAATACTCAAGCCATTTGATAGATTTATATCCATTTGCAATAGACAGATGCAGATAGTCAGCACAGGCAGCGCTGTGGAATTTTATGCTTTATTCTTTTTTTGTAACTTGCTTTCAGGTTCAGTAATTACATTTGCAAGTCAAAATAATATTTACTATGTTCCTAAAGTTTGTGTATATCTAAAGAGAGTTTATAGGTGCAATTTAAAAATGGAAAATACACACACCATTAATTAAGAGACATGTTTTCTAATTACTATCATTAAAACCTCAAACTATAATCTGGAAATCAAACTATCGTCTTCTGGCTAACTGCAATATGGATTCAGCAGTAGCAGACTTGCAGAGGACTTGCAAGGTATGTAGTCAGAGCTTAATGGCCTTTACCATGTAATGGCAATTCAAGGAATCTGAGATAAAAAAAATATATTATGCTAGAGCAGCCTAAAAATAAGGAAGATAATTGAAAAATCCAAACTATAAATACACAAAAAAAATCTCACATACTTTGTAGGAACCCTGTTTCTTACAAAATGTGGGAAGACAGGTGGTCATAGAATTATGCCTAGGATAGTCATCTGCCCTAGAGTACATTATTCAAAGTGATCTAAGGACTTTAAAGTACAGGGAGGTAGCAAGTGAGATTTTCAACACTCCACAAGCTAAAGGACTCCTGAAATCATTTAAGTGGTTGTAAAAATATCTTATGGGACTCCTTAACTTCCACTAACTCCCACCAAACTCAATAGAGTTAAGAGTCTTATATAATATAGGCAATAAAAAACTGTGAGGAGCAGCTGATACACAGGATGATTTCACTGCCATTCAGAAGAACCTCAGTGGGCTGGAGAAATGAGATGACAGGAACATCATGGAGTTCAACAGAAGGCAAGTGCAAATTTCTGCCCCTGATGGGAATAACCCCATGCACAGTACAGACTGGCAGCTGGCCGGGCTGAAAGCAGCTTTGCAAAGAAGGCCCTGGGAGTCCTGGTGGACCCCATATTTATATCTGTGGTTTGCTAAGGACATGTTGGATCAACCACTAGTATAATAATATACAATAATATTGGTGATGGTGAAAGAAAATGACAGAATCTAATCATCTCCAAGAGGCTAGCAACTGATGAAAAGACTGTATTGTCAATAAAGTCCAGCTGGAAGCAAAGAAACAACAAAACTGCTGAATGAGGAGAGGAAATTTTTACACAGTGAAAAATATTTTTCAGATCATCACTATTTCCTTTTAATTGACCTCCAATCCTCACCCCTTATGTGGTGAACCTGGTCTGATTTGTTTTATTTTATATCTATCTATCTTAAATATATATATATATATATGGGTAAATATATTCAGAGAATCATCATTACTATATATTCTGTTCATTATACACATTTGTGGTGCGTAGACCATGTAATTACAAAGAATAAACATTTTCCTGGTTGTTCCAGCTCTAAGCAAAATATGTAAGTACCTATATACATTAAAATATATGGATATTGTCCCTGAAATCTTTGGGACTATAGCTGACTTTAGAACTATTCTTGCTGCTAAGGCTGGTCCCCAGGATACCCCGACCCTGGAGGTAGGAGGGAAAGTTTTTCTAAAGGAAGACACTCCCTTCATTGAGGAGCATTGGGTTAAGAGAATATCTAGGCAATCTCAACATTTACAAATCCATGGCCCCTGCTGGGATGCACCCACAAGTACTCAGGGGACTGGCAGTTGTTACTGCTAGGCTGCTCTCCATCACCTTTGAGAGGTCATGGAAAACAGGAGAGGTGCCTGAGGACTGGAGGAAAACCAGTGTCACCCTGGTTTTCAAAAATGGCAAGGAGGACCCAGGCCAGTCAGCATCACCTCCATTCTTGGTAAGGGGATGGAACAGATTGTTCTGAGGGTCATGAATAAGAATGTGGAAGAGAAGAAGGTTATTGGGAGTGGTCAACATGGATTCACCAAGTGGAAATCATGTCTGACCAATCTGATAGCTGGCTATGATAGCATCACTAGATGTGTGGTTGAAGGAAAAACAGCTGATGTTGTCTACCTTGATTTCAGCAAGGCTTGACTCAGGTTTTCATAGCATCCTTTTAAACAAACTTAGGAAATGTGGGTTGGGTGAGTGGATAGTGAGGTGGGTTGTGAACTGGCAGAATGGCAGAGCCCAGAGGACTGTGATAAGCAGCATAGAGTCTAGTTGGAGGTCTGTAACCAGTGGTGTGCCCCAGGGGTCAGTGCTTGGTCTCGTCTTATTCAACATATTCATCAGTGACCTGGATGAGGGGACAGAGTGTAACCTCAGCAATTTTATTAATCATACAAAACTGGGAGGAGTGACTGACACATCAGAAAAGTGCATTGCCATTCAGTGACATTTTGATAGATTGTAGAGAACTAGGTGAAGAGGAACCAAATGAAGCTCAACAAGGGCAAGTGTAGGATCATGCACCTAGCGGGGAATAACTCCATTCACCAGTACAGGTTAGGGGTTGACCTGCTGGAAAGCAGCTCTGTGGAGAAGGACCTGTGAGTCCTGGTGGACAGCAAGCTCTCCATGATACCGCAGTGTGCTCTCATGGCCAAGAGACAATGGGGTGCATTAAGACTATGGCCAGCAGGTTGAGGGAGGTTATTCTGCCCCTCTACTCTGTCCTGGTGAGGCTACATCTAGAGTATTGTGTGTAGTCCTGGGTTTCCCAGTTCAAGAATGACAGGGAACTACTGGAGAGAGTCCAGTGCAGGCCTACCAGGATGATTAGGGGACTGGAGCATCTTTCTTATGAGGAAAGGCTAAGAGAGCTGGGTCTGTTTAGCCTGGAAAAGAGAAGACTGAGAGAAAATCTGATTAATGCTTATAAATATCTAAAGGATGGATGTTTAGAAGAAAGGGCTAGACTTGTCTCTGTTGTGTCCAGTGACACAACAAGGGGCAACAGGCACAAAGTGGAACACAGGAAGTTCCACCTCAACATGAAAAAACCCCCTTCTTTACTCTGAGGGTGGCAGATCACTGGGACAGGCTGCTCAAAGAGGTCATGGAGTCTCCTTCTCTGAAAATATTAAAAACCTGCCTGGGCAGTGTCCTGTGCAGCCTGCTCTAGGAGATTCTGATTTAGCAGATGGGTTGGACTAGGTGATCTCCAGAGGTTTCTTCCAACCCTGTCTGTTCTGTGAATCTCTGTATATATGTTATACATGAAAATAACAGGAAAGCCCCTAGCGAGACAGTGACATAAGCAAATACAGATATCAGTTCATGCTTGATGAGTAGCTGGAACATTGGTTAAGAGGTGGAAGTGTCATGGCTCTTCCTTTGTATCTATATCCACCCTACACACCGGGAAGTCTCATGGGATAGCTTGTTGCTTGCAAAGTTTCTCCATGTGTAACACCCACAATAGGACCATTAGACCTGAGGTTGCTTTCTGCTACTGGAGTAGCATAACAACTTTGCTAGGGCCGATCATCCCACTCTGCCAGAAAGCAGGGAATTGGGCTTTTACTTTTGAACAAACAGAAAATGTTCCCTTCCTTCTCCAATAAAGAAAAAGGCCTTAGCTGAACACTATTGTAATTCAGGGAACACGGTGGCTAATGTTCTCTTCAAGGGCAATAAACCCTGACCTTGCCAGGATATTTTAACCACGTTTTTCATGTTGTGAAGGGTAATTCAGTCTTTCAACAAAATGCCTTTATTTCTAGACTACAAAATCAGCATCAGCAGTTTAGAGCAACTACAGAGAAACCTTTAATGAAAGATTTTTAGACAGCCATTTATACTTCTGCCAGATACAGGAATG
Source organism: Laterallus jamaicensis coturniculus (assembly GCA_022605575.1). NCBI lineage: Eukaryota > Metazoa > Chordata > Aves > Gruiformes > Rallidae > Laterallus > Laterallus jamaicensis. Next base: position 83,844,562 of record JAKCOX010000002.1, on the reverse strand, counting down.
TCTTTGTAATGATGAATACTTTGCAAATTCATGCTGGGTTTTCTGCTCAGAACAGAGCATGGCATAAAATATATGTGGAATACAGGTCTGGTTCTGTTGGGTGGTAGGTAGAGATAGGTCATCCTGTTTGGGGGGTTTTTATTAGGAAACATTTTTTCCCAGAATGTCTGGATGATCCTACCCAAATCCAGTGATACTGCTGCATTCTCAGAATCACAGAATCGCAGAATGATGGAAAATACCTTTAAGGTCATTGAATCCAACTGTAACTGTCCTATGTTAAACCATATCTCTAAGTACCTCATCTACCCATGTTTTAAACACATCCAGGGAAGGTGACTCAACCCCCTCCCTGGGCAGCCTGTTCCAGGCCCTGACAACTCTTTCAGTGAAGAATTTTTTCCTAACATCTAATCTGAACCTGCCCTGGCTCAGCTCTGTGCCATTTCCCCTTGTTGCATCACCTGTCACTTGGCTGAAGAGACCATCGCCCACCTCTCTACAACCTCCCTTCAAGTAGTTGTAGATGGTGATAAGGTCTCCCCTCAGCCTCCTCTTCTCCAGACGGAACAACTCCATCTCTCTCAGCTGTTCCTCATTCTCCAACCCCTGGGCAAGGCTGGCTCCTGACCTACCACCTCTGACAACTACAAGACTGCAGATCAGCAATATCCACACTCATGATTCAGCGAAGGGGTTTTGTTGAATACGGAGGTCAGTGAGAGCCCCATCTCCTAGAGGAGGGATTGTCCAATACTAGGCGGCAATGACTCTGTCATTTCTATTTCCAGTTGAACTCAGGATGCTGCCCATATGCTATAGGTGTCTTCTGAATCTTAAATGTCTCTAGGTAACCACATTTTTTCCACATTTGCAGTAGTTGTGCCTCATTGCTACTAAGTAGAGAAAAAGAAAAAATGTATGTGGGTTTTTTTGTTGGTTTTGGGGTTTTTTGTTGTTTGTTTAGTTGGTTGTTTTTTCAGTTTTTTTAATAATCTGCCAAGAACTGAAAATTTTAGAATACATACACAGGTGCACATAGTTTTTAGCCTTCATTAAAGTTTTTTTAAAAATAACTCTTCATAAAACTTTTCTAGTTATCCAAATTTGTCTTGTCTGCCCCCAGACATTGTTCCCAAATTATTTTTTTTTTAAATATCATCTTGAAAGGTACTTAGTTTGACGAGTTCTATTTTTTATTAATATTTTTCTCCTTAAAGAAAATAATTGGCATAAATTAGAGGTTCTCTTCTTTGATAAGCTGTGTAAATAGGAACATATCAGAAGGCAAGAAAAAAGGCCAGAATGCATGAAAAAAATTTTATTTGTGATACAAATACACTGTGTGGTTTTGTGGATATGTTAGTTTTATGTTCACATAGTGATAAATTGAGCTGACTGTGGCAAATGGATGTGGATGTTCATGAAGAAGTTATTTGAGTTTGGTTTTGGTTTTACACAGACTTTAATATAGGTTACATATGTGGTTACTGTACAGTGTTGGCCATCAGATGTCAGCTTAATATTGACAACTGGCATGTTTATAGTGCTGTCTGTAGACATAGTTTTAATTGCTTTCAGCACTGCTCTGTCTGAACAAAAAGAAAAGAACTTGAGCAGGGGGGGCCTGGCTGGGAGCCTCATTTTCCACTCTTAAGGACTGATTTAATCCTTCTTGGGAAAAAAAATTGTTAAAATTGTTATCAGGAAGGAGACATAAGCGATTCCCTAGGATATCTGAAATACTTCATTTCACTTGTGTTCTGATAGCTAACAAACCAAGATTGTTGGAGGAAACTGCTTAAAAAGCCATCAGAGCCAGCAGGCATACCTCCGTCAAACAGAATAGGCTTTGGATCAAGCATTAAACATGAGAAAATGTCTCACCCTGTCATTAACTCTGTCCTTTCTCCTTGAGTCCTTTCAGATATTTAACTATTAGTGCGGTCTGATTCCAAAGCCCATCAACCAGTTGTGCAGGACTGTTTCTAAAACTGATTGTCTTTGCTTTTCTTTTTAAAGGCTCATAAGTAATGTTCTCTCCACTGCCTGGGATTCCAGTAAGAAATCCACTTTGCAGACTAGTTCTTGACTTAAATTCTGGCATTCTTTTTGTGCCGTGGATCACAGCATTGTCAGCCTTGCTATTCATACCCCAGCATCCCCAAGGCCACACTCAATTTCTTTTAAAGCACCCATTTTCTGATGCTCTTGAGAGCAATGTTTACATATCATGACTGCTGCTATATTGAACTAAATAGTAGATAGATGAGCTAAACAGTCACCAAGACCAAACACTGCTTTGCCCAAGGAAAGTTCACTTTCAAGCTAATGAGCTTCTGTGTGAGTAGGTCAAGCCTGACTTTGCTCCAGAGCAGGTGCCTTTAAACAACCTGAACTTCAAAAATGTGGACAGCACTCACAGTCATGCATTGGATAAAACCCTGTATGTACTTATACACAGCTATGCTGATGTAAAACATCTGGGGGCTTATTTTGTTAGTTTATGTCTATCAAGATTTAATACTCTCCAGCAGCTCTCACTGGTATCAGCAGGATTCATTATTCAACATCAGAGACAGTGGTTGTCTTGTCTTGTATCATTTATTTAATGTTCCACGAACAGTCCGGTTTCTATTTCTCATGCTTACACAAGCAGTGAAAACAAAGGCATGGTTTGTATTGTCAGGCAAGGAGAATTTGGCCCACAGTAAATATCAGGGCTTGATGTTAATCCCATCCTTACTTCACACCAGAATAAGCCACTGCCTTCAAAGGCATTAGTCCTACGTCACACCAGTATCAAAGCAGAATGAAACCTGCTCTATATGTCTCCCCTGCTAGCAAAGTGGCAGAAGAAACCTAATCCTTCGTTATTTGTCTGTGGTGTATTTTGCCAGCCAAAGGACTGAGTCAACTTTTTTCCCATAGCACTCTCTGTACTTTTGATGTCAGTCTGACTTCTTCTAGCTCACCACACTGAAGCATTCACCGTGACTAATAGCAAAACAACACCCACAGGTTTCACAAAGGAAAATGTTTGTCCTCGCCTAAATCTCTGAGATAAAGTTTTAATCCAGCTGGTCTGGAATGCTGTAACCTCTCATAGCTTTTGTCTGGTACATTTCCATTTGCTTCCACGTCCCTTCCCTATTTTCTTTCCAGGATGTTTCATAACTGAGAGTTAAAACATTTGAGATAAAGCAGACTTAAAGAGAAAAATGAGTAACGTTTGATACTTCACAATAAAATTCCCATTTAATGTTGAGCAATTCATATTTTCTGCTATGCCAAAGCTATGTTCAGTTCAGCTCTGGAGCACAAAGGCTCCTGGATGCTACTATCGCATCCTCAACCATCTGAAAGTTGCCCTTGCACGTTGATTCAGGCTCTCCATTTCCTTCAGTCTCCCAAGCTTGTATCAGCACTGGTTCTCATTGTGGTTAAGGATCCTTGAGATTCTGCATACACTGAACTCAGACTACAGTCCATTTCCTTTTTGCTACCTAGGATTTTTCCAAAGTAAGGGGAGGCCTCAAGTGTTATGATCTATCATGTTTACAGCCCAACGTTAGCATCAGGGATAGCTGAGAAAGTAGGTGTTGGGGATTTTTGTTGATCTCTTTCCCATGTTTTGCTAGGAAAGGACTCTAAGTATGTCATTGCCAAGTTCTGTCTTCTCTTGATTTTCAGATCAACATAGACAATAACAAAAGAAGATGCTAAGAGACAAATAAACACAGTGAATATTAAATTGCTTTCATTGGGGCTTTCAGGTCACTTTTCCAAAACCAATTTAAAATGGAAGCAGAACAGCCATAATGGGAAACTTGTAGAAAGGAGATATTTCCTTTATTATTTCTGGGCTAGCAAGCCTACAGCCTGATCTGGGATCTGTAAGTCTACTCATCATCTCACAAATCAATCAGCTGTAGATTCAGTGGGCAAACTCCATCTCTAATGAGACCTGTGAAAAATGACAGCCACAGGTGCAACTGTGGGGAAAATTTTGTCTTGCCATTGGCCTTTAGTTAAAACTGCTGATAATAAGGTGCAAAGAGTGTTTGATTCCAACAGTGGTTCAGCTTTTTTTTGGGGGGGTGAATAGTTAAAAAAAAGAACAGCTGTGGGGTTGGTTTGGTCACCACCAGGTATAACTGATTAACACAAATTGCAGGTCAGCAGACCTTTCCATCAGAGTAGGAGCAGGCTTAGAAGGATGGGGTTTGTTTGGAAAAGGACGTTCAACACTATGATATCCCTCATCTATTTTTTATTACCAATATTTTCAGAAGTATTTCAGTTAAACCAATTTACTTTTTAATAGGCATTAGTCTCACTCTCACCCAGACTGGAGTGGCTTTCATAAGACAGTCTTTATTTCTTGATAAAGAGTCCAAGAGTAATTTAAGATCATTATATTTTGCTATTACCTTCTCTTTTTTTCCCATTGCAATGCCAAAGAGGAAAAAAATGTTTGCAAAATGTTGCTTCTTTCCTTTGCCTATGGACTTTGCTTGATGATTTAGGGGGAAACACAGAGGACCTGGCCTAACATAGCTAGGAAGAGAAATGAAAAGCTTTTCCTGTGCAGTCTGCTGTTACAACTCTGCAGAATGCACTGGCGCAGGATCCCCTGTACACAGCTCATGCCAGTTCCATTGGGAAGAGGCACGGAGCACATGCTGCAAGTAATTGCTAGGATGTGCATACATTTGATCAGATGAAAACAGCAGTGACGTGTGTCAGAAAAGATGAACTGCTGTCAGCCCTACAAACATAATTATTGCTCACTCAGTTTTGACATCGTACCTCGGATAAGAGCCATTATCTAGAGCAATAAAAACAGCTGTGCAGAACACCACCCCAAACTCACTTAGCAGAAATGCAGACTACCTAATTCTGTTTCCCTTAAAATGTAGTTAAACTCTTCCCAATGCTGCAAAGCAGGTTTGATGAATTATTTTTTTTCTACCATTACTTCTAATCAGTTGTATAATCTACTAAGGAAAGTACTAGGAGTTCTCCTGCCCTGGCTATCTTGTATTGCCTTAGACAGAACTACTGAGATAATTTGAGGAAAATTTCCAAAGGTGAATTTCATTTTAGAGGTCCTAGTTTTGTGGTGTACAGGCTCATCCTAAAACTCAGACATTTCCAGACTGGGTGTCAAATAGAATTTTTTGTCACTGGGAAGTTATCTATGATGTCTGATGCCAAATCCCCAGATGCTGGTACATCTGAATTGGGAGAAAGTTATTTACAATTCAATAGCCATGTATTCAATGCAAGGGGGAAACTAGCATTTGCTAGGGGTTAGTTAAAAAAACAAACAAAGAGGATTTTTTTTTTCCTAAATCTTTAATATCTAAGATGTTGTGAGTGTGCTTCCCATTTCAGATTAGCTTATTATAAATTTTTGTTTAGATGATGTAACTTTTATTAGGAATAATTTATTTCTCCAGTGGCTTTAAATAGAACATTACTTATATTAGATGTAATGACTTTGGTGTTTGTTTTAAACAGTCAATGTGCAGTTTGTAAGGGAATCATAGAATCATATAATTTCCTGGGTTGGAAGAGACCTTTGAGATCATCAAGACCAACCATAGCCTCCAAGGGTGGTGACTCCACCTCCAGGGATGGCAACTCCACCACATCCCTGGGCAGCCTGACAACCCTTTCAGTAAGGAAATTCTTCCCGATCTCTAACCTAAATCTCCCCTGGTGCAATTTTAAGCCATTTCCTCTCATCCTACCGCTTGTCATCCAAGAGAAGAGACCAACCCAAACATCTCTGCAACAGCCTTGCAGGCAGTTGTAGAGAGCGATAAAGTCTCCCCTCAGTCTCCTTTTCTCAAGACTAAAAGGCTCCAGCTCCCTCAGTCATTCCTTATAGGACTTGTGTGCCAGACCCTTCACCAGCTTTGTCACCCTCCTCTGGACATGCTACAGCATCTCACTACATCCTTCCTGTAGTGAGGGACCTAAAACTGAACACACTGCTCAAGGCGCGGTCTCACCAGAGCTGAGTATAATGGAACTAAAGGGAGATCAACTCTGCATAAACAAAAGCATAGGGAAAATTTTGGTGTCAGACTGAGTTTCACAAGTCCAAAGTACGGATGTAGAAGAGCTTCCTTACTGAAAAGGTGGTTGGGCACTGGCACAGGCTCCCCAGGGTAGTGGTCACAGCACTGAGCTTGACTAAGTTCAAGAGTACAATGCACTCAGTCCCATGCACTGGCTTGGCTGGCCCTGTGTGGAACCAGGGGTTGGACTTGATCCTTATGGGACCCTTCCAACTCAGAATATTCTATGATTCTATGAAGCACAAAAAGAGAAACTCAACAGCTGTTTTACACTCCCTTCTGAGCAGTGAGCAGGGCAATACCATCACTTCAGCAGTTCTTAACTATCCCGATTGCCATGGGTTGCTTCCAGTGTGTCATGTTCTGTGTTGTTCTGGTGTTTGTGCTGTGCCTTGTGTTTTGCTGGGCCTGTTTGTGTGTTGTCACAGGATCTAGTCCTGTTAGAAAGCACACATAAGTTAAAGTAATTCTGCAGTACATGTACTATGGTTTCAAGGTTACATATATTTGGAAAAGAAAAGAAAACAGATTCCTGTCTAAGCCTTCTACCTTTACGTAAAAACACCAGATGAGGTGATTTTTTTGGACAAAAAAAATGATGACATCTGGAAGGTTTGGCTTTAAATTTCTCCTTGTAATTACACTGCAATGCAGCTGTCTCAGAGCAGAGGCAGAAGGTACACAACCAGCACACAGAAAACACTGAACAGGGAAAGCTATTCACGTCAAAGGGTAAGATTGTTCATCCTAAATAGGAACATTTCAGGTATCTGTAATAGCATTCTGTGTGCAAAATGATGACAAGAGTGCTGTGCTGCTGAGTGAGCAGCAGACGTGATCACCAGGTTTCGTTGTGTAGCACAGGATCAGTTCCTAGATGAGGGTCAGAGGGTTCAGCATAGTACCCTGTAGTGAGGGAACAGTTACTAAAAATTGAAGATCATTTACTCTGTCCATTCACCTGTATGCATGGGCTATGACCCTACTACTGACATTGTCATAGACATGCCTAGTCACTTTAATATCTAAAAAAAGAAAACAAACAAAAAAAAAATCCAAAGTCCCAGAATAGATTTTTTTTTTTTTATTAAATTAAGATCATGCCTGAATCCTAAATTTTAGGAGGTATGCTGAAAATTGTCATTTGGGGCTGTTCGATGGCACTAGCAAGGTTGGGCATTTGCTTAGCTGCCTCTGTGAATCACTCAAGTTATGTCAGCCCTTATATGTCTGATATGATGTGATTTTCCTGAAAGGTCTCTTGTACCACACCATGTTGCAAAACTCTTGCCATAGTCAGTAACTGACTTACTAAATTGTATGGTTTGAGCTACCTGTGAACAATGTAATCAGACATTCAATTTTCCACATTTCTAATGGATTCAATGAGAGGAAAAGCAAGAAGCAGATAGCTATTTTTCTAACAGAAAATTAAACTCCTTTTCTGAATATTAAAAATATATATTTCTGAATTCTCTCTTGAACTAGAACAATTGATTTTATGCAACCGTGCTCCAAATTCAGGGGAAAATTGGTGTTTCTTTTCTAAAAGAGCAGTGCAGGCGCAATTGGCATGTTGGGATATTCTTCAATGGGATGGAGAAAACAGTATCTAAGACCAGTTACTCTCATTGAAGGTAATCTAATAATTCTTTGGGGTACACCCTGTGTTTTGATAGGGCCACCCTGCCTTGCAGGCTGCAGATTTCATGCACATTAAAAGCCAGACTGTGTCCCTAAGTGTACATAGTGAAGTCCTTTAATGCCTGCTTTGGAAGCAACAAGACCAGGCAGCTTAAAAGATTTCAGCTCTCCTAGAGGCATAAATACAACCTAAGTTTTTGAAGAATCAGCCAATGTTCCCATGGGAGCTGTATGCAGCTGAACCACAAAACTCAGTTCTAAACATGAAATCAGGAGGTGACACTGATGCAAATGGGTCCTTTCTCATTTAGCAAATCAAGGATAGGTAGGGTAAAGCATTGCTCTTGATTACCATAGTATGTGCTTTACTAATTTTATCATGAATAAACAACATACCTTTCTCCATCCCTGTCTTCTCAGGGGCATGGTATATCCCTGTCTTTCAATAAACTGTGCAAATGTAGATCAAAGAGTTAGCACTCACTCCAGCTGTGAGTAGGAGTTAAACAGCTGTTGTACTTATGCATTGGACAATATTTTTGCACTGAAAGGATTGTCAATCACTGGGACAGGCTGCCCATAGAAGTGATTGAGTCACCATTCCTGGATGCATTTAAAAGATGTGCAGGGCTGTGGTTTAGGGGTGAGCTTGGCAGTGCTGGGTTAACAGTTGGACTTGATGATATTAAAGGTCTTTTCCAACCTAAACCATTCTATGATTCTATGATTGATTCTATTTGGAACAGGCTGCCCAGGGAAGTAGTTGAGTCACCATCCCTGGAGGTGTTTAAAAGAGTAGATATTGTACTTGGTGACATGGTCTAGTGTTGGACCTAGTAGGGCTGGATAGATGGTTGGACTCAATGATCTTGAAGGTCTTTTCCAACCAAAATAATTCTATGTCTCTGTGGTTCTATATAGAGGATCAGGGACAGGTCAGTTTTCTGGAAATTTCATGGCAGGGGTTTGGGCACCTTTGTGAAACAGGTTAGTTTCCAATAAATGTTGAAGAAGAAGCCATCACAATCTGAAGAAAAAAAAAACTCCACAAGAAAAGCCCTCTATCATGGCCATTGGCATTTAGATGTTAGACCTGGGAGAATTCAGAGGGAGTGAACCAGGGGAATAGGAAAAACTACTTACAAGGTGATTTAACAATAAGGCAGCAATGATTTCAGTTTAATGAGTTGGCAGCAGCACCAACTATGAATGTTCACGTGCTTCCTCTCCCTGTGGAGGCTGTGCTGTGAACTCAATCAGACGACTGCTCTAGATAGGAAAATCACTGCCAACGCCAAATGTTTGTTTTTTAAATTGGCCAGGTTCCCTGGTATAGTTCACAGTATGGTCCCACAAATAATTGATCTGGCACGACAAAGGGGAAGCTGTGCTGAGGGATCAAGGTGGGCAAGAGGCAGTACAGAGATACAGGTACTTACTAGTTTTGCTGCCAGGAGCTTTGATTCATAAAATCATGGTCTCAGCTGGAGACAGAGGCTTGCTGCAGCCTAGCAATGAGAGAGTGGTGGAGTCTGTGCTGCCAGATGTTCCCATTCTGTACAAAGTAGAGCATTTTGGTTTCAAATCCCACACTTCACATGCAACCCTCAGTTCTTTCCTGGTGATCAGTTCTTATAAGTTATTTTCCCTTGAAATAACCTAAGCAAGGGGTTGATGGAGAAGGGGGAGGGCAATGGAGTTTCTGAGAGATTTTAGTTACAAAAGCCAACCTTGTGGCAAGCTACTATTTTTAGTTAAACAACTAATGATGAATCAAAATGCTTCTCCAAACCTAATTAACCAATAATAATTACCATAGCAACCACTTCTTTATGTGGCACATGCTGAAAACACACTTAAAGAAGCACACCAGCTTTACTTTCCAAGTTTTCCCAAAACAGAAAATAACTTCTATAATCCATTGTTGAAGGCAATCCAAAATTAGAAATCAAAATAGGAAAATAATTAAACAATTTCCCACAGGCTTGTTTCAGGAATTAATGAAATTCCTGCTTTTTAGAACTCATGTGCCTTGAGAAAGTTCAACTGGAGATTATATTGAAAACCATTTCTTTAGTTTTCAGATGTTGGTAAGATCAGCTCCAACACCACCTCTATACAGCAGAAAAAAAAAACCTGACAAAGAGATTAATAATGGGTTTATTTTTGCAAAGCATTTTTCTGCATTTGAGTTAGCTACACACAAGTTCAGTGTCCTCCTGGATTTCAGAATGGTTTCTAAACTTTTTCAGCTTTCTCCTCTCTCCCTCCACTGAGCTTTTCATGTGAATGTGTGGTACCATTGGTTCAGCTATTCATGGTGAAGACTGGCAGTTTCTGTCTTTTAAGGATAGCTATCAGTCAATGTATTTCCAGTCTCTTGGGTTTGTTGAATGTTTGTAAGTGTTCAATGTTCCTCAGGTTATGGGCTCTTTGGAAATGCTGAACTCTATATTTCTCCATGAATGTCTAAGACTGGCAGGTCATAAAAAGTATTGAATTAAGAGACTCTGCACCTGGCCTTATGGTTTTATATAATTGTCCCTGATGGACAATTGCATCTTTTCAAAGAGGAAACTTGTGGCAGAATTGAGACACGTTTCAGTTACGATTTTTGAAGTTTTCAATTTTCTGGCCTTTGCAAACCTTCTTTAACTCACTCCTAGTTGTTCAGACACTCACAGGAATCTGTGTAAACTCCAAATCAAGGCAAACTTAATTAGGTGCCCTTAGTAGCAGAAATGCCTACAAATGGCTGTTGTTATGCTCAGCCCAGCTCTGCTCTCAGAAACTCACCTGTACCCTTCTGAATTTCCTGCTTACTGAACTGCATTCAGTTCTGTCTTGTTAAGCTCTCTGTGGTTGGGGCTCATGTACCACTTCGCAACTTTACAGTTACTTTACAGTAAATAACAGAAAAGACAGTTACTTTACTGTCTTTTCAGTGAATTCTCATTTTCCTGTTCTCTTACATTACTATACACACCTACATTTATACTCCTTCCTCACCATCTGTGTCCAGTGTCTTTTAATTATTTCTTTGCCTGAGATCTGGTGGCTCCCAAATCCACTCAAAATGTTATCTTGTTTTCAGCTGCCTTGTCAAAGCCCTTTTTATACAATAAATGACAGATATAAATGAAATTATTTGAATCAATGTGCACTGTAAAATGTAAACTCAGCTCTCTTGTCTGACCTGCCTCTTCCCCTTTTATTGCCTTTGTTCTTGGATAGTTTTCATCTCGATTTTGGAGACAGGTCTGAGGCATCTGTATGAAGGACTCTTTATAAACTTAATTTATTTGATAAATGATTTCTCTGTGAGCTAAGTTCTTAATCACCTCCTATGAGAAATATGAGAAGCAGAGTTTTGGAGTAAAAATTTCAACATCTCCTTCTAACTATCTGCATGATCTTGTCAAGTAACTTTAGCTCTGTTCATCCTATTATGCGATTACATGCAACTGCAGGTTCAGCAGGAATGGTGCTGATCCTGTTACACAGATATTCCCAAGCATTATGGTGATGGGTACCTTCATGTTTGCATTTTTTCAACATTTGAGAAACAGACCTCCACAGAGCACTATTTAACATGAAAATGTATCACTCATGACTTTTTTAAATCACTTGATATCTCTGCTACAGTGGTTCAAATGTTGTGCATGGCATAAAGAGACTAAAGAGCTTATAAATGTTGTGAAAAGATTATTCTTTTTTTTCACATTATACCTCAGCTTCCCTACTGTGTGAGCGCTGGTTATCTCCAGGTCAGTCAAAGAGATAGGAAACTGTTCACATCTTATAAAATCAGAATGTGCCCTGACTAATGGCCCTGGTAGGCAGTGGAAAATCCTGCAAAACTTCTGGAATTGGCCAAAGTAAATTGCAGGAAAAAGGAGTGGCAATGAGCCACTCAGGTGTTATATGTTTTTTTATTCTTTTATTAACAAGACCCACAGGTTAGCATCCTTGCAAGCCATAGTGCTTTAGTCTTTAGATTGGTTTCAATCAGACTATGTGTAAGAAAAACAGATTCTGACTCTGAGTAAGCTGTTGTTTTACCTGTAACATGTTTTCCATAATTCCCTTTGTCCAAATCAAATTATGTGCTCATGAAATCTAATTGAAGGCCAAATTCTACTGCATTTGCTCTAAGGAGATCGGCTGAAGTAAGTGGCACTAGTCCTGAGTATTAGCAGAGACAGGTGGCTGAACTGGGCTCATGAGGAACTTGCAATTGAATTTGCAAGCAAACGAGAGCACCCTGCTGCCACTTTCACCGCTGAAATGCCCATCTCAGAGGTTGTGAAAGGCTTTTCTCTTTTTCACCCTACACCCTAGCTTTTCTAATGTGAGCACACTGGTTATCTTCAAGCCAGTCAAAAAGGTATGAAACATTGACTCTGCCAACAATCCACACTGAACAACGCAATTCTGAATTGGTCTTATGTCAGCTCATCATATGGCTTTTAATAGCCTGCCCTGGAGAGGAGTTATCTCATGGGCTGAATTGTGTTCTCGGTTTTATCTTGGAGGAAAGGCAGAAAGTGTCTGCGGGAAGCTGGCTGGTTCAGGGCAACCTGTGTCCAGTCAAACAAGGTAAGGTAGATAACAAGGAAAAAACACTAAGCACGGAGGTGGAACGGTGAGAAATGCAGTGAGACTAAACAGTTTCAAATCCCCCCTTTTCTGAAAAATAAAAGGCTGAGAGGGGTAATCCTGCAAGTCAGTAAAAAACAGTGAGAGGCATATGAATAGGGAATGATTAGTCACTGTTTCTCATAAGCATGATGTGGCACTCAAGGAAATGATAAGGCTGAGAATTAAAGCAAAAAAAAATGGAATATTTTTATCACAAAGTGTCTAATTAAATTGTACAAATCTTTGTCATTGAATGCCTAAGGGGCCAAAGGTGCAATTAACTTCAGAGAGGTATCTGAACAAGTTAAGCAGACGGATAGAGCATGCCACCTCCAGCTCAGAGGTGCTGTAAACCACAGGGTCTTGGAAGTCAGGAAGACACACAGATCATGCTAATCATACCGTATTTCTCACAAGCTTTGTCTGGACATCTATTTCTGGTAAAGGTTAAACAAAGCTTCAACTGGAGCCAGGATATGCATTCTTATTTAATCATGGCATAGAAATTGTAAATGAATTCCCTGCACTATCATAGAACAATACTCCAGATTCAGAAATATGGAAATACACAAAGCTGAAGTTCCTGCCAGATGCATTTGGTTGAATATCAAATCTCACAAACACGTGAATGTGAAGAGCAAGACCTGAAGATCTGAGGCAAAGCATCACAGTGAGATTAGGGATTTTTCCTAGATGCTTTCTCTCTTCTGTTAGGACAAACAACACTTTAATTTAGGGAAACTGACTATCAGCTAATGCTACAGAAATGCAACTTCTAGCCTGCAGTGTGCCGCATTCACAGATTTCTGGTGTTCAGGACTGTTTTGACAAAATATCACTGAATGCTTGCCTTGTTCTTGCACTTGTATCTACTCTTTTATTCTTCTACTCCTACCTGGGGACTCACTGTTGTCCACTGTCAGAGAGGGGATCCTGAGAGATGAATGCTTGATCTGGCCTGGCAAGAGTGTTCCGATATTGTTATTATCCTGTAGGTATCACCCATACCAATATGGTCCATAGCTGTCAGAGCCCGGACAGCTCTGCTGGGAAGGCAATGAGGCCACAGGGTAATGTAGCCCCCTCCTGCTCCATGGCTGGTCTGCCACTGTAAGAAGTTGTGATCCTGCAAGAAAAGGTACACTCAGTGGGACCTCACCAGTAGCTGGGACTAGATCTTGGCAGGAAGATGGTAAGCCGCTGTTTGCAGGCTTTCAGCTGGTTCATTGTGCCCTGATGACTTCCTTAGCTAAGGTTGCAGTCAGATCAGTTTTGTCCTACATGCTGCATTCAAGGAGAGGAGTTCACATGAATGTGTAATGTACAGGAGGGATAAGGTGTTGGATAAAGCTGCTGAAACTGCAGGTCTGTGTTCTGTTTCTTACTGGTTTCCCAAACAATCCTCACTTCAATGGTGTTGATGTCTCTGCCTTACAAACATACAGAGCACAAAGAGATGTCAATGACAGACAAAGAAGCCACTGGAATTTACTCTGTCCAACGATCCACTCCCATTTGGCTCTTATAAATTCATATTGCAAAGCAAGAAATGGTGACACACCTTATAAAAGGAAAAATAATGCAGCTCTTATGTAGGTATCAGTGGAGAAAAGGTCTGTGTAAACAGGCACAGGCTATGCAAGCATTTGGTTATCCTTCCAGTTTCCTCTGTCCAGTGGCTCGGGATTCAGGTTATGCAAGCTTGTGGCTTGTGCTTTGACATCAGCTGAAAATTAATTTCTCTAATTTGGTGAATGACAACAGAATAACTATTATAAATGACATTAATTCTTAGCTAACTGGCACTCTTTATTTTCCTTAATGTAGCTTTTTTTCTCAAACTAAGCCATGGAACAAATCACAAAGTTCCCTTTACAGAAAAGGCAGTGAAAAAACAAATTGTTAATTATGTTTGTAATCATTCCTGACTAGATCCTTGTGAATCAGTTCTTGGAAACATGATTTGTAGTTCAGCTAGAGTTTAATGCCCCCAAATACTGAATATTTCTTCCTCAAGGCAGAGAGACTTTTACACGTTTGATGCCTCTATAATTAAGATCCAAGAGATTATTTTGTGCAAACTTTCCTAACAGTTTCGGTTTGCAGCCTGCATGACAGCAGAACAGTTGCTCTCTGTCTCTCTCTTTAAACAGATATTTTTGCTTCTCTTGTCTGATCAAATCCTATTTGTTGTTCATTGCAGATAGCAGCTCAGGCGGTGTTATTTATGTGTATGAACACCGCAGGAATCTTCATTAGCTACCTATCAGACAGAGCACAACGCCAAGCCTTCCTCGAGACCAGAAGATGTGTAGAAGCCAGACTGAGACTAGAGACAGAAAATCAGCGACAGGTACTGGAGAAACAATTCTATTTTTGTATTAACTGGAACTGATAATTGGACAAGACCATGCTTTTGTAGCCTTGCTGACTCCAATGTGATGCCACCTGATTTATGCAGGTTAAGTGAGTTTCATGCTGTTATTTTACTGGAGTGTATTGATCTGGTATGACTTCTTAAAGATTTTTGCTGGGAAGCAGGATGAATAGAGGATGGCTGTTCACTGACCTATCCCATTCAAAAGGCATAAAATGAAACAACAACTGTCAGGTGTTTTCAAATAGATATTTACACAAGAGGGGTAAACAGGAATTTCATTTTTCAGAGTGTTCTGGATGGTAAAACTTGTATCAGTCAAGTGAAAACAAGGCAAGTTCATGGAACTGGACTCTGTCTAGGCAGAGAAAATACTAAAACATCCCTTCTGGCTCACAGATGAATTTTTGGAGCTATGAGGCCACTGCAAGGAAGCATCACTGTTTGCTTTCTCTTTTCCCTTAAAAATCTGCTTTTGGCCACTGTGCAGAACAGCATACTGGCTAAGAGGAACTCTTGATCTGAGCAAGTAATTTTCCAGTATAGAATAAAAGGCATTGAATAAAAAGAACTTTGCTGCTTATTGTTTATTACCAAGGCAGCAGAAATGAGATGTGACTTGCTGTATGTATTTTGCATTCCCACTGAAATATCAGAAGTTTACCAGCTCTTCAAAAACTTGCATCAAAATCAAAATAGAGCATCTATCTATCTATCTATCTATCTATCTATCTATCTATCTATCTATCTATCTATCTATCTATCCATCTATCTATCTGTCTATCTATCTATTTAATCTGTCCACGTATCGACATTATACTGCTGTTTCATTCTCAAATGAACTTAGCCATTCATTTTGTCCTGTTATATAGAATCTTTGTCATTGTATTGCTTCTCATATTTGTTTAATTTACTTCTCAAGAGCCATTCTCTTATAAAGAGATCTGGGAATATGTCATATTCTATACTTTACTGACTAGTGACTCAGCATGAATGCATGACTGTGCTGAGTAATACAAGTTGCCTATGCCAGAACCTCTCTCCAGCCATTGCTGACTGATGGAGCTTTTGGGGATGCTATCTAGGATGCTCTGTTCTCATTTTAGCTGTACGACTACAGTTTTATGGCTTTGGGTTTGGTGCATTTGGGGTATTTTGCATTTCTTTTCTCGTGTAATCTTTTATAAGGTAAAATTTTATATGCTTTACTTTGATCATTGTTATCTAAAGTTCATTGTAACAATATTTATAAAATACTAGCAAAAGATTCCCCTGTTCCAGATGATTCTGAAGATTTTCTGCTAGAAGTATATTTTCTCATGAAAAATGAAATTTCTACAAAAAAAACATTTTTCTTCTGAGAAATTAAATTTTGCTGAAATGTTATTTCCTATTAGGAAAATTAAGACAGATTGTTTCCATTTGAGTGGGTCTAAAATAATCAGATGCTTGGGGTATTTTTTGGTGAGAGTAAAGTAGGGGTTGGAACTGGAAAATTTGGTTTTAGTCAGTCAATGTTGAACTGTGAATTTTGCCTTGGCCCAGTTCCCTGAGAGGCTTCAGGGCTGTGCTTTCCCCTCAAGGTAGAACTTCCTGGACAATTACCTCACTGCAGTTGAGACACACCTATAACAAAAAAATGTAGAGTGTCATAGGCATCATATGACTGGAAATGCATAGGGGAAAATGTGTCTGGCCAAGGAAAATTCCCCACAAGAGAAAAATGCAAACAGCAGAACAGCAAATGAAAGAACTAATCTAAAACTCAGTTTAACAATAAGCTAATCCAAAATTTGGGAAAAAAATTCTGAAATAGTTCCAATTATTTTTGTTAGAAATTTGAAACTGTGTTATTATACACATCTATAAATATTTATCTACTCTAAGTATATTATATATTATAAATATATTTATAATAAATATATATAGTTGTGATGTGGCTTCTGAAAATTTCTAAAAATATATCTGAGAAGCTGAAAATGTGGAGAAAATTGAAGAATAGTATTTGTAATTCTTGTAAATTTTGTGGTTCTTGCAATTCCTCCAGAAAATAATTCCAGAAATTCTGAATTCTGTTCAACTTTGAGATATTTCTCCTCCACTTCTCACAAACTATATAAACTTAATGTTTTTTACAGCAGGGTCAAACTTTTTTGTGGCTTTTAGTGGTGGTACTACTACTTTTCATAGTAATGGGTGACATAATTAAAATCCCTAAAGGTTTGGTTCCACTCTATATAGCATCCATTTCTGAAAATTAAAAACTAGATAATTACAATGGGTAATTGTACTTGCATACCATATGTATGATGCATCATGTGAAGTATGACAGCTTGCTAGATAGGTCCCACAGGGTCTTGTCCCTACTTTGTTTAAATCAGAAAACCAATAAAATTGAAGCAAGAAAAACAAACATGAATTTAAAAATGAAGCAAGGAATGGTAAGCTCTTTCATAAGCAACTGCAGAACAAGACTCCATTTTTTAATAATTATAAAGGTTATATAAAGCCTCCAGATGTACTTCTGTTCATTACTGTGCATTGTTAAAACTAAGAAATCGAGTTTCTGAACTCACAAAATGACCCTTCCTATTTCTCAATATCCCTTATATTTTTCATCCTTAATCATCTGTCATTCTAATAACTATAAATGCGACTGTTATCATTATTCAGTATTGTGTAATGCTTGTTAGAACCAGTCATGGAAAGTCACCCAATTGTGAGCCAAACTTTTTATAAAAGCAAGTGAGAGATACTATCAGATATGCTGAGATATACTGAGAGACAATAGTACTCAAAAATAGGGATTTGTTTAGATTATGTAGATTTTTAAGGATACCTTAATGAGTATTTGTAGATTGTCTGAAATACAAATATGAGGTTTCTACAGTATTGTCTTGTGGTGGAAAGCAAGAGGTGGTTCTGTATTTCCTCATAAATTTCATATAGATGAGCTGATTTTTTTCCAGTGAAAGCAGTTCCGTTCATTCTTTTGCCATCATATTTTTCTTGTAGAGTGTGATGGCAATAGAAAGACAAACCACCAAAATTCCCTCTAAGTGGAAAACCCCCTTTTTTGTTGTTGTTGTTGTTTTTGCTGCTCTGAGCTGAAATTTGGATAGTAACATGTGATAGTTTGTTTTCCAGATGTTGCCATTTCCCATCAGTATATGTCTTCTTCCTTTCGTGGGTTTTTCACGGTTTAAGGACTCTCTTTGGTCTATTTCAGTCTTGCTATGGGATCTTCCAGTTTGACAACCAAAGCCATTTTTCTGTGTCAAAATGTCTGTTTTATTGTCTTAAATGAATAGCTATAAGTCTGAATTAGCTCCATTGGTTCATTGTCCATAGAAAATACCCTCAGGTAAAAGTTCAGCTTTATACACTAATTGCAGGTTATTCCTGCACAGGAAGGAGAAAGGTGAGGTGCAGACATGTATGACAGAAAAGATTTCAAGGAGCCTGGCCAAAGTTTTTCAAAGCCTTTTAGTGACTTTATTTCCATCTTCCGTGTTTCCAAAACTCTACACAGTTAAGGTGCTACCTCTTTTTTTAGCCCTCATCCCCCATCACAATTTACTTTCAACAAGACTTACGGGTAGAATTTTCAGAAGTATTTCAGGAAGTTAACACTTTTAGTCTTGCTTTCAAAAGTGACTAATTAATTAAGGTTCTAATTTACTAGTTTTTATAAGCATGTGGGCTATTAACAAGTACATATTACCATTTTCAATTCCAATGAATTTCCTAACTCTAATCACTCTATTAATAAAGTGAACAGTTCTGTGGATACAAGGGAGAATTACTCCAGCAGTCATTGCTAACGATATTTATGCACTTAACATTTCAGAGCTTGATGTAGTTAAATAAGACTACTGATAATGAGTACTAGAAAAGCTGTGCCATAGAAATATCAGAGAAGCAAGTTACAGAAGGTAGCACAAAATCTGTTGTAAAATTAGCCTCAGTTTACCAGTTATCGATCAAATAATTAATTTAAATGTTTTATAATGGAATGTAGTTAGCTGCTTGTGCTTAAGATATGTTGTTATATCAACCAAACAAACATGGCAGGTATAAAATGTTCTCCAGTTTTGTTTTCAGTACATTGTAGTTATGAACAAGCAACAAACACAAGGTTCTCAGTCTTCAAGTCCATTTTGTTGCAACAGTATCATCACCTTCCATTACCTGTTTTAAACTTTGGGTCAATATTTTGAATCTTCCTTTTTACCTTGATTTCATTGTAAGGGCACCACAAATAATTCTGCTTTCATCATCTTGTGGCAATTAAAATAGGAAGTATAATTTACATTCTTAATTAGCTACTGCGGAGCTTTCAAAAACAATGAATATATAATTTCCCTCACTGTGAAATTGCTGTGAAGCTGCCTTAATAAAGTCCAGGAACCTGCATTATATTATATTTCATCTCACAAAATCCCTTCATTTTAAATGAATGGCATATTAAATCCAGATACATAGTGAAATGATGACTTTATGAAGAACCGAATTTTTAATATCACTGATGTCCTTACCTGCTCTTTCTCCAGCAATCCATCTTCTCTTGAAATTTGTCTAACATTTTAAACTTTTGAATATTACCATTTCATTATAAAGAATCTCTTCATTAATTTCATCACTCGGCCTCCTCTTCTTCCACACATGTATATGCCAAATTATACACATCTGAAAACAATTGTTGTGCAAAGAGGACTTACAAAATTCCTTATGACTGGAGCTAGAAATGGAGGCTTAACACAAATAAGATGGGAACATCACAGAAGTGAAGTAGGTAAATGTCTTTAAAAATCAGTCCATCACTTACCTCTTCTCTTCCAATAATATTGAAACATTAGAGGACCTTCTATCCACAGAAAATCCAGTTTACTCATAAGATGTTTCTATGTCCTGGTCACACTGCTACTCTTCCATCCATGACCTCTATAGATCAATGAGAATAATGAAGCACAGATAAAGTCATAAGGAAATATGGGTGGGAGGCTTCTTTCAAGCTAAGTTGTTAGACTGTATGCTAATAACATGAATGAATAGCCTGTGGATTGAACTAATGTTAAAAAAAAAAAAAAACACAACAAAAACTTCTCTGATAAATTTTATTGGTATTCTTTCTGGTAGATTTAGATCACTTAATGGTATCTTATAAAAGAAGGAACTTCTCTGCAGTTGTTTGAGATGACAGGTGAAATCCATCTGGATCTGTGTGATGCTATATTCATCCTCTGGTCAGATGTTTATTCTTGCTCTCACTGTAGCAGGTTCTGCATCATTCATGAAAAGAAAACTCCCTACCTGGTGTGCAGAGCTCACCAGCAAAGCTGCACTACATTCAGTCATTCGGAAGGACTAGACTCAAATCAGAAAGAAACCCTTCAGTTTTTAAGCCTTGAGAAGCCAAATAAAGAAAATAATTCTATTCTAGGAATACATTTGTGCAGTTTCAGTGCAGTTACTTAGCACTACAAGGTAGTAAAGCCATAATGCATTAGTCTTTGTAGCTGTATTGTTTTCATCCCCCTCCAACACGGTCTCTTTAGCAAGGAGAGCCCTTCCTCAGCAGGCATCACCTCAAATTCCTCATATGTGGAAATAAAACTCCATCTCAGTGGCTTCCCTAAGCCTTATGGATATATGGTGCCTAGAACACTGGCAGAGGAATCACAGAGTCACAAAGTTGTAGGGGTTAGATGGGACCTTGGGAGATCATTGGGAAGGCTAGAAGAAGAGTAGCTAAGAGAGTTGGTGGGCAACAACCCCTGCTCATATCCAGTCTTGCAAGGAATATTCAGTCCAGAGTATTTCTTCTCACTAGATAAAAAAAAGTTCCTTGAACATGTTATATCAGCCTTCCAGTACCTGAAGGGGGTCTATAGGAAAGCTGGAGAGGGACTGTTTGTTGGGGAGTGTAGTTACAGGACAAGAGGTAACAGTTTTAATACAAAGGAAGGTAGATTTAGTTTAGAAATAATAATCCTAGAAAAGAAATTCCTTGCTGTCAGAGTGGTGAAGCACAGGAACAGATTTCCCAAAGAGGTTGTGGATGCCCCCTCCTTGTAAGTGTTCAAGGCCAGGATGGATAGGACTTTGGGAAACCTAGTCTAGTGGAGGGTGCCCCTGCCTATGGCAGGGGGGTGGGAACTAGATGTTCTTTGAGGTCCCTTCCAACCCAAACCCTTCTATTACACTTCTATGATTCTATGATATGGTCCAAGGTGGCATAATGCCTGATCCATTTGGCTTCTGAGGATGCTTCCTATCAAGGTGGGATGAAGACAGGCACCTGGAGGCATAATTATTTGGTTAGATTAGTGGGGAACAAGAAGAAAAAAAATTCTTGATTAAACAGTCTAATGAGAAGTCCTCTACAAGAACAACCTAGCAGATAATTCCTCCCTGCAAGTCCTGCCACTGGTTTACTGGACAACTACTTTCCAGCTAATCTCTTTCTCAGAGGGAATTCCACAAATTCAATTATAACTCATTTTGAATGTTAAAGCAGTTCAGACATTATTTCATTTAATTTCTATGAAGGATTTGAGCTCACTCACACTAAAGAACTGGTTTTTTAGGTGAGAAGGTTATTTTCTTTTCTGGATGTAAATACACATTCTATTTTTCCAGTGTCAGTATAAGGGCTGTAGAAAGAGAAGACACCCCTTAGAATCACAGAATAGTTTAGGTTGGAAAGGACCTATGAAAGTTATTTAGTCCAGCCCCCGCTTCAATCAGCAAGGACATCTTCAGCTACATCACATTGCTCAGAGCCCCCTCCAAAATTACTTTGAATGTTTCCAGGGATGGGTCATAGACCGCTTCTTCGGGCAAGCTGTTCCAGTGTTTCACCACCCTCATCATACAAAATTTCTTCCCTATAGCTAAACAATCCTCTTTTATTTTAAAACCATTACTCATGTCATATCACAACAGGCCCTGCTAAAAGGTTTGTCCCCATGTTTCCTGTAGGTCCCCTTCAGGTACTGGAAGGCTGCTATATGGTTCCCCTGGAGCCTTCTCTTCTCCAGGCTGAACAAGCCCAACTCTCTCAGCCTGTCCTCATAGCAGATGTGTTTCAGCCCTCTGATCAGCTTTTTGATCCTCCTCTGGACTCACTCCATATATTTTCTGCACTGATGACCCCAGAGCTGGACACAGTACTCTATGAGGTCTCATGAGCACAAAATAGAGGGGCAGAGTCGCCTCCCCTGCTTCTTTTGATGCAGCACAGGATATGATTCGCCTTGGTCTTCGGAACAGTCTGCTGTTGGCATATTTAGACTCTCATGCCCAATATATGTGGGGAAAAAATGTAAACAAGTCTTAATCTCTTTTTGCATTAGGGAATTGTTCTGTTAGACAATTTGTTTCTCTTCTACCTCTACTTCCAGAGGATTTTTTTCCACACTTTCCTCTGCAGCAATCTCTATTTTCTACAGCTTAAAGAAGATCTCTGTTGATGAACTCTGTTTTTTCTGTTTTGTTTTTTATTTTAAAAGCAGCTTACATGATGTGTAGGTTTTATCAAGCTCTTACAGATCTAGATTTTAATCAACTGTCAGTACTTTGCAGCCTCTAAAGTAAGAGCAGATTGGACTGGGATTGGAAGGACACTTTAAGAGGGTTAAACACTATAAAGTCATCTTTTTTATATTGATCCTAAGAATATTAACATCCCTCTAAATAGATATGAGGATAAAGTTCATGTTTGGTTTTGAAAAGAACATAATCAGAATCACATGACCTTCCTTTTTAATTGTTACAGTAGCTTAAAATGTTTCATAAATAAAAACTATTCTCACTATAATTGAGGCTATAGTTTTAAAGGGCAAACAATAACCTCACATTTAAAAATATCTGTTTAGACCTCTGGTTAGAGACTGCATTTTTGCAGTCTTTTTTCTTTGTAGGAAATGATCTATTGAATGTGAGATGCCCAGAAATGTTTCACCATTATCCAGACTTTCTTTCATCTTGGTGCCTTTCTTTAAAGGACTGTGATCCCAATAGAAATGTGCTCCTTTGGTACAAAGAAGATCAAACTCAAAGTATAACATACTGATTAATCCAACGAGGGAAGGAATATGCAAACTTTATATTGTTCTTCGCAGGCTATATCCACATTGTAATTCAGAGACGACCTGTTTCCTAAATTCCTTGACAATTTTCCTCCTTACTGGAGTGGAGGGAAGCAATGTTTACATGTACTTATGCTTTTATCAGTGACAGGGGACAGGTCACAGGACCAGCATGTACATTTTCTACATCTTCTTGTCTCAAAAGACCCTGTCTTCTCAATCTACTGATGGTAGAAAACACAACAGTTAAAAAGTCAAATTTTAGATGTTGCTCCTTCATATTTGCTGCTGATGTTTGTTTCTTATCATCAGAACATAATCCCCTCATTTTGCTTTCAAGTAGAAATGTAAGGTAAAATCAAGTCATTCTCTGCCTTCTCTTCCATTCCTTGCAAATCTTGAGTAGTCATCCAGACTCAAACATAATAATGAGATTTCCAGCCAGTGCTAGAGAGATGGAAAGCAGCCCCTGAACTGCAATTAAAGGGGAAAAGAATCCAAAGTGTTAGGACTTAAGGAATGGGAGATTTGTCTAAAAGAAAATTTTGAGAAAAAAACCTTCTTCCACTAGTGGATGGCTTTTGGATTCACTAGTGATAAAACTGTTTTCTGGAAATCTGTGTGGGTTTTTTCATCTCTAAACTGGGCTGTTCAGGTGCCATGCTGGTCAGTAGTGAATTGGGTAGATAGCTTGTTGATCAGGTTTTGATGGCCTGTGCCTCCTGCATTCTCAGATGTTTTCTAAAAAGAGGTGTCTAAAAAAAAAAAAAAAAGCCAATGTCACAGCTGCCACTGACAAGTGACCCTTGCTGATTGTCTCAGGATACCGGACAAAGGTGAAATGAGTAAGGGGAATGAAACAGTTTCAGCCCCCTATGGCGATGAGCCACTTTTGCCAGCTGGTCTGCAGTACAGTCATCTCTACTTAAACAAAGAACTCCAGGCTCCAAAATCATCAGGCTGGTACCTTTCTTTATCTCTAAATATACTTTCTTACTTTTAGATATTATTGGTTTTGATTGTTCATGATCAGAAGTATAAGAGTACTAAAAATATTTAGTATAAACTGACTGAAAAACATGAAATGACTGTATGAGGACTCTAAAAATGTCTTTACAAACTTCAAAATTAAGAGATTCTCTGGTTTTAAATTGAGCAGTACCAACCCTATGCTGGTCAGAGTCAAGTCATCGACATTGCTGAGATGATTTAAGATAAAATAAAATTTTTGGGTTAACATTAATTAATAGGTTGAAGGTCTTTCACACCATCAGTATTTAAGTACCCATCTAAAACTCTATTAAAAGGGATTTGATTTGCAGAAAGTGAGCATTACTCTCACTTAGAAAACTTCCCAGGGTAAGTTTTATTCATCTTGCTTTGTTTAGTATTGGAGTCTTGTAAGCCTCTGACAATGTGTATTCCTTGTTTTGATCATAACAGATGACCTCCTAGCTCTTTTCCATCTTCTTGTTTTGCAGTGATTTAGTCATACAAAGCTGAGAAATAAGTGGCAAGTAAGCCTGCTTTCTGCCATTTTCCATGTCATTAGCTGTGATATCTGGTACTGTTGAGAAATCTATATTTTGCTGAAGTTTACAAGTAATTTCTGAAACAAAATGAAAAAAGAAACATCTAAATGACTAGAAAGCAGAAACAGTGCAGAACAATCACATGAAGATTCAGCAGCACACAAGCAAAGCGTTCCTACAGAAGGTTACCAGGGCATAACAGTACAGACATTGAAGTCAGATGGGGCCATTCTGATATTTTGGAACAAAATTGAATTGCAAGAGTTGTTTTACTCTCATTTTCTATTCCTGTAAAATAAGGAATGGCTTAAGGTTATGCCATTATGGACTCAGTCTCTAGTAGCTGTGTCTGTCTTTCACCTGTTCTTAAGGTATGGTTTCATCCTACAAGTCCAAACTAACTGGAATTTGTGGAAAGCAATACACTAGAAAACAGTACAATGCTTTTTGTTGAGGATGGTTAATCTTGATTGGACACCAGATGCCCACCAAGCTGTTCTATCACTCCCCTCCTCAGCAAGATGGGGGAGAGGGGAGGGAGGGAGGGAGGGAGGGAGGGAGGGAGGGAGGGAGAAGAAAAATAGGATGGAAAAAACCCTCGTGGGTCAAGATAAAGATAGCTTAATAAAGAAAAAGTAGAAAAGGCATATGTGGAAGCAAAAGAAAACCAAAAGATTTATTCTAAGCCTCCCATCAGCAGGAGATGTTAGTTCACTTCCTGGGAAGCAGGGCTTCAGTACATGAGGTGGTTGCTTCCGTAGACAAACATCGTAAATTACAAATGCCCCCATTTTCTCCTCCTTTCTCTTAGCTTTTATTGCTGAGCCGATGTCATATGGCATCGAATACCTCAGTGGTCAGTTGGGGTCAGCAGTCCCAGCAGTGTCCCCTCCCAAGACCTTGCCCACCCCCAGCCTACTGCTGAAGGGGGAGAGATGTCAGAGAGACAGCCTGATGTGTGCCAGCACTACTCAGCAGTAGCCAAAATACTGGTTGTGTTATCCACACTTTGCTGGCTCCTGATACACAGCCCAGCTCCATGAGGGTGCCATGGGGAAAATTAACTCCACCTCAGCCACGCCCAATGCATTGATATATGTGTCTTATTTCCATATAAATATGGAGGTGTTTTGGGGTTTTTTTCTTCTGTACAATCATTTAACACAGACTAAAATTTAAAAAAAAAAAAAGAAAAACATTAAATTTGGAAGAAACTAATTTACAAAATGATAATATTTGCCTTTCTATATTTTAGAAATATCTAATGGATTACTACGGGGCTGGGCAGTATCAGTTGTAAGTGTTAGTGTTCATGTTAAGGAGGTAGGGTTACAGAACAATACAAATTGTTTTGTAATTCTTGTTCTTCATCCCATGCCTTTGTTACATGGTAGGATTTCACAATGGAATGTAAGTCTAATGTGGTCTTCATTCAGGAGGTAAAAGTTTATATGTCAGTATCCAGAGGGCCTGGAAGTATTAAACCATTGCCTGTACTCAACATTTATGGGTACTGAATTTGAGACCTCTAGCTCCTGTTGCTTAAGCTCAATGACAGCTCATATGAAAAGCAGCGTCAGATCATTTCATGATCTACCCTAGCAGATATAACAGCTGCCCACTGCTATCAGGGAGCACACTGCAGCTCTTATCCCCAGACATATGCTCCCACACACTCCCATCCAAGTTAGAGGTAGATGCGTGGCCTTACAGTGGGTGAGCTGGTTTGTTGCACCAGTACCATACAGTATAAGCACCAACTGTACCTAGTTTCATTATTAATCATGGTACTTCAAAAAAACCTTTATACAAATGTTATCATAAGTATTTTATGGAGGAATATAATTTTTCATTTAAAAGATACATGTAGTTGCAGTAACAGGTACCATACCAGAAAAATTGACAGGGAAGGCTGTTCTATCACTTCCCTGCATGCTACAGGATGAGCTAAGTGTTTGTGAAGCCAGAATGATACTGGGAAGGTGTGAAAATACAAACTGGTAGCTCTGGAATCAGCCTTCTACTGCACAGGGAGCACACGGTAAGCAGGCATTAAGGTTGCAACATTCTTCCTTAGCCAACTGGCTGATGAGAAAGGCACCTCCTTTGGCACATGGCAATAGACTGGTAGTTGTCAAACCCTGCCAAGATTTTATAATGTGGCTCATGATACTTGAATCTATGAACCATTCAACATCCAAACAAAGCAAAGAACCAGCATTATCTTGCAGTCCTTCCCTTCAACATGTGCTACATATATTGTTTCATGCTGTTCTGGACAATTATTATTGAGGAAACAGTTGGACAGAACATCCTTGCTACAAGAAGTGTGTGAAAGAAGCTTTTTCTTTCCTGCATTACCCCAAACTTTATAATACTTCTCAGTTAACAGCTAATTAGGCACCATTATAAAAAGCCATGACTCTCATAAACCCTGGGTTATCAGTTTGGATGAGACTCTAGTTATGTTTCATAGCCAATAGCTAAACAAAAGGAGACTTCAAAACCTCCTGTGTGATCTGGCCTTGTTTCTCTTTGAGAACAGCAGATGCCTAAACTGAACATGTAGCCAAGGATGGGATGAGTGGGAATGGTAACTGCCAGAATTCAAATAAAAGAAAGTTAATGTAGCTTATATCGCATATTGCAGCAGCAAGTAGTAAAAGCTAACCAGCAACTCTGTAACCCCACAAATCTGAACATATTAGATATTGAACTTCCTTCCATATTTTGAGTTACCTGCCATTGTTTTGATAATGCACAAAAAGAACCTCTATTGTGCTCTAAGTAAGAAGGAAGGAATTTTTCTTTAGAGCTGTTCATCATAATCAGAGGTGCTAATTCCCATTTTCTAGAGTGGCATCTACAATAATTGCATCTATTCTGAACACTGTCCTTTTTCCAGTAGAAAATAATACCATTTTTATCTGCTTCCCTTAAAGGTAAAAGAAGCTCATGTGCTTTGGAAAGGTGGAAACTGCTGCTCTGAACAGCCCTTTTCTCATTCTCTTAAGTTCAGTGCTTAAGACAATAAGCCTCTATATATAATATTAGTTGGTAATATCGTTAAAGCCAAGCTTGACAATTCTGGCAAAATGATTTTTTAAAATTAAGATGGGAAGTGTGTAGCAGTTTCTCTAGAGTCTCTGCTGAATTAAATATTTCTGGGGTATGTCCACTCTAGCTTTACAGAAGTGTCCTGGGAAGTGCAATAAATCACTTCTTCCCCCATCTAAAGACTTCCTTACACAAGGCGTATATAGGTTCACCCACCTGAAAGTATGTGTAGAGGAATAAAACCCTGAATTGAAGTGGCATTCAAGGGGGTCTTTTCATTCCTCAGCAAGGCCAACTCTGATAAAAATGTTGAGAAACAGAGGAAAATCCCAGGGCAGCATAGGCAGCATTTTGTCATTTTCTGTGTACCACTTAAGGGAAATCAGTGCTGGGTGTGTGTATGCAGGAGGCAGACCCTGTGATGTTAGGACAGATGCCCTCACATAACATGCAGAGAAACCCTTGGGAGTTTGACCTTCCTCCTGGCAACTTCCTGCAGGCCCCAAATTGCTTGTTGGTGTATTGTGCTTGTTGGTATTTTGTTTTCTTTAATCAATGTTGTCAGAAAGGTGTCCAGTTCAGTTTTTATTCACAAGACTGAGACCTCATGCACTGGTTAATTGACTCTCCTCAAAAATTGTTCCAAAGGTTGTTATTTACTCATCAGGGACACGTCCCACTTTTCCACAAATGTGCCTAGCTATGTTTGTGCAGTTGTAAGCACTGTTGATACCCCCTGATTACAGCACAAGGGACACAAGGGATCAGTGGATGCAGACCACAGGGAAGTTCAACAAAGAATGACTGTTGTAGATGCATAAAACAAGAAGTGGGCATTCGGGAAAGTATTAATGTTATGGTCTCAGGTGTTTAAACAGACATGCATGACTCATGAAGTTAATTTGTTTTATCACTGCAGTATTTATTTCACTGTTTCTAAATTTTCCTGAAGGAGATTGGGTAAGAATCAGCTCTGTATTTAGACACTTCCTAAAGTAGGTGACTACATGCGTGCTCTTTACACCTCTGAGCTCCCGCTGCAGTCAGATGAGATCTAGTCAATACAGATGAAGCCCCGAGAGGCCTTTAGTGGAATCGAAGTAGATGTTTACATCTGATCTGTTGAGTACCGCTCCAGACTTGCTGGAAGCTCAATTTGAAGCTTAGACATACCTACACTGTACTTACTAAAATTCAGGTGTCTGAATCCAGACCTGAATTATACCATCAGTTTGTTACATTTAGTGATTTCTACTGGTCTTTTTCTTTTACTTGTGGAATCTTTGGGTTAAAGGTTCTTTTTTCATTTATTTACTCTAAACTCTGAGTGCTCCATCTTAAAGACTAGAGCTGATTCATGTCATGAATGGTTAATAGGAGAATAGATCATCACCTCTTTTAGTGCATCCTTGTGTTGCTGTCTTTTTTCTTCTGCCTTTTCTCATGAACAAATATATCTCTGTTCCTTTTCAAACCCCTTACCACTACTGCTGCTCACCTTTGAATTGTCTCCACTTAGCCAATTGCTCAGCTAGCAAGCTTACAACAAAGCTGGATAATGTAGTTTCCTTCACCTCAGAGTTCATGGCACTTCCTTATCAGGCTCTTCTCTGAAGAAGAAAAGATATTTTCTCCTCCTGTCTTTCCCTCCCTCTCTGAATATTCTTTCTAGGAGAGAAGGACTAGAAATATGCGGACTCTTCAATAATGCAAATAGTAAGGTACAGAAGACTATAAAAAATTTCCAGTTTTCTTCTCTGTGATCTGCTGCTGCTCCTTTGCAAATAACTTCCACACATTTGCACTGTTCTTCTGTGCCGCAGTATCTCAATCTATGAGACATGTATAATAGTATTTAGCCAGTTAATAGAAGAGTAATTTAGCAAGAATCTTTATGTGAAGGGGACAGTAACCTAACAGTTATCCTTGGATAAAAAAAAAATCCTTTTAAACTGCTGGATTGAAGAAAAGTGATGTGAAAGGCCCATCAAAAGGGACACCCCCCGTTCCACAGAACAGTAGCATCAGCTGTAGGAAAAGAACAGACAGACATGAGCTAGACGAAGTTCATCTCAGTGCTGAATTTCTGGAAGGGGCCCAGTTCAGAATCCCCAACACCGTGTCCACCCTGTTGGGGTTGGATTCAATGATCTCTGGAAGTCCCTTCCAGTGCTTACAATTCTGTGAATCTGTGAATCTGTCAGTCTGGTATGGTATGAGAACAGCTTGGAACAGCAAAGGACAGCTGATGCCTGTAGAGGGAAGAATTTTCTGTCCTTTGAATGATTCAGTAACAGGGAATTGACCAGTGGCTGAAGTGCCTCATACAAAGGTATATAGACACTCACACACACATTTACACATTATTTTTCTTGTTGTGTTCCTCCATAGCATGACATATGTAATACAGAACAGCAACATGAGCCATATATGCACTTTCAATTGTGATCCTGACAAGAGCTCTCTGCATGCTACAGTATTAATAGAGGAAGACTGCAGCAGAGGCACAGTAATTAACCTCTATTTTATGGGTCATTGCCAGATCTTATGTGCAGCCAAGAACGCTTAACTTACCTTAATGAGTAGCATGAAGGTTAAGATATCAAATGTGCTGGGTACATTTTTCTTGGCTTAGTGAACATGTGCCAAGTTAACTATGTTTTGTTTTAAACAAATGTTCTAGAGTCACTGCTTGGTACCTTCTTAAGTGAAAGCATATTCTCCATTTTAGCCATATGCTTATGAAGAAATAGCCGTTTTTAATGTTTTCTTGCGACATATTTCATAAGCAGTTCAATACTAACCAAGATCCAAGATTCCTGTTTGCTTGCTTTCTCTTATCTCCTTTTCTTTTTGAATTTGTATTCCTACTTGTCTTCCTACAAGGATAAGGTAGGAAATAACTTTTTTTCTGCAGCAAAAAGATTATGTGCTGTTGTGAAACTATCTTCACAGGAACTCATCAAACACTTTAATCATGCATCTCCCTGAAAGACTGATCTGATTTATTCAAAGGATGGATTTATTATATGGTCATATTGAGCAATGTATCTTAATAGTGAGAGAATAAGAGAATATATAGCCTAAGTGCCTTCTGTTATAGGAGGCTGAAGGACATAAAATATCAAAAATAACTCTAGTTCTTGGCATATCAATCAGCAGCTGTTCCCAGCATGCCATCTTAACATGACATAGGGCATTTGCTTGAGAATGGAGCTACCTAAGGGCTAGGCATTCCTGTAAAATACTGGGTTTACAGGAGTATAAAGGACCTCCTGAGGGACTGGTATTCTTCTTGCTCTTACAAGCACCACACCCAGTGTTTACACATCAGAAGAAGAGTGGAGGATAGTAGAATTCCCAGGTGGGAAGAGTTGAAAAAATCAAGACAATGCAGATGTGCTAAAATTAGTACAACCTGTATGGGGAAACAGAAGGTCTGAGCTGGCCTTTTTACCAGAATAAAGGATGAGCTCACTGCATTACAGCTCACTGCCTGCTCTATATCAGCTACCACTGCCTGGATCATTTTTTTCCTCTCCCTCCCAAAGGCAGCCCTTGATTTAGTAAAGGTTTGTAGGGCAGCTGGATTGAAGATTAGTCGAGTCTCAGTTCTCTCTTCCATCATAGCATGCTCTACAGGCAGGATCCCAGGAGAGAACTGCCATCTGAGTGGAGTGTTACCTCCACTCCAGCAGAAGCTATTAGCAGCATGTGTCTTTCCGTCTTAAGTAAACGTACAGTTCACCTCAGCTGGGGCTGCCATCTAGACGAATGAAGGTATTTATCCACAATGTGTTTTCATGGTAGCTGAGGATTGTTTACTAACCACTGACTAAGAATTCTCATAGTGGGAATTCATGATCTTAACTGTAAAAGTTGTAAGTTAGAAACAATATTGCCTCCTACTAATGCTGGGGAGGGGTTCCTTCATTTTTTCAGATGCTTCTAATCCTACTGGCAACAAAACCAGCATTTTCACAATTGTTTTGCCTTTCTCATTCCACCTATCATTCCTCTTTGCTCTGTCTCATTCCCTCTGAACAGCTTTTGCCCATGAAAAAGGGATATACCCCACAGCCTGGATAATATTAGTTCATGTTTTGTCCTCCTAATACCAAGTCGCCTCACAATAACCTCAACATCAGTTTCTCTGGCAGAAAACAAGAAGTGTATGCAATATATTAAATCTTCTACAAGAAAACTGAGAGCACAGAACTGATGCCAGGAGTCCTGGGTGCTACATACATTGGTACCTGTATAAAGAGGCCCAGTCTTCATCCTTAGATATTGTATCACTGGAACATGCTAAAATAACTGTGGGGGTAAGGAACTGCAGCCAGAAAGAAAGCTAAGCAGTGCCAAGCCAAATGCCAAGACATGATTAGGATGAAAGAGAAACTGAAAGCTCAGAATCAAAACCATTCCCATTTGATATATTTAGGATTTCAATATCAAGAAGTATTGTACTGCCTGTGGAATGCATTTTCACTTGTACTTAATATATGGTACTCAGTAGGGATAGTGCTCTCCTTACAGATGTTACAAGAATTATCTATATTCTTCCAAACCAACCTAAAATAGCCTTTTAGCCTTATATTTCTCCTGGGTGAGACCAAGACTTTTCTGAGGCCTGAGAGGTGAGGCACAAACATAACACTGTTTCTAATGTAAAGAATAAGTAATATGTCTAGAAAATTAAAATGCTTTATAAGTTAGGGTCTTCAGCCCAAGTTAAGAAAATAGGAACCAAAGAAAATGGCAACTGCCAATAAGTGATGGCAAAGATTAATTTTTCACCTGGCTGGTTATAAGAGGGCATAAAGCAAGGCCATGCTGGTTTAGCTGACCAAAAAAGCCAACCCCCAATTTTAAGATTAAGAGAATAAAACCTGTTTAGAAATGGTTATAAACAGAAAACTTCTGCTCATGATGTTTGTGATAACTTAGCTTCATACTAGTAATTAGATTTTACAAGATGGTCACTGTCTTGCACCAGAGCTCCTCTGCAACTGAGCTGACATCCCAATTTGGGATTTCTCAGTTAAGAATTTCTTGACAATAGTAGTGATGAAGCTTTTGTTTCCTTACAGTTTAAAAGTTTGGGTAAGTCTTAGCCCTAAATAGCTTCAATCCATTAGAATTTCTGAAGATCTTAAAACTCACACCTGTTCTCAGCAAATATTTATATAACGTTACTTTGAATTAATTATTCTCTATTCATATTTTTCAGTAAAAATACTTTTAAAACTTTGAGCATCTTTTTTTCTGAAACTGTTTTCTTCATATCTTTTTGCACCTTCTTCATGTCTGGGTTCCACATTGATCTCAGTTCCCAAAATTGCAAAGGGCCTTTCCTAAAGTGTGATGGGTGGGGTGAAGTGGGATGGAGAAAGGGGTCACTAAAATATCTCTCTTTTTCAAGTATGAAAGAGAATAATTGATCTGGAAACCACCTCTGTACTCCATATGGCTTGGCACTTTATAACTTCTTTCTCCACAGCTATACTGCTCATCTGCCTTAAAAAAATAAAGGAGGAGATTCACACTGCATTGTATTTCCTCCATGGGTATTGCCTGGGAGGACTTTCTTCACTGAAGTCTTCCACCTTTTTACAGCCTCCATGTATGCCTGATTTGCAGGTTCACATCTGGCTTTCTCTAGACCTAGACTATTCCCCAAAATGTCATATGAAAGTTGGTGTGAAGTAGCTTTCAGAACTAACATTTTCTTCTTTAGTTCAATAAAATTTCACTCTTTTCAATCCTGTAAAGCAGAAGATAGTTGGAGCCAATCAGGGATAAACTGCTAGCTTTGCCTCAGAGTGATTTGGAGTGATATATTCCAATACTGAACAGATCTGGTTAATCAAGAAAAGAAAGACTGAGTGGAAGAGGACACAATAACAGTATTTCAGTACAGAAAGATTGTTGTAGGGAAGAAGGCAGTCAATTATTATCCATACTCTGTTTGGGAGGATAAAATAAAGCTTAATTTGCAGAAAGCAGACTTGGGTGGAATATTTGCAAAATCTGCCAGAACTGTCAAACTGATGATGCACAGAAACATGGACATTGTGAAATCTCTCAAGGCATGATCTAAGTTTTCATGAAAGAATTCAATAATCTTTTGAGGGCCTGCCTGGCCCTACTTCGATTTTTTTAGTAGTCACATTATGACCAGAGCTGGAAATCAGCATTTTTTTATATACATATATACTTGTACACAAAACCTACATGTATAGGTACACTACTATATACAGATGTACTGTATATACACATTAATAATAAACTAATATACATTCATATTCTACTATTATACATTAATGATATACATTACTAACACATGTGTCCATGTATACAATTATATGTCTTGCCTAAAATGATTACTCTTCCTGAGTGCTCCTAAGACAGAGAGTAAGAGCACTAGAAACATGTTCTCCAGTCTTCCTAGTAGAGAGGTCCAGTTTAAATGGCTTTATTTAGATTTATTTGCATTCTTTTTTTTGTCTAAACCCATCGGTCAAGAGACATGCTAGCCCTCAGTCCTGGATGTACACTCTGCAAATGCCAGCTCAGGAAGTTCACACATCTTCCTCCGGTAGCAAAGGATGGGCCTAAGCTGACTTCACATGACTGGACCTATTATACATGAGCAATCGAGTCAGCCCTTCTCAGAACTGTGTAACACATTTATGTGTGTGGAAAGAGCTAAGGGGCTCAAATTACATGTATACCTAAATAATTGATTTTCGTAATTGTGATTGAACACCGGGATGAGGGGGGGGATGCTCACACAATAGGCTTATGTTGCCAGTTCTCTGTGTGATCTAATAGCTTCTTGGCTAGTCATCTGTACAGATGAGGCAGCAGACGGACAGAATGCAATGGACTAACTTGAAAGCAGCCTGAAAGCAGGAGACTGGATGTCCACAAATAAACATTAATGAACACTTACAGGAGCTGCGAATTTTGGGCAGTTCTAGAAATTCCCCTTCTTTGATTAGTCCTGTTATATGTTTAAGTATATCCCAGTTGGAGTGTCCCATCCACGACCTTTTCTAGGTTATTGCTTCTGCTGAAGTTAATAAATTGTGTGTAGATAAGACGTTTGTAAATACCCAACAGAAACTCTCCTTGTAGAAATGGTCTATGAAACTACTCTTTTATAGGTTGTTTAGAGATTTAAGAAATGTTTATATGTGGTTAAAATTTACCAATAGTGATTATTTACGTAGGACTGTGGTTGTTACACACAATCACAGGCCATCCAGGTTATAAGAACAGAGCAGAAGAGTCATGTGATGAGTCTCTGCTGACCTAACTGAAGATGACCTAACTGCCATGAGGAACCTTGCAATCAAGACTATTGCTGCCACCAGCAAACACCTGTCCGTTTTGGGAGATTTAAAGCTGTATGCAATCATCATCCTATGCAAACATGCCAATAAATTAGGTTCTTCTTCTTTGACAGGCACTCTGCCATGAATGTCCATACAATGAATGAATTAATGAAACCCTACCTCATTCCTAAAAGGTGATCAGGAACATGTTATCTGCAGAACAACCCATTCTCTCCACTACCACATGCCTTTGGGCATGGGTGAAGGAGATAGATATATATATATATGTATATATTCCATTAACTGTTTTGGTGGCTGCTGTTGTACAGATCATGCTGTATGATGTGAACAGATGTGAATCCATTATGGGAAAAAGAATGGTCATCTCTGAGTCAGCAGAACAGCTCAGCCCAAAATGTGTCCTCGGGGGTTCTTAAAAAAATTAAAGTGTGCTATAACCTCAAAAAATCATTCTGGAAACCTGCTTCACTGACACCTATAACTGCTTATTTCTGAGATTACATATAGCGTTTTCAAGGAACTTTGAAACTCAGTCCCATTTGCAAAATTATATAAATACTTCAAAGCCACAGATCACTGAGAAGATCCTGGGATTCCCAAGTCACTTTAAAACTTAGTTTCTGTTAACTGTTGTAGCACAATTAGCATACAAACCAGTCTACTGATAAATCTTTCCCATAAAACATATTCATATCATGAATATGTTCATATTATCTCTGGTTTTAATCTCTAATGATACAACTAAACTTTGTCTAAATGCTATCCTTTTTGCTAAATGGAGTCAGGTTACTCTGCATATTTTTGGTTTATTCTCCAGATTTATTAACTTATTATTAATTGTACAATTTATGAACTGTATATATCTGGTCACAGGTGATGTTTCCCAGAGCTGAGTACTGGGACCAGTTCTCTTTAATATCTTTATCAGAGATGTGACTGCAGTGCACCCTCAGTCAGCTTGTAGACTACACAGCTGAGTGGAAGTGTTGATCTACTTGAGTGTAGGAAGGCTCTACAGAGGGATATGGACAGGCTGGATTGGTAGGCCCAAAGCAACTGTAGGAACTTCAACAAGGCTCAGTGCTTGGTCCTTCATTTGGGTCACAACAACTCCATGCAACACTACAGGCTTGGGCAAGAACGGCTGTAACGCTTCAAGGTGGAAAAGGACCTGGGGGAATTGGTCAACAGCTGGGTGAAGATGAGCCAGCAGTGTGGCCAAGAAGGCCAGCAGTATCCTGGCTTGTATCAGGAATAGTGTGGCCAGCAGAAACAGGGAAGTGATTGTCCCTCTGTACTTGGCAGTGGTGTGGCTGCATCTCACGTGCTGTGTTTGGTTTTGGGCCCTTCACTACAAGTAGGACATTAAGGTGCTGGAGCATTTCTAGAGAACTGTTATGAAACTGGTGAAGTGTCTAGAACACAAGTCTTATGAGGAGAAAAGGCGGCTGAGGGGACACCTTAGCACTCTCTATGATACCTGAAAGGAGGTTGTGGTGAGGTGGGTGTTGCTCTTTTCTCCCAAGTAATAAGTGATAAAACAAGAGGAAACGGCCTCAAATTGTGCCAGAGGAGGTTTAGATTGGATATTAGAAAAATTTCTTTACCTAAAGGTTTGTCAATTACTGAAGCAGGCTGCCCAGGGATGTGGTTGAGTGACCATACCTGGAGGTATTTAAAAGACATGTAGGTGTGGTGCCTGGGGATGATCTTAACAGTCTTTTCCAATGTAAATGGGTCTATGATTCTATGAATGTTAAACACACGGTCTGTAAGTTCTGGTAAATAAATAACAACAAATATCTTATCCTACTTGTTGCTGAGGACTACTGGCTACCACTGCCTAAAATGCAATGCTTGGTATGTTTTTAGTGATGTAAGATTATAACAGAGGTATTAAGTAACATGGAACTTTAAATAAACAAGTAAGCTTAGAACATGAGAGAGAATTTCTCAGAAGGGAAGGAGAGAGAACAAAACATTGTCACAATTGGTCTGAAGTTTTATATGGGAAGGTCACATCTTAAATTGCCAGTTATCCAGCTCCTTTAAATAGTGCAGAGCTCAATTAGTTTCCTGTGAAGTACTAATTCAAACTGATACTGACCCTTTGGCTTCCTCTTTGCTTTAGGAACGGCTGGTGCTCTCCGTGTTGCCACGTTTTGTAGTCCTGGAAATGATAAATGATATGACCAATGTAGAAGATGAACATTTGCAGCACCAGTTTCATAAGATCTACATTCACCGTTATGAGAATGTCAGGTGGGTGGAGGAGGTTCTCTTTAAAGTCTCAAATGCTTCTATATGTCTCTTGTTTGAATGTTTCCCTTCCATTGTTTTATTCTTTCATAAATGAAAAAATTACTGTACCCTTGTTCAACCCCTGAGCAGATAAGCACTTTGGTGTTACTTATTAGGGTGGCTGGATGCCTTTGCCATGGCAAAACCCATTTGGGGGCTGGACCATTTTTGCATTTTTCCACTTTAAATGGTCAGAGTTGCACAGAAAGGGGAGCCCTGCCTGCATGTGGACACAGATTCTGCCACAACATTCTGGTTCTGCCTACATGCTAAGAAATGAGATGAAGACTTGTAAGTTGTTCTCAAAGATGTAAACATGTCATGTAGCTCCTCTCTTTAGTACCCATTTTCTTTCAATCATCTTTATTAAAATTTTCCTGATTCCATTTCCCTTTTTTATTTCCCTCTCTAAATTTTGTCTCTCCTGAAATGAGTTAGCAGGAAGGTGATAGCTATGGAACTGCTACTCAAAGTAATAAGTCCTCATTGTACATTTACACCAGAATGATCAGATTCCGCTCCACGATGTCGCAGAATTTCTGATGTTATTGTGGTTCCTGACCATCAGAATATTTAGCTAAGCCAAAAATATTTTCCATAAGTTTGTCTGAAATTACAAGGGCAAATGATTGAGTGTCCATCACTGAAGGAAGTGAAAAATAAGCATCTTTGAATATGATGGGACACAGTTCACTAGGAAAGCATGTGCTTTGCCTTTTGATGAAACCCAAATATAACTTTGTCTGGATAAATTCAATAAACATAATTTGAACTTCTGCAGAAGAGTAAATTGATTATCTTCTTCTGTGGCCTTGCAGTAGCTCAGAAATATTATTTTATTAAATCTGGTGAAAAGTATCAGGGACCTTTGTATCAGGGTTTGAATTGCACTACATTTAAATATCTTCCATTACCCTTCTTCATTCCCAGGGTAAGTGTTGCTTACCAAAATAGGGAGAAGATGGTCCTTCTATTTGAATGAAAAGAATTGTAGTCAGGGTGAAAAGTTGAAATATAATTTATGCTTGAAGGGGAATTAGAATGAAAATTCTATGTGCTTTACAGTACAGATTTCAGGGACTAAATTTAAAAACTGGGTCTCACTCTATTTTTTTCCTAAATGTTGACTACTGAACAGTGCCTAAAAATGGAATATGAGCCCCAGAAATTAGTATCCAGTAGGGGGATTTTGTTGTTTTGATAATGAAAACTGTATAAATTAGTTGTTTGAAAAATTTATTTTTATCAAGGTAAAGTATTATTAATATACATTCCTCTTCAGGTAGTTTGGTATTGGTACTTCAGCTTTCTCTCTTTATTTTTTTTTTCCCCTCACTGGTAAAAATTGTGCCCAATTTGTGAGCCTCTTTCTTAATCCTCATCCATACCCTTAGCAGTCCATACATATGAAAATCTTATCAGCCTGTACATTTAAAGATGAGTTGAATTACTTTTAGTTGTATTTTATTCATTACTATATTTAATATTGATTGCATTAGTGCTCTGACACTGTCAAATTGTGATTTCATACCCCACAAATGAAAAATCAGCTATTCAAATTGTAACACCAGTCATTACTAGAATTTAAAGTGCTAATGAGGTTCATTTGGGTTATTTACAGTCTGTGCCAGCATGACGCATATTTTTTTGAAAGTTACTACTTTTTTAAAGTAGGTAATACTTTTCTTTCTTCCTCTGCAAACTACTGAGCTGTTACATGCTTTGGTCTGCGTCTGCTTGCACACCACAGACTTTATGAGTGTGTGTGTGTGCATATGTGTTTCTTTATATTCACATGTGCTCATCGTGAGCATAATGAACAGCCAAAGTTATGCACCTAGAAAATTCACTGGCTGCTGCAATGTAGAGTATCTCTATTTGCAAATAGTTTGTTGACTAAGAACCTACCATAATTTTAGGCACCCAATTTAATGCATCTAAATTCAAAGTATAATCACACTGTGCAACTCCCTGTTATGTCAATGGAAAGAAGAGGAATCAAACAAATAAAGTTTCATACCTTAAATGGAGGGATGCTATACTTCTAACTCAGGTGCTTCTGTGAAGTCCCTAAAGTTAGATGCCGTAAAGCTGGCCTGAGCCTGGAGTATATCAAGACTCTCATGAATCTCTCTGTTGTCTTAGGATTTGAGTCTTGTGTGATCAGTAGATAAGTTAAGCCTGAAAATCACTCTAAAAATTGCAATTAATGAAATCAAACCCATTGTAAAAAAACAGCTATCAATAAACGCTCAAAGAACATTGTTAGATACTAACAGACTTCATGGTGCCAAATCTGCCTGCTCATACAGCCCTCTATATTATGGGTGCACTATGCCTCAGTCTTCTCATTGATAAATGGGGACAACTGTGATTATTAACTCTAAATTACATCTTCCGAAATTATCTGAAATTCCAAAACTGCATAACACATCTTTTTGCAAAACCCTTTCTCCTACTAGGATATTTCTTTAGTCCCTTCAATATTTGTATTCATTACTCCAGAATCTCCAAAACTCTAGAACAAAGGTAGCATAACTTTAAAATGATGTTTCACTTGCAATAGAAAGCATTTTAGCACATTAATTTCTCAAAGGAAATAGTCTGCAATATTGTTATTTCTTCTTTTTTTTAGCATTCTTTTTGCAGATGTTAAAGGATTCACCAACCTCTCCACAACTCTGTCAGCCCAGGAACTGGTTCGAATGCTGAATGAACTTTTTGCCAGATTTGATCGACTAGCACATGTGAGTTCCACATGTTTTATTTGGAAAAACAAGGGAAGTCAAATCTGTATTTGGGATCTTTGGGAAATACCCTATGATCATTTTGAACAATATTAATTCAGATTTTCCCCATTGGGATTTTGTAAATCTACTGAGGTTGGAAGAAATGGAGAATTTTTATCAAAAGTGATGGGTTCTGATAGCAAGTGAAAGCTTGGATAATCCCCAGAACACTGTGCATTTGTAGTGCTAGACCAAGAATGGTATGAGGGCACATCTACCCCTGATTCTAAGGAAGTTTTGTAATTCTGGTCCTTGCTGGAAAATGAATGTTTTTTAAAGACCATAGCTTTATTCTGACTTTTCTTCTAAGAACTGAGTAAGGTTAAAAGACCTACTCATTTAAAGGACATATAATCAGCCACCACAGCCATTGCAATAGTTAGGTACCTAGCAGGATTTACAGTCTTTAGATTGGATTCTATCTAATTTAACAATTAAATTAATCACAGTAGTGGAGTTTATTACATTAGGCAAATTAGTTGCTGCTTAATTAGTACTGCTTAGAAAAAGAGCAAAACACAATAATACAAGCAGAACATGCTCAGTTTTGCTAGGCTTGCATTTTCTTTCCTTCTTTTTTATGTTTCGCTGGTCAAAGTTTTGTTCCATGCAACTATCTTTAGTTGTAAACATCTGAGCTGGCAGACAAGGCTGGTAGTGTAGGCAGTGAAGTAAATTCTATGAAGTTTATCTTATAGTTTATCTAACTATAGGCACCTACTATGGGAAAACAGAAATTACATTCTGAATATCATTGACCATCCTACTTACTATGAAAGGACCCTAGAGTAACTCGCTCTTATGTACACATCCAGTTCCCTCAGTAATTTTTACACATTTCTGGTTCAGGGGTATGAGGTATTTGTGCATGTGTTGTGTCAGTAAAACCCTTAGCATAGTCTCATAACTTGTAAAGTCGAGTAAGGCAAGACTTCTGTAATTATTCAAAGCTCTTTTGCGTCAGCTATTTTTATCTCAAACAGCAATGTGCTTTCTCATGTATGAAGTGATGCCATAACCCACTGGACACTAGCAAATTGGTAAATGCAATCTGGAGCTGAGCAGGCTCCTGGGTGACCTAAATGCAGCATACCAATACTTAAAGGGGTCCTACAGTCCTCAAAGGACTGTTCATCAGGGAGTGTAGTGACAGGACAAGGGGCAATGGCTTCAAGCTGAAAGAGGACAGGTTGAGATTAGGTGTTAGGAAGAAGTTCTTTACTATGAGGGTGGTGACGCACTGGAACAGGTTGCCAGGAGAGATTGTGGAAGCCCCATCCCTTGAGGCATTTAAGACCAGGTTAGATGGGGCTTTGGGCAATGTTGTCTAGTGAGAGTGTCCCTGCCCATGGCAGGGGGCTTGGAACTAGATGTTCTTTGAGGTCCCTTCCACCCCAAAGCATTCTATGAGTCTACATTTAATTTGTGAACAAAAAAAAACCCAACCCCAAACCAAAAAAACCCAAACCATCAACTCTGGTCCACATAAACCAAGCAGAGTGAAAGAAATTATCTCAGTCCTGTCTTTTAGAGAGCTTTTAGGAGTAATATCCATTTCTATATGGCTTGACAAAAATACCTACCCTATTAGAATTTTAAAACAAATTCAAATTATGTATGCTACATAAATATTTTAGGAAGAATATGAACACAATATGATTTATTGCATTTCTCTAAATTTTAATATTGCCTAGCATTCTTGGTAAAACAGATTCTTCTTTCATGATCATTAACCAGATTTTCTAATCATTCCATAAACTACATTTAACTAATAGAGATTTTTATAGAAGTACTAGATCCAATAAAAGACTTAAAACCAAGGAAGGCATTTACATTAAAAATGCAATCCAGAGAATCTTCCTTCACTTGCCACTTAACACTGAAGGCTCTTCCCTGCTTCATTTTAATATTTTACAAGGTGTGAAAATTCTGCTTCTTTAAATGCCCAGAGGTTTCACTCTTCTCTGTCATTTTTCATACATCTACTTAAACTCTAGAAATCTTTCTCTTAAACTGATAAATCTTCTTGGAGAACACTGACTATGCTGAAATAAAGTAGGTATACCAAAGATGTAGATGAGTTTATTTTAAAGTTTATTTGTAATTTGGTATGGCTAGTTTCTGATTTAATTTATTCTGACTTTGAATTGCTTCCATTGATTCTTGCTATGATCCATTTTTTCCTAGATAAAAGAACCAACTTGTAACCACAGATTTTCTCTGGGTATACATATGTGTGCTTTGATCAATATACTTTTCAGGTTTCCTTTTGATAAAAGAAACAGACCAAGTTCATTGTGAAGCTTTTTTTTCTATATAAGATTTATTTCTTCAAATAATTTTTAAGGCTAGTTTTCTGGGCCACCTCCGATTTTTCAGAACCTCTTTTAAAGCACAGTTACTAACATGGGAATCAGTGTTCCTGGACTAACCTCCACTTGTGAGGTGGAGGCAGATCATCGCTATTCCTCCTATTCTCTCTTTCCTTGATCACGTTTCTGAGCATATAGTGATGACATTATTGAACTGAAACATATTATTTTGGTTTTCTTCTGATCTTGCTGTCTGATTATGACCACTGCACCTGCATGACAATTGATCATTCAACCAATATTATTCGTTCTGCAAATGTTGCTAGCAATGTTTTCATACTTGTCTATATAACCTTGACAGGAAAGGGGTCCTTTCAAAACTTCCCTGAACATATCTTCCGCTAATGAGGATTATGCACTCACACCTAGATTTCAGAT
The DNA here is from genome assembly GCA_022605575.1 of Laterallus jamaicensis coturniculus. Lineage (NCBI taxonomy): Eukaryota > Metazoa > Chordata > Aves > Gruiformes > Rallidae > Laterallus > Laterallus jamaicensis. Next base: position 83,801,922 of record JAKCOX010000002.1, on the reverse strand, counting down.
CTATCACTTAACTAGTTCTTAATCAGCTTAACTAGAGTCATCATAACTCTTTAAAATAGACACTGTAATTTAAACTCTTGGGTTTTGCTAAAAATTCTTGTCAAAGCAAAGAGGTCAGTTACAGAAAGCTTGAGGCAGTTTCTTTAGATTTTAAGGAAAACCTTTATAAATTTATTTATTTCTAAATTAAAATAGTATTTTGTGATACCATATATAGGATTGTTTGATCTCTATCATCTTACATAAATCATATAATATTAAGGAAGGCACTATTTGGCAGCTTACTAAGAATGTAATTTAGCTTAGTTTCTTGCTTCCCTTATTTGCTCTTTAAAAAAAAAATTTCAGTCAGCTACATCAAATTACATCAAATATTAGGACATGTGTTGATGCATATAATTAATAACAACAGATTCCATAATGTCTGTATCATTATCACAGAGTACTTTGAATAAAAATTAGAACTCAGTTTAATATTTTTTGTAAGAAAGAAATTTAATATCATTATATACAGATACTGCCCCTTTCTAATCACTCTGATAATTGTGAATGGTTTATAGTTATTAAAGACAAAAGTGACAGTTGGAAAGCAAGAAAAATAAGTTGGCATAAAACAGAGAGGAAGAAAAGATTTTACTATATATCCATCTACTGAAAAGCCTAAACAGAAACTTAATTAATATTAATATTTTCCTTAGGCAGAAATTTTGAGGACAGAAGGGAAATGAGATGGCATTTGGTAAGACACTTAAGCCTAAAAAAAGTCCTGATTTGATGAAATAAGTTATTTTTGATGATTGTTTTTCCTCTCCCTTCTCTGCATTGCCAGATGTCAGCTGATACTATGATTTAAATTGTTTTTCATATTTCTATATGTATGTACACTGTGAAGAGATTCAGTTTCAGACATGACAAAGAGGAAAGAATAAAACCCTCAGGGTGCAGACATCTGTAAGCTTTGTCGCAACAGCAGCTGAGATGTAGTCCTACATCGCTGAGACCTAAAGGTAGAATTTAGGCACAACATTGCAATTTACACACACACACACACACAAAGATGAACACACAGACAATTTCAGGTTTGTGTTTGGACCCATCCTTACTATGAAACATTGATGCTGAAACTGAAAGAGTAAAACCCTTGGGTTGCATATAAGAACAAAATGACTGGCCTGTAAGACACTTCATCTCTTTACAGTCTCATCAGCCTTCATATCATAAACCAGATTATCAGAGCAGTAGATGCTGAATGGAAAATTCACACTTTAATATCAGCCTTTTTTCTCTTTCTGTCACTAGCCTGCTGTTAGCAAGTTATTTATGGAATGTGAATCACAGGTTGCTTTTGCTTATTAAAGAATTAATTTATTTTTTTTTCACCAAGAGGTGGTGTCTTTCTGTAACCTTGGTTTACTTCTCTCTTGGGAGATTGCAGACAACCTGCCAAAAATTCTTTCAACAGTGTATTACTGGTCTTGTGACTAACCTTCCAGGGGTGGAAACCAGCCTAACTAGCAGGATCCAGAAGAATGTGTCAACTATTGCCTCAGAACAATACCTGCACCAGCCAGCATCAAAAAGGGAAAAGTGCAGTTGTTAAAGGCTCTTTTGTCTCCCCAGAAAAGACACTTCTGTTGCAGTGGTATACTCTTCCCTGCCACGTTTAACCTTAGAGCTGGCAGTGCTTTATCTTTTATGAAATGCCCTTCCAGCTCATAACACACAGGACTTTAGAGACTCCCTAAAAAACCTGTCTGTTTAAACATATATGCCAGTAAATAAAGGTGAGAATTTCTTCATGCATATATGTTTGAAGCAGTGTATTAAGAAGCAGAATTAACTGGATTATGAGTGTACATATGTGATATTTAGTTAATTATAACAACACTATATGGATTTATAGAAATGGGAGGGGCTGAATGCTCTTTTTTGTAGTGCTTAATTCTAGGATGCTTTTCCTCCTCACCAGTGTCAAAAATTAATTGTCTAATAGGAATGGAAAAACAGTATTAAACAATGTTCTTACTAAAGCTATAGTATTTCAGATACTAAAGAACCTAGTAAATTATCAAAAGACCTGGACAGGCAAATAAAATCCCAGTCCACAAAACACTTTTAGAAGTTATAAATTACAGGCATTTTATGAAAAAGTGAGATAAAATTGTCAGATTAAATAAAATTTCAGTTTCCAAATTCCTCTGTGATTTAGGAACTAACAGTTACGTAAATCCAAACCTTAAAAAAACAAACAAAAACCCCAAAACAACCTAGAACAAAACCACTTGGTTGACTAAACTGGGATTTGAATGAAATTTATCCTCCACAAGTATATTCTTGAGAAATGTCCAGCTCACCCTTTCTGTATCTGCAATCTGCTAAGCTTCTCCTAAGGGGCAGAATTTCCATGCAGAATTGCTCTTGCCTTAGCAGGAGAGAGGCACCATCCCTAACAGCGGTTTCAGTGCCTAAAAACACTGGCATAATCTAGCAATTAACACTAGCTGGCAAGGATGAGTCTCACCCGATACAACAGCCACAGCTGTTTTTCTTTCACAGTATGCCAAGGGATGGAAGTGTTGGTACAATGTATTAGAAAACTCATGTGAAAATGTGCCTTCTGCAGCTTGTGAGATCCCATACCCATATTTTCTGGAGAAGTTCTAACCAACTTGCTACAGTCTGTTCTAAAACAAAGGAAGTGTTCCTTACATGGCCTGGTCAACTATGTAAAAATAATATAATACAAGGCTGTATGTAAGAATTCTCTGGTCCAGGCAGAGGATGAAAGATTGCCACATCCTTCCCTAAATGCATATAAAACCCAGAAACAGTCCTTGCATCCATGACCCAAACCTGGTTCTCCTTTCTGCCTGCTTCATTGCACTTGAGAATTCCACTCCATCTGGCTCTCTCAAGGTCCCAGCTCTGTTTTCCAACATGACAAATCTGTGTTAGGAGGAATTTGGATGAATCTCTCTCTCCAGCCAACCCCAAAACAGCCTGCTGATTAAGAGTTTTGGCCCAGACTCATTCATGCTGAGAAAGGCCTTTTTTCTAGGTTTCCCATACCTTTGGGAAATGTTTCAGGAACTGAGCTGTTGTACACAGAGGCCAAGTCCCTGCATCCTCCCACTCCAGCAGCCTTTTTAAAAAGGAGATTTACGGTCTCTCTGTTCTGCAGTTCTGTCTCAGTAATTTCTTACCCACAATGTTCTAAATTTTTAGCTTGAAATTATCTAAATTGTGAATGTGGACTTTTCTGTGGGCTGCTCATTAGCCTAGGAGATTCCCTTAAAAAGTAGGTGAAGTGATTAGTTCACCACAGGCAGAATTGAAAAGTGACATAACTTATAAAACACAATCAGTTATTTCCCCTCGCCAAAAATTCAACCCAAGGAAACAAGAAATATTAATGAAGTTTCTGACTGTGTTTTTTCAGTAGCTTGGTATTTGGGAAACCCATTTCTTTGGTTCCACTTTATGTCAATTTCATTTGCTTCCTTTCCAGTCAGTTAGGTGTATTTAATAAGCTTAAACATAAAACATTCACAGGTGTGAGGTAATTATTTATGAAAAATCTGCATGTTTTCTTTTGCTCTAAATTAAGGTGATTTGGGAAAAGTTTTCTTAGCAACTGCCACTGAATTAATCTAGAGCTATTATTATTAATAGTCGAGTGAGTCTACTCAGTATCCCCAGGCAAAATTTCTACTGATTTCAATTGATCTCAGCAGAATCAAGTCCCTTAATCTTTCACTTGTAGCAAATTAAAAGCTGCATGTTTATATTTTTCATTCATTTTCATTTAACATTAACTTGAAACTCTTAGAAACCATTGTAATGAGATGACTCTAGGAAGGGGACTTGAGCTCTAGAGTGTGAGGAAAAACTTGACTGCCACTCTTACTATTTTATACCACTGAAAAGTAAGTAGGCTCTTAGAAAACTCTGTCTCCTCTTTACAACTACAGCAGGGCTACCCACATTAGCCATGAATATAACCTTAATGCACTAATACAACCAGTCTGACAAAGCGTCTAAACTGTAGATGTGATTAAACTACAGAGTTATCAGAAGGAATCTCAGGAGACCACGCGGTCCTGCTCTGCCAAAGGCAGATATCATTAGCCCTCTGTCCTTCCTGGCAGTTGTTGAATTATCTTCTTTTAGCTGGAGCATTTCCAGTGATAAAAAAAAAAAATTTTACCTTTTAAATGAGTGTGATGGCAGCAATAAGGGAAGAATAAAAACATGACATAGCCAGATTGTAACACAGTTCATGTCTAACAGTTATAATGATTGACTAATAAGAAAAATAAGGAAGTCAAGGAGTCATTTAAGTGCTTCTTGTGGCTTCTTGTGCCAGTAGAGACATCCTGCGTGGCCCTTTCACTGCTCCAGAGCGACATATGTCTTCTGACATGTCTGTTAGTGCTGTGTGGGTGCCTCACATACCCAGGGGTCATACTGATGCTCCGTAAGCTTATGTGTAGAAAAGTGAACTGAAGCCCAGACAGCTGCTTTAGTTGTGAGCTGAATCGAACCCTAGGCTTCATTGACTGCATTGCTTGACTGTCCTTTGACTGTAATGGTAGCCTTGACTACTGGCTGACATATGAACACCAAAATATAGTCACCTCTGCTTGGTTATCTCACTCCGTAGATGACTCCCTAACCTTTGGCACATGAGTGTAGAGGTGATGTATCTTGACAAGAAAAAGCATACGCTCATGTGCAACTGAACAGATTTCCTATGTCATACACATGCACTCATATTTCCATACACCAACCCCCCTTGCCATTTTTTGTTATGCGTAAGGGTCTTCTTTCTTCTTATTATAAAAAAAATAAGACTTTTTGAAGTGATTGTCCTTGCTCTGATTTTCTACAAAGGAGACATGCAGTCAGGTGACAGAGGTCTCATCTCTGGTTAATGGAATCAGCACTTTGGCCAGTTTAAATGAGTCATGAAGAACCAAAAGATGATTTTTTTTTTCTCTCGCAGACTATGTTCTCTTACTGTGCTGAATTAGATTCCCACATCTTCAGATAGGCAAGTAATACAGATGGAAGACTGCATAAAAATTTTGCATTTAAAAATTTAATTATAATTCTAAAGCATGAAACTTTTATTTCCTGTAAATTGACTGTTTTTCCCTTCTTCTTTTCTATATTATACTATGAGGTTATCGATTGTAATGTATTTGTAGTGGGTCTGAATGGATTTAAAAGTGCTGCTTTTTGTTTTACTCCACCTCAGTCAAACCAAAATGCTACAAATGCTCCTTTTACTTTGTAGTTGTAAAAGTAAATGGGAGTTAGAATATGAATCAATTGAATGGCACTATTAGAAAAGCCAAAGGACTTTAAAATCTGTTTATCTATCTTTATCTCATTGCTTTTTGTCTAACTAGAAAAGCCCACTAACAATTTAACATGCACTGATTTATGCCATTGAGTCCTCACAATTTGTTGATTAACGTTTTCTGATTTTGCTCTACAGAAAAATAAAAGTAGGTGGAAAGCCCAAAAAAATAGTCTCTTATTCTTTCCCTTGAGGTGCAAAAAAATTCACACTTTGGTAGATAGTAGGATGTATGATTTCCATTGTAACTATATAAAAACTACCACATGTTTGCTTGTGTGGGTCTTCAGAAATGTTGAAGAGAAAGGTCCAAGGAAAGAAAGAGTTCCATATGAATGTTTACATTTTAGAAGCATGATTTTAGTCTTCAGTTTCCTTGTGAATCTTGGTCAGCTAGGCATTGCACTCTGAATGCTAGCAGTGGTATTGCTGGAGACTTAACAAAGCTTCAAACACAGTCAGCTCCTGTGGATTGTTTAAAGAGATTTCAGGGTGAATCAGCTTACTTTGGCCCGGTGCCCAGAGCAGATTTTACCCATGCTGGCATGCTTAAAGCTTCAGCTGACTTTTTGCAGAAGCTTTGGGTGCAAGTGTGTAGGTTCCCTTAGCCACTCTAGGATTTGTAAAAACTTGTCCGAGGTTGACTACAAAGCTTCATTCTTCCTAGGCAAAATATTGAATAATAACCTGGACTACCATTCATTTGGCTAATACTAAATTCCTGAGGCACAGTCAGCATTCACTTTTGCCCCTATGTCCTACTTAAGGGTCTCTCTTCCCCAGTGTTTAATGCATCCTCACTTCTTTGATTAGTGAAGCTTCCACCACAGTTTGCTATAGAGAAAAAGAATCACAGAGTCCCAGAAGAGAAAAATGGAAATAAATACCACAGATCAAAGTTTGCAATCAACATCCAGGCCTGGACATTGGTGGCCCTGCCTGTGGCTGGGGGGTTAGAACTCTATGATCCTTGGGGTCCCTTCCAACCCAGACCATTCTATGATTCTATGATTCCATGAGCTAATGAACCAGTTTTACAAATTGTTATTCCACTCTCCAGCAATGACTGGTCTTCATTTCAATGTTCTGTCATCACAGCCTTTACTGATTGAGTACTAATACTGCACTTATTTCATTGATTCTCCATAGTAAGAACACTTCCTTGACCCAACCTGTAGTATGTCCATCCCTAGACACTTGCAGCTCTGTCCTCAAATTACTGTGGTCTCTTTTCCTATGCACTGATCATCTCCTGTAATTGAGGACTACACTGGGCAAATTTACAATGAACCTTGGGCTCACTTTTTTTTGCTTGCCTAGAAACAGAAAAAAGTCTTGGCAAGTCAGTTATTTCTGCTCACTACAAAAGGATCTTCCAAAATAATAACCCAATAACTCCATTTTTTTTGGTCTAAAATTGATACTGTTATTCTGTATTCAAGAAATGAATTTCAGTATTTGCTCCCAGGGTAAAGAATGTCTCTAGCTGGATGCCAAACAAATGTCATTTCTCCAAAGTATGAACCTAATGCAAGATACCTTCTTTGATATCTTTGGCTTTCAAATACTTGATCAGTTCCTATGCATGTTGGGAATGTTTCAGTATGACAGGGGAAACTTTAGTTTGGAAGTATTTATCAGTGGGAATAAAGAGGTTTTTCATTTATTTTCAGTGTAAAAAGGTGTAGAAAGGATGCCCTAGAGAAATACAGTCTAAAATAGGTTATTTGTTATCTCAGCTGGTGTTTCTGAATCCTTGGCCTAGCTTTCAGCCTAAATCCAACAAAATCTCTTTCACCATCAGCAAGGACATCTCTGACCAAGATAACACAAAAATCACTATATGGGGTAAAACAGAAAATGTAAAGGTACCTTATTTCAGAAGTGAAATAAATCAGTATTGCATTAATCACAGGCAGGAAACATCCAGCAGCAAGTTTTTAATTTTCTTTTCCAGACTTCTTTTAACTGCACATTCATCTTAAAATTCTGAAAATATAACTACAAATCTTTGCTTTCTCTTTGATACATTTGCATATAGGAACATCATTGTCTCAGAATAAAGATCCTGGGGGACTGTTACTACTGTGTGTCAGGGCTGCCAGAGCCTCGCCAGGACCATGCACACTGTTGTGTTGAAATGGGACTCAGCATGATCAAAACTATAAGGTAATGATTTTTTTCCCTCCTTCTTCTTCTTTCATTGTTTCTGAAAATGTTCTGAACTTATCTGTGAATGCTGTTACTAGACAAGTAATTCCTACAGTCATTCAGAAACTTAAGGATTATCACTGTGAAAAGGGCGGGGCTTTTTAAGTCCATGTGATGCATAAGAATAAACAATAAATGCATTTTATTAACCTGTGCCATTTCAGAGCATGTAATACGATAGCTGTGTGTTCGTTGTGAGTAATAAGTTTCACAGATCTTAGTTCTTGCTGTGTGCTGTTGTCATTTTTAAGAGGAGGTTAATGAGATGTCTGAATTGCTTCCAGTAATTCCTTTAATAAAATAAAACAACAATGTAAACACTAAACAAGCAGCTGTGACAATACTTTATCTTAGAAACTAACTCATAGACAAATCCATAAGTGCTAAGAGTTGTCAAATAAGCAAATTTTACTTATTAAATTAGGTTGGTACTTAAATCCACAAGGGCTTGAAGTTTTTAAATTAAGGAATGTGTACCCAGCACAGAAGTATAGTTCTGTTGCTGATGGATTATTTTGATTTCGTCAGGATTTATTACAACATTTAAACAATCTATGTATAGAGCATGTCCAGTGATTTGCTGTGACAGTGGTCAACAACTAACAATCCAATAAAGGTTTTCTTCATCTTTTTTATCCTCTATATCAATGTTTCTGAGTTCCCTTTCTCCCAGTCTTTTGGTTTCTGTCTTTCCTAAACCAGTGTTCCCTAATCCAAGCATTCCCCTCTTTCCATGGATGTTTTGGTGTCCAATCTCTTTGCTTCTTTTTCAGACTGCTTTCTTCATTTAATCTGAGCGTGTCTCATTACATACATCATACAGTTAATGTGTGCTGCAGCTACATTACAGAGAGCTTAATAGAGAAAGAATTTGACAAAAATTAATTAATGGAAAATGTAACTGAATAATGATTATGCAACAATGATCTCTAAGAAGATTGGATTCAATTACTACAGACTAAATGTTGCACAAAGTAATCAATAATTTGCTTCTGGAATCCCCACAGTGAAAATGAAACCTGAAATAGCGAACATACACAGATGAAAAAATCTACCAACAATGTTAAAAATTCTTGGAGACACACATCAAATCATTTGCATTTGCTTGGTAATGCCATCTGCAGCAAACCCATTGTAAGTCATCTTCAAAGACATAAAATTTCTCTGAATGTCCTTGCATGTGTGGGTGTCTCTAACACCCCAGCATCCTTTTATGAACTGGGAATTAAGGGTAGTAATCCAATAGAAATGACAATGTACTTTTAGCATTTTAATTGACAATTATATTCAGTGGGAATTAAAAACCCAAAATAATAGGGAGATTATCCAAGATAGGAGAAAGCATCATTCAGACTTCACAATTACATTGAAGTTATATACATGAACTCAAAACCTTCTTGCAAATTGAAGGATATTTACTGGAAACTTTAAAAAAATTTCATTACTCCCAAGTAACATTAACAGTTGTTTCTTCTCCCTCTTTCAGAGCTACATCTTAGCTTGAAATTCTTTGCTATATTTTAGCTCAAACACTTAGCCTAGCTCAAGAATTAAACATTAAAACAAAGCCCATTATTTACGCTACAATATTGCACCTGTAATTGGAATTTAGGCACCAAGATTATGGAGAACAATCCAGAACTCCTGTGTCAGTTAAAACCATATATGCAATTAATGCAGAAGGAAACTTTAAGTTAGGCAAACCAGATTTTCCCCTTCAGCTCCTCCAAGATTCCTGTTGAAAACCGGTTAGTTGCAACATTATAATCTGATGTGACAGTCCCCACAAATGTACCATCTCAGGGTATCATTGCTGAATTTTCCTTCTAGTTTCCTTGATGACTGCATGGTCAGCAGGAGTTGAACAAGAATTTCAAATCTAATCATCAAGATGTAAAAATAAATTTACATGGACAGATTGACTCACATGGGCCTTCTGAGTGTTTTGATATAGCTGATATCCATACAGATAAAGTGTTAACTATTGTTAAGGAATTAGACTTAAGTCATGCTGCTCCACTTTTTGCAGATGTAAAGGACTGTTCAGAATGCAAAAAACAATCCAAGCTCTTCACCAGGGTTCATTTATTTAGTTGGTTCTCATATCTTTTCACATGCATAACTTTTCCTGTAGTAAATTTTATTGTATTATTGCCTGTCTGTACTGACAGTTAATAGAAGTGAGATACTAGTGGAATGTCTAGTCATCAGATGATAGTGTTTCATTTTAATGGTTATCACCCAGGCTAAATGGGTGTCAGAGATAACACTCAGGAAACCCAAATCTGCAACTACTCATACCTGTAAAAAAAAGAGCAGCCATCTTATCTTTATGTCTAAATAGGGAGGGAAAAAATTGTAAGAAGAAAGCAGTCAACAGCATTTTCATTGTGTCTTAGTGAAATTTCAAAGCTGTGTTGGAGTGACAGGTGGATGGGGCTATGGATGGGATATGTGATAAAATTCCAGATGGGGAATGCTGACCGCCAAATACAGAACATGATCTTAGGACTTAACAATAAAATGAGGTAGATTTGTTGAGACAATCACTTCCTCAAATATATTAAAATGGATGTAAAACAGATAAGTTATATAACATAAAATTAATTCTGAACTGGGATTCCAAATATCACATTATGCCCCAGAAATGGATTAGTATGCTTGTCCATTGGGGTTTTCCGTTTTTTTAAGTTGGGCTGTGAGGAGAGGAAAACCTCCATAAAGCATAATGAGCAAAGTTCAGAGGAAACGTGGGGTAAAGCAGAAAGAGGAAAATGCTTGAAGGAAAGGGGAATTAGAGAAAAGACTGTGAAGAGAACTGAAGGAAATAATCATAAAGAAAAGATGGTACTTCCAAAGTGGAAATTATAGTGTGTAGTATGTCCATATCAAGATAAGTATAATGAATCTTCATATAAACATAGAACCATAGAATCTTTAAGGTTTGAAAAGACTTCTAAGATCATCAAGTCCAACCATCAACCCTACACCGTCATGTCTACCAAACCATGTCCCAAAGTGCAATGTCTACACATTTTTCTAGCACCTCAAGGTATGGTGACTCCCCCAGCTCTCTGGGCAGCTTGTTCCAATGTGTGACTGGACTCAGTACTCCAGGTGGGGTCTTACCAGAGTGGAGTACAACTGCAGAATCACCTCCCACAACCTGCTGGTGATGCTGCTTTTCATGAAGCCCAAGATATTGTTGGCTTTCTAAAAGTGCACATTGCTGGGTTTTTCACCCACCAACAACCCTAAGTCCTTCTCTTCAGGGCTGCTCTCAATCCATTCTCGACCCAGCCTGTAGTTGTTCTTGGGACTGTGATGACCCATTGTGCTGACCAATCTTGATGTAGTGGTATCATTTTTTAAAGTTTGTTAAAGATTCTTATAAGGTTGCAATGAAAAATCACAAAAATATTTTTTGAAGCAGAAGTGCCTTTAAGCTACAAGAATTGAGAAGCTTGACCTGTTTAGCTGAGGGTAAAAAAATGATGGAGAAGTAATTTGGTAGCCGCACATAAAAAATTATGGGTACAAAAAGCTAGATTTAAAAATGGGTGATGGAACTACTAGAGAAGCAATGACATGTCTGTCCCTTGGTGTTTTCAAATCAAAACTGAATTTCTTCCTAGAGTAAATACTTCCTTCAGGCACAAATTACTGCAATACAAACAAGCATAACAGAGTAAAATATACCAGCTCATGTGGCACAGCTTCCCAAGGTGGGCAATGTAACTGTCCCTTCTGCTCTTTGGTGTGGGGCACAGGGGCAGCATAAGTGACACAGCTTCCAGGAGCTAAAGGTTGATGCTTTCACCATCACCTTCTCAAATGTCCCTATTCCTAAAATTCCTGTGACTGTGAGGAGAGGGGAGGGAGCCTGTGTGAGGCCCAGCTCCTCAAGGGCCCACTCACATGATTTTATGATGGAAATCCAACAATTATGCGGAAAATGAGGGAAATTAAAACAAAACTTTTAAGCCGGTATATTTGTTTGGGAAGTCAAGGAGTTCTGAATGATTTCATGTCCTGTGATTTCATCTCTTGGATTATTTCCCTCTAAAGTACCATCTGAAAGAGTAATTATTATGACAGAAAAAATAGTCCCAGCATACAATGTAAGCTAAACTCCAGAAATTAGATAACAGCTTGTCTTCATTAAAAGTATGTAATTAACTACTGATATTAACATCAGATCATGAGAGGGGAAAAAAAAAGAAGAAAACCAAAGAAAACCTGAAACAAAGCAGAAATCAAAACAAACAGAGGGAAAAAAAGAAACAAAAAAGAAAAAAAGGGAAAAAACCCCACCACAACTATTTTAGATAGTCCCAGAGACTGATCAGGCAGGTATCCTGCCTTTTGTAGGCAAACCTGCTTTTAATTTCATCTGTCAGATATTGAAAAAAAAAAAATCATTAAGTGATCAATGCTGGTTAAAGTGGTTACTTAGGCAGTGAAACAGCCAGGAATTGCTTTTGTACTCTAGGATTAATAAATCATTATATAATAATATAATTGATCCCATTCTGGATTCCTTCCACAGATTATTTGTTGCATAATGTACAAAGCTCAGCCCACATTGTAATGAGCCCAGACTCACAGAAGACAGAATAATGCTTCACAAATGACAAACTTGCTTACTTTCATTCCTGTATGGTGGCAGTAAGGGGCTTGGCAAGATGTCCTCAAGTTCATCCAGCATTTTTTAAACAGTTTGCAGAGTGAATAGGTTTCACACTGGGACTGGATCACATTGTCACCTCCATGTGTCCCTGTCAATCACTGACTGAAGATGAACAGTATATCTCTCATCATAACAGTATATCTCTCCCTGGTTTTGCTCTTGGGTGACTACATGAATTGAACTGGGTGGAGATTAATAGGTTCGTGTACCTCTGAGACTTCTTTGAATGTGCCATGAAATACAATCAAAGCAATGTTGGCAGGATGGCATAGGAGTTTATATATTTATATAGCTTTTTATAACATAGTTTTCAAATTAAAAAGTCAACAGATGATACTTTATTTGCTCCTTGTGCTATATTAGCTTTGTGCCTCTCAGAGCAGATAGAAATAAGGAACTCAAATACAGCAGTGCTTTAACTCCATCCATGTTGCATCTGAACTCCAAGCAAGTCAGTTATATTAATTATAAGTCTGATGATATGAACCTTCTCCAGATAATAGATTCTGCTGACATTGTAATCCAGCTCTAATATCAAGATAAACTCGCTCTGAGGCTATTTCTAACTGGCTTCTTGGGATGATATCTTAAATTCTAAATGCAGAGCTGTGTAAAGTCCATCTACGGTAGTTTAGTTCATCCTGTTGCCTAGCTTTTAAAAAATAATAGGTATCTCCTTCACAAGCATAACACGGTTCCCAAAATCACTCCAAAAAGAGCACCTACCTCACTTCATCTACTACTGCTTCATATCAGCACCAAAAAGCACTTGAGTTATTTTAGGAAAACTTCACAAATCTGTGGAGTCCAATCAAAAAAGTTGGCCATGTAATTGAACCTTAGGATCATGGGATAGTTCACTTTGGAGGGGACATCAGGAGATAACTTGTCCCACCTTTTGCTTAAAGCAGAGTCAGCTATCATCCTTATTTGCTTCAACGGGAATACTTAGACTTTAGTATTATTTATGGAGGTTGGACTAGATGACCTTTAAAGGTCCCTTCCAACCCGGTGCATTCTATGATTCTATGATCTGCATAAGGATGATGTTGACTATGCCTTGATAGGTAAATTAAACCGTCCCAGGGAATGTTAGCTGTCACCAAGAGTAAGTGGCACACACGCTGGCCAGCTGCATTCTTCTAAATTATTTTTGCTTCCAAAACCAGGCAGTTGCATTCAAATTTCCTACTGGAAATGGTCTCGCTCACGTGCAATCTCCTGAGCCTGGAGATAGGTTGTGAGTGAGCTAGTTGGTCAGGAAAAATATTCTGGGTCTGGTTTAAATATCTCAAACATTGACTGAACCTTGCACAGTTAAACTGATCATCACAGATGTAGTCGGTGTGTCACTGTCTGAACCTCCAAGGCGTGAATTCCAGGGCATTCAGATTTTTGGCAGCTACAGAAAAGGTTGAAAAGCAGATTTCTGACTTTTGGCTCACCTTTTACATGCAAATAGGAAAGCCTCTGATTAACAGCATAAAAATCAAATACCCATCAAAGAATACTGGCCAGAAGGAAATGCCAGGATCCAATTAGAATCAATTAAATTTTTATCACTGACTTGACTGAAATGAGATATGGCATCAATACCATCATTCACAGTTGCCTCATCCTGCATATGATATCAGGCAGCTTGTGAGCTAAACAGGATAGCTTTATAGATCATCAATAATGCAGGTCCATGCACACATTTTATCAATGTATTTGCACAGAACCTGTAAAAGAGTTGAAGCAAATAGATTCTTCTACTTTTTTTTTTTAATTAGAGGCTTCGTTGGTAGTTGAATAAATCTAAGGGGCAGAAGAACTAAAAGATGTGGAGCACACTCATGCAAAATGAGCATTCTTAATTTTTTCAGTATCTAGTACACGCTGTTATTTATGAGAAGGTGTTTTTCTGAATAAATGACAACTACCCCTGTTGAGGAAGATGATCCAGTGTTCTGTGTGTCAAAGCTTTTAATTTTTTTTTCCTTAGCAGTATGTAAACAAGACGTCTTAAAGTACATGGTAATCTCGCTATTAAGGAGATTGATTTGACTGTGGTGAAGTTCCCTTCAGTACATAATTCAGAAATATCCTTTACCCCACCTGACTCAAAATTTTAAAGAAAAAGAATAAATCCGTGGCTTTTTACAGACAGATAAATGACATCACTTTTAAGTTACAACCATTTGTTCTTTATTCAATTTAAAACCTTACAAAAAAAGTTTAATGATAATTAATGTCTCCACAAAGAGGTCCTCAATGGCTCTGCTCTCAGTCCTCTATTGCAAATAATAAAGCAATGGGAGCAGGACCAGATTGCTGTTCTGCTTTTGTTCATGGTCTGGCCAGGGTCTGTTTAAATATATTTTAGGCTGCCTGTGGCTTGATTCAAGTAATTAGTTTCCTACCTATCAATATAAGAGTACATTGCTGTGAAGGGTGAGTAAGAGGACAATGTGAAGATGGGGCCCTGCAGGTGCACCAGCAGTGCAGCAGACAGAAAAACAGAACAGCCTTCAGTCAGGGGATGCAGGCAGGTAGCCAAATCCACACTGGCTGCAGATGAAGAGCTGAGATCAAATACCACCTGAGCAGCACACAGGAATAAGTGTCTGGAAGGTTGTGAAAGACAACAGATGAGGCAATGGAGATAGGAGGTCCTTGATTAGGGTCAGCAGTGTCATGAGGAAGGTGGTGTGGACAGCACAGTTACATGAAGTTTTGAACAAATGCAGAAGTCCTATGTGGCTGATTGAGGCACGTGAAGAGTTTTCTGGCCATCATCACATTTTTATGACAACAGAAGAGTTAAAATTCAGCAGTCATTAGTGAGTACTCTGGTAATAGAGGGATTGCACAATCATTTATACCTGATCTCTCAAATGAGATCTTTGTGTGCTAGTTCTCATAAAGCGTACAAATACAAGACCATAATTTACAGTATTTACAGAACAGAACCCAATAGAATAGAACAGAATAGTTCAGCTGGAAGAGACCTACAACGATCACCTAGACCAATTGCCTGGCCACTTCGGGGTTAAGGCATGTTATTAAGGGCTTTGTCTGAATGTGTCTTAAACACTGACAGGCTTGGGACACGGACCACTTCACTAGGAAGCTTGTTGCAGTGTTTGGCCACCCTCTTGGTGAAAAGAGATCAAACAAATTGTTTCCTAATGTCCAATTTAAATCTCCTGTGGTGCCGCTTCGAACCATTCCCATGCATCCTATCATTGGATCCCAAGAAGAGCTCAGCACCTCCCTCTTCATGTTGCCTCCTCAGAAAGCTGTAGAGAGCAGGGAAGTCACCCATCAGCCTTCTTTTCTCCAAAATAGACAAAAACAGTGTCCTCAGATACTCCTCTTAGGACATGGCATCCAGGCCTTTTACCAGCTTTGTTGCCCTTCTCAGGACAGATTCAATGACCTACACATCCTTCTCAAACTGTGGGGCCCAGCACTGCACACTGTTGGTTGTCTGGTTACACCATAGTCAATTCACCCCAGGTTGTGGGTTGCTCTCCTGGCTTCCAGGCTTCACAGCGTGGGCTCATACTGAGCCTGCTGCTGACCAGCACTGCTAGATCCCTTCCCACAGGGATGTTCTCCATTCACTCCTCTCCTGATTTATATTTGCAACTGGTGTTACTTTGTCTGGTATTTGGACTTGTCAAATTCCATGCTGTTGATGATTGTCCAGTGCTAGCATTTGTCCAATGTGAAATACTAGTATTTATTAACAGTTATGTACTACAGTACCTAAAATCTAAATTGATCTAATAGAGTGTCTGCATACATACACAGTGAGAGAGATTACATAAATATATGCTATTAGACCATTTTATTAAGCTTAAGTTCCTCTTATTGTGAGCTTTTTTTCAATGAAAAGCTTTCATTGCTTGCTCATTTATTCCTCTGACTCTAATTAGCTTTTTCTTTCAAGATAAGGAAATCAGACATAAAATGAGAAATAATTATCTTAGTCTGAACAAAAGAAAAAGGCAGAATGGGGAAAGGATCATGTGGGGAGTTTTGTGATAATTCCTCTGACACTTAAGAGTATTTAGATATTTTTTGCACATCTATGAAAGCTTTTCAAAACATTACAAATTGCAGTGCTTTCACGTCTCTTAACATTTCTCACAACATTTAAGGCTATTTCAATGGGGAGAAGTGGTTTCCATGTCCCATCTTCCAGAGAGTCGTGATTATTTAATTTTGATATTTCAAGCCCTCTTGCTTGAAAACCAGTGAAGAAACTTGTAAATGAAAACTATAAACTCAGAGCATGAGAACACAGATAAATCCATTCTCAAAGCTTCTTTTCTATTACTTTATGATTAACTTTTTTAAATCTCTTCTTTTTTAGCTGTCTGAAATATGTTAGCTTCCTGGCATGAGGAACAGGCCTTCTTGTGGGCAAACTGCACTGGGACTTAACATATGCATATTTCAGAATATGCAGAAAATAAATCTGAATTGCTTATTTTCAGTTTCTCACATTTTTATACAAGTTTCTCTCCATTTTAAAACTCTTTTTTCCCCCTACAAATAGAATTGATGCCCCATTGAACCTTTGAAAGGCCATATATTGAATGCAGTAAGCAATTTACCCTTTCCTCCTCTAGAGAAGGTCCATCAAGGTCATGACTGAGGCATCTTAGACAACAGCAGTTAGCTTCAGAGTTGTGAAATAGATCTGTTTATTCTTGCCTGCTCTGTTGTGTGATCTTGATGTGCTTCTATTGACTTCAGTGACTGTAGAGCTGGGACTCTTTACAGAGAAACATCAGTCTTGTCTGTAGACAAACAGTAGCAATGTGCTTTTCTTATCCTGAGCATGCCATTCAAATATTAATGAACACTGTTTTTAATAGTATTTCTGGCGCAAATAATTGTTGTTACATGGATAGAACTGGAAAAGTGCTCTCTTTGTCATATCAATGGATACGCCTTAATTATTTTCGTTATGAGCTAGAGTATCTCAAAGCTGATTTGGAAGAGGCAGTCCTACGTCTAGGACACTATTAAGGTGCCTGTGGCTATGGACAATATATGTCTCTTATCAGAAGAGGAAGAGAGTATTTTGACACAGTACAATTGTCTTTATAACAAATAGACATATTAATTGAAAACAATGCTGTGACCAAGCCCTTTTTTGATATTGTGAACAGATATTCCTGCATGTGTTTACTTTTGAAGAGCTGAATTGGTCTTTGCCATCACATGGAATGGAAGAAACTGGTTTTAGAATCACACCATTATCATAACAGAGCAAATTGTGTTCCGACCAATTCTACTGAAAATAATTCACCTTTGGACTAAGAGTAACCCTGGAAATTTCAGTCAACAAAGTAGCATTTCTGAAATATTAAAAGAAATTTTAAAAGAAATTTTTTAATTTTGAAAGAATATAAAAGTATATGCAGGTTTGATAATAATTATATTTGTAATATTGCCAAATGCTGTTTTATAATTCCAAGCTGATGAACTCGGTGAGTCCAGACAATGCACTCAGACATCTTTTTCTCTCCCTATCTTTCTCTTGCTGTCTGATAGGAATAATAACATGTGCCACTGAACCATGCATGCAATTAAGTGCTTTATGATAATCTGGCTTTTAGAGGCATTTTATTACTACCTATACTTTGTTACCTAGAAAGTTAGCTCTTCATTTTACAGACTAAGTGGTTCTTTCTATCAAATGACATGACTGCATTTTACATCGTTCCCATTGCTAAAAGATATTAAAAAATATGGTATATACTTTAATGAGTCTGGTCTTTTTTCTTTCTTTCTTTTTTTTTTAAAGATATGTTAGGTCAAGAACGAAGCATGACATTGACATGAGAATAGGGATACATTCGGGATCAGTTCTGTGCGGAGTGCTGGGCCTGCGAAAGTGGCAGTTTGATGTCTGGTCATGGGACGTGGATATCGCAAACAAACTCGAGTCAGGTGGAATTCCCGGGTAAGGCAACGTGTGTTTCCCACAGTCAGAATACATTGCCAGGAGTACACTGTTAACTTTGCCAACAGATTAACTGTCTTACGTTATTTCATCAACTATGACCTTTTTTTTTTTTTCCTGGTATTTTGTGGTTGACAAGGATTTGTGAGGCTATTATCAAAAAAGTAGAAATGTTCAGCTTGCAGAGGCACTGGAAAAGACAAAAGCAGTTGTTTTTCTTTGCCAGCTATGATCTCCTGTAAAAGGTCAGCGATTGTATTCAGCCCATGTAATACTCAAAGCTAGCTTAAATTTCCCACTTAATATTGACCATTTCCATGTTTTTCTGGGCTTCTTTGTCTTGTCCTTTGCATTCAAATGCTGTTGTGAGGCACAAGGCTGTAATTTATTTTATATCATTATGCAAAAAGTTTATGAAGAATTACATGTTCATAGGTCATTACACTAATAAAAAGCTGTTATGGACAGCCGACTCCCTAGGAAGTCATTTAAATAATTTGGTGCTTTAGTAGATGTTTTGAGAATATATATTTGTGAAAAATACATAATTTTCCATTGAGCTGCCAAGTTTTGCTTTTGCTGACGTCACCGATTCACCCAGAAGACAAACATTATTTCTGCCTTACATGACCTATATCTCACTATAGTCTGGAAGTTGAAAATGGGGAATTTGAATCAAGATTAGTGGCTGCAAGAATATTTTGCTCACTTTCAGTTCCACCTTCCAGTGATGAAACGTGTACAAAAAGATCCCCTACAACAATTCAGGTTTTGGCCTTGGAACACAGAAGCAATAGCAGCAGACATCTTTATGTAGAAGACTAAGTAGTAATGTCATCTTGAATGAGCAAGGTTTTAAGTCACCAAATCTGAGTCATATGCTGTAGTCCCTACATACACATCAGCATTTGTCAGAGCTGTCACATTCCCAGGAAAATATTTGCTTTATATTGCATTTGCAAATACAGGCCCATTCCACTCTTCCCCACAGTAGACCTTTATACTAATATATGATCTTAGAATTAGTGGAAAATTAAACATTGCATGCTTTGAAAACAAGTTCTATACTATACATATGTCACCCATGTATGAAATTTCAGGAAAAAAAAAATTCTTTCCCTGATGCTTATCCTACATGATAGCCTGAGATGACTAAGAAAGGTCACATGCTGATTTGTTAACATAAGCAAATCAATTATCTAAGTTTCACCATCCGCACCTGTGAAATAGTCTAGTTTATTACTGTTAATGTGTGCAAGTAGTACAGCTATTAATGAATAACCCAGAGAATGCAGCACCTTGCTGCTGTTGATAAAATGCCCAGCTACGTTGCAGTCTGTTGGAGCAGAGTGATTTCCACTCCTGTATATCAGTTTGTCAGCAAAACAAAGCCTGTATGTGACAGCAATTCACTAAGTCCCTCAAAACAATGATTTTCATCAGGCTTTCCTAATGCACAGAGCAGGTTTAATAGAGCAATTAAGTTCACTTCAGCCTCCCCTTACTTCTCCCTGTCACCAGCATTCAAATCCCCCTGCTTGTCACTCGTATCATTCCTATTCCCAGAGTTGCTCTGCTTTCTTCTGTTCCATCAGAAAACCCACCCTGTGGTTATGAATGGTCTGGCTCCCATTGCATAAAACGAGAGCAAAAGGGAAGCACAACCCTTTCATGGGTGCACATGGAGGGAGGCAGCTCACCTGCCCAGGATAAAGAGGGTCCCTTCACCCAACCTGGGGGCAGAAAGGGCTCAGGTCATCTTCTCGAAGGTTGCATATGACCCTGGAAACTAATAAGCACAGGTGATGCAGGGACAGATTGTCCTTGAGTGAAGGGGCATAATCAGGCCAACGGTTGTGGAAGAAAGACTCAGGAGCACTGAGGAAAAGTAATAATTTCTGGTTTTCTGAGAGGAAAAATATGTATCCACACCTGAGAAGGAAATCATGTAAGGTTCTACAGTACTATTTCAGAGACACTCCTGCTAGGACCCTATCTTCTAGTAGTCATCACTACCTGGTGCATCTGGGTATCAATCTGTGGCACTGAAATGGCATAAACTAATTAATTTTCCCAGATGTATCAATGACAGGTATCACCTAAAGCTTTGGGCATGATATGTTTTCTGCAGTAGGGTGGGCTACACTTTTTAAATCCAGGTTCCCGATCTACTGCATTTGTATAGAAAGATGTCTCTCCACTACATATGTTAAGGAGGGGTTTTTGAGTAATCTGTACACACGGTGAAAACAGAAAATATTTTTTAATCTATCAGCTGTTTATAAATACTTGGTCTGTTTAAGGGTATCGCATCAATAGCCAGCTTTACACTCTAGTTAAAACTGTTGTTTCCATTATAAAATCCGTATTTCAGGGCTTTATAATGCAGTCTACCCAAATTATATTAGTTGAAGCTCAGCACAAAGATAGTCACCCTGGCAACTAATGTATCAGTTCCTTTTCCTTCTTTTTTTTTCTTATTTCCTTTTTTTTTTTTTTAAATTAGTGCTTTGCTTAAATCAATTTAGACTATTTGGGTTTCTAAGAGTTAGGAAATGCATTGTCTTTCTGAGACACCATATGCTCTGATTTTAAAGTCCAGGCAAAAAATTGCTTATATTTGAGAAACATTTTTATTTTTTTCTTTATTGTTAGTTTTACTGACATTTGACTACAAAAGATTGCTAATCTCTGCAGAAATCAGAACTGTATGACTTCAGACAGGGAAAATTGTACAAAACCTGTGTTGACTTCAGAGGGAAGCTGAAACAGTTTCGAAAATGAATTAGGCATACATTTATTTATCCTTCAATCACATACTGATATTTAATACTTCCCATAGACCCAGTTTGTGCCAAATTCTGATACTCCTGGGCATTTCTTACTGCTTAAAGACAACCAGTGCTTTATTTTCTGCCAGCATATACACATCATACAAAGACTTACTCTGTGCAGAGTGTTTTATGGAATTTAACTCAGTAGTGGCATCCTTTCAGTTCCTGAAGAAATTTCCCAAGCAGTGTGCTAGCACCATTTCCTTCAGCAGAGATAAGCAAATCTGTGATGCTTAAGAAAAATCCCGCAGCATGAGTTGTCAAGAAATGATCAAGAAATTTAGCTGGTTCTGAATTTTCAGAATCTGCCACAAGTCTGAATTTCAGAAAGAGCCATGCATCTGAAGTTTGAAAAAAGAACCAATTTTAATGGAATGATTACCTTTATTTTCTTGAGTTAGATAAATATCTAATGAACACTTACTCTTACAACATTTATGATGCTTCATTACAAATTAAAACATGGGTCACTGTGTGGATGTGTTTTAGATAATTCTGCAATTTGCCCTATATGTAGGAAATTGAATCTTTCTTAAGAATAGAAATAAAAATCACCTACTTTTTTTTTTACTTGAACTTCTTTCTGTCCTTCTCAAGCAGCCATAATTATGGTTATGAAAGTCCAAATGCCAAACACCACCATGTTTGGTTGGAAGACATCCAAAACCTCATCATGCTTTTGCAGAATTTTATCTTTCCATATGTTACCTCTCAGAATCAACTTCATTTTTGCAAACACTTTTTGAACTCATCACTTAGTCTTACCAGAAATTCTTACCCCACCTGGCTTTCTATAGTTTCCCTATTTGGCTTTCTATAGTTTCCCTATTTCTCTAATTCACTTCAGATGTAATCATACCACTGATTTCACCTGCTGAAGCTACCTCAGATAACTGAAGGAAATTAAAGAGCTTTTACACAAAGTGCTCTAATGCATACCATATATTTCCCTCTCACCATATTTACCTGAAGTGGCAATTTTCATTCACTCTGAATAATATTTTACACAGGAAGTTGTCCCATTAAACTATTACACTGAGAAAAAAGTATCAGGTGTGAATATCACAGTGCTTTTCCTGTGACAGGACTTTGTACATTCATGAGATCCTATTGATGTGGACATACTCTGAAAGTATTTGTCCCCAAATAAAGCTCCTGTTTGTTGAATACACTATTTCATTTTCCCTATAGAATTCATCATATACAATAGAAAACCTTCTATTTATCCATCATGTTAAAGCTGACGCATAGTTCATAAAATGCATCTCACATATGTATACTAGAGCACAACCTACTATTTACTACTATTTATTTCACTTATGCAGGAGAATTCACATCTCCAAAGCCACTTTGGACTGCCTGAATGGGGATTATAAAGTTGAAGAAGGGCACGGCAAAGAACGTAATGAATTCTTGAGGAAACATAATATTGAGACTTATTTAATTAAACAACCCGAGGAGAGTCTGTTGACTTTGCCTGAAGATATTGTGAAAGAGGCTGTCAGCTCCTCCGACAGGAGAAACAGTGGACCAACATTTACCGAAGGATCCTGGAGCCCTGAACTTCCATTTGATAATATAGTGGGAAAACAAAACGTAAGTCAAACTTCCTTTGAAGTCATCAAGTGTCAACGCATGCTTGAGTGCATTTCAATAATGGAAGCCTCAGAGGAGACAAATTCATGTTTAACCTTTATTCTAAGACGTACTGTAACAACAGAGGATTAAACACATTGTTTCAGAGAAGAAATAAATTGTGTATCCAAACTGGGGAAATATCAGGTTTGATGTTTTTTTCCTACTGAAATTAAATACAGCTTAGTTTTAATTGAGCCAGTCCATTAAAAAATAGATTAAAAGTAAAGCTAATGGTAGAAAAATAGCTGGGATATCCTAGTCAGAGTGTGTATCTCAATGCATAGCTTCATTGTACTGCCACCAAAGTAAAGGGGAGAGTGAATGGCTTTGGGGTTTTTTTTTGCCAGAGGAAAAAGCATTGTGTAGGTTATTGATATATAAAGGAAAGAAAAATTATCTACTTTTTAAATGCACCTTGTGAAAAAACCTTGTCCTTTCTTAATTTTTCTTTTCTATTTATTTTTAATTAAAAGTATTAAAACTTGTGTTCTAAGAAATAATTAAGGTTCACTGGGAGATGAGTTAGACTCTAAGGTCATTCATAGCTCAGTACAAATATGACATAACAACAACTGGTCCTGATCAAACCTTTTCCAAAAGCACTAGATACCTAATTGCTTACAGCCAGGGAACCAACTACTCTTGTACAGTCATAAAATTCTCTTTGTGACATCTGTTTGCTTAGAGGAATTAAAGATGGAAAGGTTAAAATGCCCTCAGATACCTCTGTCTTCAGTGTATTTGAAAGATTGATGAGTCTTTAAGAAACAAGGTCAACTGGAGTTTTCTTCCATTTTTCTGAGGGATTTGTAATGACATGATATATCCTTCCTTTTGCTGCACCTCCTTAGTCCTACTTGTCTGCACTGTCTGTTGAACTTCAAGTATTGTTGTGCGGAGGTCTTGCTTTGTCAACCCTCTTCTGCTTCTTACAAATCTGCTCAGAAGTGATAAGCTTTCACCATCAATGAGCCCATGGTGGTGTCTTCACCTCTTCAAAATAAACTGGAGCATGGCATAGTTTGCTGTTCTATAAAACACCTGTCTTATATATGTTCTTTACATCTGTGTATCTGCATGTACACTGCCTTTTAGTGTTCTCTGTATTTCATTGACCTGTCTCTATATTCTCATTTTCATTAAGAATAGAAGTATGGGTGCATGCTGCTGTGAACAGCTTCTGATCTTTCTTCTGATCTTTCTTCTTTTCCTTTAAGACACTCCAATTTCTGCAGTCCAAAAAAAATCTAGGTGAAGTAGGCTAACATATTTTTGATCATTTTCTCAGCTAAACCTGGCCTTGATACTAACAAGGA
This sequence comes from Laterallus jamaicensis coturniculus, assembly GCA_022605575.1. Lineage (NCBI taxonomy): Eukaryota > Metazoa > Chordata > Aves > Gruiformes > Rallidae > Laterallus > Laterallus jamaicensis. The sequence continues at coordinate 83,777,903 of JAKCOX010000002.1, read as the reverse complement.
TGAGGAATGAAATAAAGGACGCAACAACTCCCACCAAATAAACTAGTGAAAAGCCCATGAAAATAATTTAAATAGGAATAAATAAGCAGTTGCTTTAAAGCAGATTTTAGTTTTACAGTAATAATAAAAAAAAATTATACATGGTTTCTCATGGGTTTTTTAAAAACTTATTTTTGTGCAGGAGATAACTATAATTGTATATTACACAGCTTTATAATAGGCTTTTAAGTGGAGACAAGGTTTTAAAAATCTGCTATTCCATGTGTGATTTAATTGTTATGTTATTTTCTATTTTAAAGTTGAGACAATAGGCATTGCTGCTCATAAATATTTATTTCGGCTCAAAATTCTGATGATAGATTTAAATTACACTGAGACATAGTAGCTTTATCCGGAGGTGTGTCAGTCTTAGACAGAATAAGCATTTAATAACATTAATTATGCAGTCTAAAGGTCATTGGCTGCAGCAGACATTGAGAATCCAAGTAGCAGCAACCCAACAATGAATCATTCCTTAAGTTTGAACATTTGCCAATAACATTTAAATTGTCTCTTTACCCAATATAAGTTACAACAAAAAATTGAGCAACTCTAATCATGTGTATCTTCCCTTTAGCTGTAGTTATGTTAGGAAGAATATGAAATGGCAGTGTCTCGTGAGGTCTTTTGCCAAACTCAGATTTGTCACAATTCATACTCTTTACCTCAAACTCATTTTCTATGGGCAGCCTAAGTCATTGAATTGAAGGGGTGTTGATATGACTAAGGAACAGAACAACCACTCTTTATGCATGCAGTCACAGACATTAACAAAAGCTACATGTGTCTGCAGCACAGTTACCATGTGACTCAGCTCTGAGGATGAGGTAAGCCAAGGACTCAAGTGCATATTCTGAAATTCAGGCCATGCTTGATATGGATAGAGCTGTTACCGCATCAAATGCCTCGATTAAGAGAGTGAAAGCCTCCTACTCTAAAATAAATTAGAAGCTGATGAAGTTGGATTTTTTTGTTGGACCTTACAAAAGAAGTAGCTGAAACTATATGGTCACCATGTCTGGTGCTTGAGGCACCTGATGGCCTGTAATGACATAAATTAGGGAAGAAGCATATTGATATGTTTATGTCTTGCATAACCATCTTTTAGAGGTGGCTGCAATGACTCTTAACAGTTATCACAAAATTATTCTTAGAGACAGCCAAGATAACTGACAAGTATAAACAACAGGATGGAATTCAGCTCAAGACCAAGGCACCTGTAATTGTATATCTAGTGACTGTCCCAGGTGTCGATGTCCCACACAGCTCAGCTCCTAAACATGAGGCTTTAGTGCTCCTTGTAGTGCTCTAAGGTGACTGAGACATCCATATCACAAGGGGACTATAAAAGACCTGTGATCATCTGGTCTATCAGTCAGAAGCCAGGTAAGAGACTGATGTCTCAGTGTCTTGTGCCATGTCTCCTTGCTGCAGATTGTTGTCCAGGGAATCTCAGCCAACCATAGCTGCATATGACTGCAACAGAAAGTGTCCAGAGTGTATACTGACAGTAATAGAAGCTTAAATAACAAGCATCTAGCCACCATTGTTTAGGTATCTTCCTCTTGAACCAAATTCTGCCTGTATCCTGCCTCTTTAATCATATGACTTTGTATTTTCCTCTTTCCCTCCAAGACCAAGTATTTGCAATATGAAATTAATAATTTTAAGCCTTCCTTGTGTTTTCTAAATGCCACTAATTAGAAACTTCCCTTCTCGCTGTGGTCTGGATGCTTGGACTTTTTGCATGAAAACTTTGTGGGAAGGAAGTCAAATCTAACAGCAGATACCTTTACATTACCTCTAAAGTTGGATCTTTATTATTTGTTTGCTTTAATTCATCTTTTAGTCTCAGGTACAAATTTGGCTGGGTTTATTTCCTAACAGAAGCTTGTATGTGTTCCTGTATGATGAATGGTTGTTGTCAGCATCAGGAAAGTTCAAAAACCTACTGAAGGATTCATAACTGTATTTTTCATACAGCTGTTCACAAAAGTGTAGGTGAAGCAATAGGGAGAACCAATATTTCTTTATGCTGACATAATACAGCCTTAAAAGATGTAGAGCAAAGAGGGTGATGCAGAGACAACATGTGGATAGAATATATTATTGGGACAATAATTTGCATGATATTTTTCATTATTGTTATTACTAATTACAGGGAAGCAGTTTCCTTAAGTATGCATATGGACATGAAGATTCCATTAAACTCAAATATGAATTTCCTTGTTATCCTCTGAAAATAAATGCAACTTCAGAGTCCATTTTTGCATCAATACTACTGGCATTGTGGCCATAGCGGTGATATTATGTCATGTTCATCTGCCACGACCTGTAAACTTCATACATTCAGCAAGAAGACAGTTCTTTATATTAATCAAATTTTGAAATACAGTTTGAAGCAAAATCTAGTCACTTACTGGGATGAATTGAGATAATTCTCCTCATGTAAATAAAACACAATGCCCAACTAAAATTACATGCCTTCTCCACCCTCACTTCCTGTCGAGATACAGCAATGTGAAATGATTCTGAGGAATTAGTACACAACAGCATCTGATGTGACCTTGTCCTTTAACAGTGACTTTAAGTCCTCTTGTAATTTCAGCCTCTACAAACTGACAATAACTTTTCAGTGTATCTTAGTTTAAAAGAAACTGGAATACTTACACTAAAGTAGTGCTTTAGTTATACAGTATTTAGTAGTGCTTTAGTTATACAGTATTTATCAAGCTTACTCAATGGATGGTTTTCTGGGGATTTGGTTCTAACCTTAGAATTTCCACTTTAACTCCAAGGCTGAGATACAGATTCAGGCATATCTGAAACCTTAGTATTAGAAAAGTTTCTTTAATACATTGGTTTTCCTCCAAATGTTGATGATACTGATTCTCTGGAGGGCAGATGGGGAGATTTGGGCAGAGTGGTTTGCCAAGCCGTCTGTACTGAAGTTCTTTTCTTACTGAGGCAAACAGAAAGATTGCTTTCATTTCAATAAGCAGAAGATTTCAGTCCTAATATCCTTTTCTGCCTATATATTGGGGGTCTTAAGTCCCTCATCAAAAGATGGACTATGAGAAAACAAGGTACTATGTCTGACTACAGAGTCCTTGGACCAGATGACCTTTAAGGGTCCCTTCTAACCTAACACATTCTATGATTCTACATTAGGATTGTAAAGATTATTGTCACTTGGAGTTTGACAGTGGATACCTGAGATCCTTCCTGTGTTTTTATGTGCTCTCCAAGATTCATTAGAATGTTATTGCTGACTATGCTTTGAATATGAACAAGGGAAAATTCCCTGTATCATCTGCTGTAGATAATCCCATGATCCAAAAGAATTTGCTTTCTAGAGAAAACTAGTGAGAAATCCATCCCAAATTCCTGTTCCAAACATTGCCTAGAGGGACACATGGCAGATCTTTCCAGCAAGGACCTATGGGATAATTTTTATCAAGTAGAGGTGTATTCCTCATCCGTAACAATTCTGAAATGTCTTATGCTGTAATGTATGAAGGTTTATATCCTTTCCATTCGTTAACCTATTTTAACCCTTGGGAATATCACAGGTAGTAGAGATTGTTTTCCCATTTAAGTGGGAAAGTGCTGCTTCACTGTGGTTTGTGTCATGAAATGATTCCATAACACTGGATTGAGTCATTCTGTTTATGAAAGCAAACTCTACTTTCTTCCTGAAGGTGAAGCACCCTTCATGCTATCTCTGCTAGCTCTCCTTTGTGAAGCTGTGCAATAAGTCTTATTTTTTCTTTCAATTAGTCAATGAAATACCAAACGAATAATGCATTTGAGACAATAAACAAGAATACAAATTACAGTTCAATTAAATTGTGTAATCTAACTGTAATCTAAACTGGCTGAAATATACCAGTAGTGAAGAAGAACATACTGTTTGAAAACCCATGTTGAAGTAATAAGAATTGTCACCTTCTTCACTCCTGCCTAACCAATCTGTTCCTTCACTACACACATCCAGTAACTTTAAGAACAAGAAAAACTTCATTACTACATTTTTCCTGACTTCTGTTTTCTTTAGCTTTCATTCTAAGTTGTTAAAATACACCATTGAGTTAGCTACCCTGCTGTGATTTTCGCGTGTCATCCCCTCATGCATGCTCTAATAATTAATTAGCGGAATCTGGAAAGGGGAATATAGTCCTGGTTTTTCGTGCAGCAGCAAACCTCTTAGTCTGTATAAAAGAGGACATTAAAGTACTCCCCTTAATGTATGGTATGTGTTTAGTGGAACAGACTTCTTATTTTACATTTCTATAGATTTCATTGAATGAATTGCATGGAATGCTGTAATGGTTTGCAATGCAACATGATCTAAAACATTGCATTTTTAACCCAAGGGGACCAGCAGGTTTATTCTGTTTGCATGTGCTTTCCCCTAGACTCTGGCTGCCCTAACAAGAAATTCAATAAATCTGCTTCCAAACCATCTTGCACAAGCTTTGCATGTCCAGTCTGGGCCTGAGGAAATTAACAAGCGAATAGAGCACACCATCGACTTACGGAGTGGCGATAAGTTGAGAAGAGAGCATATCAAGCCTTTTTCACTGATGTTTAAAGACTCCAGCCTGGAGCATAAGGTAGCTGGGTCTTGGTAGCTGCATTATTCACAACTCAAATTGTAATAAATGTCCTCTGAAGTAGAGAAGCCGTAGGTTCTAGCTTGCGTTGTTTCTTTTCTGGTTTTGGTTTTCTTTTTAATTCTGTTTCAGTTTTTAGAAGTTGGTGCTGAGCAAGAGGTCATAACAGACAGTGTCATGATGCAGGTATTATAATGCTGAAATGATTACATTTCATTGTTGGACAATGCCTACACTGACCAAGCTCTGCTTCTGAAAACAACAGCCATTTGTTGGGTTTCACTTGCTGTTGAGTACAAGAACTTTTCCATCAGATGATAGGTTGCTTTGGCACAAATGGGGACTGAGCATATTAATAATCTGACACTTCAGTTCAAAACATGTATCTACATCTATATAGGTGTTTAATTTCGTCATAGGATCCATCTGATGTCCCCTAAGCAGCTGCTATGTTTATATCAAGTCAAAACAAACTGTCAACTCTTTGTTTTAAATTGTTTTGTTTAACATCTGCTTCTAAGAGGTAAATATTGTTCATGTCATTTTTGCTTCTCATCAGTAATATGATCTCACTGATTTCTATTTCAGTCTACATCCAGACGTAAGTTATAAGTTTAAAAAGATAAGGCAATGGGAGAACTTTCCTTACAAGCTGATGACATGGGACAGGGTTGCATAGGTCTCAAAATATTTCGTTGGCTTGCATACTACTACAGTGCAACAACAACAGGTCTGCAATAGGATGTGCACTTGACTGAAAAGAAAGAAAAGTAACAGAGAGTTGGAAGCATGGAGGCCCACTTCTCTGTCATCACTTTAAACTCCATTGTAAAACAGAGCTATTTACTTGATTTGTGGGAAACAAGACCTCAGGTGGTATCGGTGGTGAGAGCTTAATGAAAAACACTGGAAAGGAAAAAATGTGCTGGAAGTATATTTTAGCCCTTATTTCACAAGCAATCCTGCAGAAGAAAAAAGAAAGTTTCATTTTTTAAAAGAAGAAAATATTTTATTTCCTCATGAGGATATTTATGACACTGTGACACAAGGTAGAATCCCTAAAGCTGAATTAGCCACTACTGCTGCAAAGAAGATACGAAGATATTTCTTTTAGTGCAATCATTGTGCAAAGCTGACAGGGACCTAGAGGAAGTGAAATCCAAGATTTCTGATATCCTGTGAATTACCATCTAAAGGCTCAAAAGTAAGGCATAAGGTGAAAGGGTCAAGACAGAAAAGTATTTAGAGTAGCAGGTGAGGGATAGTATATTTGAACTGGTCTTGTGAAAAGATGAAACAGTCTGGTCACAAACATCTTGCTGAATGAGCAAATTAGTCCAATGTTCACCTGGTCTTACGTTGATATTCAATAAAAATTAGGTCTGAGCATGGGCTGGAGAAAAGGGAAACCACCCAGAATTGGACACTGTAGTCAGAATATACACTTCCTTGTCATTTTAGACTTCACAATTTGCAGCCACAAGAAAAATCTCTACCAAAAGAGTTTAATTTAAATGCAATTTAAGAAAGAGGGGAAAAAAAAAATCCCATGCTCTAAACCATCACATAATATAAGTCAGATTCTAAATACCAATAACATTTTGAATTGCATCTGGACAAAAAGTCTATTTAAAAGCCAACACTTTGATCTGTTTTCATATATTTTCTTCTCAGTATGACATTTCCAATGACAACCTGTGCTGCAATGCTTAGAAAACAGTGTTTTCACTCAGTGTCTCCTTAGGTGCTAGCCCTAACCAGTAAGCACAAGCAATAACAACACAAAATACCTTCCCTAGAGTGGACTGAATCTTCTTTCCGTCCTCTCAATGGGCTGAAGTTTAGCATTTTAATTTTTAAAAAATATCAAATTTGTTCTTGTTCATCTACCTCCAACAGCTGAATAATTTCTGGTCAGCAACCTCCTTGCTTGTGTTCAGGGTGCCAGGGCACTGTAGGTGTGCTCAGAAAAGGATGGGGAACGCACCGGGATAAAAAGGGATGATGTGGATTAAGGAAAGATGAATCACAGTGTCATCGTCATTATAGGCAAGGGCAACATCTTGTGTGAAATGTCCCTTCTCACCTTGTTGGCAGTGCAGCAGTTACAAGTTTGCTCCAGTAGCTTTAGTGTTAAACCACGGTCTATAGGCAGCGACACAAAAATTGAGTGAGCTGTTTTGCTACAGAAAATAGCTATTTGCTTCATATTATCTTACAGTACTATCACTATCTTCCTTCTTCTTGCACATGTAGGAAACATTTAAATTGGAGTCTCATAAAGCTGTTTCAGCTGCCTTCTCCCTCCACTCTCTCCACCTCTAACCTTTCAGCCTGGAATTATGTTTTCTTCTAGCCATTAACATTTTGCAACTGCTTACATGACCTTCTACATCAGCATCTCAAGCTGCTCTCTGCAGCTTTTCTGACAACGTAGAGAGTATCGGTCTATGGGCCTCCATCTCACACTGCCGGTTTATTTGCCACCACTCACCTTCTGTTCGGCACAGTGACAGCTTTAAGTCAGAGGTAGCTCTGAGCTAAAATAACTTCCCCTATGTAAAATCTTGTGCCCTCACATTTAACCATCCCACTTTCAGGCAGTGCTGGCAACTGCCTAAAACTTATATTTTTATTTTTAAGTATATCTCACTCCAGGATTTACAATGTCAGAAAAACCAGTAGCCATAGCTGAGATCCTGATCAAAAACTGTTAGGTTAATCTTGTTCAATGAGAATTGTGCTAATGCTCTGTACCTGAGACTACAAAGAAGTGAGTAACGATACAAACACTAACCTATATTTCTTCCTCCTGCATTCGTAACAGGACTTTCATGCCATGGCATCATAAGTATTTTAGGATGACCTGAACAGATCTGACATGTCAAGCTGCATTTCTTTTTTAACAGTCTGAGTTTTTTGGGGTTTTTTGGTTGTAAACCCAAGATTTATACTGGCAATGAAACTGCTGTTTTGCTTCCTTTAAGGTTTCAAAAGGATAAAACAATTTCTGGAATCAGCATGCCTGAAACTACCACAGGAGCTATCAGTGCTCCTGGTTTACAATGGTTTAAATGACTGGTATATCACAGGAGTTTAAGCCATTGGTATGTCTTCCTGCTCCTCTCATCTCATTGATCTATGTCCTTGGTGATAGAATAAATGATTACACAGCAAGCAGTATCAGCTGCATTAGCGAATAGGTTATGTCCCTGAGGCAGTACGCGTATTTCCAAATGAATTTTGTAATACTTCATTTTTCAGAGGATTTGTGCAAGATCCTCACCTGCTATGTTTTATAGCTTCTTCACCCAAATGGACTAGTTATTACTAACCAGTATTTCACCCATTAGCACTTAATAGCTCCTTTAGAGACTAACTTACCCTCAGTTTTGCTGGAGGTTTTTTCCACAGATAGGATGTAGGATGATAAAGCAAAAGACCCATCACAGGAGAGTAATTCTAATGGTAGCATGAAAATACACTAAGGTTTTCCAAATATGTAATAGTTCAGAAGGAAAAAATGATACTACTTTAGATGTTTTGCAAAAATTAAAAGATATTATTATGCTCCACCTTAATAACTGTGACTCAGAAATATCAGTACCATATACTTTCATACCGAATAAAGCAGAACAAGAGGACAGGGAATTTTACATGCAGGTAGGGTATTTGTTAATGAGATATTCCAATGTAAAGATTTGCATAAAGATATTCTAAGCCTTCCTATATATTTGTTTTGGCATCATAAATCAGACTGGGCTTTGAGGTGAAGTGTCTTCATATTTTCTGTGTAGTGAGCACACTGAAATATCAAAGGGGTTTTGAATTTTCACAGTACAGGTTTAGAAACTAAATGAGTGGGAAATAAAATGTTGCCCTTCCTGCTTGTTATATCCTTGCAGAGATGGGCCTCACCTCTTTCCTTGAACACAGAAACTTCCAATGGCAAGAAGTTCTGCAAGAAACACTGAGCAAACTCGGGGCCTGTTCTGCATCTTATTTCTGTCACTGATCAACACCTGAATCTGTGTCTACCCTTTGGTCTTCTCAGGAGTTCATCCATCTTTTCTCCTGGCTTCATGATAGATCTTCTTCTGTCCTTCCTCTGCACTTCAGAAGGTTTTCCAGTGGCAGAAACACTGTAAACTAAAGAGAAAAAAAAATTGGTATCCCTTTTCATCCATAAGGTCCTATCTGAGTCGAAAAGCAGCATTGAGGATAAGGCCAAAAACCTTCCTTCCCAGTGCACTTTCTCTAGGTGAACATGTACTGGGAACATATTGCCAGTACTCCCCTTTCAAAGAAACATGAGGAAAAAGAGAAGACATAGGGAATAAGGAGCATTACTTGGCAGAGGAAACTTGACCTTTCTTATGCAAGCTTGCTTTCAGGCAGTTGGCTGTACTGGTTAGGGGATAAACAGGGCTCCCTCAACAACACAGGCAAATGGCTCATGCACCATGAGGTGAGCCTGCACTACATCATGAACAAGTCATGCCAGTGCAAGGTAGGTCTGTGGGCCATAGCAGCTAACACTTCTATTGTGGAGTAGGTCACGTAATTCTTCCTACCACTTCTATGTAGCTCTAGTTGGCTACATGGCTTCCTGTACTTGTAGAAGTGCCTAGAGGTTTAGTCTATCCTTCAGTTACTTCTCCAAGTCATTAAGGGATAGACTGCTACTGAAGTGCTACATTTATCATCGGTGTTTTTGCCACCTTGGAGGTGTAAACAATTTCTCATCACAGCATTGTTACTGATTAGACCAGAGCATTCATCCTTTTGATATAATGCTCAGCACAGCAGGCAATTCCATGTTTGTGCTTCATTCAGGTAGTTTGCTATAATTTCCCCAAAGAGTAGTTCTGGGATTTCATATTTTAAGGAATGCACCTTTCTTTTTCCCTTTGGTTCTTTTTGTGTCACAACCCAAAAAAAACCAAAGCCCTGGTTCATTATTTAAGCAAACTGATGCAGTTCTGTTTTCTCACACATGAAATCAGGGTCAATGCCTCTGTGCTTCCAGCAGCAAAATAGAGTTGCCTGTGAGCACCATCAAAAGTTGCATAGAAGTGATATAGCTTCTGCAGAGAAGACAGGGTATAATCACAGCAGAGGAGTCAAAATGATGGATACCAGCCAGCAAACCCCCTCTCTTACTTGTAATAAAAGGGACTAGGGAAGAGAGAAGCCTATTTCCCATTTCACGAGCTTCAGACTGTTTTAATCAGATGTTTATAACTGAGGCTAAGTCCCTACTGGATGTCCAAGTAGTACCTATAAGTCTATATAGGATCTTCCTTCAAGAGCAGAATAGCTATAAAATACAGTTCATAGCTAAACTCTCAATATATGTTCCTGATACATTCCTTAATCAGGGTTTTTTTTCTTCAGTGATAATGCTCTCTAGGCATTTATAATTGCAGTTTATTTTATTTCCAAATTGCTGGAGAAAAATTCTGATATCTGATAGCTCTTTGACTCTGATTTCCATTTGTTCTGCACATGTAACACTTGGCTCTTGAAGATTGCAAGAGATGCAATAAAATGAAATTATTGTTCAGAGAAGGAAAAATGACTGGGGAGGGATCTGTGGGATTTCTTGTTAGGTGAAGAAAATGTAATGGCATCAGAGATTTGCAAAAAACATGTCTGTTGACCAATCTTCACCTACTGTAAACAACTGAGATTTAACTGAATTAGCAGTGATAAATACCAGTTGAGACTGGGGTAACATTTCCACTGTAACTGATCCACCAATGTATCCATTACTCCTTTTCTTGGTACGTCCAATAAAGGGGGAACCTGCTAGCATTTTCCATGGTTCAATATGCTGGATAAAAATACTTCTGCAATAAATCATAATAATAATGCAACTCGGATGGGTTTTTAACATTATAATGCCTTCATTTTCTTCTTGGCCCACATTGCCAAGTTTCTATACAGCCTCTGGATAGGTTAGGGTAGAGAGATCATGACCCACATCCCAAATATTTGCAAAATGTCCCAAGCTATGTACTTTTCTTAAAAAAGAAAAGCAAACCAGAAAACAGATTGGCCTCAATTTGACAAGGAAGGAGACATTTCCATGACATCAGGCATGCAGAGTCACAGCTGACTTCAGTGTTTGTCTTCAGGTGAGGGAACTCATGGTTCCTCTTGTTAAGGAATTGAGTATTTAGTATTCTATCCAGCAGCATAAGCCTGAGGATTTTTAAACAAATAATTTTGAAAAAGAGGCAACCAAGTAAAACAACTTTGTATTGCAAATTACAGAGTTTTGCCCCCTTGGATAAAGTATTTTACCAGCTTATTAATTATTTATTTGTTGTGTTTCATTTTAAAAAAAACCAAAACCCAAACAAATTCAGGGTTTCTTGATTTATTAGCTCTTCCTGCTAATTTCCCCAAAGTCTCCTATATGCATTAGGCTTTATGAAAGTACTGCATGAGCTAACAGCTAACTTCTGTTTGTTTTCTTTTTTTATTCCAGTATTCTCAAATGCGGGATGAAGTATTCAAATCAAACTTGGTGTGCGCGTTTATTGTTCTTGTATTTATCACTGCTATCCAAAGCTTACTTCCTTCTTCCAGGTAAATACAGAAATATATCTCTATATATTTGAAGGCACTCTTGGGGAAACAGCAGGATAACAGTTCTGGGACTGAATGAAGTAATAAAATCCGCAGCACATGTTATCATGTGAGACAGCAGCATCTACTGACATTATGTTGTTATGTTTTTAAGCAGAACCCCACTGAGGTAAGTGGGAAGAGGGTTACAAAAGTTTGACATAATATGGCCTGCCTGTTTCCAGCGTGGAAGTAAAACATGACCCAGAATTGTAGCAGTGTGTCATTGCATTGGCTGGTAGTCACCTTGGGAATCAGTGTTTGTTTTGGGTTCCTTTCTTACGTGCTACATAAGAAAATTGTACTGCTATGCTTTGTTGCTCATGATACACACTACCCAGCTATGGAAAGCCACCTTGTACCATAAAGAGTAAGCATGGACATGATCTGGTAGATATTTTCTCACTTCTACTTTTATCTGGTGCTGACCAAGAAAAAGCTTCCTATCAAGGTGATGAAAATGTGATACAGCTGAAATCTCCGTGTTCACATCTCACAGTCAAACCCAGCAACTGACATTTGTGTCAGCTGTTTAGTAGTGAGAAAACAAGAGTGGGTACAAGGACTAAGGTCAGTTTTCTAGCTTTATAGCAGAGCCAGCAGAACACAACCACCACTAAAACAAGCCCCTAGTCTCATTTAGTCTTTGACACAACAAGTGCTAAAATGGAAACGTGCAGGTGAACCATCTCAGGTGGTTTCTAACACTCAGATTAAATTATGGGTAGGACAACTCTGAAAATACAGTAATTGTATAAGAAATAAGACTTTTATTGTGTAGCAGTAATGAAGCAGTATTTCTTAGATCATCTCTAGAAGATCTGGATCACCAGGTTTATGTCTAAGAATACAAAAATGGTGGTTAGATGCAGCAAACAACTGCACTCGGCAGCAGTGATGTCCCATGGGTTTTGTAGTTCTCAGCTAGAAAAGCACCCAAAGTAGTACCTGACCTTCTGCCTATGTGCTATATTTCTCTAATGCTATTAAGTTTGTTTGCTTTTTTAAAGGTAACCCAATACACATTCAAAATTCTTCACTTCTGGTAGCTGTTATTTATATTTTTTCTCAGTATGTAGAAGATTTATGTATCTTATTAATGGAACCAGTTTTCCAAAAACATTTCTGCTGCTATATCAATCACTGCTATAGCAGAAAAAACACATGCCGTTTTTTCTATCTGCACAGATTCATCTTTGTTAATTCTTGTGAAGGTGTCTAGTGCCATTGGAACTGAGGGAGAAGGAGTCACATACAACACTGCCTGCAGCTGTCCTAATTCCTGGTTTCCCATCTTGCACAGTCTTGTTTTCCCCTGCACTTCAGAAATGCTTTGTGGACGTTTTATCATTGAATTTGAAGGAGACTGTAAATATAAATAGGTTCAAATAGATAAATTCCTACAAGATAAGATCAGCAGAGGTGTTAAAACAAGACCCTAAAAAAAAAGGTATTTGGGGAAAGGATATTTACCACTGATTGAGAGATTTAGAGCTACATGGGTGCTATCTTCTTTCAGAAGCTGAAATTTACTATCAAGATTTAAGAAGGAAAATTTTTGTCTTCATTTTTCAAGTTATGATACTCTAGTTCAAAAAATATGCTTCAGTCTTAAAAACAGCATGCCTGTTAAATGAGCGAAGGTCAACAGATGAGTAACCCTCAAAAAACAGGATGAGGGGTTTTTAGTGAGAAGGTTTCAATATGCTTAAACATATTGAACAAGGAAATAATCTGGAAGTTCAAATTTCCTGAATTACAGTTCTAAAACTGATTCAAGGTATGAACACATGATCACAAAGTTAGGCAGCATTTGGATTCAAAAAGTCTTGGAGATAACTGCATGGTCATCTGTTATACCTCTAGCAGTATCAGAGAAGTAAACAACACAGTGGAAAAGCATGGACATAATTTCTATGGAATAACCAGACAACTGAAATTCATACTCTTCATGGTAATTCACCCATTTCCTAATAACTCATTTAATTGTCATTTTATATTTTCTTGAGTAAGGGTTTGAATAATTTTCTAAGCTGGGTCTTTTGGAAATTTCTGGAAATTCAGTGAAAGTAAACATTATTTAAATCATCATAAAACTTACCTAAGGATCTTCAGGGGGTTTCTCAGATATGTTGCCTTTTGTGTTAAAGAAAGGAATAATCTTTCAATTATTGCACCTACTGTGTACAGGAGTTTCAGAATTTTATCTCAGTTTATATCTGTCTCCCACGGGATAAATATTTGATCCATTTGTGCTTTTCCTTGACAGGATAGGAACATCACTGAATTTAAAAATCTTTGCAATAGTTTTCATTCTTTGAAATATTGAGTTGGGGAAATTACTGTAAGCGACATAAATTAATGTCATATTTCTGCTGTAATTATCCTCTATGAAACCATTACATTACATTGCCAACCTTGCGGTGATTCATCTTCTCTATCTGAGAGGCCTGGGTGTTTGATTCATTTCCTGCAATGAACTTTCTATATGCTCACACGGGCAATAGATCATACTAGAGTAGACTGCTGAAATGCTATTATTTCTGTCAGTTTTTCACTGGATTATTCTTCTTGGGGGAGAAAGACATATTTCAGACATCTGCATCTTCTGTTTTCCATAAGTTTTCTTTCTAGCTCAAGCCTTGATTTGTGACTGTACAGAGGAGGAGGGCAAGCAAAAGCTCCATTTCAAACTTCACTTGATCTTGACAGTAAGGGAACCCCTAGAAAGAAAAACATTTGGTCCTGTACGGAGAAGGATACCAATCCAAGTGTCCTATTTCTGGGAGAAGTTCATGGGCAGAAGAATATTATGAGTTTTTTCCCGTTCCTCTAACCTTGTCTACATCTTCTGCTGTACTTGGTCCTATCATCATGCTGCCAAAAAACATCTTAGCAGAGATAATGGATTGATCATCTAGGAGGTCATAGGTGTGCAGACTTTAGTTTTGTTTTTATCTCAAGCAGGCGTAGACAAGGAACAAGTACACCAGTGTTCAACCCAGGAGCTACAGTGGAAGAATTTTTATTACCTATATTATGAACAAATACAAAGCCATGGTTTCTCAAGCACTTAAGCAGGCTATGCTGTATTTTGGATTAATATTCCAGACTTAGGTCCCTAGATACTGTCTTTATAGAGCCTTAATGCAAAAGCACCGTGTCTTACATTTAGAGTTTGGCAGTCCAAAATAAGAACTCATGTTTAGTGTCCTCAGGCCTGACCTCTTGAGCCTTGACCCTAATCTTTTTGAAAGTCTTAATTTGGTTTCATGTAGAGCTGGGTCAGGTTAGGTCTGCTGAACTGCTAGGCTGCATCTGCACATATAGACTGTCTATATATATCTAAGATATAGATAGAAACTATCAGTTCCAAAGAGGATCTCAGTCATTTGGCTTTGGAAAGCAAGAAGGCTATTGCACACTACTGTAGTGTGGGAAACTGAAGTAGTTAATCTCACATAACTACCTGTCAGCGTCTATACCCCGGGTGCAAAGTATGCCCACTAGAGAAGAGGTCAAACAGTGGATCTCAAGGTTCCTTCCACCTGAATAACGCACTGCTGTGCAGTGAGATGATTCATATCCTAAACTACACAGCTCATGTTGAGCCCTCTTGACAACTTCTCCATGAACATATTGTTCACCTTTTCACTGGCTTTATTAACTGTGTCTCCCTTGGCGTTCTATATATTTCTACAGAGAGAAGCTACTCTCAAAGCAGCATTGCACTGTGGTAGCCTTGGGGCTTTCAGCAAGTCTTAAACGAGTTTATCTTTCTAAAGCCTTCCAAAACCAAAAGCTTTTGTAACACAGGATGAAATCAGTGGGTCCTGCCCCAATCATTGTTTCCTCATTTTTCACTATCCCCTTCATTACACAGTTTGGTTTTAGTCACAATGTTCCTTCTCTCAAAAGCAAGCTTTACTCCCCAGTGACCACACTGGAAGCAATGCAACCTTTATGGGAAGCTCCACTGTATCTTGTATTCAAGTCACATAGTAATTTTTGTAATGAACATGCAAAGAAAAGCAGAGAGAAGAGGGGAAAGGTTTGCAGGAGTTTCTTTTATTTTGAATGGGTCTGATCTTTGCAAAAAAAAGACGTAGAGAGACAATGACTGTCACTAATGGTGACAACAATCTTGAGTTGTAAAGTGCTGAGTGCTTACTTTTTCGCCATGTAAAACGATTTAGTGCATATCACAACCACGTGATTACTTGATTGACTTCAGATCCCAGATTTAAGCAAGAAAAAGTAATAAATTTAGAGAAATAGAATGTAAGGAATTGTTGGGTGTAACAGTTTATTCAAAGAAATCAACCTGTGTACACATTTTATAATACTCGATTGAGAATCACATCAGCAAGAACAAAATTTATAGAATATACCAAATGATGTGTTTATGTAAACGTGTTTGGATCATAGAACACCTTTTCATCTGCTTTCCATTTTAAAGGGCTTTCAAGAAAACAGTAGATCCAGTTCTTTTACTTTGTTAGAAACCAATGAGATTCTTAGCTGCAGTTGATCCACTATTAATTGAAATGAGGAAAATCTTGTATTTCTCTAATTATTTCATCATTACTTACTCCAGAAAACAGGCTGCATTATTGTGCTTAGAGTCTATGACCCTCAGTACAGTATGAGTTTAAGGCAGCTGTGTTGTGCTGTATACAAAACAAAACTCTACTAAACTGCCCCCAAACTACCCTAACTGGAGTGGGAACCAGTTCATACATCTGTGGCATCAGGGTCTTACAGGCTGAATAGTTTCACTCTGAAAGAAACGTAAGAGACAACTGAGTCCCTAAGGAAAGGACATTCCTACCACTGAGGCTATATGTAGACACATAGAGGAACTGGTGATGATTTCCCTGGCTTGTTATTTCAACATCAGTTCCTCAGCAAGAAACCATATGAAGCAATGGCAGACCTATGGAACATGAATAAATCTTTGCTTTCTCTGGGTTTTTTCCTAAGACTAATTGTCTTGGATTTATGACAACTGATTTTTCCTAGTCTTAACTGTTTACATATTTATTTTTATTAGCAGTGGTATTGTGTTAAGGTTTAATGCTGGAATCTCTTTCTATTTCTTTTTTTTCTTTCCAGGGTGATACCAATGGTCATTCAGTTTTCTATTCTGATAATGCTGCACTCCGCTCTTGTGCTAATCACTACAGCAGAGGATTACAAATGTTTACCCTTAATGCTCCGGAAAACTTGCTGCTGGATTAATGAGACCTACCTGGCCAGGAACGTGATTATATTTGCATCCATTCTGATTAATTTTCTCGGAGCCATCATCAATATTGTAAGCTTCATAGGGAAGCGGGGAATATTATACAGGAGAAGATGATTTATAAATTATTAAGCTTGCTACAGGACTTGCTAACTAATGTGTTTATAAGGCAGCTGTGATTTAAATAGAAAAGGCAAAATACCACAGCTTCAGGAAATTCAGTCTGTTGCTTAAACCTTGTATTTCTCTACTATCTAATTATTTCTTCCTCATGAATAACATTGATTTTTTTGTAAGACTTTTGCTACTTTCTGTTCCAATATATCCACCCTGTGAGGACCACTTGTAAGTTTCAAATATTCTGATATATTTTCTTAAAGGCTGCCAATCCAATTAATGTTTATAGATACTAAATTCCTCATATCACAGTTCTCCCGTTAATTAGATTATTTAAAAAATGGAAAGTTTCAAAAAACTCTGAAAATACCTTTAAATAAAAGACAAAGCAGGCCAAGCTAAGGCAGTAGCCACAGCATGTAAATATACAATTATAACTTTTAAAGATACCTTGCCTTTTGCTCATTTTGTACTGTATTGAAACAATTCAGACCAGATTCATCTTCGATAAATTATTTAGCCATGGGAGTAGTCACTCTCAGCTTGCTTTATAGTTGGCACACAAAAACTGGCATCCCATAATATTGACTTTTTTTACCATACTGGTCCCAGTAAAGAGATTTTCTTCTCTCTATGGTACACACAGGGTTTCTGGTCTGATTGGGGTCCTTATATGCACCACTCCACTAAGACCCTAAAGTGTGATAACTCTACAGCAAACTTTATCAGCATATCTGATATATACCGATATATTTCAATATATCCATATCATCAATATATCTATGCCATATATCTGATATATATGATGGAGGAAATGCAGGTCCCAAGCTTTGCTTAGCAACTGCAGTTATATAAAAATATAGTATCACATGGAAAAGGGCAGGGTCTTTGTACCACACATATAAAACAAATACAGCAGAGCCCGGATTATCTGGATGTCTTCAGAAATATGAGACAGCTTTGCATGAATTAGGCAGATTATCATGTCAGACAACCTGACAGGTGCTGAAGCTCAAGCCAAGAAGAAAGTAAATATCTCACAAAGAGATTAAAAGTAACATTTCATCACCCTTTCCTCTTGTAAGGCCCCTTTTGGCTATGGATGAAGCAGTGCTTTTTTGTCTGAATTTTATTCTTTGTAAATATTTATTTCCTTCTAGATGAGACCAAGAAAACACTTAGTGACAGTAATAGCAATATCAACTGTAACAATGCAACAAGAGCAACAGTTATCCTGTTATTATTATCGTCATCATTATTATATCATTGCAGTACTTATGCTGAAGCCTGATATTTCCAGGGTTTGCCTCTTTTTTTTTTGCTACCAGACAGGAGATTTTATTACATTCTACTGCTGTCATTCTTCCATGGCTGAATTCATGTTGCCAATATGCTAGGACTCAATATCTGTCTTTTTTTTTCAGTGAAACAGAATCACAGAATGTTAGGAGTTGGAAGGGACTTTGAAAGATCATCTAGTCCAAACCCTCTGCCAGAGCAGGGTCACCTAGACTAAATAACACAGGAAAGCATCCAGGCGGGTTTTGAACATCTGCATACAAGTAACTGATAGGAGAGTGAGTTGGACAAAAAAGAATGTAGCCACTGATTGCTATCCTTACAGAGAAACTATAAATACAGCAAATGACAGGATGTTAAATAGAGCAGAAAGCTTCCTGAAGATAAGGAGAGTAGTTCATTATAGTATAGATCACTGAGAAGTGTTGTAGAATTTAGAGGTTTTTAAATCATGCTTGCCAAATATCTGTCAAGAAAGATTTTAGTAGAACTAATCTGCTCTTGAAACAAGATGACCTCCAAAGGGCTATCCATACACAATTTGATGTGGATATAATAATAGCAAGATTTGCCCCTGATCTTTTTGTGGATTGTTTTTTAAGATTATGCCCACTGCAGTCTTGTGGTGTAGCTAATCCCAAAGCAGTCAAAATAAAGATTCTTTTTTACTTACATGCTGATGCGTTTATTTAATGCATTAATATTATGCAGTAAACAGTAATATTTATTGTCATATATTTAGAACTACAATGACTTGAGTCACTAAGTCCCGATCCCTACAGGAAACCACATATGACCTCATTATTTCATATGCCAAAATCCTGACATAATATTAATTTGCTTTTAACTTCTTTCTGTACCCCCCTGAAAAAGAAAAAAACCCACATCAACCAAAAAACCCTCCCACCCCCCCCAAAAAAACAAACCAGACCAAAAATAAAAAGCTACTTTCATCAAGTAGGTACTTCAGCAGCGCATGGGGTTCCACAGCATGAATGGTAGCACTCAGGAGGGACCTGCATGTATTTAAGAACAGCCATCTCACCCTTGAGCTATATGCATCCAACTGGAGGGGAACAAGATGCTTTCTAACAAGACCCATAAGGCCTTGGTTTCACCAGGGCGGGGTGGGCAAATCATAGAATCATAGAATCTTAGAACAGTTAGGGGTGGAAGGGACCTTAAAGATCATCTAGTCCCAAAATTCTTGACATGGGCAGGGACACCTCTCACTGGACCAGGCAGCTCAAGGCCACGTCCAACCCAGCCTTGAACACTTCCAATGGGGGAGCATTCACCACGGCCCTGAGCAACCTGTGACAATGCCTCACTGCTCTCATAGTGAAGAATTTCTTCCTAATATCCAATCTAAATCTCTCCCCTTCCAATTTAAAACCATTCTCCCTCATCCTATCACTACATACCCTTGTAAAAAGTCGTGTGTC
Organism: Laterallus jamaicensis coturniculus; assembly: GCA_022605575.1. NCBI lineage: Eukaryota > Metazoa > Chordata > Aves > Gruiformes > Rallidae > Laterallus > Laterallus jamaicensis. The sequence goes on along the minus strand of JAKCOX010000002.1, from coordinate 83,758,506 downwards.
CCCCCAGCTTCCTTGTACGCCTCCTTCAGGTACTGGCAGTCCTCTATCAGATCTCCCCAGAGCCTTCTTTTGTCCAAGCTGAACAACCCCAACTCTCTCAGCCTGTGAGTAGTCCTTTGCATCAACTGTGTTCTTACTGTTATAAAATTAGAATAAAGTTTCTGATCTGAAGGTCTTTTAAAAAGTCACTCAGAGTGGTTCTCATGACACTGTCCCTTGTAGAGAGGTGTTGTACACCACATAAACTTCCAGAAGGTACCATTAACTATCTGTTGTTACAGATGACTGCACAGACAACCTAGAAAATGTTGCTGCATTGCAGAGATGACTGAATTGCTGAAAGAACAAACAAGAGAGTGCCAAGTTCAAAATTCATTAGAATTTAATTATAAGAAATCGGGCCTCATTAAACAAACTCTCTAACTCTGTTGGAAAGGAAGACGGCAAACTAGCTTGTGCATAGCAGGTTGATGTAATGACCTAGTATAAACATCCAGATTGGTTTAATATATGTAACAGAAGAATCCATCTGCTTTAAATTTAATAATTTTTGTATTTTGTCAAAATACAAAACCATTAATTATTTTTTTCTAAGACCATGATGTATTGCAACTCAACACTGCTGTTTTGTTTATATTTCATACAGTTGGAATACCATTAAAATGAATGCAGGTCATAACAGCAAAAGGCAATATTACAGTCTCAAAACCATTATATCATGAATGGATTTTCATTCCCTTCTATTTCAAGTCTCAGTTGCAGTTCTGGGCCCATGCTTTAGCACAAGCCAATTCTGCATGATGCCACAGGACTTTGTCCCACATTTAAAAGGATAACACTGTCCAGAGCAACACTTGGCAGTGTTAGGTTAATGGTTGGACTTGACCATCTTAAGTCTTTTTCCCAATCAAAATGATTCTAACATAGTAGAAAAATCTGCTTGCAGACAAGTACACACATGCAGTTTGATTTTATTCTACCAGTTTAATAATTTTCTCTGTAGTTGACAGCAAAGTATAGACATTTTGAGACAGTAGTTCTTAAGAGTCCAACATCAGTCCTCTGAAACTCCTGAACTCTGAAGCTCATGTTTCCCCTTTGTCAACAAGCTAGGAAGGCTACTCAGATGCTGGAGGTCTGTATCCTGAGTAGCTCCTCCCTTCATTTCATCTTCACAGTATGTCTTCTTCCAGTCCATCAAGTCCTTGATGGAAGTTAGGGAGCTAGCATGGAGAGCAGCAGGTCAGCCACTTCCATCCCTGAACCCAGCCAGCCTTGATCGCCAAGGCACAATTTAGCCCTGACTTTGTTTTCTTTCTTTACAGCTATGGTGTGATTTTGATAAACCAATAGCCCTGAAGAACCAGACATTCAATTCATCTGCATCTTTTACGGACATCTGTTCCTATCCTGAGGTATTTCTGAGTGAACATTTGAATCTGAAGCACGATTCCAAAAAGATTGCATGACAACGAATACCTGAAATAAACGAGCTGTGTTCTGGTGGTCAGGTGCCTCAACAACATTGTGAAGCTGAACCTTTGCATCTGTCCATATGCTGATAGAAAAAGGAGAGGCGGGTTACAAAAGGAATTAATCTTATGGTCTAGTGGGCATTGCAACCATGTTTCAACCTTTGAACTTCATGAAGAACCTTTATGCTGGAAAAATATCCAGCAGTGATTCAATGAAGCTATTGCAATAAAACACACTAATCCATGTAAAGCTAATGGAGACGAATACTTCTTACATAACAAAATGAGCAGTCATTCTGCTGTAGTTATTTTAAACTAGCCATTGGAGAAAAAAATTCCTCTCTATGATGAGCAAGCATGCAAAAAAAAATCAATGGGTTGGCCGTGTGCAGATAAAAAAGTATGTTGCTTAGAAAGTCGTATGGCAGTGTCATGATATGCTACAACTTGCAGGGGTGCAAACTTTCTTACAGAGGAACTGTACTAAAGGAAAATTGTACCCAGAAAAAAGAATGCTCTATCTCCTAAAGCTGTATGATAGGAGTTCCTTTAAACTACAGTTGGGCTGTGGGTGTTGATGCTATTTTAAACCTGAGTGGCTCGTGGCCATGATTGTCCCACCATATTCAGTATCAGCTGCATGGATTATATTTGACAGATGACTAATCATTGAGAAAAATGAGACAATGAGACTCAAAAATGAGATAGGAATAAAACTTCTATGCATCACTTTTTAAGAGAGCAATGTAACTATGCTAGGCCCGCAATAATAAAATAATTAAAAAAAAAAAATCTTCACAAACCTGTGGCTTTATCATCTCTTCAAGTAGCATGGGAAGAGGATTAATGGTTCTCCCATGCTGATAAACGTTGGTCTTGTGGAAGTTCAAAATCCAAAGAAATATCAATTATTTTCACTCCATTATCATTTCAGTAACATACTACACCCAGCATTTTTCCCGACTCTCCATTCTCTATACAGGATGCCCTTTCCTTCTAGTGCAATGAAATGCCATAAAGACCCAGAGGAGGATTTCTGCTAACATGGAGGTGCCATGCAAAATAGACAATTTGTAATTTCACCTTCTAGTTTAGAAAAACCCTTATTTCCAAAGTGCCCTGTGCCCTAAGAGGGCTTAACTGAGCACTGAATTCAAGGGCATGCTATTTTATGTTTCTGATACCCTTGATCATTTATGTAGATATTTGTGGAGTGAATATGTAGTAACTGATCACTGAAAGTAACCACTGCTGTTTTCTATCCAGTATTTTGTCTTCACTGGCGTGCTGGCAATGGTGACTTGTGCAGTCTTTCTTCGTCTCAACTCTGTCCTGAAGCTGGCAGTACTACTCATCATGATTGCAATCTATTCTCTGCTGACTGAGACCATTTATGCTTCCCTTTTTCTGCAATATGACAACTTTAACCACAATGGAGAGTAAGTGTTCACAGCCCCTTTTAAGAACTGCTTTTTAATAAGGTAATTGGTCAACTCTTGCTAAAGTATACACGTATAGGATAGCGCCATAATTAACCGTGGAGTGATGGTTGCAAGAGGCAATGACTAATCCAAAAAGTCAGTGAGCCTTTTTATTAACATGTTAATTTCATGAGGATATTTAAATATCAAGCAGGGCTTGTCTTTGATGTCTCACATAGTCTGTCTCTGTTGCTAAAAACATGCATCACAGTGCATATACATTAGTTGCTTCTATTCTTCAAAATTCCAGAGATATCAATTGAAACTCTCCCCTCAATTTAAGAAAACAGGAGTGACATACTGACATTTTTAGGGGCAGAGGCTTAACTGAATACAATTCAAACAACGATGTGTAGTTGTAAAAGATATAAGGGACACAGGGTGATCCCATTTGGATGGACAGACTCACCCTCCCAGCAGGAGTTGAAGAGGAGGACACAACAGCCACACTAATTTACAGTCAGAGGTGCAATAACTGAATCTAGAGCAGCAGTGATTGAGCTCATTCAAAGAAGCACTTCCTCAGTTTTTGACATTTGACCAACTTAGGATTGCAGTTGCTTGTCCTTGGAAGTATGTGCCAAATAATGGTCCTCAGAATGACAGAAAAGCAAGGATTTGCAGGGCAATTAGTTCTCACTATAGCCACATGGTTACACATAGTAACACCGCACACACTTTTTCTAGTGCCAGTTATGCTTCTTCAGACTAATGATATAACATTTAGCATATTCAGACCCCGTCAAATATGACAAATGGTGGTAAACAATACTTCGGTTTACTAAATATACGTAAACATCACGATCATGGTCTTTAATTTTTGTCACAAATCAAGCATGGCAAAGAAAGATTCTTGTGTGAAAATCTTACAGACTTCACAGGAGTTTCTATTCCCTGTGAGTGTCAATGAAACACTCCAGTGACTTTTCTCACCAAATAGTAAGAAAGAGCCAGGAATATCCTTTAGAGCTGAAACAGCCCAGGACACAGGGAACACAGCTGAGATGCTCCACACTCAGTGAAAGGGTCTAAACTTCAGCTCTGACATTAGGAAGCAAGAGGTTCAAAGCTGTGCGCTCAGAAAATTATCTCTTTTCTTAGATATACCAATTAGTTGAATAAAAGGTGTTATAACTCTACAAAATTCAATCAGCTCATATATTTGTGGCAATAGCTACACTGCCACAGTATGCAATAACAGATGAGTTCATAACTAAGACCTTTGAGGCTGTTGCCCTTAACCGCTGTACAAGAGGTCCTTCTGAAATGAAATTTTTGGGAGGTTGTATTTCAGACAACCTCAGAATGGGAAACATTGAATTCCAAAATCTTTGCAAAACAGCTCCCTGCCAATCTTTTGATCTATACTGATGACTTATCCTATAGCAGTACATTTCCTCACAATAAATTCTTCATTACACCCACAAAGTCAGTTTAATTACCTCTCACAGAAAAGTTTCCTTTTGATTAAGTCACCATCAAGCTCTGCTGTTTCTGATTTCTGTCACAGGAGTCCTCCTGTGAAAAATGTCCTTATCTCCTGTTGTTTGGGTTTTGGTTTTGGATTTTTTTGTTTGAGTTTCTTTTCTTTTCCAGAATTATTATTGTAAATGGATTTAGGGTCAGGATTTTGCTTTATTCTTAGATCTCAAGGTCGAGAGAAGAGTTTTCCCAAATTTTTCTTTTGGACCTAAGTTACAAACAAACAAAAAGTTTCCAACTTCTGCTACTTGTTTACTCCTTTATTTTTTTCGCAACTTCAGGAATTCAAGTTTTAGACACACTCCTTATCTTGATTCAAGATTATAATTGTCAAGTATCAATGGTCCATTTTCCTCTGAATTTGGTTCTTTTTTGTTTTACCATAAAATTTGCCCTATTTCTCCATTTATGTCTGTCCTCCTGGGGAACATGACATTTTAAATCCCCTGGTATCACAGAGATACTCTATTTCTTCAGTTTTGTCACCTTTCCACATAAATAATTTCTCCTCATGTTTGAAACTCACTTTAACTGCTCTGGACCCCTTTCACCTTACTAAGTCACACTTTCTTCATGCTCCACACACAGCAGCTCACTGATTTCATGCAGCAGATTTCATACAGTTAGTACATTCTCAGCTCATTTCCATTGCTTCCCTACTGTCTTCAAGAGTTTCCTTTACGTTGCCTGTCATAGGCAGACATTTCTTCTCTGCTCTCCTCTTTGTGTCTAGTAAAAACAGTCCTAATTATTGTTTGTCTTTTTTTTCTTTTAATTCCATGTTGATCCACACCTCCTTCCTTAACTCACCGGTCTGAGCCTTCCTCACACAATGTGGATGTTCACCTTTCATCACCTCCCTTGGGATCATCTTTTATCTCTAGGCCCATTCACTGGGCTTTTACTTTCACAGTTGGAAATTTCCCTTTCCCAGCTCCAGATCCAACCTTTCCCCATCCAGATCCCACCTACTGTACTCTGCAGGGGCTGTGATGTTCATTGTTGTTTACTAAGCTCCCAGGAAAAAAGAATGACCGACACACAGCTTGTATAAGTGAAAGTTCATCACCTTCTGTGTACCTACTGTAGGGCCACAATTTAGTTATTTAATACATTTGTCTCCAAACAGTGAGCAGGCTAATTACACTCCTGTTCTCTTGAGCTAATTATTCCCAAGTTAAATTTTCAAACACGGGGTTTTTTTAAAGAACAAAAAGTACCAGGGTGCACTATGAAATGAAACTTCTGGACAATTACAACACTGACAAATCAATAACTGTATTTCACTTTTAATTTTTTTTTCCAGCACAGACTTCCTGGGTACAAAGGAGGCATCTTTACTACTGATGGCAATGTTCCTTTTAGCCGTATTTTATCATGGTCAACAGGTAATGCAAACATTTGATTTACCATTCCCTATATTACTTGCAATTGCAGGATGTGACAATAATTACTTTCAAAATGCCAACTGTCTTTTTATCCACTTGAGCTTTAACAATTTAATAAACCATATGCAGAATCTGATTAAAGAAAGCCCACATCTGACACTGCCTAGCATTCTTAAAGAACGTGTGCAATATTATATGCAGCAATACGCAAGTTATAAAGCAAGGAGCAAACAGGACTTCATTTATCTTAGGTACATGTACAATCCCAGTAGCATCTGACTACCTCGATGTACATGAGTAGGCATAAAGCTAAAATGAAGAAAGGAAATAACAAAGAATAAACCACCCATGAAATAGCATTGTATGTTCATAGAGGAAAAATGCCAGATTTGAGGAAATGAGGAAATTTGCAGTTAAACACCAACACAAACTTCTTAGGGTCACCCACTTGCAAGAATTCTTTCACATGAACCTAGGTCATAAGCAGGATTTAGGGGTCCAGAGCTTTATCCTCAAGTAGGAGCTGAAAAGCCACATATTTCAAGAATCCGTACACAGTTCACAGGGGACTCATATCATAGATTAAGATGTAAAGCAACAAATGCACTGAGTAAAAGTGACCTAAAGCAAGGTGTTTTCTCCACTGCTTCTGGCTGAAAATCTCTAGGCTGCTGTCTGTCAAACAAGCTGACTTCAGGCAGTTTCAGTGACATAAAGGCAAAAGGGACCACTACACTAAAGGATGAAGTAACCACAGGTTCCTTTAGACATTGTTAAACAAGTTCCACATGTTTAAAGATTTCCCCTTCAAGAGCACTATGCTGATTCATACTAGCATTTCTCAATCCTAATTTGAGGAAGGTAATGAGAGGAATGTTGCTGTGATGAATAACACAATATTGTACACTTTATTACAATAACTTTATAAATTGTGCAGGTACCTGCATTCCCTCCATAGGAGAGCAAAAAGAAGGCAAGACCTAAATATTTTAGTTTGCTTTTTTTTTCCTTTTTATTTTCCTTTCAAGTAAATAAGGAATGAGTGGGTAGGGGAAGTAAGGGATTAAATGCTTTTTGTGCCTAGATTTAAGAAAAAATGTACTTTGTCATGTAAAGACCATTTAGGAAAAACATGCAACAAATAATAAATTATCATCCCAGATATGTGATAAGCCTTACAATATTCCAAATTATTCTTAAAATGCGCAAAGATACAAGTCCAAGAGTTGAGAATCATCTAAAGCATGAGTAAGTGGTGAAAAAGAGAACACTGAAGGAGTTGAAGTGGAGCAAGAGTGGCAGTTCTGAGTGTAAATGTCTTCTACATAACGCCAGATCTGGAGTGCTAAATACTGTTTTCCAGCCCAGAGGCCTGTTAGCACAACAGAGTCTTTTTCCATCCTATTAATCTTCACTGTTCCATAAAACAGGGTGGCTGCATTCAAACTGCCCTTGGAAACAGTCCCTGAGATGTATTAACTCCTGCAGGTTCTCTCAAATGATTCAGAGGGCCACTCTATCCATGTAACAATATCCAACAGCAGTGCCCAGAAACAGTTCCTTCTGCTGTTTAATTTCCTATTATTCCTACATGAATGTCTCTGTATAAATGCCAATCAAAAATATTTATAAGAATTTTGTTCAGAGCAATTTTTTAAAAAAACCAAACCAAAACCACCTAAATAGACTGAATTGATGGGGAGCACAGTAAATCCAATAAAGTTGTCCTCCAGCACAGCTTTGCATCGTGCTACTGTCAAAGTATTCTGAAGTAGAATATTTTAAAACTTGCCTCATTCTAGATGGATTTACAAAAAAGATTACTTTTGCAAGCTGAAGCTTGTGGACCCTTAATTTCTGACCAACAACTACTGTTCTTTATCTTTTGTGATTTAAAGCTAATCCCCAATTTTGCACCCAGAATTTTAAGTTAGATTCAAGAAAAAAGTTGTGTGAGGCTGTCTAATCAGACTCAGAGCCTTTCTAAAATCTTCCCTGCACTTCAGCCAACAAATCTTGACTCTGGTGTTAAACCCATAATTAAAATTAGTTGTGTTACTGTTACTTGACATCAGGCTAAATAGATTAATTCCCTCTTAGAAATTCAATTTCATCTAGAAGCACATATTTTTAACACAAGCAATTTATACTTTACAGCAGTGTTTCTGCAAACTAAACTTGAGAAAAAGCACATTGCAGAAGTGGTTTGGATACTTTGGAGGCTAGACCTGTTCTCTTGTAAAATGTGTTCATTTACTGCTTTATCTTTTTAATGAGTTGAGAACATTTTGTATGAACATAAACTGTCCTTTAAAACCTTATCAAAACACAATACCATACATGCTATTCTTTACTAGAAATACATCTCTAGTGAAAATGCAAAATATGAATAGCCTGTTACCCCTGAAAGAAATCTACTGCTGCTGCTTCAAACAGAGGAGGTTTTAAGAGTTGCAAAGTGAATAAAACTGCCCACACCAGACTCTATCCCGTCTTTCTTTCCACCCCAATTAGACCTAATACCAGGCCTTATAAAACAGAGGACAAAATCCTCTCTGGTTTCTTTTAGATTGTCAATCTGAGTATAGATCTTGCCTACCGCAGGGCAGTCACAGGCAACTATGTACCTAATAACCGCTGGATGTCAGGGCACACCTTAGCTCTACAGAGCCTTGTGGGAAGGAACAACTGTCATCCCCACACAGCAATTTATCTGAAACAAGCATGACCTCCTGAACCTTCTTCATGCTTGGGAAAAAGGGCAGGAATGAAGAAATGAGAAGAGGTTGTTCCAACTGAGAAAGAGACATACCTAATTCTGCTACTATCCTTCGGGCTTCTTCATTATCCTTTCTTTATTCATATTTTAGTGTTTCTTCTGTCTGGAGTTAGACTGGTTTTGGTGGTAGAAAGTGTACCTTCAGGATGTAAATCCTCTTTTCTTATTCTCTAAAGAATATTCTGTCCCTCAAATGCTGATCTTTACCTTGTACTTTCATTGCACTCTGTGTAATATATGTTCTCTATTTTCTTCACTCACTATCGGAATTAGGGGTGTTTCACAGAACTACATATCAGGGCAAGGAAACCTGGACATTCCAAGATTTGTGTTGCAGGCAGTCAATTTTATTGGCCCCACCGCAGCCAGGAATAATTCTTAAAACAATCAAATAATAAACCCCAAACTCAAACCTATAAAGTTTGGGTTTAACAAATATCAGAACTTAGCAAAGCTTCTAAAATTTTCTATTTTCAAACCTCATATGAAGGGCACCCTTATATCTTTGAACTGACAGTGTCAACTCTGTGGTCCACTGGTGAGGCAAGAAAAATATTTCATGTTACAATGTGATTATAAATAACCAGAATGACGATATCTACAATGTAAAGACTAGCTGCGGATGTCCTGAGCTATGTTCAGAGATGTGAAATTTTCCTGTACAGCAGCATAAAATATTAACTCTGAAAAAATTTACTACAGCTTTTTGCAAAGCTTTTATTTGTTGTGGTATTAAATATCTGATGCACCAAAAAACTGCTTCTAACCAATCTGTAAAATGCCTTTGGAAATCCCTGCAAAATTATAGTCAGCATTGCTTCAGTACCTGAAGGGAAATTATAAACAGGAGGGGAATCAACTTTTTAAAAGGGCAGATAATGGCAGGACAAGGGGGAATGGGCTAAAGCTAAAGGAGGGAAGGTTTAGATTGGATATTAGGGGGAAGTTTTTTACAAAAAGAGTGATGAGGTGCTGGAACAGGCTGCCCAGAGAAGTAGTGGATGCCCCATCCCTGGAAGTGTTCAAGGCCAGGTTGGATGGGGCCCTGGGTAACCTTGTGTAGATCCAGGCCTGAGGTTGGTGGCCCTGCCAGTGGCAGGGAGGTTGGAGCTCTATGATCCTTGGGGTCCCTTCCAAACCATGCCGTTCTATGATTCATTCTATTGCCTTCTCAGTTGGCTTGCAGAGATAAAAGTCCATTGTGATCTGGTATGATCTCTTTCTTCTAGCACAAAAGGAAGGGGGAAGGAAAGTGAAAAATGATTTTTAAAATATTTAAAAATACCTTTTCTTGACAAAATTTTTGGTGCGATTAATTTTGGGAGTTAATAATCACAAGATGGATGATCAAAGTAATAGAACTAGAAAAGTGATTGTTTCTAAAGGTGACAACATCCAGAGGTCAAGTAAATTACTGTTAAATCGCATACAAGTATCTATCAAGCCAGGTTACTTTTAGCTGTTAGGAAGGAAAGCTCCCTGGGGTACAGTCAACCTGTAAGCCCCCTTGCAAGATGCTTTACATTTCCTTCTGAACAGTTTCCCACTGGTCTCTGCTGGTGACAAAAAATGTGGACAAGGTGAGTCACTAAACAAGACTGAACCCCCTCTTGGTCACTCTTACCCACTGCAGGCTTGCCCTTTACTTCACCTTGGTACATTAATTATATCTCAACCAGTTCCTTAATCCCAGTGCCTCATGGCAAACCATTTGATTCTCTCCCAATTGCAAAATTCATCTATTTGTTGGTGCAATATTTTTCTCTGCCAGGTGTTTGATTATTATTTCTGGTTACATCATCTCAAATCTCACAAATATATTTTCTCTTTCATTTTACTGCACACAGTTATATTTTCATCCTTCTCAGTAAATCCACAGCTTAATAAATCACCCATGGTGCAAGCTAGAGTATCACCTGCCTTACAATACGATTAAGCCTCTCCATCAGTGTAATACACCCAAAATTTCTGGCAGTGCTGGCCTTATACATGTGCCTCTCAGAGAGGCACCCGTGCCTCTCAGGCAAACAACGTGATGTTTCAGCATGTTCCCTGCTTCAGCTAGAAGACAGTTGCCATCTATGTATATATGAATATCCATTTCTATATATACATATATAAAAATACACAGAGCACACACACACATATATATACATGCATACATAAGCTGTGTTGTGCAGGAATCTTCCTTTTATTCTGCACATATACTGCACTGAAAACCATTTAACAGGTTTGTATCTCAAGGTATGAGGCACAGCCACGGGGCATGTACTAAACTGAGACTGCAGACTAGACCCACGATACATCTTCCATATGAGGAAAGGCTGAGAGCTGTGTCTGTCTAGCCCGGAGAAGTGAGAGAGCATGTCATCAACACTTATAAATACCTGAAGGGTGGCTGTCTAGAGGATGGGGCCCAAATCTTCTCAGTGGTGCCCAGACAAGGAGCAATGGGCACAAATAGGAACACAGGAAGTTCCATCTCAACATGAGAACCCAGAGAGCTTGGAGTCTCCTTCTACGGAGATATTCAAGGTCCCACTGGATGCTGTCTTCTGCAACATGCTCTAGGTGATCCTGCTCTAGCAAGGGGAGTTGGACTAGATGATCTCCAGAGATCCCTTCCAGCCCCTAATCTGTGAATCTGTGTGAATCTGTGAATGCATCAGGGATATAGTATTTTAATTGCTATCAAATAACATGTTTTTCTACTACCTTTTAAAAGACTTAACGTGTGAATATGTGCATGTCCCAACAGTACAAATAGCTCATTTTGGTGATGCATATTTGAAAATCCTCTTTAGTGGTGAGTTAGGCTGCTCTATTTAGATTTTTCTGAAAGATGCTCATCCTTAAAAAATAAACTACCTGTCTCTACAGAGTGTTTAGAATGACCCATGTGCTATTTTCTCATGAAATTAATTTTATTTGAAACCACATATGAAAAGGAGAACATATTTATTTCATACTGATATGTTCTGATACCTTATCTCCTGTCTGGCTCACTATCTAACTAATAAGGAGGTGTTGAAAAGGAAAATAATTCTGTGAAAATTTCCAGCCACTGACCATAGCAGTAATATGACAAACAATGTTTTGCCCAAGATTGCTCTGAGACACTCACCATGCACAATGCAAAGTAATAATCTCTTTTTCTGGCAATGAAATCAAATTCTTTCAGAGTCAAAGATCTTCAGCAGCACTGAAGGCGGTTACATGCCAGGAGCAGCCTGCCAGGATGACAATACAGTGTCTACTCTTGTCAGGTTTTATTTTTGCCTTTTTTATCTTTCTGGAACTACAGCTTGAATACACAGCAAGGCTGGATTTTCTGTGGCGTGTTCAAGCAAAAGAAGAAATCAATGAAATGAAGGAGTTAAGGGAGCATAATGAAAATATGCTACGAAATATTTTACCCAGCCATGTTGCCCGTCACTTCTTGGAGAAGGATCGGGATAATGAAGTATGTATCAGTTTTATTTTTTGATACTATTGTCTACTTAGCAAAAAAAAAAAGCAGATCTGTTAAGAAAGTTAGAACTTAGCTCTCAAGATTCATTGCTCAAATACTGCAAATATTTGGTATCAGATCCACATTAAAAAAAAATCATGTTTTAAAATTAAGGGTTTCTGGAATTCTAGAACCGCATTTGGAGTGGTGTTTCCACATTAAGGCTCACCAGTAGGAGACACGTGAACCTACTAGAACAGTCTAGCATGGAGCCATGAAGATGATTTAGGGGTTTTGGGCACATGACCTATGAGGAGAGGCTGAGAGAGATAGATTCATACAACCTTAAAATGAAAAGGCTGAAAGAGAATCTCATCATTGTCTTCAACTACCTAATTGGTGTTTGTAGAGAAGACACAGATAAAATCTCCTGTGTGCAAGTGAAAGGACATGAGTCAATGACATAAGTTGCAGGAAGAAAAATCTGTTAGATAAAAGAGAAAAAAAAAAAATCCCCAGGAAAATGATTCTCACATAAAGGCTTAGAAAGGTTGTGAAATTTCCACTTTGGAGCCCTCAGCTGAACAAGGCCATGAAAGACTTGAGCTAATTGGCCCTGCTTTGAGTGGGAACTGTATTATATGACCTTCACAGGTCCCTTCAAACCTATGAGTCTATGAAAATCTAGTATTTCTAAAGAAGATACATACATTTAAGAGAATGCCTGTGCAACCTTAAGATAACCTAGGGTTGCAGAGGTAGTATTACAGCCCTGACAGTTATTATGGAAGGAATCTGTTCAACAGGCAGCAACAGACCTGAACGCCTCACATCTTCAGACTCAAGAGAACATTTTTGCTGTTCCATATTGCCCCTGAATTGCAGCTAAAATACACCCATTTCAGAAACATAGCTTGTCACTGTGTTCCTAAAGATTGTTTGCAGTACACAAAGAAAACTTTGATAAAGGAGTATCTGGATAAAGAAAATTCCAGAATTTGTTTCTGAAAGAGGCAGTACTAATCTTTACCTGAAATAAGGCAAATGAGTATTATAATATTATCTATGAATAAAGACTATTGTATGGTGAAACTGGAATTTTCTAAGGTAATGCTGGAATTATCTTTTATAATGAAGAGATTACAAATGTTACAAGATTCAGGTTGCCAGCACTGACATATCTATTCATTGTGAAGCATCAAGGCTACCCTTTTCTGACTGTACATTTTAGAAATAGATGTAGCCAGATGAATTAGGCTGCACAATGAGGAATCATTGTGTTCTGAAGATGTGATTTCACATATCACCTAGGGAAGGACGACATAGTGAGAAGCTACAAGAAAAGGCACTTTAGAAATCAGAATCTTGAGGAATTTTACACTCTGTGGGCATTAAATTGCTATAAAAACACAGCTCTGCACATGAGAAGCTGTGTGTGTGAAAGCAATCAGGATAAAATCTTTCACTGCAAATGGAGCAGACCCTAATACCAACCATGAGTGTTTTCTGGCATATCTGCATTATGGATTTTCAGGGAATACGTGTCCTCTCTTACACATTCATTCACATACACTCACATGCATAATAATCTTCAGGAGCAAACAGATGCCCCATGGATCACTGCTGATGCTTCAATAATTTGGCACTGAATTGAATTCTACCACCCCTGCTTTTTGTAAGGCAATTTCCAGAGTGACTATACTTGGGGATGATTTATGCAGGAACTGGCTAGCTGTAGCATCTCGCAGATTTCAGTACAATCAATCCTGCACTTGTCTGGCCATTAAGTTAATTTCTCTGCTCTCAAAAAATGAATTCCCAAATGTGTACAGTAAGCATTTTCTCATGGATGTATTATTTCTGTTTTGTTGCTTCTTACCAAAAATAGAAAAACAGAGCAGCTGAAAGCTCAGTCAGTTGTTTGCTTTCTTCAGGATCTGAGGAAAGAGCATGCTTGAATGTATATATGCTTCCTGTGGCACATATTGTCTAGTCTTCCATAAACATCCATGAACTAACTTGTGTATTACTTTTTGCTGTACCTATGAAAGGGAGTAAGTGTCCTTAGTGTACAGTTTACATGACCCAGCAGATGTTCTTCAGTGAAACCGTAAGGCAGAAAGGGAATCAATCGTGGTTTTTTTCTCAATCAAAGCTTTGCAGGGTCTTTGGAAATGAGCTGAATTTTCGCACTTCTACTGTAGGTTACATTTTTAAAGAGTTTAGATAAGTGATGTTGGAGTTGGGTTTTTTTGGGAGGTGGGTGGGTGTCTGTCCTTGGCATTTTTAAAATCACAATTAGTTTTGTTCCTAAAATTTATTTTGGTTCAGAGAAAAACAGACCGAATTTTCACTTACATACTGACAAGAACCCATCCATAAATAAATCTGCCATTCAGTACCAGAGTGAATTATATGAATAACGTAAGTGGAAGCTTATCCCAGGACATACTTTATCCTAATAGCCTCCTGTGTCCGATCCCTTATAAGCTGCTTTCTGTCCCCAGTATACTCCATTATCACCCTCACTTCTGTTTCCCCCTCCTTTGAAACCCTAATAGCAAAAGCATCTCCCACAGCCAGGGAACCAAATAGCTCCACATTCACCTAAGGAGAACCACAGTGAACCACAGAGTAAGAGTACCATGAAAACCTGTGAATAAACAAACTTGTACAGAGTTGCAGTAGTGTGATGTATAAATTATGCACCAGAAAATGTGGTAACTGAGATAACTCTTTACAAAGTGGTCATAATACACATTTTAAATGGTCCCATTTGATCCTTGTTAATCAAATGTGCAAACATTTATGAGACATGACTTAAAAATAATAAATAATAATCATTAGGTTCCTTTTACTTGCCTAACAGTGTTTGACTCTCTAGAACTCATGCTTACAAATGAATCCTTCATTTCTTCGAGTGGTTCCCCATATAAATTAAAATTAAATATTCTATTTCATTTTTGCTAGTGTAGCCCCCTGACCTCAGAAACAGAAAGAGCAGGCTTTCAAAGAAAGGGCAAACCCTGCATGCAATCTGTGATAAAAATGTGAGAGCTGTCAGCCTCGTCCTGTTGAACTTGGCTAACACTTAATATATTAATGCTAACCTCAGATATTGAGGTATTACACATGCAAAAATAAGAAACCTACTTTAATTACAGCCAAATATGTTCTCTTCCCTATATTACCCCTTCAACTCATTTTTCTTCATTGTTCTTTTAGGAATTATACTCTCAGTCCTATGATGCTGTTGGTGTGATGTTTGCTTCTATTCCTGGATTTGCTGACTTCTACTCCCAGACTGAGATGAATAACCAAGGAGTAGAATGTCTGCGCTTGCTGAATGAAATCATTGCAGACTTTGATGAGGTAATACCAGCTACAGGATAAAAATCTGATAGTGCTTGAATGATGAGTTCCAAAATACCTAATTAGTCATCCTACATTATAAAATTTAATAACTATTCTGCTTCCAATAACTCTCTGGCTTTTTAACTCCAACTAAAATTTTCTATTTTGCTTTTTTGCACTTAATCTTTCCAAACTTTACTCTGAATGACCTAGTGAGATAGAGACTGAAATCAATATATAGACTTGAGTATAAACTTGCATAAGTAAAATCACAATCGGCTCCAGTGTATCTAGAAGTAGAACATGCCTTAGTTCTGCGGAAGAAAGAGAGATGAAGATATTTTCAGTAGTTCTGGAAAGTATTGGTCTAAATCCAAACAGATAAAGATGTTCTGGAGACATTGGTTGCATGGACTCAAGAAATGTTAAAGTCCAATTAAAGGTGGTGCACACAGTTCAGATGCAAATATTGAGTAGAAAATGAAAAGTGGTGACATATTCACTGAAGCGACTTGTCTGATCAGGTATGTTATACAGAAGCAAATGAAGTAAGGTGCTTGCTTTACTGAGAAATCTAGAGGTGAAGGGAACAAACATAAACAAGCAATTCTGATGAGCAAGGCAAGATTAGTACTGAATCGGACAGCAGGAAACAGGGCACATGAGTAGCAAGAAAACATACAAAAACACTTAAAAAATCCTACCCAAGAAACTCAGGTTCTGTTTAATCTCTGTTTATCCCAAGGATTTTTAAAATTGACTTTTGCATTGTGGTAGAGTGTCAACTGAAGAAGTGACAAGTGTCTTGTCAGCATAAAATTAAGATGTAGCTCAAGAGAACAGAATTTGTTCCATCAAAAGTAGACAGAGTTGGATCTCACATCCCACATGAGCTATGCAACCATGGAGTAATTGCCTGTATCAGAAAAAGGAAAAACCCCACTCAGGTTGGAGTTTGAAAAAAGAGAACATTTTTTACCACTTTGGCTTTCAACTCAAAACGCATTATCAGACTGCGATAATTGGTTGAGTTTTTGAGAGAGGACAAGGCATACTTAGCCTTTTTATCTAGACCAGGATTCTGCCCATAGATTAAGCATACAGAAAATTTTATTCTCAGAAAACTAAAGCATTTGCTGAGTTCAGACCTCTCCTGGGTTTAGAATACAGCTGAATGAAGATTTGAGAATCAGCATTTACTTTTCTTTTTTTCATTTTAAAAAAGATTTATTTACTTCTACCTCCTTTCTACTTTAAAAGCCTATCTCTCTTTGAGGATCTAACCTATAATTTTTGGTGTGGTTTGGTTTGTGGGGCTTTTTTGCTTTGAAGAGCAAGTATCTCCAAGGACTTCAGAAGAAGGTACTGGAGGAAAAGATGAAAGTGGAAAGTATACAAATGAGAAAAAGAGATTAAGGAAAAAATATCATTTTTCTTTTTTTATTCCAACCTGAGCAACAAGTATCTAAGGCTTCTTACAAGTTTTGAAGAATTTATTTTCAGTTTACTCTTCTGGTGGAAGTTGTCTTAATTTCATAACTGGAAAACAAAGGCACAAAGGGGTAACTGACTTTCCTGCATTTTTTTCCCTGCCAGAAGCTAGAATCTAAATATGAATGCTGATAAGGGTCTTAAACCCAGATCTGAGCCTTCGCCCTGCTCATCCTAAGAATCTGTGTGGGGAACATACACAGAGTGTATGTAATAACTGGACCAGGGTTGAGATTACCGAACTCTGACAGACAATGAAATTGAGAGTTTATCCATATAATTGATCAGATCCTAAACTTACTATTGTAAAATTGAATCATTCACAGGGGACACATTTCTCTGCATTCTAGTACAAAACTAGTCTGCTATGAGTAGAGTTCAGTAAGGAGTTAAGCTCCTGCCCTGCTTTCCCTATAGGTATAAATACCTGCCTCTTATCTCTGAGATCTCACTCAGCTGTCAACATGCTTCTTGATTAATAGCTTTGTTTTTCTTTCCAGATCTCACTGAAATGATTATGGCTCAAACTTAATGTAAAGCCTATTGCTATGAATTAATTTAAAATATTTTATCATGCACGTTCATATTATCTCCATAAACAGAAATCCATTGCTGCTGTAGCAGCAGTTACTGAAGGCAAGATTTTCATCAAAAGCCCTAAGAAAATATTACATTCAGGCCCCTAACACCTGCTCTGTAATTAATAAAGGACCTAATTAGGGACTGTATTATGTCCCAGACATGTTTAGTTGAATAATAGATATGTTCTTGGTATGGTTAGTAATGAAATTATGTGATCCCCTGCTGACCGCTAACCTACTTCCAGCATGGTCATGCCATTAGTTTTTCTGTCTAAGCAATCTAAAAGGTGATATGCAGACAAAACAACTGAAGCGAGCCACCCTACCCATGGAAAAGGAAACAGAAGTCATTTCAGGTATGAGTTTCAGGGCCAATAATGTTTCCGTGTTATGACTGACACTACATGATGTCACTATTCCTTGTTTTTCATGAAGCTTCTCAACAAGATTGCCTGTGGTCTTAATATAGCCATAGAAATGAAAAATAGATGTACAGCTTGAGAGCAGAGCAGATCTCTTAGCCATGGGAAAACTGTGCTCCTCAGTATCACATGAACACCTCTGTAGAGATACCCAAATGCATAAGCTGTAGCATAGGAGCATAAGACATTTGAGATACCCTAGATGAATTGAGACACCCACATGGTACTATCAGGTCCCATACCGCACTGTCAGAAAACTCATGTTGTTCTGGAGATAGCCATTGGAGGGTATTCAGAGGTCTAGATGACGCTGAACACCTATGTTTAGGCAACTGATTTGAGTTCCTAATCTCACATCAAATTCTACACAGTGAATCCCTTCATTTCCTTACATAAATAATAGTAGTAGGGATGCTGTGTCCACAGGGCTATGAAGATGTTTCTGAATACAAATTGACCTGTATTGGAAAATGTGATAGGTGCATGAGAAGATCTGGATTATTTCTCTCTTCTTTTTAGGGGAGTTTCCTTGTAGATAACTTAGAATGCAGATCCACTATTTGATTTTCCAGGCAATGGGTCTATGTTAGAGTCCAAGGCAGTCAAAAAACCCCCCAAAACACCCCAGTGAACAGTGGAATAGAACAACTGCACAGGGTAGGAGCCCATAGAGGAGTCAGGTTGTGTCTGCATCTTTCTTAGGCAGCTGAGGAAACCTGGTTCAAAAGTCAGTTTGGGGGAGTTTGTGATTGAGACTTCTATAAGCAGCTTCCTTTATTCAGGATTTCTTTTTCCCTGATGGCTCACAAATCTGTTGATTTGCAAATTATACAGGCTTCCAGTCAACTGGGGTAGAATGGAAGATGTTGATTTCTGAACAAAAAAAATTACTTGTTTTTTTTTTTTTAATTTGACATTCAGATCAATATAGAATAGTTACATATAGAACAGTTATATATAATTTCCTATTTTGTACCCAAGCACAGAGGCGCTGACAGTAGCAGTTCAGACATCAAAAACCAAACATGAACATTGAAAAAATCTACTTTCTCAATTACCCATTTTTACATGACGACTGTAGTCTTAAGCCACACACAGAGCTAAACTTTTCTTAGAGGTGCTGTGTTAAAAGTATTGGAACATTTCTCCTGAAGACTGTGAGGTGTGAAGGATTTTTTTTTTCTTGTAATAACTTTTAGCCTTGTTAATCTATCATTTGTGTATCTTAGTGATGTTACACTTGGGATTTGTGCTTTAATAAGAGCTTTCTAGTTCATAGGCTCTTCCCTCCTCCCCCCCCATTTTCTTTATCCTGCAGTGATTTGCATGCTGTTTATGACAACGGATTTGAATATATTATGTTGCTACAAATAGAGGTTTCGGCAGAATGCAGGATCCTGCTTTCAGACTTTGATGATTACTTTGCAATTATGTGCCATGTCCTGGAACATTCTCTTTTGTTAATACTTCCTACATGTTTCATCGGGTGTGTATATCCCAGGGACTGACCTCCATATAACCTTGGCTGTACATGAATTGCGGCATCAAGCCATTAGTTGCTTTTCAGATACCAACCACATTCTAGTGTTTGAAAATGTTCCCTGGACTATCTTGGTAAATTAGCAAGCCTGTTTAAAATGTCATAAAAAATAGCAGCTGATTCAAGACTGAGTTGGAATATCTCTCCCTAATATTGCAATCCATCATCCTGCCATACTGTGAAGAAAGTAATTGGTAAACAAACCATTATGTGAAGAAGGGAAGAAGCTATCTAACAGACAGGATAAAGCAGGAAAAAAATAGAAATTTGGAAACAATGATGAATAAGAAAAAAAAGATAACTTGAGATTATTCCTTCTAAATTGCCCAGCAGCTAATAGGTTCTTTCTTTCCTAAAAAGACTAATTTTAGATATTTATCATACATTTTAAATTACTGTGCTGTTTGCTGTTGCTTCCAGCAACCATCTGGAAATTAAAATATAGGCTGTTTTTAACCAAGACCATTTTCTCCCCTTGCCCACACACCTGGTGCTCTCAGACAACTCACAAAAGCAGAGCTACAAGAAACAATCTTTTTCTTTAAGAGAGCAGTTGGAAAAGCAGCCCTTGTAGAAGGAAAACGTACATAATGGGCTTTTCTGGCAGTTTGAAGAAAAATGAGAAGCAGGTCAAGATTCTGGACTTTCCTGACTTGGAAGGGAGCCATTAACCATATGGATTTGTATTCCCTGTGTGCAATGCTGTGCAGCCTCCCATTAGAGACAGATGGTACGATATCTGCACACGGACGGCAAAGCTTCCAAGACCCCAGTGCTCTGGCTGACGTACACTGTGGTTAGTTCAATGGCAGGGGATATTTTATGTTATGCCTTTGGTATGTTTCTCCCTTTGAATGAAATAATCCGTTTAGTTTTTAATTGACAGGAAACTCCAACCCACAAGATGGAAAAAGAATGCATGGCAGTGTACAAAAGAAAGGCAATATGCTCTGTTAGATTTTTTTGCCTGACCACAGCGAGAATTTTTTTCATTAAATCACAGGTTGATTCTTTAGAACTGAAAGTTTGAAAATCCTTGTTTCTGTGAACTGTTATTTTTATTTCCAGGACTGCCTAACTATATAGATACCTAAATTTATTAGATAACATACTGCTTATCATGACATTTCCTGGGGTATTTTGGTGTTAACATCAGAAATATGTGTTTCTAAAACCTGTGATGAAGTGACATGTGCCCCTGTCCCATATAAAACTTGTCATTGATGCAGTTCACATCTCTGCTTAGATGTCTCAAGAAATGTTACTCTCTGGCTTCTATTTCATGGAAAGTCCTAAGTTTTACTGTGAATATGGACTTAGAATAGGGACCAAACTGTTACTCCCACTCCACTCGATGCTTTAATCACTTGGCTAAATTTATTCTTACTCTTCCATATTGTCAATCTGACAAGTTCTTTATGCCTACATGGCCAGTATCGGTATCCCAAACAGATACAGGTGTTTGCCACTTCCCATCGGTTCCCTGTATTTTTTTGTAAAAGGAGAAAATACATAACAAAAATTCAGACTGAATGACCCAACAGACATACAAGTGCTAGGTCTGACAGTAAGTTGAGTGAAACATGGGATACAGGAGGACCTGATTTCTCATTGAAGTTCTTTGGAGGCATCTCCCTCCATTGACTGTGTAAGACAGTTAAAATGGTTATTTGCAGTTGGACTGAATTCCCTTCAATACTGGTCTCATCACCTGAAATGAGGACCTATAGCAGCACTTAATTTCTAAACTGAGTTTTAGGATTACCTTTAAGTGATGGAGTCTTCTTATATTCACACACACTCACACACACAGTTTATCTTCACTAATTTTCAGTGATTATACCTCAGAAAATGCAGGACTCATGTTTATTTAAGTTAGGCTAGAATATGCATATCTTATCATATCTATTTTGTGATTAAACAGATTTACAGAGCATAGCAGAATTAAGCTTGGACGCATGCTGCAAAGTCCTAGCTCAGTGTGCCCCAGAACCCAGAAGGAACTGTGTGCCATGACCAACTGGGAGATACCATAAACATAATGATAAATTTTGAAATCAGTAGAAGCAATTTTTAATAAGAATTACAGAAGTAACGGTGCTTTTTTACATCTGTATTAGTTACTAGGTGAAGAGAGATTTCAAGATATTGAAAAAATTAAAACGATTGGCAGCACATACATGGCTGTGTCAGGATTATCACCTGAAAAACAGGTAAGAGAATGCTTTTAAAGAAGCAAAGCTTTTGGTGTGTCCAACCATTCATGCTACAGAATATTAGTGCTATCTTTCTGATGGTCATAGAGCTGTGTTTGCTAAAAGAAAATAGACATTTGGGGCTTCTGTCAGACAACAGTTGCACTTCTTGATGAATTGAAATGCCATCTTGTGCTCGGAACAAAAACCATATGGATTCTTTCCTCAAATTTAGGCTTATAAGAGATGAAAAAAAATCCTTATTTCAGTCACACTGATGTGAATCTAGAGCAGGGCTATCTATATCTGCAGACATACTCTAAAGCTACCAGCATAACCTGGACTGGAATCTCGCTGACAGGCGCTAATAGTCTATGAAGCAAGAGGATTTATTACCTGACAACATACTTATCAAGTATAAGGTCTCATTTATGTGTATTTATGATGATGTAGCTGTGTATCTACAGACAGTGTGAAAAACTATACACCAAAAAGAAAGGAGAGCCATCAGTTCAGATGAAGAACATCACGAAGCCAGGAGCCTGCACACTACCCACCCTTCCAGAGGTGCAAACCAAGCTGAGGGAAAATCAACCACAGAGGACACATGCACAATCACAGCCATAAACCTCAGACAAGTCAAATGAGAGAAATACATTCAAAATTACACCCAAGAATATGCCTGGAAACAGGGTCTCCAAAGAAATAATGTGAGGCTCTAAAATACTTGCAGCAAGAAGTTGGCTGTTGGTGAAATCTGTCTTGCTTGGCAACCAGTGCCTCTCTCCAAGGAAGAGCACCACAAAAAAGATTGTGCTGCCCCAGATCAGCCACAGAGTGGGAATCAGATCTGCCCACATTGATTGCAAGTGCCAAGAAAGCAGAAGCCACTGTGAGCTTTATAAACTAGAAAATTTCCATTGTTTGTTTAGGTTACACTCTAAAACATGTGGAGTGTAACTAGCTGAGCATCTACCACCTACAGAGTAACAAGCGATGCTGACAGATAGAAATCAACAAAACTAGGCATGGATGAGTTCTCTGCTAATGTTCCAGCTCAAAATGCTTCTGTAGAGGGATGAGCCAAGTAGGACTGAACACCAGGGAAGTAACTGGTTACTGCTACACAGCTCCTAAACACTTCTTTTGAGTCTTGATGTGGGTAAAAATTCAAGGCGAGAAAATCTTTCACTCATCCATTTTCTTGAAATGTAACAGTCTAATGGATTTTTTATATATGTTTTAAATATACTTCTCTTCATATATACATGTCTATCACCTTGTCAGCGTCTAAGAGGTGAGGGCTGCTGAGGAACATTGGAACGCTGTGAACCAAATGAGGCTGATGATAAGGACTGAGCACGGTGTGAAGAGAACAGGGAGATGCCAGAGAAATGCTTATGTTCAGGATTAAACAGTGAAGATGACGAAAATTGCAAAGAGCTGGACTGCAAGAACCAGAGGGGCCCTTGCAATGCTTCGCTCCTATGGACTGGAAATTTGTTTAATGAGAAAGTTACCTGGCTTCAGAAGAGATGGTGACACCACACCATTATCTGGCCAAAACCACAGCTTTTCCTTACTCCACTGCTCACTCAGAGAAAAAATGAGCGTTCTGTCCTCTTTTGGGACTCCCTGCCTCACCATCTGCACTATTAATGTTCTGGGGAGACCAAAACCCACTCCCAGACCACATCTGTTTATTGACTGTCTTGTAGGAATAGGAATGGAGGGGAAAGAGCATGGAGTGACTTGACTGCTCTAAGCAGAAGCCATTAATGAGTTACAGAATAGCCTTTTGTCCCCCACTTAACCAGCCCTAGGTTGTCTGGCTTGCCCTGTTGTCCCTGTCACTATTCCATACTGGAGAGCACTGGAATTGGTGCTTTTCCCGAGTGGCACTTTCAGCAAAGGAGAATTATGTCTTTCACTTACTTTACTTCTTCCTTGCATGGGTCATTCCTGGTTCTCACTAGGTTTTGCCCCTTGCTCCTAAGGTATCTCAGTCCTCTCTATGCTTTCTTTCTCAGCCTTAGATTTCACATACTTTATTAACTCCCATGACTGCCTGTCCGACAGGAAATTACTGTCTTAGGTACATCACTCTAAGCTTCTCTCTGTTCAGGTATAGAAATGATGCAATATAAATGGGAAACATTACCATTAATAATACCTATGTCTCTTGGGTCTAGCTTATTGAGACTGCTCTTACAAATTCCAGATACTTCGTACTTGGTGGGGACTGGTAGGAGCTGGGCAAAGGCAAAACTTTTCTAACATATTGGTTTATAACTTGCTCCTCAGCAATGTGAAGACAAATGGGGGCATTTGTGTGCTCTGGCTGACTTCTCCATAGCTCTGAATGAAAGCATACAGGAGATCAACAAGCATTCATTTAACAACTTTGAACTCCGTATTGGTAAGCATAGCTCAAACATGGGAGTTAAAATGGGATGATGTCTGCAAGGATCAGACAGAAGCATGGCAAGGTCATGTGTAATTTAAAAGACTCCAAATACTGCCCCCTCTGTTTTTAATTTGACTTAACCCCAGGCAAAGTTAGAAATATGAAATCCTCCGTTTGCAGAATATGGGCCCAAATTAAGGGTCCTTGGGGCTCTGAGTTTTAGTGAATTGTGAATGGGTAGTGTAATTAAGTTACCGTCTTTAGCAAGTCTGCCCAAAATACCACAGATGTAACACAAAAAGTGAACTGGGCAATCCAGACCTAACAACAAGCTTGTCACTGGCTTGCACAGTCTCTAATTAATCTCCTTGGTTTAGATTCTTCTTCAGTAAAGGAGGAATAGTAACTTATCCTAAACCCTGTGTGTAGTACTTTGGTTTAGCACAAAAATTGAATTCCAGTTTTGACCTGACCTGTCTCAGTGGAAGAAGCTCTGAAGTGCTGTGATGGGGAATCAGTTATCCTGGGTGGCTAGTGGGAAGGGACATGCAAAGATAGTGTGAATATATGGCATGTAGCAGGAGCAAATCTTATGGCTTCTCATGGATCACTGGCCAAATTCAAAAACCACGTGGAAGAAACAAGTCCTTTACAGACAACCGTGCCACAAAAAAACTGACGCATATTCATCAGCAACCACATGGATGGTGACAGCTTTATTATCAGTGATCTGCACTTTCTAAGAGTTTTGAAAACTCCCAGTTCCAAGATTTCTCAGGGAATATGTATTCACTCTTAGTAAGTGTGGATCACTTGCAAAGATTCCATAGTTTGAATGTGACAGTATTTGGAAGCCATTTCTATCACAAATTTTAGCTATTCTTAAAAAAATCTTAAAAATCTAAGATTGTTTTCCTAAAGATGTGCCTAAATGTATTCTGAAATCACTGCAGTAAAAAATCATCTCTTTGATATTACTTCTTGTCTTGAATTTATGCAATGATCTTACAAGATAGAGTCTTTCAGTAACTTCATAGAATACTTTAATGTTTTCACTTAATGGAACATAAAAATATAATTTCTTGACTGTATAGCACTAACATGGTCACCTTCAAGAATTGTACACGCAGAAAGATACTTCCAGAGCCATCTTACCCAGTACATAAGAATCAATTTGCAGGAGCTTTGGCAATAGTGCGCAGAATACAGATGATACAGAAGTATTGTGGTTCCACTGAGATAGTTGTCTGTAAAATAACTCTGCAGATATCACTTTTTGTGTTCTAGCTCTTCTGGATTTCTTTTTTTTTTTCCCTTATTTTCTTTCAATACAAGCCTCTTCCTTAAGCTTAGGGATAAGCATATCTGAACCAGGTTTCACCTGTTTCTTAAGTGTAAATATGGTTTTCAGCTGTTCTTGTCTAACTGGATACCTCAATTTTTATTTTTATTTTTTTCAATAGGGATTAGCCATGGCTCTGTCGTAGCGGGAGTTATCGGTGCTAAGAAACCTCAATATGATATCTGGGGCAAAACAGTTAATTTAGCGAGTCGAATGGACAGCACAGGTGTTAGTGACAGAATACAAGTGCCTGAAGAAACGTATCTGATCCTGAAGGACCGAGGATTTGCCTTCGAATACCGAGGAGAGATCTATGTCAAAGGTATCAGTGAACAGGAAGGAAAAATCAAAACATATTTTCTTCTAGGAAGAGTTCAACCAAATCCTTTAATCTTACAACCAAGAAAACTGACTGGACAGTATTCGTTAGCAGCTGTTGTATTAGGACTTGTACAGTCTCTTAACAGGCAAAAACAGAAGCAAATCCTTAATGAGAACAACAACTCTGGAATCATAAAAGGACATTATAACCGGAGGACTTTGCTCACTCCTGGTGGATCTGAAGCAGCAGCCCAGGCAGAGGGGGCTGACAAAAGTGAATTGCCATAATCAGCATTTTGTTTGTGTTCTTTTTTTTGTATTTCTTTTATATATAAAAATAAATATACAAATAAAAAGGGTTTAATTTTTTTTAGAAGAAGTGTCATTATTTTCTGGTGTGGCATTTTGATGAGAGTCAAGTTCCCACATTTTACCAAGTGGTGCTGGCATGTCTCCCCCATCCCCAGCTGTGATTAAATTCGGAATGTCCAGACATAGTAGCTGTAGGCCACCATTTTGCTGTGCCAGATACCTGCAGAAAAGGGGCAAAAATAAACCTGGAGGGATTTAGAACATAAATTGATCAAGGAGTTAATGGTGGGCAAAAGAGGGAATACTGTCCAGACTTTGCAGGTGAAAGCAAAGGCATATAGAGATTGAGTACGTTCTCCCCTTTAGGTGCCTCAAGTAGAGTTATGCATCTAAGCTACCTGCCCAGCATTCATAACCACCAGGGAAAAGCTAGTCAGTACAGCCAAATGAATTTGAGGTGTGCTATCTGCCCAAATGTGAGGATCTGGGAGATAGAAGAGATGGATCCTGTCCTAAACCCACTGATTCTGTTGAGTCTACTGGCTTGGGGCTCTTAAAATAGCCTGAGTCACTGCTTTGTAGACAGATAAATTGCATGTTGGTACCCACCTGGCCTCTTGCATCCACGTCACAAGGTCTCTCCTCTTTTCACTGTGTCATATCTGTCAGTCCCATTTTGGAGGGCTGAAAACCGCTATGATATCTTGACTATCACAAGACACATATGAATAGATGACAGAATTACACCTTGACTGACATGTCTGGAGTCTACAGCTGAGTCTACTGTCCAGTCAAGGAATTAATCAAGTTCCCTGGTGCCACTTTCCAGAGCTTAGCTCTTAACCCCATCACCAGTGTGAGTTCTCAGCAAAACACGGGTTATCTGAGGCTGGAAAACGAGTGCGTGCTGAAGTACAGGAGGAGATGAAGCTCACCACTAACCTCCTCCTCTGTTGCCCCAATAGAAAGAGAGGCCAAGACTGAGGATTCCCCCTAATTATCCGTGTGCCAGCACAGACACAGTCCTGCTGGGATGCTACAATGGCACACCTAGGTGTTACAAGCCCTGCATCAAAAGGAGGATAACTTTTGGGGAGTGACTAATCAACTTCCCCTTGGAAACAATAAATATACAGTACAGGTTTCTATATGCATTGATTCACACCAACCTATCAAGCTCATAAATGAACCTCTCATCACGTCTGTATGCTCAAAGGAGCTGTTTTCTCTCAGTAAAAATTAACTTTAAAGTACATCACAGATGAAAGTAGCAGAACCTGTAATCACAACAGCAATTCCAAGATAAGACACACACACACACACAAACAATACAGGACAACATATACATGCCTTACTTTTTGCAGACCTTAAAGAAAACTGAGGTTTCTTGGAGCATCACCACTGAATCAGGCATATTTTTAAAAGATGGCCAGTAGGAAGTCTTGATTCCTACATTTTATAAGACACTATTGTTTACTAACAAAAGAGGTACCAAAAGATAAAAGTGTTTAACTGCAGTAAGATAAACATAATCCTTTTCATAGTAAAATAACCTGATAGTTTTTTGGGGCAAAATTTAATCAGCTGAGTGCCTTCCTCAGAAAAAGAAAATAATAAAAATGGTCAAAATTATTTCACAGAAAATTTATCACTGAATGCTGGGTCTGAGCACAGAAAGCAAGAGCAGTCTGAAATGTTATACCCAGTGGTGATGCTGCCAGCAGCTGAGCTCTCATTCCAAATTAATTACTCCTTTGAATCCCCACAGATATAATTTTTTATGTGACACAGTGAAAGCTGAGCCCCTTAGCTAACCCAAGCCAGTTCTGATATTGTAGCAGATGAAGACAAGTAAGGCTTAGCATCTGAAGGAGTTAAATTAATTTCACATTTGAAGTGTTATTTGAGGTTCTAAAGAAGGAAGTTTTGGCTGGTTTAAACAGCTCATGAACAGCTGTCCTCTCCTTTGCAGCTTATTTCTGTGCTGGATGGGTTCAATTCTGATTCTCTAAACATTTAATTCTTGCTAATATCCCAGCAGAACTGCTTTTCTAATTCTCACCACTGCTGCCAACGGCTGTAATGACAATTAATAGTGAGTGGAAGGTGTTAACTAGATAACAGGATTGGAGACTGGAGCTGTGAGGGCAACTTCACTGCTCCTTAGCACGAGCCCAAATCTCCTGCCTCACATTGTAGACACTGAGGGCCTTCTGTGTTATCCCTCTCAAAATCCCCATCAGCATAACCATGTTCCCAAAGAAAATTCTCTGCTATGAAGCATGAGTCTGTGTTGACCAGATAAAAAGTTTGCTAAATTAGCTTGTGTCCATAAATAATTCTTTAGTCAGGAATGTCACCTGTGACTGCTGCAGGTAAGTCCCTGCTTGGGACTATTTGTCTACACCAGATGGCTATTCATCACCCCAGCAATTACACTGCTTGTACCTTTTCCAAGTGTGATGACCTTAAAGGTTCACCAATGTTATTTCCCACCGTAGTATCTACTTTCAGCCAAGCAACGGCTATTATTTATGCTGTCAGCCTTCTAGCTTTACTCCATGACTTTATGGAACCATTAGAGTATCCAGATTTCCCTCACAGCGCTATCTTCAGGGTTTCTTGTTCATATAAGATAGAATTGCTCATACAATAAGGATCTATAAAGGATCTTTGAAACATGCATGCCTGAGTTAATAAAGTTAAATTGCCTTGAATCTTTGGCCAACAAACTAGCCAACATTGAGAGCTTCCCTAGATTTTCCCCATTGAGAGGAGAAAGCCTTGGCAGAAACTGACCGTACTCCTTGACATCACCTTATTTATTTCTAGAAATTTGCACTACAGAAACAAACAGCAGCCAGCTGCTTTCCCAGAAATTTGTACCTCTGTCTCCCTGTATGCTCTGCTGACTTAAATATTTTCTAAACAATCAGGCTGAAATCCACAACTTTCTTCTCTGTAAAGCAATGTGCAATCAACTACATCAAGGGCAGTTTATTCCAGCTTTGAAGTACTCATTCTTAACCATTAAAGTAGATGGGATATTGACTATCTGGACAATAGTTCTGTATCAAAAATCATTACTCTCTAATGCCCCAAGCACATATTTCACAGAATCACAGAATCTATGGGGTTGGAAGGGGCCTCCAGAGATCATCGAGTCCAACCCCTCTGCCAAAGCAAGTTCTCTAGAACAGGTCGCACAGGCAGGCATCCAGATGGGTCTTGAGTATCTCCAGAGGAGACTCACAACAACCCCTGGGCAGCCTGTCCCAGGGCTCTGTCACCCTCACTGTGAAAAAGTTCTTCTGTGTATTGGTGTGGAACTTCCTGTGCTCCAACTTGAAGCCATTGCCCCTTGTCCTGTCCCCAAAGACAATTGAGAAGAGCCTGGCTATTTCCCCCTGTGTCCCACACCTCAGATATTTATAAACATTGATCAGATCCCCTTTCATTCTTCTTTCCTCAAGGCTGAACAGCCCCAGTTCATTCAGCCTTTCCTTGTAGGGGAGATGCTCCAGGCCTTTAATCATCTTTGCAGCCCACCTCTGAGCTCTTTTCAGGAGGTCCCTGTTTTTTTGTATCAAGGAGCCCAGAACTGGACACAATACTCCAGGGTGGAGCCTGACCAGGGCAGAGTAGAGGGGGAATATCACCTCCTTTGACTTGCTGACCACGCTCCTTTTAATGCACCCCAGATATTTGCAACCATCACTCCTGAATTCTAGCAAAGATCATATCTGTAGCAAGAGTGCTTGTTTGAAGGACAGTTAAAAGGGTTTAGCGTTGCTTATGTCATTCACCAACTTTAGTAATATCTATGCAGAAAGTCACAGTTAGATATTGATAGCTGTCAATGTTTCTACTCTTAGCTCACATGAAGTTTCAAGACAGAATTTACCTCTACAGGGAACACTGTGAAAGGTGTGATATCATTTAGAAGTGTGTGATGAGAAAAAAAGCAATTCAAATAACAGCCCTTGTACATGGGGAAAAAAATAATTGCTCAAAGTCCTCAGCTTGAGTTCATTCCTGAATACTTCTCAGTCGTTTGCACATTTTGGAAAGGCCTCCCCCCCAAAAAAAAAACCCAAAAAAATCCCACCCCCAAAGCGCTCATATAATCCTTTTCTCATTAGCAGAACTTTGGCTGCCCTTCCTAAGTGCAATGGGAGTCAAGGAGTTTGTACAAATATGCAGCACAGCAAAGGTGGCTGCTAGCCATGTGCCCTGTCGCTGTGCGCTGTCGAGCTGCACACAGGGAGCAGGGAGCCTGGCTCCAGACGAACACACAGGGAAATGATCAGAGGAGCAGGAACTAACCACATTAACCATCATCGGTGGTACATGGTAAGCATTATAATTGCACAGTCAACTTATTAACCTCCCCATCAATCTTTTTCTGTTGCTCAATGGCAGCGACACAATTAAGCGTTTGTGGCTTTCCCAGCTGTGCACTTAGCTGGAAGATGGGGAGGGAGGGAGGAATGTGACAGTGGAGCTGTCGGCAGATGCAAAGGAAAGAGTAAAAATTCAATATTCGTATCTCCAGGCACTTGAAGCTTACTGCAGTTCAGCTAGTGTTTAAGGAATGCTCTCATTAGCTCTTACAGTACAACAAAATATTTCCTTTCTTTACATAACTTTAGTAGATAAGGCCCAATTTAAAATAAAAATATATAAAAATGTCCATTTTCCCCCAAGCTCTTTTTTTAGGTGATGGCTGTCAGAGTTACAGAGGCAGAGAGATCAATTCATTCAGCTCTCTCATGTGAAAATGACAGCAATGTGCAGGGCTGGTTAGACAGCATCTTCTGTAAAATGCCACTCATGCTACTTCTGACCCAGATCTCCCTGAGCCCAAGGTGTTTTTCTCTGGCTGATAAATATGTTAATATGCTGAGCATCTCTCTGTTTCACAGTGCCTGTACCTTTTGAGAGTCATGAAATCAATGCTTCTTTCAACATTGCATTACTGTTTAAAAAAAAAAAAATAGCACCACTGTTGCCACTTGGAGAAAAAGAAGAAATGTCAGCTGGTTTGCTTAAAAACTAAGGTTCTAAAACAAATGACATATGTGTGAAATTATTTTTGACTGCAAAACTCACTCCCAGAAGCAGTGACATGGGATACACCAAAGGATATTTTCACAGCAACAGGGTATTAAGTATGGCTTTAATGAACTCATCGGTTACTTAAAATAATAAAAATACAACAGCATCTTCCTACTCATCTTTCCTCACAGAGGCTATTGTGACAGGCTGTCAGTTTTCTAAGTTTCAAGAAATCACCAAGTAATATTGCTTCAGGAGAGTGATCACCTCCTCTGGATGTGCTCAGACTGACGCTTTAAATCTACATTCAGGAGTGACATCTCTCTCTTGGGTCAGCACAATTTGTGTGGGTAAGCCAAGACTCCCAGTGGCGCCATCTCCTTCCTTGTGGCAAAAACCATGGGCTTGGGCAGGCTGGGAACTGTGGCCAAACACTTTTCCCATCTGAATGACCCTAGAAAGACCTAACCCACAAGGTAACTCGTGAGGCTGTGTTTACAGCTCATTCTTCATTAACAGCTTCAAGTTGTTATAAAGGCCACTCAGCAGTCTGGCTGGAGCAGATCTGCTCACAGGGTAATGAGGGTGCCGAGAATACCTCTCTCTCATGAGACCACTGACACCACAGTATGCAGACAGCTGCCATCCCATTAAATTCCTCCTTTCCTAGTAATAAACTTGTCAGGACCCATAACTTCTCAGAGACCATTGTATGGATGTTACCAGGCAAGTTGGAATCATCTCCAACAAATCTTTTTTTGTTTTTAGTTTTATTTTGGGGGGAATTTTTTAATTGCTCCCTGCAGAACAAACCAAGTCTGTGATTTCACAGTTTCCATTTTATTTATCCATTCAGAATTTGTTTGGAAACAAATATCACAAGCAAAAACATTCCTTCCTCCTACCTTCTCAGACCAGGTTGATGATGTATTTATTCCAACTTAAGGCTCTCCACAATACTTCATTCACAGAGGTATTTGACGGTCATCTCTCTCAACTGAAATGTTCGTATATAGCACTTCTGCAAAACCTTAGCCACCAACTCACCTCATCTTTCTCCTCTCACGTTTAGAGCTAGAGAACTAGGGCATTCTCATGGGAATGATGTAGAAAAAGAAAAATTATCAATTAAAAAATTTCCAAGCTATTTTGAGCTTTAAAGACAAAAGTCAAAGTTTAATTTTCAGCTTTAAGCTCACAATGAACACAGAGAGCACCAGTATCACTCATTGAAAAGTTTCACAGGTTTTATGGTCACATTTGTTGTTGCCTCTGCATTTAATCAGCATTCCCATGCAAAGCATATTGACATTAGTCAGTCTTGGCTAGGCATAGCAACCCATGCCTTTATACTCCATCTTGTCAAGCATCACCTGGCAAACATACAAAAAAGAAAAATTTGGTGGCAACAGCCACAATGTGAACTTCTGCTTTCAGACACTTAGCTATGCTGTAATTTGTATTCTTTG
The DNA here is from genome assembly GCA_022605575.1 of Laterallus jamaicensis coturniculus. Lineage (NCBI taxonomy): Eukaryota > Metazoa > Chordata > Aves > Gruiformes > Rallidae > Laterallus > Laterallus jamaicensis. The sequence continues at coordinate 83,725,958 of JAKCOX010000002.1, read as the reverse complement.
ATGAAGAGTCCAAATAGCATCCTTGCAGTTCCAATCTATTATCCTTCTTCAAAAACATACCAGAATATGTCTTGCTGATGTCAGAAAGCATTGCATCTTACTTTTGACATGGTCAGGAAGCAGTTGGTTTTGCTCCATGTCCCAATAGTTAATCACTGGTAAAGCAAACAAAGAAACAAAGCAAACCCCAAGATACACAACCAAACAAAAGCAACAGACAAAACCCTTGATTTGTCTTTGGATCAGAGACTGGTATCCAACCAGAGTTCCTCCTTTGAGGTGGAAGCCACTACATCTAGACAACAGCCATTGTCACCTTTGCTCAAGGTCACAACATCATATTTGGGCACCTGTCTTTTGTGTAAGTCCATTTTAGATGTCAGGCTCTTTGAACCCTGGTTCACAGTTTGTAATAGTTGTAGCTAATCCCTGGCCAGGAGGATCAGGGAAGTGATTCTACCCCTCCTGTACTCAGCACTTGTGTGACCGCAACACGAGTGCCATGTTGAGTTTGGGACCTTCACTACAAGAAGGACATTGAAGTGCTGGAGTGTGTCCAGAGAAAGGCAAACATTGCCACCAAGGGAGTGGTTGAGTCATCATCCCTGGAGGTATTTAAAAGACATGTAGATGTGGTGTTTGCGGACATGGTTTAGAGGTTGGACTTGGCAGTGTTAGGTTAATGGTTGGATTCTACGATCTTAAACATCTTTTCCAGCCTATGATTCTATGATACTTTGATCTATAAGACTGCCAGAGATGACAAAAAATTGTTCATAAAAATTCTGCTGGAGGTCAGTGGCAGAACTGAATCAAGCAATGTGGCTTATGGAAATAAAGGCTTCACTGGAGTTAATTAATTTAATTACCATATATGAATACTTTCATGGGCCAAAAATAGTAGTTTATTGAGTCCTCTTTAAGCTAGTGAAGAAAAGCAGAACAAAAATGATGATGGGAAGTTAAATAAGGTCAAATTGGAAATAAAGCACATACTTTTGACAGCAAATATGATTAACCACTGGAACAAACCACCATGAAAAACAGTGAATCTATTATCTCCTGAAGAGCTCAAAAGATGATTATAGAGACCTTTGTGGAAATTATGCTTTATTTAAATACAAGTGCCTGACTCCACTGATAGAGGAACAATGAGGCTTTCGACAATCTGTGAAGTCCCAACAGGCAGACTGCTTCAATTTCAAGACTTTTTGTTTTTTTTTTTTCTCAATCTATGAATTTGGTGTTATCTTCTCACCACTGAGATAAACAACCAAAACCAAAGGCAGCAAAATCTTCAGTCCTGGGAATATTTCACAGCTCTTGCTCATACTGACTGGAGATGAAGAAGGGAAACCTTTTCCTTTTCATGCATTGATTCAGAGCCCAGAGGAAACATAATTTTCTATGTCTCCCTTTGTGGAAGGCACTGGAGGCATTGCAAACCAGTGGCTCAGCTCACTGGCAAACACTCTACAAAGTTGTTTAGCTTCCCTATCACCTAAAAAACTTCTTCATTGATTTTAGGGGAAAAAAATAAATCTCTCTAGTCAAGCATCATGAAAGAAATTGAACTACTCTCCCAACTGCATTACACCATTCCCACCTCAGCACCTCTCACTGGCACAGTTCTCCTCACTTATCCTGGTGCTCAGATCAACAACACACCATTACTTTGGTTCTAAGTGCTGTAAGGCCGACAGGGGATGAGTATTTGTTTCTTAACAGGAGTCTGTTCACAGAGGATTTAGTGAGATCTCAGGAAATCTTTATGATAAGTTATGTGACCTTGGCTACAAAGACAGTGTTCAGACTTTCCCTTATAACTAAAAATGTGGCATTGAGATAAATGGACGAAGAATCCACTATAAGAGTAGTCTTTTATCATGATTTCTCCCTGTCATTTTTTTTATAAGTATATGATACTACATATGTAAGATACCTGGCATGACAAGGCTTCTGGAGGCTTTTGTTCTACAACTAGAAAAGCCTCTGGTGAACAGAAAACACATGATACAGTAAAAGAATGGAAATAAAAGCTTTGTCTGAAATTGTGTGGAGGGAAGAAAGTAAGACATGTTAAATGCTCAGAAAGTATCTTCCAAATAACCCAATTACCTATTTGCAACCTGTAATTCATGATGCACTTCTCAAACTTCTCACAAAGGCTGACAAGAATAATTTTTCCCCTTCCCTCCCTGAGCAGTACCATTACCTAATTCTGTCACCAAGATGAGAACAAGTTAAGTCCTAATATTTCACTTGGATTAGCAGTTCCCACCAAATGACAGAGGCGAGAGATTTGTACTGGAAAGTAACAATGGCAAGGCAGAATAAAAGCCTCTGCTGCTTTGAATTATTAATAGAGCATCACCGCAGTCCACATACCAATCACACTGTTCTCTTTTCTGGTGCCTCAGGAGAAAGGAGCATAGTTTCCAGCGCACTTCAAGCCTTTTAAAAGCGCTTTATGTTCACCCAGCTATTTCATACCAGGGATAGTTTCAGGGCAGGGCAGACTTAAAGACATATCATCCTGCTTAGGGGCACGAAATGAGGCTTTTGCATGGGTTATTTTGGGAAGTCATTTCCAACAGCATCTAAATGGAGGGAGAAGAGTTTAGTGCTCCTAAAACCCTCAGGCTCTGTTAAAAAAATAAATGTAATTATAAAAGGATATAATTGTGTCTGAGTTGTACCATGATTCCCTTCTGCTGGTTGTCTTTGTGCTTATCCCACAGGTTCTGATGTTTAGTCTTTTCCTACTGCATAGAATCATAAAGCCATAGAATCGCCTGGGTTGGAAGAGACTCTTTAGATCATCAAGTCTAACCATAGCCTAACCCTGACTAGTCCACCTCTAGATCATGTCCTTAAGGATTTAATCTACATGCTTTTTAAATACCTCCAAGGATGGCAACTCCACCACCTCTCTGGGCAGCCTGTTCCAAAGCCTGATGACCCTTTCAGTAAAAAAATTCTTCCTGATATCTAACCTAAATATCCCCTGGTGTAATTTCAAGCCATTCCCTCTTGTCCTAATGCTTGTCATCCAAGAGAAAAGACCAACCTTGACGTCTCTGCAACTGCCTTGTGGGTAGTTGTAGAGAGCAATAAGGTCTCCCCTCAGCCTCCTTTTCTCAAGACTAAAAAGCCCCAATTCCTTCAGCCGTTCCTCACAGGACTTGTGCTCCAGACCCTTCACCAACTTCGTCCCCTCCTATGGACATGCATCTAACAGGCTGGAATGGTATTTGTGAGGCAGAAGAGCAACAACTTCAAGACAGCTAGAAAGTGTTTTGCTAGATGGCGATTAATAGTGTCCTGAAATCAATGTGAATCATAGGAAACACCAGAAAGCACACCTCAGGGCGTTGTCAGGGCTGTATTTGCAGAGTCCAAATATGTGTTCTGAAATATGATGACCTCGCTTTCTAACCAGTTTGAGGTTTAAGCTGCAGCAGACTAGAGTAAGTAAGTTGTCTCCATTGTGTCCCTTATAGCAGCCCCTCGTGTTGCTCCTGAACCACATAAAAAGTTCTTCCTGCAGAGGCATCTTTATTTACAACCTCTCATCTCTCCTTCTCTGTCTTTGATGGATTAAAAGTTTAAAGGTGTGAGAGCTTGCGGAGGAATTGGGAATCTATCCTATTGGATTTATTTACATGGAAAACTTAAGATTGTAGTTCTACAGCAGAAGCTCACTTTTTACTCTGAAAGAAGAAAACATTTAAAACCTGAAACAGGTATAAATGACACGGCAATATCTTTTTGCACCTGCAGGCAGGATGAAACTTAGTCTGAGAGATGAAAAAGATGAAGCACACACAGCTGACCAGGTTACTAGGTTTGTCTCCCATAGTAGGGAGCAGCCTTGCTCAGGCTAAATACAACCTGCTTATTGGAAGCTAGCCAGAAGCTGATTTTGGGTAGATATGCTCTTCATGCCACCACAAGAAGATGCTGGGATAGCATATACAGAACTGTGGATGTTGCTCATGGGCCCAGTCCTTCTGCAATTTATGTCCATGGACTGAAGTTTTTAGTACCTTGCACTGAAAGCACCCGGGGCTGGATAAAATAAATAAATTAGTTTTATGACCAAGCACAAAATTAGCATTTATTTCTGACCTCAGTTGCTTTTAATGTATGACCTGGAGCCTGCCAGTCTACCAAGTCCTGCAATTTCTATTCCAGCCAGGGTGATAGCAAATACTTTCCTCAGTACATACATTTCATTTCTTTAAGCACTTATGGGAACATAACTCCTCCCAGTTACATCTGAAGACTCCTTTTTTTCAGGTCAGACCTTAACTGTGTTGATGCAGTCTCAGTCATGGAGACATAGATTGGAGATCCGTAGGAATAAATAAACCCAAAGCTTTACTGGAGCTCCAACTGGCTCAGCTGAGACCTTTCTTTCTGAAACAAACAGCATAAAATGGCTACTGGCACCTCAGAAACCCCTGTGAATTTTTCTCCTAATCTGATCTTTGCTGTGGATTTTCCCTCATGATCACGATCCTACCAGCACAGTGAAAGGCCACTCTAGGGACTGGTCTTGGCACTCTTTATACTCCCGATGGATTCAAACAGTCAAGAGTGTGATGCTCATTACTGTGCTTGCTTAAGCACATTAGGGACTGTTAAAACTGTAAAGCTTTCTTTCTAGAGCAATCAGTCCATAACAAACACCTTTCCTGACCTTTGCTATAGCACTTGGCTGTATCACATCAAGTTTGGTGCTGTAACACTTGTATATATAATCCTACAAAACTACTTTAGTGGATGAAACTTCCCACACTTGGCATTACCTGAACCCTTGTTAGAGTTCAGTACAAATTCTTCTGTCACTTTTGGTAAGACAGCTGTTCCCATGATCACAACTGTTACAAAGCCAAAGCAGAAGCAGAGAAGATGCAAAAATCGCATGCAGATCATGCACATAGGCAAACATGGGCTCAGAACTGGGTGTCTGAAACAAGCCACCATGAAGCAGCGATACTCCTAAGTCTCACCTTCTTTTAAAGTCAATAAAGACCAAAACACGTAGGATGTTAGAGGGGGGAGAAGAAAAAGAGGCAATACATGCTCCTGCTGGAGGCAGGGAGTTTGAAAAGAAAATCAGAGTATTTCACTAGGGTTGTCCTAAAAATTACTCTGGAAAACAATCACATCTGCTGACTATCAAAGTCTAATTCATCTGAAAATCTGTCAGGCTGCTGGCAGAAGAAAAGCACTAGCATTAGAACCACTTCCAGTATTTTCCGAGAGATCCATTTACTGTGTGATCATTGTTTAGGTAGCTGCAAACAACTGTCCCTCTTTCTTGCTTTCCTGTGACACCCTTAAATAGCACTCACTCTTTTACCAGCACAGAATGCTAATGTGCAGAAAGGTCAGCTGCTTCCAGTCCTCTACAGTGCATTGGTTTTTTGGGGTTTTTTTTTAAAGGCAGCTCTTAACTCATGTGAGCCACTAACAAAAATGCATCAGATGCTCTTCTCTTGCTCAACACTCTCTGCCTGGAATAAGGAAGGCAGATATGTCCAAAAATATAATGCTGCTCTATTTATAGCTGAAGAAAAAAAAAAAAAAAAAAAGAGTGTAAATTAAAGTGCATGGAAATAATCTGCCTTTGCTCAAAGATCACCTTAGTTTCCCAGAAGGTCACATGATATTTCTAAGGTTTTCAGACAAACTGTAAGGCCCAAGCCCAACCTGGATAATTTTGATGTATCTATTGGGAAACATCGTTCATCGTTCTGATGTGAAATCATCATGCTCTTAATGAGATAAGAACTGAAATGAGGAGGGTGTCAAAGGGCTACAGAGATTATTAAGGGCCTGGAGCATCTCCCCTACAAGGAAAGGGTGAATGAACTGGGGCTGTTCAGCCTTGAGGAAAGAAGAATGAAAGGGGATCTGATCAATGTTTATAAATATCTGAGGTGTGGGACACAGGGGGAAATAGCCAGGCTCTTCTCAATTGTCTTTGGGGACAGGACAAGGGGCAATGGCTTCAAGTTGGAGCACAGGAAGTTCCACACCAATACACAGAAGAACTTTTTCACAGTGAGGGTGACAGAGCCCTGGGACAGGCTGCCCACGGGGGTTGTGGAATCTCCTCTGGAGATATTCAAGACCCATCTGGATGCCTACCTGTGTGACCTGTCCTAGGGAACTTGCTTTGGCAGGGGTCTTGGACTTGATAATCTCTGGAGGTCCCTTCCAACCCCTACAACTCTGTGATTCTGTGACTCTCTGTAGGGGAGAACAGAGGTACTTTTCTAACATGATTTCTTCCTGGCAGTCCCCAGCATTTCCTACGTTTCCCTACAGCCTGGGACATGTATTGTTTCATTATCTTTATCCTCTACAGCAGCCAGATGTGCCATGAGAAGTTAAATGAAAGTAACTGAACAGTAACACCCAGGACATCACCATTTTCCATGCTGGACCTCAGTGAGCCCTGAGATTTGTAGGACTGCAACTGCCCAGTGTACATACCACTGTATGTCTAACACAAGATGCTGAAGTAGTCAACACATCTGTGCTCCGGCTGCACAGACAATATATTGTTCCTCACAAAGGTGCGAATTGCCCATGACTAGGTGCCAGCTGATATCCTCTGGCAGTTGCAAAGCCTGCCTGTTTAAAACAACCTTCATGACATATTGCAACTCATGAAGTTCTGGGACTTCTGTTATCTCTGATCAGGAGAACACAGCCTGAGACCCAGACCAAGTCTGTGAACGGTATCAGTCTTCTCAATCAGTTGAGAGAAATAAAACTTGGCTTGCTATGTTTACTTTCTGTAATATACAACCCAGCAATTCCCACCATTAAAGCAGAAGGATAATATTAAAAACTCTTTCTACTGGAGAAACTGTACTAGAAAACCCTGAAAACTCCACCCTATTTGTTACATTCTCAAAAACATTATATTCTATGAAAAAAATCCAAGCTCCAAGCTGCCTGGATAATTCATCCTAAGGCGATTTCATATTACACCAAGCTCAACCTTGAAGAATTTCCAACCGAAGTAGACAAACAGGGTGAATTGGGAAGGAAATTAAAACCCCCAAGCAGTAGTGGGATGTGTTTGATGCTTCTTAGCCTCCTCATGTCAGAGTCAAAATTGTATTTCAGGTCCTTGGTCCTAATCCAGACCTAAAGAACCATGTTGTGTCATTTCAGATAGTGTATAAGGTTTTTACAGGCTGCTTTGTTGAACTGACCATACACATCTGTCAAACTTTTCTTTCTCCCCATAAACAAAACCTTTTAGAAGTTCCTGCCTGAGGAGTCTTAATCCTCTTAGAGCCTCAAAAGAGACTCACATGGATTTTTGTCTGTTTTCTGTCACTGTTAGAGGATTTGATTGATTCTTTCATTATTCTTCCAGCACAGAATAATGGAGAGTGGCATTTTGCTTGGAGAGATGCACATTGACTTAAAACACACTCCGAGTCCATCCATCTGCTAGAGCTCTGGAGAGCAGAGCAGTACTTACTATTTTAGACATTCATTTTAACACAGAGAATATTTAATTTTCCTTTGCTTGAAAGTGTTACACTGAGTGTATGGTTATATCCCATGTGTTTTTCTCTTTTGGTCTTAACCAAGGCTTGGCCAGGGCCTTTCATGTCCTGGAATGTAGATGTAGAGTTGATTCTCACAACCCTGAAGGAACAGGATGATGCATTGCATCTCTGCAGACCATGGCAGAAGCATGACACAAAGCCCACGTGAAGACTTGTTGCCCTGGTGCCAGGCAAGATGTCCTGTGAAAACTTTAGCACAGCTTAAAGCAGGACCCAGCAACACTCAGCTGGCTGCTCACAACGACACGTAAAGCGTGAAGTTCTGCAGTGAATGTTGGATTGTGTCAGCCTATGAGTAGCAGCAGACAGGGCACAGTCGTTAACTCAGTGCTTGAAGTTTGAGGAGTGGGGCTTCGATAAGAAATCAGAAGTAGACCAGTCAGTAACAAAGGAGGGGGGACAGAGGCACACAGATGTAGCAGCCATCTTTAGGGCAAACTTCCAGGCAGTCAAAGTTGCCCCAGTCCCCATTAAGGCACTGGCTCTGTATGGCCCATCTACCACAGATGGCAGTGGGAACACAGCCTACTTCTCCACCCAAGCGACAGGCTGAAGCAGGTTCATGTTTACCCCCTTCCCAGGGAAAATGCTCAGGCTTTTTATCTGCAATGAGGTATAATGTTGTGGAAGGATGCCAAGTTCTTGCACCCAGATCCAATAGCTCTTGTGAATCGTTTAGAGCAGCTTTTTTGTGGCCTCAGCCTCAGATAAATGGTAATGCTTTTGATTACACTCACTGCTTGCTGCATTTCATATCTCATTCTATCACATTCATTGAAAGCAACCAGCATGGAGTGGGATCCTGCCCTGAATAAACAAACCTGTCCCTGTGTGGTCCGTCATACATGTGTTCTGGTGTCACCCAGAGCACACTTTCTGTTAGATACAATATGGCCCTGGTGGTAGCAGAAACCACCACCATCCTGAGCCTACAGATCCACGGATATTTGGATCTGTATCCAAGCTCTAATACAGGCCTTGGAAAGATGCCTTCACTTTCCTATGCTAGAGGGTTTTCTTTGGGGGGGTGGGGGGTGTGTGGGGGGTTTTTTCCTCTGCCTTCTGCTTGTCACTTATTTAGAAGCTGAAACATTCAAAAGGGAGAAAAGTCTCCTGTATATTTTAAAGGTAATTAACATGCCGGTGCCCTGAATGCCTGCAGGACTGCAGAACAGATGAATGAAAATGCAGGATGCGACACAGAACCACTTCTTTCACTAAATCTCCATTTGCATTCAGCACAGCCACTGTGGCACACACACACACTCCCCCAGCAACTGTAAACAGCTTTAACACCCTGGCTCCTGCTTGAAGAGCTCTAGATAAAGCTGATGAGCAACAAAGCCCCCCAGGGTACAATTCTTTTATTACTTAGGTGGGATAAAACACCTGAAAAAGAGATAGCTTTGTGGTCACCAGATTGTTCTTCAGGTCTAACGCTGCCTGTTTGTGTCAGAGCTTCCTCAGGCAAAGAGTACTTTAGAAAGGGAGGGAGGAATTTGGGGTAAAGTACTTAAATTCTGCGACAACAGAGCAATTAGCACTAGAGCTGAGGATGCTGAAGCCCAGGAGACCTTGATAGCTGCTGTGCTGTTATCACATGACCGGGGAGCACATTTGAAGGTAATAGCAAGTAACTTCATTAAGCTCTCAATAGATTGGGAAGCTTGTAGAGCATTAGGAAAAAAAATAAAATCTTTCTTTCTCTCAGCAGGTGGCTTTCTACAAGCTCTCCTAGTTCCCACACAATGGTATTTTCAGTATCTTATTAAACACAGTAGGAAACTTAAATGCTGAAATGTCCTTGAATGTTTTTGCCTGGTGCTTTGGCAAACATTTTCCTTTGCTGCCCTCCTGTGGGATGACAGACAAAACGTCCATTCAGAACAAAAATAAAAGGCTTCATTCACCAAAGTGCTGACCTAAATTCACCTAGACTGGAGACGGATCTTTGTGAAAGAACTCGGTTTGGTTCATGCAGCTTCTTCACGCGAGGCGTTTCTGCTTCCAGTGTCAGTCTCTGGGCGGCGAAACAGCTCGACTGTAAGGTATGGATTCCATGAAACCTCTTCCCTCCGGCGAGGTGAAACCAGCGTGAAATAGTTGATCCTTAAATGACCTAGGGATGGGGGGAGAATGTACACATATGCATGTATACAGTATATACCTATATTTACTATATACATAAGTATTAAAATGTATATATAATGTATTAAAAATTATTAAATGTATTAAATTTATTATAATGTGTATATATATGTGTATAAATGCATATATAAAGAAATTACAATATACGTGGGAGTTCACTTAAAGCAGCTTAAAGAGGTTTCTCGTTCTTACTGCCATGGCTTCTAGGACAGACAAAATGACCTTGGTTTAGCTAGGAAGCCAATCCCACTCTTGAGAGACTAGTCCCATGACAGATTTTGAAGGCAAAGAGTCAAACAACATCAACAGCCAAATTTTCCATTCCTTTAAGTATGGAAACATCGACTTGAAAAGCCAATATATGATGAAGATGTTAAATGCTTACAAGTTGCCAGTGAGGATGAAGAGCCTTCATTGCATTTGAGAGCCACATGTTTTTCTGGAGACTCAGTTCATAAGACACCTTTGCTTCCCAGCATTTCTGCGGATCGCAGTGGCACTTGTGCTGTGCACACATCTCACATTTCAGATGACTCTCACCTCTGAAAGCACATTGTTATCCAAAATTTTTGCAAGGAGCGGTATATTCTTTTGAGTAATGCAGCTTTAACCCAAAAAGAAAAAATTGCTGAAGAAAGATCATTCTTTGGTTTATCTCTTCATAGAACTGCTTGAGCTGATGAACGCTGAACATTACACAAGTCCTTATTTATTACAAAGGAAATAATATGTTTTAATTGTACAGGTATGATTATGATAATAAGAATGACACTGTGTGCAGATAGTCTTCTTATCCAAAATAAGGAAAGAATAGAAAGTCCTCAAAAATCCACCTCCATGTAGTAATCATTTAGATGCTCAAGGACTGTTCAAGGTAGTAGAAATGACAAAAGTCAGAAGCAATTTAAGGATGTCTTTTCGCTGTGATATCACAAACATACAGTGTAACTGTATGGTGGTAAATCATAAGTGGCCTGAATATTGCATTTTATAGCCATAGTAGTTTCCCTTTCACAGTACTAGTTCATTAACATCTTTAATTTTCACTAAATAATGGTGCCACGTGATCTTTATTTATGAGTAAGCAAATGTTATTATCCAATGCAGGGTGGCCCAGAGCAGATAATGCAATCATCTCTGGATGAGCTGCAGCCAAGGCTGCCTCCTGCTTGCTTCCCTGTCAAGGAAAATATCCACAGACTGCGTGACATAAACCTGTGAGGCCTGGAGGTCTTTCTGTCATTCCCGTAAATCAGTGCTATATAAGGCGGTGGGACTGCAGGGCTCTGTAAGTACAGCCTTGAGGTGAGACTGTCTCTCATGAAGGCACTGAAAACAGCATCAGCTGAGGCAATTTAAATATTTTACCTTGGAATTATTTCTGTCTCTCTTTTTTTTTTTTTATTTTTCCTTTCCAGTAGCAGTTATCTCTTTAGGAAGACAAAGTTTGAATCCCATAAAAAGCTGGCAGGCAGATACACATTATCCTTGAGAAGTGTCTGACATTTCTAACACCTGGGCAGTTTATACCACCTTAAACTCTTCCCATGAGTTTTCAGCGAGATGCACCAAGTTTCTCTTTCCTTGGGGATGTTCTGCCATTAGCTTGCAAAGAAAACCAAGGAAAAGCTTTCAAGCGGTCATTAACAGGCAGAGGAAGGAGTCCTGCTCAGTAAGTCCACCACAGACTCCCCGTCAGATGTCTGGTCTTTGGGTGATGGTGGCACAGATTTGGGGGACTACCTCACTTCCCTGCCCTGCCCAGCAGAGTTATATGAAACCAGTGCATTCTCTAGGGTACTTCACAGTCACTGCTGAATTAAGCCCAAACTTTAGACTTTTATATAGAAAGTTGGCATTTTGAAACATGAGTTCACCTCGGGACGTTTTCAAAGATCCCCATCAGCACCCTGCTATTTTCAGAGGACAGTATCCCTATGGGCTTTCTCATTGGACTGTGCTGCATCTCAGTTTTTAGTATTTCTGGACTCCAAAATCCAGGACAACCACACATGATTCTGTGATCTTTCAGAGAAACAGAGAGCATTATTTATGCAAATATGCTGAATTCCTTTAAAAAAAAAAAAAAGTTTAAAGGCTGAAAGACCACATATCCTAGAAGAGGACATTTGGCAGAGGGAGTGGGAAAGTTCACAGAATCACAGAATTGTAGGGATTGGAAGGGTCCTCCAGAGCTCATCAGGTCCAACCCCCCTGCCAAAGCAGGCTCCCTAGCTCATACTACACAGATAGGATCCAGACAAGTCTTGAATATCTCCAGAGAAGGAGACTCCACCACCTCCCTGGGCAGCCTATTCCAGTGCCCTGTCACCCTCACTGTGAAAAAGTTCCTCCGCATGTTGTTGTGGAACTTCCTGTGCTCCAATCTGCGACCATTGCCCCTTGTCCTGTCTCCACTGACCAAAGAAAAGGGGCTGGCCATTGGAGCAATGTAAAACATTCCTGTTAGTTTTGCAGGAAACAATAATAAATATCAAAAGTGGTAAGTGATGTGAGAGAGGACCTCAGTTCAAGAGGGTGAATCACTGCAATGGAGTAGATTCATTTACTATGAGCTTGGCACTAAAATTCAAAGCACTCTAGCTAGGGTCTGTTAGAGAAAATGAAGTAAGCATCATTAGGACGTGCTTTTCAGTAGTGTATCCCAAAATATTTTCCAATGGAGATCAGCAACACAGCCACAATTCTACAGATGAGAAAACTAATGCAGAGAGATGCAAATCAATTTATTCCAAGTCACTCAGCAGGCAAAAATACTCCATTCTTTGAATTGGAGGCCAGCACTCTGCCCACTTGACACACTGCATAATATTTGCATTCTCTGAGGCCAGAAAATACTCCATTTGTTCATATAATGCCTAGCATAACTAGCTGTGAATGGCTTTCTGAGGGTGATGAATGCTATTCAGTGTGCAATTCCCTGATACCCTCCACCCATGTAAACTCCAAACTCTCTTTACCTCCTCTGTCCATGTAATAGCACACAGTAAGTGAAAGCACTACCCTACCATGGAGCCAGGCAAATGTTATCACCAGTAATTTGCTACTGTAATTACTGTTTTATTTAAATCAGTGTCACTTCAATAAACTCGTGTGCTGCCTGTCACATATCTCATTAACAAACAGTCCAAACATGAAGAGAAAAATACCTATTGCATTGACATGTTGGGAAGGTGTGCAAAGGGAATTAGGATGGTATTCTAAGCCAATGCAAATTTCTGTAAATCACCTATTGGTGCAAATTTGTATAGCTCTGTTGCATTGACTGATGCTACATTAATTAACACCTGCAGAAATTCTAGCCCATAAATCATCATTTTCCTCATGTCTAATTTAAGGAACAACCTAACTAATCTCATACGCCGAGCATTAAAAACTAACCAACGCCTTCAGGTTCTAATTTTCTGCAATCATTTTTTTTATGTCCTCATACAGAATCTGGCAAAATGAGTGAACCCATTTCAAATCACAGCTTTCTACTCACTGACATCACAGTAAATTTTAACACCCACAACACACAGCATAAAATGATGAAAGAAAGAAGTAATGCCAATAACATCTGACCTGATGATTTTCAGTCATGAGCAACACACTCAGTTCTGCAAAATTCACGGACACACTCACTCCCAGGTCTCTCCAGAAAACAGAGTGTCACCTGTACACACCATGTCAACTACATGGTCATGACAGCTAGCTTCTCCTGAGATCTCTCTAAGCCTGCATGTTGGTGAAAAAGAGATATCACTGTAAGGATATAGTGGGTAGGTCATCTCTGCGTGGAGCTGAATGCTCCAGGAGAGAAGGAGTCCTTACTTCCATCAGCCATTCCTTAATTTATGCCCCATTCAGGTTCTACTTAGTCAGATCTGACGAGACTTGGAAATGTTCAGAGAAAACCAGCCAAGTAACACCCCAAGGAGAGCCTCAATGTAATCATCTCAGATTGATCTAGGAGACCTGGGAAGTTTCTAATCAATAATCTTGCTCTTGAGCTGGGTCTCACTGATGGCTAGACAGTGCATCTTTCATCTGCGCACTGTGTTTGGGAGACCAGTGGTACAGTGGTGTGACATGTCTGAATTGCCACAGCTGAGCCACGGTGCCTTGGCATGGAAGAGGACCTCTTACCTCTTTGCTCTGCAACTCCACTCAGCCCTGGTTACAAGACTTTATTTAGCTAGATTAATTTAGCATCTAATCTTTTCTTATTTGAGATTAGAATTTCTTCTCTTTTCTTATTTTCTTATTGGTGTTGTGTTGATGGTTGGATTTTATGATCTTAGAGGTCTTTTCTATTCTACTCTAATTTATTCCTTCCTCTGTTTTCCTACATGGCTTATTTTTGTTCTTTGAAACATCACCATTCTGAATGCATGACCCTATGATCAATGATGCTTTGGGTGCATAGATAAGACTGACACCTCTCAGATAAATGATCATTTTGCTTTGCTCAGTTTGCTTATGCTTACCACAAGTTTCAGTAGTAGCTTCTTGAAAACTTGAACAGTCATGGAAAATAGGACAGAAAGGAAGTAAGCATCTGGGCCATCCTTCTGACCCAAATCCTGTCAGCACTACTTATAACATTCCCACAGATATATTCTGTCTCCACATTTTATTCAGCACCATTAGTTTCCAATGTTCCCCTACCTGCTGCCTAGACCAAAAATAATTTTCACTGGATGATTTTGCTTCTTCTCCCCTCTATCCAACCTCATTTTGTTATTTGCTAGTGCCTTTTTGTCCTTTTTATCATTCTTACTCTCTCCTGCCTGGTGTTCACCTTTCCCTTCAATTTAATAGTCTAAGAATCCAATTAACAAGCAGCTTACTCAGCTTTCTTAGATCATTAACATGGGTGTTAAGACTGACTCTAATCACAGAAACACAGAATCACAAGGTTGGAAAAGACCTTTAAGATCATCAAGTCCAACCATTCCCACCCTATGCTAAACTATATCCCTAAGTACCTACCTCATCTACCCTTTTTATAAACACATCCAGGGAAGGTGACTCAACTACCTTCCTGGGCAGCCTGCAAGGACTACTTGCCTGCAAGGACACTTTAAGTTAAAGTTTTGGGTAAGATTTACTCACCATTCACAATATCTCCTTGAAATCCAAAGGTGACTCTCACGTTTCTTTTGTCCTGATATTTAGAGAGACCTGCAGATGGGAAACCTTTGCCATGAAATTCTGTCAGTCAAGTCTTCAAAACATGTCCCATGGGTTTTTGCACACAATATCAGTATTTTCTTCATTTCAGGACACTACCATCATTTTATTTGCAGCTTAAGGAACAGCACTTTCCAGGATCGTTTTCTGTTCATCTTTTTATCTCTAGGTTTTCAGAGCTATCCCAATTTTCTGATACTTTTTGAGTTATGGTGCTATTCACCAGAAAGAAAATATTTCTTTGTCATTCAGACCATGTCTCAACTCAAGTGATGTGAGAAGAATAAAGAGTCTCTTTCATAACACCTGATGGAGTAGTTGGATGCTCCATTAGGCCCCAAGTGCATGGGAACTGAGGCAGTTGCAGCTCTGGGAGGCACCATTCAGAAAAATAGCTCAATGGCTCCGTTGTGCTCTTTTTCTACTGCTGAGATGCTGTAGAAGATCCTGTGACATTTGGGTGGGTGACTGATGATGCACAGGTCTCCGAAGCGTGGTGTACTTGGGAACCTGAGTGCTCATACCTCAACAGCTGAACCACTCAGGGTGCCTCAGGTGCATCTGGGATTCCGTCCTCTCCAGACCTTGCAGGATACTTCAGTGTCAGCTGTTACAAAAAAAGGAGCATAGGTTCTAGGCTATTACCTTCTAGCCAATGTCTGCATTACATGAGCCACAAAGCTGGGCGTTAAGGGCTACACAACCCTGGCAGATGTGTGCCTTGAGGTGATTCACTAGCTTCAAACAGGATGGTTGAAGAGTTTGGCTAAGAAGGGCTAATTAATTTGGAGAGATATTCTTCTACGGTCTTAATTGACTTTATGCTTAAGGAAATTTGGGCTGTGAGAAATTTAGATTTTCAGATAGCAGAGAAATTGTTTATCCGTAGGAGGTTCCTCAGATCTTTGCACAGCTCTGTGAGTGAGAAAAAATATTCCAAACCTGTGGTTAGATATCTAGAAGAACAGCAATACAATTATACATTTACCAGTCTTAGACAGGAAATGATCTGTGTAATAGACCCCTAATTCAACCACCTGCTTTAATTAGGAAAGAATGTAATTAACATTGAAATCACTGCCTTGAGATACAGGATTACAGGAAGAGAAAACCACTGGACAAATTCAAAAGTTAAAGATATTTAAGTGGCCATTTCACATCCAGGAAGTGTTTCTGAATTACTGAACAGTGACTTCTCACATTCTTGACCAGTTATTTTTATTCCTTTTTTGTTGCATAGGAAACATTAGCAAAATAGCACTTTCCTAAAATTTTCTGCCATACGTTGTTTCCTGCTCAGAACTAGCAATCCGCGGATATTCATAGAGAAGACATCCAGCCTTGCACAATGTCTATTAGTCTTTCCTTTTTAAAGTGAGAGAAATATCTGCAAAGACTTATTTATACATCTTTAAACATCTTTCTTTGATGTCTCCACACACAAGCTCCCATTTGTGCACCTCCAGCCTAGGAAGAGATTTTAATGAGATCCGAACTGGTGCTTTAAGGATGTGCATTTTACAGAACTGGTAAAACAGACAGACATTTTCTGGAGAGATATATCAATAATTGACAGTCCCTGAAGAGGACTCATTTTTATTCCAACAGAAGGCTTCCCATGGCAGGGCGATAAATCATGACTCCCCTGTCAGCTCAATAGCATAGAATCTCACACTTAATGCCTAACTAAAGACTTGTCTCCTACCTCATTAAAGCCGACTGGAGCTTTTCCACAGTTTCACTAGACCCTAACCAGCTACAAAGAGATTGTGATTAACGTTTAACATTGGTAAATTCAATACAAATGTCAGCATTGGCAGCAACCGACTCAGAGTTTTTAATCCCACAAGCAAGCAGTTGAAATTAATACTTCTTGAAGACTTGTGGGCCTATGTCAATACATGTGTAAGATGATGCAGGTCAAAAGACTGAACCTCCAGAGCTGCAACAGATGTCATGGGGTAAGTAGGCACTAAAAGCTATGGGATGCCACAGCGAAGCAATAAGAACAGAGTTTAATTTAGAGTGTTATCTGTCTGCTCACTCATGGACTGGAATCTTGCAAGCCAGACCCTAAGAAGGAATTCATACTTTTGGCAGCTATCTTGACTGTCTGTCTAAGTACACTTGTAGTCAATGCTGAGTCAATGGAGTCTGGGTTGTGACCCATCCAGTCAAACATAAGCATCTACTTTGCAGTCAGACAAATCACACCCCACACTCCACTGACTCAACTGGGCAGGTCTCCACTGATTATACAGGGATCCCTTGGTGCCATATAGGAGTCTATATTATAAACATCTAACACTAAGCAAGATAAATCCCTCCACAGATACCCCTGTCCTGGCACTTGGGATGTAATGCAAAACTGAATTAGTATCCTGGAGAGGAGGTCAGCTCTTCTGTGCAAGGTGAACTGCAAGGTCAAGGGTCTTTTTGCACAGAGTGGTGTGCTGGAATTTCAGTACTTACACAAGATATTCCCAAGTCATTCTACCTCCCCCTCACTCTTTAATGACCTCAATAAAAGATAATGATAAAATCCTACTATGCTTTCATTTTTCAAGGCTTGATGGCTCATTATCTTCCCTCTTCGCTTTTTATCAAGCAAATTGTTTGTTTAATGCTCTAGCTAATGTTAAAGATGATATTAATGTACTCTTCAGAAACTCTCTTTTCATCATTGTTATCAATATGATGTCTATCTTTCAAAAAAATCAAGTTTTTCATAAGGATTCTATAAGGATAATTAAAGATGATCTCTCATGGCTGCTGGAAAGAAGTTCCTCTCTATTATCCTTCATTATCATAATGAATTGTCACCACTGACAAGAAGCTGTGTAAAATGAGGTTTAAAAATACCCTGCTTCTCAAACTAAAGTTAATCAGGTCATCCCTAGGGATGGAAAGATTTTAGTTTGCAGTATATGTCAAACACTTGACAAGGGAAATAACCTGCACAGGTATGTCAGGGGGAGACTTCAGCCTGCAAAGCCAGGAGGGTTTCTTCATTAACAGCAAGATATGAACACTCAAATGAAATTAATGTATTTCAACTTTTGTCCTTTTAAGGCCATGCAGCCATTTTACTGTAAACAGAAGACAACTGAGGAAGTGTTGCATCTGTATTACTTTAGGAGAGTTACTGTATGAAAAGTCTAACTTAAGAAAGATCACAGAGAATGTGATCATAACTGACCTGAGGCCTGAGATTTGCCTTACTCACAGGATATTCCTCTGATACATACTCTACAGCCCATGGAAAGCTTCCTCTGACCTTTTATAGTTTTGACCTACACTAAGAGGAAAGATCTAAGGTCCAATTCTTCCAAATCAATTAATGTGATTGCTTCTTCAGCCCACACAGAGTAGGATTTACAAATTTGTCTTTTAAAAATATTTCAATTACCTTGTTTAAGCTCCTAGAGGTACAGCATCACAAATAACTGGATGCCTTGCTTCTATACCGTTTTTACCACCCATATATCTATAACTTCTTTAAAGTCCCGGTAGTACTGCATACCATTAACATCTGTATTTCCAGGGTGTTTTTTCAACCTCTCACAATTACACAGTCAGCAATCAGTGAAGACATTTCACTTGAACAGCAATTATACTTCTTACCATCTAATCAAGATAAAGGTGATTGACATTGCTGCATCTTCAAATAAAACAGATTAAGTTTTCCTCTTCTTAATTTATGAAGACGGTAATGCCTTTGGCAACATCGTATTAGAACCTGTCCTCATGCATCACATACAGATGAGTATCTGCTCATAGTACACAAATATCTTTCCTTGCAAAGAAAACCTAATGTAAATTTATATTTAATGCAAAATGAAATTTATAAAGTTAAATTATCTCAAATTCACTAGCTTTGGATTCTTCAATAGGAAAAAAAAAGAGCATATAGAATTACTGAGCTAAATTATTTTACACAAACTAGGGAACAATGAGAAATAAAAGATTTTAAGCAAAATGGAGATGGAAAATGAACGCGCCAGATGTCCATTGCAAAGAACTGGAGTGGGCTAGGTACTGGAGTTAGCAAAAAAATTACTGTTTTACTAGCTATGTAGATCGTCTGATGTATTAGCACCTAAATAAAAGCATGCATATGAGTGATGTGAAAATTAGGAAGTTATTTAAACTTTCTCACATGGCATTGACATAAACAAATGGAATATAGTCTCTCTTAATCCACCTTAAAGTGCTTGAACAATAGGTTGATAACTACTTTGTAAAGTTTCGTATCATTAGCTGTCTATAATGCAGAAACATTTCATGAGGAGGTTTAAAGGTCTCTTCTACCCCGACCTAGTTGAGATTTTCATTAATAGCTTGGCTGATATAATCGAATGCACTTGCAAAAGTACTTTAGAGGACAGAGTACACATGATGTACATGTGATGTGTGTAAACTGTGGGACATGATCACTCTTCTAGACTTCACATTACTGAAACATCAGTTACAGAACCAAGCTCAGTGATGCCTGTTAAAGTCTAGAGTAGAGGAACAGAAAAGAGAAATGTTCTGCAAAATACAGCCTCTGAGAATGTTTTTCAGGAATTACTGTGCTTAGTCCTGAAAAGATCAATGAGGAAGGAACAGAAGTGAAAAAAAAACCCAAAAAACAAGTGGAAAAGAAGAAGAGCAGATGAGACAATAAATGACAGTTGGTACTAGAAGGAATCATGATCAGCTGTTTGCTAACAGTGCTCCTAATTACATTTTCTACATGCTTCCACATTAAACCCTGAGTTTAATTTCCAGCATGGAAAATCTAGTTAAATCTGAGGGAAACTTTCCCACAACATGGCTAGTGAAGCATGGGAAGAGTAAACCTGCAGAAGACCGTGGACCCTCCTTCCTTGGACTATTTGAGTCCTGGCCAACCAAAAAAATGTTTTTCCCATGAGATGGTCAAAGTTTAACCCCCTTCACAAGAGCTAAGCCTTATCTTCTGCTGCAATATCCATCACAGCTTTGCGCACATTCTCTGCTCCTACGAAACTGCCTGTCAGGGACAGTCTGGATGCACTTGCTCCTATTTTAGCACCAAGATCCTTTCAGTCCACTATTTTTGTAATTTTTGTCCAGTTACTGAGACAGACAGACAAGTACTTTAAAGTATTTACACTTGGTGACAATAACAACAGCTTACTGTACTCCTTGTAAGTACCTTCAGTGAAAAACAGTTAAAATTGCATGGCAGTTCCATCAGGTGATTCCAGGAGTACTACTTACATTGCTGTAGATCAAAGTTATGTTAATCAACAAAACATGCAAAAAAAAAGAATAATGTGGATGCAAAATGGACAATAAACCTTAAAGGATAGTTAGAGAGCCCCAGGACGGAGCTTTCACCAGGACTGTGACAAAATTAGCTCTAAAATTTACAGTTTTCTTATTCCCTTAAGCAGTGAATTGTTCATTGTCTCTCTAATATAAGTTTCCACAACTCCAATCAGCAGCCCTAAGACATGATATTGCAGCTGGAGGATTTCTTAATCTTTGCAGCCAGCTCTGACTGATGTTCTACTTTTCGTCAATAACCGTTCATAGTATGTCAAGGCTGATTCCTCCTTTGTGTTTGATGGCTTACCCATCCTATATAGTTATCACATCTGGTTTGCTGAGCTCAATACCTTATAAATTAAAATGTTGTCTAAGTGTAACTCTCTGTCTAACTTTGTTATCCTTCCAATTTCTGATGACTTTATTTCAAAGCTTATGTTCTATGGCTTTTTTTGTGACTTGTGGGATAAAAAAGAACATATTTTTCCACTTGATAGTGATTTTACACCCTGTGAAATGCCACATGCCAGAAAAGAATGCAACAACTTATTTCCAGAGCAGAGCAAGACAGGAGCAAAGAAGGAATTGGAATGTAACACAACTTCCTCAGAGCTCATTTGAGGGAGTTTAGTGAACCACCTTCAGCGCATATGGCTGAGACAAAAGGCTCAATCCAACCACAGCAATTACAATTCAGATAAATAATTTAGTAATGGACTTAACAGGGGTTTCTATCTCCACTTCCAGACATGTTTTATCAGAGGCAGTCTGTGTGTGGTTTGTTTGTTCTTTCACCATGGTTGTAATTTCTTAGCCTCTGCTTATTGCAGGGAGGCAACTGTATCACAATAAAAGTTTGGGAACATCACACATAAATGTGTTACAGCATCAGGTGGCCTCTCCTCCACAGCAGCTTCATGCGGGTTCTCAAAAGGTTATGCAGCAACACTTTTCTCTATCCTGTTCTGCATCAGAATCACACAGAATCATGGAACATTAGGAGTTGACCATCTAGTCCAACCCCCCTGCCAGAGCAGCATCACTTAGACTAAATCACACAGGATCGCATGTGGGCGGGTTTTGAATGTCTCCAGGGAAGGAGACTCCACAACCTCTCTGGGCAGGCTGTCCCAGTGCTCTGTCACCCTGAGTTCCACTCCCTTAATCATCTTGGTGGCCCTGTGCTGGGCTCTTTCAAGGAGTTCTGTGTCATTCTTGAACTGAGGGGCCCACCACAAACTGGTGCTCTCCGAGATCTGCAAATGTGCAGTACAGTTCTAAAATAGAAGGATATACAGGACCCTACCCTATTCATACTGCCAGTTGCTAAGGGGAGCACATAAGGAAGACCATATGTGTTGCGCAGTTACGAACAGTGAGTAAAAGAATTGCAGCCTCAGAGGTGTAATCTGCTTCCCACTGCTTTTTGTTCATTACTTGGTAGATCCCATATCATGTCTCTACCACAGTCACAGTCTATAGTTCATAGCCCTCTTGATTCATTGCTGTAGCATTGTCTCTGAAGATAATATTATGATTTTATCAAATTCTATACATCACAGAGTCAGACCAAAAGTTTATTGGTATGTCTTAGGGGTTTCTTGGCTCCACCTAAAGATGAAGAAGAGGCTGGCCTGGCTCAGAAGTGAAGAGAGTAAGTAAGGAGAGAGGAAGAAAATCTTCTCCTGGAACCTGGAGGTGGTATCAGCCCTCCTCTTCCCACCTTAGGCTCATGCAGCCACCCTATAAAGAAGGACAAGCTCCACAGGCTCTCTTCTGTGCAAAAATCCCCCGATGTCTGCCACTATAATTGTAGCATCTCCCTGGCTTTGTGGATTTAACACTTTAACAGGAGATTTTACTGATGCATTATGAAAAGCTTACTTGCATTAAACACTATTAATTTTTTAAGGTCACATAGGAATTATATGTTTCTCATATGTCTTAAAAATTATAAGCATAATGATGAAAAAGTAACTACACCCTGAAACATGCTGGTTAAGTATTGTGTGGTAAGTAACCCCATTAAATGCTCTCCCTCACTTCCTCACATGACTTGGTGTTTATTTCACATCATTATACTGAAGATTCATCATAATTATATATTCTATATCACAGTTACCATTAATCATCATTTAACAAACCAGAGATAACCCTAATCAGATTATGTAAATTCATAACTCCTGAAATAACTTAATTGATAGATCGCTGGCTCAGCTAGTTACTAGAAAATACTCCATATACCATTTTAATTGATACATCTCATTAATCAGCTGCAGCCCTATGATGGTTTGTTACAAAACCCACAATTGCCATCTGATTACTTCTGGGACTGGTCTCAACAACACAGGGTAAGAACTGTTTGAATGAAGGCAGCTCTGATGAGTTACTTCCATGGAGTCAAAAGCTAGGCAAGGCTTCACGTGGGATTTTATACAGTATGAGGAACACAAGCCATGTCTGCACTGCTGAAAGCAGCACTGGGACCAGAATAGACCATACTATGAGCTTACACCTGAGGCGTACCCGGGTAAGCAGCCCATCACCATGAAGGCTATTCCCTCAGTGTTTTGGGGCAGAAAAGCACAGGACATGAGGCATGCAGTGCTACAGCCACACTTTCCACACAATGTGCCTATAAGCTAGCAGAAGTTGAAGTGGGAATGCCCACAGATACAACAGCAAACTGCCTCACTCCATCTCCCACATATACCTTAACCCCATTGACACAGTCTTTCATCCTGCTCTGTGCACCTCTGCATCCTCAAACTAATGATCCATACCCAACACTTCACCACAGGGTGGAGATACATCATGAGCAGCAACAGGGTTCATTTTCTTCCCTTCCCTTCCCTTCCCTTCCCTTCCCTTCCCTTCCCTTCCCTTCCCTTCCCTTCCCTTCCCTTCCCTTCCCTTCCCTTCCCTTCCCTTCCCTTCCCTTCCCTTCCCTTCCCTGCCCTGCCCTGCCCTGCCCTGCCCTGCCCTGCCCTCCCCTCCCCCTCCCTCCCCTCCCCCTCCCTCCCCCTCCCCTTCCCTCCTCTACTCTCCCCTCCTCTACTCTCCCCTCCTCTCCTTTCCACTGGGAGATGATGTGTTAAATATAAAGCAGGCACAGCTTTTCCTGCACAAGAGTACAAGAGTGTTAAACTCACTTAAATGATCTAGCATGGAACAAGTATGTACCATTGCCTCTTCACAGTTGTGATGAAAATCTGAGCACTGAAGTTGCATAGACAGAAAGACAAGCCTAAATAAAGGATAGCATAAATAGAATCACATTTGTCAGCCAAGATCTAAAAATACAAGATGCTAAATATACAGGTTCTCTGTTCTTTTGTCTTTTATCTAGTCCTGTTGGATTAGAATATTAAATTATTTAGGCTGGATTGATTAACTAAAATCTCTGATTTTCCTTTCAATCTTAAAACCTTCCATTGCCTGCAGCCTGGCACAACCATTTCTTTTTCCCCCAGCATGTGCTGCAAGGCACAAAGTTAATATGCTCTATGCAAACTGCAAAAATCAGCTGGGTGATATTGGGATGCCTTCAAAAGCCTTAGCAAGTGCAGTGTGCTCATATCTTTGCAGCAGCAGAAGAAGCCTTTAGGGATAAATATTAAATGGGGTGTGGTGGGATTTAGCTCCACACCACCTTTCATGTGAGGCACATAGCTGAAGCTTTCTGCACCATGTCAAAAATGTAGGCCTTGATGTTTAAATATTGAACAAAAAGTTTAATGTGAGAGCATCAGTCACTCTTTGTTGTTCAGCCACTATCAAAAGGGGATGGAAACAGCTTATGAGCTTTCATCTTGGCTCCTTTCCCCAATGCTGCTATAAATGAGGATACCGTTCAGCCAAAATGTGGCCCCCAGCCAACGGCATGGAAATGCCAATTTTAATTTCGTTGTTCATAAGTGCACATAGAGGAAATGTTGAAGTTCCCACCCCAGCTTTCAACATCACAAGCACTACAGGATGACAGACCACAGGGGAAGTCAAAGGCATCGAATTAGCATCTTCAGAGGGAAGGCTCTACCTCCCACCAGGTTTAGGAAGTACAGGTTGATGGGAGAGTGGGTCACCTGGGGGACAGCACAGCTGCCACATAAACAACAGGAATAAGGATCATCCACACACACAGACCCCTCAACACCTGCCGTGCTCTTTTATCTAGAATATTACTGGTATCTGCTCCCATGCTACCATTTCACTGTGTGTTTGTCATGCTGTGGAAAGGAAAGCAGCTGCAGAGTTTTCTCCTCTTGTTTCACTGTAGGGGTCATTTTAGGCAATCAGTTTGAGGAGGTTTTATATGAGTACAGATTATTGGAGATGGCTTTTATGTGATCATGTAAGTATTTAGCACAGGTAGGCTAATCACGGTCTTCCAGGACCTATGGAGCTAAGAAGTTCACAGGAGCACTCACCAGCTATGAGGAGTATGAAGAGATAAAACAAAGATTGTAAGCCCAGCAGACTTAGTAAATGGTGGGAAGACAGAAATGACCAAAGGATTAAAATAGGTATTTTGCTAGTTTATAATGCTGTGATGTACATATTTTTTCACATTTATTTCCTTCTCCAGCTCTTCTTGGTGGTTCATACTTCTATTCTGCTTGCAAGAACGACTGATCTCCAGGAAGTGTTTTAATCTCCAGAGTAAAGAACATATTCAAAGCAACTGTCAAAGGGTCATGGGTTGGGAAACAGTGGCCTCCCACTTAGGTGGACTGAATTGTCATTGGGAGGATGTCCTGGGTTCAGTTAGGAGAAAGTTAATTTTCTTTCGAGCAGCAAGCACAGTGCAATGTTTGGGAGTTGGGATGAGCACAGTGTTGATAGAATACTGATGCTTTAGTTGTTGCCAAGCAGCCAAGGACTTTTCATCTTCTCATGCTGCCCTGCTAATGAGAAGGAGGGGACATGGGCACCAAGGAGCTGGGAGGGGACACAGCCAGGACAGGTGACCCAAACTAACAAAAGAGGGTATTCCATACCAATGACGTCATGTTCAGTATGAATGGGGGCTGGTGGGGGAGGAGCACATGGCACATGAAGGAGTGGGAAAATAAGATGTGTTGAGTTTGTGTGGCAAGATTTTGATAGGGGTAGTACATGGATGCTAAGGTGCCAGAAGCTTCCTCTATGTCTGATTGAGACAGTGCCAGACAGCTCCAAGACAGACCCACCACTGCCCAAGGCTAAGCTCATCAGTGATGGTGGTAGCAAATCTGTGATAATATATTTAAGATGGGGAAAAAAACATTACCACAGAAACAGAAGCTGGGGAGGGAAGTGAGATGTGAGAGAAATAATTCTGCAGCCACCAAGGTCAGTGAAGAAGGAGGGAGAGGATGTGCTTCAGGTGCTCAAAAAGACTCCCCTGCAGCCCATGAAGAAGAACATGGTGAGGCACGCTGTCCCTGTACAGACTGTGGAGGTCCATGGTGGAACAGATACCCACCTGCAGCCCATGGATCATCCCACGCTGGAGCAGATGGATGCACCCAAGTGAGGCTGTGACCCCACTGGAAGCCCACACTGGAGCAGTCTCTTGACAGGACCTGTTGCTCTGTTGGAGACAGGAGCCCACACTTGAGCAGGTTTGCCAGCAGGACTTGTGACCCCATAGGGGACCCATGCTGGAGCAGTTCACGAAGGACGCATGTTGCAGAAGTTCACAGAGGACTGTCTCCTGTCAGAGGATCACCATTCTAGAGCAGGGTAAGAGTGTGAGGAGTTGTGGTGGTTTGGACCTGGCTAGAGGCCAAATGCCCACCAAGCCGCTCACTCACTCCCCTTCTCAGACGAAAAGGGGAGAAAATATAAATCAGGAGGCTTAGGACTTGAGATAAGGACAGAGGTATCAATTTCCAATTAGCACAATGGGCAAAACAGACTCAGCACAGAATAAAGAAAAGTGATTTTTTACTATTACAACTACATACCCAGTGAACCAGACTTGGATAATGAGAAGCGCGGCCAGGTCTTAAAGCGCCTTCCCCCCGCCTCCCTTCTTAGCAGACTTAAACTTCATTCACAGTTTTACTTCCTTCTTCCCCCCCTACCATGGTGCAGGGAGGGGCAGGGAATGGGGAGTGGGGTTTTGGTGGTTCCTCACAAGCTGCTTTCCTTCCCCAGATCTCAACACTTCTACTTCCCCCCCACCCCTCGCCTCTTTGCATACTTAACTTTAATCATGAATTTGCTCCCTTAACCCACCCCATTGCGGCACGGGGAAGGGCAGGGAATGGGGGGTGGGGGTTTTCAGTCCGTTCCTCCCAAGTTGTCTTCCGTTTTAGCTGGGCGGGGCATTCCACACCCACACACTTTCCCTGTAGCACCGTGGGGTCCCACCCACACTAGAGTTGTATCCACAAACTTCTGCAGCGTCAGTCCTCTCTACCGGGGAGTTATCTCCTCACCACAGGTCTCTCAGCAGGACTTCCTTCCATGGGTGCTGACATTCGGGCCCAGACTCCTCCCACCTGGTCCCCCACAAAGTCACAAGTCCCCCAGCAAACCTGCTGAGTTGTGGATCAATCTCTTCACAGGACATAGATGTCTCTGCTCCCCATCCTCATCCATGGGCTGCAAGGGGACACCTGCTCCCCCGTGGTCTTCTCCACGGGCTTCAGGGGAATCTCTCTTTCTAGCACCCAGAGAGCTTCATTCTTCCCCTGCCTTCGGTCTCCTTCGGGCCTGGCCTTGGTGTCTGTGCAGCTTGTTATATCTTCTCACTCCCATCTCCAGTGGCAAGATGCGTCTGCCTGCAGGTTTTTTTCTCCTACATGTGATTCGCAGAAGCACTGTGACCATCTCTGATTAGCTTGGCCCTGGGCAGCAGCAACTTTGGCCTTGAATTGGCCGACGTTTACTGTCTGAGGCTAGCAGCGAGCTGTAACTGCTGCTTGCAAAAGGCATCTCTGCAGCACAGCTACACAAAACTGCAACAGGAGTCCTCTACTGAGGAGGAAGAAGTGGCAGAGACAGTATGTGATAAACTGACCACAAGCCCCATCCCTCATTCCCATGTGTCTCTTGAGGGGAGGACGTAGAGAAATAGGGAGTGAAGTTGAGCCCAGGACGAAGGGAGGTGTGGAGGGACCTGTTTTAAGATTTGTTTTCTATTTTCTCAGTATCCTATTTTGATTTCACTGGTAATAAATTGAACTAATTTCCCCAAGCTGAATCTGTTTTGCCTGTGATGGTAATTGATGAGTGTCCTCCCTGTCCTTATCTTGACCCATAAGCCTTTTGTCATATTTTTCTCCCTCTGTCCAGCTGTGTATGGAAGTGACAGAGAAGCTTTGGTGGGCACCTGGCCTCCAGGCAAGGTCAACCCACCACAGTCATGTAGAGAACACAGCAAAATTAGGTTGATGCTAGAGTTTATGAAAACCAGAATATAATAGCAGATACAGACTGTGGACAAAGAGTTGGAAGAATTTGGTCACATCTTCTCAGCCCTTTGTGACTGCCATGTTATTTGACTTTTTGTATCACTCAGGCCACAGATTTTCACTCAGTGATTCTGTTTCATGTCCATGACTGATTTTAAAAATACTTTTTTAAGGTATCAGAGTGGCACAGAGTACACACCCCACATGCTGGGTATTTAATCACATCATAAAGAAGGGTCTTCAATGTTTAATTATCCATTTAAAAATGCAATTTTTTTCCAATATGAATTTGTCTAGCTTTTAAAGAGAGATGGCATTCTGTCCTTTTCTATTACACTAAACACTCTTTATAGTGGTCATCTTTTCTTCATGGAAGCATCTATCACATGTCATCAAATCATATTCCTACCTTCCACTTGAATATGGCCTTCAGTGCCAGTCCCTAGCAAAGTCCCAGCTTGTTTTTGTGAAGCTGGGGGCCTTTGCTGCCCTAACAGCAGGTATGCTACTGGGATGGCTGGCCAGATCCAAGACAAACAAGAAGCTCTCTCAAGACAACTCTTGGATTTTGAAAACCTAAAGATTTTGGTGACTCAAGCAGGCAAGGTTTTTTGTGAGAGGAGGTATTTAAAAAGTGGCAGCAGCTCCTGCTGTGGAAGACTGTGTTGGTATCACAGAAGACAACTGCACAGGGGCCTGGCAGCCTTAGGCCATACAAATAAGTTGATCTTACAGTTTCCTACTAATCCATGTGGCTAAGCTTAACTGGTTCTGATAGTGTTGTTTCTTATTAAATAGGGAGAAAATGAACAGGCAAACCCACTTAAGAGCATGTCTGTAGTGCAGATTATCATTAAAGTAAATGGAGAAAAACCAAAACGAGGCATTTCTCTCCATCTTCAATTCCATTAATAGCAGTTATGTTGCCTTCAAAGGCCCCGAGGCCTCTGCAAAGAAAACATTACCCTCCCCTTTCTGCAGGCTAGGATCCAAAAGGCACAGAGACAGGTTCACTTGGGGAATGTCACATGATCATTGAGTTGTGAGAAAACCAACAGGTGTCTGACTTTAATTTCTATGCACTGCTTAATGTAGAACTCCTTCATTCAATCAGAAAACACTTGCTGTCACTGACAAATGACTTACGTCGGTTCCCATTTGTTGCCACATGAATCATAAAATTAATATGTATGCAGGAACTCACAGGGCAATGGCAACTCACTTGTAAAGTGATGTTATGGAGAAAAACAGGCTGTCAGTATTTTTTCTGATCATTTATCACAAACGACCTGTCTGATCACTTATTCTCTGCTTATTTTCTTAATTTCTACTGCCTATCTTTGAGGGACTTCTACACCTCTAACCTGGAAAAAAGACGATGCTGATAAAGTTCCAGAGTCTCTGTCTAAAGTGCTTGATGGATTACCCTAAGGTGATAGATACCATGTGTCAACTTGGATTCTTCTTGGGATGCAGTTGGTATACAAGGGACATGCTGCATTAAGCAGTATCTGAAGCCTCACAGTTTCTATACCTCCTCCACAGAGTGGCACAGGGAGACAGGGAATGGACCTCCATGGGATGTAGAGGGACAGCCTGCCTCACCACAGTCTTTTCCATGGGCTGCAGGGGATTTTCTGCTTGGGCATCTGGAGGATATCCTCTCCTTCCTTCTTCACTGACTTTGGTGTCTGCAGATTTCTTTCTTTCACATATTCTCACTCCTTTCTCTGGCTGCAATTGGTGGTGGTGTTTTTTTACCCCTGTTCCTAACTATGTTTTCCCAGAACAGCTACCATCACTGATGGGCTCAGCCTTGGCCTTTGATCTTTGTAAACAAAACCTTTTATCACATCACAACACCAGAAGGTGAAGGGTTATTATGCTAATGATACCCCTTGTGATATTACGCTAAGTGATAGTTCTGTAGTCATCAGATCCACCTCCATATCTCCTTGGGTCATTTCTGACTTAAAGAGTATTAAAAGGCATTCATCCCTGGAGATACCCTTCAGATTCTTAGACTGCACTACAAACTCCCTAAAATTAGCAATTTTTTCTGCATCTGCTACTGAAAGGTGCTGAAGCAAGAAGAAAAAAAAAAAAGACAAAAAACCCCAACCAAAAATGAGGTAGTTTCCACAACAATTTCAGTGTGCATTTTGTGTTTTGATCTCCTTGACAAAATAATATTTAGTATTTCACTGGTTAGCCGCTTGGTTGCTAAGTGACAGCAGAGCTTAGGATGAAGAAAATTCACTTTGCAGGAGGGCACCCACAGCACACTGTTCTCAGGATAACGCTTTTACTATTACAGTGCAACACATGTCATGGAAAATGCTCAGCTAAAGAACATCCAAGAAAGGACTCCTCCAGCAAAGCTGACAGTTTCCAATTTTGAACAGAAACAGTCATTGCTCTAAAAAAAAAAAAGTGTGTTTCAGAGTGAGATCCATGCTGTCATATTCAGTTGATACTTCCAGTTCATCCAGCAGCCACCCTCAGGTTCTGATTAAGTGGATTTTTAAGCATGCGGCCATAACCGAGACGTGTAAGGACATGTGCAGCATCAGTGGCTAAATTTGTTCTCCAGAACATTTGGTCCAAGCACAGGTGCAGTCAAGGAGTGCTCTGTCTCCATAAGGTTGCCCCAGAAAGACTGCCTTTACAATAATCATTGGGGTATGACTGGACATGTTATGAAGGCACTGTAAAGGGTAAATCTGCATCTATGCTTGCTGGCTTGTGGTTCACATGTATTATTATCCTGAGAAGATCTAAACTTCTCAGGGTCTTATCCTGTCCTACATTCAATGGGCAACCTTGTGGATTTGGACCATATGATGATGCAATGGCACAGCAGAGCAATATCTTAACACCCCAGAATTTATTCTTTCAGAGCATGAAAGATGTTTATCTCAAAAAATAAAAGGAATCCCATTTCCAAAGTTCGTGTGGTGAGTCACAAATATAGAAACTCCAAGCTTTCAGCCTTCACAGATTGCCATTTACCTTCTCCCTTTCTACCTGTTCTTGTTCAGGTGAAGTTTGTACACATTCCACCTGAAAAAGCATCTTTAATCTCAATTTTAGCACTTCTGCCTGCATCTAGACTGAAAACTGGAGATCTCCCCAACAGCCACTAGATAGACAGAAGATTGAGAAGATACTTAAAGGTCACTCAAAGCTGGTGGTTCCAGGCTTTTTTCTATGCATTGAGTTTACAGCAAGGTTTTGGTAGCAGGAGGGATGAAGGGCAGGACTGCAGGGGTGGCCACTGTGAGTCGAGACCAGCTGACTCTAAGATGAATCAGTTGTTGCCCAAGGCTGACCCCATCAGCAATGCTGATGGTCCCTCTGTGTAACACATTTAAGAAGGCGTAAAAAGTGCTGCTCAGCAGCTGTGAGAGAAAGAAGTGAGAGTATGTGAGAGAAATAACATTGCAGACACCAAGGTCGGTGAAGGGAGAGGGAGTACATGCTGCTGGTGCTGCAGCAGCAATTTACTTGAAGCCCACGAAGAAGACCACGGTGAGGCAGGCTGTCCCCCTGCAGCCCATGGAAGTCCATGATGGAGCAGATACCCATCTTCAGCCTGTGAAGGACCCCATGCTGGAGCTGATGGATGTCCCCTGTGGAGAGAAGCCTACACGGGAGCAGGTTTGCTGGCAGGAACTACAGCCCACGAGGAACCCACACTGGAGCAGACCATTCCTGAAGGACTGCATCCTGTGGAAAGTACCCACACTGGAGTCCTTCACAAGAAGGACTGTCTCACATAGGAAGGTCCTCATGCTGGAGGAGAGGAAGAATGTGAAGAGGAAGGAGCAGCTGAGATAGAGAGTTATGGACTGACTGCAACCCCTGTTCCCCATTCCCCTGTGACTCTTGGGCAGGAGGTAGGGACTAGGTAGAAGACTCGGGAATGAAGGAATTGAGTTGAACCTGGGAAGAAGGAGGGCAGGGAAGGTGGTTTTAGTTGTGTCTACTCTATTCTGTTACATTTAATGGTCAATAAATTCAGTTAATTCCCCTCAAATTGAGTCTGTTTTGACTATAATGGAAATTGGCAAGCAATCTCTGTCCTTGAATAGACCCACGAGCTTTTCATTTTGTCCCAAGGTCCTGTTGAGGAGGGAAAAAGAGAGACCACCTTGGTGGGTGCCTGTCAGTCATCCAAGTTTAAGTCATCACACCCTGATGGCATCACCACATAGTTCACAACAGGACATCAAGCTTGCCTTCTTTCAGTGGGCAGCTATAATGAATATCTGTGTCATAGGCCAAGGCAGAACCATTATTAATCCACTGAACAAATTTATGTCCTACTTTGATATAGATGTATCTCAGACCTACAAACATGCTTTAGCACACAGGTTATTTTCTTGGCTTCAGTGAGACCATTATACTTAAAACCGTTCACATATTTGAGACTCCTGTTTACACAGAATCAGAGACTCACAGAATCACTAGCTTGGAAAAGACCTTTGAGATCATTGAGCCCAACCATTCCCATTCTCTACTAAATGGCATTCCTAAGCACCTCATCTGCCTATCTTTTAAATACATCCAGGGTTGGTGACTCAACCACCTCCCTGGGCAGCCTGTTCCAATGCCTGACAAAACCCTTTTGGTGAAGAACTTTTTCCTAATGTCTAATCTGAACCTGCCCTGGCACAGCTTGAATCCATTCCCCCTCCTACTATCACCTGTCTCTTGGGTGAAGAGCCCAACACCCATCTCTTTACAACCTCCTTTCAGGTAATTGTAGGCAGTGATAAGGTCTCACCTCAGCCTCCTCTTCTCCAAGCTAAACAACTCCAGCTCCCTCAGTGGATCCTCATAAGGTTTGCTCTCCAGGCTCTTCACCGGCCTGATTACCCTTTCTCTAGACACACTCTAGGACCTCAATGTCTTTCTTGTAGTGTGGGGACCAAAACTGAACACAGTATTCAAGGTTTAGCTACAGTTGACAGCCAGTCTAGCAATTTATTAACAGTTAAGGCTAAATCTAACTGCAGTGTAATCTTAATTGTGCTCTAAAGACACAGAAGGTATAAAACTGCATATAGGAGGCAACCTCACCATTGATTCTACTACAAAGCCAAATGCCTCAGAAACAGCTCTTTAACAATCAATTCAAACTGAGACTCTTCAACAGTGGTGTTCAGTAGCTATAATTGCACAATTATTTAATGTTAAAGATGGTCATCATGGGGTTTGTGTGCATTCTCTGCCTTTTTCTGTGCTTTCCTATACCTACACCACAAATACTAATTGCATCTTTTTTCCCCAACCTGAAATTGCCTTTGTAAATATTAATTTAAAAATATTAGAAATGTGTATTATCCTAAATTAAAAATACAGGGTTTATATACACAAATGACATATCCATTAGTTTTAATCATAATGATTAAGATTACTCATTCAGAAATTCTTACTTAAAAATCCCCAAGCACAGGTAGATAAACATAGGTTTCTATGCATATGATGAGAGCATAGGTTTTATGTTTTGCAATCTGGCAGAATAAGATTCATTTAGACTTCCAAAGTGCAACTTGGTTTAATTTCTTGTTTTGCTTTTGTCCTGAATCTTAGAGTGATGTGGAAAGATTGTGTCCCATCTGTTTCACTTTGCTCTGCTGCACTCCTTGTAGCACTTCAATCCTTTTCTATGTTTGTTTGCCCACTTACACGACCCACCAGCTGGCCATGGATCCAAATTACCCAGCTGCTTGGTGCTCAGAGCGGGACTACCTGTTCTAGGGAGGGGGAATAAACTGATTTGCAACCTTCTATGATGTTGTGAATCACTGCTTGTAAAATAATCCTTCTCTTGCTGGTTCTGTCACTGGACTAATGCAGCACTTTTCTCTTTTCAAAGTGGCTCAAAGCTTAGAGAATATTAATGATTAATTTATAAATACGACTTCAGAAGACCAGCTTGGTTCAATCTGTTTATTGACTAAAGCTACAAAAGACCCATAACTAATGAGCTTTGAAAATAATACACATCAAGAAGTCATTTGCTCTTGTTCCTCCTATAAGCAGCAGATCAAAATTAAGACAAATCTTTAAAACACGTGGTTATATTTACAGTCCCTGTTGGTTAGTTAATTGCATGTTTTCTGTGGCCTAGCATAATCTCTATTTGACCATTGAATAAGCAGCTGTACTGGTCTACTAAAATATTAATCATAAAGACCACCTACAAGCCTTCCTGTTTTCTAGCAGCCAGATGGCTGCTACAGAAAGCCTGGCTCGGAAGGGAAAGTAAAGAAAAATGCAGACCTCTGAAATAGCTCATATTTGTAATGAAAAAAAACAACCAATCCCTGGGTTAACAATCTGACAACCCCCTCAAACAGCTGGTTGATATATGAAGTCTTGAATAGTTTATTCAGACAAAAAGCAAAGTTTGCAACACAGCTTATCACACGCACATAAAGCCTTATGCTAATGAATACCCAAAATAATGGCAAGTAACAGGTGTACTTGAGACAAATACACGTTTCAAAACGTGTATTTCAAGTTTGGAAAGAGGCAACAGGTTTTTTGTAATAAACTGTGACTTCATATATCAAAGTGTTTGTGTCAGACACCGAAATATGAATCCTATGAAAGGAACAGAGCCAAAAACTATTTTAGGTACTACCTGCTAATGTCCATTTTCTTATTTCACAGCAGTTTCTAGGTTTGGTTTGCAGCAAGGAAGATAACACAACATGTGGACTTGCATCTCTCATCTTCAAGCCGTCCACCAGGCAGGCAGCACTGCCCTATACGTCTCTGCAGGAGATTTACATGTTGCTGGATGTTCCTCAGACTCTATTCTCTGTATACATATGTAAATGTATATTTAGATCTGTATACACACACTTTTTTATTTACTGTACAATTGCAGATTTTTCTGCAGCACCTCAAGTATTTAATGTTCTTTTGAAAAAAGTCAAAAGATGTTTTATAACCTTAGGCTGGCCCTTTATCAGAGTGTCCTCATGTGGTTTCTCAATGCTTTGTTGGTAGTTATGATGATTGATGAGTTGATGTTAAGAAAGTACATGGAAAGCAAAAAGTGCTACATTAGATCCTAAATATGATTTGTATTATTATTTATACGTCTAAGGCTTTGGTTGAACTTTAAATGCCACCAGCTATTGAGTGGATATTTTCAGTCCTGTTATATATCATTTCATGAAAATATTTTAACCCAAGCAAGATAAAAGTTTATTGAGAATCACAGAATCACAGAGTTGTAGGGGTTGGAAGGGACCTCGAGAGATCATCAGGTCCATCCTCCCTGCCAAAGCAGCTCCCTTGCTCATACTACACAGATAGGCGTCCAGACAAGTCTTGAATATCTCCAGAGATGGAGACTCCACCACCTCCCTGGGCAGCCTATTCCAGTGCTCTATCACCCTTAATAAATTTCCCCATTCTCATTTTTTACCTTAAAATAAACCTAAGTCTAAAACCCCCTAAAAACAACACTGTGTTATGAGAAGGACCCAAAAATAAAAAGGTGGTCACCCAGGCTGACCCATCAGGTAAGCATCTACTTCTCCAAGTGTTGACCCAAGCCCTGATTTAGTCCTACAAGCTCTTATCACTGTCTAACAAGGCAGGAATAAGATGTCGCTCGCTCAGGACCACCTGGACTGCCTTGTACTGCCTTTTAATTGCTGACTCTGGGAGATGTGATTAGGAACCTGAGATGATACTTAGCTGGGATACTGTGGGTCAAATACAATTCATATGTGCTGAATGAGGCTACCTCTATGACGATATGATTATTTGGAAAGAGCATCTGGGAACCAAGACCAGGCATTCCCTGCACTGATTTAAGGAATGAGAAGGCAAATGCTTTGAGAACTTAAAATTTCTCTGCCCTTATTTTCCCATCTGCTGTTTTATGCTCTACACATACAGATTCAGGGAGATAAAATTAACATCTATACATTATTTTGAGCATCCCAAGTGAAGCAATTTAGATGAAGAGCTGGATTATCACTGGGTAAGGTACAGTATGGTCATGGCAATACAGCGGACCATTTTGACACAGGGCAAAGCTGACATTCTTGTCTCTTTGGTTTCCCTTTCACGTTAGGTTAGAATAAACTGGGTGATTTTTTCCTGGAGTGACAAGTTGTCTGCTTGGACATTCGTGCCTAAGCCTAGATGAAGCACATTAAGCAGTCTGCAGAGATCCTTGTTTATAAATCAGTGGGAAATCTCTTGCTGCCTGTACTAAAAGAAAAATGAGGCCTGGTTTTGACTGTTTTGTCTCCAAACTACTTAAATTTCACTCTTGAAGATAAATCTAGTACCCTTGCCAGACAGCTTTTCAGAAGACTGCAGCAATTAGAAATCCAGGAACAGATTTGTTGCTCTATTCCTATAGTTGCCCAGACACTGTGAATAATTTTTAAAAAGAAGCTGGCTGAGAACAAGACAGAACTCTGAACTTTGTTCTTGAAGTTGCTCATGAAGAACCCTGCATTTTCAGAGCCAGTATTAGTCAGATGGAAAATGTTTATTTATTTAAAGAAGACTGAGAGGTTGGTTTTGCCATATTCAGAGTACATTTTTTTTGCAATATGCTGATCTCAGTTGGAGAGGGTTCAGAGGAGGCCACGAAGATGACTAGAGGGCTGGAGCACCTCCCCTATGAAGAGAGGCTGAGGGAGCTGGGCTTGTTCAGCCTGGAGAAGAGAAGGCTGCAGGGGGACCTCATTGCAGCCTTCCAGTACCTGAAGGGAGCAGAGAAGCAGGAGGAGAATCAACTTTTTAAAAGGGTAGACAACGGCAGGACAAGGGGGAATGGATTAAAGCTAAAGGAGGGAAGGTTTAGATTAGGTATTAGGGGGAAACTCTTTACAGAGAGAGTGGTAAGGTGCTAGAACAGGCTGCCCAGAGAGGTGGTGGATTCCCCATCCCTGGAGGTGTTCAAGGCCAGGTTGGATGGGGCCTTGGGCAACCTTGTCTGTATCATTCCTGGAGGCTGGTGGTCCTGCCTGTGGCAGGGGGTTGGAACTCTATGATCCTTGGGGTCCCTTCCAACCCAGATCATTTTATGATTCTATGATTGCAGTGTAAATATAAGTATAGAAATAAGGGGCTTCTTTTTGTTTGGTTTATTGTATTATAAATATAAATATAGTGGTCAATACCACCAAAGACCAGAACTTCCCCACCAAGTGCAAATTATCTTTTAAAATTTATCCATTTCATGTCTACTAGGAAAACAAAAAAGATGTACACTAACTCTTAAACGTTACAATAAAAATTAGCAGTATATGTATGTATGTATATATATATATACTCACATATGTATACATATATTTACATACACACACATATACACATACACACATATATACACACATATGTATCTATATGTGTACATACACTCACACATACATGTACACACATATATACACACATATGTATCTATATGTGTACATACACACACACATACACATGTACACACACATGCTCTCAGGCCCTTGTCTGAGCCTGGTTTCTGTTCTCCCCCTGTCATGTTCATTCTAATTTCATCAGACAGAGAGAAAAAGCCTGAATTGAATGTTAGTTCTTCAGAAGCTCCAGAAGCAATATGCTGACAGCTTTTAGAAATTCACTTAATAAGAGACTGCTGCTGGGTTTGAAAGGATACACAAACTTTCTTTTGATCTGACCTTTGTAGAACAGAGGCACATTCACAGGGCAGATATTGTCCCTAATAATATCAGCGTGTCACTAATTCCAGTTCTCAGATTAAAAAGTAATTCTGCTCTAATCCAGAGAGAGTAAATCAGACTTTCTCTGAATTAAAAAACATGTTACATGTTCTACTTCCCCCTCCCCGACCATTTGCCTGGGGATATGAACTCAGATATGAATCACTGGGTGTTAGATTTTTCCATTGAACCAGACTTGCCTGTACAGCAAATAGTTTAAAAAATGTTACTTGAAAAAGAAACCACCTGAGCTACTTTTGTGCATGTGTCAATTGTAAGCATCCCAGTTCCTAAGGCCTGCAGTGAACATGTGATAAAATGCAGGAGAAAAGTCCTCTGGAACAAATAAAACTCTGAAAACCACCAATTTCCTCTCTGAGGTCTAGCAGAAAGCCAGGATTTTGGCTGTCTATTCAGGGTAGCAGTTAGGTCCCTATCCCTGTTCCACACAACCTCCCCACGGGATGAAAGCCTGTGTTTTACTCCTTGGTGGAAGCTGGACTACATGTTTGTGCTACCAGGTCCACAAGCTCCTGGATTCAAATATCTTGGGATTTTGGATGTCATGGGAAGGAATACTTACTTTTATTTCAAGTAGTCCTGCCTTCCCTTTTGTGTTCCAGTCATGGCCCCTTTCTTACCTCTCCTCACTGTGCGGGGGGGGACGAGTGCAGTACAAGCCTCTCCGCTCTGCAGACCTTTGTGGGGGTCAGTGATGTTCGCTGGATTTTTTGTCTCCTCAGGACAAGAGAGGGAGAAAATGAGGATGGAGAAACCAACCTACTTAACCTAGGAAATAAACATCTTCCCTTTTTTTTTTCCCTAGCCAGTGCTAGCTTTCCGGGGGCCCTGTTTGCTGCAGGCAGGTCCTGCCGTCACTAGGGCTCGCAAGAGAGCTGTCGGAGCCAGCCTTGGTTCGCCGCAGGAGCTGCGGCTCCGGAGCTCAGCCCGGGCTGCTGGCTGTGCCTGCCCGCTGCCAGCAGAGAGGCAGCCCCGGGGCAGGCAGACTGCTCGGCTGGGAGCCTTACATGCGAGAAATCGGGGGGTGCGCGGTGCCTAAAGGAACCAGGCTCGGGGATGCTGCCAGTTGTGCCTGGGGAAGAGATCCCACAGGGGCTCAGCTCTGCCCTTATCTCTGCTGCTCATCACCCATACAGGAGTGCTGCCACCGTGCCAGTGCTGTCTGCGAGCTCTTACCGGGCAAACACGGATAGAAAAAAACGATAGAGCCCTGGGACAGGCTGCCCAGGGGGGTTGTGGAGTCTCCTTCTCTCTAGATATTCAAGACCTGTCTGGACGCCTACCTGTGCAATATGTCCTAGGGAGCTGCTTTGGCAGGGGGATTGAACCTGATGATCTCTTGAGGTCCCTTCCAACCCCTACAATTCTGTGATTCTGTGATTCTGTGACGTCTTTTTCTTAAGTCCCATTCCCTGACAGAGCAAGAAAAGGAATTTTCTGAAACAACTATGCTGTTCTACCCAAAGAAACATTGCTGAGCAGTGAAATGCCACATGATCATTTCATATTTCATCACGGTGTATAGAAAATGGATTAAATGGACATGAGCCAGCAATGTGCACTCACGGCCCAGAAAGCCGATCACAT
This sequence comes from Laterallus jamaicensis coturniculus, assembly GCA_022605575.1. Lineage (NCBI taxonomy): Eukaryota > Metazoa > Chordata > Aves > Gruiformes > Rallidae > Laterallus > Laterallus jamaicensis. Next base: position 83,686,955 of record JAKCOX010000002.1, on the reverse strand, counting down.
CCTGGGTTGCATCAAAAGGAGTATGGCCAGCAGATTGAGAGAGGCAATTCTGCTCCTCTACTCTGCTTTGGTGAGACACCACCTGGAGTACTGTGTCCAGCTTTGGAGCCCTCAACACAAGAAGGATATGGACCTCTTAGACCACATCCATGGGAGGGCCACAAAGATGAGTCTGGAGCACCTCTCCTATGAAGACAGGCTGAGAGAGTTGGGGTTGTTCAGCCTGGTGAAAAAAAGGCTTGAGGGAGGCCTTATAGCAGCCTTCCAGTACTTGAAGGGGCCTACAGAAAACATGGGAAGGGACTGTTTTTAGGTCATGTAGCAATAGGAAAAGGAGCAGTGGTTTAAGACTAGAGCAGGGCAGGTTTAGATTAGAGATTAGGTAGAAATTCTTTACTGTGAGGGTGGTGAGACACTGGAACAGGTTGTCCAGAGAGGTGGTGGAGGCCCCACCCCTGGATGCATTCAAGGTCAGGCTTGATGAAGCTCTGAGTAAACTATCTAGTTAAAAGTTGTCTCTGCCTACTGCAGGGAGGTTGGACAAGATGGCCTTTAAAAGTCCCTTCCAACCTAACGCTTTCTATGTTTCTATGTTTCCATGACTCTATGATAGCACCATTGTTGTCATCACCAAAGTATGGATTGTACCTTGACACCAGCACCAACATTTCACTGTCATCTGCCTCCCATTCCAGCATCTCCAGAGACTGCTGCTGGGAAAGGAAATGCTATCAGCTGCATTTCGAAAGCACATTCAAAGCCATTTCTTTATGCAACGTCTTTACAGGGCTGGGACAACTGACATCATTATTATGCCGCACAAACCCTTTCCTAAACAACCTGGCTGCTGTTAGAAAGCTGTTTGATAGGCACAAACTGCTGGCATTTAAAAATAATTGGTTCATATTTTCACAGGTGCCGAGCTTGTGTTATCTCAGTTGTTTCGTCACAGGGTAGGGTATGGTGAATTAAAAAGGTGCCAAGGCATCACTGAGGTAAAGGGAATCACCCCTCCCAGACTTACATACTTCTCCTACGTACTCAAGCTTAATTAACATCTCGTTTGCATTTGGCTATGCAGCTGCACTCCCAAAATGTGCAGCCCTGAGATATTGGGGGCCCTGAAAACAGTATTTGGGCAAACATTTCTTTCATATTGCCTGTTATGTGCCTCAGACCCTGCTAAGCCAAACGATAAGGCAGACTCATGAGCCGAGAACATTTTCTCTTCTGGCCTTGGCATTGGCTTGAGAGGTAAAAAGACATGGCCTGGCCCCTAAAGTGCCTCCTCTTGTGTGAGGGGTTGTCTGGGCACTGTTTGGTGGGAGAGGGATATAGCAGCATCTTGTCCCTTTTGTAAGACTCCATCCCCCTGTGGCTGTCATTCAGATGAAGACATTGACCCTGGAAGATACACTGGTTTTGTCATTTCAAAAATTGTTCATCACATTTGATTTAGGTGAAATTGCCTTTGGGGGCCACACATGATTCTAGTCAGTCTGAGCTCCAGACTACCTTAAAGAAGGGAGCAAACCAGCCCAGTCAAAAGCAAGCCTCTTGCTGATGTCAAAGGCCTTTACACCAAGGATTCTCAGAGCCAGGATCTTCTTGATCTCCCTTTTAGACTGCTCTTCTGAGCTAAAGGAAGCTGCAAGCACTTCAGGTTTTTTGAACCTGTTGGGTAGCATCTGTAAAGCCTCATGACCTCATTTTCCAGGGGATGTGTAGAGCACAAGAAGGAGCTGGGCGAGCTGTATCTGATGGCTCCGGTAAAAAAGAGTGGTCTGTGAGGGATGTGGAAAAGCAGAAAACATTCAGTATCATCCAGGAGTCACTGGAGCTGTGTGGCTGCAATGTGGAGCATGGAAAGCTGGAGAGCTGAGGAAGAAGAAGGGTCTTCCAGGTGTTGACATACTGATATCTGGGATGTCTCTCCAAGCCACTCATAAACCAAGATAACTGCAGGCGATTTAGGAAACCAGCTGACCCAGATGAGAAATATAGGGCCTTCATTGTTCTCCTATATGTAGCCTACTGTAAGTTCCCTATGGAAATAAAAAGACAAAACGGTAAATTCCACACCAAATATATCACTAAATGAAATAAAGATAGGTGCATTGAAGTGATTTGACTGACTCTCATATTGGGATTGTTTGAGCAAGAGACACAGTAGAGCAAGAGGAGAAGGGAAGAAATCCAGGACATAAAAAAGTGAAGGGTCATGTAGAAAGAGTCCAAAAGCTCATCCTGTAGAGAAAAATAAGGAATTTTTTTTTTAAATTTAATAGCTGGGAGGGGGAACGGGGGCGGGGATGGAGGGGGGAATGTTAGAGCATATTGTTACAAATTTTTCTTACATGTTCAGGAAGCTAGGATTTTGTATATTAAAAAAAAAACCCCAAACAAACAAGCCAAAGATCCCTGTCTATTGTCTCTCTCGTCTTTAAAAAGCAAAAACGCAGTTTAAATTCTCCTTGTCCATGTGGGCTACGAAAGGCTGATGTCACTTTTTTGACTCACAATGATTTTGTGAGCTATTAATTAAATTATTATAGAGCACTCAAAACTTCATACGAATGACATAGTATCTGTGCATTGTATCACTTGTTTTATTGCAGAAGCTAGACAGTAACATTTCTCTTCTCAGCACATTTTTGTCCATTTAAATTTCTGAAGCACTGCCCTCTGTTTGTTTTGTCTCCTGGTTTTTAACCACAATGAAGTTTAACTTGCCATCGTTTTTGTTTACATCCCTGTCGAGCAGCATCTTCATTCATTACCTGTCAGCACCACACCAAGAACAGCAGAGTTTCAGAACACACCAGTGAAAGTATCTCCCAGCCCTTTATCAGAAGCAATTAGTCACTTTGGCTGAGAAACATCTATCTACATGCCTTCCTTCCAAATATATATGCACTATTATTCCCTTCAACAAACTTCTTGTTTGCCAAGATGCTGCACACTGACAAGGCAGCCATGAGAAAGTAACCTCCATAGAGCAAAGCAAGCCTGAGTCCATGGTAAAGAATGTGCTGCTTTTTTTTGAACAATATAAATGATCAAGCTTTGCTTATGCAAACAGTTGAGAGCAGGTGTAGCTGTGGGAGAGGCAAGGTTCAGCACATTGATGAAGTATGTGTCAACCCTAGAGCACTGGGAACTTGCCTTCCCAAGCAGAAGGCTGGGGCAGAGTACAAAGACAAAGGTTCTTGCAACCTTAATGACAAAGATGAGATTCAGCTCCCACATCTTCATCTGTCTCAAACTCCAGGTTCCCTCCAATCACTGGAAAAGTGGGACGAGGCACCAGTCTGAAAACTTTCTTCCATGATTCTTCATAGATGTGCTCTTCCCCAGTGAGTCCAGAAGGAGCTTCATGTTTACCAGCTCACCGAGGACTTTCAGCTGAATCCGACAGTTCTCACCTTCCCAGACTGGTTAGCAGCAGATGCAGGTGTCTCACCATCTCTGAACTCCAAGGGAATTCCTTCAGCAAGGAAAATACAAACTTTGCTCCCTGACAATGCAGCAAAATAGTACATGGAACATCACTGAGAAACCTCATGGGATCTCATCTTCTTCCTGATTCTGTTGTGGCAGTTTGTTCATGTGGGACATGCTCAGAGCAACAACTCCACTTGTCTCAACTGTCAGATTTCCTATGACTTGTTACATCAATCAAAATGTTTAAATGGATGGATATAACAATCCAATAAACTTCCCCAAAAAACCCCAAACAAACAAACAAGCAAACAAACAAAAAACCTCACCCCCCCAAAAAAAAAAACAAACCAACCCACAAAAAAAAATAAACCCATCAACCAAAACAGGACACACATACAGAAACTAAAAGTCTTTCTTATCTCCTTCCTTCCCCTCACCCCATGTTTTATGATAATTTTCAAGTGTTTTTCTGCATGCATAACTCTTTGTTAAAAAGTAGAACTGATAACATGGAAAGTAAAGTAAAAAACTCTTCTCCCAGTAGAGATAATAATATGGGAAAACGTTGTCTTTACAAACTGGTTTCATGCATAGTATCTAAATCTAGTAATTAGAAAAGTAGATCGATTTACCAACTGGTATGAATCAATACAAAGATGTAAAGCCAAGAACTACAGGTACAAGCTGGCATTTGAGTTTGTTTAAGGACAAACCTGCTCTTTCAATTTATGCAAAGAAAAGAGTGAAAAGGGTAGGGCAAGAGGAAAAAAAGTTCAGGAAGAAACCACAATGACCACAAGTCATTGTTCATTTAGGCAATCTTTATGGAAGATAGACACCAGATTTACGTTTTCCTAATTGAAACAATGGGCTGAGAAATTTGTTTATTCCTTTACCTCATCCCACCCAGCTGAAGGACAAGTTACTGCTCTGAAGTTTTGATTAGTATCTCTAAATTGTTAGCACTGCCAGCAATGAGGAAGGCAGCCTTGACCTGGGAGCTGCTGTGATCTGAGCCTGGTTTGTCATCTCCTGAAGGGAGCTCACTGCCTCCTCAGTGCAGTCCAAAGATCTGCCTGGATTATTTTTAGACCATCTCTGGTGACAGTCATTCAGTTTTCCTAAGGAATGGAAAAAAAACCCCAAACAACAGACTGCCTTTGTACTTAGAACAGGCCAACTGAGGCTCCTCAGAAATAAATCCTTTTTCCCCTCTCCCTGTGATGAAAGGCAAGTTCTCCTCTTTCTTCTTCTCATTGTTAGTGAAGGGCTTTTCATCCCCCAGCTGCTCCCCCAGGGCTGCTGCAGGTCCGCCACTCACAAAAGCCATGCAGGCAAAACAGGCACAATGGCAGGATGCAGGCTGTCACTGGAGGCAGATGCTCCTCTCCATCATTTTGCTCAAATCAGGCCATTATTTGCCTGCAATCATTCTTGCTGCCTTGCGTGTAAGCAGGAATCTGTGGAAATGGACATCTCTTGGCAGTACACCAAGTTTTCCCCAGGGACCTTTTTCCATGGCAGTCAGGTCACCATCACATAGCCAGGGCTTCCAGCCTGCTCTAGGCACTTGCACACTTTATTGCTTCCTTTAGCAAGTACTTGTTTAGCCTGGAGCCCAACACTTGGTGGCTTTGCAAGAGGTCATCCTAACCACACCCTGCCATGGGTCACTCCATCCCTTTGCCATGGGCTTGCAGGCAGTAGCCAGTCACTCATTTTTTCCACTAATTTCTTGGCTGGGTGCGGGGGGAGAGGAGAATATTGTCTGTCAACTGAGAATTAATCACAACTTTAAACTGTCTGGGACACAACAATGATTATTTCAGATAGTTCAGGAAGAGAAGGCTCTCAGAACTAGCTCCTAGTCTAGGAAATGCTTAATTTCACACCAAAAGCTGTCATTTCTGTAAATTCTGTAAATTCTCAGTAGACTATACTGCCCAGATACTGATCCCCCCAAAAAAAGCCAAAAGCCATCACCTTAATTTTGCAGTTTAAAGCTAATACTTAGCTCCTTTCCCAACAATGCTGTACATGCACATGCATCTGGGGTGTTATTGCATAATACCCATAAATTTACAGAAGACTTTCTCAGACTAGGGCTGTTATCCTAATAGCCTTGCCTCCACACATAAACAACAAAGACAACCTCTTGCAATAACAGTTGTTACTTATAGCAGCAGCCAAGAGCCTTCTGACTGCCTGTTCTGCCTAAGGGCAGATGATGTCCATTAGATCATGGCCAAACTACTCCAGAACACTTATTTATTAATTTTCTGAGATTCAGAAACAGGTAAGCTTTAACAAGTCTGCTATGACTCAACATAAACAAGCACCAAATGCCTTATTTAACCATCTGCTTCCTAGTGCAAAGTGCAAGGTACTGCTTCTGCAGAAGTGCCTTGCTCTTCAGCTATTGTAAAACCTAATAGCTCTACTGAAATTAAACTTTAATACCTCTTTCAGGAGTTTTATAGTCTAATGTTGGTTAAGATCCTTCAAATTATAATTTTAGCAAGTTTTATTTCTGGCTCTGCCACTGACTTCCATACCAAAGAACATTATTTGTCTTTTGTTTCATTGTCCTCATCTGAAAACAGATATTAATATTAAGGACCCTTTCTTTTTCAAAGGGCTTTCAAGCTTGGAGATAATTCACCATAGAGGTTCAAACATTGTTATTATAACCTAGGCCTACCTTGAAAGCAAGGATTGTATTAAGACGAAGATCTGTTTCGAAGACAATATTGTTGTTGACATGGGTCAAAACAGCAATGTTTTTGCAAGAAGACTACCAGGTAGCCTTGCATCTCATCATTTCTGTCTTGTATGACTAGAGGGAAGTTAAATAAACACAAGGGAGGCTGCATACAATGAAACAGGGAATGTGTTTTACTGGGCCTGATCACATTTGTTCCTTTTGAACTCAGTGGTAGTGCATGCCAGAAAACTTCCATTCATCACTGCCAATTCAGAGGTTATTTGGCATTTTAAATAAATAGCAAAACAAAAGTAAGATAGTGTTTAATAAATGGCACACTGACAAGTCTGAGCCCATTTTTCTTTATATAAAGAAATACTGAGTTACTCTATTACTTTTTTCTAATGGTTTCCTTCCTTTCTGTTTCTTGTTCCCCATCGCTGGTTCACAGCAATAGAATAATCACTGGGCCAGGCTAAAGCTGGTATTTTAAAGCCTTTTTAATGTCTATATCTTGATGATAAATAGTAACAGCAGAATGTTCTTTCTTTATGTTCCATATTGCACATGAAAGAGCTTCCTGGAAACACTACATGAGGGAGACCACACTTACATCCAAGGAAAATATAAAGCAGAATTGCCTATGAGGCTCTTTAGCATTGCAGCACTTAGGTTTATAAATAGGAAAGTAGATATTTATGTAAGTGCATAGGGGGAAGCAAAGTTTGGGGAAGAGATCTCTCGTAAGTTCAGAGAAGATGAGCTTCATCAGCTTACTTTGACCAGGTAGCAATTATTGCAGATGCAATAATACTGCTAATACCAAGGCACACACATTTAAAAGAGACCTTAAGAGCCTCATGTCATGAGCATGAGGCTCACAATTGGCTTCTGCCTCATGTTACCCTATAGGTAGGACATACACAGCATCGTGTCCAGGACTTCTCAGCCACTGTATTTGTTAGGCCACTCATGTTCATCTCTTCCTGTGAAGGGAACTGTGCAGCATGCACTCCTACACCACTGTGTGGAACAGTGGTACTGGCCTGCATCACAGTTGCTGATGTGGTCTGAAAATAGACAGCTGTGTTTAAAGAGGCCTTGGATGTAAACCTGGCAATGAGCATGAGCCCTGGGAATAAGCAAAACCTGTTAATGAAGGGAGCTCCCCAAAGAGGGAAGTTGGTTGCACAGATCTTATGTGTGATGTAAATTTTGAGAAGTTCAACATGAACAGGATTTAACCCACAATTTAGGGCCTAGCAGAAACAGAATACCTGGAAATTAGCTGATCTTTTTATGTGCTTTTTTGAAACAACAGTAAGAACCATTGTATGGTTGGGCCTATACCCATAGTGTTATTTGCATTGTTGGAACAAACTATAAAGCCAATTAACTAATGTGCAACACAACATAATGAAATGGTCAAGTAAGAGGAGTCAGTGCTGATAGTCGGCTCTCTGGCGTGATGCCTTGTGGCTGCTTTATGTGTGGTTTCTGATCAGCTGCATGCAAGTAGTGTATTGTTTGTCAGACATTATAAATAAAAATAAAAAAAAGGCAACATAACAACACACATATCCTAGTGAGAAGGGTCGAAGCCCATGGCTGAAGACCATGGAAGCTGGCTGAACATGTACCACTAGAAGGCAGCCCAGGCCAAGTATCACATAACCCAGCACAGTGTCCCACGACCCAGTGCAGAAGGTCTGGTGCACTTAGAAACAAGATATGTGTGAGGTCTGATAAATAAGCTATGTCTGTGTATAAATCATTGATGATTTTCCTCAGCTGGGCTGCACATTGAACCTTTTTGGGTTTTATTTTATGAGAACTGCTTGAATCAGCCCTGCATTACTGAGAGGCCAAGGAGATGCTGTTTTCCCCAACTGGTCCACAGCCTGGGTGGTCTTCAAAGCTAATCATTTCAAGAGCTGGACACTCTAAGTTGACTCTAAGTTTAGCTCTAAGTCTTAGGTAGACTTAGAATATATTACCCATGAAAATTGGCTATGACTTAGAGAAGAGATCAAGGGTCTCTAAGTAAAGATAGATACTGAAAATATCCCAGCTCCACCATTCTCTCCCATTAAGGGTCCATAATGAAGGTATAATGGTGGAGTATCCCTTCTTCCTTGATCCAACAAGTATAACCTAGAAGTTCATTTAATTTCTGATCTTCTGTGACTAATGAAAACATTGTTTTGCCCTTTGCACAGTGTTTGTGTATAGGAAAATATGAATATGATAAGGAAACTGTAAGTTACTCCACCACACCTCAAAACAGTAGGTGAAGAACAACAGCTCTACCAGACAGGCTGCCTGTGTGAGGTGTTGGCATGCACAAGCCAATTAGATATGCCGCTCCCTCCCAGACCTTTGTTATGGCTGTCATTCATATCTCAATAACAATCAAAGAATAAAAATGTTCAGCAAAACTTCATTTAACCCTCCTGTCCTCCAGTAACAATCATCTGTCTCTGAATACTAGCAAGCTAGCTGCTAATTTCAGCATGTTCCTCTCCTGACACTGATGCCTACTGAAACAGACTAAGGAAAAAAAATTCTTGCTGATACCAACATTAGCACTTTTATAAGCACTAAGCAATGTTCAGAACCCTTTGTGAACATGAATTAATTAATATGCATAGTGATAATAGAAGTGAGGTAACTTTGGCTATTGTCCCTTTAGATTTAAAGAAAGAGTGTACAAGCTGGTTTTGCATAAAGTTATTTCTGGGTCAAGTTTTGTGTTCTTTGCCAGCACTAGTATTCATTAGAGAAAGAAAAAAAAATGCAAGAATGCCAGAGTGTAGATTAAAAGTTGCTTTCAAAAATTATCTTGAAACCAAGGAAAGAGCCAGTAAATGTGCAAAATACCTTCAGAGTTAATGAAATAGAAATAGCTTTTTAACAAGTTTAGTTCTATAGAGCTCAGTTGTGAAGGATTTTCACTTTTGCTGGGCTAGAATGGAAAGTCATTATAAAAATCTAAATGCGTGCTATTTCACAGCAGATGAAAGTGTAAAACCAGAGCTAAACCCGAGAGTAAGGAGAACCAAATTCTGTTCTAGGCTGCCCTGTCACAAATTACTTAAAATCTTCATATCTCTGTGTATCTTCTTATGACCCTTCCATTCCAAGATCTTAGATGGTATCAGCAAGGCTGAATGATAGTGTTTCAAGGTGTCCTTGTCCCTCAGAAGTGCCTGAAGACCACATCCATTTGGCATGGAATTCTAAACTCAAAGGATGACTATAATATTTGTGTTTTGCTTTTAGCATAGACACATATTTGAAAAGTTTTTCCAAGTTTTTTTTGACCTTTCTTTTAAATGAGGTTCAGATAGTCAAGGCACGCAGAGGATCAAGCACTCAAACATTAGGTGTGGGTGCTGAGCAAAGCTGGGTACCAGGGAGATCTAAGGAAAGATCAGGTGCACTTTATTTTATTATCCAAAGCTTATTAACTTCTGAATCACTGTCATGGAGAAACGTTGACATCACATATGGCTCCTTTAGGACCCTTCTTGTTTGCCAGCTCATGATCACAAGGCCGTTGTGTTCATCCTCTCCTCTGTACCACACTAGCATTTTCCTTAATTCTTTCAAGCCTTACTGCAAATTATCACTCAGATCTGTTTCTATTTGTTGTTCTCTTAAACTTTCAGTTCAACTTCTTCCGCCACAGGTTTTTTTTCAGCCCCACCCCATAACTTCAGCAAGATGTTTACAGACATGGGACAAGTTCTACTGCGCAAGCCATATCTAAAAGTGCCAATAAATGGGGCTCTGCAGTTCTTATCCCTGTGAGCCAGAGAGCAGTCAGTTCCTTCCTGCTGTTGCACCACAGCCACTCCATCCCCTTTCCTGCTTCAGCCCATCCTGACAACGTTTTACATGCATGCAGGCAGCACGGATGGGTAAATTAATTTCACCGCTTGATCAGGCATGCCTGGAAGTATAGGACCAGAAGGAATGACAGTAGATCATTTTACCCTAAGGACAGGAATTTATATTTAGATCATTTGTGATAAGTTTTTGCCCTGATACTCTTAGCAATTGTCAGTGAAGAAGGTCCCACAAAATCTGTGCACTGTGCTTTGCATCTCAAATATTTTCAACTATTTTCCTAATACATTATTTATCTTTTCCTAGATGTTTTAATTGATTAAAGCAAACTGATTTCTTCCCATCCTACTACAAGCAAAAATGATGACATTCTCATTAGCCTTGTCACACCATTTTGCCCACCAACTGACCATGACTTAACGTGCTCTTTTCAAGATTAACAAACAGACTTTCTTCAGCCTTTTAAAACTTGATTTGTTTTTGTGGATTTCATTTGGATTCTTTTGATTTTACCTTTTTTTTAAAAGTTAAGTTATTCTGGAACACATACCTCTTCAGTCTTACACCCAAACCCTTGCTCAATACTTCTCAGAAGAAAATTTTTTCACCCTTTCAACACCATCCCATGTAACAGATTCAGTTTGTTGATCTGCTCTATTCACCATACTCTTTTTGGCAATTGTTGAACTAATGAGAGCATTAGACACTTCTTATTTTCCATTTTTCATGCCAAAATACTCCACTTGGCTCCTGATTTTCATTGAACTTCACCTGATTGGTTTTAGACACCCTCTTGGACCCATCAAAACTATTTTCAAGGCTTATATCCTACCATGACTTTACAGCCCACTTCCACCTAAGGGTCTCTTTAACCATCCTGAGCATGTTGCTTCTTCATCATCAAAATCACTCACAAAAATAATGACCACTACAGAAGCCCAGACTGAACCCCACTGAACCCCTTTCCCTGTGAAAATTCACCCTTTCTCCTAGACTCGTTAATCCATATTGACATCCATTGATATCACTTAAGACTCTGGTCTTTAACCTAGTACCCTATTAATGGAATACAAGGAAGTGTACAGCAGTGGAAAGCAGACTAACTCAACCCATTATTTGTTCTGCCCTGTTCCTGTGCGGGTGAACATGGGCTGTCAGGGATCTAAATTTACACGCCACTGTTGATCAGATCAATAACATCACTAAAGCTGGATCGATAATTTACTAAACTGATCTTCTGTAGTCACATGATCTTCCAATTCTTTTTCAAAAAAGGAAACTAAATTAATTTGGCCTAATTTTCTGTCAATTCATGTATTCTCATTGCTTTTTAAGCATCTTTTTATTGCTACAAAAATCTGCAGAAATTGATTATTTAATAATCTTTTCTGGTACCTACTTAGGTAACAAAGTTAAAATAGCTGATCTTGAATCCCTGAGATGCAGTACGTTTTCCTGCAGTCCTCTGGGACAACAGTGCCCTTGCTGATTTCTTGTAGATAATCACCAACAATTCCAAGCTGCCTCGGCTAGTTCCTTAAATCCGCTCAATTTTATCAGGCCCTGCTGAGCTGAACACATCTATTTTATATAAATAACCACTGACTTCTAGTTCACTCCCTGATCTCATTTGCATTTCAATCTCTTTGTTAAAATTAATTTTGTCATTTATCTAGGCATAAGTAATCTTTTTGGGGGAGAAAAGTTAAGCAAAAATGGCAATTATTTTCAGCCCTCTCTGCAATAACCCTTTTTCTTTTTTTGTTTTTTGTTCTCCCCATTAAATGGTGGGCTGCTATGTGCTCTCTTTTCCTTCTTTATATTTCTAATGTATTCACAGAACATTTTCTTGTCAGTTTGGCGACTTTAAATGTTGGATTAGGACTTGGACCTTTTGTGTTCAATCATTACTTTGGAGAGAATTTAAAGAGGAACAGGGAAAGAATCAAATGAGAAATCCAGGGAGAAACTGAAGTAAAAAGAAAGGACAGGGCAGGAAAGGAACAGAGGAGATGGAACAGAGTGTCAAATGAAATAACATCTCAGTATCTGGCAGTCACTTTTTATCATATTCAGTTTAAAGATTTCTTCTGTGTGTGAAGATAAAAAAAAGGTAACCTAGGAAAACCATACTGATGTTTTAAAATTATTTCAATTTCTGGGAACACGTGAAGGGGGAGAGGTGATCTATGAATCTGAGTCACTTTGTCATCTTAAATTTTAGTTTCTGTACTTTCCTAAGCACCACATGAGTCACCCAGACCATTTCCAGCTCTTCCAGCTGAGGCAGTGGTAAAGGTCACTTTTCAAACACACTTGATGCCATCAGTGATCCTTTGATACCTGGTACACTTGTTTAAGCCCATCTCTTTCAGAAGTGCACCTACACAGACGTGGCTAATAGAACTGGGTCATTGCTTTACCCAGTCTCAAAGCCTTGGAAGATGCCCTGGCAAAATCACCACCAGCTTCACAGGTGCCAGGATCTCACCACATCCTCTTCCAAAGGGAAAAATGAGCCTGATTCTTTGCTAATGTCTCTGAAGAAGGAATAGAATTAGATCCATCGACCACACACAGTACATAACAACCCGCTCAGGGGTAACATTAATACAAGGTAAGGGAATTATTTGTTATTCAGTGCCATAGGACTGCAGGGCAGGTGTCATTTTAAAGATGCTGTACTACACTGACGTGCTGGTATTTGACCACCGTCAGTATGCTCAACACTGGATACTGCAGAGGAGAGCTGATCTGCTGGTACTACCTGGAAATTCGTCACCTCTGGAGAATGAATTAATGATCTGGTAGAGAGTTAACCCTCCACGTCCCTCCTTAATGAATCCTTGGCTTTTGTGAGTATGTGCACATGTATCTGGTTGGCAGGTTGTGAATACCTGCGGGCACTTAGCATGCAGAGTTTGCAGCACACTTCTCGGATGGCTTTAGATTCTTTGATTTGACTTGACATTTCAGGTTTAGAGAACGATACTGAATTTTAAGTACCTGGGAGAAGCATAGCAGTCCATGCTTTGCACACAGCAAACATGTGGAACTGATACAACGTGGGTCACGTTTCAAGTAAAGTTGTCAAATATTTGGTAGTTGTTACTAGGAGCTCAGAAGACTTTCGCTACTCCATTAATTAATGCTCTTTTATATCACTTCTCTCCTAGGGTGCTTTCCCAATTTAGAGCTATGACACTGAACCTTGGACTTTGCTATCAACTATGACTAATCTAACAGCCCGAGCAGGTTGGATGATTTAGATCTAAGGCAAAAGGAACAGGCGCAGGTCAAAAGAGTTCATGATTTTAAAAGGTGTGACCAGAGAGGAAGTGGGAGGGAGGGAGGGAAGGAAGGAATGATAGGTTACTGGGTTCTGTTCAAGCAATTCCTCTTGACCTACATATTTGTCCCTAAAAAGTATTGAGGTTTTGTTACAGTTTCTTTTTAAATAATCTGTCTGATGAACAACTGCCAAAATAAAGCACTTTTTCATGCATGGACAGCATAAATAATCACTGGCTTAACTCACTGAAGGCTAGAGCTCAATCAGAATAGATCTTTAAATCAAGATGAAAATTATGTTCCATCTCTCCACAGAAATATATATGTGACGTGGGATCCCGTGGGTGACATGGCATCTGGTAGAGACAAGATTGGATTATTTTATCACAGTGCTTCTTTTCAGTCTTAGTATTTTCTCTTTCTGATTTCAGTCAGGTTCCAGGAAAGCATTTCTATTTCAGACAGCACTTAGCCATATGCTTACTTTGCAAAAAGACTCCTGCTTGAATCCTACGAACTCCTCAGTGACACAAGTACATGCAATGGAGTTCATTGGAATTTGATTTACAATAAAGGCAGGATTCACCGTGCCAGTGAGCTGGATCTTAATTTTTTTCTTTTATCCTGCATCATCATTAAGCACCATGTGATCATTAAGAGCAGCCTGAGTTTGCACTTGCAACTTTGGCTCAAGTCTACTCAGTCCGGATCCTGTGGGTTCTGGAAAGCCAAGGGTATGTTAGGATCCTTACATAACCTCACCGGCTTTGATGTGGTTCAGTTTATTTATGACAGCTAGTTCTTGTGAATAATAATTCCTGCATCTAAGAGTTCATAGTCAGTTTCAAGTTCTCGGCCCTACGCTGTGCACCCTCCAGAAAGACAGTCTGTATCGGTGCACTTTCCTACCGCCCGTGGGGGAAACGTGCACACTGACAGCACAGAGCCCTTGAGTTTGATTCACCACAGGCTGGATAATGCTCAGGACAATGCCATCAATCAGGGAATTAATTTGCTGGATTGCCAGCATTTTCAGACATAAGTTTGATGTTCAGCCTGAGCCTTTTGTCCTTCACTGTGTATTTTTAGAGGGTCTTGCCACTGGCGTGGTGAAATGTTTACAGATGAATTCTTTGACTTTTGTTGGCATCCAAATGCTCTAGGTGGCAATTAAACCTCAAAATAAAGCAGTGACAAATTTGGAGTTGTGAAAAAAGTTTCTTTGCTCAGGACAATATTTTCACTTCAATCTGTTCAATGAACTTCTATTGACATACACAGGAAGTTTGCCCGAGGGCCCTTGAAGGGAGACTAACCATTTGTGCCAGTATTGCATAAAGATTTTAAAAGCATTGTGTTTCTGTCCTAAAAGAAAGGCACTGAGTACTTAGAAAAGAAGAGGTTGAAGGAAAAAATTCAAAGGGCTTTTCCAGCCCTTGGGTTTGTGGTTATAAAAAGAACATTTCAGCGTCAGAAGGCATTGGAAATGAATAAAACTTGTGTTTCTGGATTAAACTGGATTTTTACATCACTAACTCACATATCAGAACTGGCATTCACCTACATTGTGGTCCTTTGAAGCTCTGGGTGGTGTGGAAAACCACATGTGGAGCCCTTTGTGGAGCAATTAGCTCATCATTTAATCTTTTCAAGGATGCACTTTAATCTACCTCATCTTTTCTTCCTAGGTCAGTAGTTTCATGCCCCTAATCATTTTCATTGCTCTCCGGAATGCCTTCTAATTTCCAGTAGTTAGAACTTAATGCAATATGCCCAGTGCATTTACAGCAAAACTTCTAAGAGCTACAGAGAGCTTCAATTACCTCTTTGGTCTTTAACTGCAATTCTGCTTTGCTTTATTTGCTGATAATAGCAAACTGACAAATTATATGACCCCCATCATCATAATGTCTACGCTCAAACTATTCTCCACACATTGTGTGAGACCTGCTAGGATTTTTCTGAAACTTATTGTGATACTTTTTATTCTGTATTTCTAGTCTGTTTCTCTCTGTCTTATTTTTCTGGTTTCATTAGCATGCACAGAATATTTGGTCAGTTTAAGAGCTGTATTCATCTGCTCCAGTTCATACAAATGATCACCTTGTTATGAAAATCTGTCAATTATAAGGAATTAAGGCAAAATGCACCTGACATTAAGGAAAAAACCAAATATTGATACAACCCTGCCACAGCACACTGCTTACCTGAATAAAAGGAGGACAACCCCATACAGGAATCAACGTCTGCACTCACTTTACAGCTAACACAAACTAATGCATACTTTCAGGGAGGGTTTTTTCCAGTCTGCTTTAGCCATTTATTTTGGCATGACATGCCCTAAAGATGCTTTATCTCTCCACTGACTGAAAGGAGCAGAGGTTGTCTCTCTGACGGGCAGCACACTAACAGTATAGGTGTCTAAAGTGGGGTGAGGTGAATCCCATTTTATCTCTCTCCAATTACATCCCCATTCAGAGTCACATACAGATGCAATAGGTGCCTGATTTCAGCTACAGCAGCTGCTCTGACATCTGAAGGAGAGGGGGTGATAAATTAGTCTGATCAGGATCCATTTCCTAGAGTCTGCAGAGACAGTAGGGAATTCTTAAAACACCTAAGCAAGGCTCAGAGAAGCAGCTAATTACCAGAATCTCTGGCCCACATTCGCATTTTTATTGCTTTGATCATGAGAGCCTTTGAGCCAGACTCCTGCCTCCTACACTGCATATGTACAGAATCTAGCACAACGAGACCAGTTTGCTTAAGAACCACCTGGGTGCAACTTAAGAAATAATACTAGAATAAAATGGAATTTTTGCTTTTTCTAAATATAATTCAAGTGGCCAGGCACACTGCCCCGTGTGGATATTTGTCTGATTGTGTGATAAACACAATGTAAATGTCCTTCCTGCAATGAATATTAAAGAATTTAGTTAGCCTTTATTACATAAGGCAAATTTCAGCTTCTGGAAGCTGAATAGTCTGAGCTACAGCTCAGGATGACTGAAGATAGTGAGCGGATATGTCCAACAAATGAGGTATCATAATACCTTCACACAGGTACCACTGTGCTTGACTCTCTTTAACTCAGAGGTCATAGCAGAGCTCTGCTCTGCAAAGTGAAACATCTTGAAGTGGAAAATGTTGTTCATTCAGTGCTGGTCTAGTACTGTCCATCTCAAGGTCATTAGCAAATCTGCCTAAAGCCTCATTTGACAGACACCTCCTAAGTTGCACAAGTCTAAGCACTGTAAAGCTCAGTGGAAATGATGAGATTTCACAAGCTATATTCAGCTTGTTAAGATATAAGCAGCATCCCCCTGGGAACACACACATGGGTCTCTCAAGCTGAGCAAGCTAGCCTGGGAGCCACGGTTGACCTGATCACTCTGTGACATGTTCCCAAAATGACAGAACAAAAATCAGCAGGTCAGAATGATAGCCATGGGACTGTTTCCATGCACACAGTTTTATATCACCTTGGGATCCAGATTCGGTATTTCTTATTTCAGGAACAGACAGTAATAAATAGTGAGAGAAAACACCAGTTTTTTACTAAGATAAATAATCCCACATTGATACAAAGGACAGACTTTGATTTCCACATCTCTTGTGAAAGTAATGGCTTCATCCTCATTTTTCATTCATTTGTGCTACTTCTTGCAGCAACTTTGTTGAGACTTTCAAAAACAATATTGGCCTCTATTTACATTCCTAAACTTTCCTCAGTCATCCTCAAGAATGGCTCTGTATCCCAGAAAAATTGGAGATCTCCCTGGACTGAGCATACTGAAGATAGGGGCAGGCTTTGCTGTGACTCAGGGTCTTCCTGTCACATACATGTTGGCAGGAATTAGCCCACACTGGAAATCCCTGCCTCCCTAAAACACAGAGGAGAACAATCCTGTGTTTAAACAATCCTGAACATCCTATAGGAACAGGAGACTGGAAGGATCTCCTGGGCCAATTCTCATCCCCAGCTGCCACCTATCATGGAGTTCCATTTATAAGATGATCACATTTCAACTTAAAAGAAGAACTTGGTCGCTTCACCCATGCAACAGATGATAGGACAAAGTGGGGGATGGACTCAAGCTGTGCCAGGGCAGGTTCAGATTAGATGTTAGGAAAAACTTCTTCACTGAAAGAGTTGTTGGGATGTGGAACAGGCTGCCCAGGGAGGTGGTTGAGTCACTGACCATGCATGTATTTAAAAGACAGGTAGATGAGGTACTTAGAGATATGGTTTACTAGAAGACAGGTACGGTTGGGCTCAATCTTAATGGTCTTTTCCAACCTAGTGATTCTGTGATTTTGTGCATGAGAGGAGAGATTTCTGTCCTCATTACACTACTGGACGGTCTTCCAATTGTCCCTGCAGCAACAATTAGAAGTATTCTTCTAAATTCTAGCCCAGATTTATCCATAAGTGGTTGGTACCTGAGTGTCCTAGTTGTATCCCTCAAATGAATTCATTCTGATCTTTCCCTGGAGTTCACCAGTTGGTGTATTTATAGCCAGCAGCCACATCCCTTCTCACTCTTCCTTCTGTGAGACCAGACAAGCCCCTAGCTCACTTAGACTCTTTTTCAAATGATGAACTCCCCCTTCCCTTGTCACCACCATGACCTCTCTCTGTGACTGCTGCTGTACAAACTCATCTTACTTTTCAAACGGGTGATGAGAATTGTGCAGTATGCAGCAGAACTTAATGCGTTCCTGCTGGAAATACTTTCCTTGAGAGACTCCAGGACTGCCTTTGCCTTCTTCACAGCTGTATCATTTTTGTGGCTCATGCTCAGCTTTTATCTGACTGTTACACACAAGTCTTTCCTTTCCTTAGCTATTTCCTGCTGATGAGCTCCTAGCTTATAACAGAAATCCATCTTATTACTCCCTAAGCCCCTGCTATAACAAAGTATTTACGTTTCTAATACCTAATTAGATGGCTCCTAACATCCCACTGAAATCAGTAGGAATCAACTGATGCTTCCCTGCTCCCACTGAAATCAGTTGGAATGAGTTTTGTAGTATGCGGCAAAGTTATCAACTTTTCTTTAAGATGTTTACAATAGAAACATTATCAGCAGGAGACCAGACACCATGAGCCTTAATAGTTCTAATACTTATTCCTGGAGCAATAAATCAGAAGTTGCCTTTAGAGACCTAATAATGAATTCAGAAAACAAAATGAGCATGCACACTAATTTGACAGCATCCATTCTTTAAAAAAAACCTTTACTAACTGAGCAGCCTTGTGCTGTGTCTTCTGTTTGCTAAGGGGAAAAATGCTATACAAGGACAAAAAAAAAGAGGCAAAAGACTGATGATAATAAAACAGTTCTGGCTTTTCTCACTGAGTCTGAAGATTTGAGTGGAGCTGTGTTGGAAAGAAAATGGTCCCTCCCAGCCTGCTGGTTCCATAAATCAGTATTAGTACCCACAGTACTATTTCAATTGCAGGAGTTCCTGTGAACATGTAAAACTGTCTGCAGAGTGAATTTTGTTTATTGTGTTCTTCACATAATAATTTCTGACATTATCCAAACCTGCCCTAAGTTTTTCTCAGTGATACAGTTCAGGTTTGCCATATTTCTAAATTATTACAGGATGACACTGATTGGGGTATCACATGAAAAAATAAAGTAGAAGAAGAAGATACAATTTATTGAGGAAAAAATAATAATTTAGGATTGAGATATTTCCAAACAAACCACAATCAGACAACTATTTCTTGGAACTAGACTGTAAGAATCCTTCTGATCACTGGGTTCTGCAATGTAACAGAAGTGTGCACTTTACCTCCAATTTGATTTATAAACTGTAAATAATGTAGTAAACTCTAGCTATGAAATAAGATTTTATTGTAATAATTGCATTACTGCTCAGAAGTAAAGGCATATTCATTTTCTTCCAAGACACTTAATTGCTTGGAATTTTAACAAATACAACTAGCATTTCTTCCTATGTCAGAGATATGCCGTTGTTGCAGAAATTGGTGCAAGAAATGGGAAACCAGAACTGCTGGGAGGGATTCCTTTTGGCAGCCTACCACAGGAACAGGGAGAAACTGCAAGCTGCAGAGCAGAAGTTTGGCTGTAGCTCCTCATCGTCCTCACAGCACAGAGCTGAGCCCTGTGCCTATATGCGAACCACTACACTATTCACCTTTCAGTTAAATAATGACGATACAAATCTAATAGTATGTTCTATATTTTATCAAATAATAGGTCCCAAATTATTTAAATCATCTAGCAGTAGCAAGATTTCCCTGACACAAACATTTTGGAAGAAAAGTGCACTGCCTTACAAGGAGCCCCAAGCCAGACACGAAGGGTGACAGAGGGAAGCAGTTGAGACTTCAGGGGATGCACAGAGCAACCTGAAGATACAGCTGAAAGTTTTGCCACACTGCCAGGCTTTTTTCATTACCTCAGCCCCCAGAAATGTTCAGATTTATAGTTTCAAAGGTAACATTGTGAAGGTAGTGCTGTATATTTAGGATGCACCATGAAAAGACTTAACCTGAGGATTGTAAATATAAAAATAGTAGAAGACAGTGAGATGATCAGGTATTACCTAAAAAGTCAATCATGGATGTGTAAGTAGCAAAGATATGTTGACAGAAATATTCCCATTCTGTAAGTTAGCAGTCAGGTTGTAAGGCCAGAAGGCGTTGAACTACCAGGATCCTGCAGGGTGTCATGGGCCAGTGCGTTCTTCAAAAAAATATTGGACTAAGCATATGTTTAATTGAGATAACTAATCTCCTTGTAAAGACTTCAAGCAAGGTCGAGTTCAGCACCTTTGCTGGTAGCTACTTCAATGTTTAATTAATCTCCCAACAAGGACATAGACTTTTTTTCTAATTTATAAGCCATCATGTCACAATATAATAGAGGACAAGGCTGGAAGGGACCCTGAGAGGTCTCTTGGTCCATCTTGTTTCAGGAATGAATCAGCTTTACCTAAACTGCTGATGTATTTGATGTCTTTTATTAATGATCTCCAGGGACACAGCACAAAATCCCCCATTTAAGTAACCTGAACAGATTGCAGTCTGTAATCCTTCTGAAGGAAGACTCATTTCCTAGATCCCAGTCCCTCTTCTGGACTTTTTCTGTTATTTCCATATCTGTCTGGAAGGATGGTCACCAGAACTGGATGCAATACTTTCTAATGAACCACCTATAGAAACTTCTTTTCTTGTCCTTGACTTCCCTGGCTAGATTTAATTCTATCAGGGCTTTAGCTTTCCTAACATCATCCCAGGACACCTGTCCTTCTTCCACCCTCTGTAGGCTTCCTTTTTGTGTCGGAGTTTGTGCAGCAGCTCCCTGTTCATCCATGCAGGCCTCCTGGCAGGTCAGGCTGCCTTTCTTTACTCCAGCATCTCTCCTGATGTCGTAAGTCTTTCCCCTTCAATCTGGAGAGCAATGAGGCATTTGTGCAAGGGCATCTCAGGCTTTGGAAGAAGTGTCTTCCTCCCACTTGTTCTTGCCATATCGTTTTGATTCTGCTGCGTTATTGGACTCCTCCCTTTTGTGTGTGCTGGAGGGGGAGTTTATTGCTGACTGGCCATGGGCTGTGGGGCCACTGCAAACTGTGCTTGGAACCAGCTATCTTACTCCCTCTCAGCTTCCCTGATGTTATGTAGCCTTCCCAGGACCTCCTGCAGCTCAGCCACCTGCTACAGAAGGTCCTTCCCCTGGGCATGCCTTTTGAAGGTAGCTCTGCTGCCTGTCTCTGTCCCAGGGGAAAAGCCTGGGCACATCCTGCAGCCTGAAGTCTGCACTGCAGCCTCTCCCTTCAGCAGCTCCGTCTGGGTGGAGACATTGGCCACCACTGTGGTAGGTGGAGCAGACCCCTCAGTCAGAGCTGCACTCTCAGATGAGTGTCAGGTAGGATGGGTACCTTGACCTGTCACAGAACTGTGCCTGGTTGATGGGTTATGTATGCTTTAAATCTCCCTGACATGTCACACCCTGTTTGCCCATCCTGGTCACGCTGCTCCCGGCCACTCAAACTCCCTGGGCTGCCTTTTGTACATGACTGCCATGGCTCTGGCACTGCCCAGGCCTCCTCAGAACCTCCCACCAGAGCTGCTAGCTCCTGGCAAGTCTCTCTGCTTCCCCAGCATTTTCCTTCCTCAGGAAAACCCCTGTGCACTGAGATCTGCTGCAGAGCAGAAGTACCAGAGCAACTCCCCTCAGTGACTGACCTGCAAACATACTATCTTTTTTGATATATCCCCTGTGGACACATCTTCTTTCCTTCCTTTCCTTTTACCTTGATTAGGCCTTTTGAGACTGGGTGCCATTTAAAAAAGCAGACATTTCCAATCATCCTTTTCATGACATGTGTTAACCAGCAAATATTTATTGTCACCTGCTACATCAGTGATGAAAACATCATATAGTATCAGACTATATGCCAGTGTCCGGACAAGACCTGTACTGATGACCTCACTCAGGAAAGCTACCTGAACAACTCTATTTCAAGTCAGACAGTGATCCATTTTTTTTCATCCATCTATTTTGTGCCCTGTTGATTCCTTTTAATCCAAGACTTTAATCAGTGTGCCAGTCAGTATTAAGTGAAGTGCCTCAGAGAAATCCAAAGGTACCACCTCAGCACAGCTGTCTTAATCATTCCAAAACTTTAATCTTATCAAAAAGAGATAACAGACTTGTTTAACATGATGTACCCTCCATATTGCCTGGCATTAATTACCTACTTAAGCTCTAACTCTCCATTGACAGAGCCCTGAATTCAGACCCACTGTCTGGCCCATAACAAGCATCAGGCTGACTGATCTTCTCTGGTTGATCTGTTTCCTCCCTACCTGTAGGAATCACAACAGGATTGTATAATGATATTGTGTTGCCCTATTTACCAGGATGAATCACAGAGGGTTAGGGGTAATTCTCACTTCAGCCTTTCTCAACTTTTAAATGTAAATTATTTTCTTGATTTATTCATTTGAAGAAGGCCAGTATTAAAAGCTGCTTCATAACTTCTTTTGATATGGATAGTAAATACTCTTTGCATTCGTATAATCACTTGGAATGGAGTTTTCATCTTTGTTTTTGTCCTTCAAATACAGAACAGAATATCTGTTGAAGATTTTTGCATTACTATTTATTTTATGCTTATTATATGATTTTACATCTGTAGCCAGAAAATTGTTTACACCTGACCTTGGCTTTTTTTTCTTCCCTAAAATGTTTGTTCTTATAATTTGTAATCCCATCAATTGTTGCTATTTTACTGATTCTTTAGATTTCCTATTTATTACATACATTTTAAAACTTACACCTTAGATTCATGACTTCTTTCCTGATCTTTCTATTTGGGAAATGTTTATGTTTCACAGGTGCTTTTTCAACAGGAATTTTTTTTTTTTTAAACCAACCAAAACTTAACTTTTTTGTGTTTGGAGAATCATGATTTTATGGACAATTAAAAGCATTCAGATAACCAATTTACAGTATTAATTAAGATTTGCCACTTGTGTTCCCACATTACAAACAAATGCTGAAGGAGAAGACAGTTGTGTTATCCAATAAAAGCCAGTCAGAAATGGTAGCTGCCAAATTTCTTACACTTTAGTATTTCAAGTCTGTGAGTATTCAAGCATTGTCTCTGACCTGAAATCACATATGGCCCCATAATGGTAACATGAGTTGTGATGATTTATCCTTTCCCTTCCAACATTACAGAACCTTAGAGATTATCATTACATGGCTCACCTATCCTCCCCAGCACCTTGATTCTCTGCTACTGAGACACAACTCTCCTCCCATTTACAATGTCTCCCAGGATCTCTGCAATGATGCCTCCTGTGATCTCTCCAGTTCCAGTGCAGTTCACTGCTGGAGGAATGTACCTTGTCTACATTTAGTAAAAGCTTCCCCTCTTTCTTCTGGAAAGTTTCTGCATTATTCTACTCTTCCTCTTGCCGGAGACCTTGACAATGTTCCTAAGATTTGTATCCTCTTTAGGCCAGACCTAACTACTTTATGGGTTTCCCAGCTTGAGATGGAGAGAAGTTTTTTTCTTTGCCATTTTTTTGAACCTGTACTCCAGTGAGTTCTTATCTATTGTTCTCTATCTACCCACACAGAGACATGTGTTTTGAAGTTGTTTCTTACTCTCTGCCCTTGTGATACAACCTCCATTTTTGTGAGAGGATGTGCTGTGCTATTACTAGGATGTGGATGTCAGGGAAGTCATTTCTACCCCTGATACATACGAAGATGAAGAGCTGTTCCTCAGGAATATAATTCTTCTATACCTTATAGGCAAAGACTCTTCCCCTTCAGACAGGAATATCCAAAGCATGTCATGACCATTGATTTCTCTAGAAACCCTTGATAGGGAATTAAAATTGCATCTAGAAAGCAAACCCACTGATTTTTCTCCCATTAATGCCTATGTAAAATCTATTAATTAAAGAGATCTTATTTTTTTCCATAACCTCTTACATACTTCAGCAGGAAGAGACTGGACAAAAAACATTAAATAGTCTCTTTCTCTCAAAGAGAACTAAAGCAAACTACTGATACTTCACAAGTAAAGCAAAAATGTAATCCTTAGTAAAGGTTAGCTGAGCTCGTTTCACTATAAAATTTGCTATTTACAAAAATCCAGACAGGCAAATTACCCACTTTCCCTCAGTTCAGGAGAGATGTATTTTGTAAATGTTATCAAGTAGAAGATTATACTTGAGTATGCTGTGGCATCTATATAAACAACATACACTGGGGGAAAAGAAATGGAAAAGCACTCTAATTCCCATTTAAAATTCAATTGTATCATCTTTGCATACACAAAACTTCATACATTTTCAGCATATGGATACAGGATCAAAGGAGGAAGTGCACAGTTAAACTTCCTAACAAAAAAGTGATGTTGAAAGGTGTCTAATGAGTCCCCCATTCTTTCGTGTGAACTGCAGGTCATTTAAATGTCACAAACAGATATCTGCCTCTAAAATATGGACTTCTGAGGTAAGAAATAGGAAATGTAGAATCTAAATAATGTCATCTCAGATCCTGAAAATGTCAACAAAACTTCACAGTCTGGAGTGATTAACATTCAACTGCAGCAACTGCTACACGTACAATATTTTCTTTTGTTCCAAAGCTTTAAGACTGTAGTCATAAAACTGCCTGTTCACCAGTGACTGATGTTGGATTGGGTTTCTCTTGATTGTTCAGGGGATTCGCCACACAGTTTTCAAAGTGGTGCAATTCATACATTGATTTTCAATTTCTAGTTTATACAACAATGGAGGAGGATGGTATCAGCTGTATTAAGACCATCTGGGTGCATCACCAAGTATTTCCGAGTCTTGGGTGAAAACATCAGGCATCTACAATCTTACATCTTTGTGTCTGCACCATCAGGCTTCTGTGCTCCTCTGTGTCAGGATGAAGATGCAGGATGGCAGAGTGTGTTTTTCTGTACCTCAAAACCTTGATCCCTTGAGTTACCCTCTGAGGCAAAGGCAGGTGCTGGGAGAAGAACCACTCACTGCAGGAGAATCTCTAAGGAACCTGAAGAAGCACAAGTCCATGAGACCTGATGAGAGGCATCCACAAGTCCTGAAGGAACTGACAGGTGAAATTGCCAAGCCATTCTGTCATGTTGGAGAAATTGTAGTCTGGTGAAGTTCCTACTGACTGGAAAAGGAGAAACCCAACCCCCATTTTTAAAGAGGGAAAAAATGTAGACCTGGGGAACTACAGCCCAGTCAATCTCACCTTTGTGTCTGGCAAGGTCATTGAACAGATCCTCATGGAAACTGTGATCAGGTACACAGAAAAGAAGGATGTGACTGGTAACATGCAATATGGTCTCACTAAGGAGAAGTCATGCCTCACAAATTTGGTGGCCTTCTACAATGGGGTTATAGCACTGGTGGATAAGGGAAGAATGACTGATGTCATCTACCTGGGAGGTGATTGTGCCCCTCTACTCTGCTTTGGTGAGACCTCACCTAGAGTACTGCATCCAGCTCTTGGGGTCCCTAGTACAAGATATTGTGCTGTTGTGGCAAGCCCAGAGGAGGGCCACAACAATGATCAGAGGTCTGGAGATGGGATAAGAGAGTTGTGTTTGTCCCTGCCCATGGCTCAATGATCTTTGAGATTCCTTTCAACTCAAACCATTCTGTGATTCTATGATAAGCGAAGGAAAGAGATTAAATCCCCTACTGCCTGGATAAACAAGGGAGGGCAGACTACTGCAGTTCCCCAAGGGCCATTTTCTACAAGAGGAGGTCAGATGGACAGTCATGGGCCACTAAATAGGTTCGAGGCACTGTAAATATTTCAGTGCACATATGGAAGGAGAGATGGATTCAAAACTCCTCCAAGGGTATGTTGTGTTTCAATACCTTTCATCGGCCAGGGCGATCCACCTCAGTCACTGTTAGATCAGTGCATTATGCTGGAAAAGTCCCAGCATATGGAAGGGGCAGCAGTGCAAGAACAAGTCTGGTCCTGTTTCTTCAGTTATCTGTAGACATTTTGTGCATGGAGTACCTCCAAGATTGGACCTTAAATCAGCAGGTTATTGCATGGCAGGGTCTGCCATGTGCAATTTACTCTTCCTTGGAATTCCTCAGTGTCTCTTTTGCCCTGCCTTGAAGAAGTATATACAGTTAATTTATGACCCCCACCTGCTGTCCCCAAGGTATGTTTCAGAATGACCTCTCTTTGACTGTGTTATTACCATTCCCTCCCATCACCATTTGAATCATATCCCCTTCCTGCGTTTTTCCCATCTGAATTTCAAGGGGCTGGGGAAGCAGAGTTTAATTACAGTTTCACTGGCTTTATTATGTTATGTCACTGAACCCCAAGGCCTGGCTATAAGAGGAGCTTTATAATAAGCTATAATGATCCATCTTTTCTTATGTACTGTGAATTTTAAGCCCCCCTCAATGATTATTTATTATTTCAACTTGGTATATGAATTATTTAATTCTCCAGCATGAACAAAAAAATGCTATGAAGCAATAAAAATCTAGACTTGCTTCCACTGAAGACAAAAAGCCAGTCCCTGGAAATTTCACTGGAAGCTACACTAACATTTAGGATTGTTTTAATGGAAATTCCTTCAGTACCATGGTGATTTATGGTGTTATCTACAGAGTTGTCTTTCAAGACCAGTGTAGACACACAAGTAACATCTTGATGCAAATCCTAGAAACAATTCTTACCACTGTAGGGTCTTGTAGCATTGCTGGAACCTCACCTTCTACAGTTGTCCGTGATTTGGTCCTCCAAATTCTAGTTTAGCTATAGTCAAGGGTCTGAGAGAGAGCATTGGTATGAAATGTATGGTCTAATTACAGCAACTACATGTATGAAGTTCTCTTTTGGCTTTAAGCCCGGAATAGGTATGAAAGATTGTTCATCAGGACTGGCATAGATGGCACTTTTCCAGGATACAGTCACTGGGTAGGGTCCAAGTTCTACCAATGAAAAGGACTGAGTGCCAGAAGAGATGTTTATGTATCTCCTAGAAGGCATGTAAAACTAAGGGAACAGAATCCAACCTCCTAGGAAAAGGATCCCAAAAAACTCCTCTGCAAAGCTCATCTAAGAAGCTCACTTCCCTTCATCAGCAGCTGTCTTTGAGGAGGATGGAGATGCTGCCCATACCATGCTCCTGTCTTCTGTTGCTATGGTAACCCTGAGATTATTTTTTTTTAGGACAGAGCTTTACAAGTTTTGTTATTTACATTAGGTTGTTCTTTCTGTTCCTTTCCACTCATCTTGCTTATTTCCCACTCTGCCCATTCCCATGGACTACCTGTACACATCGTTAAATAATTAACACTCCTTTGTGTTATGCACCTGGGAAAGCATTGAAAACATCAGCTGTAAAATGCAATTGGAACGTACAGAAATTCCTCTCTGATTTGAAATCAAGCAGGAAAAATGTTCAGCCCTGAGATCATATTTTTCAGTGCATTTACATTTCCATGTTGTTCACAGCAAATAATTTTTGAAACTTAATTTGCATTTCAATTTTTGTCATTCTGTACTTACTTTTTTTTACTTCACACAAAGAATGAAAACAGACTGTGAAACTTACTGGAAGCTAACAAATCTAGCTCTTCTTTTCTAGCAAACTGACTCAGTGTTTGGCTTACAAACCCAGCAAGGGAATAATTCCAATCAAAATTGTTTTCATTGGAATGTTTAAATACGGAAACATTTCTATTGGTCTGAATCTTCATTTCACAGAATTTAAATTCAGCTCCAACTTGACTCGGTGGACTTTCTGCAAAATCCTTCTGCATGTATTTTCTTCCCAGCCTGCAGACCCTGCAGTTGACTAGCCTTTAAAGAGAAGTTTTCAAGTAAAGCTAAGTAGGCTTCTCTGGGGACAGCAGGATCCAAGACTACTTTTGAACCTAGTCGTAGGCTTTAATATTTCTATAAAGAAATAAGTTCAAGCAAGAAAAGCATCCCAAATTATATTAAAAAAACCACCCAAAAATTGGGAAATGTATTGGGTGCAAACCTGAAACAAGACAGCCTTATTTTCTCCCAGTTAGTTGGGAGTGGAATAAGAATTTTTCAGATTTTTCATCCCCTGTAGGATAGACTTATTCTACCTTTCAAAGTTTTTTAAATCTAAAAAAAAAAATGTAGAAGAAAATCTAAAATTGGCTCTGTGGACTGATTTCCTTTCATTAGACTTTATTTTTTGTAAAACAGAAAGCTTAACTTTATTATTTTCATGTCCAAAAACAACAGAGATTTATTCCAAATGTAGACATACGGATTTAGTGTACTTCCACTGAAAATATGTGTAAATCTCCAGCTACCTTTCTTAGCCTGGAGGAAAATTCCTTACTCAGCCCTTGAAATCAACCTCAACAACAAAAAAGGATAATTTCTGATAATTAGCAATTGCTCATGATGGAAGAAGGCAACTAGTAGGTCATCTAAAACAAGTATCCTTTTTTTGGTGATGGTCTCTCAACTCCAGAATGACTCTCAGCTAGACCACCTAAGAAATACTTGCCCCTTGTGACACTGAACATATCTCTGGAACACATTGCTTCAAAGGCTTGATTTTGTGGCTTTTTTAAACTCTCCCAGGAGAACTTCCAGTGACATTCTCTGTGTTGGGGAAATGAGTAAGGGCTGAGCAGTGGATCTCTGAAACTCACTGTTGCTATTAATTAGTGTATACCCTTGGAAGATTTGAAACAATAGCACCAGTTCTGTCATTAGCATGAAAACAGAGTCTACCTGTCGTTCAGAAGAGATTTCTTTCTCCAGCCACCTATCAGGAATTTATCACAGGGCCTTTCAGAGAAAGAGAAGGTGGCCAGTGGAACAGTTTCCCCCCATCACCCTGTTTTTAATGAGCAGGACATACAGACTCAACAATTCTTGTTATCTTTTAACATAGATTGAACCATAGTCTGAAGTTTTTATCTCAAAACTTCTGGGTACCACATTATTATATAGGGACATACCCCAGTGGTATGGTACAGCAGTTCATGTGCTGAACCCAGGGAGACCTAACAGGACGCACAAGGGGATCTGGTCTCCCATTAGACATGAACGAAATCAACACCGTATTTCTGTCTACCTGAAGGCAAGGTGGGAAGACTAAATCCCCCCTCCCTGCTCCCAAAGTGCCATAAGAGGGTGCCACGTGGCTGGGGTTGGCTGGCATCCACCTGGCTGCTGAGGGGCTTGGCAGTCATCTCCTTAACTGAGTGCCAGTTCTGTGCTCTGTAATGCAGCCCAAAGCAAAGCTGCAAGCCTCAGCTCTGCTCTGAAAGCACTGATTGAGAAACAGAAGCAAAAGATGAGGTCCCTGTAGGCTTGAAGGAGGTAGCTGTGGCGATGAAGAGGTCACCCAGCGGTGAGGCTACTTGCTTCCAAAGGGGGGAATTTGAGCTAAGCTTCTGACCTCCCACAGACATTCAATGTGAAATTGAAGGCAAATTACATGATCTACTTATGTTTTAGGTTCCCATGTGCAGCATGTTCCTAAATGTATTTCCCAGCATCGCAAAACTGTCGGGAGCACGAAAAGGGGAGGTGCTCCCAGAGTGCAGCAGTGACAGCCACAAAAGCATGAAGGATCTGAAGCCCTGAGTGGGACAGAAATCTTTAGTGAAACTAAGGGAAGCTAGCATGAATCGGTGGTCTGCCATGCCAACACCACAGGGATGTGGATGATGACTTTTCACAATCCCACAGCAACGTCAAAAAATCTTAATAATATTAATAATAATAACAACAATTCACTACCCCATTAACATCCAAACAACCGATGCAAAGCTCAGCTAAACGTCTGATCTCCTCCACTGTTATGAAAGAGATTGTGCAATGCTGGCAGTCAGAAATAAATTGTTTAGGGGAATGCGGAAGATTATAATGAGAAATGTCAGGGAGACAGAAATAGCTGGTCCCCTCACAATTTCACCCTCAAGAAACACTTTCTTACAGGATGAGACTGGGGATGGAAGGGAGTGAAGGAAGGTTATGAATTGTGTTATAGAAAGTCCTTGTTAGAGACAACTCTATATAAATATAAATCTTGCAAAGGGGATTTTTTTTTGCTCAGCATCAGCAAAAAGGCAACACTGTTCCATGAAAAATGTCACAAGGAATGATGCTGTAACTGAGGAGAAATTCAAAGTTTAATTGTTTGTATATTTGTATTAGAGTGAGCAGTATGCACATTTTCCATCATGTTCACGCTTGCATCTGAGACCTTGTCAAGTGTTAGTGTGCTTAACCTCATGAAATCCTTCAGTAGGCACAGGTACAGTTGAAGGACACAGTTTCTAGGACAGCCAACAGCCAAGAACAACAAACATCCCCAGTTAAAAGGCAACTGTGGTCTAGGTGCCTTCTGTGCTTATAGCCCAGAAGATGCAGCATAGCCAGCCAAGGATGGGATAGATGGAGGGGGAATATGGTAGCTGCATGGAGCTGTGGGAAAAATCTTTGCCCCACCTAAGACACTAGCCTCAAACTACACAAACAAGGAGGAACAGAAGATGAGAACGGTGCATGTTCTTGAAGCATATGTGGGGGTCCTTCATCCAATTCAATTTAGACCTGAGATAGACTCATCCATCTTAGATCTGAGTTTCTTCACCATGTCCATTCCCACTTCTCACCCTGCCCGAGGCTGCTAGGCAATTTAGAGCCACCTCCGTCATGGCAACATAAGATGTGAACAGCCACAGATGTTAGCATTCAGATTTCTAGCCTCATTAGAGCCTCATTCCATGAGACTTTAAGGGGGGGGTGTTGAAAACTAGGAGTTTAGAGGGAGACAAGGAGCCACAACACAGGAGGCCAGGAGTTATATTTGCCCTGCAGCTGCCTTTCATCAGCTGTTCTGCAGGAATGTGCACTAACTCAAGAGGGAGCAGCCAGGGTGGCCATGATGAGGGTGTAAAAGGATGCAGTTGAAGCACAGTTGAGTGCCCAGCCCCATGTCCTGACATCTCTGGGGCTTCCTGACAGTGTGCACAACGCTAGTGAGGGTTTTCTCAAGGGATTAGCAGTTTTCCTATTTTTAAATAATTTACACAAAAGCATCTTCCTTTCCTAAGTCTGGTTATTTTTAGGCAGAGAAAAATACACATGCTTATCTATATAAATAATCAGAACCATATGGCCTAAGCATTCCAAACAGATCAGTTAAACCAGCCTTCTGAGAGAGGGACGTGTCTGTAAGTGTGCTTAGTACAGATGCACCATGCGCTAGCTGGGCAGCCACAGAGACCTGAGTACGGGATTGATCCACTACACACTTACAGCAGGCTCTGCAGCCAGTAAAGCTTCCTACAGCACCATTGCAAAAGCGCTCGGGCTCAGTAAAGGAGGAGACAGGTCATTTTCTGCAACATATTAATGCATGGCTGTGTTTTGTGCCCCACCCAACGTGGCCAGTAAGTGCCAAGATGAGTATGGAAGTGAAGACAAGTGCCGCTTATCTTTGAGTTCCTAAAAAATCTGATACAGTCCAGGCCACCACAGTGATCAGAGGGTTGGAGAACTTGGCATATGAAAAAAGGCTGAAGGAACTGAGCTTGTTCAGCCTCAGGAAGCCTAGGGTGAATCTAATCACAATAAAGGTAGTTATACAGAAGATGAAGGTACTTTCTTCACAAGGATGTGCAGTGACAGAGGAAGGGGCAATAGGCACAATTGACTTCAAGAGAAATTCCACCTGGGTATGAAAAATATGCTTCAATGTGAGATCAATTAAACACTGAAACAGGTTGACCAAAGAATCAGTGGAGTCTTCCGCTCTTGAAATACTCAAGGCTTGGCTTGACAAGGCCCTGAATAACCTAATCTAAAGACTGCTTTCAACAGAAGGTTGGATTAGATGGTATCCAGAGGTCTCTTCCAGACTAAACTTTTTTGTGATTCTGTGATTCAGATTTCTTCATGTAGAACAACTTTCCAAGTGCAGTAATTAAAAAAATTAAGTCCCCTAAATCTATTAACTGGTCTCAGATGGTGAAGTAGAGCTTGTTGTCTGTTTCCTAATACTCTGAGTACTGCAGGCCCAATGGGTTTGGCAGTCTGAGGGATCTGAAGTCGCATACAAAAAGGAATCAATTTCCATATTTAAGACAGGTGAACACAAAATTAATCAAACGAGTTTATTTTTCACCATGTTTTGCAATAGAGCTGGTCCTCAGACCACGACTGTCAGGGGAATCCTAGTATAGAGTGTCTGTACTGCACAACAGACTGACCATGTTGGTATAAAATGCAAGAGGATAAGCAAGATCAATCCCTGTGTTTCTATGGAAGACAGTATTCCCTTTGCTGCAGGTACCCAGCAACTTTGTCTGTTGGCTTCCACTCCCACTCTGCCACATGTCAGGTCTGTACAGAACTTTGATATATCAATCTCCATACAGCCAGCAGGAATCATGTAACAGTCAGCACATGGGAGCTAAGGAGACAAACATATATCCCAGGAGAGCTTGTTTATTTTTAGGGCTGAAGAACCCACTAAAAATCTGTTGAAGAAAATAAAAAGAGAGTCCCATGGTGACAGCTAATGCTGTAAGTAAGAAGACAGATGCATGTATGTGCAGAGTAGATTAGTTGAGAGCACACTGCCAAAATCAGTTGGCATATAATTTTCAGGTCATAAAACTGTTTTTAAGAGTAGGGCAGAAGCAGGCTAACATCATTTCTCTGTTTACTTGTTTGTTTTAATTCCTAATCCCAGGAAGTAGTCACTTTGAGTGTTTCACACTGTATATATGC
The DNA here is from genome assembly GCA_022605575.1 of Laterallus jamaicensis coturniculus. NCBI lineage: Eukaryota > Metazoa > Chordata > Aves > Gruiformes > Rallidae > Laterallus > Laterallus jamaicensis. The sequence goes on along the minus strand of JAKCOX010000002.1, from coordinate 83,654,363 downwards.
AGTCAGTGAGGCTAAAAATCAAAAGCCTCCACTGGGGAGTGAACGAAGCTCTTTGTGCTGCCCAGCCTCCAGCTCTCCTTGGCCAGCTAAGATACTCCCTCATGTGGGGAAGTCTTTGATGGATGGTATAATGGGGCTCAGAGGGGTACTAATCCCCCAGCGTTGTGCAGAGGGCATGAAAGGCCACGCTGAAGCAGACTCCAGCAACTCTCAGCCAACAGCCACTTTGGCACCATTCCCAGCCAGCATAGGTTACTGCAGTCTCTGGAGTATTTCTAGTTCCTGATAGGATAAGAGTATAAGAGGAGAAGGGAGAGGGAGTAGGCCACAGAATCTGTAACTCCCTCAGCATAAAGTACAGTTCCAGTCTTCCCTTTACAGACACATACATGCTCATCCTTCCTTGGCCTCACATGGCCGGGAACAACTGAGCCTTGGTGAGGGAGACTGACAGCAATTATAGCCATGATAAGCTAGAACAGCAGATTCCCAAGGGCTGTCATGTCACCAAACTCAATAGAAGATTGATTTCTGCTTAGGTTGGGAGCTACAAAGCAAATCAAAGTGGGATGACTACCAGAGGTGGGATGACCCTGGAGTGGTCCTCTGAGAGATCAGGACAATTTTAGAGAGTTGATCATCATTGCCATCAAGGTGAAGTGGTGTGTCTTTGTTCAGCCATGCTGGTCTTCTTGCCATCTTTCAAAACATGGGGATAGCCAGCTCTTGTGCCTTTAAGATTGCCTTTCTGAAGAATGCCTAGACTTCCTGGACTCCTTTGCCTTTCAAGACTGCCTCCCAAGGCACCCTGTCAATGAAGATTCTAAACCAGGTCAAAATTTGTCCTCTGGAAGTGCAAGGTGGCAGTTCTACTAACCCTCCTCCTTACTTTTCTGAGAATCACAAACTCTGTCATTTTATAATCACTGTGCCCAAGACAGCCTACAACCATCATATTACCCTCAGGTTCCTCTCCATTCATGAACAACAGATCCAGCAGGTGCCTCCTCTAATTGGTCCCTCACCAGCTGCATCAGGACGTTCTGTTCCACACAATCCAGGAAACTCCTTGACTGTTTCCTTTCTACTGTACTGTATGTCCAGGAGACATCTGGTAAATTGAAGTCCCCCATGAGAACAAGGACTAGGAATCCTGAAACTTTTCCCAGATGCTTCTAGAATATTTTGTCTGTCTCTCTGTCCTGGTTGGGTTCTCTATAACAGATTCCCACCATGATACCTGCCTTGTTCACTTTCCCCATAGTTCTTACCCTTAAAAATTGAACCCTATCATTACCATGATCCACTGTTAGACAGTTAAAAGAGTCCCTAAAAAACAGGGCTGCCCCACTGCCTTTCCTTCCTGCCCTATCCGTCTTAAAAAGTTCATAGCCATCCATTGCAGCACTCCATTTGTGCCACCATGTTTCCATCATTACTAAATAATATAGGTGGTAGGGCAATGGTTGGAATAGATGATCTTGGAGGTCATCACAATCCTGTGCAACCTGCTTTGGGGGGGGGGGTGTGTGGGGTGTACTAGATGATCTTCAGAGGTGACTTCCAACCCCTGTCGTTCTGTGAATCTGTGATTTCCATCAGCATTATTGCAAACTCCAGTCCCTTTGACCTGTACTGAAGGAGAGAAAAATCACACACACACATTCCTTAAATTCATTACTTTAAAGTTATTTACCTCTGTTATCTCTATCCAGCCATGGTATTGTAGGGGCTTTCTGTCACAGCAATATTTGTCACTGCTCTGGCATCAGTCTCTTGCTCATTGTTGGTACTTTAAAAGGACTGGTTTTCCTTCTTTCTGGACGTTTAGTTTTAAATCAATGTTTAACCCCATTACTCATCTAAATATTCATAATTTGTGGTTCACTGATATTTACTCATTCCCATTTGATCAAATTGAGTTCTTCTTCATCTGCTCTTCACAGCTTCCACGCTTTGACTTCAGTCCCCGGCGTACCCAGTTGCTTTTCTGCCTATAAAATTTCTCTATAGGCATTTTATTTTTTGCTTCATGCGTAGTTAGGAGCCAGAGATGAATCCTCTCTTTGAGTGATTGCTTTAATATTCATCCCTTTTTGTGCCTTTTCGTGTGCATTACTTTCTTTTTGTACACGTGGGATTTGTGTCAGGGGGTGCTAATTTCTTCCTTTGACGTGGGTGTTGTAAGTGACAGGCGTTAATAAGGTTTGATCTGTGACTTTTACTTTACTGAATTTAAGGGGTTTTCTTCTCACTTTAGATATCTCTTTAACACCTTTGATAGATGGCATACAACTGCATATCAAGGCATATTAGAGAGGTCTCATTGATATTTATATGTTTAGGATGTACTCCACTCTGTGAACCAATCCTTTGACTGAAGAGCTATTCATTTTATGCTTGTACTTTCACATTTCTGCCTTGACTTCCAAGTAAAATGCATGTATTTCCTCCCAAGGGAACCTTGGAAAGGGCAGAAAAAGTCACAAAGAAAGCAAAAAAATATCCACGTGTGTGTAACCCTTGCTCTCCCAGAAGAAATTAGATTTTCTTTTTGCTGAGATGGAGGTTTTTCAGTACCTACTAACAAGGATATCCTTCTCAAAAAAACTTTCCTCAGGTTGAGACTCAGCTCTGGCAGCAGTGACTCAACTGTTACAAATCCCTAGCTGGAAACATGCCAGCCTGGTTTGAAGTTTTTGCAGAAAATGATGAGTAGAGAGTGACTTGGAACTTGCCTCTGGGATCCCCACAGATTCCAGCCTTCCCTGCATTTGATATATTACCCATATACCATTGCAAAGAATTACTGTGAGATTGCAGCTGCAAGACTGGTGCATTTTTCTGCATCAAGTTCTTGCAGAAAAATTGATGTTTCCTTTGGAAGTAGCAGTATGGTCTTCTCAAAGGGTTGGTGCTACTAATATTAACTTAGATCCTGTTGCCATCTCCCTGAGCTGCTGCTTCTTCTAGCTTGTTACATTAATTGCGGCTTTGGCTAGCATCAATGTGGTTGTCTGCAGCTGTTTAGCCTCTCTCTGTAGTCAGTGGAGAGAAATAGGAATTTCCATGGGACAGTTCATCACACCTAGGAATAGGTGTCAAAGTTGGAAAGTAAACCTGTCAAGGCACAGGGACTAATCCAGTTATTGACCTCTGTGTGCTGTAAGACAAGTGCCACATTGAAGTACAGGTGACATGAGCTCCATCCTTGCCATCTCTTCAGTGACCTTTGGTAACACTTTTTACCTGTCCATGATGCTTCCTTGGTACGGAAGAGTACAAGGATCTTCTCAGCCTCACGCTTCTCTGCAGACATGCTATTCTGGGCTTACTTTATTGGTTTACTGCTGAATATTGGCCCAAATTCAAACATACTGGTAAAACATTGAAGAAAAAAAAAATCTTTTAAAATCTCCACCCTACCAACAACCCTAAATCCTGTTGGCTTCTGTGGTAAAGTTCTTAAATAGAAATTATTTAGTGTTTATCCTAGTTGAGCAGAAAAGGCCAATATTATTTACCAGACTTCACCTTCTGCACATTGTGATGCTCCCAAAAACTTCTGACACAATGTGTAGCCTGCTCACCATGAAAGTCCTCCAGCATGAGAGCTTTCTCAATGGCCAAACCCATATGCCTGCAGCCCCCAGCATCTAAGGTGAACTTGCATTTGGCCAATACCAATACAAGTCTCCTGACATTATTCTCTTCACTAAGCAACAGGTCATTAAGGTAATAACAGTAATTTAAAACTATAATTATCCTACCAGCAGGGAGACAAAGAACAAACTATGGAAGAGCCATTCATTTATTTTGCTTGGTGGGGTGTCCTAATGCTACAGAATATGCCACCCTGAAGAGAAGAGTCCATTTCCAGTAAATAGGAGCCCACATCACAAGAAGTCACATTAACAGCCATAGCAGAGAGGTCAGTAAATTTACATTGATCCAGGGTACCAGCTGGAAATGGCAGGGGGTCTTTCCACAGCACCATGTCCTGCTGCGTCATTCCTTATCTTCCATATGCTGTGGGAATAAATAGAAAATGTTAGCCTCTATCTGCCCTACAGCCAATAAATGTCACATAGGAATTTTTTTTTTTTCCAAATAACCATTTACATTTAATTTGTAGCTGTTGAAATGGAAGAGCGGAGGAAGGAAATTCACCTGTATTTATATATCTCAGGATTTCTTGATTATTTTGTCAGACCTGCCCTGAGTTAGTCATACATTTTACTGTCAATGAGAATGTTTATCTCCTCAGATTTTCATTGGGTTAAATACACATTTTGATTGGCTGCTGGAAATTCCTAACTGTAGCTGTTCACTGAGGGGAGAAAAAAATCTGCAAGCAAAGAGAAGAAAACTCTTCATGACTTGGTTCTCTGCCACCCTGTACTAAATGTGTCCATTCACAGCTGTGCTAAGCAGATGTAAAACTCACAACAGGAGTAAGCATCCACTTTGCAGTCACGTACATGACCCTACAGGGTGCCAAGCATCAATGAGTTGAGCCTTTGTAATGGAGACTCTACAGATTATGGAAAAAATGGACTTTCTGCATGTATGTATTTTAAGTAGCTCTGTGTGTATATGCGTGCATAAAAAGGTAGAAATTAAGCATTTCAGAGTATTCATGCCTCACCCCTTTGAACTCCTTAGGAGCTCCATGGCACACATGTTAACATGACCATGAGGAGATATTGTTTTCCACTTCCAAAACTTGCAAGAGGTTTCATCTTTAATGGTCAGAAGGGAGGCAATCAGCAGAATCAATGTGACTTGGGGTGCTTTTATCTCATCCCAATGTAGATGTCTCAGGTAACTGAGACCATAGAATCATAGAATTGTAGGGGTTGGAAGGGACCTTGAGAGATCATCGGGTCCAACCCCCCTGCCAAAGCAGCTCCCTAGGACATATCACTCAGATAGGCGTCCAGACGGGTCTTGAATATCTCCAGAGAAGGAGACTCCACCACCTCCCTGGGCAGCCTATTCCAGTGCTCTGTCACCCTCACTGTGAAAAAGTTCTTCCGCATGTTGGTGCAGAACTTCCTGTGCTCCAACTTGCATCCATTGCCACTTTATGCCAAACCATTAGTTATGTAAAGACATAAAATTAGGATGAATCTCACCTTTGAGCTTTATGTCTATGTAAGAAATCTTTGTGCTCCCTAAAGAAAACAAGAAAATATCCTCAGGGATTGGCTATTTCTGTCTCACAAAAAGCAAACATAATTTGGTTAGGCTCTTACTGATAGCCTAGAAAACAGAGTAACTTCAGAGACCAGAACTCCCAAAGCCAGTAAAAAGGACTCTGTGGACATTGGTGAGTTTTTAATTGAGCAGAGGCTGAAAAAGATCTTGACATCAAGTACCTACTTGAGGTTGGACCAAGATCATGCTTTTTATCATTGGCCTTCTGCTTCACAGACTTGCTGGTTGCCTCCAGCCAGGAAGACACCTATAAGACTTTTTTGCCCATTTTCATACCTGCATTTGATCCTGACCTGCTGCTGGACATAATCAGCTGTGTGGACACAACTGTCTGTGACACTGGGGTGGACCAAATCTTCCCAAGCATAGTTCCTCACAAGGGTTATGTGGGAGTCAGCACAAAAAGAGACAGATTTACCTTGCGCAGGCATTGCTGCCAGTGCTTCACCTTGGGTGGCAGAAGCCTGAGAGTTTTGATTATTAAGAGGTAGTCTCACATGTTAATGGTCTGATCATCGCTGTTCAGAGTGCTCTTTAGTACTACAAAAGAGAGACTCCCAGAAAAAAAATTTCTCCTGATATAGCTGCCTTTTCTCCAAGTACCATATAATGAAAAATGCTGTGGTCTTCCATAGTAATGTAAACCACTTGGTTCAATATTTAGCAACTTAAACAGGTGCCAAGCAGCAGTTATTTGGGTATTTTCCAGAAACATAGTTTATCATTAGAAAATGCCAGTTTGTTGAAATGGAAACTTTTCTTGGGAATATGCCAATTTTGATGAAATGTTCATAAGAAAGTTTTCTGTGGTCGGGTAGGATTTCTGGTCAAAATGCCAAAGAGGAGATGCTTCTCCCTGCTTTGAGAAAGGCAATATGCTATTAAGGCAACTGCTGAGATCAGGATACCCAGCCCCAAATCCATACTCAGGCCACAGCTTTTAGACCTGGCTGCCCAGTTACCTGGTTGACTATCTTAGCAGCCCATTTACTGCTCTCAGTTTAATGTGTTTCAGCATATGTTATAAAGCCTATTTTTCATTCTTTGAATAATTATTGATGTAGGAATTTGAACCTTAGTCCAAACATCAAGGCTTGAGAATCAGCCAAGCTTTTTCCTCCTTTTCTGGCCAAATATTATTTATTCATTAGAAATGTAGTCATTGAAATGAATACTGTTCCTCACTTTGCCTCAATGTACACCCCCAAGTCTCAGTAGTTGTGTCTATTCAACACTTAAAGTGGTGTCTGTGTTTACATCTATGTCTAGTTTGCCTTCCACCCACACAGGAACCTTCCGGATAGCCTGCATCTTACATGTTGAGGAAAAGGTTCTGAGCAGTAACACATGAGCTAAAAAGTATCCTGAGTGGTCCCGTATGCTCTAATGGGCACATCCCAACTACACCAAAATCTCACCTTAGTGGAGGTCCCACAGGTGAGTCTGGATTGGGCTGCAGAGTAAGAGCGGTCTCAATAAAGAGAGTAAATGCAGATATTATCCTCAACAGGAGTTAAGGACATGAAGCACAGTGGAAGATGCCTGTTAGAGTTGTCTGGATCCACATATTTAAATGGATTAGTTGAAATTAGGAGGTCTTATTTATTTAAATTCAGTGAGGAGTTCTGGATATCAGCTTTTAGTTTTGGCATGTTGCTGATGTCTCCAGCTGAGTGAACTTCTGACTATTTTTTCTGGTAAATTTCCACAGTTTTATGTCCTTACTGTCATCTCAGCAGACAAAAACAGCAGGTCTTTTTTTTTTTAACCAAGAAACATTTAATTATACCCAGAGCTGGCGAAGTAACCTCATTATGGATAATAATCAGTGAGATTTTTTTTTAAGTTTTCTCCATGGAGTAAACATTATTTGCAAGTACACAATCCATCAGGGTTCTCCAAGGTGCAGTAGTGGATAGCAGCATAAACACATCTAAATAGGCTCTGTTTTCTTATCTACAGACTCATATGTTTTGACTTACGCAGGAAAGGGTTTATAGGAAGCTTACTGTTTCTGAAAGTTTCTTATTCTATATCCCACAGCCCACTGTGTTGAATTGAGGCAGAAAAAGTGTATTTATATACTTAGTTATGGGGAGAGGCAAGTTCTCTCTGTGGCTGAGTCAGAAAGAGTAGGTTTAGCAGTGGAGGAAAGGGAAGTGTAAAGACTGCAACAGTTGCTTCCCCAGCCTAATTTTCAGTTACACCACTTGACATCCCCCTTGTTCATAAGATGACAGTGCAAGAAAGAAGCTGCACAACAGCTGCCTCTCAACCCCAGCAGCAGGCACCTGTGGCCAGAGAGATGATATATGGGAAGAGTTTTGGGGTTTCCTTAGTCAAAGCAGAAGTTGTGGAAAAGTCTTCTAAGCTTCCTGCATGAGAACCTACCAGAGAGGCCCATCAAGGCCCTGCAGGTAAAGACAAACTAAGACACTGATTACTACCGCTGTCATTTCTCATTTTCACAGTGCCATTGGTATCCAGCTCTTTCCTCAAAGGGTGAATTATAGGTTGCATGCATGGTGCAGGTGATAGTCAGCTGGCACTTGGCAGTTTTGAAATCGCAAATGCACACACCCCTCATGCCCTTATGTACCCAGAAGGACATGCATTTCCTCCTAATGTAACAAAGGGGTCATTGGGAGAGTAAATGATTAATGATTTTTTCCCCTGGTAAATTTATGAGAGGACAGACAGATGGAGCTTTGAAGATGGAAAGAGTAACGTTGTCAAAACAGATGATAAAGAAGATTTATTTAGCAAACAGCTCACTTTAAGGCATTAGTTTGGGGCAATCTATGGAGTGTAAGATTAACATCTATCCTCAACATGCTATTGGTTTTTAGACAGGCTGTATTGAAATAAAAATTTACTGTAATTCTACTAACATGACAGATGTCTTCTACAGTACGAGCATATAAAATATTTAGAGGTTTGATCATTATTGCATAGACCCATGCTTTAATACATTTACATAGACTTGCAAATATATAATAAAATGAAGAAAGATCAAAATCACAGTCCTAGAGAAGTCTGGACATTTGTTACTTCCCTTAGTCATTTGGGAAGGAGTGTGACAAGACTCTGCAAGGACTGGACCTGTTGCATAGCTTATAGACAATGTCTTATGAACAGCAACCAAAAGATATTAGGTACTAGTTTAGCAAAGATGTAGTGAAATCTGATCCTGATTAACAGTGCTTGCCTAAGTTGTACTTTTAACAGCAAAGAGTTAATCATGTCCTCAAGTCCCTCACTGGCCAAAGAGCTGAGGTAGGTAAATGGCTGAAAGACACTTAGCTGCCACATCATGCCTGACTCACACATCATTCTGCCATCTGGCTTGGACCCAAAATGCAAGTGAAAGCATTTTCCTCTCTTCCCAGCGGACTGCAGACACACCTGGCGTCCCAGGATCTCACTGGAAGGGCAACAGCCACAGATCATTGTTACAGGAAGGACTAAGTTCCACACCCCAGTTTTCTTCAGAAAACTAACTTGCTCGTTTTCTTTTTTTCTTCCTTCCTTTCTTTCTTTCTTGCTTGCTTGCTTGCTTTCTTGCTTGCTTGCTTTCTTGCATGCTTTCTTGCTTGCTTTCTTGCTTGCTTTCTTGCTTTCTTGCTTTCTTTTTCTTTCTCTCTTTCTTTCTCCTCCCTCCCTCCCTCCCTCCCTCCCTCCCTCCCTCCCTCCCTCCCTCCCTCCCTCCCTCCCTTCCTTCTTTCCTCCCTTCTTCTCTTTTTCCCTTCTTCCTTTCCCTCTTCCCCTCCTTCTTTCCTCCCTTCTTCCCTTCTTCTCTTCCTTCCCTTCTTCCCTTCTTCCCTTCCTCCCTTCCTCCCTTCCTCCCTTCCTCCCTTTCTCCCTCCCACCCTCCCTCCCCCCCTTCCTTCCTTCCTTCCTTCCTTCCTTCCTTCCTTCCTTCCTTCCTTCCTTCCTTCCTTCCTTCCTTCCTTCCTTCCTTCCTTCCTTCCTTCCTTCCTTCCTTCCTTCCTTCCTTCCTTCCTTCCTTCCTTCCTTCCCTAAGAAAAAGATGTAACACAAGAAAGTGTTTGTTTATATGAGGCTATTGAGATGTAGCCAAGTGTTTGGAATGGAGGAAATATAGCATTTAAATTGTGGTTAATCATTTTCCACATTGGAATAAAGTTGGAAGTTCACTGCAAACATTTCAGAGGGTGGTTAACAAGACCAAGTCTTACTTGGGTCTAAGTCAATTCAAATCTTAAAGGGATCTTAAATATGTATTGATGAGAAGCCATCAATAGATTTTTATTTATTCATGACCCTCTGTCTCTAGTAATTGCTGTATTTGCAAGTATAACCGAAAATGCAACGTAGTCCTTTCTTCCTTGACTTACTTCTTGATTTTATCAAGATCTGATGAAATTGCTGCAAAGATTGTAAAACTAAATTCCTGGCTATTATTTCACAGGTATGAAAATAAATCAAGATTAATTTCACTGTATTTAAACAGGGCTATAAAATTTACATGGGTGGCATCACACCTTGCATACAGTTCACACAATTTCTCTGCTAGTAAGCTTGAGGAAATTAGAGGTTTAAAGCAGTTTATCTGTTACACAAAATCACAACAGTTTTTTTGTTTTTCTTATTCTACTGGTATTTTTCTGGAGAGGCTTTGGGGCCTTTACATGGGCAAAACTGGAACAAAAGCAATTACTGTGATTCTCTGAAGCCCTATAGCTGGGACAACAGAATGGAATAAAGATGAAAAAGAGTAGCTTTAGTCTTTCCTAACTTGAGACAACAACAGAAAAACTTGTATCCCCACCATTTACCAGCCTTGTTTTATTTGGCAGTAAATATTCTAAAACAAAAAGAGAATTAATACCTAGGATTACAGTGGTAGTTCCTAGGTATTTGAAAACCTTAAACCCAGCCTGTTCCTGTTTTTCTCTCTCTGAACACAGTCTCTAGGACCTTTCATCTTTACACTAAAATCTTATGTAGTGTTTCTTTATTGACCTACAATCACAGTCCTTATCAGTCTGAAAACCTTCCTTTGAGAATTCTTGGGCAGATGACTACTAACTTTGGCCTTGCATACAGCAAAGTAAGCATGAGGGAGATCAGATCTGAGGACAGGCACTGTTGTCCTTGGATTCACAACTTACTTCTGCTGCAGCATTTAAAACCTGCCTCGCTGTTCTTCAGTCCCCAGCCTTCAGCTACTTCAGGCAGTCTAGTGTCAGCTCACTACTTTAGGCAGTCTAGTGTCAGCTCAAAGTCACACAGTGTTTTAGCTCCCAGATCCAAATTTAAGCTAGGATCTATAATCTGACTACAGTGAACCTACAGGTTTTGGCTCAATACGAGATTGCAGAAAATGACACAGAGATTTAAACTTAGCCAAGGAGGATTTGCATTTGTTTTCTCTCCTAAAAAGAAACTGTAATCCATTCAAAGAATTACCAAGGTATTTTGGAATCAAGCTGCTCATTTCTGAAGTTCACACTGAGGTAATGTGTTATTAACCTCAGTTGTTCTGTTTTAATCTTCTCTCTCCATGTGAACAAAGTTGGACTTTCGCTCTAGCTTAATTAAGAAAATAGACATCTACCACCCTGACAAGACTCAGAAGTGAAGGGAGCCTTGTGAAGGAGAGGACAGGGCACAGCAGTGCTGTACTCTGCTGAGGCAAAAATAGACACTACTTTGCAGAACATTTCATAGAATCATAGAATGGTCTGAGTTGGAAGGCACCTCAAAGATTATCTAGTTCCAACCTCCTACCATGTGCAAGGACACCCTCCACTAAACCAGGCTACCCAAAGCCCCATCCAACCTGGCTTTGAACACTGCGAGGGAGGGGGCAGCCACAGCTTCTCTGGGCTGCTTGTGCCAGCGCCTCACCTCTGTCACAATCTTCCTAATATTTCATTCTTGATTTTTAATCAAGATGCCAAATAGGTTACTTTAAACCTATTACCCCTTGTCCTATCACTACATACCCTGACAAACAGTCCCTCTCCATCTTTCCTATAGGCCCCTTCAGGTACTGGAAGGCTGCTATAAGGCCTCCCTGGAGCCTTCTCTCCATGCGAAACAAACCCAACTCCCTTAGCCTGTCTTCACAGGAGAGGTGCTCCAGCCCTCTGATCATCTTTGTGGCATCCTCTGGACTTGCTGCAACAGGTCCATGTCTGTTTTGTACTGGGGACCTCAGAGCTGGGTGCAGTACTCCATGTGGGCTCTCTCCAGAGAAGAGGGGTAGAATCACCTCTCTTGATCTGCTGTCCACACTGATTTTGGTTTGGCCCTGTACCATATATCAGAGACTTAGTCAAGTGGGTGGAGTGTCTGACCACTTCAGCCCTTGTTGCTGGGTGATAAACCTGCCCTGGGGTGCTCCCAGTTTAGGAAGCAGGGAGACAGCCCAGAGGAAGCAGAGGCTGATGGAACCTTTCAGAGAAAAACCTACTGAGGAGCATCAAGTTCTACACAGATGCCATCCCACTAATCCCCTGCTTTATTCAAAGTACCAGGAAGCATGACAAACCAATAGTGACTGTGGCTTAAGAAGTTCTCCAGAAGCCACCAGTTGGTACTTTTCATCGATAGGTATAATCCAGGTTTATTGGCCAATTGCTTCTGAGCTGATTTTTTGCCCTGTAAAATGCATCTGCCTTCTCCACTGTACTGATAGGGAGAAGTAAAAAGGAGTCAGAAAGCCTGGGAATGGAGCTAATGGGAAATGCCATTTAGCACTGAGAGACATGATATGCTTAGTGCAGAAACAGTAGTGTTCAATGATCTGTAGTATGCGCCAGGTCAGGCTGGAGGATCTTAAAGACTTTCCCATCTAGAGAATATATATTATTACTTTGTTATTTCTTAAAAATAAAATTAATAAATATTAGTTGTTTATTTGTCCTAAAAATATCAGAGCAAGTGTCATGATCTGGAAATAGCTTCAAGAGTTCGCCAGCCCTCCTCACAGCAGAATGGAAAGGTGGTTAGGGAAGATGCCAATAGGAAATCTTCTTGTACAACACCTGGCAGGCCTACAAGGTGGGGCCCTGAAGGCCTCAGCTCTCAAAAGACTGAGAAACATGTCCCAGGAGTGTCCAAGAGTGATTTGACAATGACAGAGTTATACAGTTTATGTAGACTCATATCTTTTGTCTCCATCCCCTTGGGAAGGAGGTGCAGATGCTGATTTCATTGAAGTCAGCAGATTTCACATTCCTTTCTCTGCTTCCTGTGAAGACCAGTTTCTGTCTTTGTCCTTCTCTCACTTTAATTGATTCTGCATCATCCAACTGCCCCTTTTGGCATTCATGATTTTTAATGTTCTCAGATTTATGTGTTTTTTGATGATAACCCTTAAAACTAAAGTGCATAGCTATCTATTTAATCCATTTTTCTGCCTCTCTTCCTTTTCATCTGTGTAATATGATTCTCTCCCTCCTTTTTTTTTCTTCTACAGCCTGCCAGTGCCAAAACAAAGCTAGTCTTATTACTCTGGTCATACATTTTTAATGAATTTTTGTGTCAAGCTCGCTATTCCATTTTTGTGAATAGATTTCTATCTTTCTCTCATGTATTATTATTTATAAAGCTTTCTCACAGCTCTCCCTGCTGAGACTCTTTGACAGGATGTCTCAGAGAAGTAGAAAGCTTCACATTAGCTGGCTAGAGACAAGCCAATTCCAGTGAACAAATTGGCATTTCTCACTGGGGTTATTGGGAGCCCAAGCACTCAGTACCGCACCTTCACCCAGACTGAGCACAGCATTAAACAGAACTCCATATTTTGTTGCTGGAGGTAGCCCAGGTGTAGCCTGTTCAGAAAAGTGTCAGAGTGAACACATGTCTCTGCACCCACCACACAGCTGCACCCTCAGGACATTAGTCTCAGAGGTAGCTCCTCTCAGTCCTGATTCTGACGCTTTCTGATGTCAGCAAAGATGGAAATCCCCACTGTCCTCTCAACCCCCACAGCTGTATACCCTCTGGAGCTGTTTTCAGGACAAGATTTTTTTTCAGACAGTATGGCATTGACTATCAGCTTTTCTGCCTCTGTTAGATATGGTTACTCCAAGAACATTTTTTGCGTGCTGCTTCTATACCTTCAATTCAGGCTTAGTTTATGTTCATTTAGTATTTTTGTTCTGAAACTCTGATTCTTTACTTTTTCCCAAGAAGCCTCCAAGGGCATTTCTCTTCAAAGTCCTTGGCTGGGTGTCATTTACTCATTATGATTCTGTCTTTTTATTTCCATACTTGACTGCAATCAAGAAGGTGCAAAGGCTTTGGATTCTGACTATGCTTGCATTTCAGACAAAAGAAATAGAAGTCTTTGCAGATAGACAGAAGGTTTGACCTTTCCCTGCTGGAGAAGAACCTGATAAAAAGAGTCTTTTACTTTTTTCTTCTCCCACCACGACATTTGTGGTGTGATTCATTGCAGAGATCAAATAAATTGCTCAGAAAACTTGAAATATATCACCTGCATCATGACTTCAGCAGCTAGAACAAAAAACACTAGTTGGTCAGTCCTTTTCTTAACTCAAATACAGTACTATCTGTTCTAATTTGAACCCCCAAATCTAATTTTGAGGGCACTCCATGGACTGTGTTTGACATATATCACATATCACATCCCTGTCTCCAAACTCATCCTGTCATTAAAGTCTGTTCAGACATAAGGACTTACCAAAATTGTCACTGAAGAAGCTTAGAAACCAATCTGGGGCTTCATGTTTCATCTCCATTGGAAATGTGGTTAAAAATATCATCATTGAGAGCAAAATCATATTGCCTCAGAAGCTATTTGAAATAAATAGGCTTAGATGCTACATAACAAGAAAAAAGAGAAGAGAGGAGAAAATTTCTCCGGGTCTTCTGCAGTAGTAGAACACAGCCAGGGTATATTGGGTTAGCATGGCAAGGCTTTGGTAGCAGGTGGCCTCCTGTGGGAAGCTGCTAGAAACTTCCCCATGTCCAGCAGAGTCAGCCAGCACTAAGATGGACCCACCACTGATGGTCAAGGCTGAGTCAATCACAGAATTGTAGAGGTTGGAAGGGACCACAAGAGATCACTGAGTCCAACCCCCATATAAAAAAACAATCAGTGATGGTGGTAGTGCCTCTGGGGCACATAGTTACTGGGGGAAAAAACCTAACACAACAGAAATAGAAATTGGGGGGAAGAATGACAATATGTGAGAGAAAGATCCCTTCAGACACCAAGGTCAGTGAAGAAGGAGGCATAGGAGGTGCTCCATGTGCAGAGATTCCCTTGCAGCCAATGGAGAAGACTGTAGTGAGGCAGGCAGGTTTTCCCCCTGCAGATGATGGTGGAGCAGATATCCACCTGCCCACGGAGGACCCCCTCTGGAGCAGGTAGAGGCACCCAAAGGAGGCTGTGACCACATGGGAAGCAGGCTTCTGGCAGGACCTGTGGCCCCACTGAGAGAGGAGCCCATGCTGGTGCAGGTTTCCTGGCTAGACTTGTGACCCCATGGGAGACTGATGCTGGAGCATTGTGGACCTGAAGGTCTGAACCTCATAGAAGAGAACCACGTTGGAGCAGTTCATGAAGAACTGCAACCCATGGCAAAGACTCACATTGGAGAAGTTCATGGAGGACTGTCTCCCATGGGAGGGACCGCATGCTGGAGCAGGGGAAGAGTGTGAAGAGATGTTCCCTGAGGAGGAAGGAGCTGCAGAGACATGTGATGAACTGACCACATCCCCCATTCCCCATCTCCTCATGCTCCTTGAGGAGAGGAAGGAAAGAATTGCAAGTGAAGTTGTGCCTGGGAAGAAGGGAGGGGTGGGTGGAGGTGTTTTTAAGATTTGGTTTTTATTTCTCATTACTCAACTCTGACCTAACTGGTAATAAATTAAATTAATTTTCCCCAAGTCAAATCTGTTTTGCCCACCACGGTAACTGGTGAGTGATCTCTCCCTGTCCTTATCTCAAACCACAAGCCTTTTGCTGTATTTTCTCTGCCCTGTCCAGCTGAGGAAGGGAGTGATAGAGCAGCTTTGGTGGGCACCTGGCCTCCAGCCAGGGTCAACCCATGGAGAGGGGGTTCAGCTACTTAGACCATGAGACTCACTTTGAGAAACCTGGTCTGATGGAGGGTGATGGGATCTATCTGTTAGAGAAAGGGAAGAGCATCTTTGGTCATAGATTTGCGGAGCTGGTGAAGACAGCTTTAAACTGAAGTTGCCATGGGAGTGGACCCTCAATTCATCCTATTCCTACCAGTTTGATGCCAGTCTGGCAATTGTTACCCAGAACAAGGAGAAGGATCATAGGTCCACAGGAGAGCACTTGAAATGCTACACAAAGAATTCCAGGCACTTCAGCCAGTTAGTCAACTTCATCAGAAGCTCAACTTAAATGCCTCTATGCAAATACACAATGTGGAAATCAAGAGGAGGAGTTGGAGACATGCACACCTGCAAGGCTATGATCTTCTTGGCATCAGGGAGACTTTGTGGGATGTTTCTGACTGAAGTGTTGGGATGGAAGGATAGAGGCAGGGGAGTTAGGACTGGATGAGCTTTGAGGTCCCTTCCAACCAAAACCATTCTGTGGTTCTGTGATTCTGTATAATACTATATAAGAAAAGCAAGATTCCTCAAATATTGAAATATGGATTTTTATATGTGTTTATTTCACACAAAGTATTTAACTCACAATTTCTTACCTTCAAATTTAAGTTATCTAGGCTACCCCTTTAAAGTGAAATTTTACAAAATCAAATATCAGCAAATACTTTTATGTGGCCACCTGTTTCCTGGAAACCAGGCAAAAATGTTATACAAAGAGAATATTCACACAGCACTTTTATTTCTTAAAAAGAAAACTAAAAATTCTAGAAGATTCTGCAAATGCACTGTAAATCTCGCTGCTCTGTCAACTTATTACAAATTCCACTGTGATATGGAGGACTTTGTACACAATAGTTTGACATTTGAATAGCATGCAAGAGGGGGGTTTTCTGTTAGCATCCCAGCCTCAAACACCCAGCAGTATTTCCATTTCAAAAAAAAAAAAATGTTTAGAAGGAAAATAATTCAGAATTGAGTTGTCTGGAATTATTTTTGGCCTGAACTTGAACCACCTTTGGCATTAAACATGCCTTTCATTTTGGCACTTGAACTTTACTCAAGGAGATGGGGAAGAGTGCAGGCACAATGCCATGTTTCAGAACAAAATACCCATTTCACATTACATTCCCACTGCCTGTATCTAATTGCATGTGAATATCTGACAGGAAATGGAACAGGATACTCAGCATTCAATGCTTTTAGGAAACAGATAATCGGTAAATTGCTCTTTGCTATAATTAAAGGAACTATTGTTTTACCAGGCTGACCAAAACCAGGGATGCCAAAGATGATCGACAATCTGTACCCTGAGCAAAAGTGGAATAATTCTTTCTTTTTTTCTTTTTTTTAGCTGTTGCTGCATTTCTGTCCCTAGTCTGATGCTTTCACCTTGTACATTCACGATTGGTAAGAAAAAAAGGTTTCACTTCAAATGGTGTTAAGATAATTAGCTCTTGTATATATGTTTTGCTTATTCCCCAGCCAGGATAATGTCATTTATAACAAATTATCAGGCTTGGCCCTACATTACAGAAATGAGCTGTGTTCCTAATGATCATTTTCCAGCCTTTGAGATAGAAAGAGGCTTTGCATTTTTTGAGTCTCTGGAGATGATATATTTGAATAATGGTAATGAAGTGGTTTGAAGACAAATGAAACTTTTTTTTTCTTTTTCACTTCTTTTTTTCCCCCTTTTCCTTTTCGCTTTTCTCACATTTCCCTGAAGAAGGGAAATAAACTTTCTGAAAAAGAAGGTTCCCAAACAGACAAACTCTGGTAACTGTGAGTAATCTCCCTATGAAACTTTCCCATAAGCAAGTTTCTTCTAGACCATTCTAGTGTAGTTGTTGAATCCACATTTAAGTACAAGACTTATTATGCGGACATGTTCAACCATTACTAGCATGATGGGATCTAAAAGGTTGTGTTTGAGTCCTCACAAGTCCATGATTGACCTACTTGACCTTTCTCTTCTCATTTCACTCAAGGTTCTATTGAACTAGGTCCCACCTAGTTCAATAAGTTACAGAATCAACTGAAGCGGGCTTTTTGCTGTTGTCTTTGCATGGGATCACAAAAAAGAAATGCATCAGCTGGATGGCAACTGTTCTTATCTTCTTTAGACACGATCTGCAAGTGGCTCAGATGTCATTGGAGTGAATGTGCTTTGCATCCCCACCATGGTCCCAGCCTTGGAAACATATCACTGTGTTCTTAGAGAGTCATCAGAACTTGTCCTTTTGCCCAGTGTGGTTTTTGTTAGTGTTCATCACATTAAAATATAAAACACCTATTAAGGAACAAAATTCTAATTGAATAATACAGCTGGGTTGGAATATTCAGAGATGAGCCCAGGGGAAGTTATGAGGAGCTTTTGCAGTTCTAAATAATTTTCCTTATAATGAAGAAAGGAAACTGTGAGGAAAAGAGCATGAATATCTAACAACTATATGTGACTTTAAATAGGACTTCAGGGCAGCAAATTGTATTTTGCTTTGTATATTCCTGCATGAGAGAAATAAAATATTTATTTTAGAAATCACAGGTGCAGTTTAGATTAAAACATTTGAAGACTGATGTGCCAGGTGACAATGAATTTAATGACACTTAACAGTCTTTGGCATCTCTAACAGTAGGATTGTGAAGCACTTCATTAAACTTTACAATGCCCCTGCCAGGTTTTGCTATTAGAGACCACTAAAAGGAAGGTGACTTGTCTAAAGTAGCACTTCATTGGTAATAAACCTCAGAAGTCTGAAGTTTATTCCCCAATCTAACTATAAAACATGAACCATGTCAGCCCAGTCCCTTGCCCTGAGGTCTGGCAGCACTGTCAGACTGGTACTGCATGGTGTGTACGGTGGTCTAATGCCTGTCATCACACTTTCTTGCTGCCTCTGTCTTTGGCTGACTTGGTGTGTCTGTTTGCTTCCTAAACAACATCTCAGCAGAAGATGAGCTAATTTTTGTGGATTTTGTACAGAGAACACCAAGTTCAGCCATCCCTGTCTGAGTGTGTGGTTGTATGGCAGCTAAAAGACAGTGTTTCTGTACACAGTGAGAATATTGGCTTTTTCTAGCAGGAGAAGCAAACACAAGCATCTCTGAAAAAGTATACAGATGTCCATTTGTTTTTTAAAGATGCATTAATCTTTCAGAACATCGTTTCTGAAGTTGCAGTTGGGCTTGTTTTTTGTTAACATCCCATATTGCTAATTGATTTTCCTGACCTTCCCAGCCCATATGAAAACAGGGCGGCTGGGACTGCTGAGGGAAAGTACTGTTTGCCTCCACAAGAGCTGCGTGGCCGGCAGCCAGCAGCACAATTACACCACGTGCCTGGAATGATAATTGAGATATTGTTCCCTTCTTTACTTTTAACCTTGATATTAGCACTGATGCAGCCTTCACTTGACAGAGTGACAGAAGATGGGTCACAAAGATTTGTTATGAAGGCACTATATAGAAGGTCCTCAGAAGGAACTGCAGAGAGAGTCCACTTGGGTCACCTGATGATTGATCGCCTCCAGAGAAAAGAAGATAAATTGTTGTTGCTATTCTTAGTCATTATTACTGGTTTTGCTGTTACTGCTGCTGCTACTACTGCTATTGCTATCATTACTTGCATCCAAGAAGGATCTGGGAGGTGCTACAGTGATAGCTTCTACTAAGCAAGGAGCAGGATGGAGAGGGGCATCTTGTCTCAGGAGGAAGATCTACCATTTTTTGCTCCTCCCTTCACCTTTGTACATCTTTTCCAGACTCTCAGCTCTGTTTCAGTTTTTCCTTCTCTCATCTTCATTTGCCTGTAGCCTGACCTCCACCACTCATCACTGAGTGCAAAACTCCTGGGAAGCCTGAGGATAGTTCCAGAATTGTATTTTCAAGAAGGAATAAAATTCTAAGCTGAAAAATTAAATCAGAAGTGGGCCACCAGCAAAGAATTTGGCAGCATCTTTCCCTGGGAATCAGGGCTTTGGAGATCTGTGATGCTCAAGTCTGCACAACACATAATGAGAGGTGGTCCCCTCTACTCAAAAAAAAATTAGAGACTAAGCTTCTGAGGGGATCTCGAAGAATGGGAAATACATGCTGGAGAACAATAATCAAGGATACAAAATGAGATTCATTGAGAGAGATAAAGCTTTGCTTTAAAATCCTAAATGAGGCAAAGTGGAGTAAAGAGTTGTAAAATTGTAAAGCATTTTGCATAGATTGAGACTGAAAAAGGACTTCCATGTTTTAATAGTCTGAATTTTCAGAGGCCGTTTTTTTCTTGTGTTTTGGGTTCTTTTTCCTTGGTTTGGCTTGTTGGAGTTTGTTTTTTTTTTGGTGTTCTTTTGTGTGGAGATGCTCCCAATGATTTTTTACTTTTCTTGAGGTAGGATATTTTATCTTTTAGGAAACAAGATTTTTTTTTCCCCAGGAAATTCCTAACATTTTCTCTAGGTTTAATGTGTTAATACTACTTCTGCATTAGTTCAACACATCTATTCTCCTTAGTGGATCCCTCTGTCAATATTTCACACTTTTAACACACACCTCATGTGTAGTGGCCTGATAATTTTTAAGTCCAAGGTAAGAAGTCGTCAATCCAAATTTAACAATAAAATAACTTCATAACCATACACACAGCACCAGACGAAAAAAAAAAGCCTCTGAGGCAACATGAGTCATAACGATCCATTACTTGCTGTCCTTTGCTTTTTTTCCTCCTCTGCCTTCCACAATTAAATCCTAATGGTCATGAAGATATTCTCTGGGGCTTTTTCACAATGTAATTTTTCTCAAAAGCATCTACAATTGCTCATGCGGTATTGTTCAAAACATACAAATAAGCAATCCCGTCCAATATTTTATAAGTAGGATTCTAGTGCCAGTTGGAGCAAGTTTAAAGTGCTCTTTACCAATTACTGTTTAAGAGAGGCCAGGGAAGAGATGTTTATAAAGATGCACTGCACCATAGGGGTGGATGCAGCCCCAAACTTCATGGGGACTTGTGCATTACTGCCCCTCCCGTCAGACTGAGCACTGCACTGAGGACTGCTGATGGAAAGATTAAATCCCATTAAACTACTACATTTTCTTCCTTTTGTTCTCTTTTCCCCAGAAAACTTGTTTGCAGTAGGGTAGAGATCAGAGCATGCAGATCATATTTGGGGACATCTCTAGTTTTGTTCAGAGTAGTTACTGCAAAGACACGACCTCCCAGATGCATCCTGACTCGTTCTCTGACTGTCTCATCTCTGCTCAGCTTCAGAAGCTATATATTTCCAGCCACAAATGACACACTCCTCCTGAGCGAGGACAGCTGATTTGGCCACTCCTATTGGAAAAAAAGAAAGGGGAAAAGAATATTAAAAACACATCCAATACATGAGATGCCAATGTCAATCAATTAGAGAGAAGGAATCGTTTTTGAGTTGTCCACAAGAGCAGCACTGGTTTAGTTTTCTTCTTTAAATAATCAAAACCAGCGCTGAGATTTCTGGATGGGATATTAAGGAAAATTCAGGACTTTAAATACATAGAAAAAAAGGAAATTCAACATTCTTATGGACACAGTCTGGCATAACACACATAGCTCAGTTCAGTATAAGCACAAGAGTTCAAGTTCAGACCAACACACCATGCTTCGATCATCATTGCTGCTCTCACAGAGCCACAGGCTACCATCCCTTCTGCAATACTGCCAAACTCAATGTTTTTTATTACATCTCACATAATTCCTTTTTTTTTTTTTCTTAAAGACCCTGCTCCTGGCAACAGGCATTGCACAAGAATCTCAGCTTTCTCTTGAAGAAAATTAAGTTTCCAGACTTCTCTGTTGCAGTACAAGGTTTGGAAAACATGAGTCTTAGTCAAACCTAAAAGCCTCAGAAACCAAAAGGAAACTCAGAAGGATCCAACCATCTCTCTCGTTCTCTTTTTCCTCTCACCCCCTTTTTTTTTTAAAAACATCTTGCTTTTAAGCCAGTCACATCCTTGTTCTGATGCCTGACTCATGATTTCTGAGTGCCCAAGACTGGCAGTCCAGCTTCCCAAGATGGGGAAGTTTGACAGAGTGGAGTCTGGCATTCTGACAGAGAGGCAAAATGAACCCAGCATCACCTCTGAACAATCAGTCCACAGGGACAACTCCTCACATGCTTTGAAACCAAATGTCACTCTGCCTCTGCTTGCGGCTTCCTCCCAGTCTGCCTTCCCCTTCGGTGTCCCATTGCATGAGCTGGGCAGGAAGGCTTTGTAAAGAATTAGTAAATGCACCTGAGTCAGGAACCTTGTCTATGTGATCATTAAAGACGGTGGCAGAGTCCTCTCCAGGATGTAAATACAAGCACTTTCTGGAGGTGCTTCCAATGTCTGTACAGAAAGCTTTCTGATGACCATGACCATAATCTAGGCATATTAATTAGATACCTAAACTCAGGTTGAATGAATTAAGGCTGAATTTTCTGTCTTCAACACCTGCCTCTTGGAAAAATGAGGACTGCAGAGCTTTTTACTACAGTTGTTGAGTGATTTTTCAGATAAGAGATGGTTCTTAAGAAGTGGCTACCTGAGACTACAATGCAGAAAAGTGTAGCTAGTCCACTACCCAACATACAGATCCCATTTTTCAAAGTACATCATATGGATTAGTTATGGATTAATTTAATCATTGTGACTGAAGGATATCATGGTGGTATGCAAAAACAAATATTAGCTTCATTAATAGGTGTGCATGAACAAACACATGGGTTTCATATAGAGGCAACTTTTTTAAAAATCCTTTTAATTGAATATTTCAAATCACAATCTATCTGTTGTGGAGGTGTGAGGTGTACGCAGTATTCCTCACAGCAAGAAGCAGGGACTTTGGCTGAGGGATCACTAGGATTGCAAGAATATGCTTTCCGCTACTCTACTTGAAAATATCTAAAATATCTCTTTTTGTACACAGTCCTCTCAGACTTGCTGAGTCAGCTGAATTCAGCAGCGGTTCCTTCCACACGGGCTGTGTTCTGGGCAGCAGATGTAGGGGCTGATCTAGCTTTTCTCTCCAGTTCCACCCCAAATATTTGTGGTTCTGAATACTGGAAACAAGAACCACGTGTCTTTACATGCCAAAGCATAGGGAGAAGAAGGTAGTGGTAGCCCTGTGGGTAGCTGGAATTTAAAGAGAGAGGAGAAGAGGTTGCAAAAGCCACAGGGATCTTTAAAAGGAGGAAGATGTCATGATCAGAGGCAGAGTGCAATACATAGATGCAAACAAATGAAAAGCAAGTGGCTAAACAGAAGCAAAAGACTTCCCAAAGTTTGGAAATACCAGGAGTAAAATTGCCAGGGCAACCATAATTGGCCCCACTCTGTAAGTTTTATGATACAGTCTTTAATTAGATAACCACATGCTATTTTTTTCCATGGGGCCTAAAGATCATTTTCAGTGCAGGGACTGTGTGTGCTGCTGGGCACAGAGGCTGATGTCCCTAGCAGCCCCGCTCATGTGGCAGGGGACAGCTGCAGGGACGAGTGCAGAGCTGTGCAAGCATTAGCAAAGATGCTCCTGTGGTTGAGGAAAGCAAAGCCTCGGATCCAGCAAAGCAGGGCCTTTCCCTTGCCCTCTGACACCACATGGAGAAGTCACAGGTTGCTGTATTGTAACAGCCGGTCACTAATTGATGTTTTAATGATGTATAATTAATGGCGTAATACCCCCAGGTCCAGAGAGGAACTTATGCGCTTGAAACCAGTCAGTGCTATGCTATGGGGCAAACTGATGCATGAGAATGACCGTCCTCAAGTCCTGCAGTCCATGCTACAGCAGGCTTTGGACAATTATGTCCTTCTAGTAAAGTCTTATAGAAGCACCAGAGAAAAGCATTATTGAGAGCTAGATGGTGTGCCTTCAGGTCACAAAGTGCCCAGAAAAGATTAACTAGCTGCTGGAGCTTGGCAGAGAATCAGGAGAGGACTCTCACCCACACACATACAGGTGTTAGAGAAGAGGCTGCCCAACCATCTCTAACATCAGTGTTACCTCTTCTTTTGTGAGCACCACCCAGCAGTGCCCACATACCACAAGCGTGAATATAACACAAAAGAAGTAGCAGCAGCCAGTTCCCGGCCATATTACAGTGCTCCCCTTGCTCCTGCTGGGCTCAAATGTGCCAACAGCCACTCAGGCAACGTTATGGAGGTCACTACCCTGAGCCCCTGCACCCTCTCTCCTCATATTTTGTCTCTAGGGTTTTTTTTCTAGATTGCTAGCTTTTAAATCAGGACTTGTCCTCTACTGCCTTTTCACACAATGAGACGTGATTTTATTCTGGGTTTTTAAGCCCTCTCATAATCCAAGGAAAATCATCTAAAGTACTCCCAGGTCTTTGCTGTGCTGCCACTGTTACAATGGTATCACTCGTGTCGTTCCTATTTTTCCCTTCAGCTCCCACACTGTAGGAGCACTCCGGGTGCACACACAAGCATTTGTGGAAGGTATTTTTTTTTGCTGACCCAAAAGTAACCACGTTATTTTGGACCTTCCTTTCAAATGTTAACACAAAGGAAAAAGAAGGAGAACCAGAAAGAGAGAAGGAAAGCGACTCACACAGCAAAATCTGTTTTAGGCAGAAATGACTCAGCCATTTTCTGCCTGAATACAAACACATACACAAAAAATATCCCCGCCACATTATGCAGAAATCACCCTTATTTCAGCTGGAAAAATAAAGAGCCACTGAAGCATTATGAAAGCAGGCAGAGCCAGCCAACTCCTGTGCCGAATCCGCCACGCTGCCCTCCCCCTCCACCCTGCTCTTCTGCAGCTTAACTCTGACCAGAAGAAAAGGGTTTTGAAAATCAGGAGGGGAGGGGGATCATTCCTGGCCTAAAATCAGACTTCTGCTGCCAAGTTTCAGCCAGAAGCAATTTCTTACAGCTGAATTATAAAACTCTGGGAAGAAAAAGAGGCCGGGAGAGAGAGAAGGGAGGGAGACGGAGGGATTTATAATGGAAAGGCAGGCATGACCTTCGCTTCAGCAGTGCTAGTGGGTGATGCTGGAGTCTTCTAGGGGATGAAAAGTCTTGCATTAAACAAAAAAAGTGAGACACCTTCTGACAGAAACAAGAAAATTTCTTGAGATATTTCCTTTTTTAAAAAAAAAAATTCTTTATTTAATTTTCTTGGCAGTCCTGGACATTCATCTGAGTTGTTTTCATGAGCATGTCTGTTGAACTACTGAGCCATATAATCAGATATTGTCATCTTGCTGGTGACAATGTGTCTTGAACTGTGCTTTTGGCTTGTGTTTTACCTTTGGTGATTGTTGAATGCTCCCCAAAAATTCAGTGAGCCCGAGACCAGTAGATATCATTTATAGTTCATCCGCATAACAATTGCTTCTTAAAAATTGCTTTCCATGTTTACTAAGGTTCTCTATCAAATGCTAAAAAGCTTGACCTAAAGTCAGACCAGTGGCTGAATATTTAAATACAAGGCTGCCCTTATAACTCAGGACTACACTGATGCCCCAAGGATATCTTTAAACACCGAAGCAAAATGTCCCACAGTTATCAGGAAATTGTGAAGTGACTTGGCTAATACCACACATAGGCTTTTGGCAGATGGACCTGTGTCTCATTGCAGAGCCCAGAGCTTTAGACATTTTATCATTGCTCTGACCTCAGGACAGTGTTTCCCACCTTTGTTAATTAAAGGGTGCACTGTTCATTTGGAAACAAAATGCAAAATATGTGAAGAAAAACATTCACAGAAGGTTTTTTGCAATGTTGTAGCACTATTTATTTCCAACTGAATGAAAAATAGATTAAATGTTAAATATTCATTTGTTACTTTTATTTTACCCCCGTTTTACTCTTTTGCATGTTTGAGAGTTTCTGTGTACAAGGATTTTGCATCAGTGGGAACAGGGTTTACATGATTTGTAGAAATGCCTTTTGATACTCCACACCAGTCAGCCTTGTACAAGGGTTTTGCTCTAACATAACCTGCTTTTCAATGAGCTTGAGGTTCATGATGATGTGCCCTCACAGGAAAATAGCAATTCTTTTGTCAAGCCATTTATGACTTTGGTCTTGTGGCTTATACCACTAAACATGACAGCATCTGTGATTTAGGTAGAGGTTTACCAGAGATCAGCTACCAGAGGTCATTGAACAGTCACTAGCGATATCATCTATGATATCTGATTTAGTTGAGAATGCAGATTTCTAGTCATTGCCAACCTTAGAATGTGTATAAGTTACATTGTGTGAGCACGAGGCAGGGTCTTGTGTTTTACATCCTATACATGGCTGCAATTGGGCTTAAAGCACCAGAACCACCAATATTAAAGATAAATTATGTCCAAGATGGTAAAACAGTTCCTTTATTTTTTGTTTTGACAATGCTGTGAAGGGCTTGGTTTGTCCCTGGGCCAGTCTGGGGAACTGGTCACAGAAGGGAACTATTCATCTTTGGTCTTTAAGGAAGCAGTGGCTGTGCCAGAGTCTATAGAGACATGTAAGTTCAGCTGATGTTCGGGAATCATCCTGTTCATCTGCTGCCATGGTCATGTGAGAATCACTGAATTAGGACCTGAATAAGAAATCTGAAGGAAATGTTTACTTTGCAGTAACTGTGATTACAAGTTATGAAATCGTGCCTTCTTCCCTCAGACTTTCACATATTTTTGTAAAAGACCCTTTGCTGCACTCTGCTGCTCAGCAGCCATTTATCTACCAAATTTATTTTATATTCTCTAAAAATAGTTCACAGTTTTGTATCAAGTATTCTCTGCTTTGTGTCAGAATTAGAAATAGGATCAGACTGTACCCAGTCACCCGCGGTATCATTGATGCTGAAAAAAAGTATGAAAAAAAATAAAATCCAAACTTATCCTTGGATTTAATTTATGACAATGTTTTGGCAAACCATGTTTACATGCTACACAATTTGAAAAAGAAATAGATTTAAATTTTTTTAAGCTCTTTCAGAACTGAAGTCTCATTTTTATATATCACTTCAGACAGATCTTCCAAACCAGGTAATTGTCCAACTCCCACTCAAGTTTTTTTGAAGGAAGATGGGTTCTGGGTGTCTTAGGTATTTAAAACCTCTGGACTTCAAAAAAATTGGCTTGCAAGTGACTTGTCCTTACTGAAACCATTTAACCAGCATCTTGTTGATAGCATCATCCTGCCAGGCTCTTCTCAGTGATGGCCAGCAATAGGACAAGGGGCAATGGGTGCAAGCCAGAGCATAGGAAGTTACATGTGAATATATCACTGTGAGGGTGACAGAGCACAGGGACAGACTGACCAGAAAGATTGTGGAGGCTCCTTCTCTGGAGACATTCAAACCCGCCTGGATGCATTCCTGTGTGACTTAGTCTAGGTGACCCTGCTCTGGCAGGGGGTTGGACTAGATGAGGTCCCTGACAACTCCTAACATTTTGTGATTCTGTGATCCTGCTATCAACAAGACTCAGGATTTGACTCACAGTTTTTCTGCTGGAAAACTGAAAATAAAGCCACTCTGATTTTGATAATTCATAGTGAAGTTTTGCACTGTTATTTCACAGCTGGTGTATGGCCCCAGTCCTGACCAGACATTCAAGGCTGGACCTCTCAGTGAGTTCTAAGGACTTTTGCATTGTCACTGTTTGGCACTCAAATTCCACATGCTGGCTTCTTTTTGAATTTTGGTGCCAGTTCCACATGTGAAATGTCCAAGCCAGGGTACTGGTTTGACTTTGCATCTCATGTCAGCTCTGCAGAAAGTCAGCAATTCCATCCTAAACCAAAATCAAAATGTAGTTAGAAGTAAAATGCAATGTAGAAGACTAAAGGAAATGCCTCTGTCTGCTCCTAGATTATTCAGTCAAAAATAATTTTTAGGTATCTGGCCAGTTCCCAGACTTTCCTAAATGGAAAACTCAGTCAGCTCTAACTTCACTCCTTTTAGATGTTTGTCATTGAGTCAAAATCGACTGGAAAGATGCAGGACAAGAGGCTGTCTGCCAGGAGGCAGGGTTTTCGTCCCACTCCTACGCAGAAAGCTATAAATCATATTCTGCCATCAGATCATTATTTTTTTCTTCTGTTTCTTATAAACACAGCAGCAGCATCAAATGAAATATGAGCTTTCCAAGGCCGTTGGATTTCCTTGTACATACTGTAGAAGGCAACATTTGCAGACATATGGCACGCAGGCTGCTCTTAGAGAAGCATTCTGAAAGCTGAACTTGGACATTTTTCAGTCCAATAATGCGTAGGTGGTCTGTGTTACTGACCCTAAATCACTTCAGTGGTAACTATTTTTCCCAGCCTCACACATCAGTCTATATGACATTAGGTTTGAGGGGTGGGGTATTATTATCCCCTGAAATGAACTGTAAAAGATCATGTTCTGTATGCATGGCACTTTTTCAAAATTATCTTATTACATCATCATCATCATCATTATTTTTATTATTATAATTAATTAATTAATTAATATTGCTCTTTTGTTTACATCACCTGGGAGTATATGGGTCAAGCACACACCACTTGCAGTTCTCTGGGCAAGGTTTGGGCAAGCTGGATCTATTCCCTGTCCCTCCAGTAATTTGTCTTTCTCCCTGCCTCTTTTCCTTTTGTCATGGAAGCATGGTTGGGATAATAACACAAAATTTGTGAGTGTTTCACTTGTTCTGGGAGAGGAAGGCCAGGGAAGCACCTCAAATATGTTGTTAGTTTTCACCTCCTGGCTTACATTTATTTCCCTATCTACGTATGGCAATAGATATGTGTGTGTGTATATATAAACGCAGAAGTGGAGGTACATACACACAAACATTTATATCCACAGATATGAACATATAGAGCACTAGGTCAGGCTGCTCAGAGAGGTTGTGAAGTCTCTTTCTCTGGAGATACTCAAAACCCACCTGGACATGATCCTGCTCTAGGAGATCCTGCTGTAGAAGATCCTGTTCTAGCAGAGGTGGACCAGATGATCTCCAGAGGTCCTTTCCAACCCCCATTCTTCAAAAAAAAACCCCAAAACCCAAAACAGACCATATATTTTATAATGCATTGTTTTGATTTGATTTATTATTAATTTACACTCCTCTATATGGGAACTGGGACACATAGTCCTTTTTGGAAAGGGGGCATTTCAGGGGTGATCATGGAAAAGAATAAAGGAAGAACAGAGGTAGATTCCTTTTGGTAGAGGAGCTATATAGTTACAAGCCTAGAGAATACAAAGGGTGATGTAGATTGTTGTGGCGGGCAAGCACGTGTGAAAAGCTCTGTGAAAAGGCAATGAGGCAGGAACCAACCACATGGGACCTTGCTTGCAAGGGTGATAACATCGTCCTGACAAGCAAGCACATCCAGAATCCTCCTATGAACTCTCACAAGCTTTGCTTATCACACACTCTGCCTCTGGATGCTCTAAGTGAACAGTGCGAGAGCTGGACACAAGTCAAGAGGTCTCTGCTTGAAGGAGTAAGAAAGGGACACCTCAAACTACATCCGTCACATGTGCCCAGTGTCGTTCCTCACCTTTTGGAGAACCATCTGTGCCTGCTTGTAGGGTGGCCACATTCAAACCATACGTGAAGAAGAACCCCTGTCCCATGCTGTCCTCCAGACCATGGACAGGGGAGCTTTAGGAGACACCTAGTTTGAGCCAAGACTTAACAGTGCTTGGGGATGAGCTGGTATTTTCACAGCAAAAATGATCAAGTTCCAGTTCCTAGAAGTGTTCCCTGACACCATTTCAATACCGGTATGAACATCATTTAAATACCAATAGGGACACCATTTAAACACTGGTATGAGCACCATTTACATATGGTATGAACACAGCTCCTCACCCTGCTCTCGCCTCAACAAGGCACTCGGATATGTGCCCAGCTCAGCTCCAGTCAGCATTCCTTTCTGTAATTCCCTGCCGCAGCATATGGCAGATGTGGCCCATCTACTGCGAGCCTGGTCTGAGTACATCTTTTGTGCTGAGCGTGCAGCCGGTTTAATCACACCGTGCACCTTTTAACATGATTGCATTCATATTTATTGCTGCACCGACACAGGCAGTTTAGCTACACTGCTGATGGATGCCCTAGAAAACCTCATACATTAGCTCAGTTAGAAAACCTGATTTCCTGTCTCTGAGTGAACAGAGAGATGCTTTAGACGCTGATACAAATGTCTTATAATTCAGCTATAACATACCATTAAGGAAATTGTCTTGAGACCAGATGCTGCTAGATTGATAGTTTCTCTTTCATTTGCCAATAGCACAGGTGCAGATGCTATTAACAAATGCATCAAGGCCTTTAAAAAAAAAAACAAACTAACTACTGAGCAATTTGCTCCAAGGCTAACCTGCAGCAAGGAGTTCTTTGAGTTAATTGTTCACTGTGTCAGTGTGGCTAAAATCTCCAAAGCAGAATTAATAAAACACCGGTTAACCCTGAAGGGAATACCTCCGAGAAGGACCCTACACTGGTAAAGAGATCAGGTAGATGACATAATAAGAAAAAGTCAATTTTCTGTTTTAAAACTTTGCTGTATGTGCTCAAATCCCAAGCACATTACAGCTTTGGAGAACATATTTAGCCCTGGGCGTGTCTCAAACCAATTTTTTTCTTTGGAAATAATATTCCTCACTGTTGTCTCTTTGGCCTTATTGCTGCTGACAAGCCTGATGGGCGTATTCACACTCAATTCAATTAGCACTTACTGTTTGTGCTCAGGTGTTCACAGTGAAGCAGCTTTAAAGAACACTTTGGATACAGCATGAAATCTTATTAGTTATCTGCATTTCTTTGTTCTCAACGCACCTCAGCTTTTAGTTTTGTCTGCAGAACTGTAAGTATTTAATACTAATGAAGTACAGAGTAGAGGCAGAACCAAATGATTGAATGGGTCTTCTTCACAGCTGAACTCTGAGATTTTAAGTGGTGTTTAAAATTCAGCCAGAGCTGCGACTGCGTTTTCTTGTGCTCACTCAATCCTTGATCTCGAATTGGAAGCATTCATTATTTATCCACATCTGTGATTCATAAATCTGTTTATTATGAAAGGGATTAGACACTTCCCCCATACAAATCCCATTATTCCATAGGATTTATAGCCGTACCAACCTTCTCTTTTGAAAATGCCACCACTCTCTCTGTACTTTAGTAACATTGAGTAGTTGCTGCCATTTAAATAAACAGAGGATAAATGGCACATAGCTGCCCTCATCTACACTGACAAGCATCTCACCAGCCACTTTCATTGAGTAAAGTAGTAGTAAAACCATACACAGCTCAGGAAGAAACACCTGAGCATCCTTCCTTCTTCCCCCACATCACGCCCTCAAAACAGGACTATGGAGTTACACTGGACAATAGATCTACCATGTTGGCGCAGTTGGTGCCACCCTTGATGCACGCTGGGACAAGAGGCACAAGAGCAAGTTCCACAAACGGCACAGGAATTGAAAACTGGTGGGAGACTGATGTCTGTAGTAGGAGTGAACAGCTGACAAAGAAACAGCACTGGGGGATCAAAACCATGGCAGACCTTAGAAACTGAGCTAAGAGACAGTTTTTACAGCAGCAAAGTCAGGCAGACAACCAGTGCTAGGGTTTTCCACCTGATAGGAGATTCATGGTACAAACCATTCCAAAGGCAGATCTTTGAAAGGTAAATATTAGAGCAAATATCCTTTGGAAAAGCAAATTGTCTATGCAAATGTCCCCAACTAATAGCATCCATCTGAGATTTTTTTTCTTTTTTCTTGTCACATTATTCCTGGACTGAGTGGGCTGGCAGCACAATGAGGACAGGGCAAGATCACTTAATAGAAGTACAACAAAATATGAACCATTCTGACAAGAAGCTTGTTTTTCTTCATTGCTTTGCCCCAGGATACTGCAAAAAACTCCTGATATATATCCTGGGTTCAATTACTCCTCGGCACTACCACGGGCACTCAGAAGCAGATCTGGTTGTGCTACTTCCCAAATTTCTGAGCACACTGTTGGCTATGTGTCTGAGCTGGGCGTTGAGCTCTGCTTCTCTGATCAGCCAGCTCCATGCAGCCAACACAGCTTTCCCCCAGCAAGGAAGCAGATGGCTCCTGGGACCAGAGTCATCCCTGGCATAAGTCATTGGGTTTCACTGAGGTAGGACTGCAGCTACACTCATCCCAGGGGTCTGGACCTTGACTGCTCATCTGCATAGCCATATGTTCTGCTATAATTGTAAACTGCAAAGTAAAAAAACAAATACGCAGTTTAAAGAAGCCAGCTCTGTGTGGTGTTATTTCACTTAAGGATTAGGTGAATCAGCCTCACTGAAGAAGGCAATCTCTTGCCATATGCCCATACAGACCCACGGCTCCCCTGCGGAGGTGCTGCAGGGCAGAAGGAAGGTGCATGCCATAAGCTGTGTGCCAGCTCCATGTCTCTCTGTTGTTAATGCTTGGCTATAACAAATAGCATTTAGAGAAACAGATCCATTTTTAAATAAGGCCTCATAGGGTAGATACCTGAAATCCAGCAATGACTATCCTGCATTCTCAGAGAAGGGATCTTGGACCTTCTTAACATCAGTGTTAAAATTCCCACTGTCATCAGTGAGCCAAGAGCATCACTTTCAGACACGTCTAATTCAATGCACAAATTCAGAGCTATGAAATTTTAAAAATAGAATAACCTCAGCTCTTCTTAATGTTTGCAAGTCTGAGGCAGCACTTAGTTACCTATAGCTCTCCTTTCACACAGAAAGAGAAGTATTTAGCACAATGAGTGCCACACGCAGTCAGGCACGTATATATCACTAAGCATCAAGCTGTGACAACCAAAGTAATAGGGCACCAGAAGACAAATGGTCAAGCACTGTGTTTGTTCCTGAGACAGGGACACAGGGGGGAAAAAAATCCAACCACTAACTTAAAAAACCCCAAACTTGAAGAATAGCAGAAAATACCAAGACATGACTTAAAATAATATTCAGCTATTAAAACTGTAGTACATCTTGAGGAAGAAAAGGTTAATCTGTGTATCTAACACAAAGATGAGCGATGCTGAGAGTTTCTTAGGCAGAAGCCTTTATCCAACCAATTAGAACAACGGGCAAAAAAGGTGGCAGATTCTTGAGTGCACAACCTTCCTTCAGGTCTGTGAACTTCTGCAGTTGCTTTCTGCAGACACCACAACCTTATCTCAGACTTTTAGATGCATGTCACTTTCTACCCATCTCCCTTCAAGCTGAGGGAGGTAAGAGGGTATGGTCTGGTCTGACTTTGACCTGTGCAAAGCTTCAAATCATTGTCTGAAATACAATTCTGTAATTCCAACACTTTTATCGCTATACAGAATGAAACCTTGGTGGGAAACCAGTCAGATATTCCCTCCATGAGACAAAAGGAAGAGATGAATCCTGCTTCCCTCTCCCTGAAGCACTGTTCAGCACAGCTAGCAGGAATAAAACACCATGCCACTACTAGTGGCATATTTTATTCTGAACCCTTGCAGGAAACACTTCTAGAGTAATGAAGGAACAATAACCATAATAATTTCTTCGGAGGAGAGAGATGCTGCAAAATTACAAAAAAGTACTGAGCATATTGCTCTTATAGGAACCATTTATCTTGCTTCTGCTCCCTCACCCTTCTCTGGAGCTCCAATTATGTAGGAACACACTCGTGTGCTGGGAGGGTACGTATCCACATGAGTCCAATAACCCAAGAATTAAGGGTCATGTTTTCCTTCACTATAATTGTGTCTTTCGCCTCCTCCTGCAGCCCTGCTTGCCCTGTTGCCCTGACTTCAAAAACTCAGGCTGGTAAAGTGACAGAAAATCTCTCTGTAACTAGCACAATGATTCCTGTTGTCTCAAAAGATATCATAAACACATCCAAATGCTCTCAGAGAGAGAAGATCAGCCTTAATATTAAAGGAATTTCATTCATTACAGTTAGAAAATTGACAATTACTTTTTTTCTTATTCTACTTAGTTGGCTTTAAGATACTCATTAAATTATTTTACATAACAGTGTCAGAAAACCACAGTAGACATGAAAATGATAAACAAATGGCACCAATTCTCTTCTCATTTACTTTAATTTCATACCACTTCAGCTTCAGTTAACCAGTTTTTCAATTAATATAAATGAGTAGGTTTCTATTGCAACAAACAACTCGGGAGTGATTCCTTCAGCTGAGGTTTAGCTCAGTTGAGCTCAGTGAAACTACTGCTATTTATGCCAAAGTAAATGAGTAAACAAGCAGGGTCCATATTTTATATCTTACTGTAAATTTCCTTATAAAAAGTATTAGAAAGTATATATGAAAGGAAGCACCAAAGAGGTAGAAATGAACAAATGCAGCACATGCACAGGATTTCCAAAGCAGGAAGATAAATGTGTTTTATTACGCACAATAATTAGCACTAAAAATATTCTCAGCACTTCCATGGTATTGCTCACAGGGCAGCTTGGCTACAGCTACCTTTTTGGGCTTGCTTTTTCCAATGCCCCAGACAGTTTAGATCTTAGTTTGCTGCATAAAAACAAAAACAGAAAAAAATTTAGATTAAATGTGTCAACTGAGAGTAGCTCCATTGCTGAAGTGCAGTTGTCTCATCCTAGCCTCTACAAGATTTCCAGTAGAGACATGCCCATTTACTTGCTTTCCTACTCACTTTGTAGAGCTCTGTAGGGTATAGATAATTTTCTCATACCTCGGCACGGCTTTGATTCTGAAAGGGAGAGGCATGGATTAAGGAAACACCCCAGCTGAGCAGCTGTTATTTGTGAACCTATCCCTCAGGCTAATCATTCAGCTCAAGACCTAATAAAGCAATGAAACAGGAGCCTTGGTGCTGGCAGGGCATTTTTTTTGGCATGAATTGCAACTCATCCTGACCAAGAAGGTAGAACAGTAAAAAACTAAGAGGGTTACTTTGAAAGCTGTAAGACATTGTTATAAATGCAACAGATTGTGAACCTTCTACCCCCACTTTGATCAAAAAATAGAGACAGGACAGCCCCAAAAAGCCTCAAATTTCAGGTACTTTGGTGTACAGCCAGGAGAAATATTTTTCCTGCTAAGGATTGAAGCAAATGCATGTAGGGATGCAACTAGGAGGGCTAAGGCCTGCTTAGAAATTAAGCTGGCAAGGGACATAAAGGACAACAAAAAGAGCTTTTTCAGGTATGTAAATAGTAAAAGGATGACCAGGGATAATGTAGGTCCCTTGTTGAATGAGGCGGGTGTCTTGGTGACGGGAGATGATGAGAAGGTGGAGATACTTAATGCCTTCTTTGCCTCGGTCTTTACTCCGAAGGCTTCTCAGGACTCACATATCCCAGATGTAAGTAGGAGTGGTTGGGGAACGAGTGGTTGGGGAAAGAATGGCTCCCCTCTAGTAGAGGTAGGGGTGGTCCAGGAGCGACTCAAAGGAATGGATGCACACAAATCCATGGGCCCGGATGGGATACACCCACGTGTGCTGAGAGAGCTGGCGGAGGTGATTGCGGAGCCGCTCTCTATCATCTTTGACAGATCCTGGACTACAGGAGAAGTGCCTGAAGATTGGAGGATAGCCAATGTCACTCCAGTCTTTAAAAAAGGCAAGAAGGAGGATCCCAGTAACTATAGGCCAGTCAGCCTCACTTCTGTCCCTGGAAAGGTGATGGAACAGCTTGTTTTGGATGCCATCTCCAAACAACTGGAAGAGAAGAAGGTCATGAGGAATAGTCAGCATGGATTCACCAAGGGGAGATCGTGCTCGACCAATCTCATAGCCTTCTATGATGTTATTACCAACTGGGTGGATGGAGGGAGAGCAGTGGATGTCATCTACCTCGACTTTAGCAAGGCTTTCGATACTGTCTCCCACAACATTCTGATAGAGAAGCTGAGGAAACAAGGGATAGACGAGTGGACAGTGAGGTGGGTTGAGAACTGGCTGTCAGACCGGGCTCAGAGGGTCGTGATCAGTGGAGTAGAATCTGAATGGAGGCCTGTGACTAGCGGTGTTCCCCAGGGCTCAGTGTTGGGTCCAGTCCTGTTTAATATCTTCATTGACGACCTTGATGAGGGAATAGCATCCACCCTCAGCAAGTATGCCGATGATACAAAACTGGGAGGAGTGGCTGACACGCAGGAACACTGCGCTGCCATCCAGCGAGACCTGGACAGACTGGAGAGCTGGGCAGGGAGAAATCTAATGAAATTCAACAAAAGCAAGTGTAAAGTCTTGCACCTGGGGAGGAATAACCGACTGTATCAGTACAGGCTGGGGGATGACCTGTTGGAGAAGAGCTCTATGGAGAAGGACCTAGGGGTCCTGGTTGATGACAGGTTGGCTATGAGCCAGCACTGTGCCCTGGTGGCCAAGAGAGCCAATGGGATCCTGGGGTGCATCAGGAAGAGTGTGTCCAGCAGGTCGAAGGAGGTGATCCTCCCCCTCTACTCTGCATTGGTCAGGCCCCACCTGGAATACTGTGTCCAGTTCTGGGCTCCCTGGTATAGAAAAGACAGGGACCTTCTGGAGAGAGTCCAGAGAAGGGCGACAAAGATGATTAGGGGTCTGGAACATCTCCCCTATGAGGAAAGGTTGAGTGAGCTGGGTCTGTTCAGCCTGGAAAAAAGAAGACTTAGGGGGGACCTAATTAGTGTTTACAAGTATCTTAGACATGGGTGGCAGGGGGAATTGGCCAGCCCCTTTTCAGTGGTCAGTGGGGACAGGACTAGGGGCAATGGCTGTAAGCTGGAGCACAGGAAGTTCCGCACCAACATGCGGAAGAACTTTTTCACAGTGAGGGTGACAGAGCAGTGGAATAGGCTGCCCAGGGAGGTGGTGGAGTCTCCTTCTCTGGAGATATTCAAGTCTCGTCTGGACGCCTATCTATGTAATATGAGATAGGGAGCCTGCTTTGGCAGGGGGGTTGGACCCGAAGATCTCTTGAGGTCCCTTCCAACCCCTAAGATTCTGTGATTCTGTGATTCTGTGAAATCCCAAAAGTCATTTCTAAAACAGCAGCAATACCCTGAAAACATGTGTTCAGAAATTTGAAGGGTCTGATCCCCGTGTTCACAGACCCAACAACTTTCATATAAAATTTCTGTATCAAACAGTAAAGGAAAAAAGAAAGAAAAAAAAAAGAAAGAAAAATCCCCCACACTTTTAATTTATAGATGGAACATATTTGATCTTACATACTCAAGAGACAATCAGAAGGCAACTACAAAATTGCGAACATCATATTTCCAAATGGCACTTTTTGATCTTCACATTAGAGAGTTACAAATTTATCTTACCTTCCTCTGATTTATCTTACCTTCCCTTGACACATGCAAATTGCCAGATTCTCAAGTTTGAGAACAAAACCTGGCAAGGTCCCATATTAAGCATTTACAGATTTTCTTGATTAAAAAAAGGAAAAAAAACCCCAACCACAGCATCTCTATTTTGGCCTCTTTTAAAGGAAAAAAAAGAAAGAAATCTTTTTTTTTTTTTAAACACCCCAAGCAGGCTCTGCCACCTCTTTATTCAGTGGCTGCAAATCCAGGAGCTAGAAGACTGGGGCTAAGTTCCCACTTTTCACACAGAGATCTGAACTTAGAGAAGGAAGTTAGAGTTATTGCACGTGGGAATATTCTGCTGGGAAATACTTTCTGGGGGTTTTTTGTTGGTTTGTTGGTTTGCTTTTTTCTTCCCCTGTTGCTGTTGTTCCAGTGTATATAGAATATTGAAATATTCATTAAGCCAGAGAGAACAATTCTATATCATGGGGTTTAGGCTCTGCAGCAGAGAGACAGGACATCTCTCTCATGAATATTTCAATATTGTAAACAAAGTAGAACATACTCTATCAGAGGTATTGAGGAAACAACCTTTCTTCTGTCTCCCTCGCGCATGGGGAGATGCCTAATAGTCTGGTGATTAGGGGCCATTCCTGAGACAAGAAGGTGGGTTCAGATCTCCTCAGGCAGATGAGGAAACTAAAGCCTTATTTTCTGCATTTTGAATGAGTCCCTTGCCAAATGAGCTATTGAAAGGAAGGAGACAGGTGGCTTTTAAATCAAGTAATCTATCATTACGGATCTCTCTCTCTTCTCTCTCTCAAATTCACAAATGACAAATTTATCCTGACTTCTGGAACAGTTCACTTAACAACCAAAGCTTACTCAAACCTGAGCACATTTACATGGGTTTCACAGCCTGAGGTCCATCTCTAGCATTACATAAATGTTTTGGTTCTTTCTACACCTCCTTAATACTCGGACAGTTTCTTGCTCCATATCTGGCTGCACAATGCAGATTGAGTTACCAAAACGATGGAAAACATGGTCCAGAAGGAGCCTCCAATACGTGATCATTTCCATTTGAAGGTGGAAATCCCTGACTTGGTGGAGAAGTAAATGAATAGGTTGGAGAGGAGAGAGGTGTATAGGAAAGCAAATATGTCTTACTGTAAGTAAACAGAGATCTCTTAGAACTGACACAAAAAAAGCTTATCTGATTTCTATGTTACAGGATTACAGCCTTAACAGTGAAAGTTACTACTAAGTGTGCCAGACTCTGAAATTCATCCATGATGTATTAAAGCCACAGCATCAGTACCTAAAGAGGCAAAATTCTTGCGAGGTGCATCAGAAAAGTCCTAACCACGATTACGTATCTATCTTTCAAAATAAATAATAAAAAATCAACATGCTCTGGTGAACAAGGCTTCCTGAATTATGTATGAGTTCACATTAAAGGCACAGCATGGTATTTCTTCACAAGCGGTATGGAATACAGTGCTCCTTTCCTACCTAGCTTGCCTGAGAGAGTAGAATTTAGACCAAGCATTTAATTTTGATGTGAAGTCTGCTTCTATTCCTATACAGTATAACTTGTGGGCATGAATAAAGTCGGTTAAGAACTGGAACAGATGAGGACATACCAGAGCCTTTGGATGTTCAAAGCTTTAGCTTCCTTGGGTGTGAGTGATGGGCATACTTAGATCAGGACAAAATTGCTCCTGTTGTCTTCAGAGCTGAGAATATCTCTTTAGCTGGCTAAGAAGAATAATGCTTGGGAAAATCTATGTGTGAGATTATACTGTTTATATTATTTATTTTGCCTAAATTTGTTCTGTAGCAAGCATTCTGGAAGTAATGCCAGCAAGATAACTCTGGAAAGAATGATACAAATGCAGTGAACTGTCATTGCATATAGCTTGCAAGAAACACTTTCCAGATATATTCACCTAGTTTTCTTCAATGCAACTGACGCAGGAGAGTTTACTAAGAATCCTAGATGACATAAATTTCACAGGCCTCTTCCTATTTCCATTTATTCACCAAAAAAAAGAATCCCCAGGCTCCTAAGTACCAGAGAAATCACTGATGTTCTGGGAGACAGGCTGTTGCACAGAGGCAATGAGCTTGCATGTACGTATATACTCCTTACAGACACATGGATTCCGAGGGAGGTGGTGGAGTCTCCTTCTCTGGAGATATTCAAGTCTCGTCTGGACGCCTATCTATGTAATATGAGATAGGGAGCCTGCTTTGGCAGGGGGGTTGGACCCGAAGATCTCTTGAGGTCCCTTCCAACCCCTAAGATTCTGTGATTCTGTGATTCTGTGACTATGCCTGGATTTGCAAGTGAAGTGGTACATCAGGAGCACCAGATTACCCTACTGCAGATTGCAGCAGCAGCAAAACCATTTGTGCTAAAGACAAATGAAAAGGCAAATGAAAATATGGAGAGTAGGGATAATCGGGAGACTCAAAAGCACAAAGCTTGAAGCTAAACTCGTAACTTCAAACCCATCATTTCTACTCTGTTACCTCCACTCAGAAAACCATGTGCTTCATAGTAACCTCCAATCTCTTTTCTCACAATGATGGATAAAACCAAAGACCATTCCAAACCACCAAATCCAGGTCCACAGAGCTCCTCACAGCAGTGAATCTCCTGTGGTGCCTGTGAGCCATCTTGGATGACTTTGTGATTATTATGGACTACAGGCTGATAGGGATTAGCCATGGGGTATCTGCCCAAGATCCCTCTCTGCAAATAGCAAGTGAATTTACTCATTCTGGACTAACTTCCTAACAGTAAAAACACAATTTAGATATCCTGCTAGGATTATACAGCTACATGGCGCTGATGGCTCAAATGGCTGGAGATTAACCTTCTTGATCAGTTAATATCAAGATGAACCTCAGACCAAACCTGTGTATGTTGAAGGAGAAACTATTAAACTTTAAGTAAAAGATATTAAAATGTCCTGTCTGTTGACAAATCAGTAGTGGTAGTGATGGTAGAAATAATACTGTGGTCTTTGCTAATTTGGTGGTTGTGTTGAAGGACTCGGTTCATACACTAGCAAACAGTTCATGCCTTGTAATCCCTGAATTGAGGGAGACAGAGCATTCACATGGTTAGGACAATACCAATTAAGCCGACTTTTCTGTAATTATCCAAGCCTCAAAAAAATTCACAGGCCATTGGTAAAACAAAACATCTAACCACATTCATTGGATGTCCAAATTGATCTCTTTTAATACCCATACAAAACAATAAAACTCCACAATGTTCAGCTTTTCCATGTCAAAACAGAAATGTATACCTTTCCTTCTGCAACTCTGTCCCAGCCATGAGAAATGCCCTCTTCCAACACTTAGAGACATCCTGAAACTTCGTTATGAGAACAAGATCCCATAATTGTGATGAGACATATAAACTCAGTTTTCAATGCTATGTCAAAAATCTACAAAGAACGAACTTGAAACTCTCACAGTTATAAAAACAAATTGTCCTAAAAATGTGCCTACGACTTTTGGAGCTGAGGCCCACATCTTGGCAGGCACAGAGGCGTTGCAGCACACTACAATGGTTCCTCAACATAAATAAAAATAATCTAAATAATTTTTGGTGTCTGCACATCTCACACAGTAGGGATCAGACCCGACTGACCTCCTGATGACAGTGTCATATAAATATTAAATATTAATAGTACTGTTACTGTTAATTTGGCAAAACACGATACTGTTTAAATGGAAGTTTGTCTCTTTTGGCTGCACTGCAAGAAGGAAAACACATGTTCTCAACATTTCTAGCTGGATGGTTTCTTTTACAATTTTTTTTTTTCCTTAAATTAACATACATGAGTAGGTTGGGGATATATGGGGGGGAGGGGGATGTTTGTTGCCTTTACCTGAAGTCTTTCAGCCCCCTTTTTTATAAGTTATGTTTACACCTACTGGACATCTGGGCTTGGGTGACACTTGTCTCTAATTCAGAGACAGGTCTCCTATTCATCAGATAAAAACTGGAAAAGGTTATCTAAAACCATTCCTCCTTTTTGTTTTGTACTTTTTAAATGCAGTCCTTGACATAAATGTAGGTCAGAGACTGAAGCTAGTGGCGGGAGCAATTAAGTGCTCCATTTGACACAATTGAAAATCAAATAAAACACTTGAGTGTTTAACCATTACATATACACTTTTTTTTTAATGTGTTGTAATTAGGAAATATTTATTTTCATGCAATCTGGAGCCACAATATCAACAGTGAGAAATAATCCTTATGAATATGGCTATCAGGATGTTTGCCAGCATTCTCTCTTCTTCAGTCTAACAAAAATGTTTCTACTTAATCCCTTTATTAATGTACTTGAATCTTGGAAGACAAAGTATGGACTGGATGAAGAAAAATTTTGAGGGAGTGATCCTTACTCCTTTCTAAGTACATATGGTAGAATATGAACTGCACTCTTAAATAGCTCTGCTGCTAAGAGCTTGCAAGCATCTCTTAGTAGCAGGGCTATGGAAGCCTAACTGCTATTAGTCGCAACACGGCAGAGAGATGAGGTTTCATTGACTGTTTCATTTTGAATAGGGAGAATATGAAAAATAAACAGGAAAATACGGTAACAGCTGTGACCTCTAGAAAGAAAATAAAAAAGCACAATGAAGAAACACAAACAGGAATGAAAGCGGTTAATGACTTTGTTTGGAGCTGGCTTGAATAGTGGTGAGAAAATCATGGAAAACTCCATGAACTCAGTGGGGAAAAGGGAGGAAACAACACAGAAACAACCAGCCATGTTTGTAGATATATGTGGCAGATTCATCAGCTGAGCTAATGCTCTGGCACTTTGTAAATATAGAATTATAGAATGGTTTTGGTTGGAAAAGACCTTCAAGATCATTGAGTCCAACTTTCTATCCAGCCCTACTAGGTCCAACACTAGACCATGTCACCAAGTATAATATCTAGTCTTCTTTTAAACACCTCCAGGGATGGTAACTCAACTAACTCCCTGGGCAGCCCATTCCAATATCTGACAAACCTTTCAGTAGAGAAGTTTTTTCTAATATCCAGCCTAAACTTACCCTGATGCAACTTAAGGCCGTTTCCCTTTGTCCTGTCACTAGCTACCAGGGAGAAGAGACCAGGCCCCACATCACTACAACCATCTTAGAAGAGATAGATGCAACTCCCCAAACTAGGTGCCTCATGAGATGCCCACAAACAGCAACTGAAAGCCAATGAGGGCATCCAAGGGCATTGCAAGTAGTCCCAGACACTTTCCTGACTACTGAGATAGCCAGACTTAGGTGTCTACGTGTGTTGTAGATGTCTAAAGTCCTCCTTGTGGAGGCCAATGTTCTCAATGCAATTTTAGGTTTTGTGGAGTATCTGCTCTGGTCTCCATCAGCTGCTCTCTGTCATATTGTCACATCCACTGCAGATATCTAAGATATCCTGCGGAATCTCATACAGTACTATGCTTCTTTACAAAAGAAACCCTTCCTTCCCTTGTCAGGAGATGGAAATTGCAACGGAGAGCTATTCTGCCATTCTGCCTCAAAGAGACACCTAAAGTTGGCTAGTTGAGCTCTTTTTCCAGGTCACTGGACTGTACCTTCATTAACTGTAATGTAAGCTTAGATACCTCATGCATGTGTAGACCCTTAAAATTAAAGTATATTTAAGTGTTTCACTCTTGAATTCACCCTAAGGAAACACAAACTTGGAGACATAAATCTAAATCTGTGACAATTCTTGGAATGGTGGGGGCTGTTGATCTGCTGAAAGGAGAGGATCAAACAGAAGCAGTCATGAAATCATTGAAGATAAGCTAAAGTTAAAGCTGGTAAAGAAACTGCATTGGGTTTGACTGCAAGGTTTTGGTAGCAGGGGTGCCTCAGTGATAGCTTCTGTGAAAAGATGCCAGAAGCTTCCCCCATGTCCAATAGAGCCAATACCAGCTGGCTCCAAGATGGACCCACTACTGCTGGCCAAGGCTGAGCTAATCACCGATGGTGGTAGGGCTTCTGGAGTAACATAGGGGAAAAGGGGGGAAAAACTAGAACAACAGAAACAGCAGAGAAGGACTGAGAACATATGAGGGAAAAAACTCTGCAGACATCAATGAAGAAGAAGCAGGAGGAGGTGTTCCTTGTGCCCAAGAAGATATTCCCTTGCAGCCAGTGGAAAAGACCACGTTGAGGCAAATTGTCCACCTGCAGCCCGTGGAGGACCCATCACTGGAACATGCAGATGCCTGCATGGTAACCAGTTCCTGGCAGGACCTGCAGCCCTGTGGAAAGAGTTTCCCACACTGGAGTAGGTTTCCTGGCTAGACTCATGCTGGAACAGTCGTGTCCTGAAGGTCTACACCCCATGGAAGGGACTTATGCTGGAGCAGTTCATAATGAACTGCAGCCCATGGGAAGGAATCACATTGTAGAAGTTCATGGACTGTCTCCTGTGGGAGGGACCCCACACTGGAGCAGAAGAGTGTGAGGAGGAAGGAGCGGCAGAGACAGCGTGTGATGAACTGACCACAATGCCTGCTCCCCTTCGCCTTGTGCTGCTCAAGGTGATGAGAGAGAAATTGCAAGTGAAGTTGTGCCTGGGAAGAAGGGAGGGGTGGGTAGAGGTGGTTTTAAGATTTGATTTTATTTGTCATTACTGGACTTTGATTTGATTGATAATAAAATCATTTTCCACAAATTAAATCTGTTCTGCCCATGATGATACTTGGTGAGTGATCTCTCCCTGTCCTTATCTCAACCCACTAGCCTTTTGCTATATTTTCTCTCCTCCATCCAGCTGAAGAGGGGAGTGACAAAGCAGCTGTGGTGGGCCCCTGGCCTCCAGCCAGGTTTGGCCCACAGCAGAAACACAATTGAGACCATGGGTCAATTCAATTGCCTGATGTGCCCTTGTGTTGCCTGGAAAAGAAGGCTGCCAGCCATGCCACCAGTACTCCCACCACAGAGCTGCAGGATCAACAACTGATTCATTTCCATGCAAACAGCGGAGTCAGCTGCAGTGCTCATCCCAGCAACAATAAACATCAGTATAAGACTGCAAAAATGTGACTGTGTGTCAGTGATATACAAACAACCATGCTAATGCCACCAGATAAATGCAAAATTTCATTAAGAAACTCTTACAAAATGCACTGTCTGGATTTTATAGGACCCAGCAGGAGGCAGGGCAATGTAAACCCTGATCCGCTAAAGCAGAGCCAGATAATGTCCTCGGGGTGAGACAGCAGCCACTGTAGGTCAAGCACTGTAATGGACAAGGGCAGAAGACAAGGAATTGAAGCTATAAATAACCTCCTCTGCAGCCAATGAGACATGAGAAATGCGCCGCGTAGTCACTAAGGAAGGAAGTTACAAGGCTGCAAAGAAAATGGATCGTTACATTT
Source organism: Laterallus jamaicensis coturniculus (assembly GCA_022605575.1). Classification (NCBI taxonomy): domain Eukaryota; kingdom Metazoa; phylum Chordata; class Aves; order Gruiformes; family Rallidae; genus Laterallus; species Laterallus jamaicensis. Next base: position 83,610,352 of record JAKCOX010000002.1, on the reverse strand, counting down.
CTGGAAACTAGCACAGACTGACTCACTAGTCTTAATAGCACTGAAAGCCTTGCAGATATCTTTGGTATCTGCATCAACCCCAAAACACAGGACAGAATCGCAAAAAGAAAATGTCACTGCTCATTACGTGTGAGTGAAGCCAGAGCACTTGGTTCGTTCAAGGCAAAACTGTCTGATGGCCATCGCGTCAAGTCTAGTCTTTTAGGGAAGTGCTGTGGATGATGAATTTCTCTGGGGTTGAACGTAGCCCCAGTTAGCCACAGGAAGGATCTGGTGAACACTGAATCATTGGTAGAAACCCAACCAGCAACATCTACACATGTCTTTCAGGGTGAAAGCAAGAGTTTGCTGGGTTAGAGGAACATCTCGAGGCATGGAGTAAGGTGGCTGCAACCTGATGGGGCAATAGCACAATCAGTTGGTATTTTGGAATTACACAGCTGGCCAAATCACAAGGAGCAAATCCTCCTGAGTGCCCAGCAATGCACAGAAAGAGTAAAACATCCGAAGTGTCCCAGCTATCAAATGTCAACCAGATTCTTCAAAAAGATCAAACTATGCTTTTATAAGGAGAATTACATCATGAGAGAGAACTTTCCCAGCTTCTAGTAGGTGGATAATTTGGAAGCCATTCAGGCAAAACTCTGATGGGGAAACAGAAAACACATTTTGCAAGATATGACATAACCAGATGCTGTATTCAGACAATTGAGCACATGACACAGTAGCAGAGTTCAAGTGACTCAGCACTCCAGGAGAATTTTAATGCAAAACCTCTTTGCCTGGGTACACACAAAGCAATAGGAAAACCAGATCAGCACTAAATAGCCTGAGCTAAACATCCATCTGGACAAAAGAACAATCGCAGAGGCAAATCTGGCAGGCTTACATGAAATAGCAACAGACTCAGGACAGCAGATTAAATGAAAACAGCAGCAGTAGGAGAATAATGGCAGGGAGCTGTACCCCTTGTAGGCCAGGGAAGCACCAAAAGACAGTCAACAGTCAGCTGAGTCAGAGGAAATGGGAGGTATGAGAGGAGCAGTCCCATGGAGGCAGTGGGGAGGCAAACCTTGTGCTCACGGCAAGCCCATGCTGCAGGCAGCAGCAGTTTTTGAAGGACGTGCACGTGAGAAGGACTGCACAAATTAGGAGGCCACGGCAAAATGACTGCGAAAGGAATAGCCACATACCTGGAATGTCAAGTTAGTGAATACTTTACAACAAAAAAAAAATAAATCCAAAAACCAGAGCAGTTAGTGGAACAACAGTCATAAAGCTGAAAGGGAGAAGTACAGGTCACAAGAGCATGCGTTTTGAAAGAGTCACTAAAGGAGGTAGTCTGGGTGCACATGATGGGTGCTGAGCCAGAGAGAGGAAGACAAAACCCTTTGGGGACCTCTGAATAGGCCAAAAGGAAACATAAACCTGAAACTCTGATCCTTATCTTTGGTGGGTTTTTTTTTAAAACTTTCCATACTCCTTCCTAGTTCTTGCAATGTGTGCTGCCCCTTTGTGTGCATCCATGAGCTCTGTGGGTCAGGACACCAAGGAGATACCCTGGATAGAGCTGGAAACACTGCAGTCTCTCTTCCCCTGCTAAAAGCCTCAGCAATGCATTCATTTTTGCAGTTCTGCTTCAAACTGTGCAGAGACACATCAGCACAGCTCCTCCTAATCCTCTCTTGCTCAGACATCCCCCATTGCTCAGGCACATTTAACTGCTTATTAGGCCACCGCTACCTTAAGGTCAATCATGATTATGCCATTTTACATTTCCAAGTATTTCTTTCCTATTGACTAACCACATCATGCAACAGACTAATTAACCCACCAGGTTCTCATTAAGCAGTATTCCTTCACTCTCCTCCAGGACCACCAGCTGTGCTGCAGATTTCCTCTGAGTTTAGGAAAATAACAAGATTCATTATCAGAAATAGATTTTTTTTTCCTTTGGCATGTCGCAAGGCACACAGGCAGGTTTAAAATAGCAGCCCCAGCAGACCCTGGAGTTCAGGGCAGGTTTTAGACAGCCTTCTGCAAGAGAACAGAATGGTATTTCAGCAATGCTGTGGGGAATGAACACCACATTCTCCAACACGAGGAGACCTGGATTCCTCCCCATATGCCCAGGATGGAGGCAAAAATATGTTTTAATCTTTGACAGGTCATGATGCATTCCATACCACTGTTTAATGTACAAGTCTCACTTTGGAGGCCACGGACAGTCTCCAGCCAACCTTGTCTCCTGCTCTTCAGCTAGTGTTGGAGAACCTGTTGGAGAGCAGCGTAGGTGAAAGGGACCCAGGGGTCCTGGTGGGCAGCAGGATGACCATGAGCCATCAATGTACCCTCATGGCTAAGAAGGCCAATGGCATCCTGCAGTGTATTAGAAGAGGTGTGGCTGGAAGGTCAGGAGAGGTCCTTCTCCCCCTCTGCTCTGCCCTGGTGAGACTGCACCTGGAATATTATGTCTAGTTCTGGGACCCTCAATTCAAGGACACAGAACTCCTTGGAAGAGACCAGCACAGGGCCAGATGATGAAGGGAGTGGAACATCTTCCTTATGAGGAGAGGCTGGGGAGCTGGGCCTCTTTAGCTTGGAGAAGAGGAGACTGAGGGGTGACCTTATTAATGTTTATAAATATGTAAAGGGCAGAGTCAGGGGGATGGAGCCAAGCTGTTCTTAAGGATGGATGGTCAGTGATAGGACAAGGGGCAATGGGTGCAAGCTGGAGCGTAGGAAGTTCCATGTGAATATAAAGAGGAACTTTTTCACCGTGAGGGTGACAGAGCACTGGAACAGGCTGCCCAGAGAAGTTGTGGAGTCTCCTTCTCTGGAAAGATTCAAAACCCACCTGGACGTGTTCTTGTGTGACTTTGATGCTGCTCTGGCAGGGGGGTTGGACTAGATGATCTTTCAAGGTCCCTTCCAACTCCGAACATTCTGTGATTCTGTGATTCTATGAACTGTTCTGGTGCTCCAGAGCTGATGCTGACCAACTACCTTGTTTTTCAGAGGGAAAAAAAATGCAATACTGTTGCCTAAACCCACAGATAGAAAAGGGTGCTGAGCTCAGCCAAGCCTCAATTCACCCATGCTTGCTGTGTGCAACAGCTTCAGACACCAACCAGTATTGAGCAATTCCTATGTCTGGTTTGGGCACCCATCCCTTGGTATACCACCTGCTCTGGGTCCTCATGAAGGAGCCCGTCTCACCTCTGTATGACCCCTGCTCAGCCCATGAATTCACACCCAAACTTCACGCTTTGCAGCACGAATCATGAGGACACCAATATCCTCTGGTCAGGCAGGCCAAAATATTTGATTGTCGTCACATTTGAGTCAGTGGAGAAGACGACACCAGTGTGTGAACAGGTGCAGCAGGTGTGAACTGGCTTTAAGACCTGGAAAAGACCTTAAAGTCTGATTTATTCAAAGAATAACAGACTCTTCTGTTGTATCTCAATAACTTCCAGGTCAACATGGGCATTTCTCAGTCACTGATCTAATGCAGTGATTTGAGGGATGTTGAGATTACAAAGAAATACTCACTATTTAAAAGATCACTGATGTGAAAATTAATGATAATTTGTATTAAGAGTAACAAAATGTCTATTCTAAATAAAATTTCTATTGGCCTATTGTAAGTAAAAGAAAAAACTTCTGAACCAAATTCGGCATAGAAATGGACCTTCCATTTCATGAGAATCAGCAGCATGTTCCCATTTTGAATTGCAAGAGAAAAAGCCAGACTTAAATATTTTCACTAAAATACAGGACAAAAATTATTTTGATCTGATGTGCTCCCTCATCTCAGCCACTTTGAAATATTCCATTTTAAAGTTAATATTGCTTAACTGTTTCTGAAAATGTATTCTTTAAAAAATAAGTCGCTTTGACTAAAATCAGCATGATTTCTTTCAGATTTCTTTTGAGTCTGATTTTTTTGAAAGTGACAGTTATAAATGAACTATTTTATACTGGAAGATTACAAGCCCACTTTTAATAAAAGTTTTTCCTTCCATAGAAAATTTTAATTTTTAAAGTTTTAAATTTTTTATTAAACTGTGCAAAAGGGAAATACAAGGGATAAATCATTCAGAAAAAAAAAAGAAAATCCATATGTGGCTAAAAGGCTGTATATTATATGAACTACATTAGTGTATATCGATTTTATGAAGTTATCTTTCAACTGCTAATTATAGATTCATTACGGGAATATAAATCTTAATGAAGTGATTGAGTTGATGTATTAGAAGGAAGAAGCCCTTTAGAGTACATGATTTGCAAGACCAAACAGTTCTTCAAGATGTGGAAGACCTTTGCATGAAGCCAGGAGTCACCTGACAGGGCTTCTCCCTGTCTGTTCTGCATGGGTGGGATTTCCCCTTTCAGCCCTCTCTGCAGAGATGGTGCTGGGGCTGTTTGAAGAAGGGCTAAGGTGCGGAGCAATACAGCCGCTCACCAGGAAGCTGAAGACAAGAAGTGATGTGTCTAAGAGGAAGCAGCTTCCTGAAAACTGAAACAATTACTCAAAATGGGTTTTTTTAACACACTTTTACAGTTGCCTGGGAATATTTCCTGTTGTTCCAAAAGCCGTAGACAATCAAAGCTCAGTCTTCTGTAAATGATCTTGCACAGCAAACTTGATAGTTTTGAGAGAGAGAAATACACACAGAATAAAGAATACATCCTTATTCAAATACTGGTTTTAATTTGCCTTTCCCAAAAAGCACAGCAGCCTGCATCAGGTATTAAATGGTCAAAATGAGATCATTAGATCCTGCAAAAATACTACGATGAGCCATGGAAGCACTGAGCACAAAGGACAAGACAGGCAGGTTCAAGTAGTTTTAGCTAAAAACTTCTTGTTCAGATGACCCCAAACGGGGATCCCTATGCACAAGTAATCCAATAAAATGTGAATTACATAAAAATATAGTCCTGAAAGAGTAAGGATTGCTTCAGGGAAACATATGATATCCTGTTTGGATCCCAGCCGCAGACATTCAGGGAAAGCTTAAAGCATTTGTAAATTATGGTGGTTCACTTGTGCACCCTAAAAGCCACATTTAACCCTAAGGATGAACTCTGCCCAGCTCTGATTTACAGCATGTCCAAATTTACAAAACCTCCTTAGTCAACATATGGGAACAAGGATGGAGGAGGAGACAGGAACATCTGCTTTCCTTGTCTTGGGCTTGCGTTATTGCTGCATACTACTTTTTGCTCTGGAAGGTTGTCAAGCCTATAATAGGCACCAACCACTCACATGTGACAGTGTGCTCTGATGTTGTTGCTGTCTGTCCTCTTGCACTGACTAACTCAGAGTTTTTCTAGCTTTGACAAGAGTGCCAATGTGCCCAGCAGTTTGCTTCCAGTCCTCACTAGCAGGGCTGGCGGCCAGGGTCTACACACCACATGTCCACCAGCCACCTCATGCTAAAGGTCATCCATGTTACCAGTGAAACAGCTGCTTCTTATTAAATATTTCCAATAAGGTGATTTGGAAAACACCTCTGTCAGTCTATACAACTTCTGTCCCTTTCTATGTGCATTTCTGGGGCAGGAACATTATTTTACAAGAAAGACCAGCATTTTTGTTCTGAGATGGCTGAGAGGGAGAGGAGGCAGACAGATGTGGCACTTGGCTTTGGAGAGCGACAGGGCTCAGATCCAGCAGACAGAACAGGGGTATGGCTCTGGTATGGTTGTGCTGTGCAGACAGGCTGGCTTCTGTCAAAAATAAGACATCTCAAGAAGAAATTGGCACAAAGCTTATGAGAGGCTGTCCCTTGAGCCTCTACATCCCTGGGATAAAGAGGTTTGAAATGCTCTTTCTAGTCCTCATGGCTGCATCTATGAGCTCTTACTCTCAACTCCATAATTTGTTTGGAGCATTGACACTTCCCTTGACAAAACCCTTGCCCCAGCACGTGGCGAGTGGAGAAATTTCTGCCTGTCTGGAACACCTGGCCACTCTTGGTCAGAACAGTGTGTGCTCAGCAATTTCAGGGAAGCAATCCCCTGTGTCTGTATCTCCTGCAGAGGGCTTTCCTCTCTGCACACACCACAGCTCTCCCACAAATATTCTTGCTCTCTGCTGCTCTCCCAGCAGCACATAAAGTCTTGGAGGGGGGAATGAGGTGGCTGATCTGCTTTGCTTTATTACTGTGATGATCAATTATGAAACCAGTGTCTCCCAAGGCACAAGAGTAAGCACTCGGTGGTGTGTTAAATCACTATAATAATGGTCATGAGAGATGGGTTCAGAGATGCCAAGAGCACGGCTGACTGAAGGGGAGGAAAAAGGAGCAGTTCTTACTCTTCCCACACGGCCAGATCCTTCCACTCTCATGTCTGGTCCTTTGAAATCACTGCAGCATTAAAGAATCGATGGCTGATTTGGCCAGCTGGTAGGTGGTGAAGCAAGTTGGGGCCAAGGACTAACCTTGAGCAAGGGAGGAAATGAAGCCCATGGCCAGAGGCTCACTCAGATGCTGTTTGCAGGGTGTGTGACTGGGCTGCTCAGACATCCAGCGAGAAGCATCAGTCTGTGAACTGGAACAGATTAGTCAGATGCCGCTTGTCCCACACAAACAAATCCTTTTCCAGTCCCATGTCCTCCAGGCAGCAGACCTGCTCCCTGAAGCAATGATAGGGGCCTCTGAGCACCGCAGGGAAACAGGAGAACTGCGAACTGGAAAATGGGTCTGAGAGCAGCTGCATGCACTTACCAAAGCAGCCTCTGCTCCCAAACGTGTAAGCACAGGCCTGTCTGCAGCTCAAAATGATTGAAAGTCGCCACTAATGAGTATCTTCAAAAAACATTGTTATTTTTTGTCTCCATTCCATTTCTCTCTATGCTTTCAATCTTTCTGGGTCACACAATACCAAAGGATGTTGTCTTGCATGCTTTCTCTTTCTGCAGCAGATGAAAGGTTGCCCCCAACACTGCGTTGTCTGTGGCTTTGTCATTTTTCTGGCAGGTTATTTCCCATATTGCAAGGTCATCCTGTACTCTTCAAACCACTGAGCCAAAGGAGTACTTGGTCACCATTTTTCCGGTAAGCAGCAGCTATGATTGCAGCTGTAGAGAAATTAGTATCTCCCAGGCTTCCCCATTCCTCTCCCAATGCCAAACAGAAGTGTTTATCAGAGTGCAGAGTACAGATCAGGACACTACCCCAGGTGATGTAATTTTTGGTGTCATTCACATTTTTCTCACACCAACAGTGAAGGAAACAAGGCAATTCTATGCAGGAGCCCTCCCTGCATCAAACCCAAGTTCCAGAACCCTGCCCTCCCTCCCAGCGCACCCTCCGTCTCCTTCCCTGTGTGGGTTCATACACTTCTTTCACATTGTTGATACTCTACCAGTTTCTCATCTCCCTGTTCGCTGGTTTTATGGGCCCAGAAGAGGGAACATGATGTGCCACAGAGACAACAGCCTGATGCCAGGCAGAGCCCACAATCACAGCCTCCCTCAGCATGGTGGCTGAACAAAGCAAAGAGGTGGAAAGACTGAGGTCTATCAGGGACTGTGAGTGGGAGATTGACTGGTGGAGTAGCTCCCTGGAGTCACAGAGGGAAGTGTGCCAGGAAGACACCCCACATCTGGTGACGGTCCCCCTGCCCTGTCCTGGTCAGGCAGAAGAGAGTGACCTGAACCCTAAGGAGGGCTGGAAGACAGTCCCGGCTCACCGTCATAGGTGCTCCCCCTGCCTGCCTCTCCCACTGCCCCAGGTTGCCCTTAAGCAATAGGTTTGAGTCCCTGGAAGTTGAGGAGGAGGTAAGTGAAGACACAAAGGCAGCCCCCCACCCCCGCTTCAGAGGAAGCAAGTGTCTAGAGTGAGGCGATCGACCACAAGCCTTGAGACTGCCTCTGTTAGGAATGAAAGAAGGGTAGTTGTGGTAGGAGATTCCCTCCTCAAGGGGACAGAGGGCCCCATATGGAGACGGACCCTACACTCAGGGAGGTGTGTTGCCTCCCTGGAGCCTGGGTCAGAGACATCACCAGAAGTCTTCCAGGGCTGGTGAGATCCTCTGATTATTACCCATTATTGATAGTTCAAGCAGGCAGTGATGCAATCACGAAGTGTAGCCTGCGAGCTATCAAAAGGGACTTCCGGGACCTGGGGCACTTTGTTGGGAGGGAAGTGAAGGTTGGGAGCAGCGTGGGACAAAGTGACCATGGTAGAGTTCAAGATCGTGAGTGGAAGAAGCAAGCCAAAAAGCAGGATAGCTACCCTGAATTTTAGAAGAGCTAACTTTGATCTCCTCCACAACTTAATAGGGGCTATCCCGTGGGCTATGCTGTTAGAAGGAAAGGAAGCCTGTGAGAGCTGGCTAGCATTTAAACAGCACTTTTTCCAAGCACAGGACAGGTGCATCCCTCTGAGCAAGAAATCGGAAAAGAGAGGCAGAAGACCTGCGTGGACAAGCAGGGAGCTCATGAGTAAACTCAAAGGGAAGCAGAAAGTCTATGAATTGTGGAAAAAGGATCTGAGCACCTAGGAAGAATATAGGAATGTTGTCAGGGCCTGTAGGGATGTGACTAGGAAGGCTAAAGCTCACCTGGAAAAGAAACTGGCAAGGGACATAAAGGATAATAAAAAGGGTTTTTTTAGATATGTGAATAGTACAAGGATGACTAGGGATAATGTGGGTCCCCTGCTAAACGAGGCAGTTGTCCTGGTTACAGGGAATGTTGAGAAGGTGGAGATACTGAATGCCTTCTTTGCTTTGGTCTTCACTTCAAAGACTCCTCGGGACTGACAGACACTGGAAGAAAGTAATAGAGTTAGGGAAATGAAGAGCTCCCCTCTGGTTGAGGTGAGGGTGGTCCAGGAGCATCTCAAAGGGATTAATGCACATAAATCCATGGGCCCGGATCGGATGCACCCACGTGTGCTGAGGGAGATAGCGGAAGCTGAGCTGCTCTCTATCATCTTTCACAGGTCTTGGAGAACAGGAGAAGTGCCTGAAGACTGGAGGATAGCCAATGTTACTCTGGTCCTTAAAAAGGGCAAGAAGGAGGATCCTAGTAACTATAGGCCTGTCAGCCTCAATTCTGTCCCTGGAAAAGTTATGGAACAGCTTGTTCTGGATGCCATCACCAAGCAACTGGAAGAGAAGAAGGTCATGAGGAGTAGTCAGCATGGACTCACCAAGGGGAGATTGTGCTCGACCAATCTCATAGCCTTCTATGATGTCATCACTGCTGGGTAGATAGAGAGAGACCAGTGGATGTCATCTACCTTGACTTCAGCAAGGTTTTCGATACTGCCTCCCATGAAATGCTGATAGCAAAGCTGAGAGAGTATGGGATAGATGAGTGGACAGTGAGGTGAGTTGAGAACTGGCTGTCAGACCGGGCTCAGAGGGTGGTCGTCAGTGGAGCAGAGTCTGACTGGAGACCTGTTACTAGCAGTGTTCCCCAAGGCTCAGTGTTGGGTCCAGTCCTGTTCAATATCTTCACTGATGACCTTGATGAGGGAATAGCATCCACCCTCAGCAAGTACGCCGATGATACAAAGCTGGGAGGGGTAGCTGACACGCAGGAACACTGCGCTGCCATCCAGTGAGACCTGGACAGGCTGGAGAGCTGGGCATGGAGAAATCAAATGAAATTCAACAAAAGCAAGTGTAAAGTCTTGCACCTGGGAAGGAACAACCACTTGTATCAGTACAGGCTGGGGGATGACCTGCTGGAGAAGAGCTCTGTGGAGAAGGACCTGGGGGTCCTGGTTGACGATAGGTTGGCCATGAGCCAGCAGTATGGCCTGGGGGCTAAGAGAGCCAATGGGATCCTGGGGACATGAGGAGGAGTTTGGCCAGCAGGTCAAAGGAGTTGATCCTCCCCCTCTGCCCTGTTCAGGCCCCACCTGGAGTATTGTGTCCAGTTCTGGGTTCCCTGGTATAAAAAGGACAGGGATGTCCTGGAGAGAGTCCAGAAGAGGGCTATAAAGATGATTAAGGGCCTGGAGCATCTCCCATATGAGGAAAGGCTGGGTGAGCTGAGGACTGTTCAGGCTTGAGAAAAGAAGACTGAGGGGGGACCTTATTAATATTTATAAATGTCTTAAGTATGGGATGCAGGGAGAAATGGCCAGCCTCTTTTCAGTGGTCTATGGAGACAGGACAAGGGGCAATGGCTGCAAGTTGGAGCACAGGAAGTTCCGCACCAACATAGGGAGGAACTTTTTCCCAGTGAGGGTGACAGAGCACTGGAATAGGCTGCCCAGGGAGGTGGTGGAGTCTCCTTCTCTGGAGATATTCAAGACCCATCTGGACACTTACCTGTGCAATATGAGCTAGGGAGCCTGCTTTGACAGGGGGGTTGGACTCGATGATCTCTTGAGGTCCCTTCCAACCCATACAATTCTATGATTCTATGATTCCTCAGTCTGCCCTGCCCTGTTCCTATATCATCCCCACCTCCATCCATACGTTCAGGCTGGTTTTATCCATTAGTTTCCCCATTAACATCCACCTCTTGCATTTTTTGAACAACCTAGTTGAACCAGTGGGTTTTGGTATTGCCATAACACCCAACACTGTGTAACAAGACATTTTCTGGAGACTCAACATTGCTTGGACTCACCATCTGCATGTGTCTCTGTGTACATCTTCTGAGCCCACAGGCCAAACTCAACCAAACCTGGGAGGGGGCAAAACATCCCAAAGTGACTACATCATCAGTGACATTAGAGCTGAAAGGCAGCTAAGGAAAAGGCTGTGAAGCAAACTTGGATACATGATGAAGATCTCATTAATACTTGAACCAACATCAAGAAATAAACATCAATAAGCCTCAAGGCATAAGGTGAATTCAGGTGTATCATTTCTGATCATTGCGTTCAAAAACCATTTGAATTCAGTTATTATGCATATTCACTTATTATGAATGACTGCACCTGTGATTGCAAGAGCTGACTTGTTTTCTTCTGTTCCTCTCCAGCAGTCCTTCTTCAAATGCCCCACACAGTCACACACCTTTAGGACCAGGGTTTGTCACACAAGGCTCAACCCAACGGCCACCCCAGTAGCCTGTAGGTCTCCGCAACCTCCATCTGCACCTGAGTAGCAATGGTGACATCTGGCTCTAGAGTTATCCAGGTTTATCCAAAAGACATTTCATTTTGTTTTCTCCAGTGGAATGGCATTTGGCTTCCTGATACTCTGTGCAGAGGAAGTCTGCTCTTCAGAAATGTTTCTAGGTGACAACTGGATATTTCTGTTCAGTCACCGTTTTGGTTTTATTCTCATTTAATGTTGCTGAAATACCCAGAGCCGCTCCATATTATTGCACCCCATTTTCTGGAGCTGCTGGGGTGAGTGGAAGGCACTGGGGAGGAGTTGGAGAACCCAATGCTTCTTCTCCCACGTCCAGCTACTTCATCACCCAAGATCTGGCCTTTCCTTTTAAGAGAGTGTTGCCAAGGTGTTGATAAAAGAAGTAAAAGAGACAATCTGAATCTGGGCATGCTAAAATATTGTGAAATAGTTGGGCAAACAGCTTGAAAGGTAAAGAAAAATTCAAAGGACTCTGACTCAGTCTGTGCTACCCTGAATGAGTGGCAGAGGAAACTTGATAGCCTCAAGGATTTGTCAGATAAGGGACAAATCAACTTGAAGATGTGTCCCGAAGAACATCTGCCAGTCTCAAAAATGTGTGCATGTCTCCATCATAGTGGTTTTCTGACACCTTCAATAAAAGAAATGCTGAGCTGAGGAAGAAAAGTTTTAAAAATATAATTGCATCTGGCATATATAATTGCAGAGAATGTCTAATAAAAACATTAATCTCTTTATTCTTTGATTCAACACTGTGCACATTAAATAGAAATGGGACCAGTGATTGGAGCACACAACACAGACTTTGTCCTATAGTATAAATATCTGAAGCTGTTATTGAAGGAGGAATGAGCTGGAGTTTTTGTGACAGCGCTAGTCAAAGGACAGCCCATAAAAACGCAGAAACCCACGCAACCAAGAGAGACATGGAACGAAACCAAACAAGAGGAAAAGGCAAAATGTTGTGATAAATGCACCAACTGTATTTAAGAAAAATTAGAAGCAATATTTTGCTTGTCTTTTTAAGTGACTTAATGATAGAGAAACACACCAGAGGCAGCCTTGCAATTGAAAGCCTTCCATCTCACCATGGGTAGGATTATCACTGGCATTGATCCTCCAAACACAGCTTCTACCAAACAACATACTCCTGAACAAATCGGTTTGCCACGTCATTTTTCAAACCAGGGAGAGCCACTACCATAAGAACTAACAAGCTGAAATGGATTGCTATTTACTTGGACCGGGGGGTTGATTGAGCTCCCAGAGAGAGATCCAAAACCTCCATGGTTTACAAAGGAGAACTACAAATGACACGGAAATCACTGTAAGCAAGGCTTCACCATACAATAAACCCAGCTTTAGGACACCTGGCATCACATAAAGACCACTACAGAATACAAAATACTTACCTGATGAAGACTCCCTCCACCATCACTAATTTTTTCACAAACTATGGGCAGGTTGACTTCACCCAGGCAGGCTTCAGGCTGGGAAAAGTTACCACTTGCTTCTACTGGTAAACATGATGACAGACCCCTGTCATCCCAAAGCCAAGTTTACACCCAGCATGAAAACAGACAGTCAGCCTGCACTTCATGGCGGGCGCTTGGCTAATGCACTGGAAAAGTGGCTCTTCTTCTTATCTCTCTATGCTGGGCCTCAGTCAAAATTAGTGCTGCTGGGTGACATGTTAATACACGGTCCCCATAGTGTAAATGCAGCCTCTGTTTTCCTATCCACGCCTGAGGTTTGAAGGAGGTTAATTGATTTTTTTTTTTCCCAGGGAAAGCTTTAGAAAGACAAAGTGAACGAACACCAGAATAACAGGCAGACATTGTCACTACGCTATTAGCTCACTTTGACCAGGCTCCTAACAGCAGAATAGTGTCAGGTTGCTACAGCAATTCAGATTCCCCCCCAAAAAAAAACCCCTGAGGTATGAATAGGGGGGCTGTGTCACCTGGCAGCATCCCACCTCCCTGGTGCTGCTCAGAGAGAAATCCCCTTTCCCAGCACCTTGTTTGCCACAACCCAGGAGCCAGGCGATGGAAGCAACGCAGCCAGCAGCTCAATGGACTGAGTGGGCACAGGTCTCTCTTAGTTCAAATAAGCTTTTCAGCTATTTTCTCCTGCAATTTTGCTTCCTTTTGCCTCCCTGTGGTAATGCAACCCATTCTGTGTAACAAAATAATCTGAGACTCAACAATTACCCACTTCTCTGCTGAAGTCCAGGGCTTCATTTGCGACCAGCCCCTCACAACAAAACCCATCCCTGACAAGGGTTCCTTGCTGTCTTTAAAAATATTTTTGTCTCTGTCCAGGCCTCTGCATTCAGTGTTGTGATATCAGAGGTTGTCATTTTCTTCTTCTTTTGCATGTGGAGGAGCAGGATTATTTCTGAGATAAAACTGCTGCACACGTGTAGGTACAAAGAACATACCATATTTTAGCATCACCTGCAAACAGCATTTCAATGGTAAAGCATCATCGGTTTAAAAAACACAGTGCCTATTTATATAGAGGTAGTAACTGTCTTTTAATGGCTTCTTGACACCCAATGAGGCCACCCTAAGAAGATGCACACACGCATTTTTGGTGGCAAATGACGCTGAAAAAAGATGTTGAGCTCAGTGAGTTTTTCACTTGATTGAATAGGCTTTATGAAAGGTGCATGTGTGTGCGCAGCCTCTGCATAGCCACACAAACATAAACAAAACAGCTTCCTTCAACATTTCTCTTGGCTCTATTGCATGTTTGCCCTTCCTACAGCATTCACTTTTCTTTATTCTTCAGGCATTGCCGGTAACAACAGCACTTCTCAGTTCTGAAGTAGGGTTCAGTGTGTGCTCACAAATTGCAAAATACCTGGCAATGGAAAAAGACTGTGGTTATCTTCATGCTGCCAATAAAGAAACTACTATAGCAGGAGGGCTTTGGAGGAATATATCTTATTTGCGGCATATTTCATTGCTTGGTTGTCCTATTTGGAATCACTGCTACAACTGATAAGGGAAAACTTTCCTTTCACTCAAATATTTTCAGGAACTCAGAAAAATACATTGAACCAAAATGAAAAGTAAAAAATAATGAAAATACTTTGTGGAGCAAAAATCTTCAACATATTCAGGTTTGATTGAAAGCTTTATTTTAAGGATTTGGAAGGTTTTAGTTTAATCTATACCTCATTTTCCCTTAATTTTCTTTTTTAGCTATTAGTGCCTTACTCAGAAATAATCCTTTAAGTCATATATTAATGTATTCATGAACTCCAATAGCAAGCATCTCAGAAGTAGTGTTACCAGTGGTGTTGTTTGTTTAGATTTATGCTACTCTAAGTAGAAACAACAAAGGAAAACACCAATTCAGAGATTCAAGATCAACAGAACATACTGCTCCCATCATTAGTTAAACAATTAGCCTTTTTAATGCTTCTCAACACCACGATTTTCCCTCTAACAATTCAACACACCTGGACACACTTAGGAAGAAAAACATAAAACACCTCCCAAGTATCGCAATTAGGTTTGGTCTGGCAAGTTCTGCATTTGTATTCTGGTGGCAATTGGCTTCTGGTGCAAAAAATTGTGCCAAAAGTAATGTTTTCTTTTGCATTCAACATATGGTGCTTTTTTTTTCTGAATTCCATGCTGCAGCATGCTTCTGGAAATGCTGCTGTTCAACCTGGGAACAGGACAACCCGGCACTGCTAGTTACTACTGGGACTACCAAGATGTTGTCAGTGCTACTGAGAGGAGAGAGTGGATTGTAGGTTGGTGAAAAGGCTTTTAATGTGGCCCAAGACTAATCAACAGCCAAGGTCTTCTAGCAGGGGAATTTCTCATCTACACATGGTGGCCACGAGCACACTCAGACCCAGAAGGTGGAGATGGGAAGGGGATTTACTAAAATGTGAAACAAAGAAAACACACAATTTGCAAAACTTTCCAGCCAGAGCCTGTACCTGAAAACAGCAAACCCGTGTATCACGCTGGGTGTAGCTTATCTCTAGCTACCAAGTCTTGTTTTACGTGACATATCTTTGGCCTCAGATGAAAAACAGATTTTCTGTGCAGAGCACTTGCAAGGAACGTGACGATAATTATTTATGAAATATTTGTGTTCTTTCAGATTTGACTCAAACTGGTATTAAAGCACTTCTGAATCTGGTTTTCAGTTGATATTATCAGTTTCAGGAAGAAGTATTTTCTTAGTGAAACTCTTTAGAAAACAAAAGCTAATTGTCATAAGCCAGCCTCAAAGCACTGGTTTTTTTTTCCTCAACTTTCCAAAACTTAGGGGTAGTAAATGAGTATGTTACTGCACAAATCATCCTTGGAAGCCGAGCAGTGTCCAGCCCCCTCTGTGCCCACTCTCCCATCTTCCAGCTGGTGAGTTTGGGCTTGAGCCAGAGTTGAGGCATTTGCATAATTCTAGGACCTGATTAAAGGCATCCAAATATTACCAGAGAAGAGTCATCCTTGTGTCATCCTTTAGCCTCAAAACTTTGCTTTCTGGCAAATACAATACAAATGTACTTGTGGAAGAGAGTCTGGTGCAGATCAGTGTGGTCCTGGAATACCAGAGTGAAAGTGTAGGGGAGGGATTTGCAGAGAGCCTTGTGCCCTGTATTGTGCCCAGGACAAGGGAGAAGGGAAGGACACTCTGCCTGCTGAGGCCTAGCCAGAAATATCCACATCCCAGGATGGGAGAAAACCCTGAAGAAGAAGTTAGGACTCTGGAAGCTGTGAAGAGTCAGTCTGAAGAAGAAACTGGGTAATACAAACTGCAAGTTACAATAGCCTTTTCATGTTCAGAAGCTGGAACAACCAATCCCAAGGATATGTTGTGAGCCAAGATGGTTGCTGTAAGGCAGGTTAGTGGCTTTGAGGGTTCGGGGTCAACAACAGCATGTGTGGGCTAGATGTGGATGTTGGAGCATGGCAGAAGCACCAGCAGAAAAGCCTGGTCAGCTTGGCTGAAGAGTGAGAAGAGTTTGCTTTTCACCAAAGCTTTTGCTAAAGCCCCTGCAGAAGAACTTGGGTAAGAGCTGATGTGACTCTGCCACAGTTCGACCTTCTTGTGTGTATGAAAGGCCCATCAGGTAGCAAAAGATAAGGAATAAGAATAGTAGTGGAGACTGGAACAGGCTGCCTAGGGACATACTGGAGGCCACATCCCTGGAGGCATTCAAGGTCAGGCTCAATGGAGCTTTGAGCTACCTGACCTAGTGAAGATGTCCCTGCTTACTGCAGGTTGGAATAGATGACGTCTAAAAGTCTCTTCCAACCTTACACATTCTATGATTCTATGACTTTGTCAGCTTTTCCAATTAAATTCAGTGACTCCCCAACACCCCTAAAGTGGTGGCCTGTGTGTGGCTCCTTTGCATGTGGAGTTTTTCAGTGCTTGCAAAGCATTGAACACTGCAGAAATAAGAAGTTCTATTTTTTTCTTTGCAAACTGGTCCCTTTCATAAAGCTGGCCCTCATGGGCCCTGGTCCATGCTTCACCATCTTTGGGCATATCAGGCATTTCAGGCAACTTGCAGGTGCCAGACACCTGTGCAAAGTGCAGCCAGGTTGTGCCATGTATCCACAGCCTCACTCCTGGGAGCAGCAGAATTACCTAAATTGGAATTTTTAGAAACTGCATGTTTTGGTAGATCCTCAGCAAAAACTGCTGTATTGGAAAAGCAGGATGTTAGAGTGAAAATGTTTGGTAACCTGAGCTACAGCATGGCCAGAGGCAGCTGTACTGTGTAGTGTAGGGGTGGGAGAAGGCTGTAAAGCTCCTCCATCCCTACCAGCCCTTTGAGTGCTTCAAAAACCAAGGAGGGATTTCAGTGTCCCCTAACAGCTCTTGGGCAAATCTGTGCATGGAAATGACATTTTTGTTTGCAATATGGAATAGATACACTAGAACATTAATGAATCCATACTCAAAGAGATTGCTGAGATGTGAATGTTTGGCCTTTATTCTTCTTTTTCTCTCTCTTCTTTTTTTTCTTTTTAAATTTATGAACTGTTTTATTTACCTCTTCAGTTGGGAAGAAAAGCCAGTAATGTTCACTTTAAAAAAAAAAATGTTAAAAAATTGGCAGAGTTAGAGGTCAGCTTTGGAGTCTTAAAGCAGCACTTGGCCTCAGTTCTGTTCCAGACCCCTTAATTTTATCTTTGATTGAGGCATTCTGAATGGGCTTTGGGAAAAAAAAAAGAAAACAGATAGTTCAATCAGTGCACTATCGTTAATTCAATATTCATCCCAATCGATTTTCACTTCCAAGTCTCACTTTGTCATGAAACACTGCATTGTGTTAAGGAAGTTGTGGGGGAACTTGTAGGTTTTGGCAGCTGAAGTAAGGGGAAACTGTGGTTTTTAGATTAGAGGAAGGTGTGGGAATCAGCCCTTTAGGTAGCGGTCGGAGAAGCAGGGTTTGCACACATTGTGTGCATTTGTTGTCAGCCATTAGAAGTTGTTGCCTGGCAGAGATAAGCAGGATGCAGAGGCACCAATGCTCACGCTCCAGCCATGGTCCTCACCCTGACACTGGCTCACTCCACAGCAGCGATGGCACTGTGCCACCCTGACATCTCCAAGCTGCTCCCCAGCTCTCCCCTGCCCCCCGAACAGAGGAAAAGGATTTCCAGGCACCATCCCATCCCCGTGCCCACATTAGCTGCCTGGGGAAAAGAAATTCCCTTTCCCAGCTGGGGCATCTCCGTTTACAAGGCTGCCAAACTCCTGAGGACTGCAGCTCTCAGGCAAACATATTTCCAGATATTTTCTGTGGCTGCACTATATATTCTGTGGTTCAGTCTCATGAGATATGCAGGGCTTTCCATGGCAACCACAGAGATTGCTTTCTTCTTAAAGACACAGCAAGTAACAGAAAATGGGAAGTTTACATGGATAAAATCAACCAGTTTAAGGACATCAGGAAGCCTATCAAAACAAATCCTGCTCCCAGGAATGCATCTCTGCGCCCTTAGGAAGCAGGAGTGGGAGAGCAGCATGTGACAGACATTAGTCACAGCCCTGGATGCGCTATGGAAAAAGGCGGATTGAGTGCAAGAGGAGTCAAGAAAAACCCATCTCCGCCCAACTGAGAGCGTGTCCCAGTTCCCTCACCAGTGCCCTGGGGTCTGCTTTAAAAGTGTATTCATGCTTATTCTCACAGAAAAAAAAAAAAAAAAAAAGAAGAAAAAGTCATTTGCCTGGGCTTCACTATGCCTTGCCAAACACCATCCAGATTGTCATCCTGATCACAATCCCAGCTGGTCTCCATCACCCTTGTCCCTCCATGGTCAATGACCTCCATTTCTTTGCATCTCCTTCAGACCTCACTTCTATGAAGCTCAATGACCTTCTCTTAGCCACATCAATAGCTGTCATTGTGACAGCTGGACTATTTAAAATAGTCTGTGCAGCACTTTGTGCTTTGCTACTCCACATTTTTAGTGAGAGATCCTTTGGGAAGGCATCTTTCCATTCTCAGGTTTGGTGATAAAAGGAAGGAGTAACCACTCCTGAATTATTTTGCTAAGTATTGTATGTGCTAGATATCATTTGAGCTGTAGTACAGAAGTCTTGACAAATTAGAGGCAAATTCATTTAATGACAGCAACACAAATGAACCAAAAGGGATTAATTTGTGATCACGTAAATCTTGAAATATCCTCCCAAGAAAGGGTGCAGAAAAGGCTTTGCCCAGTCCACAAAGATGTAAGGGCTACAAAGAGAAGGAGATTGCATGTTCTGGGTGAAGCTGGAAAGCAGCTAAATTTCAGAGGATGTTAAGGAGCAAAACCCTAAGAGAAGCCTTTCTTCTGGTAATCTGTAGTGACTTGCAGAGTTGCCAGCATGGCAGAGAGCAGAAATATCTCTGTTGATACTTTTCCATATTGCCAGTTTCACTGTGTGATTTTGAGCTGCTGTCTCCCATCATCCCAAAGAGAACCACAGCAGCCAGCTATAAAGCCTTATAGGATGGCCTCTCCTGTCCAAAGCACTTGTGCCATGACACACAGTGATATAGGGTTCTGTCCCAGATCCACATCTGTACCAGACTGCTACTGGAGCAAAATTCCTAATATTTCTATTTCCTATGAGCCTTTGCTGTGCTGCAAGTCAGCTCTTACTCCCCAGGGAAGCTCAGGGATGAGACTCCCTAAAATGATTGACTTGCCTTAAGTGATTTGACTTCACTAGAGAGAGATAAGGTTTAACCTTACCAGGCTCTTGAGGCTGCTTTGCCTCAGGACTTGGCTGTCCATACCTGCTCCCATGGCATGAAGACCTGGAGTAACTAAACCAAGGAATGCCACTGCAACACTCCCTTGTGAACACAGCTCTAAACAGCCACCCATGTCCCATGGATGCTGAGGATCTGCACCTAAAGCAGCCTGGGATTTTACCCCTGGGAATTCAACCTCAGACTTTTTGAGAAAGCAACCTTAGCAGAATGAGAACCCAGCATTTCCACAGAAGGCCAAATAATTACCTTCTGTGAGCACTTTGCCTTCAAAACATGGGTGTGGTGATTTGGGGAAGCTTATATAAAACCAGTGACAAATCATTTGTTTGATACTGGTCAGAGGATGCAATCACAGGATGCAGGGACTTAATGTGCTAAGTAAATGATACAGAGCACTTTGGAAAGATGGTCACATGATTTGCTCTGAGCTGCATGGAATCAGAGGACAGGACAAGCAGCAGAGCCCTGGCATCCCAGCTTCCAAATCTGAGCTGTAACCACAAAACTCCCCTTCCTTCCTCCCACGGACCCTCTTGCGCAGCTTTGCTGGGGGAGGGAAAAAGGCAGTGAGTGCTCACTAAATGGAAAATGAACTCGGTAGCAAACCAAACTTTGTTTCCAAAATTTTAAACTACAAAGAGTCAAGGGAGGTAATGAAGGTAAACCTATAAAGACCCGATAATCTACAGTGTTCTACTAACTGAGATATACTGTAATCTTTATACTGGGACTGTTTTCCAGCTGGAATATGTAATCATCCTCACAAAATGTCTGGAGTAGAGAACCACGAGAATTTGTTGCATCTCCTTTGAAGTCTGACTAGCTTCTGCGAGCTGGGCAAGGCTGAGGAAAAGCTCTGGAAAACTTTCTCTTAATTTGAATACTAAGAGGGACAATAAAACAAAGAGGGCATGGTAAGTTCTGGAGGTTTTTCTTTAGTTGCCAAGGGATAATTTGGATGTGAGCATGGTTTTTAATAGCTCTCTTCACTAGTCTGTTCGATGTGCTTACAGAACCAGTCGCAAAGAGCATCTCCTGCTGCTTCGCCGATTAATTACCCAATGTTTGGATGAAGTGCTGTGTCAGTGCTAAGTCTTATTACTTCCAGCAGCACCTCTCTGCAGTGAATGTGAGCAGCCACTTTGAGAGGGCCTTTCGGTGCTTCCACAATACCTCCATGTTTCTCAAAGCAACATTCTGCCCTCCACACCAGTGCATGGCATTTCTCCATAGAGCTGGAGATCCTGGCCCGATCCAGAGAGTGTGAACACAGGCAGCAAGCACCACATGGTGGTATGGCCTTTTGTGTGCAAAACAGACTGAACAGGAGCCCTGAAGAGACAAATCCTGATCACCAGCATACAAGCATACACCCAATCCTGTCTCACTACTCCTGTTACCCAGCTTAGCTGCCCTATATAATGGTCCCCATGGAATTTATATAGCCACGGTGTCTGGCGACACAAAAATGTTAATGTGATGCCTGTCCTATATTCAGTGGTGAATGAATGGATTCTGTCGTGACGCTGGTTTGCTGTAGAGTATCTCCAGTGCCTGGCATAGAAACCAGGATTTCAGGGTCAAGAATACCTGCCTCCACAGCCATGAGTAATGAGAATGAGAGCCCCAACACAGAGCACTTTCTGTGTTTCCTCCTGGTGCCTGGGACAATGCTGTCTTGTCTACAGAAGTCCACATGTGTGTTTTTATAGTAGAAAGTCACAAAAAGCCTTTTTATCTCTGCTCGCCTGTGTTACTCAAAAGCCAGCCATCATCACGTCCTGCACTCAGGGGACGTGATCTGAGGTCAGCCTGCATGTTCCCCTTTCTCCAGCTACCTTGAACTCCTGTTTGCACTTATATCCTGGCACGACCCTTGAAAGGTACAGCTCCACTTCTCCTTTGTCAGGGCATTATTTAAAATAATAGCCTTGGCAGTTTTCCTTCCTACATATGCTATGAACCAATCCGTGCACATTTATCATTGTTTCTAGGACACGGAGGAGGAGAGTACAGAGCATCAGCCTTCATTTTCTCTCCACCTTTATATCAGAAGCCTGGGAGAAAAGAGGAAGCAGTTCAGAGACCCAAGGTTCCTCTTTGTGTTTCTATGGAATAGGAATTTCCTATAACATGGGCTGTGCATTTTCCAAGGAAATGGGTTATTCGCTCAACACTAGTGCTGAGAAAGTCCTGCGGGGAAGCAAGATGGGAAGGAAACACTCATAGAAATATATCCATCCACAGGAAACATACATTAATGCAAGGTCACAGTCCATTGCTAAAATCCACATGGAAAAATTTCACATCACTTTTGTACTGCTCGCTGAATGATTATATTCCTAAAAGGACCATTACAGACAAGACAGAGCCAGACGTCTCAGAGGTGCACTGCAAAAGGACAACAGGCAGCTTGATCTAACTTTGACACTGGACCTGCTTTGAGAGACCTCCAGAGGTCTCTGCCAGCGTCAGTTACTCTACAGTTCTATGATATATAAAAGTGAAATGTGTTCTATGGAGGATGACTATTAAGAGGTACCATGATTTTTAAAGATCCCTAATTTCTTTTCAGTACTAAGCTTCTATTTAAAGTCATCAATATCCCCCCAAAGATGTCACTGAAATTAGCTCAAAATTTCCCTGGTTTTCTTCAGAAGTCAAAATGAATCAGCTGTCTCTGCATAAGAGCATAAGCTCGTTAGAAATACCCTGCTGTGTCAGATCCATCATCCATCTATTCCACTAGTGACAGCAGAAGATGCTATTTAGGAACAACATAGAAGCCTAGATACTATCTGTGGTTTATTTCTCTCACACTCCTCCAGCATCGACACTCACTCAAAAAAAGGATGTTCAATTTCCCTCTGGTTGCTCTTCATGGCCTATTTACCAGACTACAACGGCAGCAATGTGAGAAGCTCAGTACACGCAATGCAAAGCAATTCTTTTTTTTATGTACTTTTAGGATGTTCTACTGGTTTCAGTGTCTTGAGTAATTCCAGTATTGGGGAACGTGGTCAGAAAACATCCTGCAGTCACACTGCCCACCACCTACCTGAGGCTGCCAATCCCAATCACATCCCACTTCAGCCTTCTCTTCAGCCAAAAAAGGCTTTGCCTTTCTAAGGCCTTCTCATTCTTTTGGTCACCTTCCTCACTACTTCCCCAACACTTTAATGTCATGGAGATGCAGAAACTAGGATCACACACAAGTGTGGGAGCACCAAAAATGTAGCAGCAAAACTACTCTGTCATGACTGCAATATCTTTCCTGATGAGCTCCAGCTTAAGTCAACAGTTTCAGAGAGCTGTCAATGGTGGCTCTAAGATATCTTTCCTGAGTTGCAACAGCATCTTTCCTATTTTTGTTACAAAAAAAATCTGCACAGATACGCAGGACTGAGAAAGCCCTGTGTGTAGGTGGAGTACCTAAAAATATTTAACTCACTCTTGAATAATGAGCTAATAAACTAAAAAATTAAAAATAGCTACCTTGGGACTACAATAAGAACCAAAGCTTAGCTGCACATTCTAATCTCTGTCCAACATCAGTAAATGAGATGGCCTGGTCTTTACCTACATTATTAGATATTACCTCTCAAGCCACACATTTGTTCCACTGCTGGAGCTCATTTTGAATTTCCTTGCAGAGCTTCATTTCATCCCACGTACATTTTCCTTGGAAATTTTCTCTTGGACATTTTTTATTTTTTTTTACACATTTTGGAAGAAATTTGCATTTATGTACTTGCTGTGAAGTACCAACATTAGTGCAGCTTGTTACAGCTACATACATGTGTTTTATCTAGACAGTAGTGAGTAGTGATATTCTTGCCATGCTTTTCCCCTTTGCATGCCCAGTACATAAGGATGACAGTTCTATTTCTCCTACAGTTTCCATAGATTGAACATCTGTCAAGAGTTATACTTGAAGAATATATAAGATACCCTTGAGGTGCACAGATCCCCTCCAGGACTGAACCAAAGAAGGGTGGTCTTCTTGGTTAAAAAATAGATGAACAGTAATTGTAGGCTCCAAAGCCAACATCAGAAATGTGTAGTGCCTTGAACACTAGCACATTTCTAAGAAAAAAATAGGCAAATAATCAGGCAATGGACCAGTGTGACAATGGATTCCAGGAAGAAAGGTTAGCGAAAGCTTTACTGAGCAGTATCTGAAGCTAAACTAAAGCAATATGTTTACTATTTTGTGGTTCATGTCATCATCCAGTCACAACAGCCTGCTGTCTGTGCAGAGGAAGTTAATTCTGTGTTTGGTAGAGGTGAGTTCTGAGCTATGAATTGTGCAGTCTGGATTTTTTTAGTGACTTTTATTTTGTCGTGGCCTACAATTATGAAACATTTGGTCTACAGAGCTCTTAGTAGCTTTTCACATTGCTGCCTCTTTCAATGCCATAAAATGGGAACACACACAACCTAAGGCGAAATGCTGCTCTGCACTGGACAATGGATAAGTTACTATGGAGAACACTGTGTATGCAACTCATTTCAAAATCTGCCTCCAGGTCCTGAACACAAACTAAAATCTTCTTATACTGATTTATCAGCTTGCAGAATAAAAATGAAGGTGGGTGAAGGGCAGATAAATTCTTCCTGGGATTCAAGCACCTCTGAGGCACCATCACTGGTGCTGCAAACTTGGAGGTTAGGCTGCCATACCATGATGAAGAGATACAGGAAACAACACAAAAATAGAAAACTCCATGGACTCCAGCATCAATGAGAACAGTCTAGTCTTTTATAACCCAATTTTGTTCCTCGTCTGAGAAAGTCCAGGTCACTTCTGCACTGAGAGCATGCTGGCGTAGCAGCAGCATTTCCCTGGTGCTGCAACTCGGGAGTACTCAAAGCAAAGACCTGGGAGTGGGGGACACTGAGGGCTTCTAAAGCCACACTCCTACTCTCAGTAGACTCCTTTGGAGTTTCCCTGGTAAATAATGACTGTGATGTGACTGCAACAAAAAGGACACACTCAAATTCTCCAAGGGACCAGAATGAAGGTGTCACACATGATTACTGCTAATTATGCCTCTGATTACAAGTCTAAGAAGGATCTCAGACAACACATCAGCATTTAAACCCCAGATGAGGAATTGCTTGGTTCTGGCACAGTCTGAACTCCCAGCCTGGGGACTCTCCTGTCCTTCACCCATGCCGAATATTGAACCAGTGCTTTTGCCCAGAGGAGGGAAAATCTCCCTACAAAACTCCACTGTTTAAAGACCTTGTCTTCACTAAATAAGACATTTCTCTTTTTTCATCCACTGAATGGCTTTCACAGACATAAACAGAGTGAAAAGGCTGATGTAGAAATCGAGCTGTGCTGGAAAAGCCATGGGGAGCCAGCAGAGTTAGGACCCTGACAGCTGCAGAGAGGCCACCTATAAACAATTCACTCCTGGCTGAGCTCAGATGTTCTCTCCTCTGCCTTTGAAGTCACTGTTGTCAGGCCTGCCTGTGCCAATCTTATGGTAACTGGCTTTATAAAAAAGATGAAGATAACCAGATTAGCATATTGGCATCATAAACCCAGCATCCATTCTCAAGCTGTGAAGTTATTTAGTCTGAATGACTGTACTGTTAAGAAGAGGAAATATTTATTTTTTTATGATATCTGGATCAAGACCTGGAGTGGCTGTGGTGGGCGCTGCTGCTGCTGCCATAAGAGTCAGTGATTAAAACAAGCCAATGTTTATCCACAGCACTGAAAGAAGCTGTTTAAAAGGGAAGTTTGTTTACAGCACAGTAGTACCGAGGCTTCCTCTGAAAATACTCCTTCTTCAAGGAGCCATCTGCTCAGTAATGTGCAGAACTGCTTTACAGTGACTCAACATGGGGGCTGCATTGCCCAGTGAGGGCACTTGACCCTAGCACCCTTCCTTTCCTCTCCACTTAGCAAAATCCTAACATCAAACAGGAAAGAGAATGACTGTGACTAGCTTGTCAGAGGTGACATGTTATGAGAATATTTGGGGGGGTTATTCCAGAAAATTCAAGATGTCAGATGTTGCCAATGCATGGAGATGTCAAACAGTAGAAGAAATAATCACAAAAAAAGGAGTCACGCATCCAAAAACAAAAGGAGTCACCACATCAACCTCATTGGTGTTGGGAGAGAAATTCTTTGTGGAGATGGAGCCTGAGCTCCAGGAGATCTTAGAGGTCATAGACTAGAATCATTAATGTTGGAAAAGACCTCTAAGATCATCAAGTCCAACCATCAACCCAATACCACCTTGCTCAATAAACCATGTCCCTAAATACCATGTCTACATGTTTTTTAACGCCTCCAGGGATGATGATCCACCACCTCCCTGGGCAGCCTATTCCAATGCCTGACGACTCTTTCAGTAAATAATTTTTTCCTAATATCCAATCTAAAAGTCCCCTGGCACAGCTTGAGTCCATTTCCTCTCGTTTTATTACTTGTTACTTGGGAGAAGAGACCAACTCCCACTTCCAAAATACTTGCAGGTAGCAGTAGAGAGAGGTAAGGTTTCCCCTCATCCTCCTCCAGACTAAAGAACTCCAGATCCCTCAATCTTTCCTCGTAAGTCTTGTTCTTCACCAGCTTTGTTGCCCTTCTCTGGACATGCTCCAGCACCTCAGTGTCCTTGTACTGAGAGGCCTAAAAGTGAACATGGCACTCGACGTGTGGCCTTACCAGTGTGGACCCAGTACAGTGGGACAATCACTTCCTTAGTCCTGCTGGCCACACTGTCTCTGCTAGAAGCCAGGATGCTGTTGGCCTTCTTGGCCACCTGGGCACACTGCTGGCTTACATTTAGCCAGCTGTCAAACAGCACCCCCAGGTCCTTTTGTGCCTGGCAGCTTTCCAGTCAATCATCCCCAAGCCTGTAGTGCTGCACGGGGTTATTGTGACTGAATGTCAAGACAACCTTGGAAGTCTCCTACAACTTAAACAGAAAAACTTTAGAAGTGGTATGGTTCTTTAAAATCAAGGCACAGTCAATCAAGCTGCTGCAGTCAATACTTGGTGGAGAGCTGGTCCTACAGCAGAGATGTTTCCTGACTCTTGATTTGAGGAAAACTCTGATCATCTCAGCTTTACACACCTTTCTGAGCCTATGTGCAGCCTTTTTTGCAGTGTACTCTGTACATTGCTCAGTTTGTGGTGTTTGTGTTTTTGGAAGGATAACAGAACTGCAGCTCCATCCTCCACATTCAGCTTATTCTCTATACTTCAGTCCCATTAGCTTTCAGTAATACAACAACAGCCATCAGAAGGGAGACCATCAGCATTGTTTGTCTTTGCTGTTAGAAACACCTCTTGATTCACTGTCTGGCTACTGTTGTAGTAGAGTTAACAGTATAGCAAATAGCCTGTACTCCTTCAAGTTCACTCTGTTCTCGAGAGGAAAGCCCTTTGTGTCTTCCATTAAACACCATTCTGTACCTTGCCATTCATGGGTCTGCAAAAACAAGTGAGGTTATTGCACAAGCCCATATCATACTCAGCTGCAGACATTGTTCTAGTTCATGTGGAAAAACGCACACCACATCTGGCCAAGACTGGCATTTCTTTTATTAAAAACAATGAGCTACATTTTGGTCTGAGTCCTGTTCTGCTGAAGCTGTGCAGCTGTTAAATGCAATGCATGTGGGTATGAAGCCGTGCTTTCTCTGTGCTCATGTGAGCACATGCATGTGAGGAATTGGAAAGTCTTTGCTCCTTAAAAGGCAAAAGGGAAGCATTTGAGCTTGGGACAACACAAGAAGAACTTGGACAATTGGATGAGTTCATGAGTAAGAGGGAAGCTTTCTCTGCGGTGCTATGAAGTATGGCCAGATAGCCTCGGGCAGGCTTGTCACATGCACAGTGGAAAAAACAACCCATTGCTTTTTGCCTCTGCCATAATTTTCAACTAGCAAAATAACTTTCACCAAATAAAACAACTTCTGATGATGTTCTGTACAACCACACCACAGAAAGGTAGCCCTCAAAAGCCGCATCTGATACTAGGCTATGTAAGAGATAATCCAAATGCTGGTAGAAGGTGCCCCACATCCACCTTAGAAACTTACAGCCCTGCTGCAGCTCTTCCTGACAGCAGCAAACTCTAAAATAAACCATGCTGAACATGAGGAAAAATTCTCAAAGATTGAGCAATACTCCGTGTTCACTGTAGTCGCATTTAACATCTGCCAGTATCCTCAAAAAGCTACTGCAGTGCATCTTGTTCTAAGAGAAGTGGGGCTTAGGTTACCCCAACCCAGGACCATTTTGTTGGTCAAGTCTTATTAGACTGACACGTATACTGGCAAAGTTACACCACATTGATATAAAACTACTTGCTTGAGGGAAACAGCCTTTACCCTTAAAAGACAAGACTTTTTTCAGCAAGAACACCTATAGCAGGGACCAGGAGAGCAGCACTGTTCAGGCCAAACCTCTTCACCCAGCCCTGATGCGATTAAGCAGGCAGAAGGCATCATGGAGATAGAGTCTGTCTGGGATATGCTTTGTCTGGGGGAAAACCCTGGGAAAAATGTTAAGACTGTATCACATCACATGACTCTCAAGCCAACACAACTGAAGAAATAACCAGAACACTGCTGTGCTTTCTGAATTCCTGCTGAAATATGTACACAAATCCCTATCCTCCCTGCAAACAGAGGTGCAGGCTGCTTCTTCTCTCCCATCTTTGTGGACCATTATTTAATTTCTTTGATCGAAATAAAGTCCAGGACAACACAAGGGGCAAAATACTCCATAAAGACAGGGCCTGTTGTCTTTATCGCTCTGCAGTTCCCTGGCCTGGGACATTATCAGAAAACACCAAACTGTAGACTTGGACTTCAGAATCTAAGTGTGACTTTTTTAAAAAAAAACCCCACACTCCTACCACAAGCAGCTGAAAAAACCCCACACATTTTAGGTCAGCCTTGTTCATTGGACTGTGGCCTGTAATCAGAAGGGATATGCTCTCCTTCTCTAATCTCACTGCAATCAACCCTTAAGTTGCACTGGGCACCTCAATCATTACACCTAACACAAGCTCTATTCTGTTAATTCTTTCTGTGTGGTCTGACTTAACAGAAACCTCACAGCAGTTATTATCATCACAGGCATATCCACAGCACCCAATCGCTCTCATTGTGCTGACACATTCAGAAGTCTCCCACCGGTCTCTGCAATGTTGCCATGAGCCTGAAGTAAAAAAAAAAATACCACACTCAACTGAAACAAAATATTTAGGTCAGATTAGAATAAATCAAACTGAAATAAGACTTTGTTTGGCAGCCACAAGTTTTGGGTTTTTTTAAATGTAATTCTGGGTAGGAAAAAAGACAAACCCTTAATGTTTATGATTTTGCTCAGTCTGTGATCTGCTGATTAGGTAAGCTTGGTAATGCAGGTGTTTTGGTGGAGAAACTATGTTAAACTTCTCTGAGATGTGGGCAAAGCCTCAGATGTGATTTAGCATCACAGGGGTCTGCGGTATTTCCAGGGGCTGCAGTGAGGAGAGGACACAGAGGCAGAGCTGTTCTAGTGTGGGTAGCACAGTAGACAGTGCTACCAGCTGGGGAAAGGGTCAACAGCTTTTAATTTGCATCTCTCTCCATCCCCAGGAGACTGTTTGCTGAGAACTGAGGCAAGGTGCCCTCCCAAAAGAGCTGATTTGCATCAAGCAGAGAGCAATAGAAAACGAAGGAGGGTTTCGCTAGTTCTCTGTTTGGGTTTCATGTGTCACCTATTTAATGCAAAAAATAAGCACAGCATGTAAAGCATCACAGGGCCCACAGAGAGATGAAAAACAACTTCTTCAAAATGAGTCCAGATACGTCAGATGAGGCACAGACTAGACAGGGCTACTTCCTCCATCAGAGGCATCTGTCTCTCTCCCCTGATGGCTAGCAGACCGTCATGGGGCCATCTGGGACCCGAGCTCATCCTGCACAGCCAAGGGGCAGCACAGAGAAACCATCCCTGCCATGTTCAGCCCAACAAGAAACTGCCCCATTTCACCTCAAATGGGAAGCCGGGTCATGCCAAGAGCAGGAAAGGTACTGGTGGTGTTTCCATCAGCCTGCATACCCTGGACACAACCAAAAAGAAAACACATTGAGCCCTGTGGCTGGGGAGCAACCTGACTTCCTGATCTGTCCTGATGTCTCCCCTTTCCATGTATCTGCTTCCTTTCAGAGAAGAACAGAGCAGAGCAGGCCAATTAAGCACAGACCTCCAGGTTTCACCCTGGTATGGAGACAGAGAGACAGCAGAAGACGGCAGTGTTGTTCCACAGTTCCAACACAAGAACCATCTCCTGCTTTTCTGATCTGTAGGAGACACTGAACTACAGCCATCCCATCTGTCGGACTGGACCGTGCTAGAGTGGCGTGGCATGGATGTCAAATGTCCCCACAACACAAATTCCCCAGGGAACATGAGCTAGAAGACCCCAAGGGCTGGACCTTGACAATTAAAAGGTAGAAGAGCAAACTGACTATCAGATGGGCCAAAGAGCCTTCGTATTAGGTGATCACTGCTACCCCAATAGTCTGGCACGTCCAGTCCATCTCCTGTGTCAGTTGAAGATCTGCTCTTGTTTTGGCAGTCTCTCCATTCACAGAATCACAGAATCGTGGAGGTTGGAAGGGACCTCAAGAGATCATTGGGTCCAACCCCTCTGCCAAATCAGGTTCCTTAGGACAGAAAATAATTCCTGACTCTGACCCAGCTCTGCTGGTGAAAAAAACTACTCCAGAAAACAGCTTTTTCTTGACTCAACCTCTCTGACAGGAAAACAGAATGAGCCTGTAAGCATGACCCTTCCCCGTGCGCATGGCACATGACTCACCTTCTTTCACAAATCTCTTTCCCAGAATAAGGAGGAGGAAAAAAAAAGAAGTGCAGCAAGCAGAAAACTCAGAAATACAGAATGAAAATAAATAAGCACTGGAGATGTAAAAAAACCTGCTACAGACAGCTCTACAAATCTTCATTACAGTATCATCACATGAAGGTATTATGAAAAAGCCTTGGAAATACAGACAGCAGCATGGTGGGGTGCGAGTGTTTGTAAGAGGACAGCGAATCTCAGCATCCAAGAAACTGCTATTAGTGAGAAACCTGTCAGGCCACATTCATGCTGCAAGCATCTCAGTGACCCACAAAAAAGCCTCCAAGAGAGAGGCTAAATGCACTTCTGAGTTTTGTGTCACTGCAGCTTGCATCCTACTAGTAGCTAAGTCAAACTCAGCTGTATACCTCTGCTGACCCCCAGCTCACTGCCCACAGCCCTCACATGAGCAGCAGTCATGAAGAGCCACATCTCACCAGTACTATTGCTGGCAGGAAAATTGACCCCTGGATAAGCCAGGAATTTATCTTGAAAGGAACACTGAGATCCATCCAAAGAGCCAAAGGTAACTGAAATAGGGAGAAGTGCATCTGGGCTCACCAGTGAGTCTCCTCTAGTAACAAAACAAGAGGAACTGACAACTTGGAGGCAATAATTCAGCCATCTTAAAGCAAGCAGAAGATCTAGGACAGCTTGGAAGGCAGATATCTCCCATTGGTGAAGCAGAGAGGCCATTTGACAAGCTCAGGTGCAGATGTCAACCAGGAGGGGATGGTTCCCATTCCCATGTGCTGGCATGTGCTGCAATTCAGCTGGCTCATGAGACCACTGATCCCTGGGTCCAGGTCTGATGATTACCTGAATGAAGCCAGCCACCAGACTTCCATTAAAATCAAAGTCATTAAAGAATTGAGGGAACTGAAATATGTTGCCAGACTGGTCAGATCTGGTTCCGTGTTAAATTTCCTAATTCTTCTGACACTTGAAGTTTTTTCATTATTTTGTTTCTTGAAGCAATGGAGTTACCTCCCCTTTGCAGGGGCTGGCGTGAGACACCCACCCAAAGTCTGACGTGAGAACAGCCTGGATGAAAGAAGCATCAGTGGAAAGACACAGAGAAGAACGAAAAACAGCAGAACAAAACACCCTTGGCAGCCCTGAGCTTTTCATATTTGTGTTTATCTTTATAAATCCCCTGGTCAATTCTGGAGCGCTGGAAAGGACTCTTTTTATCCCATACCAGAACTAAGCCCAAATAAACACCAGCTGTCCCTTATGTGAGCCCCGCACCCACTAATTCCCTCCCTGAGGTGTCTGTATGGAGCAAACCTGCCCCAACTGCTCTCCTGCTGCAACCCTTAGGAAACCTCAGGGAGGAGGGGAAAGAAGATCTCTAGTACCATTGCAAAGGGAGAGTATGTTGTATTTCTGTCTAGGAGGAGAACTACTCCCTAGACACCATCCCTGCTCCCCAAAAGAGGCAACAGCTTTTCCTCTAGCACTGCCTCAGTGTGATTTGCACTGAAACCCCGAAGCTGCCTTCTCCAGCAGCTGAGCAGACAAACCACAGGCCAGCCGCTCTCTCTGTGTTTCAGCTTTCCCCTTTCAGCAGAGGGGATAAATAAAATTACCCAGCACTCGGGAATGCTCTGGCTTTAATTCATTAATATCTATAAGGAGCTTAGAGATCCTCAGGCACATGGGGCTCTGGAAATGCCAAGAGAAATGTTTTGCATTGTGGCGCTGTGCTCTCACTTTCAAAATTCCCCAACCAAATCCACCGACTCAAATAATTTGAGCTCTGTGTTTTCTGACCTGGTGAATCCAAATTCACTTTTCACAGGGGTGTGAGAAGTAAAAACGTGCTCTTTGTTGGCGGGAGGAAACGGGGAGCAGCACTAAGCTATCTGTATGCCACATGAGTCAGCCACGGTTTATGCACCTGCTGAGGCTTACAAGTATGAATGCACTGAATGCACTCAGAGATGCTGGTTTTGCAAACAGATGGATTTTGTAAATCCTGTTAATGTTTCTGTGTGTAAGAGCTTCCCAGCAGAAAAGGAGCATGTCCATGTGAGCATCGGATCCACTTACCCTTATAGATTTTAGAATACTTAGCTTCATTTGACTCAGGCTGCAGATATAAATGGATTCATCATAGAGCAGGCACCCTGGCTGTGTTTTTGAGAATGGCGACTTTCAGGAAATTAAATTTTAAATTAGCTGTTCTGAGCTGCAGGAAGGGGAAAGATGCATGCCTCCAAGGCATATCAGCTCTGGAGGGCTCGGTTCAACCATAATCCAGCAAAATAACCAGTCTGGAGATAACACGGGGGCTGCAAGTGCAAACTGCTTGTGGTGCTCTCTCTCAATCACAGGATTTTATTCCAAAAAGATTCCTGGAATCCTTTGTTCTCGTAAGATTTAAGCAACTTAGGCAGGGAAAATTGCATAAGCCATCTGCTACATAAGTGTTAGTCTTTGACACATACTGAACTCCCTTTGCTTGTGCACATACAAGTTGCTTTCTGCATGGGATGGAGCCAGAGAAGTAAACAAGGAAGCCGAGCCCAACAAGAAGTGAAAGCAGGTCCTAGGAGCTGCTGTTGTGACTACAGGAGAAATGGGGGCAGCAGAAACACAGTTTAATGTGCGTGTCAGCAGTTTACATTCAGTTTACACGCAGAACTGCTGAAATGCTACCATTCACCCAGGCAGGGAGGATGCCACAGGGCAGAGCACACACATGCCACACACCTGGCCATGTGTGCCTACCCATCACCCACCAAGCGAGGCAGCTGTCCCAAACTGACCCAACATACACAGCAAGATAAGGCACACATGGAGAACAGCAAAGATTAGCAGACTTCAGCAATCAGACCAGGATGCTCTTTGTCACCCTTGGAAGTGACGTCTCTTGGCTACACAGTCAGCCTTCATCAGTGGGTTTAAGCACAGTTGTGGTTTGGGAGGAAACCACTAAAAAAACCTTTTTCCTTTTGTGCATTTGTGAAGGGACTCTCACATTGGTAGGTACAGAGATGCTCAGGCAGGGAGGTAGCAGCCTGGCCGTGACCCAACCACCTGAGTGCAAAGGAGACGAGTAGAAGTTGTGTTAGAAGTTGGTGTTCAACAGGCTGAACCCATCTCCAGACTTGCCTTTGTTTAGAGAAACAAAATGGCCCTCTCCTTCTCCGTATTGCTGGGATCATCAGTTCTTGAATGCTCAAAACCCGCTGCATACTGTGCAATCCTAGTTGCTGTTATCAGAATTTATGATGTGGGTAATTAACAATGGCAATTCCATTACCGCTGATGGGATTTATCTGAGTAAATCTCACATGTGTTATTCTCCTAGAAAAGCAAATGATCAACTTTTTGGCTTGGCCTAAGTTTCCAAAGATAAATGTATTCACTCATTTATTACTAACTACACAGCTTGCAGCCATGTGGCGTGAGTATAAACAGGCTGAACAAATGTCTAGTATGGGAAGGGATAAAATGTTAATGCAAAAAATTGATTTGGTGATCTCTTTGCAGCCAGTGAGATGGATGTTTCATTGCCAGGCCTGACTACATAAAATAGTAGCGGTGCGATTAGCACTTAATGATTGGAGTTTGCTTCTTTTCCTTCCCAATCATTAAAACCATGTTGATCTGCTCAGAACATATTGATAATTTCCAAATATACAGGGAAGCAAATCAGAAACCACCAGACTACTCAGGCTCTGTTTGTTTCTCTGGATTGACGTGCAACAGACATAGCCAGATAAAGATATCTCCAGCAAGGTAGGGCAGAGGTCTGTGAACAAATTGACAGGGCAGTGCCTGAGCTGTTACCCCTTAGAAATACTAAGTCACAAGGTTGCATCCATCCAGAAGAAGATGACTGGGGCGATTCTGCTCTTGAACCTGGGGTCCATGAGCATGCAGAACAGCTCATGCTGAATGCTCTACACAGCTCACACCCCTGAGAACAAACATTCACCACATGAGACTGCCACAGCAAATCCCCCCTTGTGCAAGACCCGAGACACTTCTCCAATCCATTCTTGGCCACAAAAGACTTGCTCTGCATGGTGGTTTCCTGCTTCCCTCCCCTATTACTTTCTGCAGCACTTCAAAGCTGACAGAGCAAGGCGACACTTCATGCAAAGGGCCCGCTGTCTCTCCGTACCCTGTGTAGGTGTGCCTCTTGGCACAGCTACAGCTAGTACTTTGGTTTTGATTACGTTTGTAGCAGTTCCCAATCCTGGGAGATCTGAACCTTTACCACCACTCACGAGGCTAAAAGTGGTGCTTGAAGTGGGGCTGTTGAGTACCATGGCTGGGATTTTCAAAGATGTGAAATGTGCCTCTCTCCTGAGGTTTTCCAGGAAGGGAGAAGGGCTAATTCCTTTAGTTACACCCACTCGTAAGAAAAGAGGTTACGTGCACACGGTGTGCATCAAGGACACTCTCAGGCATGCTGTGAACTGACCTGTTTGAGCACACTAATGTCCCTGCTCATCACTTGTCCCAGGGCAAGATATATGTAGGCTTTGTGCCAAAATCACTGCGGAGATTCTTGTTCTGGGGGAGGAAAATCCCCAAAACAGAACAAGCTATAGTTATGGATAAATATTCATCTGGCATTCAAGAGAAATGCATAGATGCATCTTGAGTTGGTTTCCATCTGTTAGTGATGATCCCAAGTGCTGTTACTCGAAGCAGAACCCAACCAGCTAATTCGTCCCTATTGCATTACGCCTCCAGTGCCAAAGCAGAAAGCCTGTTTCCTAACGCAAGTCTGCGTTACCAGGCAAACTGCCTGTCTGAGCGATGGACTTTATTATGAGCAGGAACAGTGCCAGTGCTTTGACTACACACACAGATGATGACCACAGAGTGGCACGGTTGAAGGGAGCAGTGCATCGCTCCTGGTCTGTCCCCCCTTACTAAGGGATGCTTCTGCTAATGTGGGTGGGTGGATGAGCCAGACCCCACCATATTGGTTAGAAGCAGTGTTGTCACACAAGCTAGATGTTAAAAACAATGCCTGGGTCAAGGAGAAAACCTGCATTGATAAATAAAATAAGCCAAGACACTCTGGATGTTCTTAAGGGCAAGTGAAGGGATGCAGCTCATGTCCATTGAGCTCAGCATCCCCAAGCCAGAGCAGCTTCATCCTTACTACCTGCTGGGCCCTGCAGTCTTTCGAGCGGTGCCACAGCATCTGTGTCATCAGTGGCTGGGACAGGCCAAAACCTTTGAGGGAATGTGCTAATTAATAACTAATAGGGAGGGTCTCTAGCCTGTGCCCTGGCCCTGTTTAGGCGAGGTGTAGCCAAAGAGCTCAACTTGGGAGTCAAGTCCTTTGGACTCAGGAGTCCAAAGCTGACTTTTCTCAGTGCTGTGGGATGTGCTGAGCCTGGGCATCTAAACTGGGAATTCCCAATGGGACCTGAATTCCCCTGTAATTAGTAAGGGAGTCTGGAGACCATGTACTGTCCCACTTACAGCCCATTTCCACTGGACAGGCAGCAAGCCCAGATGGCTGGGTTTGATATAAAACATGCTTTCCCTATTGTTGCTCCCTCCCTGCTGCTCATGTGTTTGTTTCACCCAGCTGTGACTCTCTTCACATTGTAGCTTGACTGTGGCCATGACTCCAGATGACATGGCAGTACGTGGGGCTTCATATCCGAGTTTGATCTGATGCAGAAGCGCAGAGCAGTACCAATCAATAACACAAAACTGGATACATGGTAAAGGAAATGGATAGAAATCTCCCTAAATCCAACTTCAAAAAACAGGGAAAAGAACCTACTAAAGCCACTTTATTTCTGGTTTTGTATTTCCAATTGATACTACTGTAGGTGGACATGCAAAAAATTGTAGGTGTCCTGTAGAATTAAATTTGGAGATAACTGATAATGTCGTGTTACATTATAAATAATGTCTGTGTGAAGCAGCTGAATTCATTCTTATAACATGTGGGGGTTTTTTTTCCTTAAAATCCTGGTGCCAAGCCCCATAAATTGATAGAAGAACTCCCACTCACTTCAGTAAATTTTGGATCGGGTCCTGCGGGATTAGCCCACGTGAGTTTAACAGAGCAAGGGCCTGCACACAGTGGTACCAGATTAATGAGACCCTTTCTGCAACCATGCATTTGCCGACAGAGGTTAAGTTTGCATGGCCAAGCACTAACAGACCTAAGCCATCATCTTAATAGCCTGTGTATCCATTATATTGAAAGTGAAATGAGCACATCTGGGTGCCTAGAGATGAGAATGATTAATAAAGAAAAGAAAAAAGGCAGACAACTGAGGGGGTAATGTGAAGAAATTAAATGAAGAGTATTCAGAGAGTCATGCTCAAACCCGGGGAGTTTGTGGATCCGATGAGCGCCATGTGCTCTTGCACCAACATGCCATACTGACCAAGAAGCTCAGTGCTTGATATTTCCATTTGAGCACTGTTGTGTCAAAGCTGTGCCACTGACACAGATGTGCAATTCCTGCTTGCTTTGGTAGGAGATGCCCATACGTGACGGAGAGCACACCATGAGCAGTAGGGTCCACGCTGAACCACCTATTGTGAGAAAATCAGGAGTCTAGTCTAACAGCTGAGTGCATGCACAGGGAGGGTTTAAATTAACATGCTTCGGCGTGGAGACAGGCGATACGTTTGGAAATCTGGGCAGGCGCTTTCTGCCGTCTGTGTTTTGTTTCTGAATCCGATGCTATCATAATGAATAAGCTGTTTGCTCTTTCGACTGCACTCCACATGACAGCTAGTTTCCATCCAAAAGCTTTGGCCCCTGCGTGTAAATGGATCCTGTAAAGTTAACTCCTTTGTTCAAGAGGTTAAGTATGCGATGTATCAATTGGGCTTTTCTGTGTAAAAGCCACAGAGCAATGCACTTACCGAGTGTGCATTGCAGGATCACTTGCAGTGAAGGTATGTGGAGGAGCAAAGATGGATCATATAAAAAAAAAAATGCAGGCTCCAGTTCAAGAAAGTATCCGTTTAGAACAGAGCAGAATTTAAGCATATGCTTAACTCCCACTGAAATATGGTTTCTAATCACATGTTTCAGGTTAAGCTTGTGGTTAATGCTGGCCCCAATAGGGAGCTTAAAAAAGGCCTCCGGAGTCTGGGCTGACCAACCAGGGATCCAAACTTCCACCCTACTTCTACCAAACCTGCCAGGGAAAACCACAAGGTGAAGAATAAGTCGAAAGAAGACACAGCAGGATCACCTGGAGACATTTCAAATGCACCTGGGCTTGACCCTCACCTCAGGATATGGCAATTACACCTTTCAGGATGCAGCAGCACAGCCAGGAGCTGAGGACACCTGGGGCTTCACCATTCCCACTGGACCCCCTGCTTACAGGCTAGGGGCAGGTGGGTGCTGAGGACACTGGCTCTGGACTCACAAGATCCATTTGGCCTTTTTGACTCATGCTTGGGCTGCAACACAGAGACTCTATCATCTGTCCCAGCCTCTCACATGGCAGCAGAACACCAGGAGATGCTGTCAGACATGGGTAGGAGGCAGGGAGGGGCACAGAAGTCCCTTTTGCATATAGAAAAAATACCTCCATCCTATACCCTGGTGGCTGTCACCATAAAGGTGTTCCTGAGAGCAACAAAGGACTCCTTTGCCACAATGGAGAACTCATATTGAGCCATAAGGGGAGAAGGCATCTTCCTTTCAGGAAACAGGACTGTTTTTGCATTGTCTTCTTCAGTGAAATCAACATTGCCTAGGTAGAATGACGTCTCCTCTGACATCTTAATCCCTGCCGCCCACCAAGCTGGCAGCGGGTTCATGTGCATCTTTGGCAACAGGCAATTGGCATTTTCAAAACATTTTAAAGTCTTCCCTTCTGCTGCAGTGCATCTGGACACAGAACATACTGGCAGCCTTGCTCAATGTTATCATTTTATTAGAAACTCTTGAAGGAGCATATTTGTCTTATCCCTTCAGTTTTTCGGTATTTCTCTCTGGTAGCAAGAACCAACAGCCAGTGAAGTACTTTCCAAAGAAAACAGAGACACAGCCTCTGCCTTTCAGAGCCATCAATCCCTTTAAGATCCTTTGCAGTGTTGTGAAATAAAAGAATCAGAAATCTAACCCCACTGTTATGAAAATGTAAAGGTACTTTTAATATTTCTCTTTTGTCTGGGTCTCTGTGTGTGTGAGTGTGTTTAACCTTCGTCTCTTTGATGAACAAGTTTTTGTTTGGGGGGTATTTTTCCATTGTAAATGGGTAGACTGGGAAAAGAAATGCTCTTCTTGATTTCCCTGCCTTAATGCAGCCCCTGCTCCAAGGTGAAGCATCATATCAGCAGCGCTGTTAAACACCTAATGTGCTCTTTCTCCTCGGCAACTTGGGATTAAGCAGTTCCTACGGATTCACAAGCGAAGCCTGGAACGGCACCAGCTCAAAGGGCTTGCAGGGATTTCAGGAGCACAGTCGAGCTCTCGTCTGATCTAAACCGGCGGAGCTCCGCTTCTTTCCTCAGAGCTCTGCCAACTTGTGCCAGGTGGGGGTCTGGCCCTCAGCCTTTATTAATTGTCATATGCACTCGGAGATGAAAAATACATTTATCACAAATCAGAGGGAAACCTGTCACCTGCACGAGCTGCCAGAAGGGAAGGCGTTCGCTCCTCTCGGCTTGAAGGGGCATCACTTCGGTGGCACTGGGCACATATCTGCCAGGAACAGGTTAGCTCTCACTGATGTTAACTGGAGGCGACGGAGAGAGACCAGACAGCTCCTCAGAGTCCCTCCCTGCCCTATTTTTCTATGATGCCTGTTATTTAACAAGGGATCAAGTCTTCCCTGTTGGCACGAATTATACAAGCTAAAGCCAGGCAGTGGCTTGCAGAAGCAGAGGGCTCAATGGGCTGTGCAGCTCGTTTTAGACATGGTTTAGAGGATAAAGTTGGGCTTCCAGGGATGGGAGCTATGGAAGGGGTGACCAGGAGCTCCCAGTGGAGTAAGGCTATAGATGATGAAGGTGGTGGACAAATTCAGGGAAGACAAGTTTCCCTGGGCATTTTGCTGCCTGGTTGGGGAGGTTTTGCACAGATTATGGGAGGATTTGTCAGGCTGCAGTGCCAAACCAGAGTTTATCCATAAAATCCTTTTTATTTTTTAATTGTGTCAGAGATCTCTAGTTTGCATCTCTCTCTCCAAACCTGGCCAGTTGGTGGAAATAGATTTATTCCCAGCCTTTGTTTTACATGGGGGAGAGGAGGGCGGGGGAGGGGGCGGGGGCGGGGGGCAGCAGCATGAAGGGAAAGCTGAGGTTTCTTTTGTCTGACTTTAAAGAGTTACCCCCTCCTCTTCATTTGCTTCCAGCCCATCCTCCTGGCTGGCAGACGTGGGGGCTTTCCTGCCAGGAACGGGGAGACCAACAATGGCTCCCTTGGTGTGAGACCATCGGTAATAACACAAGGCCCCCTCAGATGCACACGTGCCTTTCTGTTGACTGCTGTGGGAGTTGCCTGCATATTTTAGGAGACAATTAGGCTGATGCAGTGCACACTGCCTATTCACTCTTCATCTCCAACCCCAGGCAGAAGGAGGAATGATTTATTAGGGAGACAGATTTAACATCTTCTGGCTTTGGTCAGCTGTGATGTGAAAATAACCTCATTGAAGGCAATTAGTATCAAGCCCTAATTAAAAACAAAATCTTTCGTTGGTTTGCTTGCAGACAGCTACTGCACTGGAAGCACAGCCTTGCAGGGAGAAGATTAGGGAAGCAGGGGAGAAGGGGAGTGAGAGGGAGAGGGCAGGGACACAGCACAGAGCACCCCAAGGCGGCCTATGACCCCCGGCTCCCACTCACACTAAGGGTAAGTGTGGGCTTAGCCCCAGCAAAGGGAAAGTCTCTGTGTTGATCTGCTGAGGCTGTGCAATGACCTGAAAGGCTCCAGAGACACAGTTTGCATCATCCAGTGTGTATCCAAACAGCACAGGAGAGACCAGGAGAGACCAGCACCTCTCCCCACAGCAAATCCTCGCTAATCCCCCGAAAGCAGAAAAAAAACCCTAAACAAGTGATGCAGTCTGAGCTTGTGAACAGGTTTGGGTGGCATTGGCCAGCTTTCAGCTCTTGTCCAAGTAGGGGCTGGCTGATCCCCCAGCACTCCCACGAGGTTTATACCAGCAGACAGCCCGTCGTTCCATTGGAGCCAGGATGAGCTGAGCCTCCCTCTGCATGGGCTGGGCCTATCAGAACCCTATGCCCATGCTGCCACCCTGGAGCACAATGTGGAGCCCTACATAAGCACGCGTGTTAAAAACGTGCTTGTTCCACCCTAGCACCTGCCCCACCTCAGGTTCTTTTAGTAACACTGCACAAAGCCACTTTCATGCCTTTGCACTTACCTGTGCCCTCTCCTGGGTGTCCCACCCTGAGCCAGAGGCTGCAGAAGGGGACATCATGATGGGGAAGCACCTCGGAGGCTGGGTTACAGTGACCAGTCCCCATTTGCCCTGTTTAGGGGTGATCCCCTTGCCTAACTACCACCAGGAAGCAACAGGGCTCCTCACCCAGTGCTGCAAGGGACATGGGCACTGTACCTATAGTAGTAAATTAAGCATACCCTAAGCTCTTCTGAGGCCAGACACTTTGAAATAGTCTGCAACTATACTCCTAAGATTTTTTGCTCTCCAAAAGAGTGTAACCTCTCCCAGGCTGCCTGCTGGGAGAGGTGATGGATCCATGTTAATTTCTGAACAGTGCTGGGGACCTCTCTAACAACACAATAGTGCACACAAGTGCCAGGGCTTGGGAAAGTCCCCTAGCACTATTTAGTTCATCAGCCAAGATAGAGATTAGACATCTTCAGTATACTCAGGTGAGCGCAGGACTTCTGTGGTTGAAGGAGCTTCCCTGAAACACCAGCAGCGTAGGAGACTTTTGTAGGGCTGCTACTCTGGGGGAAGCAATCACTGGTTGAGCCAAAGCCATCACTAATCCGAGCATGTATCTATTCAGCACGTTCACATCCGCCGCATCTGCTGCAGCCAGTGGCTGTGAGGTTCATGTCTTCCCATCTGCTGAGCATCATGCCCCACTGCTGCACTTGCACCTCCCTGCCCCGGTCCGGTTTCCTATCCATGAGGAAGGAACCAGAGTCGGGGACCACAGGTGTTTCCAGTACAGCCCCACTGGGATGTTGCCAACAGTGCCTCGGATGCTCGCCAGCAACGTCAGTGAGAGGATGTGCCGAATGGGCCAGCTGTGCCCTCTTCTTCCACACCGCCCATTTGCTCTGCCTGCACGACTGCCTTGGCGCTCACCACACGTCAGAGCCATGACCAGACCAAATGGAAACCCAAAGCGTAGCTGACCACGAGCGTTGCACATTGCTTCTTATGTTGGATAACAGATCATTCCAAATGCTAGGAAAATTTGAATCTGGAGTGTGCTCCTTGTGCTTATTTAGAGCCCTGTTAAAATTAAATATGTTTCACTTAAGCACCCCTTTGCCTCATCATAGCTCAGTAAGTCAGAGGACAGGTTGCAGTCAACTAAACCAGCAATCTTACAGTAAGCAGTAATGTACAGCGCGTGGTACAGTATGCAGCAATGTATACAGGGATAAGAGAGACTCCTTGACGAATCCATACCAAAGCACGCAATCCCACTCAGTTCCGGTGAGATTTCCATATAAAGAAGAGGCTTCCTTATCAGAGGTTTCAATTAAAACTTGGGTTCCTGCTCCTAAAAGGAACTGATGTATGTCATTGTCTGCCCAATTTATTCCAAGCTGTTTTTCACCTCGGGTCTGCCTGCATCACTATGAATCATTTCCTCAGAGTTACGTGCGGATAGTTAAAATGAACGGTTGGCATGTTTAAAAAAACAAACAAACAAAACAAAAACCTGAGCTAATTGCCAGTTTGGGGTTCCTTTAGCATAGTCTGCCGAAAAGATTTTGAAGATTAACTGGTTTATTAGATAACAGGGATTAGATCTTCAGCTGCAAAAACTGGGGCAGTCTCATTGCCGATTCCCAGATACGATCCTTATCTCGCTAAAGCATACGTCCTCAGCCTTCAGCTACACTCGCTTTCTCAGCATCCTGGGAGAAATCCAATGGGAGGAATAGCATGTTCTGCATCCGAGTGTGGGGGAGATGCTATCATAGCACCTGCCCTAGAGCCCATTGAAGGCAGTGAAAAGCTGCACTTGGATTTTAGGGTCAGGCCTAAGCCTGGCACAGCAAAGCACTGCTCAAACAAGCGATTTGCTTTAAGCATGTGCCTCATTTTCTGTGACTTCCACAAGATTCAGAAATCAGATTTTCTGGAGGCTGCTCCGAGGACACAGCAAGTGCGTGGCTGATTCAGAGCCTGGCTGCAGTGGTTTCATTTACAGAAACTGGAACAGGGGTTGCACTGAGAGATGCTGCTACATCCCTGCTGCCTTTCTAGGGTGGATGATCTCCCTACCCCTCGGTCTATTGCACATCGGAGCCGTAGCTTTCAGCTGCTGCAGTTAACCGGCCACAGACCATGCAGAAAAGTCCTTCACAACTTAATAGGACATTTCAGCCTTGCTAACTCTTATTTGTGGGGTTTTAAATCATTTTAACACTAACAGGGAATGGCAAATAAAATTCTATAGAATAGATAGGAAATTTGCTGAATTTCCAAGGGTAGTGCTGAGGTTTTTTCTATGGTCTCCCATCCCTGAAGATCCTCATGGCATCGCCAATATTAAATTCTGCAGGACTTTTCCACAGAGGAACTCTGTCATTTATTTTCTTTACAGTCCTGGCTGAGCAAATATAGACAAAATAAAGTTTACTGTGGCACAGGGGAGAATTGAATTTGAGGCCACTTTTCAATCTCTTGACATAACAAATACCTGGAGCTGTGACTAATATCTCGTGCCTGCCGCTGAGTATGTTGCTTGAAAAATCCCGTTACATGAGCGAATGAGAAGGGGAAAATATATTACTCAACATTTTTCACTTTTTGTGGGGGTTTGGGAGGGATGTTTCTCATTCCATCCTTTGTTGGCCTTGACTTTAAGAGGCTGGCTCACAAAAAAGCATGTTTTGCCTAGTCAAGAAAGACCCTCAGAGTCTGGTCCAAACAGAATCTTTATCCATGGATGTGTTTCCTCCAAGTCCCAGGCTGTTTCAGATTCGGGGTTGTGATTCAGGTGCATCTTCCTAATGAAGATTAATTACAAATGTTTTTTCTTGCAGTCTTGGAGACCTAAAAGCCTACAGAGAGGCCAGTGGAGGGAGATTTTGCAGTGAGGAAAGACCCACTGGTGCATGTACAACTTTATAGATCTGGAAGAACGTGATGGTTGAGTATTGTGTATGCCTTTGTCTGACTGGGAGACTAATTAGCCAGGTACAGATTTATAAAATGAATGGAGAAAGAGGACTGAAAAGAGGCAGAAGAGTGGATTATCATTTCTATCCTACATGAACTCTGCTCCTGCATCCCAAACACCAACACTGTCCCCTCCTCGGTGCTGGGCTCCATCCAATCCTGCCGCTCAGGCCCATTTTCAAGCACATCCAGGTGTTACTTTGCATTGCTGGGTTACACAAGCCCAAACACCTGTATGCTATCTGGATGCTTTAAAATTTGAGTCCTGCTGTCCAAGCTGGCAGATAACTAAAGTAAAAATCAGATTCAAGAGGAGATTTTATGCATTGAATTATCACAGCAATGCAGGGGACAGGCCACAGTTTTGGAGTGGCTGCTGCAAAATGCGTGTTTTGATTCAGTGCCCTGGGAGTCTCAAG
This sequence comes from Laterallus jamaicensis coturniculus, assembly GCA_022605575.1. Lineage (NCBI taxonomy): Eukaryota > Metazoa > Chordata > Aves > Gruiformes > Rallidae > Laterallus > Laterallus jamaicensis. Next base: position 83,566,374 of record JAKCOX010000002.1, on the reverse strand, counting down.
TCTGCAGCTTATATTTCTTTTCCAATTATTGCTGTGAGTGGATGAAATACATTTTAATATCTTCGTGCTAAGAGTCCTATCTAGTGAGAGAGAGGTATTTCCATTGCACTGCAAGACCATTACATTTATTTGCACAATTCACTTAACTCTGGCCCATGATATCACCAGAAGTCCTTGATGGAATTATGGTTCCATAATTATAGCTTTATAAATTACAGGCCTTAATAGCTTTAGGGCTGGATTCTCACTTGCAATAAATCATCAAGGCTTCATTGATTTTATTGAAGTATATGGAGATATGTCAACTTACACCAGCTGAAAACTGAGGTGAGATTTTCACCCTTTGAAGTCATTGGGAGTTCTGCCATCAGCTTAAAGACAGCCAGAAATTAACCCTTTGTCCTCAGTTTTCATAGCCCCTTTGCAATTATGAACTGCATCAATACAATAAATTGTTGAAGATAATGGTATCACAAGATGAGATGATGTTGCTAATTAAAATCTACCATTACCACTCATGCTCTAAAAGGTTGAGCACTAAAAGGGTTTTATTCCCTACTGCTCTGTCCCTTGGAGTCCCTTTGTACAGACCGAATGCAGCAACACACCCTCAACTCCTGCAATACCCTAAGACCTTTTTAGGGATGGTCTTAAATAGGCACACATAAAGTTTCAGATTATGTCACTGTGTACTCTCAACTGATTTATTGTTCATACATGAGCCTTAGCGAGAATATTAGAAGGCATCCAGCATTTTAAATGGCCAGCAAATGGATGGATGAGTTCACTCAGACTCCTCTGGCAACCTGCACAGCCCTCTGACAAGAAGTGGAAGAGGAGGTTAAAATACTGATCACGGAGGAAAGCATTACTCTCGGTGAAATAAATATAATATTCATAAGTAGTGAGAGTAGCTACTCACTACTTGCTGCCGCGGGTCAGATTTGACCTAGTATTGATCACTCAGGATGGATGCAACTATCATTCACTTAAAGAACAAGCAGAATACACTGCCAGGTCTTTCCCATTAAAACAGTGTATATAGCACTTACATAGCATCTGTGTATTTTAATGACCATGCTACTTTTGCGAGCTTAAATTCAGCTATCTGCATTTTCGGTCATGGAAACAGAGTTACTGAAAGTTTCAGTCCAAAGTGGCCATTGATTTTATTTTTTTGGCAGCTAAGACGTGCACGTCTGTGCCTTGTCCAAAGTCAATTTTGGCAGGCACATCAGAGATCAGCAGTTCCTAAGGCCGAGCAGCGAACACTTGATTACAGCTTATTCCTTCTGAATGTAATTCCTCTAAAAAATCAAAACTGGTCCCCCAGAGGAGGATCATTAGGGGTCTGTTAAGGATAGCAAAGAACAGGCCCGAATTTACCAGCAGCCAAGGTGGCTGTGGTGTATGCAAAGGAAGGCATAAAATGTTTATCCCTTTAAGCCACAGTGACTGATGAGGAGTAAGCTTGAGGGACCATTCTCCTGAGACCACTCCTGCACTACACTCCTCCGGTTTTCTTTCCTCTGTGCTTACAGTTACAACCGTATTACTTGTCCCTCAGCTAAGATAAACATAACTTTCCTACATTTGAATCCGTTATGACAAATTTACCACTTTCACTCAGAAAAAAAACCCTGTTGCTTCTAGATAGCTTTGCCACAGAAAGATATGGGAAGGCTGCTGAAAACATTGAGCTTATACCAAGGGAATTAATGGCCACAACTCTCCTCGGGAAGCCTGAGGCAGCTGGAGCACCATCTCAGCTCTGATGCATCAAAGGTGTCATTTGGGAACACTTGGGAAGAAGGACACTGCTTTGCCTTGTGCCAGGACCATGATGACCAAAAAGCTAAGTCAGAAAAAGGGGAGAGTGCTGTGGCCAAGTCATGCCCAAAAAGTGGATAACTAGGAAGCTAAAATGCCAAACTTGGCCAAAATGGGCGTCAGCTTAGAGGATGATGCACTGATGTCACGAGCTAGCCTGCAAGGGTAGAGCGGCTTCATCACAGTGGGTAGTTGGGGTCCTTTGGATCCACTGCAGTATTAAATGTGATGGAGAAGGCAGGGACAAACACACTGCAGCAAGCATACCTGAACCCACAGGCTTTCATGTGAACTAAGCCCTAAAAATAACATGACAGTGATATCAGAAGTGAATTGATAAAGTCAATCCAGAGAGTTTTTTTCACTGTTGCTTGGAGGATGTTGTAAGCAGAGTTTCATCTCAGCCATTCAAGCACTAACACAAGCCTCTTCTTACTGTACTGATGGAGGAGAGCAAAATTTTCACTGCAAACTACCTGCAAGGCAGCGATGAATATAGCCCTAAGGACTGCATTTCTCTGGGTACAGCAGATTAACAGAGAGTTAACCAGGAGAACATTAATTGCACATTGTTGCTGCTGCTCACCCAAAAGGAATTCAGCCTGGCAAAACACGATCATAAAAAGGAAGGCATTTGGAACAAATCGATGTGTGTGTGACATATATAAATGCCATTTGCACCCAGTCTATGAAAGCTCCACAAGCCTCGTGGCTTGCAACTGGCTGCCAAGGTCTCCGCAGCACCATCAAGCACACCCTCAGATGATGGTCCAGTGACTCTGATCTCCACTTAATGAGCGCTGACAGGGAGATTAGAACAAAAACCAAAATACCCTCTGGTAACATTTCTAGATATAAACCCTCTTCTTCTGTTGAAGTGATAGAGTTGAGCTCATTTTTTCCCTTAATAGTTCTGTTTTAAGATGGACTTCAACATTTCTGTGATGGTGGGCCAAGACATCGGAGTCTCTGAGGTTATCAATGTGCTGTGAGGACACAGCTCCCTGAGTCTCTGCCCAGTTTCATCCCCAGAGTCTCCCAACCTGCTCAAATGCACACAGTCCCCAGGGCTCATGAGCCAGCCAAGGCATTCACTTTTCACCCATCCACCCCTCAGGGAAGGAGACCAGGATGTCCAGTCTAGGTTTGCTGCAGATGCCACAGCATAGGGAAACAGCTAAAACCAGCCTGGTGGGCCAAACTGGCTCCTCTTATTTATGGAAGATTACATTTGGTTTCTGCTCAGACCAGTTGTTTGACAGAGTACTGATTGCATCCATCTCCGGGGCACTTAGAACAAAAACATACCTACCACCACCACTACCAGATGGCCAAATCGGTGCTCAGAAGAGCAAAGCGACCTGTATTTTCAAATCTATACCAAGAGAGGCAGTGAGTTGCAATCAACAGCTGGGTTACATTGCCAGCACGATAGGATGCTAATGTATGCACACTCACGGTGCTCAGGCTAGTGTGAGCGTTGCAGCTTGGGGTTAAAGCCACCCCCACTTTACAAACCATGCACAATCATCCATAATCTTTGCAAAATACAAGGTAGGGATTGCTCTCTGTTGCCTGCGCTGCACAGCCCTTTCATTACAGAAACATCTGCTGCAAGCACTTTAGCTAAGGGTCGGTCAGAGTTTCCATTATAAACCCCTATATTCAAGGGGATACTGCAACTGAGCTGTAAAAAAGTTGCTCCAGGCTTAAACTTGGCATAAAGGGTCTCCAGTGGGAGAAATTTTTTTAACTTTTTTTTTTCTAAAACCAAAATATTAGAATACCTTCAGCTAAACAAAAGAAATTCACTTCCCCTCTCCTGAATCTGTATGTGCTAGGCACACTTGCATGTACGCACATGGGGCGTGGGTCTATAAAAGCCAAATATTCATTTATTTTTCTTTTTAAAGCAATTTGCTAAAATAAAGTCATGAACTTCAGAACCTTATTGATTCATTTAAAATGGAAGTGGCCAGGTAATGTCAGATAGAAAAGCAGCAACTACATAGACAATAAATTACCCTTCTGTGTAAAAAGCAGAAGGGAAGGCAGCACTTTTAGGACATTCAACTAACTTTCCCCTTGCAGAGAGCGGGTGGCAGTAGGGTCCAATGACCAAAATGACCTGAGGGCAAGTGGAGATAATATTTCTTTTAAGCGGCAGCCTGTTCCAGCAGGATGGAAGAGATTAGCAGAAAGATGTTAAGCAGGAGGAAATATGCTTGTTTAGAGAAGATAAGCAGAGGGAAGGGGGTTCACCAGACTGTACTGATCGAGGCACTTAAGGTGATCCATGAGTAAGGGTAGACACAAAAATCTTCTTGCAGACAATGAAGAAGAGGCAGAAACCATAAGAGAGTTCAATTGAAGAAAGTCAAGTTTCCCAGTAAAGGAAGATGAAGCAAATCTAAAGTCCAGGAGACCTCTGAACTGAGGAAGGCCTCATTTTTCAGGCTTTCCATGAACAGTGCCGATGTTCAGTGAGGCAGCCTTTGGTTACAGAGCAAGCAAAACTCCTGTTACACCATTAATTGTGCTGCCCCCGGCAGCTGCAGTAACAGACCTCAGTGCTGATCCTGCAGGAATTTAAACCCATGAGTAATCCCATTTAAATTAATGGGATTATGCCTCAGAAGTGTAGAGTTAAGCATATGTGTATGGGTTTGCTGGAGTGGGCCTGGCCCGACAAGCGCACTTGCAAAGCGCACTGCCTGCGGCGATGCTCTTTGTGCTGCGGTCCCAGCGACTCCCATCCGCCGGGCAGGACGGCTCCAGAGTGAGCTGTGAGGTCTCTAAGGAAAACCCCCAAATTGGGGGAAGTCACGCAGTGATTCACCAAGCAGCACCCTTTCCTCTGAGTCAGTCCTGGACAAAAGTCCCAGCATGGTTTTAAGATGGGAAATTGTGGCTGGATGTGCCGTCCCTTGGAGGAGATGGAAAACAAACATCCTGCCCATGACCACCACTGAATGGCTCAGCAACTCTTTTGGAGAGTGTAGGTTTTTTGCCCTGGTGTTTTTGGCCAAGATCCAGCTGCTGTAATTTCAACTTTCTGGTTCACCCTCCCATCATGGGCTCTTACACTTTCATGCTCTTGGTTGTATTTCTGAACACTGATGAGCAGCTGCTGCAGTTCTGAATGGGGAGGGAAGGTGTCTTTGCACACACAGCAGATGACCCATGATCCCTCAAAGAATGAGCATGACACAAAGAAACAACATGGCCTTCTCCCTTTGCACTGAGTAGCACATCGGTTTGCATTAAAATCAGATATTGCTCAGCATGCTTGACTCCTGTGAAGTGTCTCCCCAGCATTCCTTGATGTTGGAACAACTAGAGATTTTGCAACACGCAAACAGTTCTCTTTAATCCTCTGAAAAGCTTCAGCTCTGACACTGAGCTAAGGGAAATGCTGAGAACGTGGTACAGCATCTTATGTGAATCATGTACATGCTGTGTTCTTCTGCCTATGGAAGTAAGAGAGGAAAATTTATCCACTGCATCTTGTTATCAGTGTGCAGCATGCATGAGAGGCTTCTGAATCTTGGGCATTGGCCAACCTCCTCCAGTGCCCTGGAGTCAATGCTGCCATCGCCTGATGCCTTGTGGCACATCCCTTCTTGTGCATCAGGAGCTTCTAGAAAGGAAGAGCTCAGATGAGGAGTCAGTCATTTAAGTCATAGGCTATCTGAAGTCAAGTCTACCCATTGTTTCCTTCCTTTTTCCTGTGTTCTGTAACTTTCTTCTAAAGCAGTTGTTTCCATATTTCTTAGATCAAGAATGCTGAGATGACCCCTCTTCATGTTTATCATTAATGCTGTTAGTATTGGTATTACTAAATGATTAAAGTCCTCTCAATTAGAGAGAATGGCCCAAATGAAAAGCTTTTCCTGGATTGCTTCCAGCAATTCAGTTTTCCTCTTTTGTTTTATACCAACCATGCAGATACATGTTTTGACTGGTTTAATATCTCTTTTGAAAACACAAACAAATATTTAAAAATATGACAACAAAAGTTGACATTAAGCAGCTAGAGAGCTGGGATAGACACCAGCTAATTGGAATTTCCTGCTGTTACTACATGCATTTCTAGCTTTAATCACTGTCACATTATTTTCTTATCCCAGATTGTCCTACATGGCATGATAGGAGCAGACACCTGACAGATCCTGAAGAAGCCTTTTAGAATAGACCAGACTTAAAAGATTTGTCTTTAAGGAGACAGCAATGATCACAAAAGCTATATACAGTTCCATGTATACATTTTTCCCAGGCACTCATAGCTATTGTCAACTTTAGGTATCATTCTGTTTTGAAATTTCCAACATGCCCACCTCTACAAGTCCTTTTCTCAAACATTCTTTACATGAAAATGCCAAAAATCATGCTTGAATTGAATCTGTTACCTTAACAGGAAACAATTTGGTACTTCCATAAGCAATAACTCTAAAATCTATCATGCCAAGAAATGACAGAAGCCACTTCTTAACTATGGAAAAGTGTCAGGGGTTTTTGTTAATGTTTCTTCTTTAAAGAAAAGATAACTCACATTTCCATCTGGATCCAATTCAGCTGTTGTGAAAGAGCAGCATCAGCATCCAGGACAGCAGATGCAGCAGAGTCAGAGTTCAGGTCCCAGTGCCATCCTGTTGTTTCTGCAAGAACAGGGCAAACGATCCTGGAAAAATACAGCAGGAGAGGTGTTACACTTGGCTCCAAAGCTCTCTCTTAAGTAATCACCGGGGGTGTTGACTTGCCTTTCTTGTATTTTGCATATTAAATATGATCTGTGATCCTGTTAGCACTTCGCATGTCACACCAAAACTTCACAGTAGAAAAAGACTGGGATGGAGATTCCTTAGCTGTGGTCCACAGCGCACTGGTGAGCTCACTGTGCCTGCAGTATGCTGGCTTTCGTCCTGGATGTCAGTTGAGAGGAACAGAGCCAAGGGAAGGAGAAGAGATGAGATAAACAGCAAAAGCAGAAACCATGGTCAACTTTTACAGGAAGGTCAATACCCATATTCCTCTAAAAACCTCTTAAAAAGAGGCACAGATGCTTTTTCTGTATGGGTTTCCATGTAATGTACAATTGCCACAGGGATGTTATACAATGACTTGGAGGATAAGTGCCTATGAGGCAGTTTCTTTATTGAGATGTGTAGCTCACTGTAGAAAAGCTCGAAAACACCTGTGGGTGTGGGAATAAGTTTCTACTCTTACTGGAATAAAATATCCCCTGGTCATTGCATTTCAAGATCCCACAGCACACATCTACTTCTCTCTCCTCCAAAGGATCCTTTCATTTTTTTCACTGACAAGATAATTTACCTGGCTTCTAGCAGAAGAAAAAGCATTAAACCACACAGTGGAGGTGTCCCATGATGAAGAGAGCTGAGTGGCATTAACAAAGTGAGGAAATTAAATGTGTGAAGTGCAAGATTATGCTAATCCTGAGATGCAGTGTTAGAATTGGCTTTTGATGCGTCAACGTATTTTCTTGGACCAGCATATCGAATCATATAATCATCATGGTTGGAAAAGACCTTCAAGATCAAGCCCAGCCATCAGCACCACACCACCATAACCTCTAGACCATCTCCTGAAGCACCACATCTACCTGTATTTTGAACAGCTCCAAGGACAGTGATTCCACTACCTCCCTGGGCAGCCTGTTCCAATGCTTCACCACTCTTTCAGTGAAGACATTCTTTCTAATATCCAATCTGAACCTCCCCTGATGCAACTTGAACCCATTCCCTCTTGCCCTGTCATTAGTTATTAGGGAAAAGAGGCCAACACCTACCTCACTACAACCTCCTTGAGGGGTAGATTTCTAGTGACTCCAGGGGCCTTTGGATGAAGCACCATGGATTAATAAAATGGCCTCTACCATTATAAAACACTGAGAAAATTAGTTCATTAAACCGTATCTACTTGTGCCACATTTTCTACCTTAGCTGTCTGTTTCAGGCTGATCTACTTGAAATAACTATTTCTTTCTGGAAGTTTAAAAGCTTGAGTCATTCAAGATTATGTAGTTGCAAGGAAAGCTCCTTTTCCACCTCCTCTCCTCGCCCCCATGTTATAGCACTGTGGAGGCCTTGTTCATGAAACTTCACTCCTTCCCTCCATTAGAACTTAAAATTTGACTGTAAAATGGCTTTTCAGGCAGATATGTGACTTTCACATCTTTGAAAGCCAGCATAAATGCATACAAATCTAGGTTTTGATGACAAAAATTTCCCAAGACACCTTTGGTACAAAGAATTTGCTAGCCCAGAGCTGACTAGAACCAACGCAGACCACAACCTGGCCAGTGCACAAACATCCAAAAGGTGCAAAACTCACCCTCACTTAGAACTGAGGGAAGGAAAATCAATGCTGGTTTAAGGAGAGTGAAACATATATCCACCTCTCCAACAGCGATGGGAAGAAACTTGGTGGTCAAAGATGGGTAAAAGACGGGTTGGCAACAGCTCTGCCCACACAGCTTTAAGTGACCGATCCACGCTGTCTTACAGGATGGCTATGGTCTAGAGTATTCTGCAGCATCCACCAAATATTCATTTTTCTGCACAGACTTTCACAGCCTTTCCTTCCTCCTGTGGCTTTTACTACCCGAGAAGGGAGAGAGGCGGAACAAAAAAGCTGCAAACCGAAGGGAGCGTGGGTGTGAGGGGGTTTATGTGTGCTTTAGTTTCAAAGCTTTGGCCTGAAAAGAGATATTTGTGTTAACAGACTACAAAAGATGGATGATTTGCTGTACTGAAAAAGTTAGAAACTCCTGCAACGTCAACACAGTTCATTGAAAGTTAAAAGGGGGGGGCGTGTTATTTTTAGGTGCTAAGTAATTCACATTTTGTGTTTAAAATAAAATATTCATCTGTATCGTTATGAGTCATCTTTGTTCAGATAGTTTACTAAAATATTCTCCTTATGTAATACTATAATCCAACATACCTGGGATCTCTATGCTAATATGAAGTTGGTGCACACCAGAAAGTCTGCATACATATTTGTGTTCTTAAGGCTAATAACGAAGCGAAACAATATTTTGGGTATAGTCACTATAAACAAGTTGTAAAAAGTTGACTTCTCTCCCTGTATTTTCAAACTATCTCTTTTTCTATTATTATTTTTCTTCTGCAGTTTATGTGCTGTACATCTGCAGCCAGGAACATGTGTTTCCAATTATCTGAGCTTTCCAAACCAGCTTTGCATTCGATAGCAACCTTTTTTTAAGGTACAGCTCCTCCTCCCACAGAAGTTAATATTCCTCTCCTTTTTTTGCCCAGCAAACAGCAGTGGCTCTTGATCTCAGGACCATTTTAAAAATCAGTCAGTTTGGAGGTCCCCCAAACAGGAACGTTATTATCTTCCAAACCTTGTTAGTTTTATGAAACAAAACCAAGCTTTCATACTGAATATGTATAAAGTGTTGAAGCAAGAGAGGGAAAAATTATGTTATCCAGCCCACAAATGACATTTTCTCTAGTTTCCTACACAGTGAAGAACCAATTTGACCACTAGACCCATAACGGTAGAAATGTTAGATGGCATCCCATCCCCACAAATCATGCTTAGACCTTACAGATCCCATCCCTGAACCATCTGTGCAGCCTGTGACCTGTAGTTTACCAGAGTCATGTGTTGTAAGGTCATAAATTGGGATTTTCCATGTTTGTACACAATAACTGAGGCAGAGTCACATTTGTATCTGTGTTGCTTTAGGGCTCAAGCTTGCACTTGATTTTTCTGTGCATAGTTCTGGGTCTCACCATTTAAGATGGATGTTAAGCTACAAGAACAAATCCAAAGGAAGGCAGCAAAGCTGGTGAAAGGCCAGGAAGTAATGTCCTATGAGTGGCTAAGGACTCTGGGTTTGTCTAGTTTGGAGAGCAGGTTGCTGAGAAGACACCTCATTGCAGTATATGAGGGGAGTGAGGTTAGTGAAAATCCCTGGGTCTTGTTCCAGGTTGGGATGAAGCCAAAATACTTGACAGCAGTTCAGAAGTCCCTTGGGGATGCCCAGTTTAAATGAAGTCTGGTGAGTTGACCAAGGCCAGCCTAAGAGCTTGAACTCAGCATTATCCATGCATCGGCTTAATGAATCTTCATTAACAAATCAATCTGCTTCTAGGACTGGAAAGGGATTGGATAGGGCAAGCCACACAAAACTTCATGGGCATCACTGGGGCAGAGCGTGTTCTGGGCCCCAGGCACCAGAAAGGCTGATCAGAAGGTGTTAAAGTGTTAGGAACAGGTTATAAACCCTTGGCCTTTAGTCACTGAATAACCAAAGACTGAATAGCAGATCCCTCATCTGACCTTCACATGAGGAAAAGTCACGATCCCACATTTGTATGAGAAGCACCACATGAACACAACTGAGTGGTTGCCCTGAGCACCAGGAGACACAAGTACCTCCTTCTGAAGCCCAAAGCTAGTGAGGCAATTTGTGCTGCAATTAAAAGGTGGGAAAGCAGGATGTTTAACTCAAGAAGAGTCATTCAGAAAGAGGATTAATTCATGTTTGTTGTCGTATGACCCTCCTCCACAGATGTGATTTGGAACCCTAAAACATATTCGTGGTCAGCAAAACACTGCAGCATTTGAAGCCGATGACAGCACAGCACAAGTGAGATATCCTGACTTAGACAGGATGAGTGCTTCACTTGTGGAGGTTCTCACAGCAAGTGAGAGTGGGCTGAAGGCAGCCACCACCTCCTGCAGAAGCGCTGAAGGAGCTGTGTTTCTCAACCCAGTTTCCTCAGCAGCAATTAAGGATTTGGATTTGGACCCCACATGTGTATACAGAATCACAGAATCACAAGGTTGGAAAAGACCTTTAAGATCATCAAGTCCAGATGTTCCCATCCTATGCTAAACCATATCCTTATGTACCTCATCTACCCTTTTTTAAACACACCCGGGAATGGTGACCGAACCCCCTCCCTGGGCAGCCTGTTCCAGGCCCTGACAACTCTTTCAGTGAAAAATTTTTTCCTGATATCTAATCTGACCCTGCCTTGGCACAACTTTGTGCCATTTCCCCTTGTCCTATCACCTGTCACCTGTCTGAAGAGACCATCACCCACCTCTCTACAATCTTCTTTCAGGTAGGCAGTGCATACACATAAAAATCTAATGACCTGAAGGATTACAGTTGTGGGGAAAGATCTGGCTTTGAGTTTCTCTTCGTTGTCATACACACGTTGCTGTGATGGTCACCTCCTATTTCCGAAACCTATAATTAGAATTAGAAATAGCCTATTTTTTTTTTTTTTCTTCTTCACAGTCGCCTTTCGTTTCCCAGACACCACTAAAGCTCCCTTGGCTGATAGCCCTGGTCTATGCTGTATACAAATACACAGTGCTTATAGCATATAAAGTTTGTAGCATTTATAGCAGTGTTGATTCTCACATGTCTATGACACATGGCACTCATCCATACTTTTAAATGTTCAACTCTTTGGTGATAAGGGATTGACAAGAAATTTAGCACTGTTTTGTATCTTTTCTTTTATGTATGCATCTAGCCTTAATTTGTAAAAAATGATTAAAGTTACTGCTCTTATGACTTCCAAAGACTTGGATCATGCAAACATCACATTTATTTAAAAAAAAACCAACAACCCATAATTGCTAAACCAGTCTGGTGATCATCTCAGGATTTGTCATAGTGTTTAGTAATATCTGGAAGTCACATGTTGTGTTTGTTATTTAAATTTTCTGCAACAAGCCAAATAGAATACACTGCAGAGGCATCTTTATCCCCCTTTTTTAGATAGGAATCTGAATCATAGAATCATAGAATGCTCTGGGTTGGAAGGGACCCCGAGGATCATAAAGCTCCAACCCCCCTGCCACAGGCAGGGACACCAACCTCAGGCCTGGATCTACACAAGGTTGCCCAGGGCCTCATCCAACCTGGCCTTGAACACTTCCAGGGATGGGGCATCCACCACCTCTCTGGGCAGCCTGTTCCAGGAAAAAGGCTTTAGTGTCAAAGGGAGAACAAGCCTGTCCAAGATGTCCCCCTAACCCAGCCCTTTCCACACAGCTGATGACCTGAAAACCTATGGAGAACGATGCAGAGAGACACTCAGAAAATAAAATGTCAAACTTTCCCCCACACAGAAGCATTTTCTTACTACTGGTGCTTATTGTCTATAGTGCAACTTCTAGTTGTCTCTTCAAGGTTACCTGGAGTTTCCACGTATTTCTGATAAATGACTGAACCAGCAGCTACACTCCCACCATGGGGATGTCTTTAGGTGACAGCTCATTTCCTTAGTGTCCTTTACTGGTTAATATTTTTATATAGCATATTCTGAGTATTTTCTTTTTAATGGTTTGAACTTTGTAGAGCCTTTGTTTTCCTCTTTTTTCATGTTACCATGGAAAAAAAATAATTGGGGAAGAAAAAGAGGACTATGAAAAAATTCCCCATTTTTTTCTTGCCATTTCAGTGAGGAATGATGAACGAAGGGGGAGGGGAGGGAAGAATCACAGATTCACAGAATCGTAGGGGTTGGAAGGGACCTCGAGAGATCATTGAGTCCAACCCCTCTGCCAAAGCAGGTTCCCTAGGGCAGATCACACAGGTAGGCATCCAGATGGGTCTTGAATATCTCTAGAGAAGGAGACTCCACACTCCCCTGGGCAGCCTGTCCCAGGGCTCTGTCACCCTCACTGTGAAAAAGTTCTTCCACATATCAGTGAGGAACTTCCTGTGCTCCAACTTGCAGCCATTGCCCCTTGTCCTGTCCTCACAGACCACTGAAAAGAGGCTGGCCATTTCCCCCTGTGTCCCACACCTCAGATATTTATAAACAGTAATCAGATCCCCCCGAGTCTTCTTTTCTCAAGGCTGAACAGTCCTCAGCTCACTCAGCCTTTCCTCATAGGGAAGATGCTCCAGGCGCTTAATCATCTTCTTAGCCCTCCACTGGACTCTTTCCAGGAGATCCCTGTCTTTTTTATACCAGGGATCCCAGAAATGGACACAATACTCCAGGTGGAGCCTGACCAGGGCAGAGAAGGTAGGGCTTTTTTTCTTCATTAACATTAACTAAAACTATAGAAACAGTTGAAAAGGCAAGGTGCATAGCCTCCCACACATTGGTACAGCCTGTAGTTACCACCAAGGGTCAAGTGCTTCTTGTCAAGGCAGTTTCTGATGCCTGGACCTTTTCCTAACGTCAAGAGGTGCTATTTGCTTAATAAATGTACAAACATGTCGTTAAACCTGTTAGAACACAGCTTCTGCTGTATTCCACTGAATGAACAGTGGGGAAAGTGGCAATGTTTCTTGGGTAATGTGAAAGCACAAGGTTTGCTGCTGGATGAAGTGCTTTTCCTAACGCAACATTGCCAGAAAGGATGCTGATCTCAAAAGTAAACCTCCTCAACTGCTCATTTGGGAAGGACTGGACTAGTAATAAAATTGGCAGGGATCTCCAAGCAAACATGTTCAAACCAAAAGCCAGTGCACAAAGAGATATGTTTTCCAGCGCAGCACGAAGCCTCTAAACCAGTTAATTACTGAAGTTTTGTGAGGAAAAATAGTGTTTATAGCTTATGGTTGGACGTGCCAGTGTTCATGGTTACTTTTGGTTAGTGTTTTCTGCTAATTTTCTTTAATGTTTGCTAAATTTTAGCACATGTTGATGTAAACCCAGATAGAGTCACAGTGTGAATGGGGAACTTTGTTTAAGCATGTCACAGTATTCCTCTGGCATCCTGTTTCTGGTAGCTACTGAGAGGTTTGGGATTGCTGAGCGCACGGGCCTAGCCATGTTCTAAAGGGAAAGCAAATTAGTTTCACATGAATATATTAAGTCTTTTTTTAATTTTCAAGGGTGTAAAGCCTCAGGGTGACGGAAGGGTGAAGAATGACAAAACTGGGACCCACGATTTATTTTTTCTCCGAATGTTTTCATTATTTGGTTGAATCCTTCTCTAAATCCAATAAGTGGGGCAGTGAAAATTAAAGAACTGATCTTCGTTTCAAATCTATGCTGGAAAAAAAGAATAAATTCCTAACTATTTCCAACGATAAGGCTTGTCATTGAAACATGAAAGATAACAGAGCTTGGGGCCTGGTAGGTTAATGATAACTCCTTCACGAGCATTTTGTTCACAATCTTAATTATAATTCCGTGCACCATATCTTTCACGTAGCTAAACCCTTTTAATCTTTAATGAACTGATTTGTCTTAATTCAGTAGCTACAGAGTTCTCTGTGGAAGAAGTGAGAGTTTTGTTAAGAGCTCCAGGACTGCAGAAAGTTACATCACAGCGGATACGGAGCTAGTGAGCAGAGAGCTCAGCTGCTGTGGGTACATTAAGGGTGGATGTGTTGGAAGGTTGGGGTTTCTTTTCAATTTAAAAGCAAACATCTTCACATCTGTCTTGAGTAAGGCCTTTTACTTTTTTCCTCAGGTGATAGGAGATTTTTTGCAGCTGCTGTGCCCTTTCAGGAATCTTTACCCACTGTTTAGCTTCAATAATTCTGCCAGACTGAGTTTGAAGTGTTCTCTCTACCCTGTTTCTGCTGAAATGTTTCTATAGGGTTTATTTTTCTCAGCTTTGCTATTCTACCCACCATGCTGTCCCTGCTTTCCCTTTTGCCAAGGCTGAAAAATAACACCTTTACATACTGCTTTTCAACTGAAATTCCCATCAAATGAAACTTTTCACAATAAGCACAACCTTGTTTCCAATTTTTAACTGGAAAACCAGAAGTACAACGCTTTTCGCGGTTCTGTATGGGAATTGTTGGAGCTGTGTGGATGGCATATACCAGTTATTCCCCCCCACCCACACCGCTGAAGCTTTTCTAGACAAAACCCAGTTTTGTAGCAAGCACTTGCTCTTCTACTACACAGCCTATTGAAGGTAGCTGAAGGACACTGGTCTTTTTAATTATTGCTTTATCCCCTCTCACCTTGACCTAACTCTGCCCTGGCAGGGAATGTTTGCCTACCTCTAACTGATTTACAGCAGATGTTAGTGGTAATAAATTATATCCCACTTCCCCCAGCTCTTTTTTTTTTCCTCAGAGCTGCTTGAACATTTTCAAATGAAAAGTCTCCTGATCTTAAGAAGGATCTTTTTCAGAATGCCTATTTTGAGGGTTTATGAATACTTTCTCTTTTTTTCCAGTTGTACAGAAAAGTGAACACTGCACTTCATTCTTTTCCTCTATTTTTGCTTTCCTTTCACTGCTGGAAGGAGTGGCACTGCAGGGAAAATATAAGAAATAGGGAGGTGAAGAAAAGCATGACAACAGAAGAACTTTATGGAAAAAAAAAGTGAATAACTGAAATAGCTCACTGGCAAAGCACATGGAACAAGAAGGAAAAAAACCATGACATGTTTTAATTTTTCCCTGTTTTTCCACCAGTTCCCTTCTGACATCATCAAGCAACCATTTGGTACTTGTTTCATGTAGCACGTGCTAGGCAAGGGGAATGACTTCATGCCTTTAAAGCAAAGTCTTTGTTCTACCAGCTCTTTGTACAGATGCTGCTGCCAGCACTCCAGCCACGCTTGTAGGGACCTATCTCCATCACTGGCCTCAGGCATCTTAAAAAGTAGTAGGAGAATGTCTGGGAATGTGAGGATGCAACCTGAAAGAGCTTTCCTGCTTTGGAACTGGGCTGGGGACCAGAGGAGATTTCCTGAGGCAAGGATGTCCCAAAAGCCCCGTCTTCCACCCCAGCTCTGCTCCCAGACAGCATCACTTGGCCAACACAAGCTGTATCAGTAGACCAGGCAGGATTTCCAAGCTTGGCTACTTCCATGGAATGCTGTAAAGGGTGTTGGTTTGCCAGAACTTCTGTCCTAGAAAGAAGAAGCACGCCGTAAATAGTAGATGGTGCTGAAGGAAGCCTTTCCTATAGTGTTCCTACTTTGTTCATGGTGGGTACCTTAATGATACAGGTTAATATTGCACGTGGGACTTGCATAAAGGCTATTTCAGATCCTTTAATTGCCCATGCTTTAAGCAAGGGCACCAGTTGGTGGATATTACCTCTGTGTCTAGTTCCTTCTGCCAGAAAATGGCAATGAGAAATTCAAGGTACTAATTTTTATTGCTATGAAGTCCTAGGAGAACCAAAAAATCTGAAGACATGGCATCTTCTTTCCAAGATGCTTTAGGCAGGACTGCTATGTTAAAAAAAAGAATTTTAAGAGAGAAGCAGCATTTTTGGAAGTGGGCCCTTGCCTTAGGAGCCTGTAACTCTGAAAACAGTGAAGTCTGCAATTGTCCTCCTACAGAAAACCCAGTGAAGTCCCCATTCTCCAAACACATGAGAGGCTTAATTGAGTGTGTGTGCTCGTAGTTCTATGGATTTCAATTGGACAGATCTCACGTAACCATCACTTAATTACAGCATGGGGGGGGACAAGGAGTCAGCTCTATGAAATGTTAGTGTTCTTTATTGCTATTGTAACTAAGAGTTTTACATTGTATTTTAACTACGATAGATCTAATAAAATAAATCAATTAGGAAGCCTCAAAGAAAAAAAAGAAAAAAAAAGTGATGCTGTTAATGATGGGGAGTAAACCACAAGACACAAAGAGGAAAGTCCAAAGACAAGCAACCAAATAGGTTTCAACTTTAGTAAGGACTGAGGACTTTGATCCTTGACTCTTTGACAAAATGGAACAAAAGCAGTTTTCAAATTCCCCTGTTCCTTTAAGAATGCACTCTTTCTAGTTTCTAAGGTGAGCACCTCCCCTCCTCCGCCAACCCTGCTGCACCAGCCCTGGACTGTATCATCACTGGTACCCTGTGAGTCTCCCACAGCCAGCCGTATAAATCTTGTGCTACAGCAAAAGAGAGGGGGAAAAAACCCCAAGGAAAACTACTTGGTCGGTGGCACGGTGGCATGCAGGCACATTTCCCTGCTCGCAACGCAGCAGCGTTTCCTTCCCAGAGGAAGAAAACCGTACACTTTTTAACTAAAGCATCGCTGTGCAGAGATAAAGTGAGGAAAATATCCTGGCCAGAGGAGCGCAGGGAAGGAGAGGGCAGGGTTGAATGTAGGGCTGTTGAATGCTGGGCTGTTGCTCAGAATTTGGAGCGCTCAGGCTTTGGAGCTTCCCCCTGGGAAGCTTGTATTTCCAGGCGTTGAGTATCTGATTTCAGCCTCAGCCACGGGCAGGCTAAGGGTTAACGGGAGGCGCAGCACGTTAACTGTATCTGTGGAGATTATGGCATGTTTATCCAGTGTTCAGATTTCCTGTCTGAGTGTTTGGATTTCCTGAAATCCCTTGCTATCAGCCCAAGTGCTGTCCACTGAGCAGACCTTTTTCTCTCCCTCTCTTTCCAACCTCCCCCCTCACCCCCCTTTTTTTTTTAAACTTTGCTCACATGGTAGGTTTTCCTTCCTGCTCTTTTTCCAGTTGTAGTGCCTGTGTCTCCTCACCGGTCAGGACATTTATGGATGCAGATCAACAGTCTTAGGCTCCAGAACTTTTGGGATTGCCGTCCATTGGATTTTCATTATTATTATTATTATTACTACTTTATTTTATTTCACTTTCTTTTATTTTTGGGGGGCAAGAAAACCTGAAGAAACATGCTCTTTTTCAGCTGCCCATGGGAGAGAATGATTTTAGTCTGAGATGGAATAATGGCCTTAGGTTTGAGGACCAAATCTGGAATGGGAATTCAGACTGCACGCATCCTGGTGAGTTACAGCGCGCTGGGGCTGAGCACGGTTGGTACCGATCAGTTCTGAGACGGGGACAAAGGCTGAGCACGTTTATTCACTGTGGCTGCTGAGCAAACTGCAATAAGCAGATGGGTGAAGCTGAAGGTAGAACTTTTTTTTCCAAAAAAAAAAAAAAAAAGCAATTGAGGTCCATTTTTAATTCCTAAAAAAAAAAATACATGCTGCTCTACAGCCCAGGTAATGTCTAGGTAAAGTTTGCTGTAGGAAAATGTATAAGGCCAGGTTCTGCATGCCCTTACTCGTGTAAGGAACTTTTACTCACACAAACAACCTCAATGACTTTAAGAAAAAGCTCACATAAGAACAGACTTGCAGAATGGGGCCCACATTGAGTAAATCGCAATGTCTCAATCTTAGCTAAAACTACTCTTCAAAGAAAAAAACCAAGCTTTTTATGAGTGTTTGTTGCATTTCATTGGCCTTTTATGTTTTACTGTTGATCTAGACTTACAGTTTTAAGAAGAATCCATGTGGCAACTATTTCTCCTATTGTCTCTTAAATAAAGTTTGCAGTAGGAGTGAAAAACGTATTTCATGCAGCAAAGTTCCGGGAGGCCAGAAAAGGGCTTTCTGTTGTTGGAGGGAAAATGCTGAGTGCTACGCTGCTCTGAATGAACTGGAAAGCTGCAGTCAGACATGAAGCTCAGCTGAGGTCTTAGCTTCATTTTTAGATGTGAGAGTCCGTGATGGCATTGCTAGTCTTAAGTGTTTTTAGTTAAACTGCAGTCACTCACAAGTGCAACGAGTTGAGCAGTCTCAAAATCAGTGACTCGGCGCTTGAAAATAAAAAAAATTATGTTTTTTCATTCCTCTTTGAAGTATATTTCAGTGCTGGCACCCATGGAAGTGGTGTTGGAGTAAGATGTAGAAGATGAAGCATCACCACTGTTGCAACTTTTGTTCTGTCCCATAGCTGGAGGCTGTGACTGCACTGAACATTCCTGAGCTTCTCCTTGGAGTTGCTCCAAGGATTGGGTTCCCTAATTTGAGCAGAAAAAAAAAGCATGATTCAGAAATTGCTTAGATGTTAGGGAACATCTAGAGGGAAAAGAGCTTTCTATAGTAATTTTACTTTACCCCCGATTTTCATTAGACTATTGAAAATGTCCTGAATCTGAGTGTATAGTACTGCATGTCAATCAACAGACTTTAACTTTTAGAGTCTTGGGGTTTTGCTGGAGAGAATACTTTCCTTTTTTAGACCAGTAAAGGGAAAAAGACCTTTTCCAAAATCTTTTCAGAGCTGCCAAATCTGAAGTTTTAAACTAATTGCCTGGTGTGCCAGCTTCCCTCACAACCCCTTGAATGTGATCCTGCTGCTCGTCTTCAAGGTTTTCTTTGGTATAACTGAAAGGTTGATGTGAGACCAGCCTGATCAAACTCATGTCTTTTCTGCCTGCAAGCTTTCAGGGATTCAGTTTTAATGACTAACATGGGGAAATGCTGAAAGTGATGGTATTTTATGCACTGAAATGTTGGATTTAGACTAGATATAAGGAAGCAATTTTTCACTGTGGGGGTGGTGAGACACTGGAACAGGTTGCCCAGGGAAGTTGTGGGTGTTTTACTCCCTGAAAGTATTCAAGGGTGGGCTGGATGTTGCTTTGGGAGGTTTAGTGGGAGGTGTCCTCGCCCATGGCAGGGAGCTGGAACTAGATATCTTTAAGGACCCTTCCAACCCAAACCATTCTGTGATGCTCGCTGTGATTATTGGCTGTCTTCATAGGTTTGTATTTTCATTGTATGGGACTAACCCCTCAAAAATGAAAGGACAAGAAACCCCTCATCTAAATTAGCTTGGACCCTGGTGCCCTGTCTTGAAGTTACATACAGTTTGGTGGTCTGCAGCCAGAGCTGCCATTAAACTGGCTGTAGCAGAAAGGCAATTCTCTCAAAGCTGGCAGAAGAGCTGAAAATGTCCCCAGGGATCAGTGGACCACAGAAAATACTAAGTACAGATAAGAACTCAGAGGAAATACAAAGACATGTCTAGGTGTACCCAAATCTCCTAACTTTAGCAATTTTTTTGGCTTCCCAATGATCAGTGTGCTTGGGACTGGGACAGTTTGGGGCTTTTTTTCCCCCTTTTTTGCACAACTGAGAAATTTCTGGTCTCAGCCTGGTTGGAAATGCTGTGGGAATAGTTTTTCTGGTTGTATTTTGGTATTTCCTCTTCTGCTCACACCCAGACCGGGAAGTGCAGGAGCACAACCTTCAACTCATTGTGTACATGTTTCTTTTTATAAACCTGAATTCTCTTCCCTAGCCTTTTTTTTTTGTTTGTTTAAACCCTGATAGCCCTCCCATAAGTGTAAAGTTCCATCTGATTTGGAAGGTGGGAAATTCTTATACCCCTTCAAATAACTGTATCTAAATAATAACTGTAACTAAATAGTTCCTTAATAAGGGATTATCACATTAGTTTAGAGTTATCTAAGTGCAAGTGTTCCCAACTCAGCTACCCACTGCCAGTAATGTTAATGCACTGGTATCCCTCAGTAGCTGTTTCTGCTGGCACTTCCTCCAGTACCTTCAGCAGCACGAGGACTAGCTGGCCACTAAGACATTTGTACTCAGTTCCCCATGAAGAAATCCTGCAAAAGATCTTTTCTTTCCGTAGCCAACTGCACCATTAAACTCTCTAAGCTTAGACACATCGTGCTTTAATGTTCTTCCCCTCCCTCCTTTTCCGTTTCTGCACCATTGAGGAGGTTCAACTCATGCGCCCTCGCTCCATGTGTCGAACTCATTCACCATCACGGCTGCCAGTCCTCCTGCCTTTCTTGCTGTTGTTGGCAAGTGCAGATAAACAGTTTTGACAGGCATAGAGTCCTGCAGAGCTAACTTCATACGCACAGCGATGTTTCTCTTCTCAGATGATAAATGGACCAGAGGAACTAAACCACTTTCATCAAAGCTCTTCCCCACATCCAAAGCTTTTAACCCCTCCTTTGCACGCTATTTTCTACAAAAAGGGCAATTTTGTTTCATACCTGGGCCAAGTACACCACACTTGGTATCCAGCTGCTCCCTCAAGACTCTTCAAGCCACCTTGTAGACCCTTTAATCCACCATTTTATAAATGAAAATAAATTTAAGGTGGAGCTTAAAGTTGGCCCATGATCAAATAATTATCTGTATCACCACTTGGGTCCACTCTCATGAGAGCTACAAGAACAGCTATGCCGATCATGTTTGGAAACAGTTCCCATGTAGGATTGGGTTTGTAAGACAATTTTCTCTTCAGTGGCTTCAGAGTCCTCAAATGGAAATGTAAGTAAATGGAAGTTAATTTACTTCACTAAAAAAACTCTGTATTTTAAGAGAATTTAAGTAGAGTCAATGGAATTACTGAGGGTTTTCAAGATCTGGGCTTATTTTAGAGTGTTTAGGTTGTTGTTGCTCTAAGTCTCTCACCTGGGCTTTGGGGAGCTGCAGTGCTTCAAAGAGAGGGCATGAAGTGGGGGAGGGAAAAACTGTATGGTTCATTATTTCAGATGCTGATTAGCAGCAGGGCTCAGCCTGGATCATGCACTGCTCTCTTCCCATGCAGTACCCAGGAGACAAGCTCCATCCATGCTGAACGGGCGTGTAGTGAAGCTCCTTGCTTGGTACCCCCCGCCCCATACCCCAAAGCTGGGTTCAACCCCTCCCTGGGAGGCAATGATGCTTTTCATGTATCCTCCTCTATCTCGGCTGGAGTTAACGAAATCCATCTGCCTCTGTGAGTCAGCAGAAAAGCATTCGGCTTTTATAAGAGTTAAGGGACATGGGATAGGGCAATGTCAAAGCGCAGAAGTCTTCCTCCAGCTTGGCATTTGCACAGCACGAATGGAGCGAAGGTCACGTTTTCAGTTCCCATTCACCAGACAAGCTGATTTACACCAGAGGAGGACTTGGCCCATGGTGTACACGACCATGGCTGTCGAACAAACCTCCTTTCATCATCAGTAAATGCAAACAAATGTGCAAACGGCAACAACCAGCGTGCACTGCGACGCTGTGGCTGCTAGCAGTTCGGAAAAGTCAAGAGAAAACTCTTTTCTTCTCATCAAAAGCAAAATGAGGAAGCTTCCCCCCCTCCCTTTCCGTCCCCACTGCTGCCACCCTGGCTCGAGCAAGTTGATCCGTAGGTATTTGTGTGGGGGTTTGTTCTCAGTGGTTAACCACATAACAATTTGAAGCATGTGGCTAACTCTAAAGAAACTGCCTTTAAACATTTGCAGACTGTAGTTGCACTAGGAAGAGCGGAGCCACGGCCAGGGGCTGCTGGCTGCCCCAGGAGCTGGGGCAGGAAGCCCTGAACATCCCACAGCAAGGTCCTGAGAAAGGAAGAAAACATTATTTTATCTCTAGGAGCTTCTCTTCTTGACGATGCTCTTGCAGCCAGGGCCAGATGTTCCCCACCTCCTGGTTTGTGTCTTTATTTGGTTTGTCAGGGTGAAACACCCGTCAGGAAATAAAACAGAAAGAAAAGGGGTGGTAATGAGGGGGAGGGCGTTTCGGCATGCAGCTTTCATAAATAAAGCTAGAGGAGAAATAACAAACAAATTGGAGAAGCTTTGCCGCAAAGCTGAGCATGCCTGAGACTGTCGGGAGATCCCCAGGGGAAGCAGTGAAAGGTGAGCAGCACCAGGCTGCAGAGCCAGGATGGAGGAAGGGTGGCAAGGGGAAACCCTGGCTCAGGGTGGTAAGATGTCCCAGGAGTGTTCTTCTATCCCTCAAAACCTGAATTTGTCAGGCAGGGGGGAAAGGATGGAGCGGGGGTTTTGTGTGCAAACGAGAGATGAACAGTTGTGCTTGTAGGCATAAAGATCCCAGCACCTGCGTGGTACTGCAGTGATCATCATCACAGAGCCATGGGGCTTTAGTAACATCCAGTTTTAAAGAATTTGAGCTTGAAGAAACCGATAAAACTGAAGATTGCAACATTTCCCCATGGGAGGAGACTCCTCTGAGACATTCTTCAAGTGGTTTGTGACTCCCAAAGGTCACAAGCTTTTAATTTCCATCAATTTCCAGTACATCCTCAGTCTGTGATTAGGAGAGCCTCTGCTTGGCTACAAACAGGCAAGCTCCTAAGTCATTGCACAAATAAAATACTGCAATTAAGCTTCTTTGCCCAGCTGCAAACCTCATTTGTAGTTTATTGGGTGAAAATCTGGTCAGGAAAAGATCAGGTTAGAGACCATCCAAGGAACCTGAATGTGCACAAGCCCATGGGACCTGACAAGATGCATCCACAGGTCCTGAAGGAACTGGCAGATGAAGTGGCTAAGCCACCGTCCATCATATTTGAGACATCGTGGCAGTCTGGTGAAGTTCCCACTGACTGGGAAAGGGGAGACACAGCTCCCATTTTTAAACAGGAGAAAAGGGAAGACCTAGGGAACTACAGACAGGTCAGTCTTATGTCTGTGCCTGTCAAGATCCTGGAGCAGATCCTTCTGGAAACTATGCTTAGGCTAATGGAAAATAAGGACATGTTTGGTGACAGCCAACATGGCTTCCCTAAGGGCAAACTGTGCTGGACAGATTTGGTGACGTTCTACAGTGGAGTTACAGTGCTGGTAGATAAGGGAAGGGCAACTGATGTCATCTGTCTGGACATGTGCAAGGCATTTGACATTGTCCTGCAGATTATCCTTGTCTCTAAATTGGAGAGACATTAATTTGACAGATGGACCACTTGGTAAATAATGAATTGGCATTGAGTCACACTCAAAGAGTTGCAATCAATGTCTCAATGTCCAAGTAGAAACCAGTGATGAGTGGTGTTCCTCAGGGGTTGGTACTGGGACCAGCACTGTTTCGTATCTTTCTCTGAGACATGGACAGTGGGGTCAAGTGCAGAGTCTGGAAATAAGTTGATGACACCACCAGTGCAGTGCAGTCAACACACTGGAGGAAAGGGATAATACCCAGAGGGACCCTGACAGGCTTAGAGAGGTGGGCCAAGGTAAACCACATGAAGTTCAACAAGGTCAAGTGTAAGGTCCTACACGTGGGTCACGGTGATCCCAAGCACAATTAGAGGCTGGGTGGAGAATGGATTGAGAGCAGCCCTGAGGAGAAGGACCTGGGGCTGTTGGTGGGTGAAAAGCTCAATATGACCTGGTAATGTGCACTTGCAGTCCAGAAAGCCAACTGTATCCTGGGTTACATCAAGAGCAGTGTGATCAGCAGTTCAAGGTGATTCTGCCCTTCTACTCTGTACCCAGAGTACTGTGTCCAGCTCTGGGGTCCCCAGTACAAGAAAGACTTGTGGCTGTTGGACTGAGTTCAGAGGAGGCCACAAAGATTACCTAAGGGCTGGAGCACCACTCCTATAAAGACAGGCTGTGAGAGCTGGGCTTGTTCAACCTGGAGAAGGGAATGGTCTGGGGAGACCTTATAGTGGCCTTCCAGTACCTGAAGGTGCCTACTGAAAATATGTAGAGGGATTTTTTGCAAGGGCATGGAGTGATAGGAAAAGGGATAACGATTTTAACTAAAAGCAGGAAGATTCAGATTATATATAAGGAAAAAAATTCTTTACTTTGAGGGTGGGAAGGCACTGGAACAGGTTGCCCAAAGAAGTTGCAGTCCCTTCCAATCCAAACCAATCTATGATTCTACGAACATACCCTACCTGTACAATCACCAGAATGGCCCCTGATCCAGTAAAGTAAATGACTTCCAGAGTGTGGCCTTCAGGTTCAAAATTCTACTTTGGAGAAAGGGCAAATAAGGCTTTGCCAAGTCTTCTCTCTTGGTTACACACCTGGAGCTGTGGCCTTCTGGCATGGGGATGGACTTTGGCTGCAGCTAGAAACAGAACTCTGCCTCAGGTCCTGGGAGGATCTGCAACCACATGCATTGTTCCATATCTGTTCTCCAGCCTGTGCAGAACAGAAATCAGTTTCCAGTTAGTGCCTGAATACCTGCCCAGGGTATCTGCCTTCCAGCACTGAATTATGTGACTACAGACAAGTCACTGCATGGCACTACCCAGATCAGCAGCAGGAGAAGCATGGCTGACTCTCCTTTTCTTCTTGTTCATTCCTGGATTTGAGAGCATGTAAGTGGGAAATGCAGAGCACATGGTTGATGTGCTCCTCAAAACCACTAGGGCAAGAAGAGGGAGATATCTGCTGCCAAGGCTGGTGCAGCTGCATTCCCTTTTTATAACACTTGGCCAAAGGCAGAGAAAGCAATTTTGTTCTGTCCAGAACTGCCAGCCAAGAGGCAGCAAGACATTTCAGGCACCAAGACAATAACTATCTAGACTCAGAATGACACCAAGCCCTTACCATGATACTATGGTGCTGTAGAATGTAAAACCACTTCAGCCAGCACTTCAGGTTTCTCTCTCCAGCAGCGGCTGACATATGTATAGGATGGAACAGCTGAACAGGGAGGATGTGTAGCTGGATTTTCCCAGATTACAATAGCAGCTTTCCAGGATCTCACCTGAAGGACTTTCCATGTCAAACCTCATACTCAGGGTGTATTTGTCTTGCAGATACTCACAACAAGGATTTGTAGGCTTTTTTCGATTTAAATTGACAGAAATGTTAAGCATCCATTAAAAAAAAAAAAAAAAGGAAGCTTATATGGGTACAACAAATTGGTAGACAAAAATGGGTAGGCAAATTAATGGAAGAAATTTTGTCCTGAATTTAGAGCTATTAAATCACTACCAACTAGTCTCCTACCTGATTTATAATAGTGCTACAAGCTGAATTCAGTGGAAATATTCCAGATTTATTTGTGGGTAAATAAAATCCATGCCAGCACCATGGAACTCATCTGTTCATTTTATCTAATTTAGTGTTGAACTGTATTGCTACTTCCCTTCTGTGCTCAAATCGAAGTGGTTCATTAGTGACCCAAATTCATATGCTTACTGATGTAATCATTTACCTAACAGTGTATTTCTTGGAAAATGGGTAAGACTGTATTTTCGGATGATGTGGGGCATGGGATCCATCCACCTGATCAGAGGCAGGTTGTAGTGCACATCACTTACTAATTATTTCAGCAGGTGTCCTTTTATTTCTGTTCATAATTAGTAGCTGAGTACTTAGTAAAGCTTGTCAGGATCAGAAATTTCTACAATTCAGTGGTTATCTATATTCATGAACAAAGAGGAACTCTACCTTGGTAGAATAATTCCTGAGTATATTTTATTAAAACTAATGGGTACCATAATTCTACATTAAATGTAGAGCTTTAAAATTATTATCAACCAGCAGGGTATAATTTTGATCTTACACTTGTCTTAAATTAATGTCACAATCTGACTCCAGATTTAATCAGTGGTAAAATAGTCTTACTCAAAATCCTGGAACTTGTGGGTCATTTAAACTTCATAATTTTTATTTTCTGTGTTTATGAAGTGTGGTTGAGAAGGAGCTATCACATTCACATGTTGACCAGAATGGGTTTAGAAATCTACTTCTGACCCAAGCTGATCTGCAGCTGGTATTTGTTCTCACCACCTAGACATACAAATGGGATTTGGCTCAACTGAAATAAATTTCCTTACCATAGAGAATATTAAAGGGCATCAGTAGAAGGATAAAAAGTGACTGTAAGTTACATTTTGTTCCTCTATGCTGGAGCCATACAACAGCCTACCTGACACCCTGTCTGAATTAAAGAAATTGCTTGACTACTGAGATTTACATTTTTCTCCCTAGAGTTCAAGCAGTCGCGTGACCCTGCACCCCTCCCCCCGCCCCCAGTAGAGTGGTTTATACATATATACACATGGTATATCATAAACCCCCATGCTTCGTCCCTTCCATTGCCTTCAAACACAGAGAACAGACTAGCTTTAAGGTTCCTCTTCAGCCAGAAGCCTCCTTGCCCCACAGATCACTTCTAAAACTAATTCTGCCTTTTTAAGACTGTTTCACTTCCCAAACAGCCTGAAGACTGTAAGCATCTGCTTCTCAAGGCTGGGATCTGCAATAGGTCCATGTCCGGTGAGTCATATTGGCAGTTTCCTAAGCAAAGCCCCCCAGTCAATACAACTGGTGAGACAGACTTACAAGTAAACTCCTACAAGGGAGTTGCGCCATTAGACAGATCAGGCACAAGAGGGAACATGACCCCATCCAGTGAGACCGGGTTGAGACTGACCCTAAGGAAAGAAAGGAGCCTTAGACAAGACTTTTTCATTATTCTGGAGGATACCTTATCATTTAAAGGAATGTTATTTGTGTTGCGATTTACTACCTGGGAAAAAAACCCAAAAATTTATATTATGGAAATTTAGATCATTTAAATGGAATTTCAAGAATGTATTAGTGAGAACTCTACAATATTCATAGCCTGGTCTCTAGGAATGAGGCTGAGGTAACTGCACTGTGTGTGCATGCATGTCCCCCAAGACATGCATGACACGCCCCCCCAAAATGGAGGAACAGAGGTCTCAAGTGTTCCTATGCATTTTGTAAAAACAGATGGCTAGAAGAAAAAAAACACAACTTGTAACCTCTTGAGTACCTTCTCCTCAAGGGAAAAACCACTACTACTGTGAGAAGAAAAGAGCATTTCCACGGGAGTGCAGCACTGTGCTCACCACAGCCTGGGGAAAGAGCTTCCACAGGCATTTTCCCTCCAGGGCACCTGTGTAGGGCTTCAGCCCTCCCAAGTCCTCCTGGCGCCACACAAACCTGCATGTGCCATCATGGCTCTAGGAGCAGTGACACTTAAGTGAAAGGCACCTGTTGTTATTTACCCAGTACTTAAATTCTCTCTTCTTGGGAGAAATACCTTCTTGCAATACCACAGGCCATTAAACCCCCACGTTAATCTGAAAAGCATTTCCTGAGGATAATAATATCCTGAAATCAGTTTTGCTTGAATTCTAGTGCTGGCTGCTGGCAGAGTCACAGCATTTTGCTTAGACAAGCAAAACCAGGAGAGGACCCTGATTGTTAAAGCTGGCCATTGTAAATAAAAGCTTAAATCCATTTTTTAAATTTTTTTATTTTTTAAACAAAAACTTAAATCTTCTGTATCATGAAAAGTGTGGCCAGCAGGTCAAGGGAGGTTCTCCTCCACATCTACTCTGCCCTGGTGTGGCCTCATCTGGAATATTTTGTGCAGTTATTGGGTCCCCGGTTCCAGAAAGACAGGGAGCTACTGGAGAGGGTACAAGAAAGGGCTATGAAGATGATTAGGGGCTAGAATGTCTCTCTCACAAAGAGAGGCTAAGAGACTTTGGACTTTTTAGCCTAGAGAAGACTGAGCAGAGATCTTATCAATACTTATAAAATACTTGAGGGATGGGTGTCAGGAGGATGGGGTCAGTCTTTTTTCAGTGGTGCCCAGTGACAGGACCAGAGGCAATGGACATAAACTGGAATATAGGAAGTTCCACCTAAACATCAGGAGGAAGTTCTTTACTGTGGGACACGCTGCCCAGAGAGGTTGTGGAGTCTCCTTCTCTGGAGATATTCAAAACCTGCCTGGATGTTGTCCTGAGCAGCCTGCTCTAGGTGATCCTGCTCTGGCAGGGGGGTTGGTGAGGGCCCTTCCAACCCCTACCCTTCTGTGATTCTGTAATTTTCAAAAGCTGGTTGCCTAATATTCAGAGTCTTAGCACATACCAAAGTCCTGGATAAATTATTTCAATGACCTTTTGAAAGAGAGGTCAATTATTTCTGTCCCTTAATTAGGGTTTCTGCAGACAGGAGTTCGGCACTTCCTCTTAAGTTTCCCAGTGCAGGACAATCAATCTCAATCCTTAGCTGTGGAACATTTGTTTTTATAATTCAAGGCCCTTTCTAAATAGAAATCATCAGCTGGCTCAGACTGTGGAAGACAAGTCAATTTGCATCTTGGCGAGAGGCACTGCTCTCCCTCCAGAACAGGAACTTAAACGGGAAAGAAACTCAGATCCCCAGAAAGTACCACTCAGGGCTCTTGCTCCTTAGCACCTCCAGCCGTCTGCAACATCTATTAGCTTACCAGGTTTAACAGGAGATGAGTGGTGGTCACAAACACCAGAAATTAACAGTCCCATCCAGCTCCTACTCCAGCTGCAGACTGAACAGGCTTCGCTCTGGTTCCCACAGACACAACCCAAGGGAGGAGGGAGGACCACAGTGACCACGTAGCATCTGCATGAACACTGGCAACACCCTCTGGTTTCAGCAGTAGTTATCACAAGAAAATATGTTTCTGCTTTGTCCTTTCCTGTGCATGACAAAAACAAACAAGATATTTGTTTCCCAAAAAGGAAATAGGTTTATTCTGGAATGCACTGGGCAGATCAGGTTCTTCTAAGTACTGAAGGATACATATGTGGGATTTCAACATTTTTAAGCCCTCCCAGGATATTCATGCAATATTAACCATGTCAGCTACTGCACTGGATTTCCAGCAAAGAGCAGACCTGAAGTAAAGTAAACCTGGCCTCATTTGTGCTGTTAACGTAGTCCTCCTTAGGAGCAGAAGCTATCTGCAAGATCATAATTTCCCTCACAGACACTATTTTTAATTGGGGAAGAGTTGTCTCAAAGGAGTAATAGTCTTACTTCTGTTTACATCTGCACAGTATTTTCCTGATCAGGAGGAGATCAAGAGAAAGAGGATCTGAGCAAATGCTTCTCTAAGTAATAATGAACAGAGAGCTGTGCAGTAAATCATAGTGTGCAATAAAACAAAACAAAACAAAAAAAACCCCAAACCAAACCAACCAAAAACCAAAACAAACCAAACAAAAAAAATTTGGCAGGAGATTAATGACTGGAATGGGACTTACTGAATTAAATTGGATCAGATGTTCCCTGGGGAAAAAAAAATAAAAATCTGTGTTAAATTCACAATGTTCTATGGTTTTGGTTTTGTTTTCAAAAAGAAAGATTTAACTTCATTGTTTTGTAACTACTAACCATTTCTAGGCCTTGCAGAAGTGGTCTTGGGAGTCTGCATGAGTGGATTGGTGGTGGCTGGAAATCCTGGAGGGAATTGATCATGGAGCCTCCCCAGCACACAATGCCACCAACTGCTCAAGTGTTACAAGGGGCACTGTATTTTTACAGGATATGAAGGGTTAACTTTAATTTCCACTTCCAGGGGCGATCCATGATTACAGGTCTGCTACAGAGAGATACTCCTGAATTCTCTATTTTTTTGAGAGCAAAGCCCAGTTGCACCTCTCAAGTTCCTTGTTAGGTGGTTTAGGTGCCTCCTTCTTACCATGTCATCTCCTGTGAACCTACTTTTAAGTGTCCAGTGCCTTCCAGATGTTGGCTAAAGAAACCTATGGGCTGCTGACTCAGGCTCTTGAATTTCCAAAGGGACTAAGGCACCCAAAACCTATACTTGGCTTTGTATTTCAGTGCCAGATTTGCTTGTGACTCCAACTGCAAGCAGCAAAACTTTTGCACTTCAAGCACTCTTCACTGAAGAAACTGACTTAACCAATGACGGGGACTAACGTTTCCCATTGGTGTTGGTGTTTTTTTAATCAGAGATGCCTCTTGATCAGTTCATTAATACATCAGAGGAAGGAAACCAAAGTCACATAAATTACCACTGACAGTACCAAAACTTGTGCCCCTTTTAGTTAATTTTATCTGCTGAACTTGAAGTGAAACAGATCCCTAACATAGGAGATAAAAAGGTCTGCCTTGGTAGGTGCGATGCTGAAAGTAGCACACACACCTACCTTCTCGCCTGCTCTCAGGCACCTGGCAGCTCCGCAGCCATGGGTTTGGTGACTTTCCCTTATTAACTCAGTTTCCGTAGGCTTTTGTAAATAATGGACTTAACAACAGCAGCCTAGAGCCAGAAGAAGAGCAAGGGTACATTATTAAAACCCAGAATGCAATACCATTTTAAAATTCATCAAAGTGCTCAGAACAAATTCTCCAGAGATTGGGGGCTTAGTCATCCCAGGTTTCTCCAGCTCATTTAGATAATTGCCTCTTGAAATAGTTGTCTTTCTTCTTTTTTTTTTCCTTCTCTTTTTTTAACACTGGCACTTGGCAAGTATTCACTGAGCAGTTAGCTCAGCTCCACAGCTGCAGAAGGACAGAAGAAACCTCAAGATTCCTACTATGCACATCTCTCCCACCATGCACTTTCTGTAATGTGAGATAACCACATCTGAGTGCTTCCAGTCATTTCACTGTCACTTGCTGAGATATTAGCAACTTATTATCCAGTTTAACTAATTAATGCATCAGTAAAAATTAATTTATGTGAAATTCATTAAATAATAGGACATGTTTAGAGGATGTAATGTGTTAGATCTTCAGTATCTTTAACTGCCATCAGGACCTGGAGAAAGTCTCAGTGCTTTCCTACTCTCTTGAAAACTATATGGTCTGATTGCTTCTGTCTCAGCATAAAGTCATGCTGTCACCAAGAAAGGCAGTCCAAGTACCATCACGTGAGCTTCATCAGGAAACTGATGCAAATGAAACTGAAAAAAAAAGGTTATATTTCAGCTGCATCATTCTTCTCTTGGTATAAATATAAAACATACTGCATTTTATTGTATTTTATTTGTGTAACTACTTCTATTCAATAAAATCTAAAGATCATTGCAACTTCCCATTAGATTGTCAGTGAAATGTATGTCAGCATACATGGTACCACGTACCACGGATGGTGCTCTACTAGTGCATGGTGGAATTTTCTGGTTTCATCACAGGTTTCATTTTTCTCATTTTCTTTTCTTCCTTCTGGTTCCTTTTCTTGAATGTACAATTAGAAGTAGGTTCTTGCATAAGTCCTGTCGCAGTCCATGAAGCATCTTTGGAGTAGGTGTTTCTACCTCTGGACTTGGAACCCTACTCTCTTTTACTCTGTAGAATGAACAAGACAGTTCACGCTGTGATTCATCTCACCTTTGTAGACATCTACTTTAGTATCTTGCCTTTAAATATCTACTTTTGTAGGATGAGGTGAGCTGCAACCTAGTTTCAGTTGTCCATTTTGACTGTATCATCAGTAATGATAAAGGGAGCCTGGGTTGAACAGCACAGGCAAAGGCACTTTGTCAGCTACACCTAACTTCCACAGTCTAAAAGTTGAGTCAGAGCAGCTCACTAAAGTGGATGTAAAGAATCCCATTTACATGGACTGAGTTGGATTGTTTTAAAGGCGCTTTTCTGTCACTTACTTTGAGTTGATCTCAGTTTTCTATATAGAGAGCCCATATGCTTTCAAAGAGCATGCTCATGGGTCTGGGCATGCCTCACTGTAGGGGCAGATACAGGGGAAGGACAAAAGAGAGAACACTTAGGAACATAGAATCATAGAATTGTAGGGGTTGGAAGGGACCTCGAGAGATCATCGGGTCCAACCCCCCTGCCAAAGCAGCTCCCTAGGACATATCACTCAGATAGGCGTCCAGACGGGTCTTGAATACCTCCAGAGAAGGAGACTCCACCACCTCCCTGGGCAGCCTATTCCAGTGCTCTGTCACCCTCACTGTGAAAAAGTTCTTCCGCATGTTGGTGCGGAACTTCCTATGCTCCAACTTGCAGCCATTCCCCCTTGATCTATCCCCACAGACCACTGAAAAGGGGCTGGCTGATTCCCCCTGCATCCCCTGCTTCATATAATTATAGACATTAATTTGGTCCCCCCTTAGTCTTCTCTTCTCAAGGCTGAAGAGTCCCAACTTACTCAGCCTATCCTGATAGGGGAGATGCTCCAGGCCCCTAATCATCTTTTTAGCCCTTCTTTGGACTCTCTCCAGGAGATCCCTATCCTTTTTAAACCAAGGAGCCCAGAACTGGACACAGTACTCCAGGTGGGGCCTGACCAGGGCAGAGTAGAGGGGGAGGATCACCTCCTTTGACCTGCTGGCTACATCTTTGTGTGCCCTGTATTTCAGGATATTCTTTAGAGATGCTTTGATAGTTCTGAAGGACAGGATGGCTAGGAGTATTGTAGCAGTTAAAATACATGACATACTCACGAGGCTCCTAAGTGGAGTGGTTCTGCTTGGCACACACTGAAGGCACAGAAACCACAGCACTCTGAAGGGCAGAGTGGTACCAAGACAAGAAGGGTGGCACCACAGAGTCATCCTTGTGATCAAAGATTGCCTCTGTACTTGAAGAACCCCAGACTGAAGATGAGCACATCAGGCTGTGGTTTGTGACAGAGGCCAGGCTTCGATCATAAAGATATATAGTCATCCTACAAATATATGTATGAGATGCACTTACTAACTTCTCTGAGGATGTTTGGACTCAAGGACAATGCAGGACCTTATTAGTGTCTGGCTTATCAATGAGGGCTAGAAGCAGGTGTGTCACTTGCTTTGCTTTTGTCCTGCCAGCAGAGTAGAAAAGCTGTTATGGGAAGGACATTGAAACTTTATATGCACCAGACTTTTCATGCAGAGACAAGCTGATTGTCAACATGGCTTCATCAGGTTTAGTTTCTGCTTTTTATGACTTTTTCCTTCAAATACATGCTGCACACTGTTGATACTGGATTCAGCCTGCAATCAGTGGCTATTGAGAAAAAGTGGGGTCAGTGACAAGAGGACTTGATGTTGTATGCAGATTATATTGCTAATCTATTATCCATATACTGTAGAGAAGGTGTTTTGCTAGGGACTACATGTTGAATAAATAATTAAGCAGTGATTAACCATATCAAGAAGGTGGGAAAACCTTCTATGCATAATTAGCCTCTCACAGTTTTTAGAAATCGATTTTAAGTAACTCCAAATTTTGGACCGCGAATGGCAACCTTGTTATCAAATATAAAAAATACCCTTGACAAGATCAGTGAAAGCTCTGCAGAGGTCTGAAGCCAGGCAGCAGACACTGATTAGCTGCTGCCTCCACATAAAGAAAATCCTTCCCTGAGCCCAAGAATCAGACGATGGATGCAGTCAGGAGTGATAAAAAGGTCACTTTTAAGTGGATACAATGAGATTTAAGTCACAATACCATCACCCTGAAGCCCTTAGACAAATAACAAAAGACAGGCTTCAAAGACTGGAGAGTCCTTCAGTCCAAATACTTAGACAAATCTCTTTGTCATATATCTGAGTCTTAAAGAAAATTCACCTGCGAATGAGACTGGGGAAAATTACCTAACAAGTAAGCTCAAGCCCTCTGGCCCTCGATACAAGTGTCCTGTAACATCGTACACCAACAGTGTCGATAAATTACAAAACTGTTGAGTCTTAGAATTAGCACGTTTTGCAGCATGAATTCCTAAACCGGATCTAAGCTGCCTGGTGAAATTCTTCTATACCACTTGCACAGCCCAAATATCGAATCATGATAACTTCATAATCATATAATGATCATATCATCAGATGAGGGCGGTGACCTAATTTTGATTCTAACAGTAATGCCATCTCCTGAAACTGGATTAGTTTTAATCGGT
This sequence comes from Laterallus jamaicensis coturniculus, assembly GCA_022605575.1. Lineage (NCBI taxonomy): Eukaryota > Metazoa > Chordata > Aves > Gruiformes > Rallidae > Laterallus > Laterallus jamaicensis. The sequence goes on along the minus strand of JAKCOX010000002.1, from coordinate 83,532,417 downwards.
TATTTCTGAGAATACTGTTCAAGAAACTATCTGAATTTTTAAGTTGATTTTCCATACATATTCAAACACACGGATATTTCAAGATGAATGGAAGGAAGTTCATACTTTGGTGATATATTTTAAAGTTCAGTGGAATGACCTGAGGATTAATAACCTTCTCAGCCTGACATCAATCCAGTGTAAAACACTGGAATGTCTAATCCCAGCTACTGTACAGAAAGAATCAGAGAAAAGTAGTGTGATTCATGCCCATCAGGATAGAGCTAAGGAAGATACATTTTATTTCAAGAAAGCTATTTTGATATTTGTTGATGTTTTCCTGAAAAAAAATCAATACTATTGATGTAATACTTATGAACTTTGGTGAAATTTCTGGCCCAAATCAACACTTTGATTAAGAAATCAGAGTCACCTAAAATAATCACTGTAATTATTTAATAGATTAAAACCTGAGCAATTGACATTTCTCAGGAACCATTACAAATAAGGGCTCACTGACAAGAGGCTGTCAGTCAGCTCTTCAGGGTCATTCCTGGGCTCTTTGCTGGGTTTGACATCGCAATCAGCAACTTGGAAGGGAAACAGAATTATGGGCGGAAAAATGAGCAGAAAAGGAATGGGGCAGTTGTAAACCCTGAGCTGAGCTAGTGGTCAGAATGCAGTGATGTGACCATGCAGTAAGGTAGGCACCAGTGCACAAGGTAAGGAGAAACAGAAAGACAAGTCACAGAATCACAGAATTGTAGGGGTTGGAAGGGACCTCAAGAGATCATCGAGTCCAACCTCCCTGCCAGAGCAGGCACCCTAGTTCATATTGCACAGGTCGGCATCCAGACGGGTCTTGAATATCTCCAGAGAAGGAGACTCCACCACCTCCTAGGGCAGCCTATTCCAGTGCCCTGTCACCCTCACTGTGAAAAAGTTCTTCCGCATGTTGGTGCAGAACTCCCTATGCTCCAATTTGCAGCCATTGAGAGAGCCCCAGCTCTCTCAGCCTTTCCTCATAGATGTTCCAGGCCTTTAATCATCTTCGTAGCCCTTCTCTGGACACTCTCAAGGAGATCCCTGTCCGTTTTATACCAGAGAGCCCAGAACTGGACACAATACTCCAGGTGGGGCCTGTCCAGGGCAGAGGAGAGGAGGAGGATCACCTCCTTAGACGTTCTGGCCACACTCCTCCTGATGCACCCCAGGATCCCATTGGCTCTCTTAGCCCCCAGGCCACACTGCTGGCTCATGGCCAACCTGTCATCAACCAGGACCCCCAGGTCCTTCTCCACAGAGCTCTTCTCCAGCAGGCCATCCCCCAGCCTGTACTGATACATGTGGTTTGTACATCCTCCCCAGGTGCAAGACTTTACACTTGCTTTTGTTGAATTCATCTGGTTTCTCCCTGCCCAGCTCTCCAGCCTGTCCAGGTCTCGCTGAATGGCAGCGCTGTGTTCCTGCGTGTCAGCCACCCCTCCCAGCTTTGTATCATCGGCATATTTGCTGATACAAGTCATAGGTGTTGTGACAAGAAATCCAGTCCTGTGGGTTGCCAGCCTCTGGCTTTCACTGAGTACTGCCTTTCCCTGCCTTAAGTGCTCAGCCCAGGCAGTGCCCGTGCAATGCATTAATGCATTTTGCCCTTGGGTTCCCAAAGGTCAATGACAGCAACTCCTAAGAACCTGTTCATGTCCTCTTGCAATGACAGCTATGCATGGACATTCAGGGTAAGGCAGACTATTTAACAAATCCATGCACACACTGTTTCAGTTAGTGCAATTCAGCGATGACTTCATTATTACTTCTTCCAGGATTTAGTATATGCCTGTAAGCATGCTGGTATTTTGATGGTCTATTTTTATGGAGGCACAGAAAACTCATACAGCTAATATATGAGGTCAGGATGCAGCTTTTATCACTTGGGATGTACTAAAACCAAGTGCGAGGTGACTTGTCCACAGACAAATACCCTCAGATTTGCTTCACTGATGTTTGCGAGACCACATCCTATTAGTGTTTTCCAAATGACCAATTAAAGTGAAAGAATATATTTGTTATAACCTGTTTGGGTGATACCAACAGCAGATTTCAGCATGAAATGAAAAAGATTTTCTTTAATCTCACAGCTGTTGGAGAACATATCCGTTACCCCATGAAAACAGCTTCAGCAGCCTTTGCAAAAGGTTCTTTTGAAGGCAATCTTTCTAAGATATGCTTTCCAATAGAATATACATAGAGCAATGACTTGATTCCCTGTAGTTCAAATAACCAGTTTAATTTTTTCATTTGGAGGAAATAAGGTTTTTTCTACCTGCTTTATTTTAAAACTTCTTGGGATTTAAAAGCTTTCTGCTCAGTCATTAGCTGTAAATTGCAGAATGAAGCCTTCCCTACAGCATTTCCAGATGAAGCAGTCTGTTTATACAGAAAGCACAAGAGCTATAATTACTACATGATCACATTTGTATACCAAGGTCAGAATTCTGTGATTCACGCTATTGTTTGGACATAAAGGGAGTTGATTTTCAGCATGGTGGTGTACAACTACTATTATTGTTACATCAGTGACTGTAGAAACAATATTAACTTTTTGCTTGTTTGAGTTTTTCTGGTTAGGTTAAATCAAGCATACATGAAAATTGGCTGCTTAATATTTTTCCTAAAATATTCATTAGACATGCAAAATATATATTTATATTATTGCTGCTAGGATGTGTATTCTACTATGAAAGACAAAAAAACCCAAAAAGCAAACCAAAAATAGGTCATTAAATAATTTATGCATGAAATCACACAGAGCTTAAGCAATATCAAATTCAGGAAAATCAGGAGTGTAAAAATCTTTTTCTCTCCTCAGCAAAATCCCTGCAAAATATTTTCTTCTTGACTGTTATCCAATATATTGGCAATTTTTATATTTGATTCCTGAGAATCTGTTGACTTTCCACGCTATTTAACAAGTTCTAAAAGCCTAAAAATATGGGGATTCAACTCATTATCCTTATCAGCTAAGATCTAGGGTTAGTCAAGCAGTTAGATTGTACCAATTAATTCAGTATGATTGTATGTGTTTGTAATCATGCACAGGAACAAATGCTTTCCTCATCTGAGGGCTAACAGAATTTTCTATTGTATTATTATATTGTATTGAGTCATCACCCAGCTGTCACCAATGCCACCCTGTTCCCAGTAAGGCCTCTTTCGTACTTATATCCCAATTAGTCCTTCTCTTTTCAGGTGTAAATGTACCTAGGTAAAAAGCAGTCATGCTTCCCTGGGGTTTTGTGGATTTCTTTGTTCTGGGGTTTTATATTTCCTGTTCCCACTCCCACTCATATACTCTTATATATAAAAACTTTAGATAAATCCGATAGTGTTACCATCACATGGACAAGGATGATGGGAAACACTGTTCTTTTTTTTTGTGGGGGTGAGAAAGAGAAGGAAGATACCATTTTGATACAGCCCAAATTCCACTACTGTCCTTGGGTCAAAAGTTTCATAAAAGCTGTATTTGGCCTCAAAAGACTCTTTACCCTGACAAAATACTCATGTGGATGTAAGGCCCAGGGAATTTGCCATCTGAATGATACTTTACCCTGACAAAATACTCATGTGGATGTAAGGCCCAGGGAATTTGCCATCTGAATGATACTTTAATAACTAGCCCAAGGTCTCCAAGTCAAGATATTGAAGCCACATGAGCATCTTATTCACTGGGCCATCTTTCTTCTCTCTAGGAGTGCCACATGTTTCCTTCTCAGTGTTGTTTCTCCTCAATCAGTCCTAATAACTTCAACCAACTTGAAAAATTTTTTTTCTGGATTTCTTTCATATTCAATTTTATTTGCTGGTTCCTGTAATACTGAGAAGCCCAGAAGTGAATAGTTCAACTAGGAAGGAAATATAATCATCCTGAGCCACTCAGATGTACCCGTAAGTGCTGGCATTGATGTCTATAGCAAATGGGTAAATAGCATTCAGCAGCTCATTATTGAAGATGTAAGGAGATTCTGTAACTTTTTTGACTTATGGAAAATAAATTACCATAAATTCAAAACATAATCTAATGTAAATCGTAGTTACTTGTGAACTTAGGTCAGCATTCAATTTAGAGTGCAATGAGACATTATATATTGTTTTATTTTCGCTTTGATTTGAATAGCAGAAACCTGTAATCATGAAGGTGACTGTTTTGCCTAAAGCAGATGGATAATATCATTAAGAGGAACAGATGTGCTGCAAAGGTAAACAAGCAGCCATATCATTGTGGCTTGAGCCAAATCAGGGTTGCCCATGGCTGTGGCTTTGTTGTAAAACTGTGGTACTTGGTTGTCTGCTGGTGATAGCCTTTCCCAGCCCACGAAAACCAGTGCAGCGCTCAGGTCTTCTTCTAACAGCTTTTTGCTGCATGTAACATGATATTCAAGCATGATATTCTTGGTTTAAGGTAGATACATCTCTTACACCCTTGCCTTCATATCAAAGGACACACCTCTTCCTCATGGACAGAGTCCGTAACCATTTCTTCTCCCATGCTGCCAAGCTGGTGCCATACCATTTCAGAACCTTTCCAGCCAGAATGTAAAAATCTGAATTCTGCTGGTTACAGAGATGTCTAGCCTTCCTAATGGGTAAAACAGCCCCTGACAATGTGACTTGAAAGTATCCTAAGGGCTAAGGGAAAAGAGATGTATTAACATCCCATTCAAATACATTCACGTCACAATTTGTAATTGAATCCCAAGTGTCTTGGAGAGAGGGACTGTTCTGTTATATTTACTGCTAAAGGTTGGCAAACCTTCAGACCAACACGACATATTTGGAAGCATAAAAGAAACAGGACAAAAGCCATAAACAAACTACAGCAGTATCTGGGGAAATAGGTCACCAGAAGTAACAAGACTTCTCTTGGAGCGAAGGTTAAAAAAAAAAAGCCTCATAGAGAAGGAGTGTGTTTTTCCTTATGGAATTGAGTGGCGTGCTCAAATGAAAACAGGTAGACTGGACAAGCAAAGGGTGTGATCTGGAAGTGGCCTACTTCATGCCTTGGCCCTCTGTTTGTTCCCAGTCTCATCCTTATGGGTCCTTTTCACATCTCTTATTCTGCCTACCTATCTGGTCCATATCTCTCTGCCTCATGTCACTTGTCCCATTCTCTTTGCTTTACCACATCATCTTTACAGGCAATATCTTCTGAGTAGCCTTCTCCTTCACAGTGCCAACATCCGGCTTCAAGTCCTGGTACGTCTTTTTTCTACCCTGTCCCTTTGGACCATTCATGTAGATCAGCCCAACAGGACTCAAAGTCAAAGGTATGCCCCAGTTCTTTCCACATCCTCTGCATCATCTCTATCACCTTCCCTTCTCTGCAGCAATACAAGTCATAAACTGGAAATAGCATGCAAGATAATGGTGAAGTCATGAAAAACTGTGAAACCACTCGTCCATGTCCTGGTTTGACCGTCTCCCCACACTCTCCTCTCCTACACACATGATTCTTCCCTGTCAGGCCACTTCTTTCTCCCAGTCTCTTTATCCTTCAAATTGTATATCCATCTTCCAAAAAAGATCAGTCTGGTGCATACACCTGACATGGAAATTTTCAGCCTGAATGGTTAGACTGAAGTTATATCTGAAAACAGGGTCTTCTGAAGTGTCAGACAACTTAGACAGGCGATGTTACCAGCTCGGCACTCAGTGCAGCTTAGTGAGTAGTTGCCACATTTAGTTAGACAATGAGTTTTCCCAGTCAGCTAAATGTAACTCTCAATGTAGTCATTTATAACAAAGTGCTATTTTCAGGGGATTTCTACTGGATCTGTTTACCATAATGAAATTCACAACATCAAATGCAGTAATCAAATAATGTATGATAAATTGCCCTCACTGAAGAATTAATGGACATTGTTCCAATTTGACTGAATAAGTGATCTTGTCAGTCCCATAGCTTTGGTCAGTTTTACTTACTTGATCTTTTCTCCTCATCTAGGTAGGTTTCTGGTTGTGACAGATGAGACATGAGATCTTCAGCTTCCAGGCTTTCAAGTTTTTCTTCAAGAGATTCGCTATGGAATCGGTAAGAAAGAATAAAGGCATAAATAACTGGTCTAAAGTGCAAAAACCCAAACCAGAATACTTGAAAAAATTATCACAAAGGAAATTGATTTTATCAATTGCAAAACCTGCCAGTAGTTTTTTTGTTGGGTGGGTTTTTTTCTCTATATGATGCTGCTTTGGGCCTTAATACAATGGGTGCTTTTCAGAGAAAGTCTAACCTATTGATGCTTCCAAGGATCAAAACTCCAATAAATCAGTAAATCCTTACAAAACATTGGCTGCCTGAGCAAGTACTGGAACAAACACTAATGCTTATTATGAATTTTGCTTTGCTTTCATAGATTTTAAAGCTGTATGGGAGGGCAGGGTATAAGAAGGACAGTTGTAGCTTTCTTCAATTCGTCTAGATCTGGTAACTAATGTTGTTTTAACTTTGAAAACAACAAATCTCTGAGATCAGCCTGTAAAATCTATGGCCAGATTTTTGTGGGGGCTTAAAGGAGAAGAGACTCCCTTCTCACGATGCAAAGTGCTGAATAGCACACAGTTGTCTAAATATGCTTTTGTTTATTCAGTCTCTGGATGGCGAGTGCTCTTGTTTTAAAGTTTTTACTGTTTTCCATTGAACCACTAAAAGCTACATTTGGATTGCCTGACTTGAATTCCCTACAACAACAACACTGACAGTTAAGGCTGAAGTTTTCTTTGTACCTGGTGCACTGGCTGGAGCTATGCTGGCACAGGTCACTGCTCCCTACCAGTGTGGGACTTTGATCTTTTCTTCCTCCTGGGGGAACTGGTTGACCATACTGCACCCCAGCCCAGCCAAAGGGGTGAATCACTGCTGCTGATCTGAAAACCAAACAAATCCTCCTTTGGTGCATTTGCTTTGTCACATGGCTACGCATATTTTTCCTTTTTAAGTCCACGATGCCTTAAATAAACAAGAGTTCAGAAGTCAAACAATCATCTTTTGAAAAGTATGAAGCTATTAAGCTGGATATTTCTATTTCATTTTGAAACAGGACTTAAGCTTTTATGTCCTATTGCTCGTAGATTTTCTTGGAGGATAAAATAAAACATAACCATCAACAAGCAATTAAGTTGTGGTGAGATCACTAAAATTATTGAAACCATATTTCCTATGGATTTGGTTAACTGTAGCTCTTGAGGAGGTGCAAAATACCAGTGCAACTTTTACCATGATTGGAACTCTTACAGGATCTTTCTCCTACACTATTTCTCTTGATGAAGAGCAAGATGAGGATGAACTTTTTTTGTCCATAGGGGCAATAAGCATTTTTTTCCTCTGCTCATTTTTTTCCCCCACAAAACTTACAGGAACTGAAGAATTTTTACACCTTTCCTGCCCCCCTCTCAAATTTGCTGGGATCAGTAATGCATTAACAAAATCGTCAGAGGCGGGACAGATGAGCAGGCAATGGCCCTCTAATGTAGTCAGTAGAGAGCCAGTTAACTTAGGAATCAGCAAACTCAATTTCAGTGGTTAGAAGTAGAAGCAAATAACTAGTCAGAGAGAGGGGCTGCCATGACGGACTTCTAGACTGAAATTCCAAACCTCTTTATTTCATTTAGCACCATGTGAACACTGACCCATTGGGGACTAGGTCCATGCAACAAGACCAGTTTCCAATAGCTTCCAGATGGTTGTTGTCCTGGTTTTTAAAGGAACCTCACTACCACAACATTAATATGTCTATTCCAATAAAATCTTCAGGCCCTAATTTTGAGTAATTTTTGCTTGATGACAAGCCTTTGAGCACTAAAGCAGATATACATCAAATTACTTAATGTCTTACAGTTTATTTAAAGGAAATGCAGATGTGCTAGTAAGTACAGTGGTTGCAAGGGCCTTAAATACAACATCCATCCAGCATCAGCAGATTTATTTCCAGCACTTAATGAGATGCTGTTTAGGAAATTAAGAAAAAAATAAGTATGCTCAGTCAACACTATAAGCCAGCTCAGTAGGCCCACACACGTGTGTATCTGCAAATTGTGTCTTAGAAAAGCTTGTGTAAAGCCTCAAATGAATTCCATGTACCTGTTCAGCATGATGGTGTCTCAGTCCCTCTTCTTCTACTAAATGCTTCTCTAATGCTAATAAATTCGTAACACAGAGGAGAAAAAAAGCCCTCACAAAACCAGATCTTTCTGCTTCATACTTTCACATCATGAACAACTAGTAGAAAGCTACCTGTTCATTTACCTGACAATCCTTTTCGTTTATCCAATAAAATGCTGACAAAATTATTTGGCCTGAGCGCTCTCCTCATCCTTCAACTATTTTTTGAAACTCTTAAAATAAAATGTATTATGAAAATATTTAGTTCTGATACAGCTGAAAAAGCCCAGGGTGTTTTCACCTAGAAAAATAAATGTAATAGTCTGCATTGTGCAGATAGAGAAACAATACACACAGATATCAAATGCCATGTCACAGCCGTGAGTGGCAGCTCAAGGACATCATCCCAGTCTACAAGGCCTTGATTTTGTTCTCAAACAGCCTCCCAGGTTCATTTTGGCCTGAGTTTCATTGCAGGCAAGATGCATGCTGCCGTCAACATACATTTAGCAGCTTAGGTAGAACCAGAGATGTGCCTGGATAATGACATAGCCATATCATTTGCTGAGGGAAAGAGAAAATATTGAAATGTTTGCAGTGCACATTGAGGCTTTATTTCATTCTCTTGTTATTTTGGAGAGCCTGCTATGCCAGCTGCCCTGCAACATGTTCATTTCTGCAGTATCACTCTCTGATTTTAGTCACTGCCATTTCTCATACTTTAAAAAAACCAACCAAATGTATTCAGCTACTGCTGATTCCTGCTTCAAAAGGACTCTTCTTTCTCTTGTTTCAATCACAGAGTATCCTGTCATGATGTCTTTGTCTTGTGCTTTGCAATCCCTCTGGCATGACCTGCTCTCATGCTAATGTGTCTGCCGTGACCTCCCCAACAATCCTCCAAGGATTTGCTCAGGGTCAGGAATACAGGGATAACCACACACATGTTTTCCTGATGCTGGTCCTCACCCTCACCGACACGGCATTGGTGGATACCCCTGGGAGAGCAGCTCCCATGGGGTGAGCAGGCTTTGTACCCCTGTCTCAGTGAGGAACGTGAGTGGGCTCACATTTGCACCTTAGGCAAGGGTTAAATTTGCCGAGGCTCCTCTGACAGTTTTCTTATCCATCAGCATTCATAAAAGTTTGATATCTTCAGGCTCTTCTAAATACAGCCCTTACAGAAGAACACACTGCTAGGTTTTTCTATTCTGTAGCTGTTTTAAGGACTCTCTATTTGAACCTGATCCCTCCCAACACACGGTATCACATTTCCTATAAACTAGAGCAAGGTTCCTTGAATGAGCATCTCTAACAAAAACACCTCTGGGGCAATAAAAATACCAAATTCAGCACACCTGCAGCAAAAATAAAAGGGCATGCCTGCCCTGTTCTTAGCCAGCTGCCTCCTGCTCCAGTTAGCGTGTGGCTGTTTCTCTCCCTGGCGGATGCAGAGGTTGCAGGGGAACAGCCCGTTGGTTGTTGTTGTTGCTGTGAGCCTGGAATGCCATTCCTGTGTTTGCCTGCGTGACTCTTGATCTTGCATGACAAAACCAAAAAACAAAGGCGAACCTGAATCAGCAGATTAGTCAGCTTAATCTTGTGTAACTCAATGCTGCACTTCATTTCCAGTGCTGTTACTTTCAGCTGTCCTTTGAGATGGCTATTTGAGCTTACCTATCACTCAGTCAAGCTCCTTGTACAGGACATACAAGTAAATAAGATGCAAACGATTTCGTTCAGCGGGGTGTTTCTGATGTTTTGGCTTAAATCTGTTTCATTTGGTACACATGGCGTTAAAAATGCAAGATCTTAATGCTACCAAAATGCCATTTATAATGAGAGCACAATGGGCCCTCTTTTTGCTATCATATTAATATTGAAAGAATGCAAAAAGACCCTTTTGTTTAAGGCACTATTCCTAGTGCTAAAAGGCTTTTACGCTAACGCTGTAGTTTCTGAGACAGTTTCTTATGTTTTCTTATCTAATTTTAAATACCAAATGAAGACAAATGCTCAGAGATGCCAGTATTAAAATTGAAATCAGCTGATTCTTGTATTGAAAACAGTCACAGAAGCAACAGAAATTGTTGATGCAGCTCAAGTAGTCGGTCCATAAGCCAGACTGGCAGTTACTTAGCTTAAAAATACAACATTGCAATCAGCATGTTTGCTGACTTGGGTATTGGTTTTCTGCATGTATGCTGATACGATGTAGATAGGAACATCTATTTTTAAATTTTTTTTTGCCTGGAAAGTTACCTGCTTATTCTGTCCCCATAACAGGGTCATTTCACAGATGTGTTTGCAAATGTCAAACCTCCTTTTGCAAACAGCAACACTTTGCAGTTTACCATGTAAGTTCCCTTGAAGCAAATTAGCACCAGTCACAATGTGTGATGTAGGCTCCAATGATTAAAATAAACTTTGCCTTTTCCTGTGAGTACATCATGCACTTATGTGATATTAAAAGTGTAAACATGCTGCAGGTTAAAATACATAGCTGTTACATCTCATACAAGCCTCAGTCAGCTGATGGGACTGTCCTCTGAAGAGGACACTTCTGAAATTCCTTCTGACCAAACCTTTCCTTGCTGAATTACACAGTGATGACATTATGTGTCCTTACATAAATGGGGTGGTTTTGTTATTCAAAACAAAACTATGGGAGTTCAATTGGAATATATATATATATATATATATTTTATTGAGTTTTAGTGCATGAGATACTCCAAAAACAGAAAGCCAAAATCACCCTGCTGAGAGTCTTGAAGCTCCTTGTATCCTCTAAGCCAACTCAAATGAGAACTGATGTTCAGATATATTTGTGGATATTCTACTACTTATGGCCATAAATTTAAATAAGCATTCCCCATTAATTTTGTCAGAAGTTGTCTGAAAATTAAATTCTAAAAATGTAGAAACAGCAATTTACCATGTTTTCTCAAGGAATCTCAGACCAACTTTACAAGGGATCAAACGCCATGGCTGCCTTATGCCACACAGTGCTCCCATGCCATGGGTTAGGATAGGAAGGAGGGTGAGAAGGAATGCTGACTGCTGAGATGGATGAATGTAACACTAAACCACAAATTTATTCAGAATAGCAGTATAGTAGAGCAACATAGCCTAAGGATATTTTCCTGATGAGTTTTAGCATGCCACTAGTTCTGTTGCTATTTGCTGCTGAGCTGGTGATACTCCCCACGTTTGGGAAGATTCTAAGGAGCATAAAAAGAACAACTATATCGTTTACTAACAATAGCATGTGCATTTTGATGATTTGATGTTTTAATTAAACACTAACGCCTGATCTACACCATTTTTATGAGCAGTAATAGCCAAGATGGGAACCTTGAAACTAAAGAAACAAGAGTAGGTGTAAACCCTTATTTGCAAAGTGGCAGCATCTCTTCCATATTTGGGAAGAAAAAAACCCACAAATTTGACACGTGAGATCCTGGCATGACTACGTCTACGCTAATCAAGAAGAATCATCTGCACAGTAGCCATGTGCACAATGATTTCCTTCTTCAGCTAACAACTCACTTGCCGCCACACTGACAGGTTGCAAATGGCCCCGGAGGCAGCTTGTCTGAGCATGCTTGACAGCACATTTGGTGCAGTGCCAGGGACCTAGGTTAAGCTTGTTTCCAAAAACCAAGCAGCAACCACACCTGAGTTTGCATTTGTGAGCTCTCTGTATGTGCAGCAGGCAAGCATGGCCTGGGGGTGGTCCTGGAGCTGCTCTCTTTAGGGCAGCGTAATCATATCCCACGGGAGATCTTCAGCAGAGCTGAGGTGTTGATACCCTGAAGAGCTGACTTTGCATGTCTCGAGCCAAAAATACAGCCCTGCTTCTGGACAGCAGGGACACAGCCTCTTGTATCTGGGCTCCGTATCTATAGTGGGAAGATAATCTTGCTGTTCTCAACCTCAGCCCTGTGTGGTTTAAACAGTTAATTGCATTGATGTCACAAAGAGCTATGCAAGTGGAATGTAGCTCTTCACCTCTGGCACACATCTGTAATGTTTGAAAGTTTGCAATGATGACAAGAGTCATCATCACCTGATGACTACTGCTTGGTGGTTGTGAATGAACAATCTCAATCTAAATACAAGATGACTACAGTGCTCTACAATGAAAAACACCAGGCTTGCTCTTCACCTTATTGCACAATACCTGCGTCAGTATTTTGCACTGTCTGTTGCTATGTTCCTTAGCCTCTCCCCAAGCATGGTGACTATCACCAATATCACAGAAATATTATCAGCTTGCTGTAATTAACTCTCCTGTTGGCAATTGCAGTAAAAAAGGACGTGGAATCAAATGGATTAGTAAACTGAATCACTGGGTGGGATGGCAATAAATCATGACTTCTGTGATGGCATCAGTGAGGAGTGTGCTTTCCAGGGCTGCTTGGTCTCTTTGCACCCAGCTTGTCCCCGGATGGATGTGGAGACGCATTTCACATCAGAATACCAAGAGTGTGATAAGCATGGCTTCTACTGGCAAGCTGTACATGAGAGAAAGGCTGCGGCACAGCCACCCCCAGGATCTAGCACAGACTAAGATAGCGTTACAGCAGACGCCGTGCAATGTAACTTTCACACTCTGCTGACTATTCTTTGACATTTGTGAAGTGAAACAGTGACTTCAGTTAGAGACAATTTATAGAGAGGTGCATCTTACAGATTTAGAAGTGAACCTCAGATACTGATCGCAATTCAAAACAGGAAACATGGTTAAATCTGAAATCCATTAAAAGCAATCTAAAACAGTTACATAATTAGACTAGTTTAAATGTAAGCACATTTTTACTGGCAAGTTTTATCATTTATTTTATTAATATCATATTAATTAACTAATCTTCCTTCCAGTGAGTTAAGGTGAAGATAATCCAAGCCTAAAGAGGTCATGCCCACAGGGTTCTTTTATCTACTAGCACTTGTATAGGGGAAGAGGAAATGCTGCTTCAAAGCAGCAAAACTCAGCACCACATTCTCTTTATTAAAGTTAACAATTTAAGAACTGTCAAAAAAACCCAGACCAATAGGTAATTATGATCGGTAGCTACTGGTCTTTTTCATCTTTAAGTCTGATGCAGTTGTCTTAGTTTCCCAGTATTCTCCTTGATTTAGCCTATTTTTTATACATTCAATATTTTAATGTAAAGGACCTTTTTTCCCCCTGATGAGGATGAACAGGATCTCAGCTACTGTTAACTCTTCACTGCTCCAATTTCCCTGGCCCATCTCCTCCCTTCTTCTGTTGAATGTGCTAATTCTGCAATTTAAATTTTCCCTAAATAGTATTTTTAAAAAAATCTCTGCATCAGTATGTCCATACTCTTTGGGGTAGGATCTATTTAGGATAGCTAATGAAGTTATTTTACAATGTAGACTTGTGCACAAGCTCAATAACTACAGTCTGAAGAGAAAAAGTTCAACTATAACAGTGTGCACACTCAATCAATTAAACTGATTTACCCATCGATGCGATGGATTTATCCTCACTTAAAATGTGCTAGAGAGGCATCAGGTCTTCTTCTAACATGAGCACGGTAGCTGACTGCAGACTGTAGGTCTGGTTCAGGAAGAGCCGTGGGACAGCCCATGATCGATGATCTGCAGGAAATTACAGGGGATGACGACTGAGGTCCTGTTTGGCCCTCGGGCCATAGCCCAGACCCTCACCCCTCCAGTTTCCATGCAGGCTAGGCACACTGAAACAGCTCCTTTTGGTGCTTCTAACAGCTCTTCCCTGGCTCCAACCCCCAGACACACCTTCACTCTCCTTTCCAAACTGCTTGTGATGCCACAAGCCATTTTTATCTTCTTGATCTCTCGTCCTCCTCCACTGCTCTTACGAACACAGACCTCAATTGATTTTCTTCCTACCACTCCAGTCTCTTCTTCAGCACTGCTTTTCTTCTTTTTTTTACCCACTTTCCCAAATCCATTTTTCAGTGCAACTCCCACGCGGTTCTTTTCTTGGCTTCCTCCTCCTCCCCTTGCCTACTCTACCTTTCAGAGCCTCATGACGTTTAACAATCATCTGTACGATCCCGCAGCTCTGTGCCGGAAAGCCGGATCACGTGAAGCAGCAGCAGCAGCAGCAATCACATGGCCATATGGAGGGCTTCTGCTAAGGCAGTGAAATCAAAGAAACGTGTTTGGGCAGGACCATTTCTCAGGAGTATTGATCATATTTTTGCTGGCAGAACTGCATGCAAATAATTTGTTATGGGTATACACAAATCAGGTATCTCATTTTTTACTCGAGCATCGCAGTCTTTTGCTGATACTTTCAACTATTTTTGAGTTGTACAGGCATTTTATAAGAAGTACATACAAACAGCATGCTAAATCCTAATTTGTAATACAGGGCACTAAAACCTTTGAAACTGATATGTCCATATAATATTGTTCATTCTCAATAGTTCCGTTTTGAGAACATTTACCATTCCTCAATTTCCCAGCATCTGTGGAGACAATCCCAACACAAAGGGCAGGAAAGCACGGTGTGACTAAATAAATCAGACTGAAACAGCAGATGACCATAATTACTTCAGTCTCCTGGGACATAACCTTCTTTAGAACAGCACATATGGGCCCCAAAACCTAAGCTTAAAAAAAAAAAACCCAGGAAAAAAAACCAAACCTCAAACTCATTAGTGCTGTCTGTCAAATCTTGGTCACACCAGATAAAGCGTATTTTCACAGATTCACAAAATTGTAGGGGTTGGAAGGGACCTCCAGAGATCAAGTCTGACCCCCCTGCCAAAGCAGGTTCCCTAGGATTGCCACCCTCACCGAGAAAAAGCTCTTCCGCATATTGGCGCAGAACTTCCCATGCTCCAACTGGAGGCCATTGACCCTTGTCCTGGCCCCACAGGAGTCTTATTCAGGACTTCTGCTTGGAGAGGATGTGGGCCTGGGAGCACCAGACCGGGCGCTCAGGAGCGGGGGATGGAGGGAGGGTGTCAGGCCAGTGCCACTCTCCAGCGCTCAGCGGTGAGCTGGGCTGCCGCCCCTTGGACGCATCTGTCGTTCCCCCGTTCCCGTGGGGAATGGGCCAGGGGAGAGGAGCTGTGACTTCACGGGTGTCACTGGGAAGCAGCAGGCCTTCTTAAGAGTTACCGGGGGAGGGTGGGAATCTCCGTACGGAGTGCTTACAAGTGATGTCAGCAGTGGCGGTAAGGAACGCCGTGCCTTGCTTTACGTCATAGACAGCTCGTGAAGGCGGGAACACCACCAAGGGGCCGCGACCGCCGGCGAGGGGCTGAGAAGAGGGTCGAGGCGAGACTCACCCTCGGGCTCCACCCGGGCTGAGGCCCGGCCGCCCATCACCCACCCCAGGCTCGCTGCTGCCCCCCGGCTGCGGACACGGCAAGCCCGGTGCGCTGGCCGAGGACAGAGCTGGAACCCAGCACCCCACCCCATCCTCCGGCCCGGCCCTGCGCGTCCCAACAAAAAGCGCCGTTTCAGGGTGAAAGACGACTAAAACGACACGCGCAACCCCTCCCCCTCCACGCACCCCCCCGCGCGCGCGGAGCGGGGTGCGCGAGGCCGGGGGAGGGGGCGGGACCGCCGCCCGGGGAGGGGGAAGGGTGGAAGCGGGCGGCTGGCGCCTGCGCAGAGCACTTCCTCGTTGGCCCCCACGTAACGGCTGCGGGCGGGCGCTGGGCAGCGCGTGTCAGTCACCGGGTGACTGTCAGCGGCGGCGGGAGCTCCCGCCAGCCCCGGCTAGCCGCCGCCGCCCCCGCCGCCTCCCCCGGCCCTTCCCTCTCTCCCCCCGGCCGGGGGGCGCAGCCGGAGCCCGCACAAGTTAGTGCTCAACTTGGCGGCGGGCGGGAGCGGCGGTTAAGGCGAGGGGCGTGAGGGGGGTCGGCGGCGGGTGGGGAAAGGGGCTGAGCCCGGCGGCGGGGTGGGGGCTGGCGGGCGCCGCTCCTCTCCCCTCCCGCCCTCCCTCCCTTCAGCGCCGGCGGCGGGGCCGGGCTCCTCAGAGGCGGCCCCGTCCCCGCAGCCGTCGGGGGGCCGCAGCCAGCCGAGGGAGCCGAGAGGCGCAGGGTGCCCTGTGAGGGGCGCCGTGTGTGTGTGGGGCCTCTCCCCCTCACCTCCTGCCCGGGAGGAGGAGGGGGCGGCCGGGGGAGGCTGGATGTGGAGGGCGAAGCCTCAGCCTGTCTCTGCGGCTCCGCTGCTTTGATGCTGCGGGTCTCTGCTGGCTGTTAACATCTTCCCTCTCCTTTCTTTTTGCTTGTTTTTTTTTTGTTTTTTTTTCCCCTTCCCCTATACCTTTCCCCCCCAAACTTGGTTTCCCTTCCCCCGGATCCGTGTGCTCGGCTCCTTCTGGGCTTTACCGGTGGGGTAGGATCATGCCGGACCAGATCACCGTTTCGGAGTTCATCGCCGAGACCACAGAGGATTACAACTCCCCGACCACGTCCAGCTTCACCACCCGGTTGCAGAACTGCAGAAACACGGTCACGCTGCTGGAAGAGGTAAATCATCCCCATCACCACACACACCGCCTTCGGGTGCTTTTTCCTTCGGTTGGGCTTCGTTTTTCTTTCATCCTTTGAGACAAGAGCATCAGGGAATGGGCAATACCACCCGCCCAGATCCGCGGGAGCTAGAGGCAGTGGTATGCATGTAATCTGGTCTTTTAATTGTCGGACTTTGCTCTTGTGTCGAGTTAGCTACGAAAAGCTCTACTGCCCCGGTGCCTTCAAGATTAGCGTGCAAAGCACATGCCTGAACTTAAATATTACTGGTTTACTTCTTGTTTTGGTATTGGCGGATGTTGCAGTAGAGAAAAATAGGTGAATATTGGGATTTTTTTAAGAAGGAAGATGAAGGTTGAGTTTTGTTTGGGAGCGTGAGCAGAGGTTTTCCCCAGCCACTCGTTAGATCAAGTCAGCGCAGAACTCTGATTGCAGAAACCTGCCAAGGGATACTTCATTTCAGTAATGAGGTAAGGATGAACGTGGAGCGAGGAAAATAATATGAAAACAAAGTAGGTGGTGGAATGAGAGCAAAAATAATGCGTCAGAAGTGGTTGTATAGTCAGAGCATCTCAACCTTGAAGCCTCAGTGTTGGTTTTGGGTTTTTTTAAAAATGTTTATTATGAGCATCATTTAAATGTTCATCCTGCTTCACTGAGAAAAATAGGAGTGTGAAAATGGGTGAACTTCCAAAGCTGGTTTCTATGTGAGTCCACTGCTTCCTATTTGAGGTTTCAGTGTGATTTCCTTTGGACTAGGTCAGCAGTAATGAGGAAATGTCTTCCAAATGACTTTAGAACAAGACTGTAGCTCTTCTCTTGCCCTGCGCTTGGTTAAAGGTACAGAAGTAATGGTAGTCAAAGAAGACAAGATTTTGCTGTTGTTTTATGGATTGCAGTTATCTTGGATTATACACTTCTTAGTTCATTAAGTATTTGTCAGTTCTTCCGGAGCCAGCATGTATCTAGGAGATGGGTTTAATAGATTCTTTTTAGTTTTGCTGAATGTGTTGGCATGAGGAAAGCACGCAAGGAAGGAGTATTAATCATGGCATTCTCCTTATAGTCTTGGGTATGGAAAATCTAATTCATAGGATTAAAATTAGTTAATGTAGGAAAAATACTGGCTACGTTCAAGACTTTAACAGTGCTATTGTTTACAATAACTGACCAAGTAATAGAGCGATATTAAGATTGTATTTAAAATTACCTATTTTTTATTATGTAACCTAGAATAACTTCTGTAACTTTTCCATAACTGTAACTACATTTTTTCCCTCATGTAACTAAGCCATGGTTGCATAAAAATTGGCCAGAGATTGGTCTGTTTTGGTTTGTGTTTGACAGTATTGCTGCCCCCTGCTCTTAACGATGTGGAATAGGTACAGCCATTGGTGTAATTATTAGTACAGTTGACAACATTCATACAGTTAAGTTAAAAAAAAGTGGTCTGCCATCACTGCGACTTCTAGGGTAGGAATAATCTTTCTTGGTTTGGGAGGTACATCAGTACACTCTAAGTGTGGTAACATCTGTCCGAAGTAAACCAAAGTGCAGAAGATAAATGGTGCAGAACACTGTGTATTTATGTGGATCGTGCGTGTTTTCAAAGTTTTCATGTTTGATTTGAGAGCAATGAATCAGGTGTTTCTAGTGCTTGCGTTGCTATTTCTTGAATTTCTTTTGTCTGTGTAACGGTTTCATGTGCCCTATTTAAACTTCATGGTTTAAATTGATTCTGGACTTGTTTTGTATTGGGTTTTATTATCTGTAAATACAAAAAAGGCTTTATTTGATGAGAAACATGATGTAAATAAGCTTTGCCATTACGTAGTACAAAAAATCTGCAACTCTCCCAAACTGCTGCTGTTAATTTGCATTAAGAAATGCAGATGATGAGAATGTGGCAGGTGAAGTGCTCAATTGGAGCCTTTGTGTGTCTATCCTTGCAGCTTGCATATGCAGTTCTGGTGGTGCCGCTACTGCTTTAAATCTAGGTTGGTTTCTGCACCTCTGCTTACCTAAGGCTGTGATTCATATGAAGCAGGGGATTGAAATTGAACAGTTGAAGTGGCTGTTATGTAGCTCTTATTACTGCTGCTATTGCCCATGCATCATGAATGACTGGAGAGCTCTTCTAGCAGCTCCTGAACTTCAATTTTGAACCCACTGTATTAATGCAAAGGGAATGATCCTCTCCTTGTAGCTGTTTGATTTTATTTTTTATTTTTTTTTAACTTGATTTGGGTTAGAGACCTCCCTGGACAGTGTCAAGCTCTGTGCTGTTTCGGCACCGCAGCCTGAAGTATCATAGGTCATTATTTTAAAGCTAACTTAATTCAACACAACCTGCACCTGCCTCACTGACTATAAGCTGCTTTGTGGGTAAACTAGTTAATCTAGTTTAGAATAACATAAATGTGAGCTAAAACTATTCTCTGAACAGAAATTATGGGGACATTAAATTTAACGACTGTAAAATCCATTCCATATAGCCTCTCAGTCTGGTGTAATTCCTGCTGTAGCTCAGATCAGTGGTTAGATCAGAACCACTGTTTCACAAAGAATGTGACAAAAAAGGGACTGATTTGTTTGTGTGTCAGGGTCTCTATCTAGTTCCATGAAGGCATTACAGAATTGTTAAATTTACTATTCCTTAATCATAACAAGTTTTCTGAAATAATAACATGGATGATGGACTCATTTGTTTTTTTCACTTGGTTGTCCTCTTCTAGAGGCCCAGTTAGTTCAACCAGGTGGATTAATATATGTTCTCTCCTAGTTGTGACTCTTCCTGTTATATCTAATAGTATTTTTGGAGGAGACTTTGGATCCAGTTAGGTGCAGTTTAGAGACATTTTTCAGGTGAAAAATCAGAGCAGGTTTTTTTACTGATTCTGATGACTTTGCATTTGGTAAGTTTTTAGTGGAAAGCTGAATAAAATATGAAGGCATATCTCAAAAACCAGAACCCTAGGAAAGAGTCTCCAGATGACTTTTCTGTGTCTGTCGGTGACTTATTTAAACAACAACAAAAAGAGAAAATCGACACCCAACCCCCCTAAAAAAAGGCCAACAAATCTTTGTTTATATCCCCTGTAATATCAAAATGGAGAATAGTATGTTCATGCTGCTATGTCACAGGTGGTTTGGGTTTTTTTAGTAGAAAGGTTTCATGATACATTGAAACTACAGAAACTTCTCAGAGAAGGGACCTCAAACCTCATCTAGTTCCAACCCCCCTGCCATGGGTAGGGACACCCTCACTAGACCAGGTTGCCCAAAGCCCCATCCAGCCTGGCCTTGAACACTGCTGGGGAGGGGGCAGCTACAGCTTCTTTGGGCAGCACTGTGCCCTCACAGTGAAAAATTTCTTTCTAATGTTTGATCTGAATCTAAGGGTTTAAGGCCCTTACCCCTTGTCCTGTTGCTCCATGCCCTTGTAAACAGCCCCTCCCCATCTTTCCTGTAGGCCCCTTTAGGTACTGGAAGGTTACTATAAGGCCCTGGAGTCTTCTCTTCTCCAGGCTGCATAAGACTGACTTTCTCATCCTGTCTTCATATAAGAGGTGCTCCAGCCCTCTGATCATCTTTGTGGCCTCCTCTGGACTCTCCAACAGGTCTTTGTCTTTCCTGTACTGGGCACCCCAGAGCTGTGTGCAGTACTGCAAGTGGGGTCTCACCAGAGTGGACAGAATCACCCCCCTCGACTTGCTGGTCACGCTGCTTCTGATGCAACCCAGGATACCGTTGGCTGTCTGGGCTGCGAGCATGCGTTGCTGGCTCATGTTGAGCAAGTTCTTTGTCATCCAGTTGCACTAGACTCTAAAAAGACCTTGTCATCTTTGTAGCCAAGCTTAGGCATCTGATACAATAGTTACCAAAGAACTTCAAGCTTTTTGTTTTGTATGTTTTTTTTAAAAGGCTGAAGTTTGTCTGATGGCTACTGGTACACAATTTAAAGTTTCATTCTATTGTTAAAGTAACAAATCTTAATTTTTTTTTCCCAAAAAAGTCTGAGGGGAGGGAATAAAACCATTATATTGTAGTCTAGGTCTGTTTTAACAGAATTTGCAGTCTGCTGCTTTCCATGTTGATTTCTTCAGCCTAACATTACATTCATGCAAAGACGACGTTCTTTACTTCCTATTTCTGCATGAAACAGGGAGAAGTTTCTAATAATATTCCTATGAAGGGATGGTTTACCCCATATACATATAAGTGATTAATTACTCTTGAAATCCTAAAATCATAGAGACAGGTTACTGATACAGTGTCTTAAAATAGAGCCTCTGCCTTGTTCTTACCTGACGTGCTTTTTTATCTATAGTAGCTCTATGGTTTGTGTTACTCAAATTGATTTTTGAAGAGTTGATTTTATTCCTTGAGTTGATGTTACTGTGTGAGCTGGTCAGAATTTTTGGGGAATGATGACATCTGTTCTGAGAATAAGTAGTGCACATGTGGTATCGCCACAAGACTGGCTTGATTATAATTCTGCTGTGTCCCAGCTCCAGCTGAAAGGACATCTTTGCACCCCAGGGATAACTTAGGTTTTCATGACCAGGCAGTTCTGAGTCTTTCTCTTAAAGCAGCAGATGTCTTGCAGGATTGTCTCGAAATACAGAGGTTAGGCTTAAATGTTTAAATTCCCTTTAGGCAGGCTGGTAGATAAGCAGGGACAGTTAGAAGGTGATGATGCAATTAAGAATAGCTGCAGTTGTTTCTGATGTTTGTTTTACTGTTATTCTTTTGTAATACTTGATCAAGTTTAATGAATAAATGTTTGTTTCTTTCTTTTGCACTTTAGTGAGAAATTGAAAACTCAAAATATGTTTTCTGATAATTTGATGACATATGCATAATTTTCTAATGAAAGATTAACTGAAATATGGCTGCAGATAATGTTTAGGCATTTTTAAAACTGTAAAAACCACCATTTCTGTGATGACTGTTGCTCATTGTGTTTCTCACTCTGCTGATCTGCTTGAGCTTAGAGATGTTTTAGTCTCTCCTGGTCCTGTAACAGATGCATGGATGCTATGTCAGTGAAAGGATGATTGACTGGCTCCTGCTCAGCCTAACATAAATTTGGTTGTTCTTAGTGCAAACCTGGTGTTATCTAACATAACCTGAAGGAGAAAGATTTCTCAGTGTTCTTCATTGTGTCATGGACAGTTATCTAAGATTAGAGATGGCAAAAGGAAAAGTATGATGGATACTTCATTTTGCCCCTTTAAAAAAATTTCTATGAAACTATGTTGTATATGAATAACTTTCATAATTTGCTATATGTAACTCTCTGTACTTCAGTTTAACTGAGATTATTTTTTTCAATTCTACTTGCAGATGGACTTTTGGGAAGAGGTTAAGGGGACAGGTTTTCCTCCTTAAGATTTTCTAGAAATGTGTGTAGCACTGAAACTTCTATATAGTCAGTTCATGTACAGTGATTTCATACGTGTTTCTACCACGAGATCCTTTTTCAGAGACGTGTTCTATTGGGGGGTGGGGCAGGTGAACCATGCAGGAAAACAGGAGCCCTTCCATTTTAAATTAATGGAATTAATTCAGCAATTAATTTATCCTGAACTGAGAGAACTGTAAGGTCTATTTTGTGTGTTTTGAAGAAGTTTTTCTGTCATTCCTATCACCTCCTTTCCACTAAAGTATCACCCTTTATATAACTAGCACAGGAAAATCATAACCTCCCATTTATCCTTTTTTTTTTTTAATTAAAACAAATTTTTAATTTGGGGGAGGATGAAATCCAGGAGACTCCAGCAGTAGATTTAAAACCAACTTTTCCTAACCTTATAAGCTGTTACTTATGGCAGTCAGAAACAGTCTTGCATCATAGGGAGCTTTGTATTTAAGAGCTGATTCTTATGTAACTGACCACATGCAATCTTCTGTTTTCAAGGAACTACTCTTTTTGGTAGCAAAACCAGGCAAGAAAAGTTTCTTTGTCTAGTAAATAAAACTTAGGATAATTATTACTGGTTTTGCACTGAATGACAGATTACATCAAAGACATAAAAATGGGTACACGAGCTTTCTAAAATGCAGAGGCTGCAATGACAGCTCATGGGTGACTCCTGATCCTGGTACAGAAAATGCGATGGAGACTCTACAGCAATATCGTGTATTTACAGTACTGTGCTTCCTAAAAATGCAGTTGAGGATGCTCTTGTAGTTCCATGCTATAGTACTTATTCACCTAGTATGTAATCGGTTTTACCCTTCATTTGCTGGTAGTCGAAACATTTGGCTGTGATAAGCAGGCAATCTCCTTTTACCTAAATGTGACTGATGTGAGAAAACAAAAAAATTTAGTGGTAGCTCAACATTTCGGATTAATTAGCTTTGCCTTCTGAGAATTCATGTTCATTTTAGGCATGTTTTTTGAGAGTACTTACTGCTTTTTGGTAGCTCATGTTTTTTAAAGTACAGCTGCTTGCTTTGAACTCCTAACAGGCATGTTCATGTTTGCTCATCAGTTAGGAAGCTGTGAAAGTGCTCTTTGGTGCGCTCTGTTCAGTATGCCGGTCAGATAAATGCTGAGCGTGTGTACCGTGTAGTCATGGGAACTTGGGCCTTGATGGAGAAGAGAGACATGCTTAAAGTGGCATGACTTGAGTTTAGTGTTTAGACTGGAGTCCTGTGGAAATAGCTTCTGTCATTAAAACGCAATAAAAGGGAAAGATTTGTTTGAGGGGAAAAAAAGGGTGGGCAACCCACAAACCCATTATTTGTGATCCAGCATGGCGTCACTGAAAGACTGCAGATTAATGATTTGCAATGGAATTAGGTTGGTTGATTTAATTTCTAGTATATTTCTCCAAAGAGGAAAACTCAGTTTTCATAACTGTTATTTGTAATGGTGTGAATTAATATGTATGTTAAACATCTATTTAAAAAAAAATTAACTTAGAGAGGAAAACTGTAGGAAAGAATATAACCTCTAGCTTCCAACGAAGTAGTACCTTGCAATAAAAGCATTAGGCAGAATCAAGCCATGAATGCTATTTTTACTATTGTTTCAGATGTAGAGGGAGGCAATATAAGCATGTTCTAAAAAAAAAAAAAATGCCCTAAACTAATATTTTTATATTTGATGGGAAACTTTTCAGAATCTTGTTAATAGCATGTGCCATGGTACTTCTTCGAGCCCATTCTGTAAGGTTTGATTGATATTGGCCAAGGGCCTAAAGTTTATTGGTAAGTGTGAAGAAAAACTCTTGAGATAACAGCATGAGATTCCTTTCCTGAAGGCATACAGCTGGAAGTAAGGTCCCTGCTGAAAAGTGCAGCAAACAGTTGTTTTAATATTTCTAAAGAGACAGTATTGATCTCTGTTATATGTGTTGGGTTTTAAATACCAGTGGGATCATGCTGAGGTTTTGTGTAAGCGTTGTATCAAGTAAGACTTTTGAGGACAGTGGGTTTGGTTGTGATTGTGGGAAACTTTCTTTAATGCTGCTGTGAAAGAAAGATGAAACCCTTGTGGGGTCCCGTTTGCCCCTCTATACACATAGATGTGCACATGGGCACATACGTGGCTGCCTCATCGCTTTTGCTCTCTGGTGAAAGGCCAAGTTGTGTTGCTGCTGCGGCTAAGATAGAGGATGTATACTTTTTCTTTCTTTTTAATAGCCTCCTCTATCTTGACCTCACTTGTTTTATCCTCCTTGTTACATTCGTTATCAGGAAAAAAACAGATGTCTTTCTGGTACAGAAATAGGTAATTATGATACTATTGTCTCTCGTTTTGGGTTTTTTCCTTGCCTAAGAACTCAAAATGGAGTATGATGCTGGAGATAACTTTCTGCAGAATAAAAGTCTGCAGGACTGCAAGGCCTTTGACATGGTCTGTGCTGGCAGACTTCTATCCAGGTTGGTGAGAGATTAAGTGACCTGTAGGCTGGGTGGGACATTGGCTAGGTTGCCAAGCCCAGAGGGTGGTGACCAATTAAACAAAGTCTGCATGATAGCATATTGCAAATGCCATCCCTCCAGGATCAGTACTATATGGTGTCTTTTAAGTGTCTGGATGCTGGGCTGAAGTGTCATCTCAACAAGTATATTTGGATGACAGGAAGTTGTTTGATGTGCTAGCAGGCTAGTCACCATTCGATTCAGTGGGACCTGGAGAAATGGTCTGTCAGGAGGAGTGGTGTGTGGTTCAGCGAAGAGAAATGTGAAAGAAAACCTGCAGCAAGGTGGAGCAGCTCTGTGTGGTAGTGTAGTCTGGCTAGAAGACAGCTTTCCAGGAAAGAACCTTGCACTCAGGTGGATGACAAGTTGCATGTGGTTTGGCAGTGAGAAAGGCCAACCACATACTGGGCTGTGTTGGCAAGAGGGCAAACAGCAGTCAGAAAATGTGGTTCTTCTGTTCTTCAGCAGTTCTGAGGCCCTGTCTGAAGTGTTGTGTTTGAGGTTCAACAAGATGTGAGAGAAATAGCGTACTGCCACAAGTCTGGGTGAAGATCACCAAAGTGATTAGGGGCCTAGAGCAAATCACTCAAGAAACTGGATTTCTTCAACTTAAGGGAAGATCATATTACATATATATAGTACATTGAAGAAAGCAAAGGGAGGAACCTGAGCAGGCATATTTGGGGTGTAGGGAGTGTATGTGGTGTTGGTTTGGTTTTGTTTATTTTGAACCATGAGTCTGAACAGATGCCCAGAGACACTGTGGAACCTCTGTCCACAAAGACATTCAAAACTGTACTTGATGGTAGAGGCAATCCTTCTTAAAATTGTTTGGATTGCATAATTTAATCTTCTGCAAGATATGCAGGCTGAAAAAAGTGGTTATTTAGTTTCATGAATGTGTGTTTTGTGTTTTCAGGTAAAAGTTTACACTGAGCTTGTTTTTGAAAAAACAGCATGTTTAAACCTAATAAAACTGATGTAACCAAAGTTGATAATTTTTTTTTCCATTCAGTGAAAGATGTCTTTAATGGAGGGAATAGAATGTTAATCACATATTACAAATCTGTATTTAAGAAGGTTTATCAAATTTGGGGGTTTGTATGATTGTTTAGTAATAGTTTAAATAGTTACTGAGTGTTTGACAAAGATATAATTCTTTTTAAATTATCAGCCTGCCCCACTAGAGAGTCAGCTCATTTATTCTGCGGAGTGATGACTGTGTTACAGCTTAAATATGTCTCTGCTGGATTGACTTTGCTTCTGTGAGGAAGATGATCTGAATTTTGAATTCTAGAGCTGCCACCTTGAATTCAGCAAACTAATTTCCTCCTGGATTATAGCTTACTTTTCTGACCAGGTATCTCCTGATTTTTGGATTCACAAAGCAAGAATTAGAGATTGAAGAGGGAAGTATACTTGAAGAAATGTGTTCCATAGCACTTCAGTAAGGCTTCTTAGGGGTGGGGGTCTGAGAAGGAATAAAATGTAGCTGGTTCTGTTTGCTGGAAAAGTTGTGTCTTGTCATGAACCCACTAGGATTTAGATTGCATAGTTTTGTTAGATTCTTAAGACTTCATTTCATAGAACATAGAATATCCCAAGATGGAAGTGAACCATAAAGGTCATCAACTCCAATTCCCTGCAGGACTACCTAAAAATAATCCATGTGACGAAGACTTTGTCCTGATGCTCCTTGAGCATCAGTGAACTTGTGCTTGGTGCTGTGACCACTTCCTGGGGAGCCTGGAGGGAGGGACCAGCTACCCATTCACTGAAGGGCCTTTTCCTAATGCCCAACCTTAACTTCTCCTGATACAGCTTCTTTCCCTTTCATCGTGTCCTGTGTCTGATCACCAGGGAGAGGAGATAAGAACCTCCCCTCACCACTGCTGCCCTGGAGGAAGTTGTAGACTGCAGTGAGGTCACCCCATCTTCTCTTCCCCAGGCTGAACAAGTCAGGTGACCTCAGCTGCTCCTCATAAGTCTTGCCCTCAAGGCTTTTCACCATCTTGATCCCTCTGCCCTGGACACACTGTAGTATTTTGATGTCCTCCTTATGTGGAAGCACCCAAAGCTGTGCACAGGTTTCAAGGTGGGGCCGTACCAGTGCAGTACAGAGTGAGGCATTCACTTCCCCAGCTGGCTAGCTGTGTGGTGCTTGATTCATCCAAGGTCACGGTTGTCCCTTTTGGTTGCCAGGGCACACTGGTGACTCATACTTGCCATCAACCCAAACCCCCAGATGACTTTTCATGTGGCTGCTCTCCAGTCTCCCATCCCCCAACTTGTGTTACCAGGATTACCCTCCCCTAGGTGGCGAATCCAGCACTTCTCTCGTTAAATTTTATATGGTTGGTGATTGCCCAGCTCTCTAGTTTTTCCAGATCTCTTTTCAAGGGCTCTTGAGTCAGGGAACTTGCGGAAAGTGATCTGTGAATTATAACAGAACGTGCAAACTCGGTGTCATGTTGTAAACATGCCGGACCGTAATGGTCCATTTTTGTGTGCTTCGTAATGTAATGGGCAGTGGTGATGGTGAGTGCTTTTGAAATCAGCAGGAATGGGCGACTTTAAGGATTTTTAAAGAGGCAGCTTAAATGTAAGGTATACTGACATTATGCTGGGCTTTGTTTTGTATTTTTCTTCCTTTACGGTGTGCCAGAATTATGGGAAAAATTGTAAAGCTAAGAGTGATGGTGCTCTGACAGTGCAAGTGAGATATCCTAACTCTATTTGTTGTCTAACCCAACCTCTTATCCTAGAGAGTGTTCATACTATCTGCATTAGTTACTGAGATGGAAGTCAGCCAATGGGTATAACTAACTTTAAAGAGAAAGTTGAATGAAGTTGCTGTGAGTGTTTTGACAGAGTTGTTTTTACCATAAAACTTGTCTTGTGCACTACTTTTTCCTTACTTTATAAATGATGGTTTTGATCTCTTTTGCAAATTATTCTTCCTATGAAGCCTTGCTAAAATTAAGCTGATTATGATTTGATTTGGGAAAATTACTTGGGCAAAATAATTTTGGTATTTGTAAGGTGTGTGTGGGGGTATATATTATAGTTTTTAGTATATTGACATATCTGTAGCACCTGCACTGATGTCACATTTTGGGGGGGTATTTTGGGTTTTGGATTTTTTTTGGGGTTTTGTTTGTTTGTTTTTCCTCACCTTGTAGCCTCTTATGGGAGGGATGAAAAGAAGGCTGCAGAGGCTCTTTGATGTGAAGACCGACTGAAACTAGTTTTCAGTGGTGTGATACTGGGGTTCTCTGTACCCAGATTTGGAAAAAATGTTTGTGTTATGTACCTTATATAATTTAAGCATACAAGAGAAGTAACATCTTTCGAGGTGGGGTCACCTGCAGAAGCTCAGGTGCCCAAAATATTGTCCACTCACTACTACAGTTATGGGGAAAGAGATGTTAGCTCTCTCTAAAATCTCCCTTGTAAAAATGTTTATAGTTCTCAGGTGGCAGTTTTGTTGCCAAGCTAGTGTTGCTTTCACAGGAAGTGCTTGGAAGGAGATCTTGTTTAAACTGGCAGAGAATACATGAGAAGAAATGTGACTTTTTTTTTTTCTTTGCTGAGACTTTCCAGGTTAATAAAGTTCTTTGTCATAGATGCTACTGAACATCTCAGATTCCCTGCCTGCCCACCCTTGTGTCTCCATTTCACTTGAAGTGCTTTGAATGCTTCCTTGCTTGCTTTGTTCCACCATGTCTAGGATAGGTTCTTCAAAAATATTTTGTCCATGGGTATTGTACTTCCCTGGTAAAAATGTCTCTAACAGTGTTCCTTTACTTCAGCCAAACCTAGTCTATCTGCTGAACTTGTTGGCAGTTTAGTATAGCTTCCTGTTTTTTCTCATTTAATCGATCAACAAGTTGCAGCAAAGCAGCTTCCATTAAATTGAATTGGTGAATGCTGTGCATGTTCTAAGTATAAAAACAGTGAATGTTTCTATGAATCTTACAGAATTCTTGGACACTTTTCTATAGATTTAATGTTTGTATGGAAGGACAAACCTGGTTGCAAATAAAGCAGTTGCCTGCCTTTCTGTGTAGTCCTTTTCAATTTCATTAACTTTTATGTTTTTTCCTCTCTCTTTCTGTCTTTTGATGGTAAGAATCAAGAGCTGTCCTGAGTTGGGACCTATAAGGATCATCAAGTCCAACCCCTGGCTCCACACAGGGCCAGTCAGGTCAGAGCATGGAACTGAGTGCATCGTCCAGATGCTTCTTGAACTCAGTCAAGCTCAGTTCTGTGACATGGGGAGCCTGGTCCAGTGCCCAACCACCGTCTTATCATCCAACCTAAACCTCCCCTGTCACAGCTTCATACCGTTCCCTCAGGTTCTATCACTGGTCGCCAAAGAGAGGAGATCAGCACCTGACCCTGTGCTCCCCCTTGTCAGGGAGCCACAGACCACAATGAGGTCTCCCCTCAGTCTCCTCTTCTCCAGGCTGAACAAGCCAAGGGACTTTAGCCTCTTCTCGTTAAACTTCCCTTCCAGACCCTTCACCACCCTTGTTGCCCTCTTCTGGACATTGTCTAATAGTTTTGTGTCTCCTTTGTACTGTGCTGCCCAACACTGCACCCAGTGCTCGAGGTGATGCTGCACTAGCGCAGTGTAGAGCGTCCTGAAGCAATAGGGAAGATGGGGGAAAAATAAACTTGTTCCTACAAGTAATGGTGCTACTTCATTGGGTCCAGATGCATGTACAAAGATAATTACACAATAAAACTGACATGTGCAAGTGTTTATTAAAACTGTCTCATTTGTTTTGCAGTGAGCATTGCACAGTGTGATTATTTTTACAGCAATACAGCTATTTCTTTCAGACACTCTGTGTGTGTGTTTGCCTTGAGGAAAGGCAAAGAGAAATGAGGAGAGGTGCAGAGCACTGTTCATTCTGTAAACTCTTCTCTGATACAATGGTTTTGCCCATTGTAAACATGCAGGCTGGTCCTTTGTTTGCCAAAAGGTAAACCAAAAGGTTCTGATTTATGACTTAGGCATTTTAGAATATCTTCCACCTAGTTTGCTATATGAGTCTCTAATTCTGAAACAATCCTGTAATTTGTGGTAGAGGAAGCAACTCCAAACTTTGTCACAAAGCAGTGTGAAGTAGAGTTGGAGCTTTGCATGGTATTTTAAAAATAAGTAGGTGCACCTGTAGAGAGTTTATTAGGTGCAAGACACACATCATCTGTGACTCAAAGTGTGGTGCTTGAAGACTTTGCTAGTCAGCATGACCATGCACTGTGCATACAACCTGCTGAATAACCACCACGTGGAGAGGTTCTGGTGCTTCTGTTGGAAGAGCTTACAGAGGAATTTAAAGCTTGACCATTACTGAAAATTTTCAAAGAAAGATTAGATTGCTCTTTAAACAACTCTAAATAAACTAAACATGTAAAACACTAGGTTTTGGTAGTGTGATTATTTTTTTAACTATTGTTTATACAAGCTCTAAGACTTTTTAGTATAATTTCCATTTCCCTTGTGAGGCCCATCTGGAGTACGGTGTTCAGATCTGGAGACCCCAATACAAGAAAGATGTGGAACTGTTGGAGGGGGTTTGGAGTAGGGCCACAAAGATGATTAGAGGGCTAGAACACCTCCCCTATGAAGAGAGGCTGAGGGAGCTGGGCTTGTTCAGCCTGGAGAAGAGAAGGCTGTGAGGGGAACCTCACTGCAGCCTTCCAGTACCTGAAAGGAGCATACAGACAGGAGGGGTATCAACTTTTTAAAAGGGCAGACAATGGCAGGACAAGGGGGAATGGATTAAAGCTAAAGGAGGGAAGGTTCAGATTGGATATTAGGGGGAAGCTCTTTACACAGAGACTGGTATGGTGCTGGAACAGGCTGCCCAGGGAGGTGGTGGATGCCCCATCCCTGTAAGTGTTCAAGGCCAGGTTGGATGGGGCCCTGAGCAACCTTGTGTAGATCCAGGCCTGGAGACTGATCACCCTGACTGTGACAGGGGCGGTTGGAGCTCTTTGATCCCTGGGGTTCCTTCCAACCCAGACCATTCTAATTGATGTTTGGCCTCAATCTTTATGTGAAGTGAGCAATTCCAGGAAAAAGAAATTAACTGAATAATTGGTTTTGAATTTGCCTGAGATGTTGGAAAAGCATGTAAGGAACACATTTTCCTGGTGATTGGTAAATGGGATTTCATGAACTTGAGAGTTTGCCTTGAAGTTGAGTAGTATATTTGAATTAAGAGGATACTGAGGTTGTCGTGTGAAGGCAACTGAATGTATTCATTGAACATATAAAATTTTATAAATCTGGGCACTTAAAGGAAGATTTTAGCCCTAAGTGATCATCTTACTTTCTTTGACAGGGTCCAGGCAAACTCGTTCATGTTGTAAAATTCTGAGATTATAGTAGAGTTTCAGAAAACTGCAAGAAGA
This sequence comes from Laterallus jamaicensis coturniculus, assembly GCA_022605575.1. Lineage (NCBI taxonomy): Eukaryota > Metazoa > Chordata > Aves > Gruiformes > Rallidae > Laterallus > Laterallus jamaicensis. The sequence goes on along the minus strand of JAKCOX010000002.1, from coordinate 83,501,409 downwards.
AATGTTTAAGTTTCTCTTCTCAGGCTGGGGTGATACAGGCATTTCATTTGAATCAAGCTGATGCATAATGAGTAAGTGTTGCCCCAAGCATGTCACTTCTCTCCTGAAACTTAAAAACAATTGTTCAGTTTAGGATGGTCTGTCGGACCACATTGTAGGCTCAGAGAGGCTTCCAGTAATTGATGGTTTTAGTTGTGTTTGGCTTTGATTTTTGTGAATTAATGTTCCAATCCATTTTGAGCCTGTAGGAAGTTTTCACTTTAGTTTGAAGAAGCCTTACTTAATACTTCGTTGTTACAAGCAGCTGTGGTCAAATGCCTGTGTGTTGTAGATGGCTTCTACAGCCTAGTTTGCACCTACTGTTCTGTCCCATTGAATCTGCAGTCTCTTTTAATAATAGAGTTGACAAAATGGAATAGAAAAATACATTGGCTGAAAAGAAACAAAAATGCAGGCAGGAGGATGACAGCTCAAATGCAGACAAACTCATGTGCTCCTGAAGTGTGTACTAGCTATTGATGTAAAGTGTTGTGCTGTCTTGGACAGTGCTTTCTGAAAAATTGCATAAACTGTATGAAGAAGTATAAAGCAAAATGTAGATGATAAAAGATTATGATTGTATTCCAGAAACTGGTGGAGACCCAGTATAACTTAGTACTTAATGAGCTGAAGCATCATGCTCCTGTGCCAGAACACCGGAGGCAGCAAGCTTTTTCATTTCAACTGAGGAAAGCAGAAATGAGGTTTAAAACTTGAGCGGTATCAAGCTTGAGCAGTACCTTACAGCAAAGTATTACGTGTTTCTGCTCTGGCTTTGAGCAGAACACTGGATGGTATAATTGATATCTCATAGCAAACAGTTTACTTGCAGTTAGATGGCTTGCTTGCTTGCTTCTTTTTGATACTCAAGTATGTTTGCTACCGAGTTAAATTCTTACAGGGGGAAAACACTTTAGTTTGCTGTTTTATTTTTACATTGTTTTTCATGCTTCCTGCATGGTTTTCCATGCTTCCTGAGGGGCCTGATGTTGACTGGGATCAAATCTGTGTGAAAAGCTTTTAAATGCTTCAGTGCTTGTAGCGAGATCTCCGATAGACTTGCCTAACAACACTTTCTACAAAAGTGCTTCTATTTTGCAGAGATAAATTTGTTACAACTGGGTAGATTCTGTTTTGCTGGGTAGTTTGTTCTGAAGGACAATACATGCCCTTCTAAATTGTACTAGTTATAACTTTTATTCTGTTATCTTTTTAGCTGCTCTAACCTCAAGTTTCTCAAACTCCCTTGCCTTTGTGAATATAAACATCTGTATTAAGAAACAAGAAAGGTGAAATTAATAGGAAATGAAAGACACTGTGTGGGGTCAGAAACAGTTGAATTGTGTGCTATGGTTGAAATAGTAAAAAGTTTATTTGAACAAAATATTCTCAAAGGTTTTCTAGGTTGTCGCCACATTGAGTCAAACTGCAAGTCCGCCTAACCCCGTATCCTGCCTGTAAACAGTCAGCGATCAATAGCAGCTGCCATGGGGAGAACATCAAGAACAGGGAAACTTGCTGTGATACTACTCCAGCAGTTTGCAGCTCAGAAAATTTTGGAGCTGAAGGTGATGAACTATTAAACATGCAGATGTCTTGGATATCCCTCTCATTAATTACATGAGTTCAGAAAGAATTTGTTAGTATCCATGGAAACCTCGATTTCTCAGCTTACCTGGGATAAAAAAACCCAGACTTTTAAATGAAGCCTGCATCCTGATGGCTTAATTTGATGTCTGTAGTTTTAATATTATGAGATAATAAGTAATCATTCTCTCTTTATTTCTTCTTATCTTTACTGATTGTAGACCTCTTGTTCTATATCAGTCACTTCTTGAGGTTGAAGAATCTTGGCATAAGTACGTTTAATGCCACTTCTCTTAAGAAATGTTTGCCTAGTTGAGGCCATCCTACTTGCCTTCCTTTATCCCTCCTTTACCTTTATGAGATACAGAGAGCAAAATACAGATGTACTATGAACTTGTATCTTGGTATAATGATGCCCTCTGTGCTGCTCTTACGTCATCCCTATGACTTGTAGTGTTATGGTTTGATATCCTGGTAGCTCCTGAATATTCAACACACATAGTACAGGAAAAATTCACTTAAAGCTGCAGCATCTTTTTGCCTACCCTGGTAATGGAGGATTCTGAGACTCACATTTTATACTTGAATTTACAAAAGTGTTTTTTCCTTTGTGTATTGCTTTATGTTTATGTGTGTACATATATATTTTTTTATCACTGTCTTAATGGTCAGTTAGTATTTGTGAAGTTATCTGTATTCTCCACATCTAGTTTTTACTTTTTCTTTCACTGGAACAGTTTATATCAGCAAACTTTCACCTCACTGTTCATATCCTTTTCTAGACAACGTAAAAGTACATTGAGCTGCACATATGCTAGAGCTGCTTCCTGATGACTTCTCTAGAATCACAAAGCTGATAGTTTATTCCTGTTTCTTTAACTTTTAAACAGTTGTTGCTGTAGAAGAATGATTTCCCCTCATCTCATGTCAGTTTATTTTTTTCAAGAACCTTTGGTATTGAACATTGTTACATCTTTCCAGAAATTCAGATAGACTGTGTTAAGCTCCCAACAAACCTATTTGTTCACCAAAAAGTGGACTTAGTATATTAAATGTCTTGAGTCTTGAGATATCTCTTTACAAAACTCATGGTTTGGGTTATATTTGTTCCCCTTTCTCCTCATGGTTTTTCATTTTGAGGGGTGTGAATGAAAGCGGAGGTGTGCAGTGCTGTGGTGGTTTTGGCCTTAGCTAGAGGCCAAATACCCACCAAAACGCTCACTCACTCCCCCCTACAGCTGAAAAGGGGAGTAAATAGATATCAGGAGGCTTAGGACCTGAGATAAGGACAGAGGGATCACTCTCCAATTAGTGCAGTGGGCAAAACAGACTCAGCATAGAATAAAGTGATTTATTACTACAACTAATACACCCAGTGAACTGGAACGAGATAAGAAGCAGCCAGGTCTTAAAGCACCTTCCCCCCACCCCTCCCTTCTTAGCACACTTAAAACTCATCGAGATTTTATTCCCTTCTTCCCCCGCAACGTGGCGCGGGGAGGGGCAGGGAACGGGCAGTGGGATTCTGGTGATCCCTCACAAGCTGCATTTTTGCCCAAGATCTTATCACTTCTACTTCCCCCCACCCCTTGCCTCTTCACACTCTTGACTTGAATCATAGATCTGCTCCCTTCATCCCTCCCCTCGCAACACCAGGAGGGGCAGGGAATGGGGGTTTCAGTCTGTTCCTCCCGAGTTGTCTTCCATCTCCGCTGGGGGGGAGGGGGCATTCCACACACACACACACCCCCTTCCCCTCCGGCGCCATGGGGTCCCATCGACGTGAGAGTTGTATCCACGAACTTCTTCAGCCTAAGTCCTCTCTATCGGGGAGCCATCTCCTCACCACAGGCCTCTCAGCAGGACTCCCCTCCATAGGGTGCTGACATTTGGGTCCAGACCCCCCTGTCTGGTCCCCCCGCATAGTCACAAGTCCCCCAGCAAACCTGCTGAGGCGGGGATCAATCTTCACAGACTATAGATGTCTCTGCTCCCTGTCCTCATCCATGGGCTTTGGGGGGACACCCGTTTCACCATGGTCTCACCACAAGCTGCAGGGGAAACTCTCTTTCCGCAGTCTTCCACCCCACCTCCATCGGGCCTGGCCTTGGTGTCTGTGCAGCTTGTTACATCTTCTCACTCCCTCTCCGGTGGCAAAGTGCGCCTGCCTGCAGGATTTTTTCTCCTATATGTGATTCACAGAGGCGCTATGACCACCGAAGCAGCTGTACAAAACTGCAACAAGTGCAATCAACTTTTTGCTTTCAACATCTTTGAAAAATAGACTAGTGTTTTTATGCATTTAGAAAAAATGTTACTGTAATCTCCTGTTTTGTGATGACTTTTAATTTGTAGGCTACTTGTATGACTTCCTCATTTGCCCATGACTACTACTTGTTAAAGGATGTATTTATTCTTTTAGTAATCTCCTTTACTAGCACTTTCGTTATTGTGGTCTTTCTGAAAAGATATGTTTCTAAAATGACAGCCATTCATTTACGTGGGTACAATCACCAAAAATATTATTGTCAAAGATTTGATGTGTATCAAGGAGAATGGGAGATCTCCTTTAACATATCTTGCTGAAACACTGTAATATTGAAAATTATATGTGACTACTAATGTGCAACAACTAAATATTTACAGTGTTTTGGCAATCCATCTCACATTAAGCTTAACTTTAATATACTTTCAAAAACTTTGTATGTTTCCAAATAAACTATTGCAATTAGGTTAATAATGCCCATGCCTAGTACATTTTTCAATACTTTTTTAACCAGCTGACCTCTGGTGAAACTTTGTGAGACTGGAAAGCTTATGGAAGAATTTTAGCTAAGCAGCATGCCCAAGACATTAGTATCCAAGCATCCCTTTATTTATTTGAAGTGAATCCTATTAGCAAATGGGATTGGTGAATGTGCTTTCTGTGCATTGTCCCTGTACGTTGAGCTGATATTCTGAATGTTAGGAAACTTCCCTCTTTCCTAGTGGAAGATGCAACAGCACTTCTATGGGGAAGCTAACACTAGAATATCCTGCTACAGAGAAAATGATCTCAAGTGATTTCTTAAGTCATTTGAGAACTGGGCAGATTCTTACTTAAAAAAACCCTGGGCAATCCATGTAGTAAAATGAGGGGTAAGGTTCACAGAGTTACTGCGTTCTGTCTTACCTGCTTGGATGAGTTAAATTAAAAGTTAACTAAAGCCCTCTATTTTTTTTACAATGTCATCTTTGTATCTTTAGCAGCTATCTACTTACCTCTGTACGTGGCTGTTGGGCAGAGTCTGGAGCTTGCACTAACCACGCGAGTGCCTGCGCAGGAAATGGAAACTTTCTCACATGTACTGCAAGAGAAGTGACACTGGCTGTGTAGGTGGCATTGCTGGTGTGAGGTTCTGCCTCTTGACAGGAAGAACGTATCTTCTCTGCTCCCCTCCTGAACAGATGATCTTTCTCCCTGACCAACAGGGAGAAAGATCATAAAATTTCAGTGGAGATGAACAGTTCAAGATTTGACAATACATATCCATCTGTTGTTTGTTAGACTGCCAGTCAAAGAAGAGGGGAACTTTGGTTTTTCACGCTGCCTTTGGGGTTTGTTTTCTCATCTCTCTCTTGTTTTTTTTTAAATCACTTGTGTCCTAGACACGGAAGAAGTAGAAGGAGTCATCCTCCAAGCTTAACTTGTTAACCAAGCAGTTTTTGGTCTTTGTTTCAATAGACATCCTTATATCAAAGAATAGGTGAACCTGGTGGTAGCTGGTGTTACGCAGCACGCCCTTAGCCAGTGACAACTGTGGCCTTTGCTACTGCCATTCTTCCCCAGCCTGCTTTTCTTGACTTGCCCATGTGCCTGGAACAGGGTGTTGGCAGCACTGCACTGTATGATAGCAAGGGCTCCTTGCTTTTATTCTTGTTGACAGGATGGTTTTAGTTCTTTTCTAGTAGAATATCTGTATCCTGAGCAGGATGTTTTGGTGTCCAGTTTTCAAGTGTGACAAAAACACTGAATAGGCAGCTGCCCCACAAGTGGCATTGTGTTGGAAATACAAAATGATGCAGTTCTGGGAGGAGAAAAAGGGAGAAGGCATGAAAGGGGAGATCGAGATACTCACTCATGATGGGGGATTATGCTTTCATGTTATCTTCAGCATGTGGCTCTTGTCATCTTGTTTAGATAGCAATATGTATCATTAGTTTAAACTAGGAATTTGTTTGAGTCCTGCAGGTATTGAGGTTTATTGGGACCTTTGGTGTTCAGTAAGGAGTAGTTCTGTTGCTCTGCCAGGCAGTGTTTGCTTGGGCCAGTTGCTTTTTTGTTTCCTGTGCAGACTGTAGTCTTATGGTTTCCTACTTTCTCCTGTAACTGTTAATGTTTCTTATTTAGCTTTTCTTTCTCAGACAAGATCCTCAGCATAAAACTAACTTGGCTATCTGATTTTTGTGGGATTAAATATTGTGCTTTTTTTTTTTAAATTAGTGTTCTTTTTGTTTTAAGCAAAGTGCTGTAGTTTTTTTAACAGCATGTTAGTATTAAAGATGCATGTGAATGGATAGTTTATCCCCAAAGCCAGTACTTAAAATATTACAGTCTTGATGTCATGCTCTGTGCTTGCCTTTTTATTTTTCTTATGATAAGACAGTACATTGTAAGATAACTGTATTTTTCTGTTTATATTCTGAGTATTTCAGTGTTTGGCTTTCAGATAATTTAAAATAAATGTTTGTTGTTTATATGTGATGGAATCATGTCACAGTTGTAATAAAGAATTCTTCATAAAATCAGCATTTGGTGCTACATTTATACTAAAATAATGTTTAGGAAGAAAAAGAGTAATTATTTGCTGCAAGCCATCATTCATGGCAAATGGAAAGTGTTGTTCTATTTTTAGTCTGCAAAGATTTGTCTGGTAATTGGTGTTCGCAGTCTCAATGTACTTAAACTTCTCAAGTCCTCACGTTGTAAACTTCCGTATCAAATATTTCTGAGTGTCACGCATGCTTAGTAAACAGGTTAAAAGAAACTGAAATAGAGAAAGGACCTTGCACAGAAGCTTGAAGTATTGTGATAATATTAATGGAATGTCTACCTAGTATGTATAGAAAATTACTGGGTTTTAGCTTAAGGCCAGAAGCAGATGGCATCTGTACCAAGGTTACTTTGTTTGACTGATGGGAGGATTGCTGTTTTAAGGTTGATAAATAGATTCCTATCTCTGTAATCGTGTTATGTCCCAGGCTGGCCTTAACAGGTCACAGGGTACCACTGTGGCAGCTGAGAATGGTTGTTTTCAAGCAGTGATGCCACAGAGGTACTGCAGGATGTCTTAAGAGAAGTCGTATCTTCTACAGATTGTCACTACCCTTGCAAGTGTGTAATTCTTTCTGTTTCTTAATGAATAGCACTTCCTGCTGTCATGGTGCTTCGATAAAGGGGATTGTAAGGAGCATACCTCAAGAACTTTACCCAGTTCTTGAAAGTGATAGTTTTAATGATAAAGTTGAATGAATGATAAATCATGAAATAATTTTTAAAAATTACTCCTGAGATCGAAGACAAACTAAACACTCACTTAAAAATAATCTTGCCAAGTGTATCAGGTCCTTTCTAGAATTGGAACTGACTCTGACGTGAAGGGAGCTTCTAGTGGCTTCTCACATAAGCCCCCTTGCAGCCCTCCCTCCTGCCACGTAAACCCTGAACACCCAGCAGGACAGACATCTGCCTTAGCAGAAAGTTTCTTTTGAGGTTGAATTTGACTATGTTCTTAGCTGAATGGTGGTAACAATTGTCAAATGTGACTGTGGCTTTCAGAAGAGTAATGAAAGACCAATCAAAATGTGCCTGACAGCAGCACGCTTTTTGATAGCACAGTGCTTTTTGTAGGACTCTCTAAGATGAAATTGCCTAGAAGTATTTGTTTGCCTGGGAAGTGTCCTTAAAGGACATTTAAATCAGTATGCCAGGATAATTGCAAGTTTGACTATTTTGGGTGAATGAGGCTTTCAGTAGAGTTGGTTTTGAAGTGTATAACAAACACAGTGCTCCTAGGAGTGACTGTGCATACCTTGCAGGTTAGTGCAGATTGCGTATAACCAGTGGGTGCTGATGGGTGCTGGTTTCTGGATTCCTGAGCCTATACAGGCCTAGTAGGAGGTTCTGCTGCATGTGTTGTGAGCCGGTCCTTCTGTTGGGTCACAAAACCTGAAAATCCAGAAAGCTGAGGAAAATCCTCAGTTTGCATGGGCACAATTCCTGAGTTTCTTAATGTGTCATACCACTTTGCTGCATGGACCATTCAGTTTTGTGCTTTTGATTATCCTTTCAATTATTCAAAGGGTTTAAGAGACAGCTGGTAGCTGAGTTTGGTAGCTAGACACACTTTGGTAGCTGGTGGCTAGAGTTTGATAGCATGACATACTTCAGTAATTTACCACATGTTGGAACAAAAAAATGGTTACTATTTCTTTAGCTTAAAATCACATTCAACTCAAAGGTTAAAATCCAGTGCAAATTTAAAACATTTGAAAATGGACAACAGAATTGTAAATGTTTCTATATTATGTAGGAAAGAAAAATGGGGATTGATAGTTGAATCAAGTTTCACCTGACTTCACTTACAGCTTTTCCTCTCTCTAGCATCAGCACATGAATCAGCTGGAGAGGTGCCTGTCCTGGATTCCTTCTTTTATCGTACCTCCTGCTAGAAAGCACAACTAATCTTGATGCAGTGTTTGTGTGTATAAATAAGCTTGTCCTTCAAGTTGTGGGTGGGAAAGAGGGAGGGCTTTAGACGTTTAAACTTTCTCCAATTTTTTTTTTTCCTTTCTTGAAGATGTGAATATGGGTCAAGGTATTGTGCAAACTAGCCTGTTGTATTTGAGAGGCCTCTTAACAAATATTTGCCTCTCTTTGTGACTTGCTAAATATGTTACACTAAAAAGTTGTTCTGATTTAACTATTTTTGGACTTTGCCAGTCTGTATATCAACAATCATGTTTTGTACAAGGTACTTCATGGGATAAATATGTATCATTACAGGCACTGAATTAAATCTAGCTACTATGAGGTGTAGGTTTTGGGGTAACTGACCTCCAACGCTTTTCCTAACCTTATGACAACACCAGGCAGTAACCTACACCTGCTTATCAAGCATGAAGGGAGCCATGGAATGTGTATTTAAGCAAAACAAAACCAAAACTCCCATTGCTTTCACCTGTAATTGTTTTTCTTCTCTCAGGATCACGCATATTCAATTCTTTTTAACACAACTGTGGTGATAATACCATCTTGGAAAAGCACAACTCATTCAAGAAATCTCTTATACTAGTATCTACAACTCAGGTGAACTATTTAAATTGTATGTTAAACAATATTTTGTTACAAATATTCCCTATTTTATGTGATTTATGATCAGTGAGTTGTAGCACAACCTGGTAAAAAATTGCACTTTCATATTTACTGATGCCAGTGTAATGTGGGGAAAAAAAATGCTTTTAGTTCAGCAGTACAGTAACTGCTGGAGTGATGGCTTACCTGATGTCAAGACCACACAGATGTGGTATTCTTCATGAGAACACTTAAAGATGGCTCAGATGAAGGTATTTACAGGCAAAGCAAAAATAGTAGACAGCTAGTTTTTCATTTCCTTCTACCAGCAGTTGGGATCAATTGGGCTTCAAGCTGACAATTATGTTTCATCTTTGGAGTGCCTAAAAGGTACCTTTAAAGTATGTGTTTTAGTGTCTCAGTACTTTTCTAACAGTGAGTTGCTTGGAAAATGCTGGGTGATATAGAAAGCATACTTTATGGTCATACTACTGCTTTGTAAAGGTAGTAGATGCAGTTAAGGCCTGTGAGTTAGGTAGATGCAGTGATTGTACTGTACCTGGAAGAACGTGGGCTAAGCTACTTTGTGTTTGCCCCAGGCTAGGAGTGTGCACAGAGGTAGTTATTAACAGTTCAATTTCATTTTATTTGTTAAGCTGCTGTATGTTGGTTTTATATCTAAGGTGTGGAAAAAAGAACCCATCTTCTATTGTATGGTCTGTGGACATTCATATATTATTAATAAATTTACTGATTTTTTTTTTTTTGAGATGTGCTTTTATTTTTATTTCATTTGGGTGAATTATTTATACAGGAGTTGGTTTTGTTTCTTTGTATCACAGGAAATCAGTTAAAAGCTGCTGCTTATGCTAATAAACAACCAAAAGCTTTATATTGACTCAAGGCGTAAACAGAATACACGTCTCAACCGAGCATGTGACTGTTCAGGCATAACAAAATCAAAGCAGCTGCTTGAATAGCTTGGGGGGTTTTTTCAGTGCCAACCTTGCCAAGACATCTGTGTCCTATAAGACATGAAGAGGAGAAGTTGATTTCAAATAGTGTTGTTTCTGTATACCAAATAGTGTTGTTTTTTGACAGCCTTGCTTTTGAATGAAGGGTCTGTACAAGTTTCCATAGTTGGAAAGGCAGAATGCCATGTGACTGTCTCTCTTCCACTGCAGTCTTTCTCAAATGCAAAGTGTTTTAATAAGAGTCAGTAACAGTCTGTTTTAATTTTGAGTGCCAATTTTATATCAGCTGTTCTCTTACAAGCGCAGATCTACGTTGCAGTGATAGAACCAGCAGCAAGTTTTGCCTTATAAGAACTGGGAGGGAAATCTTTACTTTTGGGGTTTTGGATTAACTGTTTGTGGTGGCTTGACCATGGCTGGAGGCCAGATGCCCACAAAAGCTGCTCTGTCACTCCCCCTCTCTAGATTTTGGAATGTGGGGGGACTGCAGGGGTGGCTTCTGCAAGAAGCAGCTAGAAGCTTCCCTTAAGGTCTGACAGACCAAATACCTCCTAGCTCAAGGATGGACCTGTTGCTGACCAAATCTGAGCCAAGCAGTGATGGTGGTAGCACCTCTGTGAAAACATATTTAAGAAGGAAAAACTGCAAGCTGCAGCTTTTTGCCACTAGGGCAAGGAGAGAGGTGATGTAAGAAACTTGCAGTCACGAAGAAGGAGGGGCAGGAGGTGCTTCAGGTGCCCGTGAAGAGATTGCCCTGCAGCCTGTGGAGAAGACCATGGTGAAGCAGGCTGTCCCCCTGCAGCCTGTGGAAGATCATGGAGAGTAGAGATTCCACGTTCAGACCATGAAAGGACCCTATGGTGGAGCAGGTGGGTGAACCTGAAGGAAGCTGTGACCTGATGGGAAGCCCATGCTAGAGCAAGCTCCTGACAGGGCTTGCAGCCTGTGGAGAGAGAGGCCCATACCGGAGCTGGTTTGCTGGGGGAGCTTGTGACCCCCTGGGAGGCCATGCTGGAGCAGGCTGGGCCTGAAGGTCTGCACCCCATGGAAGACACATTGGGGCAGTTCCTGAGGAACTGAAGCCCTTGTGGGAAGGGCTCGTGTTGAAGTTCATGGAGGACTGACAGGGACCCCATGCTGAAGCAGGAGAAGAGTGTGAGGAGTCCTCCCCTGAGGAGGATGGAGCAGCACAGACAACTCATGATAAACTGACCCATTCCCTGTCTCCCTGTGCTGCTGGGCAGGGCGAAGGAGAGAAATCGTGATTAAAGTTGAGCCAGGGAAGAAGGGAGGGGTTAAAGGAAGTGTTTCAGATTGGGTTTTATTTCTCATCGTCCTACTCTGTTTTGATTGGGTAATAGATTAATTTTATTCTGCAGTCAGTCTGTTTTGCCCATGATAATTGCTGAATGATCTCTTCTTGTCCTTATTTTGACCCATAAGCATCTTATTACATATTTCCTCCCCTGTCCAGCTGAGGAGTAATAGATGGGCTCTGGGGGGCATCTGGCCTTCTAGCCAGTCAACCTACGACAGGAGCCCAGAACCAAGCGGACCTGAGCACTTGCCACAGCAGCAGTAGTTTGAGCCTCACACCACAAACCCCACTACTATTTACCATATGTATTGCATTAAATTAATGTTTAACGTAACTCCAGGAGTCTGTGATAGCTTGCTTCACTTTAAATGGTACATGGAGGTATTGGAAGATACTGCTGTATCATAGGAAGGCTTGCTTTTTATGACCAAGGAGTCTCTGATTTGCATGTGCTCAGCTGAAGTTGGTGACACTGCATCATAGGAATAAATAAATTAAGCATCCTTTATAAATTAAATATCCTTGCAAAAATGAATGTATATACTACCGCAAATTGCCCAGGAAGTTTTAGTTCTTAACCTCACAGGACAGTTGAGGAGCAATTTCTTATTAATTGTTGTGAAATTAGAGATGTTGCTGCCTGATCTTTTTTTGTGGTTTGGTTTTTTTTATTATTATTTCACACTTGGTGTATGTAAGAGCATGTGTACAGCAGTTGCAGCAGGTGAATGTATGCTGTTAGCTGCATGAAATATGTATGCTGGCTCTAATTACTTGTGGAACTCATAAGTACAGGCCAAACAATAAATCATTACTTTTCAGAGTTTCTTGGACAAAACCTTGTAGCATCTGCTCTTGGAGGGTTGGGCTTGGTGGCCGGCTGAAGGTGTTCTCTCTTCATGAACCTGGGTGGTTTGTGAAGTGAGTGGTGCAGTCCTGCCTGCCTTCCAGCCCTGTGCTGCAACATCTCTTCTGCTGTGTGCAGGTGTACCCGTTGGAGCCACGGCAGCTGGATGGATTTGGGTTGTCTAACTGGGAAATAATTTCTTGAATAAAATTTGAAAAATTGGAAGTTCTGCATTTCTTCTTTTTAGTTGTTCTTTTTAGTTGTTCTGTTTAGTTGTTCTGTTTAGTTGTTGAGTAGTTTTAGTTGGATGAGTGTTGTTTTGAAGTGAATTTCCTAATTATTCCTCTTACTACATGATGTCACATGTCATGGAGCAGTTTAAGACAATTTTGTCTGTTATAACTTTTTGGATGAAAACAGACTGGAAGATGCACTCCCAACTGCTGCTGACCATTTGATACATAGAGCAGTTTAAATCTGGTCTGGGGTAAATCTATCTGAAATGTACTTTCTGTGGATAAAGTATGATTTGCTTTATTGTTGCTATCCTAATTTTATGCTCTGCCTGTGGCTATAGATACCACCTTTATTTTGTGGAGCCACACAAACACGTCTGGTGTGGGTTGCTTGGATGTTTGCTTTTCCTCCTTGGAACATGAGCAGTGCTTCACCTAGGGAGGAGTTCCCTTCCCACGTTCTTTATGGCAGCTTTATTTTTATGCACCCCCCTGAAGAGGGAGCTGCAAGTAATAAATACCAAATAAAAAGAGTCTGGATTGCAAATCACCTTCATCTTTTCCTTTTGTGGTGTATATTTAAATGTTTTTCTACTGTGCTGTTTATTTTGCTTCACTGTTTGTATTATTTCCTTAACACCAGTTTTTTCCTCAGTGCCTATGACTGTCAGTTGAATGTCTGTAAAATTATCCCTGTTTATGGTCCTCAAGCTTTATATTTCATTTTTTTATAAGTATTGTGAAATGTACTGTACGATCACATCCAGCATGGAAGATGGTTATTTGCAGTTGCCATCACCTACTGTATTATGTGTCTTTAACTCTGAGTTCTCTTTGTGTGTATTACACGAACTGTATGTAACATTGGCATTAAATCAGTCTATTGCCAAATTTTGGAACTCTCCAATTTTGTGATTAACAAGTGTTGCCTTTTATGATTATTCAGTATATAACTAGAATTTGAGTATGTTCCAAATGCCAACGCTTAGAAAAGCAGTTCTTTACTGAATCTTCTATTTATATTCCCCATGTGAATGAGCTGGAGGTTTTCTTACTTTCTTTCTCCTATTCAGGCAGAATACAAATCAGCAATCGGATTTTTTTTGCATCATTGCACACAGCTTCCTTTGCTGCTGCCCCATTCTATTTGTGTCCTGCCTTCAGCCCTGCTCAAATACAGCCCTTAGCATTCTGTGCAGCACTAGCTTCCAGAGAGCCCCACAATGCGATGTTCATGAAAGCTCTGAAAGACTGCAGTTGCCAGGTGTAGGATTTACTCCTTTCTAGCTGCCTACTGGTAACTTGTAATAAGCCTGGACAAAAATAGAATCCTACAATATTCTCTTGTGAATTCACAATGAAAGATTTATGGTCATGGGAATGTGAATAGTTTTGCTTGCTCACCCTGTAGCTGTCTCTAACCAAGGTGAGAAATGGATGCTTATGGAAGGAGTGCAGGAACAGTACCCAGGGATATTTGGCTTGGTATGCTGCTCCACTGGTTTATGAACAGGGATGTTTTGAGACTTCCATAAAAAGCTGTTGTAATTCAATCAAGACATTTTGACTTAAAGGTAGTATTACTACTACGTCTCTTTTCCTTACCCTCAATCTAATCCAAACCTCTGATATAAACTGAATTTTATTGTGGTTTGCCTGGTTGGTTTTGTTTGGGGTTTTTTTGGTCAAAACACTCTGTTTCAAGGTAGATACTTGTAAAAGCAGCATATCTTGATAGCATCATTGGTAAGGAGTTTGGTAAAGGCCTCAACTCAGCATGGGTTTTTTTTCAGTGCCTGATGCACCAAGATTCTTTCCAAAAGCGTGTATGTATAAAGAAAATCTATACTGAAAATGTTATTTTTTAAAGGCCAGGGGCTAGCTTAATAACAGTCACTTTATTTTTCTGTAAAGGATTATGGATTTTATCAAAACAAAATGGCTTTTTGAAAAGGCTTTATACTTAGTGTTTCTGTTAGATGCCTTAGTTCAGTAAGTTTCCATTCACTGCATAAAGACTGGGTGTTCTGGAATAATCTAAAGAAGTTAAATGATTTTCAGTCTTGGTAGGTTTAGGGCTGTCCTTGTTAAGGCTGGCAATAAATCACAGCTTTTCTTTTTCTATGGCTGTAAAAACAACCATTCCTCAATTTATGCAGGAAACAAGATCAGCTCTTTTTCTCTTCTGAGTTTAAGACATACTGTAAAATATACAACAGAAATTTGAAGAAATTTTTTCATGTTAAAGATTAATAATTTGATTTTGCTAGAGTGTATCAATATAATTTATGAAACATGGACTAATGTCTAAGGGCTATATACATTTAAAAACCAAAATGAAATGTTTCACTGGTAAAGTGAACATACTTGTTAATATTTTACTACTTAATTATTGCTAAGCCTTTCAGAAAGTCTTCCCCTTCTCTATGTAAATAGCTTTTTTTGGGTTTTGTGATGACAGCTGATACTCAGATCTGGAGAAAACGAAAGCTCAGTGAGGGAAGAGGAAAAATTGTCCTAGTTTTCTTCAGAGGAGCTTTCGGAGGTTTTTCCTCCAGTGTTTTACTGAGGTTTGTCTGTTGCTTGGTATTGTGCATATATGGTTATCTATCTACTGATGAATTCCTTCTTGTTGCAGCTTACATAACAGAAATACCATTAGTGAGTGGAAGAACAGCTGTACTAGGATCTTCTCTGACGTCACCAACAGCATATGACAAGGCAACAGCTTAGGAAAAGGGCAAAGATGTAGAGATACCTTCTCCAGTACAGCTTCTCTATCTCCAGTAACTTGCAGCTCAGGCTATGACAGAACAAAGGTGTTAAATTTATATTTCGTAGCCATGTGAATTGCTTTTCTTTGAATATAGCGCTTTTTTTTTCAGTACTTAAAATTCTCAGATCTGCAATGACTTAGCTTGCTATAGGTGGTACAAAGCACTGTGCCTTTCCACTTTGTATTTTTTGAGTCTCCTATCTGCTGGTTTCTTTGAAGTTCTCTACCCTTTGCGTCGGAATAGACTGTGTTCAGCCATTGAACATGCCCCTCTCTGCCGTTAGGGATTTTTATGGGCCTCTGAGGTCAGGCAGGGTGCTTGGCCCCTGTCTTGCCATGTGCTCTTCTCCAGGGATGCAGCTGGTGCCTGCTCTATCTGCTCTGCAGAGATCTGAAGGGCTGTGCCTACTGTCTCATGTAATGAGAAGGAACAGGTAGGACTTTTGAAGCGACAGCTCAGTGAAAGGGAAGTCATGGAATTGTAAAATGGTTTCGGTTGGAAAAGACCTTCAAGATCATTGAGTCCAACTGTCTATCTTGCCCTACTAGGTCCAACATTAGACTATGGCACCAAGTACAGCATCTACTTTTCTTTTAAACACCTCCAGGGATGATGACTCAACAACCTTCCTGGGCAGCCTGTTCCAATATCTGACAACCCTTTCAGTAAGGAAATTTTTCCTAATATCTAACCTGAACTTTCCCTTGCCCTGTCACTAGCTACCAGGGAGAAGAAAACAACCCTCACATTGCTACAACCACCTTTTAGGTAAGGTCTCCCCTCAGTCTCCTTTTCTCCAGACTAAACAATCTCAGTTCCCTCAGCTGTTCCTCATAAGATTTGTCTTCTAAACCCTTCAGCAGCTTTGTAGCCCTTCTCTGGACATGCTCAAGCATCTTGATGTCCTTGTAGTGAGGGGCCCAAAAACTGAACACAGTACTTGAGGTGTGGCCCCACTAGTGCTTCCCTACTCCTGCTTGCCACGCTGTTCCTGATGCAGGCCAGTATACCATGGGCCTTCTTGGCCACCTGGGCACACTGCTGGCTCACATTCAGCCAGCTAGGTCTCTCTCCTCCTGACAGCTCTCGAGCCACTCCTCTCCAAATCCGTAGCTTTACATGTGGTTGTTGTGGCCCAAGTGCAGGACACAGCCCTTGGCTGTGTTGAACCTCATGTAGTTGGCCTCAGCCCATTGATCTAGCATGTCCAGGTCTCTCTGTAGATCCTGCCTACCCACCCTCTGGCAGATTGATACTCCCACCAATCTTGTTATCGTCTGCAAATTTGCTGTGGGCGCATTCAAATCCCTCATCCATGTCATTGACAGACATTGAACAGAACTGGCCCCAGGACTGAGCCCTGGGAAGTACCACTGGTGACTGGCCTCTAGCTGGATTTAACTCCATTTACCACAACCCTTTGTGCCTGACTGTCTAGTCAGTGTTTCACTCAGTGAAGCATATGTCCAGGCAAGCCATGGGCTGCCAGCTTCTCTAGCAGAATGCTGTGTGAAACAGTGTCAAAGGCCTTCCTGAGGTCTAAGTAGACAATGCCCACAGCCTTTCCCTCACGTAGATGGGTCACCTGATTGTAGGAGACTGGGTTAGTTAAGCAGGACCTGCCCTTTCTGAACATGTGCTGACTGGGCCTAATCACCTGTCAAAGTATTTCTGGAAAAGCTGTTGTCAATTCCTACAACTTCTGCTGCACCACTAGGTGTTTCTTTATGCTTAGTTCTCTGTTCAAGCCAGCTTTGGAGTTACATTCACCTTTATTAAATGCCTTCTGCCTAAGTGAGAAGCATGCTGAAAGTGCTCCTTGCTTGGAGTAATATGAGGTGTAGATAAATGGTCGTCTTCTAAAAGTAGCAGGAGGTATTTAAACTAGAGAGTCAATAATAGAGCACCCTGAAAGTTACATAAAGTGCTCTTTAGATTTTGCTTGATTTGTATTGTCAAATGCAGTAATTGTCCATACTTCAACAATGGTTTACCCACTTGTGAAGATCATGAGAAAAGGCATAATAACTCCAGTTAGTTACTGTAGTTTAAGTAATTGACTGAGGCTCTGAAGGATATAACTGTTTAAAAATCAAGAGAGAGAAAGTGGGATTAAAAAAGGAAATCTGTAGCCTGAGTCACCTCTGCTGGCAAAGGAGAAAAGGAATTTAACTCCTACATGCATGAATATTGCTGCTTTTTCAGAGTTGGTTTCTAAGGATCCAAGTTTTATAGTCTCAAAGTATATCTTCATCCATCAAAAGTAGGTGGATTGCAGGGATGCAGCTGGGACTGAACAGATCTCTGTAGCTGGAATGCTAAATATCATCTGTCTTCTCTGGTTACAGTCACGTGGCAGTTTTAATCTGGTATAAATTTGTGCATCTCTTGAAAGGGGATGTACTAGCCATCCTCCTTTATGGTGGCCAGAACTCAGGGAAAAGGGCAGCTTTCATCTTACCTAATTTCTTGACATTGTGGTTTTCTGAACACTGGTGTGCTGGTACAGAGGAGGGAGAGACACTGCATGGTTAGCAGGGGGAAACAGGGAACCTGCCTTTTCAGGTTCTGTGGAGCACTGAGCGCATGGGCTTTCCACAAAAACCTGCAGGGATACCTGCTGCTTCTGGTCATAACAACTGGAATGTGGAATGTTACTGATTTTAACCATTTCATCTTTTCTGTGCAAATTTTCCTGCTATGCCTCACTGTTTTTTCTATACATTGATTCTGTGTTCTGAAGAGAATCTTTTAACCATAGACATACATTTAGTCTATAAGGTATCTATTGTATTTTACAGACATTTGAAACAGGGAAATGGTTACTATTTCCTAAGGAAAAGGAGAAAAATCCATCTTCATTGATGTGCCTCCACAGAATTAAACTGTATTGGAGGTTTTAATTTTTTATTAAAAATACAATTAAGAAGCTGCAGATTTTTTTTTTAATCTTTTTTTTTTTATCTTCCTGGCTAAGTGAAAGTATTCACAAAAAGGAACTATAGTTTGTTCTGTTCATAGCTTCTTTTTTGCAACTTTGTGAGAACTATTGTGCTGTTATTTAAACTACTGCAGCCTATTAATCTGCTGTTGTTCTAGTACTTCAGTCTGTCTAGTTTTTATGTAAAATCATTCATCAGTTGTGTGAGCTTCTTGAGTACCTTAGAATGATGTTGATATGTTAATGTTACTGAAGCACTAACTTCCCCATTAGGATTAGCTTACACAACTTTTAAAGTGAGTTGGAATCGATACATTGTCTTTGAGAACAGAGATAACTTTCAGATAAATTAATGATGTTGGTATTAGTCTTAATTTTGTGCTGTGGGCAGAGATTGTATAGGTAGAAGAAAAAAATTCGACTAAAACAGTAATAACTTGGTTTTCATTTAAATATACTTTATTATGCAATTACCTCTCTTTAGGTTGAGTTTTAAACTATGCCTTTGCTTTGTCCTATGTTTAAGTGTAACCTATATTTTCTAGTTACATATTATAGAAGAATGAAAAGCTACATGGTAATGATCAGCTATGTCCATGCACTCTTGTTACCCTGTGGTAGCAGTCTTGGTTTTCATTAGATTTCCTAAATGCCTTTCCTAGTCCTGAATCATAAATTATATTCCTCATTTTAGAAAAGAATGTTGCCAGCCTGTACTTTTTTGAAGGAATACATATCCTCTTCAGCTGTAAAACTGCTGTTTAAAAAAAACAACCAAACAAACCACAAAAAAATCGAAACCCAAAGAAGCCAAACCAAACACCCCACCCCCGCAAAAAAACCCAACAAAAACAACACAACACACACAAAACCAAACAAAAAACCACCACAAAATCACTAGGTTAGAAAAGACCTTTGAGATCACCAAGTCCAACCATACCTGTCCTCTAGTAAACCATATCCTTGAGCACCTCATCTACCCATCTTTTAAATACATCCAGGGTTGGTGACTCAATCACCTCCCTGGGCAGCCTGTTCCAATGCCCCCATAACCCTTTTGGTGAAGAATTTTTTCGTATTGTCTAATCTGAATCTGCCCTGGAGCAGCTTGAGGCCATTCCCCCTTGTCCTATCACCTGTCTCTTGAGACCAATACCCACCTCTCTACAACCTCCTTTCAGGTAATTGTAGGCAGTGATAAGGTCTCACCTCCGCCTCCTCTTCTCCAGGCTAAACAACCTCAGCTCCCTCAGCCACTCCTCATAAGGTTTGCTCTCCAGCCCCTTCACCAGCCTGGTTGCCCTTCTCTGAACATGCTCCAGGACCTTGATGTCTTTCTTGTAGTGAGGGGCCCAAAATGTGACAGTATTTGAGGTGCAGCCTCACCAGTGCCGAGTATAGGGGCTTAATCACTTCCCTGGACCTGCTAGCCACACTGTTTCTGATACAAGCCAGGATGCCATTGGCTTTCTTAGCCACCTAGGCAAAACAATGAACAAAGCCAAACCCTGACACTGTTTTATTCTCGTTGGTGTTTTCTGATTCTTACTGTTGTGCAGAAGTGTTATTTCCAAATTTTGTTGTGCCCCAAGCTTTTTTAATTTATATTCTAGCTAATATTGTGGGAAATGCTATTTGATTATTTACTGAAGCTGAATCTGCTCTCACCTTCCTTGCTGCTCCTTGCAGAGGACAAGGCCCAGGGACCCATGTGTTACAACTACTACTTAAGGGGTTTCATCGGAACAGATGTAGGAATGCCTCTTCCAAAGGAGGGGACAAGAGTAAGCAGACTGAAAACCTACTTCCCATACGATATCTAGTATCACAAAGAAATGCCAAATGGAGCATTTTGAAGGTTTGTTATTGCTTTTATTTTTGGGTTAACTCCTAGTCAATAGCTACTGCTAGATTATGGCTCTTAACAAATTAACTGCTGTTGCCATGAGTAGAGCAAGACTATTGGTTTCCAAGAAGTTAACACTTACCACTGTGTTTAAGGTTCATTATGTCTATGAATTACTATATAGGACTTATGTACAAAACCTATGGTTTATCGGACAAAAAATCACTGAATTAAGATTTTATAGAGCGGATTTTGTTGTAGAATTATTTGATACTCAGCAGGGTGTATGCCCGGGAGTTCAGTACAAGGGTCAGGAAGAGTTTTAAGCCCTAGTTTGAGTAAGAGAAGGATGACTGCGCATCTTCTCTACCTCCACTGAACTTGAACCTTCTACTTAAGTGCTGCATAGATGGGGAAGTTGTAATCTTTGGCTGATTAGTTCTTGGTTTTGAATCTGGGGCATTTGCATTCTTTAGAAAACCCAGGTCCTCAAACAGTCAATTCTCTCCTAGCTTATTCCTAAGGCTTTTCCCTTTCTGAAAAATCTTCTATTTGCTGATATGCACAAGCTATGCAGTGTCTCCCAAAATGATTAAACAATGTAATTGAAAAGTGTCATAAAATTGTGATTTACTTTTTTTTCCTCCTTAGCACTTAAGTACTCCTTAACAAAACTGTAATTTGTTCAGCTGGTAACAAAACTGTGCACTTGTGCTATAAATGTGGCAGTACTTAAATTAACAATATTCAGTTAAACCTATGAATCAGTTACGTTTTTTAAATGGAATACAGTGCAGCTCTTTTTATATCTGACAGTATTTTAAAGGAAGTTGTTTCTAGTGTAATTTAGTTCTGCTTAGGATCTTGGCTGTAAATTATGTCTGAAGCTTTATATTGTTAAGAAAAATTATAGAATATTCTCTAAGGGCATCTGTTCTCTAATACAGTCTGAAAAGAGGAATGGCATTAAACAATGCTGTGAAGTAAGTAGTTTCCTAACATACTGGAGATACTGATAAATTCTTTTAAGTTTCATTGTAGTTCAACAGTGCCTTTAAAATCAGCATTGTATTTAAAGTGTCCTTCCAATGGGAGATGAAGTGGTAGCTTCTGTGCTGCCAGCATCACTTTATCAGGTCATGTACCCAGTTGGGACAAACGATGAAGTTACCTTTACACTGTAG
Organism: Laterallus jamaicensis coturniculus; assembly: GCA_022605575.1. Lineage (NCBI taxonomy): Eukaryota > Metazoa > Chordata > Aves > Gruiformes > Rallidae > Laterallus > Laterallus jamaicensis. The sequence continues at coordinate 83,480,327 of JAKCOX010000002.1, read as the reverse complement.
CCTTTCAGTGTTGTCACTATGTCCTTTCCTTTCACCCTTGATAGATTGCTATAGCTTATGCATTTGTATATAAGTCAGAAAGCCCTTTCTAGACTTTACCAGCTTGCCAGTGGTCACAATGTTTGCCAGCATCTTCAAAATTAACTCAGGAGAATCTAACTAAATGACCGGTCTTTGCTTTAGGTTGGATATCCCTTCTCTTATTTTACTTGTATATTGAGAAAGCAGATCTCACTCTGGCCTTAAATTGCATATAAAATTATTCTGTTAATTAAAGCTTATATATAATTACGTAATATTTATTCCACACATTTCTAGTTTAGGTTTTTGGGCTGCATTTCTTTCAGGCATCTGTTGGCTTTCTTTACCAGAGTAAAGATGCACATCTTAGTTTTTTAATGTACATTTATGCTAGTTTTACACATTGGTCAAAAGAAATGAAAGATATTGTAGGAGAAAATTGAGTGCTTTAGATGATGCTATTATTAAAATGTTAGAATTTACTTTCCCAGTTATGTTTCATTTTCTGTAATTTCCCCTGTAAAGCTAAATATGTTCAGAGAATGTTTGCATCAAAGACCATGGCATTGAAATTCAACATTAAGTCTAATGCTTCACAACCGAATTATGCTCTTTTTGCTTTTGAGATTCGAAACCTCTTTTGTGCATTTTGTAAGTAATCTCTTGCCAAAGCCTAATCATAATGATCAGAAACACAGCTCCTGTTGGATATTGTACAGTTTCTCATTTCCATTTTAACTTCCACCTTAAAAACAAAATCAATGGAATATATGCTTATTTCTAGAGTGTTTCTAGAGATTTTTTGTTGTTGTTATCTCTCTTGTTGTTATCCTGTAGTGTCAGTTTACATCATACACTATAAGAAGGATTAAATGGTAGTAGACTCTCCTAGCTGGTCATCCAATTTTCATAGTAAGTGGTGGTGGTGACAGGTTTAACGTGATGTAAGGTGGAGTCTTATTGTGTCTGTCATCATAGCTCTCTCTGATAACAAAATCAAACTGAGCTGTAAGCAATATTCCCAGATACCTCAAGGTCTGTGTTGTAATGGAAATATACCCCTCCCCCTTTTTTTTCCTTTTTTTGGGGGGTTTGGTTGTTTCTTTTTTGGTTTTGTGCAGCTTGGAACACACAGACACAATTACATTTTTTAGGGTTTGTTTTTATATAAAACAGTTTTAATGCATTAATATACCTGCTTTTTCTTTCTGAACAGAATAACTCTGAAAGGGAATATCGCAGTTGTGCTTTTAACTATTTCTTTAAGGTTTAGGAGGAGGAGGAGCACGGGTTGTTTTTGGTCTCAAGGGACCATGCCTCTCCCTTCCCATGCATTTTTTTTAAACCAAAAGGGGTTCGTAATAGTAGCAGTAATGTTTTGAAATGCTCCAATCTACCATGCATGTGTTTCTGATGTCCTCCATATCTCTGATACCAGATATTGACAAATAATGGTACCAACTGAAATTTATAGAGTTTGGGGTGAAGTGTACTGTGTGTAATTGCAACACCACTGCGAAGCTGGCAATGGCTGAGTACTTTATTTTGAGCTTCTATAATATTCATTGAGTCTGAATTTTGCTTCCTGAAATGTGCTAACAATCCCAAGTCACAAGTCTGGATCTAGTGCATCATCCCTTCTGACTAGAGAATACCTGTGCATTCCTGGCAGAACAGATTGAATACAGAGCATGCTCCAGAATATTCTGTGCTTTCAGAAAAGGAAGAAAGGGAAGGGTTAACCCAGGAGGAAAATATTTTGTGGTATTTAACTCTGGTGGGGTAACTAAGGAACTCTCCTTTTAATGAAATTTACAGCCAGATATGGCAGGTGGGAGCAATTCTCTAAAGACTTTTGTGCTTTGTTCCAGTTCACGTTGCTGAGAATCACATTTCTTTCTAATAAATCTATCTGCTGGTGTTTCCATCTAGTGCATTTGTGTTTATGCTGTTTGCATGACGTCTTCTCTTAAATTTCCTTCCTTTTACATGACCTTACCTCAGCTGTTTGCTGTCTTCTGATGTATTTATGTTTTTACTGTTCTAGAAAATAAATAATTTTGTTCTGTTTTGGGTTTTGAATTATATTTAGTTAAGCCTTTTGCATATAAGCTTTTTAGTTTAGAATTTGTGTATTGGGGTTATCAATTTACAAGTAGTTTCAATGAAAATTAAAAGAAAAAGAAATCACAGAATGTGCAGAAGGCTGCGAGGGACCTTAAGGATCATCTAGTCCCAACCCCCCTGCCATGGTCAGGGACACCTCTCACTAGACCAGTCTGCTCAAGGCCCCATCCAACTTGGCCTTTAACACTGCCAGGGAGGGGGCACCCACCACTTCCCTATACAACCTGTGACAGTGCCTCACCACTCTCATAGTGAAGAATTTTTTCCTAATATCCAATCTAAATCTACCCTCTTCCAATTAAAAACCATACCCCCTCATCCTATCACTCCATGCCTTTGTAAACAGTCCCTTCCCAACTTTCCTGTAAGACCCTTCAGATACTGGAAGGCCACAACAAGGTTTCCCTGGAGCCTTCTCTTCTCCAGGCTGAACAACCCCAACACTCAGCCTGTCTTCATAGGAGAGGTGCTTCAGCCTTCTGATCATCTTCATGGCCCTCTGGACATGTTCTAACAGTTCCATGTCTATCTTGTACTGGGGACTAGTACTGGATACAGTATTCCAGCTGGGCTCTCGCAAGAGTGGAGTAGAGAGGCATAATCCCCTCCCTTGACGTGCTGGTCACGCTCCTTTTGATGCAGCCCAGGATTGGCCTTCTGGGCTGTGAGTGCGCGGTGTCAGCTCACGTCAAGCTTCTCATTCACCAGTACCCCCAAGTCTTTCTCTGCAGGGCTACTCTCTATCACATCGTCTCCCAGCCTGTATTGACAAGGATTGCCCTGACCCAGGTGCAGGACCCTGCACTTGGCCTTGCTGAACCTCATGAGGTTCACCTGCGCCCACTTCTCCAGCCTGTCTTGGTCCCTCTGGATGACATCTTGTCCTTCTGGCCTGTCAACTGCACCCTTAGCTGGGTGTAATCTGCAAATGTGCTGAGGGTGCACTCAACCTTACCCTCACTGTCCGTTTTGTTTATATGCTATTTCTGTGGAACTGTGTATTTGTATGCTGGGAAAAAAGGCTTTAGTAGGAAAGTATTTGGTAGCTGATACGTTCAAAGCAATATATTTCCACTGGACCTTGAAAAAAGCATGAGGAGGGGTTTGGGAGAGCACAGGTGCAAAATAGACTTTTGTTTCTTAAATGAAGATCATTCCTTTTGTTCTGTAAAGCAGTACTTAGCACATTGCTTGTGTGGACAAGATCAACTCCAGAAAAATGATTAACAGTATGCTGTTATGACTTGCTGAAAAGTTAAGTGCAACAGCACTTCCTATTTTTAAATGAAGAAGCATTTATAATGTAGGAAGACGTAGGAGGTTGCATTCTGTGCAACCCCTTGCTGGTGCCATGCAGCTTTAATGCAAGCAAAGTTGCGTGCACAGCTCCTTAGTCTTGTACAATGGTATCTTCAGGAGCCGTGGGGCTGGCTGTGGGTTTGCTGGCTTCTGATCTTTAACCACATTTTACCCCCTTAATCATGCTAGTGTGTTTTTCTGCTGCTGGGAGTAAGAAATAGGTAAAACTTCACTGCAGTCACATGAAAACTGGTTGTTGGTTTTGCTGTCTTAGGTTTCTAAGTAGTAAAGCTGATTAGTATAATGAAGTGAGTTTGATATTGTGAATGACAGCTGTTCAACCAGCCATCACTAGTTCAAGACATGTTGTGGCCAATGTAAAGGTGAGAATATTGATGCTAAGTAGTTGTGGATGCCCCATCATGCCCAGAGAAGTTGTGGATCATTGGTGGAGTTTAATGTCAGGTTGAATGAGGCTTTGAGCAACCTGATCTATGTAGGGGAAGATGTCCCTGCCCAGAGCAAGGGGTTGGACTAGATGATATTTAAAGTGTCTTTCAACCCAAACTGCTCCGTGGTTCTGTGACATTTATCACCAAGATTAGTTTCTACCCAGCTGAAGCTGGTTTAAAGACTGTGGGGAAAATTCTATATCTGTCACTGGTTATTTTCAAGTGTTGTCACTAGCTGTGGGCTTTTCAGCATCTCCTACACAACAGAAGTTAGAAAATCAATCTGATCTGTGTCATCATTGCATCTGCAAACAAATAATCATAGTTTTATTTTTCAGTTATCTCGTAATGTGACTTGTGAGCTAAACTCAGAAGTAGCAGTGTAACTCAGCTGAGAACTTAATGTAACTGCCCCAAATATTGTTAAATATTTCCAAATATGACAGAGTGTGCACAAGATCACATATCTGCTCCATGCTCATTAGGAAAAGCGTGATGTTAACTTCATCTAGGAGTAATCATACATAGATAGCAGTTAGGATCTCTTGCCAAAAAGGCTTCTGGGTAGGAGTGTGGTTGCTAAGAGGGATCCAAAGATCAGTTGTCAGAACAAATTATAATTTAGCAACACTGAACTTTTTAGTGAGAGATTTTACAAGCGGTATCTACTGTGCTGCAGTTTGAGTAATACTTGAAGGATAATTTAGTGACTATTATTTTTGCAACTCTTTTTAGAGACCACACAAATGAGCTTGCTCATCTCATGTGACCTTTACAGTACTGAAGGCTGGTGAGTTTTCTCACGTCTGCCTGTTTGGAGAGTGGCTGTTGAGTGGCATCAGGCCATGCTGCTAACAGCAGGAGATGTGAGGGGAGTTCAGCTGATGGAATCTCGATTAAGCTTTGGCATTACCCAAAAAAAAAATATTTTCTGGAAAAAAGTGTATTTCCTAAATTTGATTACTGATGCTCTTTTCATTGGAATCATAGAATCGCCTGGGTTGGAATAGACCCTTTCGATCATCAAGTCCAACCATAGCCTAACCCTGACTAGTCTACCTCTAGATCATGTCCTTAAGGAGTTCATCTACATGCCTTTTAAATACCTCCAGGGATGGTGACTCCACAATTGGAAACTTCATTGTTTTTAAAAAAGAATATTGTCCCTTAATTCGTCTTATTTCGGGAGAAGCTGGTAAATGACAGTGTACTAAATTATGTTGGCAGCAGTTATTACAGTGATAACTGCTTGTTGATGTTTTTTTGGTTTGCTTTCTCTCGCTTGGACCCTTTGGGTCTTTAAGTAATTCAGCACAAGTTCAAACTGCCTGTCTGTATCCATCGTTTACATGAAGGGTTTAAGTCTCTAGAAGAATCTTAACCACTCCCCTGTTTTTGTCATGCAGATATGTACTGATGGCAGCGGTTGGAAACAGACTTCACACTGTTGAATGGCAGGGCTAACGGAAACTGAGCAAGGAGGGAAGGCCAGGGAGGGTGGTTTAAATCACTTCTCCATTTACAGAAGCATAGAATCACAGAATGGGTGAGGTTGGACAGTAACTTTAAAGGTCATCTAGTCCACTCCCCCTGAGTAAGCAGGGACACCTTCACTAGATCAGGTTGCTCAGAGCTTCATCAAGCCTGACCTTGAATTCTTTTAAGGTTGGGGCCTCCACCACCTCTCCTGGCAACCTGTGCCAGTGATCTACCGCTGGCACAGGTTGCCAGTGAAAAACTTCTTCCTAATCTCTAATTTAAACCTACCCTGCTCTAGTTTAAAGCCATTACCCCTCATCCTATTACTACACACCCTTAGAAACAGTCCTTCCCCAGCTTTCCTTTAGGCCCCTTCAGGTACTCAAAGGCTGTGATAAGGTCTTCCCAGAGCCCCCTCTAATAAAGCGAATGTGGTAGTCTGCTCATTTCTGAGTGGGTAAGCTACAGGAGACCTTCTGTTGACTGTTCTCTTTTGCTTATATTTCACTGGGGAAATTACTAGTGTTTGTCTTGTTGCAATTTCAGCGGCATGTAGTAACTTACTAACCTGTCTAATCTGCATTTATTATCCATTGGATAAAGTTTGGGTTCTAATGTAAAGAAAATGGATGCTAGTGCTGAATAGCTGTAGCTTTGTAAAGTGCCGTTGTTCTGCTCTGTTACATGGATCCTGTAACTGGGACATGAACAGACAGCAAGCGTATTTTCTAGTAAAGACAACAATAAATGTCTGTGACATCTGTGCCAGGGTCAGATTACTGTGCTAATTGATAAGTTAATTGATAAGGGAGCTTCTTTAGCTCCCTTGAAGTCAATATATCACCCATTTTTTTCTGTGAGATAGTGAATCTTGTGTCTAATGATACATGCATGTGACCACCAACCATTCATTATACCCATTTGTGTGTATAACCTCAAATATTTTTTATTTCACATGGATTTTTGAGGTCATTTGTTATTTTACTTTTTTTAATGTATAAAAATAGTTTCTTGAAATACATGGAGGGGGTTTTGTCAGGAGTACGTAGATTGTGCGTGCTCTGGTATCCTTCAAGCTTCTGACATGGGTTTGGCTTGTGTGAAATACTGTAACTATTTAAAACACTCCTGTTTTGATATATTGTTTTTGTGGATGGGTTCTGGTAGTGGCAGCATGTGGAATTTTTTAGGTCAAACCTCCTAAAAGTGGAGTGATACTCTAAACCTCCTGATAGGAGTGTGATCATTTTTTTCCTGTTGTAAAATGCATCTCCTCTGGATGATAGTCTATTTGAAGGGGTTAATAAAGTATACTGACATATTCATGTGATTGTCAGTGTCTTGAGCCACTCTATTTATTATTGTAAGACTGAAACAGAAATCAGTGTGGGTTGGATTTGGTTTTTGATTGTTGGGGGTTTTTTTCCCTCTTCAAATTGTAAAGGTTTGCAAGGTACACAAAACCTGTTTGGTGTAGTGGACTGAAGGGGCTGCAGCATCCTCTGTGCCAATGTGTGTCTAGAATGATGCCGATTTCTACAAGAGCTAAAAGGAATAGATATACAAAACCCTTTTGAAATCGGTGTCTGTAATACTAATTTTACATCAGTCAAGAGAAGGAAGATTTTTGTGTTGCTCCAACCGTATTTTTCATGTTTATCAGGAATAAGGACTTCAAATCTTCTTATGTATGGACTTGTGAATATCTACACAGTCATGTGTGTAAACTGATTTATACATATGTATATGGAATGAAAAGGCCCAGGCCTCTGAAGAAACAATTAGTAGTCTATCAAAATGTGAGTTTGGCAGTTTTTAGTACATTGAAGGTAGCGATCCAGAATCTAGCACTATACTCACAGCACAGTACTGTAATTTCTTGTTTTAAATTTAATAGCTATTAAAATAGAGCATGGCCCAAAAATAGAAATACTCTTTATTGGGAAGGGAACAGATTCTAGATGGTTGAACAGAGGCAAATGTCTGAGTGAGTAGCAGTGCACAGCTCCACCTTGTCAAGCAGAGAGGACTGTGGTGTGCTTATGGGATGACAACACATACCTTTTCTGAACCAGTGCTGACCTGTGTGCTGTGTTTTGCTGGTAAAAGCACCCATGCAGCTACTCACTGAAATGATCCATTGGGAGGATTCTCGCTCCTTCTACCCCAGAATTAATTTGATTTTGTTTCCTCAGGTGGACAAATTTTCCATTTTGTAACTTGCTATGAATAGGTACCAGTAAATGACATCTTGGGGAAGGTGCTGTGACAAGTCTTGCCTCTGAATGTGAAACGAGAGCTCTAAGTATACCGTCCTGTTAATGTGGTATGCACTGATGGAAAGTGAGCTAAATCCGTGGTGTTCAAAGGAGCCCCAAGTTCTTGTGGAGCTGAGGGTCACCACAGCAGCTCCTCAACTGGATGCCCTGTTGTGAGGCAGGAGAGACACTGCTTTCTTCAGATTTGACCTAGGTTGGGGGGTTGAATTTGCAAGCAAGATTCAGCATAGCTAAATCCTAGCAGAAAGGAGAGATTAAATGTGGGGTCACTGTCTAGGGAAATTGCAAACTAGTTAGTTAGAAGAGCTGATGTTGCAGACTCAGGAGGTTTTCTTCTTGAGCATAAGCTTGAATATGAAGGTATACAGGTAGATGAAGCCTTGACAGGACTCATGTCAGATTGTGCATAGCAAGTCTGTGGAGTATGAGAAACAAGGAGCTTCCCTTGTTTAAATATGTGCTTCCCCATTTTAATACATATTTCTTTCCTAATTTCTTCACTAATATGTCTCGGGGGGGTTGTGAATACTAAATTTGCATTATTTTTAATAAAGATGGAACTTGTCTCCAAGATTACCTTTTTCAAGCATAAAGCTTTGTCTGTCTGAGGAGGTAGGAAATCTGTGTTGCAGGTATCTTTAGCAAATCATCTGTTTTTTCAGAATATATGAGGTCAGAAAACTTTCTCCCAGGGAAGTTAAAAAGGCCTCCAAGGAGGTGGTATCACATAAATGGAGAGAAGCACTGTGGGTGGTGATGAAGAAGAGTTTATTATGTAGGAAGGAACACATCTTAATAGCTACATTGTCACAGAGACTCCTTAGTTCTCTAAGGTATCGTAGTTTTCAATAATATAAATATAAGTCAATTTTACTGGAAGATCAGATTTTATGTTTTCTAATGTGGGGAGTAAAAATATTTACTATTCTAAATACTGGAAAATTGAATTAACAGATACTGTAAAAGCATGCCTTCACTTACCAGGGGAAAGCAAAGCCATTCCTTTCTAGTTTAACATACTTACATTATTCTGGAATAATAGTACAATTGAGTACCTAGTGCAGCATCTTCCTTTACAGCAGAGTGTAGCTAGAAATTATTAGTCAAAGACATTCCAGAGGAATGTAATATATTTGGAAGAAAACCTACTTACAGTTACATAAAATAAACAAAAAAACCCCAATCAAAAACCCCGAGCCAACAACCCTCAGTACTAGTTTTGTGCACCTAGAACCCTACATTGGATTACGTTCCCACTGTGGTAAGCATTTTACACTCTGCCCTGGTTTATGTTTGTGAGTGTGAGTGGATTTGTTTTAATCAGAGAGGTTTTGGATTAAGAGGAGCTAGTTTGCATAAAGATCTTGTTTGCAAATATAAAGATACAAAATTGACCTGTGATGTCATTCTGACTTAGATCACTGGCTCCTTCAGGCAGTGGATGTCATCTCTGTGTACTGCTTTACTCAGTGATTGCTCTCTTAAAATAATGAATGTTCCCTTCCCTCCTGATCCCACATTAGTGGTTAAATTTTATTCTATATCAAGTCAAATTGGGAAGATTTTTCTAGTCTATTTGTCCTAGTCTTCTAGTTACTGTACTTGATCTCTCTTTTCTGTGAGCTTCTGTATTTGTTTTCTCCTCTTGAGTGTCCGGTTTGCTTCAGTTCTGAATACAAAGTTTTGTTGTTGAATCTCATCTATATTAACCATTGTCTATTTTCCAAAATACTGGTTTCAGCTTCTTCTCCTGTACTGTGTTCAAAGATAGACAAGTGAATCTTTTTTGTTGTTTTTGGTCAGTGAAGATGGAGAGAACTTCAGTAGAAATATATGGTAACAACTGCCTTGCACAGCATGGAGGCACAAGAAGCAAAAGCTTTTGGCAGCATTTGCAAAGGAATCTTAAGTAGAATCACCTGCTGTGCACTGGATTGAAAAGGAGCACAAAGTTCTTAACATTATAGTAAATTTTAAAATTTTACCTCTTTCTATCAAGGTGAAAGTCAAGTAAAATCCACTGTTCTGCTCGGGAGCAAAAGAAATAATGATATTTGCAGTTCTGAATGTTCTGCTGTGAATGAAAAACTGGAGATAAGCAGTTTTATAATGAACTTGAATTCTGTGGTTCCAAACTTTATAGTTACCACGGAAGTGACTGTGATTTGAGAAGATGGCCATTTCTGTTAAAGAACAGAAACACTTCTAGAATCACAGAATGGTTTGGGTTTGGAAGAGAACTCCAAGCTCATGTAGTCCCAACCCCCTGCCATGGGCAAGGACACCCACCACTAGCCCAGGTTGCCCAATGCCCCATCCAACCTGTTCTGGAACACTGCCAGGGAGAGGGCAGCCACAGCTTCTCTGGGCAGCCTGTGCCAGAGCCTCATCTCCCTCACAGGGAAGAATTTCTTCCTAATGTCTAATCTAAATCTACCCTCTTGAGTTCATAGCCATTACCCCTTGTCCTGTCACTCCATACCCTTGTAAACAGTCCCTCCCCAGCTTTCCTGTAGACCCCTTCAGGTTCTGGAAGGCCACTATAATATCTCCCTATGTCTTTCTCTTCTCCAGGTTGATGAAGCCCAACTCTCTCAGCCTGTCTTCATAGGAGAGGTGCTCCAGCAGTCTGACATATATTGTTCAAATGTAAAATTTCCTTAGTTAAAATTGGGCCACTCCAAAACAGAACTAATAACTAATTTTATATATATATAACTCAGTGTTTTGAACTTGGATGAAGGTACTACTCTTAGGTATGACTGTCTCCAGTGCCTAACTCTCTAGTTGATCTGGATCTCTTGCTGTGATCGTGGTGTTTTGTTTGGTTTTTTTAGCTTCTTAATGCCCTGAGCAGTATAGCTTAATCATCTCCACTTTGGCAGTGAAAACTCTCTGTGTTGGTTTAGTTTTCAGTCAGTGATGCTGGTGATACCCTCCCTGGCGAGGTACACTTGCTGTAGGAGTAGGTACTGTTCTGCCTTCGTCTGCCAGTCTGCAGCTACCAAACCAACAGGAACTTTAAGTTTTTTGAGTAATGTAGCAACCCAAGGGTATCTGCAACATGAACTTTGTGGTCTACAACAGTTAGCAGGCTCAGTTGGACCTTCTCAGTTCTACCCTTCTGGGTAGAAGTTCTCCAACCTTCAGTGAGTTGAACGTGTATGTAACACAGCAAACACTGCCAGCTTCATTAAAACTTGAGATACTGTTCTACATTTACTTCTGGGATGGGAAATTGCATATAATGTAAATGGCACAAAAATGTAGGAAATTGTTTAAAGATTTCTTGGTGTGTTTTCCATGGATAGCAGGGAACCTTGTAAAACACTTTAGGCATGCAGAATATTCAAATCTCACAAATCAAACTAGATCTCTGCACACAGCACCAGTACGTGTCTCTTAGGATTCTTAATCCACGAGACAAGACTAAATATTATTCTGATGTTATTTTTTGCTTTTTCTTAATAGATATTTCTCATCTGAAGTTGCTTTCTTACATCAGATTGAGAGTGGGTAGCGAGGAGTTGTGCTGCTTAAAATTAAGAGTACCTAGAAATCTAATCATAACTTTCTTGAAATGATCACAGAAAGTTTTAAGTTAAGAATGATGGAATCCAGAAGAAGCATATTTGAGTGTTACTCTTATAAATATTTCCTTTTGGTCACATTATGTTGCCCAAAATCAGATAGTTGTCTTTTTCTTTAGATTTGCTATCAATTTTATCAAATTCTGTTGTATTCATAAAATTCTGTTGTGGAGTTCGGTGCAAGAGCTTAGTGTGATAATCTGTGACCATAGTTGGAAGATTGTTACTGTGGGAAAACCATAAAAGTTAACAAGCAATTTAGCTGTAGTAGAAACTACAGGGCTACAGTAGAATCATCTACTATTTCTTGGGTTTGGTTTTTTTTCAAACTTTGTTACAGTTTGAATAAATGCTTTGTTCTTTGCAAAACTGAAAGTGTGTTTCTTTTAGCACTGTCACTGCCACTCTGCTCTACCTTCAGAGCATTTTCAGTCCAGTTCTTTAATACATCTTGAAGGGACTGAGTGATCTCAGACTTTCCTGCAGGCTGAATATCTCAATCTGCAGTTTTTTTCCAGTCTGTGAAACTACTTTTTTTTTCCTTAAGAAAAAATTTTTTTAAGAAAAAAAAAAAGTTACAATGTATTCTGTTGATTGATGAAGTAAATTGTTTATTTCTTGTTATTGCAGGCATTGGATCAAGACAGAACTGCACTACAGAAGGTGAAAAAATCTGTGAAAGCAATATATAATTCGGGACAAGGTAGGACATCGTTTTCAGCTTTACTTGAGTTTGGTTTCATGCTTGAGAATGTCTTGCAATTTATCCTGTTGAAGTGTATACCGTAAGAGATGCCTATCTATTCAGGAATGTTTGGATTTCAAAATGTTCTTTCTTTGCTTCTGATTATGCATCAGATTAATGTGTTCTCAGATTTGTTCACCCTCATATTCCTTCTCAGAGGCCTCTAAGAGAATTCCCATGGGTAAATTTTCCTGTTGTCAGCACATTTGAAGCAGTTACCTTCAGCTAGAACAGTGACAGTGCAGTGTCCTAGGTTTAATTTATGAAGTGCACTTCTAAGTGAAGTAAGAATGAGAAAATTACAGGGAAATACATTGGAAAATGTATCTATAGGTAGATTTGTATGTTCCTTCAATACTTGTTCTCTCCTCATAACGTGTATTTAAAAAAATTGTGTATTTCCCTCCTTAGCCACAGTAGTGGAGATGTGTCATTACTTTTGCTTGTTTGAAGACACGGTTGATGTGTCGTTTGAGCTGTAGTAATAACTTTGAGAGGCTAAGTGACTGGAATATGGATTGACAATCAGTTTGAGTTCAGTAAGGAATGACGGTCAAACACAGATCAATATACAAATGAGGTTTGAAAAATATTACAAAGTCTACATGGTTTCTACTTCTGTTAATCTTACGGTCTAAAAACTGTGCCAAAGGCAGATAGGGTAGCAGAGCCATGCACTTTATGGCTGTAAATACTGGATTTTAGTTAGTTTTTCTGTAACTTCAGGTGATGATGAGTGTTTTCTTGATAAACAGCAAAGCCTGCTGCAAAATGGCAAACATTTTGGTACGTTGTATTGATTTTGGTGCTTTTAAAAGTATTCAAATGCTCCAAGCAGCTTTTCCCTTTGAAAGTGACTATTTAGGGTATTTCCAAACTGATGAAAATTGTAGAGTGCATGAGAAGTGTTCTGCTGGTTTTGAAACATATAAATGATACTAGAGAGTTTAGCTAACACTTGAGTCTTATAATAAAAGTAACATTGTTTTCAATGCCTGTAAGTAACCCATGAACAATGAACTAGCCTCACTGAGTAAAAGCAATTGAAGGTTGACTAACAGTTTTACTTGGCTGCCTCTGCACTTAAAAAGGACCAGAGATAGTTAGATAGCTGGTTTTATCCTTTTTATTCTTTTTTTTTAATGTCTTTGCTTCAAAGGTGCAAGTTATTACGATTTTTTGATAATGCAAGTGCTGTATATAATACTCTAGCTCCCTCTTCAGTGACTGAATTAAAACTCAGAATCATATTGCGTGCTTGTACAAAGAGAATTGTGGTGACAGCTATTTTCTTCAGTGATCAAAGTCGATTATTTTGATGCTTATCTTCACATAAAACATATTAAAACCAGCTGTGTGAAAAGCATTGACACTTATCAGTTCAAGTGAGAGGTGACTATTTTCTTATTCCATAAGAAAGCTTCAAACTGCATTTTCTGAACTCAGAATTAGAACTTTGGTTTACATCCTTAATTGTTTGCCATAATGTGAGACCATACTTAAACTACTAGAATAGGAAAAGAGTTTTAAAGTTCCCTTGCTTCATAAACTCCTTTGAGAACTCTAACTGGACTGATAAGAAATGGTTATTCGGGGGCAATAGAAATTCTTCTCTCTTCAGTTCAGTAATTCAATTCATATTTTACCAGGAGACATAGCTAGGATATTTCTGTTTGTATTTCTGGGTTTTTTGTTCTGGGTTGGTTGTTTTTTTTTTTGCCTGAAGAAACATTTGAACAGAGCCAGCCACACAATACAATGTCTCATACATAATTCTTCAGAAAGTCCCAGACTTCTGGTGTGTTGGTTTGTTCTGAATTAAGAAACACAAGGGACTCTTTTCTGTTATGAAGAGAGTTTTAATGTCACCCAAATACTTTTTGCTGTATGTGCACATCCCTCACCCATTTATCATACTTAGAGTTAGATCTACTGCTGTGGAAGTGAAAACATGCCAGCACAGATGTGGAAATCCCTTAGAAATGTCCCATCCCTTATGAAATCCAGTGAGACATACAAATCGGTACCTCTTTCTCACCACTTCCTCCTTATCTGGCTGGCTGTTTATTTGTAGCTTGATCGGTTGCATCTGTAACTGGGAACCCATCTTATGTGAATGGTGCTTAAACTTAATGCAGAACCTGTTCGGACTGGTTTTCCCATAACATTTGGATCAAATTGCAGTAGCAGAACATGGCACAATTAGCTTTGTTGTAGATTTTTCAATAGCTCTTTTCCATTAATTCCCTGGTATAACCCCCAAATATATATTCAAAGTAATTTACACAATGGAGAAATAAAAACATGAAATCCACACAAGACCAAAAGTACTGAGGCAGACGAGCAGTGCACTTTATCTCCTACAGTGTTCAACCACAGTTGTTTGAGGAAGTACAAAAATGGAGCAAAGATGGAATGCATTTTTTTTTAACCATGTTCTCAGCTCACAATGGTATGAAGGCCAGGAATTACCTGAGCCAGGACTGATACCATGATGCTTGATACTTCTTAATCCACTTCTACCATTACTTTTGTCTAAGGAATTTGTTTTCACTTAAATCTCTGTCACTCATAATTTTGCATCAATCTTGTTAAATGTACCCTTGCTCCTTTGTGAAGTTTTCCACATGTGCTCTTCAGGCCTCAGGTCCAAGGAGCTGACTAAACCTGTCCATGTCTCAAGGCATTGGCCTCAAGCCAACCAGAGTGTCTCATCTGATGTCAAATTGAAGGACTGTCGCATAATCTGGAGCATGAGAATTTGTAGGGGGCTTTGAAGTCCCAAAGCTTGTTAGAGTGGTGTTGGAGGACATTTCTGTGGATGAATCCCAACTTAATTCATTGTTGTATGTTCTACCTGTTGAAATAGGGTTTTGGATGGAGTTGTTTCTGCAGTCACTCACAGTATCTCTTTTCTGAACTTAGGGGGTTCTTTGTTTTTACAGAAACTGTCACATACATTTAATCATCCTTGCTCTCTCTCTCCAGAATTAGAGCACAAACTTTCTTTTTTTAAAAAAGAAGAGTGAATTTTGGGTAACAGTGACAGGAACTGTACACTGTATAAAGGGTTTGAGCATTCTATGGCAGTGTTTTTATGTTGCCCCACTGCATGCTCTGATTCTTTCTTTAAAATTCCTGATGTTCAGCATTTGTTTTGCTTGGTGCAGAGTGTCGAGGTGATATAACTCCAGAACCTGTCTTTATAATATCTAGTTAGAATCAGAGAGTCTTTAAGGTTGGAAAAGAACTCCAAGATCATAAAGTCCATCCATCTGTGCAGTACCACCACACCAACTAAAACATGTCCTGGAGTGTCACATCTACATGTTTTTTGAACCCCTCCAGGGATGGGGACTCCCATCACCTCTCCAAGCAGCCTGTTCCAAGGCCTGAGCACTCTTCAAGTGAAGAAATTTTGGTTAATATCCAATCTAAGGATCAGTTACACACTTTCTTAATGGTAGTAGTGTTTTTCAGCATGCGTTCTGCTGCCTAATGCGTATTTTGATGCCTTGGCCATTTAATGTGGGATTTCTTATCTACCTTGGGAGCTGCCCAGATGTGAGTCTGTTGCATAGACTCTGTGCTCAGTTAATGAATATATGTAGAGACTTCTAGGTGTGATAATCTGATTTCCTCTGCATTTGCGTTAGGAGGAGCTGGACTGTAACTTTTACTGTGCTGAAGGTCAGGGGCAGGGTAGACCCCAGGCTCCAATGTGGATATCTTTATTGCAGAAGTCTGTGTTTGGACAGAGTAATCTCACTTGTGGAGTCACATTTTGTTTCCATTGCCCCAGGACTTCACTGGTGACCTCCATCTGTTGAGAAAATTAACTCTTCATTGGTCCATTCCCCCACATCGTCTTTCTGACCTGTTTTCTCTCTGTGTGAGGCTTATTCCTGTTACCCTTTGTTTACTTAGAACGTTTTAGTGCTTTGGTGAGGCACAGACCTTTTGAGAAATCCAAAGAGATAATTTAATGTGGATTTCCTCTTCCCAGCATGCACATTCATGTGCTGCTTCTTCTATCCACGGGTCCACCAATTCTATCCTGCACTGTAGTTTCTAGAAATTTGCCTGAGGAATATGTCAGCATTACTGCTCTGTTGGCACATACTTGAATTCTTATTTCTCTCTGTAAAAATAGCTACTATATTTGCTTCTCATTCTTACAGTTTTGAGGCTATTGTAAATAAAAGGCTTTACTTTACAGCTACACAGTTTGCCTATTTTATTCTTCTGTACCTGGGTCTAAGTGACTTGTCATTGCTTGTTTTGTCAGCTTTTCTGAATTCTCCTGTTAGCACTTAGATTTTGTATAAATATTCTGAAGCAGAGTTGAAATAAAATTCTTCTATAAGAACTTGCAGTACATCAACAATGAACACAGATGCAAAAAGAAGTCATTTACCTTTCTGGGCTAGCTTATGTCTCAATGCTCCTACATCATGATGATCTAGAAAACCTTGCAGACTTGCTGAGATGCACCTTGCTCTGGAAAATTTTGAAAGAGGTTTTTATTACTTTTCCCTTCAGTAGTCTCAGTCAAGAAGGCATTATTGTTGTCAAGTCCAAATAAAAGCATGGTGGTCAAATATTTATTTCTTTTTTATTATTTTTTCACTCTTATTTCAGCTTTGTGAAGGACAAAATAAGAAAGGATGCCTTCTTGTTTCAAATAACTGCTTTTTGCCATCCTTTTTAACCTTGCCAGCTTTCTTGTTTTTTCTAAAGATTTTCTGAGCCTTTTTTTATGTGTATATTTTTCCATTCATAAATGCAGCTTGGCTCTGACCTTGGTTATTTTTCCTCTGGCTACCCGTGGAACATAAAAATAGTTGATCATGATTTTGAATCGTGAAGTTATTTAATTTTTTTGGACATAGCCAGATATGCAGAAGTAATTCCCAGTAATATGGATGTTCTTCACATTTCTTTGGGTGTAATTTAAGTATAATCAGTGACAGGAAAGAGTTCTGTTTGTGCATTTTTACTCTTTAAACTGAGTTGTTGTTGTTCTTCAGTGTTTGCAGGGTAATATATCTGAAAAAAAGTGCTTTAGAGAAAAATTTAAGGCTTTAGTTTTAGTGATGTGCTTTCTAGCTCCAGTTTATAATGGCTGTTTTTTAACCTCTCAGTATTTGTTCTTCAGTTTCCTTGCTTTATATGCACAAATAGCCATGACTTTCACTGGGTTCAGAAGCATACGCTGAAATTCTGGTAACTTCTGAATGGGAAATAAATGTAGTACCTAACAAAATTTTGTGGGTTTCACAGAAAGAGCAGAAATTCTTTGCATGCTTTGCCAACCTGATTTAAGTCATCCATCATTGTCCTGAGCAAGGTTTCTCACAAGGTGGCTTTAGGCATCAACAACTTGAAGTGATTGCCTGGGGCAGCAGAGCAAGGTGGAATTCAGCCCTGGGAGTCCTTAAGCCTGAGCCTACGCAGTGCTGGGGGTTCAGGGCAAGAGGGCTCCCTGCTTCTGGTGAGTACTGGTCAGGCATTGGAACAGCCTGTACAATAGGTGGTGGAGTCACCATCCCTGGAGGTGTTCAAAATACTTGTAGACATGGTGGTGTTGGGTTGACGGTTGGACTGGATGATCAAAGATCCTATGATTCTACTCCTGAGTAGCAAAAGGCTGCTATAAGTAGCTGTGGCTGTCCTTCTTTCATCAGTTCTTTGGATCTTTGTCTTCTGCTTCATTTGTATTATTCCCTTCTCTTAACACATGATCCTCAACTTGTGCACGATAGCACAGAAGGCAGGCTTGCCACAGCATGGCCACTTAGTGAGCCTTACCAGGGTTTTGTGAAAAAACAAAGGTAAATTCTGTGCTCTTTCTCAGAGTTAGAATAGATCAGAGTATTTCTATTGGAAGGGGCCTACAATAATCATCTGGCCTTACTGCCTCCAGCTGATGGTGTGAATCATGGAGGAGAAAGGATGCATCTTTCAGCTCAGAAAAATAACCACTTCTGTAGCCATTCTGTAGTGAGGCCCTCATAATGAGCTCATGTCCTGGCTGCCTTGCTAGATCCCACTGTGGAGGGGATAGTCATAGCCCCTTTGAGGGCAGCTTCCTTCGTCAGTGAGTGCAGAGCCCATCCTCAAATGCTGCTGGCCTCTCCTGCGGCTGAAGGAGGATGCTCTCTGTCTGTCTAGGGAAGCTGATCTACTTAAATCACAGTACTGAGCTTTGTTTACCATGTTGAGAAGACACGAGCCAGCTCTAGAAGTCAGACGTTATCCTTTGTATGTACTGCTGCCAGTGTTCCTGTCTCTGGCTGGGGTTAATAAAGGCTTTCCTGCAGTACTTGTATCTAAGGAAGTAAACGTCAAGTCATGCCTGTTATAGCTGTCTTTATGCAGAAGAAATTCTGTGAGGATACAGGGAAGGAATTTCTGTGTTTGCAAGGGGCACCTAAAGGGAGGTTAAAGCACGTTCATTGCTCTGACCATGCTGGTTTTCATATGTTGTGTTTTAGCAGATTTCATTTTTCCTCTGTGTGCCTTTAAGGAGACAAGGGGAACTGCCTTACCTCTTCAACAGAAAATGTTTCTTCTCCCTTTACAAGCCTTATCTTGATGCTTAATGTAAAAATTAAAAAAAATTACTGTTCTTCCTCAGTACCTGAATTTTGTGTGTCTCGGTGTGGCGATTGCAGAAGTGTTCCTTTTACATCATAAATAAAGCCTTATGTCTCGAGTTAGGTGATTTGCGATCTGGGATTCTTGAGAATTTCCTATATATTGTTCTGGGACAATGATCTTACTTCCTGCTTCCTCTTTCTGCTGGGGAATTTCTTTTGCCTTTCCTCAGATAACAGAAACAGTCTGTGGCTCTATTTCAGTCTTCACAGAATTATTTTGGAAAATGCTTTATGAAACCATGTCGTACTTAACCCCACTGTATTTCCTAGTATTTTGATTTGAAAAGAGCGTCACTGGCAAGGATGGGGGCTCTGTGATGTAGCAGATTTCTTTTTGACCTTGTTCCATTATCCTTCCTTCTTCTTCAGAGCAGGAGGGTACATTGGAGCTTTATTTAGCTCAGGACTGCATAAGCCAAAGCTCCTTCTTAAAGTTTTCTGTGTGCACTTATGCAACAGCTCTTACATCAAAATAAAATGCATATTTTGTTGTTATATAATGGTTTCCTTGATTTTAATACTAAAGTATTTGATTAAACCCATATGTTTTTGGAAGAATTTAATTAAAAGCATACTGTTTGAGTTATGATTCTCTATTATTGTGATTAAATATTTGGGATTCTGAAAACCTCAGTGTTAATGTCTGGTTTTAGAATGCAACTTCTCTGATGGTAAGGTCTGGTTTTGGTAAAGCAGCATTGTGAATGTTTTCTTTTGGGTATGTGTGGGAGTTGTCTTTACCATCTTTTCACTTTGTTTTGTTGATGTGTTGGTGCACTGTTGTTTTGTGTATCCGTAACACACTGGAAGTGTTCTTTAACTCTTCATCAGCTCTAAATGTGAATTTAGATTCGTGCATTGTGGGGCATTATCCACAAGCCCTGTTAGAAACTTAGGTCTTGGTTCTTTTTTTCCTTGTTCACACACAGACACAGACAAACTATGACAACTTGAAGAAAATATAACTTGCGGGTCTTTGTGGGAGGGAAACATGGTACCTACTGGCAACTAATTCTCTCTTCCCCTCCCTGCCTTTTCATTGCACAGAATTTGTTCTAGTTGGAATAGCTCTGTGGTTTAGTGTTTGGGGCTTAGAGAAAAAAAAAAAGCAAAACCCCATAGTAAGACTAGGAAACTCATTAAAGTGAAATGTTGACTTAATTAGTACCAATAATATTCCTCTAAGAGATATGAAGGTGATAATGCGTGTCCCAAAAGGCTGCACTGGCGAATTTTCTATTTAAAGATGCTGAAGTAGAAGGAACAAAAAACCAAACCACCACCACCCCCAAAGGAAAGGAAAGGAAAAGAGAAAAGAGAAAGGAACAGATGCCAGAAGGGGAAGTAATAGAAGCAGAAAAAACATTCAGGCACAATAGCCCATAATTCAGAATTTCCTTCATCCTTGAGTTAAGAATTTTGGTCACTTTCATTGGATTCAATTTCTTCATCTTGGTTCTGACCTCTCTATGTGTCCAATTTTGTATTAAATATATAGAAACAAGTCTCTGGCTATCTAGCAGTGTGCATTCTGTGGGTGGGGTAACTCAGTTTTACCAAGCAGGTGAAAAGGCAAACTTTGTCTGAAACACAGACTTGAACTTGCAGTCGGATTCAGAATTGTTCTCCTTAGTTCTTTATCTGATACTGTTGACTTTGTTCTGTACAAGTGTCCTGCAGTACAATTTTAAAAGGTTTGCATTACAGTATTATAAATTCTTTTGTTTACAAAATGAACACATTTGATCTGTTATTGATCTTATTACTTTATTAATAACTACAGAGCTTTTTCATTGATGTATGGCAAATTCCAGCCACTCATTTAAAAGAAGCATATAAGTGTCTGTTTCTGAAATAGTTCTCTTTAATATTAAAATCATTTTACTTTTCAGTAAATGCATTAATTTGTGGCTTTTTTCAGTTGGCTTGTCACTATATTGCATTAAGTAAGTTTAACATAACAATTGACTGGCTACAAGAAAAACTTTCTGACTTTAAATTGTATTTTCTTCTTACAGATCATGTTCAAAACGAAGAAAATTATGCACAAGTACTAGATAAATTTGGAAGTAATTTTTTAAGTCGAGATAATCCAGATCTTGGCACAGCTTTTGTAAAATTTTCCACGCTTACTAAGGAATTATCAACGCTGCTGAAGAACCTGGTGAGGATTTTCAAACTTGCTTAGTTTTTCAGTTTTTCCAAAAATAGAGTAAGATACAAAAACTTCAGGTTCCTGATGATAATTTTAGATATGCTTTCAGTTCATTTTGGTTGTGTTGTTGGTTTCATTGGTGGGTTTTTTTGGTTTGTGGGGGTTTTTGTTTTGTTTTTCTTTTGTCCTTAAAACTATAATTTCTGCAGAGATTATCTTTAAAGGCTGTTAGTACACACTACTCTGTGTTTGGTTGCTAATTGGCAGTTAAGAAGAAAATTAGAAATCTTTAAAAAATCACTTGAGATATCATTCTCAAGTGATTGACAGTGTTATATATCTCTAGATATGGACTTCAAGTCATTCCCTGACTTGAAGTTTTTCCAGTTAAAGATGTAATACCATCAGTTATGGCTGTTTTGTCTTACCTCAAAAAGAGAAACTTTTACATTTTGGAAAAAATGGTTTGGGGAGTGTGCTTCAGTGGTGTTAATAGCTCTTCTCTACTGATGCAGTTACTCCATTAGTAGTTACTCCAAGTTCAGATGGAAGACTGTGACAAGTGGTGTTCCTCAGGGATCCGTATTGAGACTCATGCTGTTTAATATCTTTATTAATGGTCTTGACAGTAGGACTGGACTGAGTGCACCCTCAGCAAATTTGCTTATGACACCAAGATGAGTGGTGAGGTTAATGTTAATCTCTGGATGGGATGCCATCCAGAGAGACCTAGATAGGCTGAAGAAGTGGGCCCAGGGGAACCTCATGAGGTTCAACAAAGCCAAATTCAGGGTCCCAGAAATTCAAATATAGCTATAATTCTTTCTTTCCCTGCCTCTGCTACTTATCTAGCTCTGTGTTTGTTATTCCATAACTTGGATTGTCCTTGTTGGGGCTTTCTGTATCTTGTTTTAGTGCTCTTGTATCTTTTTCTGAAAGACAAATATGCCCTTTCCTGAAGGCTGATTGCTTTATGATTACTGAGCATTGAGCCTGATGTTTGCACTGGATTCTGTGTTGTAGCTTCAAGGTATTTTTTCCTTGAGACCTTTTTCTTGATTGCTATTTCATAAGCATGATTCTGTGTGTGCTTTTCTCTCCTTATGCATTACTTCACGTTTTTCATCATAGATGTCAGTCTTTAATTTCATTCTTTCAGCACTAATTGCTGCAGTGTTCTTACACAACTCTTCATACCTGCCTTTTGCTTTACGACCCAAATAGCTCAGTATCAGTGGCCATTCTCCTCTGACTCTGCCCTCTTCTGCTATTCACTTATAAACATCTCAGACTGCACAGGGCCGAACAATGCTCAAAATGGAGTGTCACTTCATGCTGCATTCTCATGCTTGTGCTTATTTCTGCCTTCTGAGCCTGGCTTGTCTCTTTGGCGCCTGCTTACTCGTCTAAGGATCATCACCCTAATGAAGCTTGCTTTCTCCGAGAGCGTTGCTCCTGCCTGTTATCTGGATCATCCTTTGTTTATGTGTTGTGGTGGCAGTTTTTAAAGTTTGGTAGATACCCAAGAGACCTGCTTTCCTCTGTAAAGACTTCTGTCATTTTGGGTTATTTTGAACTACTTGAATCTTAATTTAGCACACAATTTAAAATAAGTATCTTAATATGTGTGTTGAAGTGCAGTTTGAGGACACTTTGGCACTAGAACACAAGTTGGCTGGAGCTCCTTGGACCTCATCATTCCTTGCAGGGCTGACACAGAAATTTTTAACTTCTTTCAACTGGCAAACAAGAGGAGGGGGATTATTTACTTGTTGATTTGAAGTAGTGCTGACTGAGAGAAAAAACCTCTTTTAATTTAAGAAGCTACACTCATTCAGAGCAACATTATACTATTTCAGCTAGACAGTGAAGCAGTATCTGTCTAAATTCTTCTTGACAGGATTTAACCTGGGCTCTTCCCTGATTGAATTCATTCCTCGGTCTCAAATGGACGATGAGCTTCTTTTACAAATACCTCAGCATTTAAAAAACACTAAAATAGCCTCCCAGTACGTGCTGCAGCTTGCTAATAAAAGTAATTGAAAAAAAAATGGCAGTAGGTATTAGGATGAATGGCAAGCTAATGGGCTTTTTTTTTCAGTCAGAGGAGATTGTTGCTGCCTTGTTAAATATATGAGCAATGAAAGAATGAATGCTGTTTAAAGACAGGAAGATGAATAAGAATTGAACTACGCAGTAGGCAACAAAAAATGCTTAAAAGATTCGCATCCATTTTTATTAAGACATTTGAAATTTAATTATCATTCATTAAATATTTCCCTATGAATTGTGATACTCCGTGTATCTCATGAGAAGGATGTACAGAATAATGTATTATCTTCTGTGTGAAGGAATGATAGAGGGATCACTCTGAGGGTGGTCTTCACTTAGTTGCTATCATCTCTTACTATGAAGTAAAGCCAACAACTTGCACTGATATATACAACTCTGAAGCCATCATTTTGAAACTATTGTCCAGCACGTGACGTCAAGAATAAAAAGCTTTCCCATTAATCATTTTAACAAAAACAATTAAGTTGCTAAGTAAATTTTACTGTAAACTTATGATGTTACCCCTAGATTTAACATCTGAAACTTAAAAATATATTTGAGTTTGTTGGGTTTTTTTAAAGATTATAGTAAAAGAATTGCACACAGTGGCCACTTCTGTAACATTTTGTAAAGGTAATTACATTGTGGTCAGCTGTTGTCAACACTGGTCAGACAGATTTGCTTTATCAGATGTTTTTCAAATTCATGGGGCCACTGTTTTATTAAGTCTTCAACAATGCCATAACTGATTCCAAAATCTCACCATATTGGACTGATACACTGCTATTTAGGGGTTGGGGTTTTTTCTTGCTGTCATACTGGCTTGCTACTGTGTTCAAGTACAAGTGTTAATGGCTTGGCTTGGTTATCCTTAAGGGATACACTTGGAAAAATGAACAACAACATAAAAAGCTACAGTAGTGTACTGTACTTCATCCCTGCCCTGATAACTACTTGATTTTGCCCTGAGTCGGGACAGTCCCCATTATCAATATAGATTAGATGATGTGCTGGAACGCAGCCCTGAGGAAAAAGACTTGGGAGTACTCATGGATGAGAAACTGGATATGAGCCACCAATGTGCATCCACAGCCCAGAAGACCAATCACATCCTGGGCTGCATCCAAAGAAGTGTGGCCAGCAGATCAAGAGAGGTGATTCTGCCCCTCTACTCTGCTCTGCTGAGACCTCACCTGGAGTACTGTGTCCAGCTTTGGAGCCCTCAACTCAAGAAGGGCATGGACCTGTTGGAGCACATCCAGAGGAGGGCCACAAAAATCATCAAAGGGCTGGAGCACCTCTCCTGTAAAGACAGGCTGAGTGAGTTGGGCTTGTTCAGCTTGGAGAAGGCCCTGGGGGAAACTTAGAGTGGCCTTCCAATACTTGGAAGCTGCCCATAAGAAAGTTGGGGAAGAACTGCTCACCAGGGCATGTAGCAATAGGACGAGGGGTGATGGTTTTAAACTAGAAAATATTTCGGCTGAATATTAGGAAAAAATTCTTCAATATGAGGGTCATAGATCACTGGCACAGGTTGCCCAGAGAGGTGGTGGAGGCCCCATCCCTAGAGATATTCAAGGTCAGGTTGTATGTGGCTCTGAGTGACCTGATCTAATGAAAATGTCCCTGCTTACTGCCAGGGTGGGGTTGGTCTAGATGACCTCTAAGGGTCCCTTCCAAGCTGACTCATTCCATGATTCTATGATACCCACCCATACACTGAGATATGTGTTATCTCGTTGCTTATGGACTAGGCTGGGATTAAACTCTTTTCAATGTTTTCCCGCAACATTCAAATATGAGATGGGAACTTAAGTTAGGATTGTTGAATGAAAACTGATTGAAATGTTTGAGAAGGAAAGCAGTTATGCCTTTCATTTAATCCGTGTGTTGGTAAAATCGGTATTATCTTAATCACTTGTCGGTTTAATATTCATAATTCTTTTTCTTCTCCAGCAAAATAGTCTTTGCCAGGGAGTTCTTGGTTGTGATGTATTGAGATAAAACGCCAACAGAAGACAAATTGTGAAAAGACATAATCCTGTGCAAATTCCCTGGCTCCTTTCATTTCTCTTATGAAATAAAATGGGGGGAAGGGGCATGTGCAAATGTTTAAAAAAAACAACTAAGCAAACCCAAACCCAAACCCAACCTTTAAATAGAATCTCTATCTCTTTAAATCAAATCGAAGCTTAGACTCTCTGCTATAAACTCCTTTAGCAAGACCAGGTACAGAAAATGTCTTTTGGGATTTTAATCACTGAAAGCGATGAGGTTGCTTCTTTGCTTCATATAAAATTGATAATTAAGGATAAAATCCTGTCTCGGATCATGATCTTTTAAGCCATAAAGAACCTTTGCCCTGTGTTCATGTTATTGTTTGAGGCTGCAGCTCAGGGTGTTCAGTGGCTGTCATCCATCCTGCTTTCAATACATTCTGGATAAGGAATTTTGCAACTTTAAAAAAGATAAAATATTGGTACCTCAAACACTTGTCTAGATGCCTTGAACATGAAGGTGCAAGTGTGTGTCATATGTTTTCTGAATTTTAATCAATCTTATATTAAGAATGTTTCTCCATTATGATATCTGCAGGCTGTCTAAAAAACCTTGGGGGGGGTGGCTGACAAGCTATCAGGTGTCAATCAGTAAGCTGTATAATAATCTATGATCAAAAGATCCATCTTCCCCTCTGCCATGCTGAGGCCCCAATGTTTTCCAGAGGATAATGCACATCAAGCTGAAGAACTGTGCTTTGTAGGATTGCTTTGTGTCTTCCTCAGAACCACAGGCATCTCAACTTAGGTCCAGCTCTGACAGCCCAGTTTGGCAGCAATCTCTAGGGGATCTTACCAAAATCCTTTTTGCCCAGGATATTTGGAGAATGAAGCAAGTCTGGTTTTTGGGTTGGGTTGTTTGAGGGGTTTTTTTGTTAAAGACTGATAATGAATCTAATGAAAGAATATATGTATTTTATATGTAGTGGATTTAGTTCTTGTACTTAATGCCATGGTACAAGAAGTTGCTTGTAAATTGTAAGAGGCCCTGTCTTTTAAAGCAGCAGGGAATGCACATGAGTTGTTTCATTCATAAGAGTAAAATAAAGGGGTGAAACAAGGCATAAACCATGATATAAGAGTGAGATTTCTTTGATTATTTTTTATGTGCATGTATTTAATACTGCACAACACCACTTTTGAAAAAATGGCATATTTAGTTTTTCATTCGTCTTCTCAATATATAAGGAGTGAATGGAGCATTAGAACTGGAGAACCAGCTTGAGTGATCCTCTTGATCTTCTCATCTGTATGGATCATGTCATAAATATATCTTAAATATTAGTTTCATGGACAAAAATATGCTCAGAAGACCTTATAGGAGAGGGGAGCTGGGCTATATACATGGCAGATTGAAACCATTAGCGTAACACTTCCCTATTCCTTTTGTGTACAAGCAGAGGATGGGGTGTCTTGCAGCTTTTCCATTGCTCGCCCTGGCCTTCCTTAGCAAGGAGCTAAGGAATTCATGGAGCGTTTTGGGGGCGAAACAGGGAGGGATGAAGTAGGAAAGGCAACAAACATTTCTATAGACTGGGATGTGCCTCTTTCCTGTGATCTTGACTCTTCAGGAACCATACATACCATATCATAGAATCATAGAATTATCATGGTTGGAAAAGATGTTCAAGATCATCAAGTCCAACCATCAGCACTACACCAGTAAACCACATCCTGAAGCACCACATTTACCTGTATTTTGAACAGCTCCAGGGATGATGCTTCCACCACCTCCCTGGGCAGCCTGTTCCAATGCTTCAGCACTCTTTTGGTGAAGAAATTTTTCCTAGTATCCAATCTAAACCTCCCCTGATGCAACTTAAACCCATTCCCTCTTGTCCTGTCATTAGTTATTAGGGAGAAGAGGCCAACACCTACCTCACTACAATCTCCTTACAGGTAGCTATAGAGAGTGATAAGGTTGCCCCTCAGCCTCCTTTTCTCCAGGCTGAACGGTCACAGCTCCCTCAGCCTCTCATCATAAGACCCCTAGCCTAGTTGCCCTTCTCTACACCCTCTCCAGCAGCTCAGATAGGATCTGAGTAGTAGATTTTTCTACCCTCAGACTGGGAAAGAGAAACCGAGCGTTTCCACAGACACATAATCCAACAGCCACTGACTTAAAGGGGTGAAATTCAAACTCTCAAGGGTTTAAGTAGATGGCACTTTTCCACACTGGACAAGGAAAGGGGTGGTCCTCCCAAATGGTTGGGTATCGTTGGAGAGCTGGTGACTCTTTGTTCCTTTTGTTTGTGGTTGAGTTAACGTGTGCCTTTGTAGCACAGCAGGTCCTTGCTTGTTACGCAGGAGGCTATAAGAAACATTTGTTCCAAAACCTAGTTTGCTTCCTAAATAATTAAGCAGTATTCAAATGTTTGTTTCAGGAGACTGAAGATTACCTTGTAGTGCTTTCAGGACTGTGTTTATATGCTTTTTTAATAATTTCTGGGTTTATATCACCCCTCCGTAAGTAAAGATTAATTGTAATATTTATGTCTGATGCAAGTGAATGTTTATTTCCTCTTCCCAGACTCGAATTTACTATTAGTTTAGAAGTTCAGAGGTGATTACAGCTTCATTAGTGAAGTTCAAAGATTTGTTGGCAGTAGTTTGATAAGATCATAGTAAATATTTTTGAATTGTAACAATGTCATATTTTTCTTTTTAGCTCCAGGGTTTAAGCCACAATGTTATTTTCACTTTGGATTCTCTCTTAAAAGGAGACTTAAAAGGTGTTAAAGGGGTAAGTGTTCAAAACTAGCTTCTTATTTAAGGAAATGTTTTCAGGTTGAGCTATCTTGTGGCTGTTTTCCATTCACCCATGAGATTATTTCTTATGCTGGCGTCCATCAATATTCTACCAGTAGTCCAAAGAACAAATTTAAATGTGGTATGGCTGTGATGGTCCTTTAGAGCATCATTGTAAATTCTGATCTTAAGGTGCACAGGAAAACAATACTTTACAACACTCAGAAATGGTATTTTTTTCCCCCAACTGCTGTCTGAAAAGTTTTAAAAACAGTATTTGTGTTGCTATTTCTGAATTAATATTTTGACTATAAAGGCAAAGTTTTAAAAGTGTTTTAAGTAAGTTTTCTGTTTCCTAAGGACCTCAAAAAGCCTTTTGACAAAGCCTGGAAGGATTATGAAACCAAATTGTAAGTATTTCCTTTCTCTTTTTTTCCATTTCTCTTTTTCTTTTTTTTTTTTTCTTCTCCCTGTCCCAACCTAGGTACTGTATTTTTGGATGTAAATATGAATTATGATTCAGTAAGGTATTGATTATGTGGATGTCTCTTCTGCAGTGACAGAAATTTAATATCTTAATGGTCTCTGTGAGGTACTTAAATGACTGCCCAGTGATTCTTTAGTGTAAGGAAGATGCCTGATGCTTAGACACTGAACACTGTAGAATGAATTGTGGAGATTTCAGATGGTATTTAGCTATTCTTGTAAGCAAATACATAAAATTTGCTGATAGTAAATAATTATGAGATTTTATGATGTCCTGTGTAACAGAACTGTATGTTTTTGAGTGGCAAGAGCTGTACTATAGTGCAGTTGCTCTGACCTCTGAAAAATCAATGAGCTTTAAACTTTTTTGTTCCTAAAATACTGGTCTTCTGTGGGCGAACAATGATTCATAGAAACAGAAGGTTGGATGCAAGTAGTATCATAGTTGTGGAAATATTAGGGGAATGAGTCAGAGTGCTCTCAGGGAAGTGATGGGCAGTTGCTTTATCAGAATTCAGGAGCTCTCAGGAGTTTTTAATTGAGGGTTTTTTTTGTTATTTTTTTATCCTTTCAATTATTCCCCTTTTATTAGTTTTGTTTCATTTATGTCTAACCAGGAGGGGGAAAAAGGCAATTAAAGAAAAACGCTACTAAGAACTGCTGAAATATTTATTATCAGCATAATTTTCTTTCCTACATACACTAATCTTTGCCTTCAAAATTCATGACAGTGTTAATACTTTGTGAAAAATTGAACTAGGCATGAGGTTATTACTAATCTGAGGCAAGAGGGAGATTCTCCCCTCAAACTCACAACATTGCATTGAGTTGAGCATGCAGAATTATATGCAGAATTCTTTCTTGTTTCTTTCTAGTTATTTAGTTCTTACAGGTATCATGTATTTTGCAAAAATACTGAATAGCAAGCTAGAGACACTAAATTGGTTTAAGAATAAAAAGACTCAAATTGCTATATGTAAATCCAGGGGTATATTTGCCAGCCTTTTTATAAGAAATGCCATTAAACAGAACTTAGGACACAGGACGCCAACCTGTGCGACCTGTCCTAGGGAGCCTGCTTTGGCAGGGGGGTTGGACTCGATGGTCTCTGGAGGTCCCTTCCAGCCCCTACTATTCTGTGAATCTGTATCTCATATGGGCTCAATATATGGAATCATTTATGTGAGTCTTTTCTGAATTTGGAAACTTTACAGGATGATACCTATGGTCTTGTTACTCTTTTTTTTTTTTTTTAATTTTATTTTCTCCTGAGCAAATTTCCCCTGGGCTTTTTAAGACCAAGGGGAGATGTCCCTTTTATTTCTCTGAGAAACCCGTTTCCCAGAATTAGTTTAAGACCAGACATCAAGTAAAGTGCTGAAAACATTATGCTTGAATTAGTTGCAAAAATCAGAGTTCAAAGCAAACCAAATTAATTCTTTTTAAGATTTTTTTATTCCCCCTAGCAAGAAGCACCCATCTAATAAGCACACAGTACTTTGTCACCTGGCTTACAGAAGTGGGGCTTTTCTCCAAAAGGCTGCTAGGGCAGAAAGATACCTTTTTGAAAAAGAAAGCAGAAAATTGTTTAGATTTTCCTACTCTGTGTTAGAAACTGAAGCTTGCTTACAAATTGAGTATCCAGTTATTCTGCAGAGTATGTACGTAAGGACAGACACGACGTAAAGCTCTAATTAAAGTCTCAGGATGGCTCTTAAGTGCCATATTTGCCTTTCACTCTTTTAGAATTACAGTATTGAATTTCTCTGAAAATGGAATGACTGGAAGTTGTATAGTGTAGGTGGCAAACTCTGTATGCTGCCTTACTGTTTTTCTTAATACCTGCTTTACGAACATGAAGCATACTTCATTAAGTTATTCTGCCATTTTCCTGCCAACTTGGTAGTTTCTTGTACGTCTGCTTTTCACTGCAGTCTATAGAGATGAAGCCTGTAGAGCACATCGTATAGAAAGAATGAAATTTTTATTCCCCCTCCAAGCAGTACATGAAAAGAGTTCAAGGTTGAAAGGGAGGAAGGGCAGCTTCATGACTCCATTACTTCTGGACACTTAAAAAAATACATATAGGTATTATCACATATACATATTATCACAGAGGAATTAATCTGCAGAATGGCTTTATAGTTTTTTATTATTTCTATTTGTCCTAAATAATACTAGATCACATGATAGTAAAAGAAATTTTCTAAAATGCTTTCTAATTTATATTTCAGTACAAAAATTGAAAAGGAAAAAAGAGAACATGCGAAACAGCATGGGATGATAAGAACTGAAATAACTGGAGCAGAGATAGCAGAGGAGATGGAGAAGGAAAGGCGGCTATTTCAGCTGCAGATGTGTGAAGTAAGAAACAACTTTCAGCTTTTAATGATGACACCATTACTTAAAAGTACATTGGTAGTTAACTGTCATTTTATGGGGTTGGAAGGAGGAAACGATTTCAGTGTCATCTAGTGTGGCAATATAAAGATAATTATTTCATCAACTTCTGCAAAGGTTGGCTTCCTTTTGTTTTATTCCTTTTTGAAAGTAGATTGATATGCAAAGGTTCTCAGGCTGAAGATACACTATGGAAAGATTTTTTTTTTTTTCAGGTTCATGGTTGAGCGGTTCAGAAAGTATTTTTGATATTTTTCTTTCAGCATGCTTTCTGAAGCCAAAAATTTCTAATAAAACAATAAATAATAGTAGCACGTTTGTTCACAAAACAGCTTTTTATATTAATATTACTCTTTATTAAATTTTAGACGTGATTACTTTAAATTGCATAGTAGTCCTATTTTTGGACTATTTCAGTAATTACTGTAGTAGCATTGAAGTAGAGACACCTACAGACAATTATAACATGAAACTTTTTCCTGAATCAGTTTTCTGGTTTGGGGTGTTTGAATGTTTTAGGAACGGACAAATAGACTAACATGTTTTATAATTTACATAACTGTGGTGGACTGGTGGTTTATGAGTCAGAGATAATGAATTCATTGAACAAGTAATGTTTTATTGATTGAAAACTGTTGAAGGTTGTGAGGCATCATAATCAACATGTTTTTTACTGTCTATACAGTATCTCATTAAGGTTAATGAAATCAAGACAAAAAAGGGTGTGGACCTTCTGCAGAACCTTATTAAGTATTACCATGCACAGTGCAAGTAAGTGCAATGCCTTTGAGCTGTAGTTACAATTTTCTTTTTTTATACAAGCATTTGATTCCCTTTGTTTGGAATTTGTTTTGGTTGCATCAGGGTTTCTTTATCATGATTGTAACCTGAAACTTCATTCATTAGGCCGTGGGCTTTCAGAGGAGTATGAAAGTAGCTGAGTGGGGCAGGGGAGTGAAAGAAGCCAAGGGAATCCTGCATGTTGCATACAAAATGAATTTTAGTTCCTGAGGTGTAGAACTAGAATGTAATTTTAGGAATAGCTTGTTTATGTGAGTTAATAGGCTTGAATTTTTAACGTCAGCTTTAAAACCACTGTGAAGACCAGTAATTTCTCTGAAATTCCTTGAGGTGAAACTGGTAAGATGTGACCTTTTCACCAGTAGAATGAAAGAGGCAGACATACAGGCACTTAAGTTAAATACAGGGAAAAGATTTATAGACATAACTACAGGGAAACATCAGAAAACAGTGATTAAATAAAAAAAAAGCTTATATTCTCTCTAGTTTTATATCTTTTAAAGTCACAACAGTATATCTCCACTGCTGAAGATACCATACTTTATAACTACTAAGAAGGGGTGGGAGTAGAGTGGTATTCAGGTTTTTGTGTGTTTTTTTTTCTTTGTTGTTGTTTGTTTCTGATGATGGGAGGAGCTGGATATGTTTTACTGGTTTTGCTGTTTTTCTCCACAAGACAGTTTACTTTGTGTCATGAATTACATGTATTCCTGATAAATCACAAGGAATTTTCATTTTAGTTTCTTCCAAGATGGCTTGAAAACAGCTGATAAACTTAAACAATATATCGAAAAGTTGGCTGCTGACTTATATAACGTAAGTTTGCTTTTAAGTGGTTTAATGTCTGAAAATGGAAATACTTTTTTGATAGGAATGCATTTTATATATGACTATAATAATATATATTTAATTTCTGTCTCCTAAATGAAAAGTGTGTTCTTTGAAACTTTAATATAGATAGACTGAGGAGAAAACACCTTGAATATCTTGACTGTGTTGGCCATGAGCCAGCAGTGTGCCCTAGTGGCCAAGGCCAGTGGGATCCCGGGGTGCATTAAAAGGAGCATTGTCAGCAGGTCAAAGGAGGTGATCCTCCCACTCTACTCTGCCCTGGTCAGGCCCCACCTGGAGTATTGTGTCCATTCCTGGGCTCCCTGATATAAAAAACACAGGTATCTCCTGGAGACAGTCCAGCGGAGGGCTACGAAGAAGATTAAGGGCCTGCAGCATCTCCCCTATGAGATGGAATGACCTGGGGCTGTTCAGCCTGGAGAAAAGAAGACTGGAAGGGGATCTTATTAATGTTAAAAAAATATCTCAAGTGCGGGACACAGGGGCAAATGGCCAGCCTCTTTCAGTGGGCTGTTGGGACAGGACGAGAGGTGATGGCTTCAAGTTGGAACAATAGGAAGTTCTGCACCAATATGCGGAAGAACTTTTTCACAGTGAGGGTGACAGGGCACTGGAATAGGCTGCCCAGGGAGGTGGTGGAGTCTCCTCTGGAGATACTCAAGACCTGTCTGGGCGCCTACCTGTGTGACCTGTCCTAGGGAACCTGCTTTGGCAGGGGGGTTGGACTCAATGATCTCTTGAGGTCCCTTCCTACCCCTACAATTCTGTGATTCTGTGATCTTACCATCTTAAACTCTGTATTCTGTTTGTTAAAATTTCTAGGGAAAAATAGCTTTCATTCTACTACTAATTCAATATTGCATTAGAAGAAAAACCTTGTTTAAACCTAGAATCTTTGAATCAGATTGCATTAAAAGCACCAATTTTAGTTACCACTTTCATTTCTCAAAACCGAACTGTTTGGTGATTGCATCTTTTCTGTGGTGCATCAGTTTTTGTGATGTTCATTGAAGTCAAGTATTAATGTGGAATGAAAGCTCACTCATGCCCCAAGTGCTTTTGTGTTCTATAATAAGAATTACAATAATCCCATTTGCTATTCTAGTTTGTGGCTAAAATAAATTGTATTTTCATTCCTTAAGTCATCTGTCAAAGTTATTGGAGTTATTTGATTAATATTTCAGAGTCTAATTTAGTTGCATTAGATATAGTGAATCATTAAAGAGTAACAACAAAGCACACAGAGCTGCACATTTGTTTTACCTTGCTTTTCAAGTAATACGTGCATAGAAGCTGAATATGTAAGAATGGAGTGGTCTGTGAAAATAAATAATACAGAAACACAAAATAGCTGAGCTGTTTTTTCAGGACATTTAAAATGGTACATCTGCATGCATAAAAAAAAATTAAATTTGTATCAGGTGGTGTGTAATGATCATCTCTTTCCATAGATAAAGCAGACTCAAGATGAAGAAAAGAAACAACTTACTGCTCTTCGTGATTTGATAAAATCTTCTCTGCAGCTTGATCAAAAGGAGGTAAATAATTTAGACATGTAATTTTCAGAGATAGTGACAATTTGTGAATTCTCTCTTCAGAAATCTGTTTAATGATTTTTCCATTTGTTAAATGGAAACTCAGAAGAGTTGGACTTTGAATATTATGACAAAACTAATATTTAGAATGTTCATCTACGTATCAAAAATCCATAATTTTAATTTTCTGTTTTCATTTTATGTACGAAAATAAATATTCCCTTTTTTTTCTGTAATTTTACATTTTTCATGTAAATAGATCAGGTACATGCTTCACCTGGGCCATTTTCTTGTCCTTGACAATGATAAAGAATGAGAGTTCAGGAAAAAATATAAATGCATAGGATGTACACTTCTCTTATCTCCTGCCATCCTACAGAGATTGTGGTCAGGGTTTTCCTGACCTAGGTGATCCTGAGGAGGCCAGAACAAGAACTGGAGTCTTGCCTTTACATATGGTTTCTGTGTTACTACTCATGTGCTGACTGAGATGGGTTTTGTGATGTTGTTCTGCTTCCCAAACCCCTTTTGCTAGTACTATGTCATAAGAACAAAAAGCACCTTAAGCAGGCAGCAGTGGCTGAGACAGGGTGGTTAAAAAGAACAATACTTCATCAGTTGCACAGGGATCAGAATTGAAGGGGGGATGTGCAATGGCTGTTGCAGATGTTCTGGAATGCTCTTTGAACAAGTAGTTAAGATAGAATGAATATTTATCACAGCTTTTTACCTGAGATGATACTGTGACTTTTTACAAATCATAGTGCCAGGGAGACAGGAACACTGAATGTCCCATGGTGAAGCTGAGGAGGGCATGGGGGTGACGGGGAGAGGGTGGCTTTCTTCTGGGAGAAGATCACTTACCCTCTCGGTTCAATTTTCTCTTGGGTAAACAAGGCTTTAGTGTTTCCTACTTGTCTACTCTTTTAATATTTATTCTTTAATATGAAATATTATATTCAAACATCAGACAGGTTCTGTGATTCTGTGACAGATGTAGTTCTGCTGCATATATATGAACATCCACATATATGATGGAACAGTACTGCTATTATCAAATATACACAAGAATATAATTTACAACCAGATCTACTGAGTCAGCCAAGTTTCCAACAGGGATCAGTCATGAATATTTAGAGTAAAATGTAAGATGCAGGGCAATAAACACTGGTATTTACCTGGAATACTCTCCTATTAGTAATCTGACTGTCATTGCAGTCTCTCCACCACCCTAAGGATTTCCTGTTTGAATTGGTGCAGTTGCTCTTTGAACCAGTATAAATCATGAGCTTCTGTTAGAGCTGAGTCTTTCCCACAATCTCTACACATATGGAAAAATCTTTTTCCTTTTCTTTCTTTTCAATTTTTAGATCTACATATCCTACTCAAGATGGGAGTGCTTGTGAATTTATGATAGATAATTTGGGATTTTTTTGGGTGCTTTTTTGTTTGTGGGTTCTTTGGGTTTGTTTGGGGTTTTTTATGTAAGTCCTAACATTGACTTTCTTTTTGTCCAGTGCTTAATTCAGGGAAGGAAGTGTATAAAGTTTAATCAGCTGTAAAGCTTATAAGCATATTGTCTTGTTTCTGAGTGTTAATAGTCAACCCGCAGAATCTTATTTTCCCCTCTGCATCAATTTGCATTTGTTTATACTGATTTTCACCTGTCACTTATTGTCAAGTTACTCACTGTCATGAGGTATCATTGAGAAATTCTTGTCAGCCTTTCTTGAGCATTCTGAATAATTTCATACCATCTAGCAAACTTTGACATTTACTGTTTACCCTGTTCCAGATTTTATCTTGTTAGCTCATCTCATGACTTTTCCTCTTGCCCTGTAGCAGTGTAATTCTTTCCCTTCCAGAGGGAACACCAAGTGCCCATTGAAAGTCCAGGTAGGCTGTGTCAGTCTGCTTTCTCATGGGCATCCACACTGATTCCTTCAGAGAAATTGATGAGATTTTTGAGACAAGATTTTGAGATTTTTAAATTTTTTTTTGTACAAAAGCTGCAGTGGTTTTGTATTATATATAATACCAAGTGTACTATTAAAAGTAGTTTTCATTCATCTTATGTGGCATGGAGTTTATTTTTTCTTTGGAATTTTTTGGGAACTTCATCAAAAGTAGGACTTCAGTAACTGGGGCAAGTATTTTTATGGGCTTTTGTGTAACTTTGTAGGCAGCACAGTGTAATTATGGCTACTTCATGCAGATAAATGGCTTGAAGTTAGTAAATTATTTCAGGTGGAATCACAGTTAATTAACAATGATTGATGAATTCCTCCATATTGTGTGGTGGTGGCTGTCTTTCTTTTGAATTCTTGCCTATGTGTGCTTTTGTAATGTAGATAAACATTATGTAGCAGATAAGCCTTGGCAAGAAAGGTGTTCCTCTCCCTACATCTTTAATCCCATCATTTAGAAGGACAATACAACCTTACAACAAGTTGTACACAGTGTTTAGAATTTCTTTGATGTCACAAATGCTGACAGGATCACTACAGAGAACTTTGAATAGAACCCAGTTTATCGTAACACCTGCCAGCTCTTTCTAGTACTCATTTATCCCTTATCTCATACTCCGGTAATTTTTTCCCTTCCATTGGACCTACTGTATCTGTTTCATAACACAGAGCTTCCCAGACTTGTGTACATCTTCAATCTCCCTCATACCCTATTTAATCTGAAGGTAACTTGTGCTTGTGCTCCATCCTTGCCCCCAAAACTTGACCAGAGAACATGAGATTTCAAGAGCTGATTGGAAATAACTTTACATTCTGAAATGTTTTATGGATTATTTCCCAACACACTGAGGAACAAGACTCACTCTCTCCTCGGGTACCTTTTATTCCACAAGCTGATTATCTGGGAAGCAAAGAAAAATACCTGCTTCTGTCCTGGCTTCTGCATGTGTTGTTAGGTAGGAGCTACTTGATAATCAGCCAGATCTGGGAAATACAATCGGACAAACGGGTTGTACTTTTTTGGTGTTGTGTCTTGTTTATAGATACCTACATGCAGTACAAGTCAAGTTTCAAAAGTTGTTCACAGAGTATTACAACACAGAATGACAAAATATGGTATTTGTCTTTCTGGTACCTATTTTCTGGATGTGTAGTAAAATTTGTTCTGTTTCAGTGGAAAGTAACCTCATTTAAAACATAAACACTACGTCTGATTCTGAAATTTAGATAAAAGTTTTAATTGAGTGGCTTCACTCACATTAGCAAGATAAACTATGCAACTTTTCTGACTTTACAGTGTGAACAAGTCCTAGGACTCTAAAAAACCCTCTGTGTGTATATGTATGGTACCTGTATTAAAATTTATATGATAAATATAAAATGTTTGTCTTGAAGAGAATTTAATTTGGGTCTTAAAAGAAAAAAAGCAAAACTGTGATTCTCAGATATGCAGGCAAATCAGGGGAGACTTCTGTATTGAAAGAATCCACAATTTTGGATAGAATAACCATTCAATCACATGGATGTTCAAGTATCTCAAAATCAACGTGAGGACTTACACTGATGTGATTCTGCTAACTTGCCTGAGTCAGAGCATAATGATGCTGGCAGATATTAAGGGGCTTGATAAAACAACGCCTCTGTTATTTAGGTATTCAGTGTTTTAATCTTGAAATAGCACACCAGCATTCTTTACTCATTAGTTAAGCAACAATGAAACTTCAAAGCCATGGCCTGAGCTTCCACAGTCAGCTGTCCATCATTGTGTGTATATACTTCAAGTATGTAAAGCCAAGCTTTATTACTGTGACAGATGGCCTGGTTGGTTGTGATTAATAATACATTTACTCCCTTATATTATACTGGTGCATTATAATCTCACTGTTGGAAAATGTATGGATTAATGGCAATATTGAACATGAAATGAATGGGATTTTCTCTGGCTCATTTTTAATAATTGAGAAGAACTCTTTACCAAAAGTTCCTCTGGCAGGGAAACAGTTTGCAGTAATAAAATTGAGGCCCTGTTTTTGCATAGTTTTAACTTTCTTTGACCATTTGTTTAAGAGAAGGAAGTTGAAACTAGCAGTTCCTATTCGAACAAAAAATTCTGCCACAGTTAGCCTCTTTGGAGTTGCCATTAGCTAAGTGAGACTTCCTACACGTCTCAGACTGTTTTGCTATCACACATGGCAAGAAATTCCTGCATGAGTGTTAACATCTATTAGAGCATTTTGGATCTTTTTGATTTTAATACAATATATATGGAAAAATTACTCTATCACCCATATTTTAATTCAGTAGAACCCCCCTAATTTACTAAATTATTTAGAATTGTTCCCTGCACTTTCATGGTCTCGTAATGCTGCTCCTGCTTTGCTGTTGCATGCACTCAGGGTGTTTCATGAGCATTATGGACATCTGTAATATTCTTCCACATATTTCTGGCACATCTGTCCTTTGATCAGCAATACTACTGTTGCTGTAATCTTTGCAGTTACCTTGTTCTTAGAAGAGCACATCCCAATAATCTTTGAGTCCGGGGTTGCACAGGGAGTGCTAGTGCCGTAGGTTCCCTATGGGAAGCACAATTCACTGTGGCTCCATTAGTGCAATGACTCCTGTTGCCACTATGTACTTACTGTCTCAGGATCGACTTAACCACGGTTCGTCTTCTGTTTTTTCCAGAACTATCTGATTTTGTGAAATGACTGTGGTTTAAAGCTTTGGGGAAAAACGTTTTAAGGGATGCTAGTGTGATTTTAACTGTGTGAAATATTTATTTTATATATTGAAAAATACTTATATGCTAAGAAGAGTAAATTTTAAAGGAAACGAGGCCTTTAATACAGCCTTTTGTTCCCTGTTTTTGTATATTAATGCTTGGTACAAATATAGCTTGCTTTGCATTGAATATAGATAGTCTCTCGAATCATGTTTTTTGTCAGTTTTATTAACTCTTTCTTTACATTTTGATTTCTTTCCCCAAATCTCCGTCAGACAGGCTCTTTGGAACAGGAGATAGATATCATTTTGTTCTTTCCTGTGCTAGTACCAATAGGACCCTAATTCCAGTGGGGGTTCAACATGTACTTACCACAAAGCAGGTGCTTGCTGCGAGGGTGTAAAGACTTGCTGCTGGCAGCATGCTGCGTGTTGCAGCCTTTGTGCCACTCTCAACCACAACTGCGAGTTTTACCAAAACACTTCTCTCTCAAATCCTATGATAAATTTATATAAAATGAGAAACAGTTGTAAGGACCGAGTATATAATATCAGGAAGTAATTTTTTGGGGCCTACATGAAAGCTGGGCGGGGCTTTTTAGAATGGCATGTAGAGATAGGATATGGGGTAATAGTTTTAAATTGGAAGAGGGTAGATTTAGATTGGGTAGTAGGAAGAAATTCTTCACTATGAGAGTGGTGAGACACTGGAACAGGTTGTGCAGGGAGATGGTAGATGCCCCCTCCCTGGAGGTGTTGAAGGCCAGGTTGGATGGGGCCTTGAGCAGCCTGGTCTAGTGAGAGGTGTCTCTGCCCATGGCAGGGGGGTTGGGACTAGATGATCTTTAAGGTCCCTCCCAGCCCAAACCATTCTGTGATTCAATATGTATGGCATGTGGTAATTGTAAGAAACTCTCCTCTGGAAGAGAAAAAGTTATTTATTGCCAAGGGAGTAATTGAAACTTACCATCTTTATATATTTTTTGGGAGTGGGATTTTGTCAGATAGTTTGCTGATAATTGTTTCACAGCTACATTTAAAACCATATCAATGTATCCTTAATTATATTTTTTAATTGCAAAATTCAAAGGTAACTTTGGGCCTGATCTTGTCCATTGGAAATTCATAATTAACTCGTTTGGTGGAACATACAATACAGCTTCATTTTAGACAATTTAAATGTAATAAGAACTGGAAGACCTTATTTTATTAATTTTGCTGTAGTAATATTTGATCCTGTAGTCATCTTAGTTGTTTTTGTGAAGGCAATGTCATGTATGCAAGGCTGCACAGAATTTTATTACAATGTTTTGTTAATTGCTGAGAAAAAGCACCAGTGAGCCTAACAAAGTAATTTGTGCCTTCTTTCTCATACTGGTGTTGGAAAAGGAAAAATTGTTTTACTAGATGTGGGGGCTATGAAATTTATGTTCAAGGAACATGTTTTTTAAATAAAATAATAAAACTTGTTTTAAATTATTTGCTTTCTCTTTCCTCTATTGCTTTTGCCTTTCGTGATCGAAGTCTAGGAGAGTAAGTCAATGTTTTAATGAACTTTTGGGGATTTTTTTTTTTTCTGATCTGCTTATAACAAGTTAATGCATTTCTCTAGATCAGGCTAAAAGTTATTTCAGTTGATTTCATTCACTAAAACTTGTGAGTTGTATAAATATTTTCAATTGGATTTTTAAGAAGTGATTACTAGTATTTGGTTTTGTTTATATATATTTTTCTGTCTACATGCATGCTATACTTTTTGCTTTTTGCTTACTTTTTGAAATTTTTATCTTAGCTTTTAATTATTATAAGATAATGCGTTATTAAATTTCTGTATTTTAAGAAGTCACTATTTTGAGGTGCATATTTGTATCCATACTCTACCTCAGATGCCTAATGAAGTAATTGAGTCTTGAACACATAGTTAGTTCAAGATCATGCGATGTAAAAGCGAGATCTCCTATGGATGTAAAACATGCATTAGGAGTTCTGCTTCTTGAATACTTATTAATTTGTGAAGATGTGGCAGAGAAGAAATATAGTAAAATAGTCTTAAAAGTTACGAAAACCTAACTGTGCATTAATGATGTTTTCCTCTGTTTTAGGATTCACAGAGCAGGCAAGGAGGGTATAGTATGCATCAGCTTCAGGGGAATAAGGAATATGGCAGTGAGAAGAAAGGTTATCTTTTAAAGAAGAGTGATGGGTATGTACTGGGAGTTCACATAGTGAGAACAATTACTGTGTTCACATGCTGATTTTCATTGTTTTGTACTGTGGGTGCTTAAGGCACATTCTTCTAATGCACGTGCCACAAGTACTCAAGAATTTTATAGTTAAAAACTGTACACAGTTCTGAATTTATTATATGTAAATATAAAAAGAACAACAAGCAGTCATAAAATTTTGAAAAAAATCATACTAAAAGGAAAGCTGTTGTCTTTATGGGCCATCTTTAAAAGGTGATTAAGACCTGTCATAAATCTCGACATTAGTTCCAGTGAGGCATTTAGTAAAATTTTGGCTGCCTCTGTCTGTTTCTCAAGGCTAATTTTAAAATGTTAATGGGATTAACATGTTCTGAAACCATGTCTAGGTACTGAATCTGTTGTTGGTATTCTTATGTAGGTTAAGGAAAGTATGGCAAAGAAGAAAGTGCACTGTTAAAAATGGAATTCTTACCATATCACATGCAACGGTAAGTTATTTTTATACCCTCTTATTAAAATAATGAATTAACATTATCCTTTCCTGGTGATTCTGTTGGTGTTAATCTGCTATTACATAAAAGGTGCCACTTCTGCTTCTGACTGTTGTAGTTCTCTGGATTATCAAGAGTTGGAGACTGACTTACAGCACTATTGCTTTACTTGCGCTGTTAAATTTTTTCCTAGTTGTCTGCTGCTGACCGCTGGTGGTAGCAGAGCTTCAGGATAAACAGAATGGAACAAGCGGTTCTCTTACTATTACCTTTTTGATATGGGATGTGATTCATCTCAGTAAAATGACATGTCTACAGTGTAGCTGTCCACATCAGAAGAAGGTCCTGTAGACACCTCTCTTAGCCACTGGAGAGCTGGTCAGTGTTGGCAAAGGAGTCTGGGTAGATTTGGTCAGATGTCTTGTAACCAACTCAGTTCTGGCTGTTGACAGTACTGGAAGACTAATAACTAGCTCATACATAGATGGCTGCATTGCAGATGTTGTATTCCTACTTAGGATGTTAACTATTTAAAACATTTTAATGCCTACACTCTCATTTTGTTAAAAAAAAAAAGAGTAACTCCTGTTGCTCTTGTTACAGGAGGTGGGCCCATTTCATCACCTTTCCCCTTTGCGCCAGATTCTACTGACAGCCATGACTATCAGTGTCTAAAGTTAACTAGCCATTTTAAGCATGTTAAAGGGAAGTTACTGCATTTTTGTGCTGGAGTTTGTGGGCTTTTTAATGGCTAGGAAGATACCCTCACCTCCTCTGAGGTGTTATTTAGTCAAATTATGTACGATTATGTAGTAATACCTAGGTTTGTAGTGGTTCAGTTAGCACCAATCATGTATTGCCATGCTCAAGAGTTGCCAGTTCAGAACTCTCCGGATCACACTATTGACTGCAGTTCACCATTTCCTGTAAGTAGCTGTGTAAAAGTGATCCATTTTCTCTGTTCTGTCGCAGTGTCAGAGGGAAAGTAATTTTCTTGGTTTAATGATGAAAACTTCAGATCATGATGGTGTGTTCAAGACTAAACTGTGAAAACTGAGATTCCAATTGCAACTGTTGCTCCCTAAGTGTTTAAAATACTATGTCGATGAGCTTTTTCTAACAAACATTTGGCAGTGTGGGAAATGCACTCCTGTATTTTATGTTTGTTTGTGTTGCATTCCTTTTATACTTGATTTACAACCTCTAACCTGAGCAAAACTCAGTTCAGAAGTATTTCCTGGTAACTGACATCTCAAGTTGGGTTTATATCTGCCACCTACAGAAAGTTGAATTCAGTTTCTCTGTGGTTTCTGGTAAACCTTTATCACTTCAAAACACTTTTAGACATAGTCGGTTATCATGCCTTCTGATTACAGAAAAGCTTATTATTAGATGTGTCTATTCCAAGTTCTGAAACTCCAGATCTCCAGCTTCCCACTTCTCTTTTAATTTTTTAGGATTTTATCTTTGATTTATTTGAAATAGGAGGAAAATTGGAATATGGGTGTGCTGTAATGGAAAACTGCATAATGGTTTTACCATTGTTTATGAAATGCAATAAACCCCATCATTATTAGTGTATTCTAAATTAAGGCTTATTCCTTTAATGAAGATTTGAATTTTGTTTAGATTTAGCAATCTGTCCTTTCTGACAGACCCAGTAAAAGTCATGCTGGTCTCAAGTATGTTAAGGGTGTACATATATGCATGCCCACACTTTACTGTCACACATGCCCACTCCCCAGAAAGGAAAAATAATCCTAAATCAAGACATTTTAAAAGTAAAATAAATTTTCTTTTTAGTCCAACAGGCAACCAGCTAAACTGAATTTATTGACCTGCCAGGTGAAGCCAAATGCTGAAGATAAGAAGTCATTTGATCTAATATCACGTATGTAGCGACTTCAGTACTATCTTGTGCTATGTAGGATTTCTAAAAATGTCATTACAAGATCCTTTGAGTAAAGGTGAGGGTACAGTTCAAAGTTCAGATCTATGTCCAGATACATACAGTGTCTCATGAGTGTTCGGATCCTGCTAATTTTGAAGAGGGGTTGTATGTGTAAATGAATTGTTGCCTTTCGCAACTGCTCGGCGGCCTGTTTCAGGAACGGCACATCGACCAAACCCAGGTCGCGCGGAC
Source organism: Laterallus jamaicensis coturniculus (assembly GCA_022605575.1). NCBI lineage: Eukaryota > Metazoa > Chordata > Aves > Gruiformes > Rallidae > Laterallus > Laterallus jamaicensis. The sequence continues at coordinate 83,437,055 of JAKCOX010000002.1, read as the reverse complement.
CACTTGCACACAGACATCAATATGATGGATGGCAAAATGGCGTTTATTAGCAGGTAACACAGCCTTATATAGCTGAGGTTTGGGACGTCACTTCCGCCTGCTTGCTACCGGCTATAGGGGAGGGGCCTTACCTACCCGCATATCACGTGATCTTCCGACCGCCAGGCCCTAGCTAGCAACATTTCTGCAACATATCCCCCCTCCCTATGCCTAACCAAATTACAATAATAACAATGGGGTGTAACCTGAGGTAGCTTAGGGATAACATTAAACTTGAGTGCACAGTGAACCAGTACTGGGGGTAACATTGAATAGGTATATGGGGTCCCAGCAGGATCACACAAAGGCGTTGCAGCCCCCATCCCCGCGGAGGCTATTTTGCCGTCATCTGGATTCTGCCAGTGCGGGACTCCCAGGCTTGGACGGGACACTTGTCACTGGGGTGTACAGGTTATGGGGGTGTCCGACGGTCCAGTCCTGTAAACAGAAACTCATAACTTTTGTTAAAGAAAGTTGAACAAAAACCTTAGTCCTTATTTAACTAACACTGAAAGTTGTCCCATAAACGAAACGCCATACAACAAAATGTGGCAATCTAAAAATGTTTTCTGCACGCCTGCTGTGACATGTTCACTTACTTCCTAGTTTGAGGCGGTCTGTCCACCTGCCTTCAAGGATTAACAAGTACTTCTAATTTTTCTGTTTCATGGGAATTTCAAGGATACTGTCAGGGCCTGTGTCTTTGCGAGGAGAGCCAGGTTGCCAGCAGGCCGGCTGTCCTCCTTGACAATTTTTCTTTTTTAGTATCTGCACAAAAGCTGCTTTTGGAGGTTTCAGCAAGGGCCCTTTGCTGAAAGCTCAACAAGCATGGCAGTAAATGCACCGAATAGCCAAATCCAATAATCCAAATTTGACCACTGACAATATCCATCCTGAAATTTCCCACTCCTGAAACCCATTGTCCAAATTCCCCCTGCTTTTCACCAATCAGGAGTGTCAGAGGTGCAGGTAACTTCAGCCTCACATTTCTGTGTAGGCACCAATTGCAACCTGCGACCTTAGGCTGTGCAGAAATCCCTATTTCTCTCATTTTTATTTACCACAAACATACACATATTTTAAACTATTCAGAATGTCCTGCAGCAAAACTCGTAGTCCACCGTGGCTGCACTTGGAACCCTTGACTTCCATTGCTGTGATCGGGATCCCGTCCTGGTTCTTGATTTCTTCCGGATCCATGGCATCTCTAGTGACACAGGCAGATCTTGCTGGTCTTGGTTAGCTTTTTCAACTGCGTCACAGGGTGCCTTGGGCTCAGTCAAAGTTAGAGGATTAAAGGCAGTCAGTTGTACGTTTGTTTTCCAAAAGCATCATACAGGGGGACCATGATTTCTGGAGGGCTCAAGGACAATCACAGTTGTCCTCCCGTTCTTGTCATCCCTCCCCCATCAAAAATGAACCTACAAGTTTGTTTTATAACAAGCCTCCAACCCGTGAGAGGAGTTTTTCCCCCTTGCGGTCTCTCTTTACAGCGGCTTTCGGCTCTGTGATGGGTTGCGAGCCTCTCATCCCCGCTGGTGTCTGATCCGCGGTTGGAAATTGACTGACTGGTTCTCTGACTCCGGCCCCGCCCACTTCCCTTGCGGGCAGGCCGTCCACTCTGATCCCGGCTACTGCTCTGACCGCAGCTAGCGTCTGCTCCGGAGTCAGAACTTGACTGACTGGTACTCCGGCCCTGGAAAGTTTTTGTTGTACTCCGGCCCCGCCCACTTCCCTTGCGGGCTGGCCGTCCCCTCCCTCTTGCCTCACCCCGCCTTTTGCTCCGGGCAGGGGGTGCGTTTGCCCTATTCAAATAGCCGCTCTGATCGGCTCTCCGCCCCTCACTTGCGCTCCCCTCCCATTCCTCTTTGTGCGCTTTCTCCCTGTTCCCGCCGAAGGCATCCTCGCTCCGCCCTTCCCCTTGCCCCTCGGCGCCATCTTGGGGCGCACGCGGCGGTGTTCCATGCCACGTGTCCTCCAACTCGAATTTCTCTACGGCATCTCTGGCCTCCTCGGCCGACCCGTTCCGCCAGCGGTACTGGTCCATGCCATTTATTTTCCCGGCATCTCTGGCCTCCTCGGCCGACCCGTTCCGCCAGCGGTAGTGGTCCATGCCATTTATTTTCCCGGCATCTCTGGCTTCCACAGCCGACTCATCCCGCCCGCAGCGGGGGTCCATGCCGTATTTTTTCCCGGCATCTCTGGCTTCCACAGCCGACCCTTCCCGCCTACGGCGGTGGTCCATGCCATACATTTCCGGGGCACCCCTGGTCTCCTCAGCAGACCCGCCCCACCACTTATATAACTTAAATACGACCTTCGCAAGGGCTTCCATCCTCCTTGCAGGTCCGGGAGCGTCCTCCCCGCCGGGCTGGTCCAGCCGCTCCGGCCGCCGTTCACCCGAATCCAGGCGAAATCCCGTTCCCGGGTTTTATTCCCGGGTTTGCGGCACCATTATGTTGCCTTTCGCAACTGCTCGGCGGCCTGTTTCAGGAACGGCACATCGACCAAACCCAGGTCGCGCGGACCACTTGCACACAGACATCAATATGATGGATGGCAAAATGGCGTTTATTAGCAGGTAACACAGCCTTATATAGCTGAGGTTTGGGACGTCACTTCCGCCTGCTTGCTACCGGCTATAGGGGAGGGGCCTTACCTACCCGCATATCACGTGATCTTCCGACCGCCAGGCCCTAGCTAGCAACATTTCTGCAACAATGAATAAAGAATGTTTTTTGCATGGGTGTGACATTAATACTGTTTAGGTGTGAGAAGCCATGCATGCTGCTTTGCTCAGCTCAGAGATGTTTCACAGCTTAGTGGGACATGTATAAGCCAGAACCAGCAGGAAATGAAAAACACTTTTGGCCTTCTCTTGGTTTTCCTTCATTGTTCTGCTTTTTGAATGCTGTTTGGGAAGCTGGGGAAGGCAAGGAGAACCTAATCTGTCTTGTTCTCTTATCCCTTTAAAATATGCTTCTGTTTGTCTGAAATTGACAGTGACTTGTCTTCTCAGCTTTAAAGCTTCTATGATTTCTTATTTCTGTCTTGTGCAGCAGGTATTTGTACCCAGTCTGCCTTTTAAAACCTTTTTCCAAGTTGATGAGTCAACTTACTGTTTTCAGTCTTCACATACGCAGCATTAAACAACAAACAGTTCCAATATTCTGTATTTACAAGGACAGTCTATGAAACCTTTGAATGTGAGGAATGATGCCCACTTTATATCTCATCCTTGGGTTAGAAAAACGTTTCTTAGCCCATACAGAGGGAGAAGTAAATAATAGGAATAAATTAATATTGCCCTTTTCTGCTACTAGATTTGACTTCAGAAGGGCAACATTTGATTCTTGTGCTTATTTTTATTACTTTTAAACATAAGGCTTTTGAAAGACATCCACTTGGTATAAATAAAAAAATAATGATTTCATCTTTCTCTGTTGTTTTGGTTTTTAAAATTGCTTTCCATAGCTATGAACAAAGTATTCGTGTTGTTGGTTAAGAGCAATTGCTCTTAAAAAGCTTTAGTTGGCAAATAGGTTTAAGTAACAAATATACTGATATTTTAAGATTTGTTATGTGCCAAATGAAAAGATGTATTTATTTATTTCAGATAATAGAACATACCACTTTCAAGCAGAAGATGAACAGGAATACGTAGCGTAAGAATGTTTACATTTTTTCAAGTTTTTGTTGCCAATAGAGGTGTACATAATCTCATCTAACAGTGGGAATAGTTTTCTCAGTTAATGCTGAAGTAGTGCCTACTGTCAGTTCTTTCTGCTGTTGTGTATCTTTAAATATAATCTGGTTTGTATCATGCCACAGGGCTCCTTGAAAACCTTGTAGCATTAAAAACATTCTGCTGAGATCGTGTACCCTGCCAGCATATAGTTTGTGTGCAGTTGGTTGGCATGGTATAGTAGATCATGTTGTTATGGCTCAAATGAAATATTTTTAATTTCTTCTTTAATCTTCTGTGTCAACCCTCTTTCGCAGTTACTACTTTTCCTCCTGATCCTACCTTTTTCTTTAAATTAGAAATAAGTAGATAAAAGATCTCCATGTTACACACAGAAAATATTTACCAGTAATGCATCTTTTCTACTGTAGAACTAGAAATAAACAGCAAAGCATGCACCTCTGAGATTTGTGTGCTTTAGAAACCAGTCACTTGCTTCATTAATGTGGGTTCCAAATAGATTATTTCTTTAAAACAATATTTTTTCCTGCTCCATTGGAACAACATCTTGTCCTGGGGAGCATGTATCACCTTTTTTCCTCCTGACTATTGTTTTTGGTGTCATCCCAAGCATGTGGTACAGAACATTATGCTCTAATGCTTATCACCTGATTATTCTAGTAACTATAAAGTTACTAATAAAGAGGGCAACAAGCCCAAGCCTTCCAGGCTGCCTCATTCTTCAGGACCTTCATGCTTTTTTTTGGTTGTATTTTAATGCAAGACAGTGTTGCTCCGTGTGTAAAGGTACAGGGAGTGTTTGACAGGAGCTTCATTGTTGGGTAGTCTTGGGAGGCAATGCCATTGACAGCTCAACGTCAGGAGGCATGAGTGCAATGGAAAGGCTGGAGAATTATTCGTCTTGCAGCTCTTGCCTTCCAGAGTCTTCCATAGCTTTATGCTGGCCCTGGGAGCCAAAGCTGACCTGGTAGTCATGCCTACAGCATTCATTCGGGAACTTTATTATTTCAGCAAGGTGCTTAGTCATGAAGAAGTTGCACTTAATGAGTCAGAAGGTTTTGTGTCTCTGCCATTTTTATTTTTTAATCTATTTGTTGGTTTAAAAGGTGAAGTTTTGGGTTTTTTTTTTTATTTAATGCATGAGCAAGATACGGAAAGAATACATTAGTAAGTTAATCCTTCTGATTGGCAGGTCAATAAATATAGTTTAGTTGGCTGACTGTTGAATTGCTTTGGAATTCCAGGCGGGTTTTGTTTCCCATTAAAACTATTGTTCCATTTTGTTTACCAGTAAAACCCAATTTATCACTTCAGAGTCCAGTGGCTGAAAAAATTACTTGGACTATTTTAATGTTCCTACAAGCCTAAAATGTTTCATTTAACTAAAGAGATGTTAGAGGCATCCAAATGTTGGAATCCATGTAGACAAACTGATAGGCTGTATTTGGCCTGCATTGGCAGAATATTTCACTGACAAAAGGGTGCTGTGATGCTTCTCACACAAGTGTTCTGTTTCAGAAGATTACTTAAGTGACCCAAGTAATGCTGTGTTCTTTAAGATGCACATGGAATCATAGAATCATGGAATCATAGAATGGTCTGGGTTGGAAGGAACCCCGAGGATCATACAGTTCCAACCCTCTGCCACAGGCAGGGCCACCAGTCTCCATGCCTGGAGCTACACAAGGTTGCCCAGGGCCCCATCCAACCTGGCCTTGAACACCTCCAGGGATGGGGCATCCACCACCTCTCTGAGCAGCCTGTTCCAGCACCTTACCTCTCTCTCTGTAAAGAACTTCCCCCTAATATCTAATCTAAACCTTCCCTCCTTTAGCTTTAGTCCATTGCCCCTCGTCCTGCGATTATCTGCCCTTTTAAAAAGTTGATACCCCTCCTGTTTGTATGCTCCCTTCAGGTACTGGCAGGCTGCAATGAGTTCCCCCGCAGTCTTCTCCAGGCTGTACAAGCCCAACTCCCTCAGCTGGGGAGGGAGGTGCTCCAGCCCACTGATCATCTTCATGTTCCTAATCTTATTTCCTTTTTTCTCTAGGAAAATTATGAATTATTTTTAGTGAATTGAAGTTTAGGAACCAGAATGACCGTTAAGTGTTGATGAAAAGCTACAATATAACTATATGTTCTGTTTCTCTTGTGCAGCCACTAGTTGGTTCCTAAGCAGCTTTCTTATCGAAGGTGCTATCCAAACAGCACCCTTTGACTTCCAGTCCTGCAGACTTAAGAGCTTTCTGCACCAACTGTGTGATTTATCTCCTTGATTAGAGTTGTCACCCTCTTGTTCCAATTTCCACTTGACTTGTATACGTGATGCCCTTTCAATCCTGTCTTCTCCATCTTGTTGGTGTTTTGTCCTCCCAGTCTTAGTGCTGCCTCTGTTTATCCCTTTTTCTTTGTGAGCCAGTTGAGGAATTAATGCATACATAGATTTTTCAAGTCACTTGCCTTCCAGCCTCACATCTTAAATAGAGAAGAAACACCAAGATGCATTCCTTAATACTCTAGTTTAACTGACCTTACATACACTGCCTTAGTGATCATTCCGTAAATAGCTTCTCAAACTACTTAAACTGTCTTCTATTTTATAATTATTATTATTAAACACAAATCACTGAAGCCTATATTCTGCTAAAGGTTTATTACTGCTTCCCTTCCAACATTTCCCTTAGTCCAATGCATGTCTAAATTCTTACTCAGAGCTGTCTGTTGACCTTTATTGCTTGATTGTCCTTCAGAATTCTCAGTGGAATATCAGTTTCTCTAGCAGATAAAGTAGACTGTGTGCAGGGGGTGAGGGAAGTATGTATATATTATGTAAACGTAACTTCAGATATTGAAAATAACGAGATTTATTTTTTAAACATATACAATAACAGACTCTTTCTTCTTTTTGATAGTTCTGGATAAAGCCAAACATACTCTGGACATGACCTTTTCTACTCTCTCCTACTCAAAAGAGAGAGAGAAATTTTTATTGCAAACCAAATGTAATCTGGTTATTCTGCGAGGGCTGTTGTTGGATTAGAAAGACTGAATCAAAATCAGAGGAATTTGAGAGCCTGGTCCACCTGAGGTTAATGAATATTTCTGTTTCCTTCACTGGATCCAGCAGTCGCTCATGATGCCGGATTTTTGTTAAGCCTCATGAGTTTCTTCAAAGCTGGGAATCTCCAGCAAACAAAATGCTTTAAAGGACCACCAGAAACTGATGAGACCCAGAAAAAGAAGTGCAGCAGAAGATGGAACAACCTGTCTTATTGCCTTAGATAGAAGACAGAGCAATTCTGTGAGACCTGAGTAATTTTTCAATTATTTGAAAGAACACCACAAATTCTTACCAGAAGCTTTTTGATTGTCAGCTTGACACTAGTGAAATAAAGCAAATATCTTCAAAGAAAAAAAAAGGAAAAACCAAGAAAAAACAGACTAGTGCAGATAAATGTTAAAGAAGTGAGGGGGGAGGAACTGCAGTCATGTATCATGAACAGTAGTCATTTTTTGTTGACACTGAGCTGATATACCATGCTTACTGATCTGACTTGTTTATTTTAGAGCATGCGGCCTGCAAGCAAGGCCCGGTGAACAACTGGAGGCCTCACTTATAAATGGGATTAGTCATTAAGAATGTGTTTGTTGTTGTGCTTGAGTTAAACGGGCCTTGCTGCCGCTGCCTGGGAAGAGCTGACACTGTGGTGCCTCTTGCTCTGTCTCAGAGATGACACCAAAAACCTGCAGCTTTGGACAGTGTCTTTCTTCTAGCTCAGGAAAAACCAAAACAACTTGCTGCTCTTACAGTTTAGAAGCTCTTCCATGTGGAAATCTATATCGAACTCACAGCTGGCTCAGCCATCTCGTGTTTATTTTAATTGCATCAATAATTTTTTGATTTTTACTGCATAGTTGAGTTTTATTCAAAATCTGCCTTTTTAACAAACTAATCAAAGTGTAACCCTGAACAAAATAGTCGACAAATGTCAGAATAAATGTTGTCTATCTGGTTGTCTATCTGAGTTTAATGATTATTTTAGGCTGTGTGTTTAACACAACATCACTACAATATTGCAAAGCAAGGCACTGCTGCGCCTCTTTAATAACACTGGATTTAATCAGAAAAATTGCACGAGAATGCCATCTAGTGGGGGCCTCTATTAGGTAACATACAGCGAGCAATATTCATGTAAATACATTGTTTTTCAGCATGTACATGATGGAGCAGATTTGTTTTCAAATGTTTCCTCCTTTTTTTTCAATTTGATTATTTCAACTTTTTAAGCATTTTATATACAAGTTCCCAGATTACCCTCAGCCCATAAAAATGAGAAAAACAGATGTGTATAAGCTACATGATATGCAGCTCCCTATACCAGTTTAGGTTCTGAGTCTGTATTGCAAGATATTATGCGTGAATTCACCTCAGAAGTCCTTTAGATTTTATCGATCCATTATTATTTCAGCAAGAAATTATTAATTTCTATCTGAAGTTCTTTGATGACTGTAGCCATTTTAGCACATTTCAGGAGATTGATGGCTGCAGATATTTGTGATACTGTACACAGGAAACGGACTAAGGATGCTGCCAATTTAAGAAATTACTGTGTAAAAAAATGTGTACTTGCAGTAGATCTAAAATCACTGTGTCTGGGTGGATATTTTTTAAAATTTGCTCTGTTTCTAAATTAGGCAACGCTGCGTCTGCAGTGTGCTTGGCCCTAGTTTGAGGCTTTCCCCTCTTTCCTTTCACCTGTGGCAGCAGCTGCTGAGAGGAGTTTTGTTTATGTTTAATTAAAACATTATTGTGTAAAGAAAAACTTGTGGAGTGTTTTTCCACAAGGTGGGGGGGGGGCCTAGTGCCTGAAATTAATAAAGAGCCTTGACTTGTGGCAGTCAACAGTTGCTCTTAAAATTTCATGTTGGCTATCAAAATCATTACTCTCCTGTCATCTTCTTTTCCTCATCCCATTTGTTGCCATGGCAGTTCTCATTAATTTGGGTGTTACAGTCTGACTGTGATTAGCACACTGGGACCTGCACTTTGAAAGCCAACTAGACATCAACACATTCAAAAATGTGTTTGCTGTCTCCTCTATGAAGAGAGATACTCACTGGAGAAAGTAGTGGGTTTATTTTCCTCCTCTAATGGTGGTATAGACTTCAAGAAGACCTTGGGCGCCTACTTTGGAAGCAGCTCAATTAACGGGAGTTTAATTCACCCTTTCTTTTCTACAGCTTCTGCTTTTTGAGGAACCCAAGAACTGCACTGCTTTGACTTTAAAATGGTTCACCAAAGCGACATTAGAATTAAGACTTTTTCTTTTTGCCTTTTCTCATTCTTACTGACCTCTTCTCAATCCTTTCCCTTCCCTCTCACTTTTCCCCTGTTCCCACTCTCCCACAAAGCAGTCCTTCCCTATATTCCCACTAATATTTTGTTCTTGGTAAGCTTTCTACAGTTTATAGATTAACTTCTGTTTGCAAATGCAAATCTTCATTAAGGTCTTTATCTTGTGCCAGATGGATATCAGTATTGACTAACAGCAAAGAAGAAGCATTAAATATGGCATTCCGTGGAGAGCAGAGCACAGGGGAAAACAGTTTAGAGGATCTGACAAAAGCCATTATTGATGACATACAGAGATTACCCGGAAATGAAGTCTGTTGTGATTGTGGCTCACCAGGTATCTCAATTTGTTAATGGCATCAACTTCTTGTTGGAGGCAATGTTCTTTCTTTAAAGAAGTGTTTGTAGAGTGCAAACTAATTTTCTAAGTGATTTATTGATCGGTCTTCAACCTGTTTCTAAAAGAACAAATATGACTTTCATACATTAGTTCCATTAAATTCACTAAAATATTTTTGTGTGTTGTCTGTGCTTACTTCCAGCAGTTCAAGCCCCTCTGGAGTTTGAACTGTTCTTGTTGCACTGTCTCTAGATGCTTGTTGCACTTGAATGGAAGTTGCTTGGCATCACTGAACCTGTGCATGCTACTATGTAGAAGTGAGTAATGCTTAGACAATGATTATGGAAAAATTGACCTGGCCAGGATCTTACTCTGAGGTTTTATCTTGGCTTGAGACTACTGGAATTGCAGTGTCAAAGATATTCAGAGGCAGAATAAGTAGTCTTGTGCAAAGAATGAGACCCTGAGTTGGAATCCTATCATTATATATTCAAGTACAGAGTTACAGGTCAGTTGTACTTCACTTAGAGCTTCAGAAGAGTCAACTTGTCATAGAACTAGTGAATTGATACAGTAGTTGGCAGCTGGCACAGCTTTCACATCTAAAGAGACATTTCAAAAGGTGATGTTCATTTGGAACTGAGTAGATAGTATGTGGCTTGAAGAGCTTTACTGACACAGAACTGATCCAAATAAGAAATACATAGATAAGAATGCAAAGTGGGATATAATTATGTCAAATCCTGGAATTGATTAATTCAATTCTTTCATGATGGAAAGCAACAGAAACTTTGGATTACAGTTCTCATTCATCCTTTAATTTATAGTGAAGTTTTAAGCTTCACTCCTGCACCCCAGCTTGCTGCTTTAAAACTTAATGCTTTATCATTTACTATTTAAGATCAAGGAAGAGAATCTTTTGAAGACACGTATGTAAACAAAATACGCCTAGAGTGCTTTATTTTCATTTAAAACTGGTCTTGCTATCTTAGTAGTAGTAGATATCTGTATTACATGCAGATCTCCATAACAACTTTTTTGTTGGACTTAAATTTTCTACAAAATACCACTATTTTGCATATTGAAAAATTCTGATATTAATATTTTATGAAGAAAGACTATTTAAATTTTAAGAAGTAAAAATTAAAATTTAAGAGGTTGCCAACAGTGAATGGAATTTAGGAGATCTTCCTTTTAAAAACCGGAAATAAAATCCATATCTTCTGTCTACAAGAAACAAATCCTAAATGTATTAAGTATGGTCATTCAGTATGGATTTATAAGTCTAAATTCAGTTTCTTTGGAGTTGTCCCTAAATCTGAAAAACTTAATTCCATTGGTAGAAATTCGTGTTTAAAATTGCACTGCAGTTTGGAGAAAAGTATCGACTGTTCTTAATTTATTTCCATTTGCAAAAACACTGAGGAGTCATTTCAGAATACACTGGGGCTCCTTACCACCATTGGAAAACTTTTCTTGGACTTTGATTAAGTATTTTGTTTTACAATTCTACAGATCCAACATGGCTATCAACTAACTTGGGCATTTTAACCTGCATTGAGTGTTCTGGAATACACAGAGAAATGGGTGTCCATATTTCTCGAATCCAGTCTTTGGAATTAGATAAATTAGGAACTTCTGAACTCTTGGTAAGTTTCTTTAATTTGGATTATTAATGTATTTATTTACTTAAGTAAGATGTTGACCTGTGTATAGGAAATACTTAGGTGCCTAATTTATGGTTAAGTTTTATTTTCCAGAGGCGAATTTTGCAGAATGCCTTTCTTGTATTTCTTTATGTATCTTACTGGAGGGGGGTTGATATTATGAATTATTGATGCTTTTGACCAATTGTCATTTCTTCTGTTAATTTCCTGAGGTTTGAATATTGACATCCATTGTGATTAGTGCCATCAGAACTTTGCCTTTCATTAGTTGATCTTCACCCTAAATCAGGGCAGTCTAAAATTTCATGAGATTGAAGAAAAGCTAATTTAACTTGACAAGTGAGAAAACCATCGCTAATTTTGACAGAAAAATGTTGGATGAATCTTTTAGTTGGATGGAATAAACCCTGTAACATTAAAGTTATGAAAGGAATTTTATGTGAGACTACTAAAAAAACTGGGGTGTGGGCAAACCTTAAAGAAAAAAAAAGACCCAGCTACAGCAGGTTTCTCTTTCCAACCATGTTTGACTTGTGAGAAGACTCAGAAATTTTGGAGGGGATTGCTGAGAAAAGAGACAAGGCAGTTCTGAGTTTGTGTACAGGTTTAACATAAGCACCAGTACTCTTAAAATCTTGATTTCTTTGCAGAGTTACTGTTCATTTAAATAAAATTTTACTAAGCATGATTTTCCAATAGATCTGAACTTCTTTCCAAAAGTAGCTTCCCGATGAGTGTACTAGCACTGTTTGAATGGTCATGCTGTGAGTTCCTTGTTCTGTTTTTGTATGAGAGGCAGATTGTCTTGAAATACAAATAATTAGCTGTGACTGTGAAGCCTGATGTACAAGTTCTGAGAAATATTTTTAAATTGCTTTATATTTAATGTAGATGTGCTTTAATTTTGCAAACCTGTGTACTCCCTCGTTTATTAGTAATGTGAAAAATGCACATTAATAGTCAAGGTTTTGGGTTGTTGTTAGACCCAAACACCACCACTCTCATTTATATATCTTTTTTTCTCATTGCAGCTGGCCAAGAATGTAGGAAATACTAGTTTTAATGATATTATGGAAGGGAATTTACCTAGTCCTTCTCCTAAACCCAGTCCATCAAGTGATATGTAAGTTTTGAATGTCTATATTCTTTTAATATTGAAGTTTACTGTGGAATATATATCTTAACCATTAACCAAGCCAGAGGAGGGTTAGGATGAAGGAAGACGGGGGGTTTTACACCAATTGTGGAGTTTCTTAGAAGTTCAGTCTCTTGTAATTTAGTCATATTTCAGCTTCTCAGTGTAGAAAACATTAGGTTTGTGTTTCAAGAGTCAATATTTTGAATTGTGAATGGGTTTGAGTTTCGTGGTATACGCTCAGGCAATAAACGCAGTTGGACTCAATAAATCTAGTTTCAGTTACTGTCTTGAGATGGTGACGAGCTTTTTCTTCCTTTCCCTGATGTAGGAGTTGCACAGAGAGTGTAACAGATAAGGTTTTCCCATAGAAGACCTTTTAATCTATTATGTTGTTTTCTAGCTGATTCAGTATTATTTCTTTTAACCTGCTTTTAATGTGTGTTTCTTACTTAGCCAGTTCTTAACATGTACATAATGATTCCATGAGAAATCATGTTTCAGGTTCTTTCTTTGGTCTTAGTCAGAATAATTTTCTATGTAACAAGAAGGCCAAATAAAATTGAGTATGTACCTTATTATGGGGTTGTTTGCAAGAAAGATGTGTATTATAATAACAAAAAGTACAGTCTTATCAGATAGTTTTCCCTATTCCCTTCTCAGCTTCTGGGTTAGACAAGGTGATTTTAAATTTAAATCATTGACCCATTTTTCTAAAAAATTTCTAAACCAACCTCTATTTTCACACCCCACAGGACTGCACGTAAAGAATATATCACTGCTAAATATGTAGATCATAAGTTCTCCAGGAAGACTTGTGCATCTGCAGCAGCTAAACTGAATGAATTACTTGAGGCTGTCAAATCCAGGGATTTACTTGCACTAATTCAAGTCTATGCAGAGGGGGTAGAGCTAATGGAGCCACTGTTAGAGCCTGGACAGGTAAGCTTTTCAGGTAAACAAAACAGACTATTTTAAATAATGTCTGTTTGTAAAATATCTGGGACCTGGGGCTGCTACCTTACATGCTAAAAGAAGAGAAATAACAAATTTAAATGGTGGGTTTTTTCTTACTTTCCTTCATGTGGAATTCTTGTGGGGAGGGAAAAGAAGACTCTTGGTTGTCATCGATTGCTCTAAAGGAGTGTGAAATGCAATAGTAATCTCATACACCATTCTCAGTGCAGCGATAGTGTGTGGAAAAGCACCTGTGCTGCAGCGTGTTTCCTTTAGGGAACAGCCCAGGGAGAGAGCCTGGCTTGATAACCCAGGGTCACCTGATACCACAGACCATAGGATATTTGCTTTTAAAGTAGTTGCTGAAGGAACACATGAATGACTGTTTACATGTGTCTGTTTACTCTCTACGAGGAAGGAGTAAATCTGATGCTGTCACAGCTTCTGGCGAAACATTTACTGCAATAACATTTCTTGCAACCACAAAGAGATTTTTATAAATTTTTTTTATTTTTTTTTTAAAGTTCTGAATACTTGATCTTCCTGCTGAAGTCAGTAACAGTTTTTCAGAAAAACCAGTCCAGGTTGACCTCATGTTTAAATGTTCTTCAAGAGCAGCGTAGCCTATTTTTATAGATAATTGCTGCTGTGTAACTACTTGGTCAGCACTATTTTCTCCCCTTACTTTTGCACCCAACTTGAAGAGATGCTTAAAGGCTCCTCAGAATTGCTCCATCCAGTTGGGAAAAAGGGAAGACTAGTTTCAAGAAAGCTATGCTCTGGAAGTGTGATGCCGTTTCCTTTGAAGCACGTGGTGCTTTCTGATCTTTAGAGATCAGAGAGGCAATAACTGTTTTTGTCATAGTTTCCTAATAATATCTTTCCTGTTAAAAGACTTATAAAAGAGTGAGGGACATATATCTCAGTAGGTTTGAAATAGAAGCTTTGCAGAAAGAAGACACAATTACCTAACTTCTATTTACATGTGTTTAGGAGCCGGGTGAAACAGCACTTCATTTAGCAGTCCGGACTGCTGACCAAACCTCTCTCCATCTGGTTGACTTCCTTGTACAAAACTGGTAGGGATTGCTCACTTTTCCTTAAATTGTGTATGAAAAATGTAGATGTTCAAAGCTATCTGTGCAGTGCTTTGGACAGTGTTTGTTCATAATCATTCTCTTTAGAGAATTTTCAAAAGAACATAATTTAATACCTTTGCAATGACCTTTGTGCTTCTAGTGAGTGTGTGGATCAAGAACCTGGGAAGTAGCTATATAAAAATGGGATGAAAGGAAAAACTCTGTAGAGAAGAAACAATTTATTTAGAACACATGATGGTATGAAACAGTGCAAGCAAGTAGCTCAGGTAAAGGAGGGCTGACAAGTAAATGTTCCAAATACAGGGCATATGCAAAGAAATTCTAAGAGTAGGAAACAAGGAGGTTAGGAAATTATGAATAGAGGTTAGATTGACTTTGAAAAAGGTGTTCTAATAGTTAATAAATTCTATTAAAGCTATTGAGAACATAATCTTCTTAACTAATAATTTTCAGTGTCTAGTTTATTGGCTCAGCTATTCTTTGTTGTCAAGAGATGTATTCATAAAAGTGAAAAACCTTAATGGAAACTTTTTTAAAAGGAAATGGTGTAGTAGTACTACATTTTTTTTCATATATTTCACAATAATGATTAACTGGGATCAATTCCAGTCCAGATTTGTAGTATGCTATTAAGTGAAAGAAGCAGTGTTTGCTTGCTGTGTCAGGTGGCAGAACTATGAGAGAGGAGGGTTGGGAAACATAGAAGACTCCTCACAACTTGCTTGAGCTGTGGGAGGGTCAAGCCTTTAAGGATTTTTTAATTTTTGCTTTTCCCTCAGCATAGCAAGTCATATCTGTTACGTAAATGCTGTTTATTTTCCTTCACCTCTCTTACAGTTTATGTAGTGTTGTATATAGGGAATGTTAAGAGAGGAATTTTGTCTTCTGGTAACAGCACAGACTTGGGATCCACGTTGCTGACACCACCTCTTGGGCTGTCTGGACTAGCTGTGTAACCTTCACTTAAACTTGGTTCTGCCACTAGTTCCTCATGTTAAGTGGAGTGCTGACTATTGTAGGAGTGTTAGTAAAACATAAAATATAAACTGCTAATATTTGCAAGCTGTTTGAGGTTATAATTTGAAAAATAATCTATAAACCCAAATTATTATTGTGAGCGTTATTAAGGGTTTTTGCTTTGTATTATTTTAAATTATTTTGTTTAGTTGCTATGCTTTTATAGTTTCCTCAGACAATTATCATCTTCTTACATGTTCTGTCATCTCTCTGTATTTTTGTCTCCATCTCAAATTTAAGACCATCTTTACAGCCATATGGTCTCTGCACGTACTGTTCAATATGGGTAATACTGAGTGGAAGAAAAACCGTCAAGTTCTGAGCTTTTCTTCTCATTTTTATAAATGTATTATATTGATCCCAATATGTCAGTAACTTGTTTTGAGAAACCTTGTTTTAGACATTGAAAACTGAAGGACGAACAGTTCTAGAATACTCTTTGCACAGCTTGTCTTTCCCTAACTCAGTGTGTATCTCTATATTCCTCCTTATGACTGGATTGCAGATGCTCCCTCCCTGGCAGTGTTCAAGGCCAGGTTGGATGGGGCTATGGACTGCCTGGTCTAGTGGAGGGGGTGGGACTGTATGGGCTTTGAGATTCCTTCCAACTCAAACAAGTTTGTGATTCTATGAGTCTCTTGTGCATCATCACAGCCACTCTCTTCATAGCTCATTGAATGAGTGGGACTTACTAACTGTATCAAAATGATTTTTCAGATACTTTTAATTGGGATAAGGTAGCAGTTTTATAAAAAATACCAGTAAAGTAGCAGGTGGAGAACAACTGGCATGACCTTACAAAATACTTGATTTGAATCTCTGAGTTTCACTTTTTTTTTTTTTTTTTTGGTATGTAGATACTTCATCCTTTTCAATCACAGCTCACCAATTTCCAGGCTGCCTGCAACTATTCTTCAAAGTCTTTATAAATAATGTTGGATTTAAATCCATTTCTCCTTCTACTTCATATTTGCCCAGTAATGTATTTGTGCATTTATTATTTATAGGTATGCTAGATCTGAAATGAATAGCACAGCATACTATACTTTTCTTGATTGGTTTTTCTTTTGTGCTCAGTGGAAACCTGGATAAGCAAACAGCACTGGGTAATACAGTTCTACACTACTGCAGTATGTATAATAAGCCTGAGTGTTTGAAATTGCTTTTGAGGGGGAAGCCAACTATTGATGTAGGTAAGTTCATTATTTAAAACTTAGAAATCAAGATTTGCTCCAAATTCTTTTCATTGTTTTGACCACTTATTTTTATGTCCCACTGTGTTAAGTGAACTTTTAGAACGAAAAATAAAACTGTATTAGGTGAAGACTTTATGATCAAGCAGCCCGAAGGAAGCATGAAGTTAAGAAATACTAACATTTTTAGCAGATAATAGTGACAAAAAAATTATAAACTAATACTAAATCCTAGTTTTTCTACATTTTGATTTCTGACACATTATAATTGTCCTGGAATTTCAGTTTGTTGTTTACATTGTAAAATTTATCTAGTGCTCGTAAGTTTATAGTGCTTCAAATGGCTGCTCATATCAATTCTACTGTAGATGTATGTGGGCTTTGTGTGCACAACAGTTAATTCTTCTTTTAATATTAATGCCAGTTGGCACTGTAGCTTCACCCAGCATGCCCTGGCCACCACTGCTGCTGATTAGGGAAGAGATTAGCTTTCTCAGCTGCTTTCCTTCTTCTCTTTCCCATCTACATGAGTGAGATAGGTATAGCACTTGCTGTACCAAAAGCAGTCCATTTTTCATTGTGGTTTAGCAAAAGTCTAATTAAAAATATCTTCTCTGTAAACTTTTTTGCTCACAGGATAGTCTCTTATTTAATAGATGCTCTCCTTTCCCTGCCATACTTTGAGTTAGGAAGGTGTTCCATGAAACCAGCTTGTCAGGCTCAGGAGTGTCATCAGAGCGTCTATAAAACATGTGCTTAGGATGCAAAGCATAGGAAGAAAGCTTTCTGAACAGTTGGTGCAAACTGAGGAGTATGAACTTCTTGTTTCTCCCCTTTTTTACCTCACCACCATTTTTTTCCTCCTCTGCCCAGTAAAATGCTGCAGAAATCTAAGTCGATAACTCAGTGGCAGAAGTCATTGCTTTCTTGGCCTTTTTATATGACCTCAGAATATGTAATATTATTGCACATCCAAGAAATTGATGTGACTTTTTTTTTTTTTAGCAGATACGTCCCTAATTAAGAAAATGGGAAAGCTGAACAAGCCTAAGTGTGCTTATTGCTTCTTCCATAGGTAGACTGCAGAATGGTGTTCTTAACCTTTTTTTTAATGCTCTCACATAGGAACTGCATATCTTTAGGCCTTGAAACATTATGTTTATACCTACAGGTTGAAAGTTTGGAGTTTATGTAGTCTCTTAAGCTATATTTCTATTAACTTCAGTTCAGATACACTGCGTTTTCATTCCTTTTCATATCAGAACTCATGAGCCATCTCAGATCTTTCTAAAAGGAAAATCCTCCTAAGTTACTAATTCTTTCAAATTCATAGGTCTTTCTAGAGAATTGCTTTGTGTTTTCTAGAATTCACAGCTGGCACTCTATAGGTAGTATTACACGTAGACATATTTCCTTATGAGGCCTCAGTTTGTCTGTTTTCAGTGCCCAATCACAGAAATGCTTTATGGTCTGGACACAATATAGAATATACTCTGTTCCAGCTCTGTGGCATTTACTGCTATACTGTAATGATGAATTTTACATAAGGTTTGTGAACATAGGGTTGAGCTGTGAGGGTTGGTTTTGTTTCTTTGACTTGCTACTCAGCATCTATGAAGGATCCCATTCAATGTAATAAAGGGCCTTTCCGAGTGCTCAGACATGACCTTCTTTCTGATTGAGCATTATTCTAAAATGTAAACCATTTTATAGCCTTTATAAAGAACATTTATTGATAAAGAATTTTCTTTATCCAGAGCATTTCAGAAATTGTTGTTCTTCTAGTGTCATGTTAGAGTAGGGTTTCTGCCTTCAGGCTTCAAACCATCACCTATTAATCAAGGTAAAATGTGCTTAAAAAAAAAACCCACAAAAATCTTAGAACAATTTTCTTTTTAAAGTTATTTTACCCTTTCTGCTTTCTTTTCCTGATTATTCCTGTAAGAGTTTTACTGGCAAAGGAGTTGAGTGGAGATGGAAATTAGTAAATTCCTTTATATTCTCTGCTAGGATGGTTAGGAGGGATTTGGGAACTGTCCCAGCAGATGCTGCTGTTCAGAAAGAACCTGATGGTAACATGAAATGCATGAGCACTTAGAGAGGAATCTTAAAGAGGTGCAGCTGCTATAGAGTAAATAGACGTTTTTGATCACTTTTAGAAGTTACTCTGCTAAAAATAGTGAAACTTCGTGAATTGATCCTGTGCACATCTCAAACAATGACTCTTTTTTGTTGTTGTTTTTGTTAATCTTGTAGTAAACCAAGCTGGAGAGACAGCTCTGGACACAGCAAAAAGAGTGAAAGCTGTCCAGTGTGAGGAACTGGTAAGAACTGGGAGCAGGGAGGGGGGCATCTACTTCTTTAAAGATGTGGTCTACGTAAGATACCATTACCACTGTACCTCAAACCTGGTATCGCTGCCAGCTGGCTGTATGCTAATCTGAAGGCCCTACCAGAGATGAGTATTTTCTAACTTAAAACACAACAGTAATTTTCTTTGGAACAGTGAGATCTTATTTCTATTGGAAGTACTTAGTTATTTTAACCACTGTATTTAAATTCCTTAAAATACTGGAGTATCAGGTAGTTGAATATCAATTAATGCACCATTCTAGGACATCTGGACCTCAAAAGTTATTCTTAGAGATATTTCTGTAAGGAGTACAAAAAAAACCCCCCTGAAACATTAAACCTGTCAAAACATTTTAGGTCTGGATCTTTGTGTGACCTTTCCTGCTTTAGCTTTTTCCAGATTATTTAATGGGACAACTACTTCAGAGATGGTAAAAGAGAATTGAAACAACTTGAAATTAAACCTCCTCAAAGGAGAAGCAAAAGTGTAATGTCTGGAAGTTAGGGTACCAGAAATGTAAAACAGCAGCTTCTGTGGGACTTTGTCCCTCTGTTCAACAAGATCAGAGCAAAAGCTTTCTGGAATTTTGAGTATGTATGAGTGATGTTAACAGGTGGCACTTAAGAAAATTATTGGAGTTCAGGAAATAAGTGTTAAAGGATTTTCCCAGGTACTCTTCTGAAACAGCTAGGAATAAGGACATCAGACCAGCAGGCTCATGTGTTCTTGGCCCTTTAAGGTGCCTCTCACCAACATGAATTTAGTAGGCAAGTGAATTCAAGTGCTATCAAGGCTTTAAAAAGTCTGAAGTGGCAGCTTCACTTTCAAGACAAAACCAGGAAAATTTACAAGCCTTGCTGCTTAATTCTATAGCTCAGGACTTTTTTGCCTCATTTTAATGAACCAACTAGGATAATATTTATCCTGGTAATTTTAATACTTTGACAATTGAAAGTTCTTGTCATGTAGTAATTATTGAATAATCAAGAGAGCTTGTCCTTCACAAGTCAGAATACAGTTCCATATTTCTGGGGATGCAAGACAACATTTTGCTATGGTTGATAGGGTGGTAGTCTCCCTGACTTCCCGGTTACTCCCATGCCTGTTGTGTAAGTACTGCTTCCAGTGTTTTGTCAGCTGAAAAACAGATCAGCTGTACAATGCACTTTGTATGGATTGCTTTTTTCTTTGCACCATCTATTTAGTAAGGTATCATCTGTCATTAATGTAGACCAACTGATTGTCTTGTAGAACAAATGAAATCTGGTGGATGTTATCAGTGAGCTTATCTAGCAGCTAATAATTTTGATTATTGTGATCAAAATTCCATGGGTACCTCACTGATTATTTCAGTTAACTATAATGGAGCATTTATGTCTTTTTTTTCATTGTTGAAGAGGAAAATTATTTCTACATTTTTCTCAACAGTAACAGTGAGGTAAGGTTAAGAGTAAAAAAGAAATATGAGTGAGCATGTTACTTCCCATTGGCAAGAAACAGCTACAGAAGAAGTATCTTGATGTTTAGGTGCAATATAGTACATGAACTAAACTAATTTCTACTGCATAGCTGGAATCTTAACTGTAATTGAATTCTATTTCAACTCAAGTGGGTTCATTAATACTTTCATAACAGATTGAAAATTCTTTGTTCCAAATGTTATTTTTGGAAGACAGTTAAAGGCTCTTCTGAATCAACTAGTGCCAAGTAGGCAATGTTTCAAAAGATGTGAAGGAATAAATAACTGTGGGTAGTCTGAGCACTGAAAATGAGAATGTATCTCCTCAGAATAACCATGAACTGCATTTCCCCTTTTTTTTGCTCATCATTGTAGTAGTAGGTTTTTAAAGGATGTGAATACATCATTTGGACTTGCAAAGTAGAGGAACATAGTGCACAAGGCACATTTGCTTCATCCAGTGCGATAGAGAAATCCTTTAATAAAGAACAATACTTCTTAATTTGATTCCAACATAAGGATTGCAATTTTGGAGAGGTAACAGAGGAGGGGTACCAGAATTTATAAATAGGTTTTGCTTTTCTGTTTTAGAAAGGAGAGCTCCAGATTCATTCTGATTTTATGCATATCCCTTCTCTTCCTGTCATCCTTTCAGATGCTTGTCAAACATGGCAACTTCTGCACGTTTTGAGAAAAACTTCCATTTTTTGCATTTAACTGTTGTTTTTTTTTTTTTCTATACCTCCAATAAATGTTCACCCTGAAATTGTTTAAGTATTTTAGTATTGCTTGATTGCTTGCTGTTCCAAAACTAACTTTATTGACACCAGAGGAACAGAAAGTATTTTAACAAGAGTTGTTCTTTCTTTCAGCTTTCTCAAGCCAAGGCAGGAAAGCTAAACCCACACGTCCATGTGGAGTATGAATGGAATCTTCGGCAGGAAGAAATTGATGAAAGTGATGATGACTTGGATGATAAGGTAAGGAATTACTGGATGGGCTTTGCACAAAGCCCATCAAAATTTCTGTTCTCTGGAAATGAATGGAAATTAGAGACCCACTTTAACCTTTTTTATATCTTACATATATATTTTTGGGGGCGTAGAAATCCTAGTTTTGAGGCCTGTATTAAAGACTGTCAAAGTACTCTTTGAATACCCTTTATCAACCTAAATATTACGGACTTGAATTTTAGAACTTTTGCTTTGACAAGACATAGGATAGAATATAAATTGGTAAATGTAGATTACTTTGTCATTTTACCCTCTTCTGAATTCTAGGCTGTTCATTTTCATTTTTAGCTGGAGGAAATCCAAAGCTTACATACTTTTTTCCCCCAAAAATTAATTAAAAACCTAGTTGTTGAATCAATTAACTCTTATTTTTCAAAAACTGATTTGCACTTTATTCCTGTTATCTTTTTTTTTTAAAAAGACATAATGGAGAGACAAAACTTTAGGGCATAGGATAATTGCCATCCTAGAACATGTAAAAACTTAGCTTCCATGTCCTACTTTAGCAAGTCAGTTAATTACTCTGTGCACTGTTTTTATATTAAATGGGAATATACCTCTCCTATTTTACATGGGTGATGTAGGAAGAAATGTGGCCAACTTTTCATTTCCTGTGACACTTGGGACTGAAAAATTCAGAAACCCAAATAATTTACATATCCTCAAGGACAGGAGAGAGAACAAAATTATTATCTCTGTGAGGAGCCTCAGGAGAGTGACTAATGGTGTATTGGAGATAATAGCCTGCCTGAACCAGAGCGGCAGTGAAACAGGCCCTGCTCCATATGCAGCTATTAATATACAGCAGTCAAAAATTGCTGTGTAAAATTTCTTCAGAGAGCAATTATATACTTTTAAAAGAAGAGGTGTACTACTGAATATTTTGCTAGTTCAGTCAACAAATAAATCTGAAGTGTCAGAAGTTTTTTTTTTATTTTTATTATGCATTCGTGAGGTAATGTACTTGATCTTTGAGGATAATTCTGGTCTGAGTGAAATTACTCCTATGCTAAAAATTTAATCAGCTTTTATTAATGAGTTATTTAGTATATTATCATGTATCTACTGCTTTAAGAATAAATCTAACTTTATCATGATGATTTGTTGATACTACAGTCTTCATTTTCCAGTTACAGAGCAGAGGATCTTTCAGGTTGAATCTCTGAAAAAGAGTGTGGGCTTATTTGTCCAATAAAGAAAGAAATTATGCACTTCTTTACTAGAATATGGTCTGCTATATTTTTTCCCAAACCTATTGACTGCATTTTGTACTTAGATATATAATTATTTGTTTTTCTATTCCCAGCCTAGTCCTATAAAAAAAGAAAGATCTCCGAGACCCCAAAGTTTTTGTCACTCTTCGAGCATTTCTCCCCAAGACAAATTGACTCACCCTGCATTTAGCACTCCTAGAGACAAGCAAAGACTCTCCTATGGAGCTTTTACCAATCAGATTTTTGCTTCTACAAGCACAGATTCACCCACCTCTCCAACTGCAGACGCTCCTCCTCTTCCTCCTAGAAATGCTGGCAAAGGTAAGCCTGACTTCAAACTCTGCTTGCAAGCAGTAATTTTTCCACAGTTCCCTTCCCTTTACCCAGATGCATAGCAGTGTTTCAAGATGTAGTGTGTTTTTCTTACTATATCAACTCAGCAATATGGTATGATGCATGTTCAAAATTTAAAGAGCCCAATAGACACACACATGGTGCTTTGTAACAGACTCTTTTATAACAGTGTATGTGAATGGGTGAAAAAATACAGTACTACTCTGCTAAATAAGAGTTGGTTCATTTTATGTAGAAATTTTGTTCACATTTTGGAGAAACATTTGTAATCATAGAAATAGGAGTGTTTTAGAAAAAGGCTGATGGTGCGTAGTGCTGTACAATGATGTGCTGTGTAGTGTCTGGCAGAGAGGGTGAAGAAAGAAAGCTTGGGAGGTGCAAAAAGACTCCCTCTCCTTACAGTCAGTGTGGAAAAAGTGCCAAAATGACCTGTGAGGTGCTAAGCAGGTTGGTATTAAAATTCTTTCCCTCTCTGTGCATCAGCACTCTTCCATTTTGGTGAGTGCTAGAAGGGTATAAAAAAGGCAGGGAAAGTACCAAGCCTGTTGCCAGGTAGTTATGAAGTCACCCACTGAAGAATTACACTAAACATCACCCATTTTCCCCTGAGTGAAACAACCATTTAGCTCCTGTAGAATTATCGATAAGGAAGGTTTGTGCTGCAGTTCAATCAGTTTTGCACTCTATGATTAGTTGAAATGAACAAGATGCTTTTTTCTTCTTAATCATGGCAGTGACAGTCTTGGTGATGCTTGAAAAGGAGGAGAACCAATTCCCACATGAGACTTCCTCTTGCAGCTGTAGTGGATGGTGGTTCTTTGACTTAGAGAGCTATAAACACCAGGTTTAGGTGTATTTGTGAAACAAATCTTGTTACTTTACTATCATTTTTGCAGATCTACTTTTTACAAGAAAAAAACCCAACAACCGAACTTTCATCTTTTCTCACCTTTTTCTGGAGTTGATTTAGAAACAGCCAAATTGTGCTTTTGCAGTAGACTCATTAGAGAAAACTGTAATTGTGATGAAGGTTACAGTATAGTTTAAGGCTTTTGCAGTTTTGCTGATGTTCCCTTTTGTGAGCGCTGACAGAACTTTGTATTTCATTTCCTAAACTGGTAGTTAACTCTGTTTTCAAAAAAACCTAAACAACACACCAAAACAAACTACCAAAACAAAACAAAAAACCCAACAAGAGTTGTTCTCACTAAAATGTCAGAGAGTAAAAGGAACAGAACAGTGTGTTGGCGTCGGACATCTGCTTTTACATGGTTCCTACGTAAGAACTACTGTTCCACCATCAGTCTTTGTCATGTACTGGCAACTTTCAAATGAATCCTTTGGCTCTTTGAACCTGTAAACAAACAGGTTTGTTTTCCATTAAGGGGCAAAGTGATTTTACCAGGATATGCAACTTTCACCTGAGATTTCATAATCTGAGTTTCTTTATGTTTCACTGAGGACTCACTTGTATTCCTTGTAACTTCATTGACCTTCCTGTTGGCATTACAAGTTTCTAACTTTTTCCTTCCATCTTTTTTACATGCTTTAACATTCTCCTCCAGCTTGTCCATCCGCAGACACAGAGTGCTGTCCTAAGTATTCCTTCACACTGACCCAGGATAACTTTTTTGTTGCAAAGTTTGCAAGGCTTGGAAACTAATCATGAATCCTATTTCCTGCAGACAGTCAAGGAGCTTGTGTCTTATGTCTGTCTGTATCCTGCTTAGTATGTTGTCAGCTTGCAATGCGTCATAATGAACAGTATTTCTTTGCCATTATATAGTATAGCTCTCATATGGACTTTTTCTCCAGACAGGGGAATATCCACATGCATATTTAATTCTAATTATGTATTCAGGTTTCAGAAATACTAGATGTTTCCCTAGGTATTCCTTCAAACTGCCAGGTGATTGAATCAATGCAACACCAAAGCTCCTTGAAGAGAAATGAAACATTGAGCTCTTGTGTGTTTTCATGTCAAGGATGATGCAAAAGAGATCTTTATTTATAATACAACAGAATAATACGAAATTATCACAAAATACAGAGAACTACTGCCTTCCACCAGTAATAGTAACATTAAGTACTTCTGCAGAGCGGAAGTACCAGTGTATGTCTGTCTGTGTGAGAGGTTGAGCGGAGCGGCTGTCACATTAGTCACTAGGCTTCTCCACTTCAAACATACCAAAATGCTATAGTCTCTAAGTGATGCTGGGTTTGGGTTGATTCCCATCCAATAATATTGTAAAGTGTTTATCAGTTTTGGAAGTTTCCATTCAATGCATGCCTGTGTTACAGGAACAATTTAACAGACCCAAAAGAGGGGAACGAAGTAACAGATGCATAAACACTCATCGGTGTGGAAAAGTTACTCTAGAAGCATCATTGCAGTGCACTTACACTTCATGATAAGCTGTGCTAGACCTTGTTCTGTCCCCCATGTCCAGCTCCCAAACAGATTGCTTAAAAGAAAACGAAGCAGAGACTCCCAGCTTCCATAAGACACGTCTTATATTGGAACAGTCTGAGCTAGGTTTGTTTCTGTAGAAAAAAATACTCCTTTTAGAATTTATCTGCTCAGTAGTAATAGCTTGTATCATGTCACAGTTTAACATACTCTTGTCAAGTGCTTTTTTTAACAAATTTCATTTTAGAAGCTACCTATTTGCTTAAGGTTATACAGAAACGTAGTAGTGTGTTTTGCGCTGTCTGCTTAATAGCAAGCATAAGAGCAGCACTGAATCAGTAATTAAACTGAAGCTTACCTCTTGTCCCCAAACATCATCCGATCTTTGTCTCTGCTCTGCTGAGAGACCCCAGTAGATACCATGGGACCCTGCTAGAACAAGCAGTGGATAGCTGGTGGGATCCCTATGCTAGGAGGCAGCAGAGGTTTTTAAAGTTTAATAATGTTTTACATCCTTTGAGACATGCAGGTAAAACTCTTTTCTGAGTCATGTTGTATATGTAAACAAAACCACCTCCTCTTTGCCCTCTGTAAGCTGGCTTCATTCTCCAGTGAAGTTCTTTGGCAGCAAGGTTCCATGGTATGTGCTGAGATGCCACAGGTCTGGAAGTCATCAAGTCTGTGTTGGGGAAGGAAGGAATGTGAGTTTAGAGCAATTTACATAATGCACATCATTCTTGCCCATGTGGTGTTTAAATATCCATTTAATTAATCATTAAAATTGTACTGCTGCAATTGTTTGAATATATGTATATAGAATCACAGAATGTATAAGGTTGGAAGGGAACTATAAAGATCATCTAGTCCAACTCCCCTGCAGTAACCAGGGACATCTTCACTAGATCAGGAGCCCCATCAAGCCTGACCTTGAATATCTCCAGGGATGGAGCCTCTCTGGGCAAGCTGTTCCAGTGATCTACTACCCTCATAGTGAAGAATTTTTTCCTAATATCCAACCTAAATTTCCCCTTTTCTAGTTTAAAAACATCACCCCTTGTCCTGTAGCTACATGCCCTCAAGAACAGCTTTCTTTTAGGCACCTTCCTCAGCTTTCTTTTAGGCACCTTCCAAGTACTGGAAGGCCACTATAAGTTTCCCCTGGAGCCTTCTCTTCTGCAGGGTGAAGAAGCCCAACTCTCTCAGCCTGTGTTCATAGGAGAGGTGCCCCAGCCCTTTGATCGTTTTTGTGGCCCTCCTCTGGACACACTCCAACAGGTCCATGTCCTTGTGCTAAGGGCTCCAAAGCTGGACACAGTATTCCAGATAATTCCAGTCCGCCATCCAGAGGGATCTTGACAGGCTGGAAAGATGGGCCTGGGTGAACCTAATGAGGTTCAACATTGCCAAGTGTCAGGTGTTGCACTTGGGCCGGAAGAATCCCAGACATAGATACAGACTGGGTGAAGAGCTTCTTGAGAGTAGCCCTGCTGAGAAGGACCTGGGTGTCACCATGGATGAGAAACTTAACATGAGCCAGCCGTGTGCTCTTGCAGCTCACAAGGCCAATGGTATCCTGGGCTCCATCAGAAGATGGGTGGCCAGCAGGGACAGGGAGGTGACTGTCCCTCTCTACTCTGCCCTCATGAGGCCCCACCTGGAGTACTGTGTCTGGATCTTGGGCCCCCAATACAAGAAAGATGTAGAACTGTTGGAGAGGGCTCAGAGGAGGGCCACGAAGATGATTAGAGGGCTGGAGCACCTGCCCTACAAAGAGAGGCTGAGGGAGCTGGGCTTGTTCAGCCTGGAGAAGAGAAGGCTGCGGGGGGACCTCATTGCAGCCTTCCAGTACCTGAAGGGAGCATACAAACAGGAGGGGAATCAACTTTTTAAAAGGGTAGATAATGGCAGGACAAGGGGGAATGGACTAGCTAAAGGAGGGAAGGTTTAGATTGGATATTAGGGAGAAGTTTTTTACAGAAAGAGTGGTGAGGTGCTGGAACAGGCTGCCCAGAGAGGTGAGGTGGTGGATGCCCCATCCCTGGAGGTGTTTAAGGCCAGGTTGGATGGGGCCCTGGGCAACCTTGTGTAGATCCAGGCCTGAGGTTGGTGGTTCTGCCTGTGCCAGGGGGATTGGAGCTCTACGATCCTTAGGGTCCCATCCAACCCAGGCCATTCTATGATTCTATGATAAGGTCTCACCAGAGCACTTCAATAAACACAAAGACAACTTTGGCTCCTGCATTATCTTCACAAAGCAGATAGCTGTAATGCTTTCTAAGTTACTACTACTTTGTATTTACTATCAGGTCTGCTGTTAAAAGTTCCTTCAGCAACAGCAATAGGAGATGTGTAGCTGTGCAAAGGCTGATAAGTGAGCCTGAGCTGGTAATAAACATTGGCTGAGACACTGTTACTCCACACTAACCGAGCTCATTTGTGGGTTCATCTTGC
Source organism: Laterallus jamaicensis coturniculus (assembly GCA_022605575.1). Lineage (NCBI taxonomy): Eukaryota > Metazoa > Chordata > Aves > Gruiformes > Rallidae > Laterallus > Laterallus jamaicensis. The sequence continues at coordinate 83,409,294 of JAKCOX010000002.1, read as the reverse complement.
TCTCTGCCGTCTCTGCTACAGCTTTAGGTAATCCAAATAGAATGAAAAGTCCATAGAACTTTTACAGGGTACACTAGCTGTGTAAGCCAGCCACTGCATGCCGTTTCCAGTAGTTTATCTAACCTTAATCAGGTTCAGCTTACTTGTGGTGTCAGTCTTTGGTCTGTAAAAGTGTGAAAATCGTCTTTGCCGTCAGTCTTTCCACCTTACCCCATGGTACAGCTCCAGACATCCAGCAGGCCCTCTGTAGTTTTACAAAACGTTTTTTAAAAAAACCCTAAAAATCAACATTTCAGCAGTTGGGTTCCTGGCATGGTAGTTAAATAAACCTTTGCACAACCTTAATTTGAAATCCAGTGTGAGGGCAATGTTGCTAAGTAGTTTTGTAGATGTGTTAAGCAATCTAAGCCAGGTTTCCTTAATTATAGCAGAAAGCTAATTGGTTTTCTCTCATATGGGATCAACACTAAAGTCAGGGATCAATTATATGTCATGAAGTTAAGTTTGGATCTTAAGTACATACAAGTTTGCATATCTTAAGCTCTCTTTCACAGCTCTAATGTTAGGTACATAAACCCACAGGCACTTCCTTCCTGGTTCCAGTCCACTGCAGTCTCCGTGTCATATAATCTACTTCTTCACCTGGTCAGACTCAACTTCTAACCAAATTTTTTGCATTTTCTAGTAACTTCTGGAAGTTGTCTACATGCATTGCTCACAGGATTCGAAATCTTCTCAAATTCACTAAGTTGCCATTCAGTTTCTGTGATTTTTCTGTCATCGGTGTCCGTATCAAGGCATTACCCAGAGAGCAATCCTACAGGTCTCTGTTAGACTAAACAGACCAAGCACCAAGCGTGTTCCACTCTTTCTGATAGAAGAGTATTTTCATTCTCCTATCATTTCAGTTGTCCTTTCATCATCCTTCTCTTTACCTTGACTCTTTAAGGCAGCTTTCTTAAGTGCAGGTGACTCGAAGTGTGGGGACAACATTGAAACCTTGCTGTTTCTGCTGTAAGTGCTACATCAAAACATCTTTCTGTTTTTCTATTTGGGGTTTTTCATGATTGCCTCATACCATGGCGTATCAAACATTACACAATCTCTACTACCATTTTCAACTCAATGTATAGCACAAATGCTTCCTTAGTGTAGAATTTTAACATTCTCCATAATACTGTTATATTTAATCTCATTTCAGTACACTGGACTTTGAGGGCATCCACTTCTGTCTCTTCTGAATGCTTTCAGGATTTTATTGTTCTCTCATATATTTACATTTAACTATTTATTATATTCTTATAAACGTGTTGTACATTTTGGTTAAGTAATACTAGCTATTCCACTCAAAACTTTGTAGGTTTTAGTTTTGCAATAGGAAGGGAAGGCTAACTGACAGCTCTTGATTTCATGCTTTCTTATATTTATGCATCAACACAAAATATAACATTCTTTAATATAAATTGTTCTGGGTTTGGTTTTTTTTTTACAGGACTCTTTTTGCATTAATTATAGAATTTACTTCAAGTGCTAATCTTGAATCAATGTGTATTTTTAGCTTCCTTATTCAGAGCGATCATGATCGTTTTTCCTTTAATTATGTTCTTATTTTCAGTACTGAAAATACATGATCCCAGGCAAGACAAAATGAAGAAGCCTTTTAGTAATATCTTTGCAAAATATCACTCAGAAGAACTTTAAAAATGAAATAACACCATGCTAATGATACTATTTTTAATATAAGCTTACTTTCCTTTGCAGTACCCATTCTGTCATTAAGTGGAATACTGGTTCTTCCATCTCTCTCATTGAGCGGTAAAAAAATAAACACAAATGTGAGGTCTTACCCACTAAACCCAACGTTTTTTGAGTGGATGGCAACAGCTTTGCATGGTTTCTCAAGCAGACAAATGAATACAAACTAGACTAACAGCACAAAAGCTGAAGGGCAGCGCACTATTAATCGCAGACCTTTTCAGTTGTTTACCTTAGTACAAGACATTTGAGATTTGGTCTATTTGCACATGAAAGTGTGATCCTTGTAAAAAAAAAAAGTGATAAAAGATGATAACAGCTTTACTGAAAGCAACTGTTCCCCAGGTAACTGAAGATAAGAGAGCCTAATGGAGGCAAAATTAAAAGAGAAATATTGAGGTCAAGTTTTTTTAGGGTTTTTTTGCTTGTTGAGGAGAATGATTCAGAGTAAATCTGAAGTTTGCAGCTATCTGAGAAATCATCGTTAAGGTGACTATGGAGGAGAGATGGTTGGTGGACTTCCTGCCTATTTAGAATCAGAAAATAACTTCATCTAGAAGAATAATTCCTCTGATTAGTTCTTAAAATACCTGGCTAGGTTTGCATAGTTAAAAATACCATATAAGAATTATTTTGTGATTTGTGTGTGTGTATATATATGTAATACAAAGTATATTATATCTACTGACACTTTGTACACCATCAGATCTTTTTATTATTCCTCTAGTTGTTTCCACAAACTGATTTAGATTTCAGACTGCTTCCCACGTTTGCTTTATTCAAAGCATGATGTTACTTTATACCTCTTTCTGAAAAGGTGTTTTGAAGTTTTCCTTTATTTTCTGTTTGACAGTGAGCTACTTTCTATTTCAGCCATCTAACCATTAGCCTATGCCTTCTAAATTCATATTTATTCCTTCCATTAAATTAATAGAGAAACAAGCGCTATGAGGCTGAAAATTTGTGCTGATTTTAATACCTTAGCACCTTTTCCCTCTAACTGTTGTTTGCCATGTGAACTTTTGGCAGCTATGAAGTGATAATGTTTTTCAAGTCTTCTGTGATATCTGGAGATACACCACTGATCTGAAATATAGGCAATGCATGCATATAACCACACTGAAAGAGTTTTCAATCCTACTAAATTTTAGCTTTCTAGAGGAGGTTTGTTCATTTTATTGGCAATAAAAGTCCAAATTTTACTTCATGCCTGAAATTTTGTTTTTTCAATAAGCACACAATGCAATTTCAATGTATTTCCACCACTTTTTGTCCTTTAAGCCAGGTCTGAACTGTTTGCCCTTTGTGGTAGGGCTGGAGGCAGCATTGGCATTGAGTGGCAAGGCTGTAGCGCAGCCCAGAGGGGGACAGAACCTCTGCCGGGTGGCTGTTCCGATATGCAGACATTCTGGAAGTGTCTAGATCCTTTCTGAGATGTCAGGATGAGAGAAAAACACTGTACTGACAAACTGTGTGCTTTCTGTATGCTTTAAAAATAATGTTATTGTTAAGCCTGCAAGTTTTCCTTTCCCCCTTGCTGCTCATGCATATACCCTGAGTTATTTAGGGGTTACAGAACAACCTTTGATTCTTATTTAGGTGAACTAAAGGATTTATAACTTGCAGAAGTCCAGGGGCTTGTCAGTCAGAACTTAGCATGAGAAAAGTATTTTGCTGGCAGAAACGTTTCAGTGCATGGTTTAAAGTATCTCACTTCTTTGAGCTTGGAGGAAGAACTTAAGGTGAGAAAGGATACAAAATGAGGAACAATCTTACTAATTTGCACTTACATTTGACTGCTTGTCAATTAATGGTTTTGTGAACTTCGAAGTAAATTGAGAGGAACAATCGCAAAATACATAATTTGATTTAAAGTGTAAGCGATTAATGGCAAGCCAGGCCCAAAATGCCTGCTGGGGTTGTGGTTGAGAGATTCTCCTGAGGAGCAAAAGGCTTTCCCAGGCTTGAATTTGGAAGAGAATGGATTGAATCACTAACTTGTTACAGGCAGTTTTATTAAACTTTCCTTTGGGCTTAAGAAGACAGAGGTAGGTCACCCGCCTAGATACACATGCTTATAGGATAATTTAAATTTTTCAATGTTTAATGCTTCATCGAAGGAATTTTAGCAAAGGTCGTTCATCACTGATTTTAATACTTTCATGATATATAGTAATTTGGGAAGGAATGTGGACTTTGGTCATTTTTAGTCTACCTATTGAGAGTGGCAATCTGTATTTTTAAAGAGGCAGCTCTAGTTCTGTGTGCAGGTTATGGTATATGCTGATGATGATATATGATGATGACGATTTTTGTCTCAAATACCCTTCAAATAAGTTAGATTCTCAAAAATAGCCATGTAGGTTCTACAGTGCTACAAAATACGGACTTGAAATTTCTGTTATAAGTAGATTATTTTCTTTTAAAACTTCACATCAGTTCTCTGCATTTCTCCAGAGTCTGTGCTGGTGGAGCTCTCTTATATGCAGACGTGTTACACGATCATGACTGCAGTGAAGTGTTATTTCTTGGTTAGATTTAAGAAAAAGAAAACAACCACCTCCCCCCAACAAAATAAACAACAAATACCAAACCACCAGCCCTGATGACAAAACCCTTTGAGCTATTCCAACCTAATATGGAACTAATTTAGCAGAGTGTAACAAGTGATTTCTTTTGGCGGTAATGGCAGCTGACGCAAGTGGTTGTCCCCTCTCTGCATGTTTGTGCCCTGTGCTGAGGGCTTCCCCAAGCTTCTTATTAAAAACATTTTTGGAGGTAAATAGTGAAGCTGATTAGGAAGAACTCTTGTCTGCCCTCTGGGTTATTTTGTCTTTTAATCTGTAAATGTTCCCATATCCTGTAAAATGTGCATTGTCTTGAATGCTTCTTGTGCCAACATTGATGCAGGGCATGAGTTTAAGGGTAGGGGTAGCTCTATGAGCTCTTCCAGGCAATGCTGCCATTAAATAACTGACCTTGATCTTGGGGTTTTCCTGGTGTTTACTTTATACACACTGCATACAATGATTTACTTTTTCTAAAAATGCATATTCTGATGTATTTAAGCCAAAGAAAAAACAGGAAAGTGACTGCAGAAAAAATCCTGTTGTCAAAATGCAAAGATGTGTAGATAGATTTTCTATTCCTCCCCCTAAGTTTATTAACAAAATTTGTATGGGATGTCCTGGAGGGCAAAAAGAATCCCTACACAATAGAACATCTAGAAAGCAATTTCATTCTTGTATAAATTACTAGTAATTTTAATACCAGATGCTAAATATTACTTAATTATAGGATTTCATGCTTTTTTCTTTTCTTTTTAAACAGTGCCTATAATTAGAAATCCTGGAGGAATTAATCCTATATTTTTTTAAACATAAGTACACGTGTCATTCTATTGTCAAGTTGCTTCTACTCCCGCAGTTGAGATGGTTAAGGTGTGGTGAACGTGTCGTTGAATCTAAACAGTGTTTTGGCATGGCTTGTCTTTTTATTTTTAGTCTCTTGCTGCACTTCGCTGTGGGTCTGACTGTGAATTTTTTCAGTGCTGCTTTGACGTTGATGCCCATGTATTTGTAAGAAGGTTGTTTGTTATTTTGCAGGCCCACCTTCAACCCTCCCTCTAAGCACTCAAACCTCTAGTGGCAGCTCCACTCTTTCCAAGAAGAGACCACCTCCCCCACCCCCAGGACACAAAAGAACCCTCTCTGACCCACCAAGCCCACTACCTCATGGACCCCAGAATAAGGGCCCAATTCCTTGGGGTGAGTTTTGAAATGCAAAACAAAAGGGCAGGGGAAAACCTTTATGATGGATGATATATGATCTTTGGTTTCTTTTTACCTGGTGCTTACTTTCCAATGATTGCAGCTTGATGTAACGTCAGCTCAGATAAATCAACAGTTCTATCTTTTGTCACTCTAGCTTCCAGGCTTCTGTATCTGAGTCTCACTTGAGAAAACTGAAAATATTCCACATTCCCTGGGGCCCAATTCAGTCTCCTCTGCTGCCTCCCTCTCTCTGCCCTTGCTGCCCAGGCTGCCTCACCCCGGCCCCATCTGCTGCATCCGCTCTGCATCTGCTTCCTCACCCCTGCCGCTGCTCTGACCAGCTCGTTAATCTAGATGGATCTTGATTTGGGGCAGACACACCTTGGAGAATCTATGCAGTTCTCCTGAGTGCCCGAAGAGCTTCTTTCCTTGGGCTCTGTGCCAGTTCTCTCCCTTAAAGTGCTCACACCAAACCGGTGGGGATGTGTTGTCTCAATACGTTTCCAGGTTCTGTGCCGTTGTCTGTATGTATGCAAAGACTGACAGGTTTGCATCCTTCTACCTGTAGAAGTTACACAGAAACAGCACTGCTTTGGTTTGGTTTTTTTTTAGGCAGGATACCTTTCTGACAGAAGCTTTTTAGAAACTATTTTTCCAACTACTCAAATTGTTCCTCTTTCAATAAACATTGCTCTATGCAGTCAGCTTCTCCCTGCAGCTACAAACCTTAGGCCCATGTAATAGTCTTGGTGGTGGTATTTCCATACACCTGTAAACTGTTGAGCTGAAATCAAATGCTAATACAGGGTGGATATCCATATACACCTTGTATCTTAGTAGTATCTTCACTCTGTCCTAATGTAAACACCAAATTAATGACCTAAAACAAAAAAAAAATCAGAAGCTTAAAAGCACTGCTTTCTTGAGCAAATTTAATGTGTTTTTCTCAACAAATTAAATGAGTTAACTGTGGTAAATCATGGAGTACTCATATGTAGAATATGATGTAACATGTACAGACAAGTACAGAGTCCAATGTAGAGCAAAGTCTTTTTCTCAAGGATTACAAAAAATAGCAATAATTTTTCATCCTCTTAATTTCTAAATGCCTGAGATAAAAAATGTAGCAAAGACATTTTAAAGAGCTTGGACTTCAAAAGTATTAAAAAGCCTAAATCTTTAAGTCGAAACCAGCATGTAAAAGTAATGTAACACCAGTAGGATTTAAAGTGTGGTAGGAACAGCTGCTGAGCTAGCATCAGCTTTTCTTTAGAAACACTAGACAATGGATGAAGGAAAAGAAAATGACAGGAAAGGTACAGGTATGGAGTTGAGGATGGAGAACTTTCCAGCAGTGGAATACATTTTACAGAGCAGGAACAGAGAAGGACATAGCTTATTCTGTCTCTTTTCTGCGCTACGGTGCATTAGGTGGAAGAGGGGACTCTTCTCCCAGAACTTGTTTCATAAGCAACTATTAAGTTTTGTGTTTATAAGAGAGAGAGTTTCTTGTATCTGCCTTTGTGGTTTTGGTTTAAGAGTATTTTTGTTGGATGTTCACTGCTTTACTTTTCAGAAGCTTTTTCTGTGTTGTGTTTCCTGTTATGTTGAATTTCAGCATTTGTTTTCTAATCTGTGCACTAATAGAAGTTTTCAAGCAGAGCAATCCTTAGTTTATGTCTAAGCAAATTCAGTTACTATTTAGTGATGTTCTGAAAGTGTCATTTAGGTTATTTCGGATTTCCATAGCAACCATGAGAGATTTGTCCTTACTTTACCCATAGGATCTACATGCGAACCGTTTGCTGCTTGTCTTACCTTTGTTTTCCTTTTTTCTTCTTACTTTAAAATATAAAAATAATTTTAGCAAGGCTCAGCACGAGCCTTTTCTGCTGTTTCATTTAGACTTCAATGCACTGAGAATGATATCTAGGCAGATATGTCATTCTTTTGCAAGGGAAGGATTTTTGTGTTCTTGGATCATTAAATGTCACTTTCCAGCTGTTCCAGTGACAGAATTTACTAAACGTTGTTCATGTTGGCTCTAAGATTATTTATGCTGTAATAGAGATGGGGAAGAGGACAATAAAGGCACTAAGACAAAGTAGTATAGCTGTATCTTGGGAATGGCATTGGTTAATGAAAGAGAAGCCTTCTGCTGAAGGAGTTCAGAAGGACGTGGGTTTGGATTTTGCTGCCTTTTGACAGAATTAGGTATACCCAGGATCTTTACCAACACGTAACGCCCGGGTTATGGTAAGATACTGACCAAAGTCATTAAATCAGCAAAGGCTGTTCTTCATGTAGGGTAAAATGGCAAACCTTGGAAATCTGATGATTCTGTGAATAAAATCAAATTCACTGTGGTTTTCAAAAGATGTGTCTCATAATGCAAAATGTAAACATCTGTGATAAATTTATTTGATCCTGGCCTGCAGTATCTCCTTCTACTCAGAGAAAATCGAAACAGTATATTCAAAACAAATGCCCTGCAGCAGTAACTCAGCAGTGTCATTCAATCTCTCCTTGCCAGCAGATGTGAAATACCAGTGAGTTGCTTTAAAATGTGTTTTGTGAAAGGTCAAGTTGGATTATTATGCCACTTTTTCAGTTACAAAATTATTAATAATGAATGATCTTTAAAAGCTTTAGACATGTTGTGTAGAGGATACTTGGGAAAATGTGTACTTTGCTGTAAGTTTCACCCTCTGCTGATTATATTTAGGTTATCCTAATGACCTGGATTTTTTTAATTGTGTTTTTTGTACCTCAGGTAATGATTTGGGCCCACCTTCAACTAAGGCTGCAAACAAGTTTGAGGGGATGTCTCAGCAGTCAAGGTAAAATCGGTGTATGTGAAGGCAAAGATGAAAAATGACCAAATACCGCTAATTTGTAAACTAGAAAAATAACTGCCTTCCTCTGAAGCTATGCTTCTTCATGAGCTTTCTGCATGCCTTACGACCATAGAAATACTTTGGCTTCATTGAGCCTCCTACGCTTTGTTCATAGCTGTCCGCACACAATCCATCCTTTGAGCAGGATGGGCAGAACGACTCGTACCAGAATCTCTTTACTTTTCGTACAGAACATGCTCTGAGCTGGGGAATGCTGCCTCTGACGGCACTCTGGCAGGACAAAAGTTTTATTTTCATGTCTCCTGTCATTTTGTCTGCTTCAGTCTGAGGTCTCAGGCCTGTAGCTGCAGAGGTGTCACTCTGGGTACAGGCTGGCTTTGAAGACAGCTCTGTAAGAGGATTCATCTCCATCTTCCAGCTTAACTGTTTTCCGGTCTGTTGAGTTTATGGGCAGACACACAGTCTGGAGTAACACAAACTGCTTTTAGCTCCTAGTTCATCAGGTCTGTACGTCACAAGTGTCTTTCCCAATACCCGGAGTAGTAAGGATAGTCATACATCCCTGTCACTTAGCATTTGTTGCTCCTTAATCAGTGTTGTGATTCCAAGGTACTGAGGTTCAAAGTGTGGTAGTTCTAATAAACAAGTGCCTCAGGCAACACAGTGAAGACCCTGGATAACCACAAGTGTATGTGATCAGGCAATGGCTTGGAGATCACAGAATCATAGAATGGTCTGGGTTGGATGGGACCCCAAAGATCACAGAGTTCCAACTCCCCTGCCACAGGCAGAGCCATCAACCTCAGGCCTGGATCTACACAAGGTTGCCCAGGGCCCCATCCAACCTGGCCTTGAACACCTCCAGGGATGGAGCATCCACCCACCATCTCTCTGGGCAGCCTGTTCCAGCACCTCACCACTCTTTCTGTAAAAAACGTCCCCCTAATATCCAGTCTAAAACTTCCCTCCTTTAGCTTTAATCCATTCCCCCTTATCCTGCCATTGTCTATCGTTTAAAAAGTTGATTCCCCTCCTGTTTGTATGCTCCCTTCAGGTACTGGAAGGCTGCAATGAGGTCCCCCCACAGCCTTCTCTACTCCAGGCTGAACAAGCCCAGCTCCCTCAGCCTCTCTTTGTAGGGCAGGTGCTCCAGCACTCTAGTCATCTTTGTGGCTTCCTCTGAACCCTCTCCAACAGTTCTACATCCTTCTTGTATTGGGGGCCCCAGATCTGGACACAGTACTCCAGGTGGAGCCTCGCGAGGGCAGAGTTGAGAGGGACAATCACCTCCCTGTCCCTGCCACAGTAGAAGATGTGTAGAGTTTCTGGACGCCCCTCAGTCTGTGCTCTGCCTTACTAGGACAGGTGGTGGATGCGTTGTTGGTAGCACAGCTGACATGCTGTGTTTGCTGAATCCATCCCGTTGGCACTGGGTATTCAGGGAAGCACAAAGAGCCAATGCCATTCTTGATACTTGTCAAACAAGGGTAGAAGCATGGTACTCCTGGTTGATGGCATTAGGTAAGGCTGAGGTAGATGTTTATTGTACCAAGATTGAGTTTAGCCATTCTTTCAGTTTTGTGTTGTGATATATTTTGACTATTTTAAAAAACTAGGAAATTAAAAATGCTTCATCATACTCATTTTGAAATATTGACTTCAGAGACAAATACCAATATCAAGGCAGCTGGTGAAGAGGACTCTGCACTGTTGAACATACTCTGGCAACTTCCTCATTCATTTTTCTTTTTCCTTGTTTATTGTCTAACTATTTTGAGATAATGGGATTTTAATATTCTTTTTTTAATATATCTTAAATCAATTGGCTTTCTTCTTTTCTTCTTTTCCTGCAAAAGTGAATCAGATGTGGCTTTGGTGGAAAAAAGTTGATGGTGTTTTGGTGGAACTTGTAGCATGTTTTGCCCGCACATGCCATATTTGCAAATTTGAGCCACCCTGGTGTTATTTCTGAAAAATACTGTCTACAACAGGAAACAGAAAGTTTAGTAATACACAACTATCTCAGATTTTTATGCTGTAATTAAATGACATCTGTCCTGCTTGCATTGTTGCCTGCCAGTAGGAGTAGCTAATGCAGCTGTAACACGGGTCAACAGAGTAAAGCGTGTTGTTATCCCACTGTCATCAGTATTTCCTTGGAGTGGCAGAGATTTATGCCTCAGTTTGTGTGGAGTACAACATTATCCTCACACAGTGGGCTCCAAGTCATAGGCTCAGTCCTGGAAAACTTCCAATCACTGATACCAAAGGCTGACTATGTTTTGAGTTCTTCGGTATAATTACTTTAAAGACCAAATTTTCCTTAAAGTTCAAGATCTGCCCCCTGAGCTGGTCTTTCAGCTTCACCTATTTTCAGAGTTTGTTTTTGCACAAACAAATGACAAAATGGTTATGCACAAGAAGCAAAATAAGTAGGTGGGTTGTTTAGGGGGTTTCTGTGGGGTTTTTTTCTTTTTTGTTTCATTATGGATGTTTAGAGGGGGGAAATGGGAAAGAAAAGGTGTATTTTATAGCAGTCTTAAGCACTAAAAATTCGTATCTCTTGATTTAGCACTGGGACTGCAAAGACTGCACTTGGCCCTAGAGTTCTTCCCAAACTACCTCAAAAAGGTAAGAGTTCTCTTCGTGGGTATTCTCAAAATTACATCTTTTTAAAATGTGTGAAAGTAGATACTTGTTTTAAATATATGGATCTTCTCACAAACCATGAGACTTTAGTAAAACTGAAAGGATTTTTGAAGATCGAGATGCTTTTATTAAACTAAAAAACCAAAACGTTAGATCTTTGGAACATAAGGAAGAAAGGAAAACAAGAAATCAAACTAGTGGAAGCTGGAAGAGGCTGCAGGAAGTCAGCTGGTCCAGTTGGGACTTAGCAGGGATAACTTTTTGACAGGTTGCTCAAGGCCATGTCCTGTTGTATTTTGAGTATAACCATGGGCAGCTTCTCTGGGTTCCCATTTCTTTGACCTCTCTCATTGGTAAACTTTTTTTTCTTCCCAATATCCATAACTCCAGTTTCTTGATACCCTTGAAGCTGTCATGTTTTGGGTATCAGGGTGCTTGCCTTTATAAGCAGTTTGAAGGGAGTCAGGCACTGTTACATGCTCCCTTACGTGTTGGTGACAAGCTTTACTGACGCCATCATCCCAGTGAACACCTTTTAGCTCTTTCCTTTTAGAAATGTTTTTTTCTAGACTCTCTTTGAACTCATGTGGCAGGTATTAGTTAGTTTTTTGAGTTCTTGCAAAAGTTGACTATAAGGTGGAAAGTACACCTACCTCATAGGTCTGTCTGCTACAGAATCTGTCAAAGATATGTTCTATCTGTATGAGTGGGTGACCACTATAGAGCCTGAAGTCAGGAAATGATGCCTGTCTTCAGCTTCTGAAGCTAGATGACTGAAATAGAGAGTGCAAAGCTTTTTATCATTTTATCAGAAAATACAAGTGTGAAATTTCAACTTTCTTAAATTATGATGACACTGTATCATCTCTTGAAAGAGACACCAGTAATACGAGATAGGGTACCACTGCAAAGGAAGTCAATACTTTGTTGATTTAAAATGATATAGGTGAAAATTTAAGATGGGGTCAATCAAAGCACTAATAAGGGTGGCTATCAGTATTTTCACATCCTTTACTTAAGCCTCAAATTGATGAGGATGATCAGTGCTTGTACATTTGGCACTAGATAAGTCCAGGAGACAACACAGACTTTCTTTTAAAATGAATCATCTGAGAGTAGACAAACAATTCATTTCATGCAAATAATGCAAAGTTGTTTGGAGGGTTTTTTTGTGTGAATGACCATAAATTTAGCACAGAGGTGTTGCTGCAGTAGGTGAAATCCCAAGTGAGCTTTGTTTTCATAGTAAGATGTCAGGCCACATTTTTGGTACTTATGCAGTGCTGAATACAATAGGAGATTATTCCTTCCAATCAACACATGATGCTTTCCTCATGGGGGGTACCTTTTTTCCTCTCCTGTTCTACTTCATCTGTGTGGATATATGGTTGTTTAGTTTGTGTGCTTGGGGCTTTGTGTTGTGTTGTTCCTAAGTACATCTCAGTCCAGTTTTCTTAGGGGGTTTTAGCAGAAGAATCAATATATGTAATTGAGAAAGAAAATATTTGAAAAGCTATTTTCAATTTCCTTCCAAAATTTTGCAAATTACTAAATTATAAACACAACAATTCATTTTTATTACTTTTAGTTTGAACATCTGTAATACAGCTTATTTTATACAATGCAGAGACAAAACATGTTCACTCACTCTCTGAGATTCTACAGGTACTAAAGTCCAGAGACTTGGGGCTTTTTTGTGTTGACTTCAACTGTTTATATGAATAAATATTAAAGAGCTTTTTCATTGCAGTCACGTCCGTGAGTTGATAGGTTGTTTTACAAAACACATATCTTTTTGTTGTTGTTGATGTCCAAAAAGTGATCACTTAATTTCATTTTCAGTAATGGATTTATAAATTGACACCTAGCTGCTGTTGGATTAAGCTCTTGTGGCCTCCAGGAGGAGCAATGAAATCAGACCTTCGTGAAAGAGGCATACACAAAGTTGTATTATCTTGTATTTGTCATAGACTAGGAGAACATATGGGTAGTTATCAGGGCTTAGTAAACATAGAATCATAGAATAGTTTGAAAGGGACCTTAAAGATGATCAGGGACACCCTCCACTTGACCAGGTTGCCCAAAGCACCATCCAGCCTGGCCTTGAACACTGCCAGGGAGGGGGCAGCCACAGCTTCTCTGGGCAACCTGTGCCAGGGCCTCACCATCCTCACAGGGAAGAATTTCTTCCTAACATCTAACATGTGGTGATTTATACAACTACAGTTTTGATATGTGCCTAATATTAAAATGAGACTGAAAAAAACCATTGTTATGCTTTTCTGTTTTAGTGGCACTAAGAAAAATAGAAACCAGTCATCACCTTTCAATAGATAAATCCCATCAGCACATGGAAATGTTTCAGAAGCCCTCACTGTCCATCGATATACCACAGAAACCACAACCTGGAGACTTGCCCCCAAAGCCTCTGCCTCTGGAATTAACTCAGAAACCTCAAGTAGGAGATTTACCCCCGAAGCCTGGAGAACTACCCCCAAAGCCTCAGCTAGGAGACTTGCCACCAAAACCACAACTTGGAGACTTACCTCCAAAGCCGCAAATGAAGGACCTTCCTCCAAAACCTCAGCTGGGAGAGCTGTTGGCTAAAAGTCAAGGTGGAGAAGCATCACCGAAGCCTCAGCCCTCAGAGGCAAATCAAAAATCTCACTCCATAGATCTTTCTCCAAATGTTCAATCTAGAGACACCGTCCAAAGGCAAGCATCTGAAGAGTCTAATGACATAACTCACACCCTGCCAGAAACCCCTGTGCCACTTCCCAGGAAAATAAATTTGGTAGGTATTATTCCAATTAGTTTAAAGTGTCCATGGAAGGCTTTGAGTTTATTGTAGGACCACCTGTGCCAAAATAAAACCCCACGAACCCACCCGTAAGCTATGCACACAAAGCAATGTAACATTATGGGTAGGGTGGGGAACAAGGTCTTTTTGGGCTCCCAAGCAGCTTTAGCAAATGGTGGAGGTTTTCTAGGCATTTTGCATACTGAAACCACTACTGGTAACGTAGCACAATAGTCCTGGGAGCTTGGCAGCGTATTTAGATTTATTAGGGAACTTGGACTTTTTTTAGCTGTGCCAGTCATACTTCTGTATTCACAGAATCTCTTTGGTTGGAAAAGACCTTTGAGATCACCGAGTCCAACCATTAGCACTGCCATGTCCAACTGCTAAACTGTCCCTGAGCACCACATCTACATGTCTTGTATACCTCCAGGGATGGTGATGCTACCACTTCCCTGAGCAGCCTGTCCCAGTCTAAAATTGATCCATGGGATTCGTGGCTTTTCTCAGTGCTTTGTATGCCTTAAAGACTAGAATATTTACATACCTGGGTTTTGTAAGCTTTAAGGAAAGAATGTTAAACACCTACTGTCAGCAGATAAAAACCATAAACTACAAGCCAGCTGTGACAAACTAGTAAATGTTCCTGTGTGAGTGGTTCAGGTTGGTGTGTATAAGTGGTTAACAGCGTTTGAGGTACATTGCTGAAGTGGCAGAACTGACGTTGCTGGATGCTGTGCAGTAGCAGAGCTGAAGCTGTAACTCAGTTCCAAGCCTCCTTCTTCAACTCCCAATTCATCTTGCTGCTGATCTTGCTAACCGATGCAATTTCTGGCCAACAGAGGATTCTTCATGCATATGTATACTGAAAGCAATTTGTGAAACTCCAGAGCTTCTCTTTAGACTTTCATCATTAAGAATACATCAAAAAGGAGATGGTTTTGCTTGTCAAATTGGCTATGCAAAGCACTTATGTAAAAGGAAATAAGACTTCTGTTCTCGTAGTGAAAGCAGAGGGTGAGTTTCTCCCTTCTTGTGCTTGTCTGAGGAAGAACACTCACTCTTCCTGGAGCCATCGCTCTGCTTGGCTTCTCTCATGGGCTTGTGTGTAAGCTCCTGTCGGAACTGAGAACAACAGGGTTGTTGCTGGGTTTCCTGAGCCTTCTGGAGGTTAAATAACATAGTATGGGGAACTGATCCAAAAGTGTCTGCGGCTAGGAGTTGTTTACATGCCTACTTATATTCAAAAGCAGGCAAATGATGCTTGATGTTCTCAGCTATTTGCCACTTCATTAAAGAAAGAGAGAAAGCGAACAGGGGAGTAATTATTTGGAGGTTTTTTTAAACTCTCACCCTACTTTAAACAGAAGTCTCTGAGAAGAAATTTGGTGGTGTCCAAATATGGATGTTTTCATCTGTGCAGTAAATTAAATAGTTCCACTGTGTCTCTGATCGAAGTTCTGACCTCTGATAATTACAGAATCACAGAATGGTTTGGGCTGGAAGGGACCTTAAAGATCATCAAGTCCCAACCCTCCTGCCATGGGCAGAGACACCTCTCACTAGACCAGGCTGCTCAAGGCCCCGTCCAACCTGACCTTGAACACTGCCAGGGAGAGGGCAGTCACCTGGGCAACCTGTGCCAGTGCCTCACCACTCTCATAGTGAAGAATTTCTTCCTAATACGCAATCTAAATCTGCCCTCTTCCAATTTAAAACCATTCCCTCTCGTCCTGTCACTCCATGCTCTTCTAAAAAGTCCCTCCCCAGCTTTCCTGTACCCCTTCAGAGACTGGAAGGTGCTAGAAGTTCTCCCTGGAGCCTTCTCTTCTCCAGGCTGAACAACCCAACTCTCTCAGCCTGTCTTCACAGGATAGGTGCTCCAAGCCTCTCATCATCTTTGTGGCCTCCCCTGGACCCCTTCCAACAATTCTGTCCCCTTCTTGTGTTGGGGACGTCAGACCTGGACACAGTACTGCAGGTGGGGTCTCACAAGAGCAGAGCAGAGGGGCAGAATCCCCTCCCTCGACCTGCTGGTCATGCTCCTTTTGATGCAGTCCAGGATGTGGTTGGCCTTCTGGGCTGCAAGCATGCATTGCTGGGTCATGTTGAGCTTCTCATCCACCAGCACCTTTAAGTCCTTCTCTGCAGGGCTGTTCTCTATCACATCATCTCCCAGCCTGTATTAATGATGATGGCCCCAGTGTTGCAGTTTACACTCATTGCATGCACATGTATATCTTGTTCACTGCAGGTGGTTTGGGTTTTTTCCTCAAATAATAAATAATGTGCAAGAATTCCTCTTAAATGTATCGTGCCCCCATTCTCACCATCTAGCTATATCCCCTGCACATAAACTGCTGAAGTGCAATGTCTAAGACCCGTGACAGTAGCTACTAGCACTTGTGAGTACTTCACTCTTGGCTCTGACTATTTAGCCACCAATTAGATGAGCACAAACTTTTTAAAATTGGAATTTTTAGAAAAAAACAATTGTTCAGAATTATTAGGTAAAGGACATCAGTGCTTTTAATACATAAGGACTTGAAAGGATATTTTTAAAGAAATGAAACTTGCTCTGAGTGCTTCTCAAATCCCACTGAGCACCTCAGTGCTCTTTTGTATGTGTTTGCTATAAAGGAAACAAAACACTTTTTAAACTAAAAAAAAAAAAAAAGAATTTAAGGGTGGAGGGATTACTAATGACTGGTTATTACTCAGTCTTAAGTATAAAAGTCTCTTCTATAAATTGTCATATTGGATACAAGGATTTTGGGGTGGGTGGTATTTGTTTCATTGCAAATTGCATGTCCTGGAATTGCTTCTATTTCTTTACACACCAGTGCCCCAAACTGTGCTCTGGAAAATATATACTCTCTCCAGAGATCCAGCTTTTTTTTAAACCTTTCCAAGATTAAATACACCTCAGGCTCGAATTCTGCTTTTCACTGCTCTCCTAAGTGGAACCATAGAACATTCTCATCAGAAGGAACCGGCAGTGACTGCTATCGTTTCTCAGCTCCTGACAAGCTGAGTTGTGTACAGTTCTGCCAGTTTAGAGGAATTTAACTTCCTCTGGTTGCTTTATTGAATTAGACAGTTTTTACCTGGCAGAAGTTGTTGCTTCCCTTTATCACCGGAGGGTTGATTGGAAGTGCTCTTAGTTTGTAAATGTTCTCAAGTTGAAAGCTGGAATGGCCCCAAATGCGCATTAATACTCAGTTCCAGTCCCTTGTGATAGTTCAGGGTTTTGTTCAAATTACATTAATTTGTTTTTAAAAAAAAAACAAGAGAAAGCATCCTTTGAAGTACCTTCTTGCTGCAGCAAACCCTTGGTGTAAAAAACACCTTTGATCTCATATGAGCTTCACTTCAGGTATTTCTGTTCATTTGTCCTGGGCATGAGGATTTTTTAGTCTTATTTTGCTGTGTTAATGGCTTTGTCCCTTAGTTCCCTCTATAATTGTCATTTTTCTGGACGTTGAGTTTAGTATGGATGCTCTTGTGAGTCTGTTCTGCTGTTTATCTGCTAGGAAACTTTTCTTTGCCAGAACAAAAGGAATTTCAAGTGGGTAGGTAATAGCAAAGAGATGGCTTCCTAGGGAATTTCCTCTGTGAAGTTACTTTTGGCTCAAATTCCTCTAAACCTGCTGACTTTTCCTTCATAGCCCTTCTGCTCTCATCTTGTGCTCTTCTGGGGATTTTGTGTTCTTCTGTTCAAGGAAGGACCTGTATGTTTTGAATAGGTGTGGGTGTGAAAATAAAGGAATACAAAGTAGCAGGAGTGGTTTGCTGTGAATATTGCTTCCTTGCTCTATTGAGGCTCTATTTAAAGCACTTTCCCTGCCGTGAGAGGCATATGTTTGGGGAGGAGCCCGTGGCTCAGGCTTTTTCACAAGCTAGCAGTATGCAGCAAAGTATGACCTAGAAAAATGCTTGGGCTCAGAATGGTAGAGCAGTGAGGGTATCTGTGGTGGGTTAGCAGCACAGAATAGTACTGCCACCTGAAATTAAGAAACCGCTAATGTTCTGGGTGAAAAAAGTATTCAGAAATAACATTCAGTCCTATAAGCAGCTCTGACATCAAAGGATGGTGTATTTTTTGCACCAGATTCAAACCCAAACTGTAAGGAATACCTGGATTTCAGTGCAGTGTTTTCCTCAGCCCTTACCTCTCCTGTAACATTCAGTTGAGGTTGGATTTCATTTTCTGTCCCTGGTGGGTTTTTCAATGAAGTGTTATTAGAGAGAGGAGGTGTTTGTGGACTGGAACAATGTAAAGATGTTATTTAAACTGTGTTTACTGGAGGAAGCATATGTTACTTAAGCTGTGCACTACTCATTGAAGTCTCTTGGGAGTTCTGAATCCTAAGAAAAGAAAACCTCCACCTGTGTAGGTAATTCTGATATGATTTTGGTTTTAATAGCCTTCTTGAAGCAGAGGTTTCTTGATACTTTCTTTTAATGTCCCCAGCTGCAGAGAAAGCAATTTGGTAGTTTTCACCTTCTTTTAAAATAAAACATAACTAAAAGTCAAAATTCACGTTATATATATATATCTTTTTGCTGTTCCTCATGTCCTTCATCCTATAACATCCTTCTGTTTTTAGGGGAAAAACAAAGTTAGGCGAGTGAAGACCATTTATGACTGTCAGGCAGATAATGATGATGAGCTCACGTTTGTTGAAGGAGAAGTAATTATTGTAACCGGTGAAGAGGACCAAGAGTGGTGGGTATGTATCTTCTTCCTTTGTCTAGCTTCCTTATGACTTTTAAAGGAAAGCCTCTTTTTCCAAATCTGGGGGATTTATTCTTGTTTTGGGTTGTAGGTGGCAACTTAATTTTGTTGATTTTGGGGAGGGTTTTTTTTCTGAGGTACCAAGCAGCCCTTAAACTCCTATTAGAGAAGATGCTGCTTCTCTGGTAGCTTCTGTCTCTTCCTGGGTGTCTGGTCAAACTGTCCTGACGAGGTTTGGTGCTATTGCTGGCTCATAACATCACGTGTTTACATATGCCACTCTAATACACACTAGCCTTTCATTAAATGAAGAGGTGGTGAGTTTTACTCCATTTAGCATGCTTACACTCTTCATGACAAATGAGATAGGAAATTATCTTCAGTTCACCGGGGACGTGAAGTTACACCTAGAAGGTTTCTGGAACTCTGAAATTTGTAACTGCTGTAAGCTGATGGTTTTCCTCCTTAAATGAGAGGTGGTTAACATCTTCTTTCCCTTTGTCCCTCCCGTGCCATTGGTTTGTGTCATACTAGGGACTGCATGTTGTTCTTTGGTTCTTGAGTGTGAATATCAGGCTTTTCTCAACCCCGCTTCCAGCCTCCAAAACCCTGCTACATCATACATCATACTTCCCTGCCTAATTATCACGGGGGAAAATGGGACAGATTTCTCCTTAAAACAAAGTCTTATTGCAGTGCTGCCCAGGATTTCCTAATGCAAGAGCAGCACACCCCTTCCCCTTAGGTTCTAGCTACATGGTTTCCTCTCTCTGAGCATTTAAGCATGGAAGATTTTAATCTGAAAAGATGGTACTGAGGGCACAGTGTCCAGTGGAAAGCTGGTGGGTTCCCCATACCATCCAGTCCCCAATTACGAGTGCATTAGTTGCTGAATTGATCTTGTGAAGTGGCTTTTTAAGATCCTGGGGAACATGCCTGACAAGTTCCATGAAGTGCTCCAGTCTGAGTGTTTCTGAGAAGGGAAATGAGGGCTCTTGACTCATATGCTTCAAGAATTTGGCTCTGCAAGAGGAAATGGCCAGCCCTGCATGTTTCCCCTTCCCATTTTGTGAGCCTGTGGAAGAGGAAGGAGGTACATTATTATTCTGAAAGTAGTGAGCAGCACTGGAGCAGGAGGGTTATGTGGTCAGTCAAGGCTGCTACTCTGGTGCTATCAGTTTGATAGCTCCTTATAATTATGAATTTTGAAGATGTAAAGTTCATCTAGAAAATGCATTTTTTTTAAGAAGTTGCTTGGCTGTTTCCTTATAACTGATGATTATGCCAAGCATGTTAAGAAGTTGTACATGAAGAATACTTAATAAGGCAATACTGAGCTGGTATAAATGCTAGTATGCATGTAAATCATTAGGAGTCTTACTAATTCAATGAGAAAATAGCTGGGCTATTTCTATAAATATATATTTCTATTCTATAAATAAATATATATTTCTGTTTTTATAAAGAAAGTCACTTCTTTATCATTTCCCTCAAGTGCAATGTTTAGGAGTTATTCAGTAACTGAGATGATTGGGTTTGAAAGACACAGACTAACTTGCAGTAACGAGATAGGTCAGACAAACAAAAACAAGGCTTCTGTTTTGGTGAGACTCTGGAAATTTGCTGGTCTTTGTAGCCCTTCTAGGTTTCCATATTCAGTTGTAGTTGTTTTGTTCTCTTTGGATTTCGGTGGCTTCGTTTGTCTGGGTTTTCATGTGTTTCACAAATTAAGGTGATAACTCAGGTTGGCTTTCAGCTGCTCCGTGGGATCTGTGCAGTTCCGCTGCTTCCTACGACTGCTGCAGCCACCCGCGTGCCCATGTGTGTACCATACAGATACAGATGTGTGTGTGTTTTTCTCCTGTGTTGCAGATCGGCCACATCGAAGGACAGCCAGAGAGGAAAGGGGTCTTTCCCGTGTCCTTCGTGCACATTCTGTCGGACTAGTAAAAACAAACAAACAAACAAATCCTAAACTTGAGCATTGCACATTCTTCACGCAAGACGGGCTTTTTAGCAAAAGCGAACGCTGCTGCCTCCCTGTAACCCTGTGCACAACTGTATATATAGCTGCTGTTACAAATTAAGAATTCATTTAAGTTTCACCTCATGAGGTTGAATTCTATGTCTTGTAAATATACCGTGTTATTCTGCCTTTGCCAGTATTATGGTAGCCTTGGAACCTGGCACGCCTTATTGGGTTCGTTGAAGCCATCCTCGGCATCTAGCACTTACACCTCCGTCTATGCTGTTCAACATAGGTATGAACTGCCAGCTTTCCCAGCGTAGGTGGTCTCCGTCAACCACGTCACTGTACAGAAATGACTGTTCCTCATAACTCGCTATTCTCAATATACAATTAGCAGAAGGTTAGAACGAGTGAATGGTTTTGGACAATTTCAAAATCAGTCTGCAGTTTATAAGTGTATGCAGTTTACAGCTATGAAACCCACTTCGGTATTTATTTAATATAGTGCTCAGTTAAGTGTAATTATGAAGACAAATATTCACTGACTTTACAGGTAACAGTAATGTTTTATGGTGTGCATACGGCATTTCATGTTTATATTCTATGGACCTATGCCAAACTGTGATTGCAGTTCCCCTGTGACATTACCTCACTAGAAAAAGTTACAACAAATTTATTTCATTCAAAAACTTACTTTAATGAAAATTAGTCCTATTGTTCTTTAGTAGATATGTGTGAAATTTGCTGGTTTCTTTCACTGAATTCTTAGTAACCGAGGACTTCTAGAAAATGTTTAACTGTTGACATTATGCATGCATTTAGATGCTTACTTGAAACCCGCCTTTGTACAAAAGTAGCACTGTAGTCATATAGCTACATTTGAAGAAGAGAACATTTTAACTTAATCGCTATTCAGGTTAACGTGAGCTTGCGACAGTATTTGTTTGTAGCTAAATTGGCTCTTTGAAAAAATGATTTTGTGGGGGGTTTTTTCCTCTGCCTTCAACCTTGCTAAAAAGTTAGTTACCTAAAATAAAATTTCTTACGTGGTGATATAAGGATAAATTTAAATTGTTTGTAATTGCTCTGAAGAAGTGGGAGTTTAGATGACCTCTCATGCGTGTGGTCAGGCTGTTAACGGTAGCGCTCAGATCACAAGTGTCAGGCTGGTTTTGTAGAGTTCACCAAACTGGAACTGTGAGAGTCTCAAAGCACCCAGTAACAGACGTACTGTTCTAAAGCTAATTTCTAAGCAAATCTTTGGAAGGCTGCATTGGACCTGAGGTTTCTTGAAAGTTGATATAAAGCTGCATCGCCAGAAAACACTTTAATGTATTCCTGAGAACTTTCATTTCCTATATCACTCTCAACACCATTTTTTTAGCTTTGAAACACCATGCAGTCATGGTTTTCCCGTGGTTTGTCCGTAGCAGGTTCCATGACTTTCACAAGTAGCTTTGTATCACTTGCTTTCAGTGTTATTTTGGCTTCGGTACCTAGTGCTGCGATCTCCAAGCAGATTGTCTTGGCTGCATGGAAAGGTTTTTTCATTCCATACAAACACATCTCAGGCTTTCTGAGGGCTTTCATTTTTTAATTCAGTTTTACGAGACTGTAGTCAGTGAATATTTAATTCTGTTTGTGGTTAATATAGAAACAAGTATCAGTCTAAACCCCACGTGGAAAAAAAAATGCAAAACATTTATCACCTGTTAATGATTTTCTCATTTATAACAAAAAATTACTTAAATGAATTAATTACGCAGTGAGTGAGCGAGCCTGCTGGCATCTAATCCTTCAGTATTACCAGCTCCAGTATTTCAGACTTTATTCTGTTTTTTTATGGAAAGGAATTCAGGATTAGCATTTATTTAGCATTCCATTTTATCCATTACTACGATGTTTTAAGTTGCATTAAAGAACAAAACCTATTCACTTTTGTGGTCAATTGTATTTTTAAGTGATCTTGAAATAAACTGATAAAAGCGAATCATATAAAGAAAACCTAGGCATGTAAAATTATGTAGAGTCAAATGTCTATTCTTTTCTACGCTCTTTAAAATAGTATACATATGCATTTTATAAAATTAAATGAGTTCCATCGGGAACAATAGTTCTGTTTATTCTGGCTTATTGTGGGTCATAAGAAATCTGAAAATGTATGATATTGATTGAGTTTAAGTACAGTATTATATTTGAACTCAATGAGCCACTGTCTGCAATTTTGTACATGACATAGTATTTGGAAAGTCTAAATCTTTATGGAAAATTAGCTGATAAGGGGTTGGGGGGAGGGGCAGGGGAAGGTGCCCCCAGAGGGGGAGGTTATGCTCTGCAGATTATGTCTTATTTACTGTTGAACAACGATTGCTATTTATTTTTTTATTACATAGTACATCAACGTGTACAGAAATCAGATCTGGTCATGCCACTAGCTGAAATCTTGACTTCTCATTGAATGTTAAGGTAAAAAAAACATCAGTACACGTGTCTATTCACGTATTTAATGTGACAGTTTTTGAGTACTGTATGCGTTAATTTCTACTTTTTTGATATTTAAAATTGCTTTTAAATAAATGTATTCAGTTGATCCCAGATATCTGAACAAGGCCCTTTTGTCAACTGGAATATCTTCTAGGGAGAAAGTCTGGATTCCAAACAGGTAGAACTAAACCACTTGAAATGTTTCCTCTTGAATATAAAGCACCCCTTATATAATGCAATTCAATGTGTATCTCTAACAGCTGTTAAATATGGATGCAATTGCCTTTCTCTGGAAAACTTTACTTACTAAAGTTAGCATCAAAACTCTTACTTTGTCCCCGAGTTTCGATTGTTTTCTTTGTGGCTTCAGTAGGCTCTATTGAAAGCCAGCCCAGTGCTTTGTGTTCTGCAGCCAGCCCGGTGCCTTGTGTTCTGCAGCCAGCCCTCAGGGTTGAAAACCTTCCTGCACGGCCCTGTGTCCTGTACACCTTCCTCTGCCCCTGGGCAGCATTACCAAACCTGATGGCAGCTCTCAAACCTCGCCTGGATGGAGTGACATTGCTGCTTAGAATTCCAACTCTGACCTGGCTCCCAGAGGTTATTTATCACCCTTCCTGACTCGGTTCTTAGAAGTTTTTCATTTAAGTCCTTCACCTCTCAAAACTGCTCCAGAAAGAACAAGTCACTTGAAATTGCTGGAAAGCAATGGCAACATCCTTTAGGCAGAGGAAAAGTTGGAGCGTGGAGTTATCAGGTCTGGTTTGTATCAAAAATAGTAATGGCAATGGCACAGGGCTCTGGAGACTCCTGTGGGAAGGTCACTCCTGTGGGAAGGTCACTGCTTCAATGCTGACCTGTGTCTGGGTTTGTTGCAGAATACTCTGCTGAGTTTGTTTTGGGCTTTTTTAATTATGTAGGGGGTAAGGGGTGTGTGACATACGGTCACAGGGCAGGGGAAGCAGTCAGGTTAAATACTCTGCTCTCACTCAGTTTCCACCTTGCCACACCATTTCAGATAACAGCACTGCTGGTTCCTGTACCCTCGCTTCTCAGCCCTACTTGTATTGTGTGCATCTAGAGTCGTAGAATCACAGAATGCATTAGGCTGGACAGGACCTCTAATGGTCATTAGTCCAACCCCCCTGCAGTAAGCAGGGATACCTTTAATTAGATCTGGTTGCTCAGAGCTTCATCAAGCATGACCTTGAATACCTCCAGGGGAGGGGCCTCCACCACCTCTCTGGGCAACCTGTACCAGCGATCCACCACCCTCAGAGTGAAAAACGGCTTCCTAATGTCTAATCTAAACCTACCCTGCTCCGGTTTAAAACCATTACCCCTCCTCCTATCGTTACACACCCTGACAAACAGTCCTTCCCCAGTGAAGGGACTGCACTCTGATCAGCACTCTGATCATCCTTGTGGCCTCCTCTGACCCTCTCCAAGAGATGCATGCCCTTGAGCTGAGGGCTCCAAAGCTGGACGCAGTATTCCAGGTGGGGTCTCCAGCAACGAGTCTTGATTTCCTTCTGCAAGTGAACAGCGAGGCCAATAACTCAGATTGTTTGGGGCAGAAGAGCCCGATATAAATGACTGCCCAGAGAACTCCCTCGTTCAAGTTTCAGTCTGCTTACCTTTTTCCTGGCAAACTTAGAGCCTGTGGTTGAAGACTGGTCATCAAAACGAGTGAAAAAGGTGCAGATCTTCCACACTGATCAGTGAACTCAGAAGGAGCTTCCCCCTTCCCAACAATACCTCAGACACCCTGATGTAATTTAACTGACGCTTCCTCACATCCCCAAACTTGGTATTTGTGTGACAGTTCACCTGAGCATCAGAAAAAAAAATTACTGTCCCCACCCACAACCCTGTGACATCATTTCATGCCAGTCATGCATGTGACCCTCCTATGCCAAGAAACCAGGCAGGGCAGAGGAGCAAATGAAGCCGAGTAAATAGAGTTCAGCTTCAGACCTTAAATGCTTACAGATTAGTGATCAACTTAATCTTGAGTTTAAGGCAGTTAGGGCTGCTTTTATGAGACAGTTTAGTCCATCTGAACCACGTTTGGAGGCTTTTCAGTTGTATGCAGACTGCACGCAGGACTGTGAGTGGTTTTCATCTCCATTAGCCACCGGCCAAAAATGTTCTTATCTAAAGCAAACTATTTCAAGTTGTTCTAAAGATACTTGTAGGGCTGCACATAATGTGATATACAGCTCAGTCACCTGCTGGCAGAGCGCTCGAGTTTCCTAGCGAGATAAACCAAGTGCTGTTGGTTAGCTTGGACTGAAGCTTACCCCGTGCTGCGGTGCGCCCAGGACCTGCGGGCCTTGGCTCGTGCTCGTCAGCTGCTGCTGGAGTGACACTGAGAACGATAGTGTGTCCAGTACAGGCTGCGCCTTGTTCCTCTGTAAATTTCAGAACAGATCCTCCCGTCTGCAGCGAGGCAGATGTCTGCTCCAGCCGCTTCTTATAATAGCAGGGGCAGGGGACAAGCAATCTGTGACAGCTGTCACATCTGCTGACCGTGTCAGAGCAGAGGAGAAGCTCATCAGTCGCTTGCTGTGCCACCTGTAGAATGTTTCAAACCAAGCTGTAAGCTTACCTGTAACTTTAAACCCAGAGTTAATGCCAACCTGTAGTTCCTCCCAGTTTGGTCTCAGTCCTTGTAGTGTCTTCGCAGATACCCACTCTGCTTTTCACTGAACGGCGATGTCAGACAAGGTCCCTTCTCCCCATGGCATCTGTTTTTCTCCAAGGCTTGAAGATGTTTCTTGTGCTTCATTGCATTTACTCTCAGTTCAAAGCGAGAGCATCAGGCTCGGGGGGGCTTTGGTGACTGATTAATTGCCCCAGTCTCTTCCCCAGGGAATACTGCAAGAAGAACTTCCACAGCTGCCTGCAGACTCACAGGAGTAAGAAGCAGCATGCAACAGCTTAAGTCTGAAGCTGCTCTCAGACCTGGCTTAGTAAAGTCATGTTTTTCATCTCACTTCTCCCACATCCCTGCTACGGTACGAGGTGGCAACGTGCCCTGAACTGAAGGTTAAGTAAAAATCAAAACCTTACAAACTCCTGGACTGCAGCCTGAAGAAGGACAAGCCACCTCTTAGGTGAACGTGGGCAGCAGAGGTCATCAGCAGTTTGTTAAGTGGGGCTTGTGTGGTGGTTTTCTGTTGGAAGCCTGCAGCTTTCCTTAGTGACCTGGGGATGCCAGTATCACAGAATCACCAGATTGGAAAAGACCTTTAAGATCATCAAGTCCAATCGTTTCCATCCTATGCTAAATCATATCCCTAAGTACCTCATCCACCCTTTTTTTAAATGCATCCAGGGATGGTGACACAACCACCTCCCTGGGCAGCCTGTTCCAGGCCCTGAGAACTCGTAAGTATCCACTAGTCAGTTGTCTTTGCTTGGACATCGAGCCATCAATTGCAACTCTTTGAGTATGACTGTCCAGCCAATTCGTTATCCACCAAGTGGTCCATAAGTCAGATCCATGCCTCCAATTTAGAGACAAGGATAATATGTGGGGCAGTGTCACATGCTTTTTGCAAGTCCAGGTAGATGACATCTGTCTTTCCTCCTTTGCCCACCAGTGTTTAAGCCTGTCATAGAAGGCTACCCAATTTGTCATTCATGATTTGCCCTTTACTGAAGTTATGTTGCCTGTCACCAAACATGTCCATAGTTTCAAGGAGGATCTGCTCCAGGATCTTGACAGGCAGAGAGGTGAGACTGACCAGTCTGTAGTTCCCCAGGTCCTCCTTTTTCCCTGTTTAAAAGTGGGGGTTGGGTTTCCCTTCTTCCAGTCAGTGGAACTTCACTGGACTGCCACGATGTCTCAAATACAACAGAGAGGCTTAGATGCTTCATCTGCCAGCTCCTTCAGAGCCTGTGGATGCATCTTGTCAGGTCCCATGGGCTTGTGCACCTTGAACATACTGAGATATTCTCAAACCTGACCTTCCCCTACAGTGGGGGGTTCTTCATTCTCCCAGTCCCTTCCTTTGCCTTCTGTGTCCTGGGCAGTGCGACTAGAGCCCTTGCTGGGGAAGACTGAGGCAAAAAAGTCTTTTGAGTACCTCAGCTCTCTCCATATCCTGGGTAACCCAGTCTCCTATTTCGTTCTGGAGGAGGCTCACATTTTCTCTCATTGTCCTTTTATCACTAACATGCAGAAACTTCTCTTGTTGCCCTTGATATCCCTGCACAGATTTAATTTTATCAGGGTTTTAGCTTTCCTAACCTCATTCTTGGCTGCTTGGACAGTTTCTCTACATTCCTCCCAGGCTTCCTGCCCTTCCTTTTACCCTCTGCAGGCTTCCTTCTCTGTTTGACTTTGCTCAGGAGCTCCTTGTTCATCCATGCAGGCCTCTGGGCATTAATGCCTGACTTAGGTGGGCTGTATACTCACCTCAGAGCTCACCATACCGCAGAGATTTAAGTGATAAGAAGAAGGGAAGGTCCCTTGTCCAGAAGAAACAAGAAGATCTTAGCAAATGATAATAGAGGAGGGAGGACAGCAGGACAGTCATGCCATCTGGTCAGCACTGTCACTAGCTGCCATAGCAGTTGGGACCTGTGAAGACGCAGAAGGCACCAGATGTGCAGGCAGGGTCTGTGCCCCAAATCCAGTGAGCCAGGAGCATTTGCTGTAATCAAGAAGGTTCTGCTGTCACCAGACCAGTCCTTGGCAGCAGCCCCAGGCAGGGCCCAGGTCCACCTCAGACGTGGTTCTGGCACCTTCACTGCCTCTTTGGAGAAGGTCTGGATCGGTCACCTTGCTTAAGGATGGATTTTGCTCAGGATCAGTGTTTATCTGAGAACCTGTGTTCCTACCGGGTCTGTCTGAGCGAGGTGCTGCCAGGTGCTGCAGAAAAGCTCCTTCTCCTGCTCCTTCCTTCCTGGGGTGCAGAGTCTACATGGAGAAAATATTTAATCTGAGCTTGGAAAAATACTTTCCACTCTGAAACCCTTGTGACCAGGACTTTTATCCTCTCACTTGCCCGTGGCATTCTTCTGCCTAAATCATTTCCATCCATTCCACCCCTCATAGTGTTTGTTTAGCCCAGAGTCTACCTTGTGTCATTGTTCCCATCTTTGTATAGCAAAAGCCTGCTCTGCCCATGGTCTAGAGCTTTAGCCACTTGCCTGGTGGAATATAAAAGGCGGCACCACGTGTAGGACCTCTGCATAGGGGTCCCATTACCCACACGGCTTCTCAGAGCCCCAACCTCACCCCTGCCTGCACCTCCATTCACTTCTGGGCCAAAGACCAGACCTGCAGCCACTGTGGCCATTGCAGTGAGACGTGTGGTGGCATGGGGCCTCTGGGGCTGCAGAGTGAGCTGAAGTACCACAGGTCCCTGCCAGTGACCGACAGTAAAGCCAGGCACAAAAACACCATTTAAAGAAGTTACCTTACAATGCTGACTAATTCCTGTCCATCCCTCAAAGGGATCTATGGTGCAAGGGAACAGGAGCACCTGTTGCTGGGGGGCAGACCTTCCTGCTGGGCAGATGGGGAGCTGGATGCCCTTGCGCCTCCTGCAACCGAGATGCTGTCAGTGGCATGAGACGGAGGAAATGCTGAGCAAGGTGCCTCAGAGAGACACCGAGAAAGGAAGGCTCAGAGAGAGAGGTAAGGTGCTGGAACAGGCTGCTCAGAGGAGGTGGATGTCCCATCCCTGGAGGTGTTCAAGGCCAGGTTGGATAGGGCCCTGGGCAACCTTGTGTAGCTCCAGGCCTGGAAACTGGTAGCCCCACCTGTGGCAGGGG
Source organism: Laterallus jamaicensis coturniculus (assembly GCA_022605575.1). NCBI lineage: Eukaryota > Metazoa > Chordata > Aves > Gruiformes > Rallidae > Laterallus > Laterallus jamaicensis. The sequence continues at coordinate 83,380,481 of JAKCOX010000002.1, read as the reverse complement.
GTTGGAACTCTATGATCCAACCTAGACCATTCTATGAGCCTATGATTCTATGAAGGTGCCTCAGGGGTGTCACACCTGCGCCCTTGTCCAAGTATGTCCCCAGAGACTGAAGGGACTGCTGGAGTCTGAAGGGAATGTCCAGCTCTGCCGAGTCTTCCCTTTAGTTTGTCCGGGTTGGTTATCAAGGTGGTAGCTCACTGACCTGGTTGGGCTGCCAGGTCGGATACCTAAACTGCAGCCATGGCAGGGACCACCTCCTGCATCTGGGGTTGCCAACGGCCCCGTGCCCAGGCCCGGCCCCTGGGGTGCCCTTCCTGCCACCAGCCCCAGTCCGCAGGCGGACGAGATGGCTTTGGGTGCGCGGCCCCAGAGCCGGCCAGGCGCTGCTGCACACCTTCTGCCAGGCCTCGCCCGTGTCCTCAGTGCCGCTTGCCCAGGGCGGCGCTCCCGCCCGGAGCTGCCCCCACGCCCGAGGGAGGGTCCCCTGGCCGCGGGATGCGGCTGGTTCCTCCCGGAGAGTCCGTGCTCGCCCCTGAGACGTGGCCGCAGACCCCCGGGCTGGGGTAGGGGGGAGGGCATGAGGCGGAGGGCGCCGGCATGCTCTCCGTCCCACCCCTGGCCAGACGAGCGTCCCTCCACCCGAGCGACACCCGCCCCGCTGGGGCTGCCCGCGGCGGGGGGCTGGGTGGGTGAGGTGGGTGTGCGGCGGGATCAGGGCCGGGCGCGACGAAGGTGGCGGGGCCGCCTCTCCCTCCCCCCGCGCCGCTTCCTTTTATAGCGATGCGGCACCGCGCCCGCCGCCCGCCGCCGGCAGCCAACCTGCGGCCGTGACGCGCCGCCCGGCAACCCGGAAGGCCAGGCTGCGCCCCGGGCTGCCCCGCCGCCCAGGTAGGCTGCCCGCGCCCCCCGCCGCGGGCGGAGCGGAGCGGGGAGGGGAGGGGCGCGGCTCGGCGGGAGCGGGGCGGCTGCCGGCGGGCGCCCTCCCGCCTCGGCAGCGGAGGGGAGCGGGGCGGGGGCGTCGCCTGAGGGGAGCTGGGGGTTACGGCCTGAGGGCAGCGGGGAATCGCCTGACGGGAGCCAGGGGCGGGCACCCGTGGGGAGCGTGGGATCGTCCGAGGGGAGCCGAGGGGTGGGCACCTGCGGCGGGAGGCGAGAGGAGCCGAGCAGGAGCGCTGGGGGGGCGGGAGGGAAGCCGAGGAGGACTCGAGGGGGAGCCGACGGCATGCGGGGCCGGGAGAGGCTTGTCCCCGCCCGCGCCCCACCCCGGGGGGGAAGGCGCAGCCCCGCGGGGCCGGCGGTGGGCGATCGCAGCCCCCCGGGGCAGCGCTGCCCCTTCCCGGACCCCGCCCGCAGCGCCAGGCGCCATCAGGCCGCGGGCAGAGCCGGCATCAAGGGCAGCCGGTGGCAGCCCAGCCCCGTGTCGGCCTGAAGGCCGGAGACTCTGCCTCAGTTTCCCTTAGTGCGCCGTGCTGCGAGGCCGCCCCAGCCGGCGGCTACCGGGGATGGGGTGACGGGCAGGGACGGGGGATGCCCTGGGACCGGGCAGGGCAGGCGGCCGATGCAACGAGCAGTGTCACAGCCCTTGCGCCAGCCAACACGGTCTCCAGCAACTGCCGGGTTGAAACGAGGTGCTCGGCTTCAGGAGGAAGCCACAGTTTGTTAGCGTGTCCTGTGCACGACGGGTACTGCGGCCTGGGTCGTGGTGACAGTGTTGGCTCGCAGCTTCTTCCACTGAGCTGGGTGCGATGTGTTTGACTGTCTCCTGCTGCTCGGGCAGGACAGGCGGTAGCCTGGAAACTTCCCAGTCATTGTTCATGCAAATCTTGCACCTGCTACTGACTAAACATGTAAAAAGTTCAGCCCGGCAGCCAGAAATGCACCGGATGGGCCGGCAAGGAGGAGAGCACTTCTGCTTTGAGGGATCCGGCACTTCCTCGTCTGGGCAGGGACAGCAGTGTGGTTGTGATGGTGACTGTGTGAAAGCTACCCCTCTTGCTAACGTTTCAAAAGGATTAGTGGTGCAACAGAGAGGAAATAGCACAGAGCAACCCCTAACCCATGAAGATGAACTGGCTGTATGGTTTAGAGCAATACTACCCTTTTGCCATGTAAAGATGAACTCTTATTCCTAATAACCATTCTTCAATAGGCATAACCCAGAAGGCTATGAAGGGTATGCTGTTCCTTGAGCCTGTTGTTAGGTGTGTGATTAAAACAGCAGAGAGGCTCTTTTTTCAAACAAAGCGAACCCCACAACTTCACCAGGAGCCAGGAAGTGTTTGGAAGAGATGGGGGATTTGGTTGGAAGTGCAGCGTTGTCTTTGGTTTGGTGGTTGACTGAAACCAAACCTGGTGGCAGGCTGCTGCTGCCTGCTTAATGCTGAGGATGCCAGTGCTACTGGGAGCGCAGAAGCATTTGGGGCACCTACGTGAGCTTTGAGGAGCACTCCTGGGTGCACACAGGTACGCTGGGTCGTTTTGGTGCTCGACCCTGCATGGCAGAGCTCCTCGGCGGGCATCTTGCCTTAGTGAGAGGCAGCACTGTGCTACGTGGCTGCTGCTGCATTCCCCTCTCAGCTGGGACCGGTACACTGTCTGGGCAGCAGGATGCACTCAAGCAGCTGTTGCAGGTGACAGTCCTACCTGCGGCTTTGGTCTTGCTTGCTTCGAGCAGCCGTCAAACTGAGAGGCCTCATTAGCGCGTTTTCTGGCAGTTGTCACCACTTGCTGACCTAGGGTGCAGCAGAGGTCGGTGACATGGTTTCCTCCATGGCTCAGCAGGAGAAGCACCCCGTCATGCTGGAGTTTCTGAGCAGGTCTGATGCTTTGCACGGAGACAAGGAAGTGCTTAGATCCAGCAGGAACAAGTCATGCCAACAGGGCTTCTTTTAAAAAAAATATTTCCAGTGAAGTCTAGAGCCTCTGTTTCTGTAGCTGGGATCAATAGTTCAGACCGCTCAGCAAGGAGCGTGTGCAATGGATTTTCAATAATCTGCACAGCATTGCTCAGGTTTGAGGAAAAAATAATTAGGCGTCATTCTGTGCCTCTAAATGTGAGTGTGCTCACTAAGAGCAGTGGAAGGAGCTGATGCGCTGAGGGTGGTTAAAAGCTTAGTGCTGCTTGTAGAGGGTGGGAGGGCACGGCCACTCTCAACTGCTATTTCTTTTTATTCGGAGGTGTCAGAGGATAAATAGTAGCTCACAAGAATAAAGGGTGGTGTTTGACTGAGATCCTTCCTGTGCTTGTTGGAGAAGAACAAGGCCAAAAAGTATTTTGAAAGTAAAAGCTTATTTCCTGCGAAACTTTTGCCGATGTGAAGGGTGAGACTGTTTCAGAGCTGAAGTCACAGCTGTGGTGGTTCTGGCTGGCCCTTGGATGGGGCTGACCAAGCTGGTCCGAGGCAGAGCAGAGGGCACCCAGCCTGCCCTGGGGAGCAGGCGCAGCACCATGGGCTCTTCTTACTTTGCAGGGAACAGGAAGAGAGACGGTGTTCTCTGCCTGCATGCAGCCTCCAGAGCTTGATTAGGGACCACAGATTGGTGTGTTGGGAGGTATAAATAAACTGGCCAGCCCTGACTGACTTAAATGCGTGCTTCAGAGGCTCAGCTGAGAGCCAGTGTGGGCGTCTTGGCCACCCAAGCAAAGCAGATGCAGGACTGCGATCCCATTGCAGATATCAGGACTGCTATCACTTACTGCTGTAAGCTGAAGGTCGTTCCAGCAGTGCGCTCTCAACCTTGACTTAGAAAGGCTTGTTTCTGAGGTGAACTCAGTCCAGGACCTATCTTCCTAATTATCCAGTTTAGGTTTTCCTTTAGTGCTTGCCATGCCTGGGACCTTGCTTAGCTGCTGAATCACTGTCCTCATACAGACCGGCACAGTTCCACCTGGGGCTCCATAGGGCTCCCAAGGCGCTGGCTTTCCCCTGCGGCAGCATGGCTCTGGGGGCTTAGTGCAGGGCTGGCAGTCTGCTGGAACCCAGGGGTTTCAGATTTGCAGCCAGGCTGTACCTCACCGCGGGTAGAAAGCGCTTTGCATGGCATCTCCAGTTGTTCAGCTGTTGGAAACCTTTGTTCTGCGCTGCTCTACGTGGAGCTTGATGTAACTTGGATTTTCTTTCAGTGCCTGAGTTCTCCTACTGCCCTTGATTGGTGTAATTTAAAATCCTCCCCCTGCAGTGTTCTGGGTTGGTTTTTGAATACTGCATACATTAATTCATTGCCTTACAATCTTTCTATGCCAGAGGTGTTCAGTCCGAATATATGTGTGACCTTGTGGTATTACATGGGATAAGGCTAATAAGTCTACCTTTGGTGTCCATTCCCAGCAGTTTTTGACATGGTGCAAGCTGCTTTTCTGTCCTCAAAAACACAGTTTTTAAAAAATGCTGGGTTTGGTGTCTGCTTTGCAGAAATGCTGTAAGATCTGCTTCAGGGTATCTAGCAGACCAGCTCTTTATTTCTCAGTGACTTGCTGGATAGAAATGGAAAAACATCAAATCTCACTGCAACAGAAAACTAGGAATTTTATCTCAGTCTCTCAAACAGTCTTTGTCTCAGCCAGAATTAGGAATATCATCTCCCTTTGGCATCTGCCTTGCTCCCAGTCTTGAGCTCAAACCTCCTCGCCTCAACCTTCTCTATTTAAGAAAAAAAATATAGATGCAAGTTGTAATCTGTGCTATGAAAATCTAATCTGTGACCTAATTTGTTGTGATACCATGAAGAACCTGTCAGTAGCAATCACTGTAACCCGTGGCAGGGATGCGCTGCCTGCTTTCCCAGAGCGCTCGCGTGTCGGAGCCTCAGAGGGAGCGGTGTCACCTCGAGTGTGTACGTTGGGCTCTCAATGCTGCCAAATTTGGGGAATAATACGCAGACAGCCCTCGCATCACTTTTGCCATTCTTTTAAAATGAAAGCGGCGAGGGCAGTCTTACCAGGCATGGAAGTGAGCCTCTTCTGCAGGCGATCCCTGCGGAACAGGCTGGGTCAAAACGTGTGGGAAGGAAAATGAGATGCAGCCAAGGCTAGGTGATTTTCTTAGCATTGAGATAGCTGTTTGCCTGTTAATTGCTCATTCACCTGGTCTGTGGCAGCAGCTTGGACACAACCAGCTTGCCAGGTGAGTGGTTAAAGGAGTGACTTGTCTTAAGTCGCTTGGCACCAATGTGAGCTGAGGTTTCATGGGCTAATTCTCAGAGGGCAACATTGCTATGGCCCTTTTGAGACAGGTTTGTTGTCCTTTAAGGGGAAAAAAACCTTAAACCCAAGATCTTTCGTGGTGTGTTACTGAAACAACCCATAGCTCTGCCCATCTTGCTCTGCAAGGCTGGAGAAGGAAGGAAGGTTTTAAAGGTCAGGAATGCACAAATAATTGGCTGGAACATTGGGTGTCATATGCCTAGGTCCCTGCAGTGCTGCATCTGACTAGAAGTAACTGAGGAACTATGGCACTGTAAGAAACGGATAGCAGAGCTGGGCTTCCGGTTTGATTGTTTTAGAAACAGCACTTCCTTTTTTTTCAAACAGCATTATCTTTAACCTGCTTTGCTTGAAAGTACTAAATTAAAATGTGGGGGGGCTCGCAGCCTACTAATAACTGCTGCGGTCTGTGTCTTAGTGAGACCCTGTCTCTCTGCTTGGGGTTTGAGAGCCTCTAGGTTCCTATCTGGGTTGTTGGGGCCCAGCGAGCTGCATGTTCAAACTGAGGTCATAATCTCTGGTCTGATGCCTTCCCTGCTCACCCTCACAGGAGCTACCTGTGCTGCTGTTAAGCCATTAGCTCACACACTTTTTATTTTGAGGCTTCTCTGTATTCTCAGTTCTTGTGTGCCTCCTGTTCCCTAGCATACATTAGGTGTATGTTGGATGAAAAATACATGCATTTGTGTGGTGCTCTGCAAACTCGATGTCCTCTTACCCATGCTGGGCACTCAACACTCAGGTTCTCAATGTGCTATTTGCTGATTTTATGGTTTTTTGTTCGCTCCAGGCTTTTCCCTCCACCCACTCACTTCCTCTCACATGCATTTCCTCACTTCGCCGCTTTTCACACGCGTTTCATGGGCAGGGTGGTGGCCGCCCTTCGCGGGCAGCCAGAGCGCTTCGTCTGCCGTTCCCCTCTGTGGGAGATGGGCGACAGATCGGATTGGGAGAGGGGAAGTGGAGGCAGGAAAAGGTGCTTGGATGTGTGTGTAGGGGAGGAGGTGCAGCCACAGGCAGACGGGTCTGGGCGCGGGTGTATTTTGAGAAAGAGGAGCAAAGGCTTGAAAGAAAGGACAGAGAGAGTGAAGGTAGAAGAAGGGTGGGTGGTTATATGTGCGCTGAAGGATGGGGTGCAGCGAGATGCCCCTGTGTGCACAGCTGGGAGATAGCAGGGCGCGAAGGGCTGTGCACGTGTGGGGTTAGAGGAAAGTGTGTGCTCCTGACCTGGATGCAGCCAGGCCAGAGGCTGCCTCCCTCCCTCCCTCCCTCCCTTGGCCTGCATGGGCAGGCTGGTCTGCCTGCAGGACTTGTTTCTGGAGCTTAATAGCATGTTTGATGTGCAGTGGTTTTTGTATCTGCTGCTTATTTCTAACAAAAGTCTCCCACCTCCCCCTTGGACAGCAGTAGTTCTTTAACCACACAGGGTGCATCTGGCAGCTTACAACATGTTAAAAATGAGGACGAAAATCACTGTGCAAACAGCACGTCTGTTGTTTTAAATTGGTCATAGGCTAAAATTAGTAAGAATGGGCCTATCTGTGGCTGGGCAAACCAGTAGAGAATTAATACTCACCTGATGCTGAACAAGGCAAGCAGAGGTTTGCAGCTTGCATTGCCTTCATGGAATCACAGATCCACAAATTCGTTGGGAGTTGGCAGGGACCTTTGGAGATCACCTAGTCCACCCCCACTGCCAGAGCAGGATCACCTAGACTAAATCACACAGGAACGCATCCAGGCGGGTTTGGAATGTCTTCAGAGAAGGAGACTCCACAACCTCTCTGGGCAGCCTGTCCCAGGGCTCTGCCACCCTCAGTGAAAAAGTGCCTCGTCTTGTTTAGGTGGAACTTCTATACTCCTATATTGGCCTTGTCCCACTCCTGTCCTTGCAGCTTCTCTTCCCCTGTAGGGCCCAGTCTCTAATTGGCAGAGCTGTACAGATGCTGCTCACCTTGTGCCAGTACCAATGCTACCTTCAGCACTGTGACATGTTAGCAATAGCCGGAGTGTTTGTCCTGCTCTCCTTTGATTTCTCTGCTTGGGTGCTCTGCGTGCAGCTTTGGATCCATCGTGCTAAGGTCACTTACTGTCAGAGCCCTCGATGTGGCCCACATCCCACACTGTGGGCCCAGGTCCACTCACTGTTTCCTCCGCAAGCTGGATGCCCCCAAGATATTTTATGTTTCCTCTCCCCAGCTGTGGTTTGCTTTCCTCTGCTGTAATTGTGTTGCTGTTAATGGAGCTCTAACTATAAACCAGGCAGTGAAGTAATTCACATCAAAGAATAACTCTCAGTTTGGTTCTCTGCAGGTCCATTTTTCATTTTACATCCCAGCATCGTTTTCCTTTGCAGCATGACCCATGCAAGCAAGTTTATTTGCACAAGTTAAAGCAGGCAATGGACTGGTTGGAAGGGGTGGAAAGGCAAATCATGTGAGAAAAGGATCTTTATGCTAGGGAAGGGAGTTGCAGGAGGGGTGGTTGGGTTGTTTGGTGCTGCTGGTGGAGGTGACATCTGACTGCTCATCTCTGGCAGGGGGGTGATGTGCTTGACTGGGGGAGAACAGTAAGAGCTGTTGCCTCTCTTCCCCCTCCCCTAGGAACTGCTGTGCTGGGCCCTGTGCCCACCGCTGGAGATAAACTCCTGGGACTGAGTGTTCTTCCTCCTCTCACATATCCAGAGGAATTGGATCTCACTTGGAAGTCAAAATTAAACAATGCCTCAGTGCAGCTTTGAAAAGTTTACTCAAAGGGCTGGCGTTGGTCCAGTGTGGTTAAACTGATGACCCCCCTCCTGTAACTGCTCAAGAGAGAGGGCTCTGGTTTGGCTGTCAGCAGCTGGCGGTGATTGCAGAGCTTCATCTTAGGTGGTGGGACTGGATTCCTGCCCCTCTCACCTTGAGCTCACAGGGTGCAAAGGCAGGGAGGGCTGCACTGGGTTGGGCACCTTGGGAGGGCTGGACTGGGTTGGGCACCTTGCTGCCCAGCAGCCTCCTGCAGGGATCTTGCTGGAATCGTGAGGTGCCTGGGCTGCTGCAGGCAAGGGGCAGCACATAGGCACCAAACCAAATGGGGAACAGCCGCCTTCTCATTCTCTGGAGGACCACAGCAGCCTGCAGAGAACCTGGAGTTGGCTTATTTCCCGGGGCCGTGCCTCCTTTGAGCTGCTTCATGGAGGGACAACTGGAGCTTGTCTCTGTAGGCATTATCCAGTGGTGTGTTCCTGACTGTGAACAGCTGCTGCTGTTGGGGTAGAGTTACGTGATGGATGATTTATGTCCCCCCTAATTCTGCATCTTGCCAGAGACATGGAGACAGGCAGTACTGTGATGGGGAGTATCTCTGCAGCCTGCAAGCTCCAGGGACGATTTGGGCTTTCTTGGTGGTGGGTCTACACTATTCAACAAAACTTAAAGGGAAAAAATAGGAATCCCATTCCCAACACTCTTCTACCAGTCTCAGAACTGAGGAGGGTGGATGCTCCTGCCAATGAATCCTGTCTCTCTCTGAAGGACTCGCTGTATGACCAAATATGATCTTCTGTGCGTTAATAGGTCTGTCTGGCATCCTGCTCATGATGAGGCCTTGAGAAATATTTACTGTATGCAGCAGTGCTCTCATGCTCGTGCACTCTGGGTATCGCAATGGCCTACAATAATATGTCAAATGAGAGCACTGGTAGGATTCCCTGTGAAGGGGGAAGCCACTCACATCTCTATTTAAGGGCTGAGACCAAGTTTCTTTCCCAGGATTACTGCTTTGGAAGGAGATTGTTTTAGGAATGGCAAAACTTGTACCGGGACTTCTTGTGCTCAGGATCCATATCCATAGCTAATCAGCCATCCCAGTTACTGGCATTATTATCACTGCCTTTATGAGTTAGAATTGCTTTAGGTCCATGTGTGCCAGTTCTAGATCTGCTGCTACCCCGCTGTATGCCCAGACATAACACGAATCTCATCTCTAAAACACATTTACCTATTTGAGGTATGATTACTCCTAGGAGTTGTAGTTGCTGTTCATAAGAAGAAAAAAAAACAACAAACAACCCTTTTAAACTTATTAAGGCTCTGTTTGGTTGGTCATCTTCCTGAACAATAAACGACTTGATGTGATCAGCAGTTGGTGGATGTATTCAGAACATTTGTGTTCTGCAGGCAGTGCTACTGGGGTGGAGAGAGCAAACCCCTGCATGCTTTTGCATGGCGCTCCTGAGAGATCATGTAGCTGGTACAGGACCAGTATATTCTCCTTCCCCCCAACCCACCCCCTCCACCCAACTCCTGCAGCACATCAGTATCAATTGGAGCAAGAGAAGGGAGTGGGAGCCTGAAAGGAAAATGCTCCGTTTGAGTGAGCTGTAGGAAAGAACTGATCCTGATAATGCTGATGCTGCTGGCAGGCTGGAGCACTTATCCAGAGCCCTTGGAAAGAACCAGCTGACACAAGGCCACTGAAAAGACTGTGGCTTCTCAGCTCATGCCCCAGTGCTGTGCAAGTTTGGAGCTGTTCCTGGGCAGCTGTTTTCATAGAGCTGAACACGGTCATTTGCATATTGCACAGCGTTTGGGGCTTTTCCTCTTCCTCTTAACTCTGCTGGGCACCGTTGTGTGTGCGTCTGTGAGGGAAGTAAGGTTCTCGAGTCGGTGCCCAAATTCGTGTAACTTCCCCTGGGCAGTGGCTCCCAGAAATGCAACCCCCGCTCTGGCAGCCCTGCTGGGGAAGGGGAAGGGCAGAGACTGCTCTGAGGGGGGACCTCTGTGAGGAACTTCCTCTGTGCTTCTTCTCCTCCTGTGGTTCCTCATGCAGATGACCCCAGTCCTCGTGCTCCCCCTGCCATGGGACATTGACCAGCTGGTGTTTCTGCAGCAAGAGATGCTCCTGTCCACTCAAGAGGCGCTATGGGCTTCCTGTGAAATCCCCCTGTGTAATAACAACATCCCCCCTCCGTATCACCACCTATGTGTTCCGCATACCCCGGCCTCTCATAAGGTTTCCTTAAGGTTTGACCTCATTATGTATGACAGTTGTGGAAGTGTTCTAAACATTTGTTTAGACTGTTTTTCTCCCAGTGTGCTGGATAATTTCTGAGCTGGAAGAGTAGCCAGAGGCTCTGCCTGGGATCCAGGCAAGCTACCCCATCCTGGTGTGCTTTGCTTTGTTTCCTGTGCTGTTTTGTCGGGCTCCAGTCCTGCTGTGAATGTCACTGATATCAGTAAAACCCTGACAACTCCCTCAGGTGGAGTTCAGCAGGATCAGGCTCTTTGGAGATGAAAGCATATCCAATGATAGTGTGAAAGATGTTTTCAGAGGTCACTGAAACACAGTCCCTTATCCCAAAGCCTCCTTTTGCCCTAGACACTGTTGTTGCAAGTGCAATAGGTGAATTTAGGTTCCAGCCCCATGAGGGGATGTACTGGTTAATGTAGAGACTTCAGATTTCCGATGTCACTTTTGACCGTTGAGTGTCGTGAGATTAAAAGATACTTGATGAGCATACTAAACATTCATTGCACATTTCTCTTCCAGTATCCAGCTGACCTCAAATCCTGAATGAAATGAATTTCCATTTGTTTCTAAAAGTGTCTCATTTTGTGAATCAAAATGTCAACACATTCGAAAATGGTCCCACATGAGATATTTGTATCTCTTGGACTTTAAATTGCTGGATCAATTTCCCATTAATACTAAGGGTATTTAAAGGACAAATTCTCTGCCTACTGCAGTGAAAATTTACCCTGAGGTATGACATTTCACCTGCCACTGAGTGTGAGATTGTTGAATATAATGGACTGGAATAGCGTGATTTGCACATGCTGGTGACAAAAGCGGGTGGGCAGCAGATCCCATTACAGAAAGCCTTTCCTATTTTTTTCTTCCCCCTCCTCCCCCCCCTCTTTTTCTGCCATCAAAACTTGCATGTTCTTTGCAGTTTTTATTACTGCACTATTCAGAAGCCCCTGCCTGAATTTGGACAAAGTTTACTCACGTACCATAGAAGCAGATAAAGCATGAAGAAATGGGAACAGCAGGGTACATCCAAGGTCTGGTGGCTGAGGAGCAGCTGCAAAGCCTGACTCCAGCATCACCAGTTCCTCCACTGGACCACAATGCTGTGAGCCCCATAACAGGTTCCTCTGGTTGCAGCTATGTCGACTGACAAGGCTTTGCCACAGGTTGACTCTCCTCCTCAGTGTGGCTCAGTCCTGAGCTAGAAGAAAGCAGGAGCAAGCCTCAACCCTTTCTCCTCAAATAAAATAGCTGAAAAACTGGATCAAGCAAGCTAAAAGCAGACAGTATAGCTGCAAATAATTTGCGTGCAGGGGCAGTGGGGAACCCGAGCCCATGCTAAGGCATGTTTACTCGAGGAAGTGCCAGCATGACCTAGGAGAACATGCCATAAAACTGTGCCAGACTGACCTTCCCTCATGCTATCACAGAAACCGGATGCCAGGATAGAAAAGCACCAGGAGCTGAATAAAAAAGCTCAAGTATCAGAGAGCTTTGCTCAGCCCTACCTTCTGCTGCAGGCCATCGATGCTTCCCGGCATTCCCTGATCTCTTGCCAGTTCCCATTGACAGCTGTGGTTTGTGGATGCAATGGTCGGCATTTGTCTCCTCCTAGCAGACCTGCATCAAAGCTAGATGTGCAGCATGTAGCAGTTTGGGAGTCCCAGGGCTCCTAGAAGTGGTCTCCAAGCATGAAATCAAACCCTTCTTTACTCCTTTATTGTCCCTGAGGTCTGAGACACTGCAGGTGTGGGCTTGCAAGTCTTCTGGGCCCTTCTGCTGGATTTTGTGAGGAAAGGCTGTAACAAAGTGCTTTGCAATATGTTAGTTTCTTCTAAAGAATAAGAAAGGGCCAGTAGTAAATCTAAAGCTGGGCTGCTAGGCCAGAAGCAGCCTACTTCCTGCATTTAGCAGATAAAACTATCTTCACTCTACTGTGCTTATTCCCAGTCTATGTATTACCCTTGAGACTGCAGTTTGAGTAGGAGCGGCTCCACCTAGTAAAGATGTGTCTGTTAGGAGCGCCACCCTTTGTTTCAGGAGGCTCCACAAGTTCATTAGATGTTTAACAGCTTCCAGTAACTGCTGTGCTGGAGGGACCTGAACTGGTGACCATGAGGGTAAAGGTTCTCTCACACACTTACAAACCCCGAGGCATCTGTTCCCCAGGCGCAGATTTGTCTAATTTCCCTAAACCACTGATGACCTGCCCTGAAATGATACTCTCGTTCCATTAGGAAATCCCTTGGGTTGATATCAAGTCAATAGTTATTTTTGGGCTGTTTCCCAGAGAGAGTGCGCTGCATTGCTCTGAACCCTACACACCAAATAGATCATCAGACTGTAGTAAAGGTCCAAAAAGCTTTGTCGAAGGGGAAACAGATTATTAATAATTAAGGGTAGTTCACTGTGTTGTTTTTTAGCCAAGGAAAGCTAATAAAGCTTTTTTTATAGCTGAGATAAAAGTGTAGAATATTGAGACTGAATTGATTGCAACATTTAATGGCAACATAAAAGTCAATTAATAAATTGCAACAGTTAACTCTGCATTAAAGTGAAACATGCAGCTCCCAAGCAATGTATTAAGCACTTTTAAGGATTAAAATAAGAAAACAGATAAAACACACCTCCGAACACCCCAAAACCCTTTATTGACTAGTAAATGCCCATCTTACTCTTCTTCTGGAGAGAGAAACTCATATGATGACCATACTTTTAATTATTTTATCCTAAAGCTCTGGATCTATGTATGTTTGTGCTTTTCTCTTAGCACCTTTTGGAATTAAAGCCTCTACAAGAATTCAATTGGTGATTAATTCTAACAAAATCCTTTTGGGGCTGCCTGTGATTTCTTGTGGTCCAGAGGACAGCAGTGCATAGAGAACAGGCTTGGACAGGTGCCTTTCTTATAAAGGCTCTAAACAAGGGCAGTTCCAAACTGCTACGTGTTTGAACGGCCCTGCGTTGATTAAAATCTAGCCAACTACAGTTTCCTGATTGCAAAGAATATTTTCATTTTCTCTGCTAGAACAGAAGCCTGTAACATTGAAAAGAGAAAACAGAATCATTGGGTGGGACAGCTGTAGTTCTGGAGGATGGGGAAGGTTTTAAGATGTTCTGCATTGAACAAATTAAAGATTCGATTTGCTTATTAATTAATTTGCTTATTTAATTCTGCTTATTCATTGCAGAATAATCCTGCAGGTATTTATTCTCACCAACAGCCATTATATGGTGCAGCCTTTCCAAACCTATCCCTTTGCTCCAAAACCTTCTCCCGAGCCTCAGTCAGACACGAGGTCTGTTCCTGCACTGCAGCCTCCTGCTGTCTGCCTTATCTCATGGAAGACGGTCGGTCTTCCAGTGGGGACCCATGTCCTCTCTTTGCCATCTGGCTGCCTGCAGGTCCTTTGAGCGCAGTCCCCTCTGCGCAAACCCCAAGCTTGTCACGCTCATCTGCAAAGCCTTTCACAGGCTCAGGGAGGGAGTCTGTCATCCGAACGGCGCTGCGTTCCGCCTTAGGACAGAAGTTGACCCCATTAAAGCCATTCAGGAGTATGCATACTTAGGATTGTCTTGTCGCCCTTATGTTCCTGCTCCCACATGGTCCTTGAGGCCCTTTCACATCTCTACTTAAGCTGGTCTGCTTTGAGCAAGCCATAGAAATGTTCTGTTCTCTACATCAGGCCCTATCATCCTTTGGAAGTAAAATTCAATAGCGAAATGTTTAGGATTAAAATAATAATGGGAGCATAAACCAGAACCATTTGCCTTTTCTTAGAAAAGAGTAAGATATAACTGAAAAACACTGCTCACGGGGCTCTCTATAAACAATTCTCTTGTGTTTTGAGATCTGTGTGCCCTGCATTTTCCACTGGAGTTTTCTCACTGCAAAACCTCTGGGCTCATCCCTGTTCCCAGCTCTCCTTTCCCACCATGTTCACAGTGCCTCCCCTGCAGTTACCCCCATCTCGCTCCTACATCTTGTGAACCAGGGGAGAGATGACATGCGCAGGTTGACTGGGCAGTATACACGTGTGGTTTAGTGTCCAGCATCATAAACCAGGTTTCCAGGGGAAAGCAGGCCCTGGAAATCTCTGGAACAGAGATTGTTGCTACCTGGCACAGGCCAAGGGCTCACGGGCAAGCTAGAGCCAGCTCTGAATGATGACCCTTGCTGGGAAGCATGTAGTAGAGATGCGGTGCTGCTCTGTCTTTTGTGCTCCGGTTAGTTGGCTTAGGACTAGCTTGGTGACTGCTGCAGGACATTGCATTTTGCCATGTGGAGGCACCTTACTACAGTGGTAGAAACCCACCAGGTACAACTGGTACTGGTGTTTTCCTCTGTCAGGCTGTGAGCTGCTTGGAGCAGGAATTGCACCAGTGTTTCTGGGAAGCACCACACAAATCTTTCCAACTTATTTTTTTTTACCTAAGAAGTTACTGAAGCTTAGCATTATCACTGTAGGCACCTAGGAATTAACAGACTGGGAAGTACCACTGACAGGCTACCTTGTCTTCTTGCTTAACATCATAGAAGTCCGAGGACAAAAACATGGCCTGAGCTTTTCTGAGTTACAGCCTAGTATCTGACCAGACTATTTTGCTGCTTTCCACTTTTTAGCTTGTTCCTTGCCTGAGAGAGGAATCATTTAGAGTCAGAGGTATATGACCATGTGTTTTACAACCAACCCACTGGTTTGTGATGCATTCCTGTACAGGCAGCGTGGTCACGCTGGGACGTTGCTTGTTCTAGTCCGATCATTAACATAGTATGATGCACGTAAACTGTGGCTCCAGGATCCCAGATGTCTCAAACGGGACTGCATCCAGGTTGGTATATACAAGCACAGAATGTTTCCCAGCTTGTGTGTGGGGTTTATCAGCTGGACATAAATACTATCTTTCCATCAGTCGGGTAAGATCAGAGTAAGTTTAAGTAATTGCAATGTGCACCATCAGCTTCACTCCTGTTTCTTGCTAACTGAATATTGAACAGCTGCATCTGGTGCTAAATTTAATCCTAGGTGCCATCCTCTGGCTCAGGAAGAAGGAAAAGAAAGATGCCTGGATGCAGTTGTTCAGCTGCTCAGCAAAGGAAGTGTTTTGGTGCATACCTAAATGCTGGTTTTATGGCAGCCTTCATCCACACCCAGCCTGGCCCTCACAGATTACAGTGCGGGGGAAAGCTCTGGCTTCCCATTTCCTCTGCTAGCAAACACTGCAGTTAGAAAAAATTCTGCTTGTGTGATCAGTAAGGACTCTGTTTCTGTCCTTGGAGCTACCTAGGCTTTATTTTGGAAACCATCTGGGTGACTGGGAATTTCTTACTCCACAGAAAAAGAGTGCTATCTGCCAGCTTCATGTGAGGTCACAGGATGGGCTGCGACGACGTGGGGAGAGGGTTTCTTCAGAGTTCTTTACATGCAGCAATGGGGTGCACTAAAATATTTTTAATGTCTAATTTATTCTCTTTGGAGCATTTTGATGGGATGGCATGAAGGTAACAGTATAATGGGATGCAGCAGATGACCGTGTTATTTAAAAGACATAGATACAGTTGGTGAGCCAATAACTAAATCAGAGTATTTTTTTCTCTCGTTATTTGGTACCCTTGTACTTAACATCACTTAGATCATAAACAAAGATGAATTTGGTTTATGCTAGTCCAGGTTTTGATCAGCTGAATTGAATTCTTTTCAGATGGGAATAAACCCATTCTTTCAAACTGAACTAGCGGCAGAAGGACAGAACAGTGGCAGTGACACGGCAGCCCCGTGGGGTGCTGAGCACCCTCAGCATTCAGTCATGCCACTGGAGATTGAGGAACACATCCTATGGGATGCAGCCCGAGTGCTCAGTGTGTCCTTGCTCATGTCTTGCCCTGCGATATCTAACAGTGTTGTTCTGTGAAGTTGTTTGTTCACTGAATTTTGAAATTGTCCCCTGAGACTGACACTCTCCAGAGCCTGTCCCTGAGGTGCTTTAATTAACTTACCTATTTCCCCACCAAAAGATTGCAACATCCCCTGTGATCCAGAGAGGAAACTAAGTACCGCTGTAGCAAAGGAAACAGCTGAGACAAAGTGAAATGGTCTCTTGACAGCATCCCTTGGCAACACCTAGACACAGACCAAAAACCACTTAGGAACCAAATGCTATTCTGAGGGTTTCTAATAAGAAATGAATTAAGCACTGCAGGGAAAAGGAAAAAATAAGCAATAAAAAACCCCACAAACCTTCCAATGATTACATCACTACAAAGGATGTGATCAAAGTAAAATACCAGTTGCATGCTCCTGAGGTAGGCAGAATTCTCAATGAAATCGATGAATATTTGTTTCTGTCAGGGCAGCACAATTGTGTTTACTCAAAAAAACCCAAACAAAAACAAACAAAAAAAATTGGGTTCTCTTCCAGGGTGTAATGAAACAGTCTAGCCCTCTTAAAAATTGCCTTCCTTGGTCTCTGAAACATTGATTTTGTCCATTAACTGGAATACTATTACACTGCTGATTGATCTGAAACATTGCAGGGGGAAGAGGCTTGTGAGAAAATTCCAGTTCAGATATACAGTTTGTTTCCTACCATGGTCCTGGTGGCTTTCTTTGTTTTATAAACTGGCCTGACGGAGAGCTACTAGGAGGTCAAGTGGAAGGCCTGCCACCTTACATCGCCTCCATTCAGCAGCCTGCCCTGACTTAGTGAAACACTTAAAGGCACTACCTACTACCCAGAGTGAATAAATCCAGTGACATTTAGGTGCTTTGCTGAAGAAAGATGCTTTTTGTACAAGCAGAGGTGCTGACCTGCTGAACTGATGGTAGATTTTCTACTACACTGAGCAAACTGCCCAAGAGTGGGTCTGTCTCTGGTTTCTCCTCGCCCGACTGCCATAAATTCAGCCTGTGGCCATGACCTCCTGAACCTGGTAATGCTGGATTACCTGGATGGTTTTGCAGGCCTCTTCTCTTGTTGGCCAGCTCACCTGTTTGCTAGCAACATGGGTATTGCTGCTGCAATTGCTCCAAGAACTTTGCAGTGAAAAGGTGTCTGTGCCATGGTCACTGGAGACATTCTGTATTTCATAGACTTCAATAAGTGGCTTAAAGATCTCGGTGTCTTAATACCATGTTGTATGTCAACTACTGTAATTGATCTATTTTCCAGTAGAGATAAAATGTGATTAAAATTGCTGCAGTTCCACCTTCCACCTTCCCTAATGCTTTACTGGTCTACAGTATTCTTTCTAATGCAGGCTTAACACCTGCCACTTTCTCTTTATTCCTCGTTTTGCTTCCCTGTCTCTTATGGGTGAGCTGTACTGTTGAGGAAAGGAAGCAAAACGTGAAAACAAAAGAGCTTTGTATCATAAAATCACCATTATCTTTGATCCTGGTCCAACTCTGAACCCTCCTACATCATGTGACTTAAAGAAGTGTTCATTAATGGAGAGCGTGCCCTATCTGTTAGCTGAGGCTCCCCGTACAAAGGGGCCGTGCTGGTTGCAGGCAGCAATTGCATCAACAGATGACCGAACTTGAAAATAATCTCAGACTTTGTAGTGGCAGAAGAGGAGATGACTAATGTAATTAGTCACGTGAAGTGACTGGGGCACAGCACAAGGAGACATTTATCACCAGGTCTCTTAAAGTAAAAATAAATGAACTTCTGAAGCACCTCAGTTTCCTCACTTGCCACCTAAATATCAAAATGATGGGGTTGGGTTTTTTTTTTGGGGGGGGGGTAGACATTTTGAGATTGCGGGTGCCTGTCTCCATAAAACATTGCAATTGTTTGGCTTTACAGTATCTGGAAGCACTTCAGGCGTCCTTGTGAGCATCCAGTGATTTGACCTTGGCTTTTTGTTCTGTCTGCGCTTTACAGAATTTATGTAGATCATTCATATTTTGCTGCCACTGTTTATGTTTCTGAAGAGCTACATTTATATCAGAGGATTTGTACTATCCAGAATGAAAGCCCTAAAGGACAGCGTAGTGTGAATGCGACTGCTTCTGCAATCCTTCATCTACTAGCCCTGCGCTTGAGGAGGTGGAGAGATCTGGAAGGGGGAGGGCAAACCTGATGTTGGCCTGAACTGAAAGGTGCTCTGAACCACGACAGCATAACAAGGGAGCTCTGTAAAGCTGCCTCTTTTCTCCCTGCTTGAAATTTTGCTCCTCTCTTTAAAAATTAAAATAATAAATCTTTGCTTATTGGACACTTACTTTCTGTTTTCTGGATGAAAACTTTCTGTTTTCATCCATGTAATGGAAGCTAGTGGTGTCCTTCCTCTTTGTCCCAAGACAAACCAGGCTGCTGTCAGTGTGCTCTCTTGCTCCTGCTGAGTACAAATGGGACAGGATGAGGATGAGGATGACTCCCTTTCCCCCTTTAGACTTTCTCTACTAGGCTACTGTTAAGATTAAAAATAGGCAAAGTATTTTCACTGTGCATGGCACCCAAGGGCAGGTTTTTTGCTTCTGTAGTTTTATTTACCTGTCTGGCCATCTATATGCAAAATAAAGTCGTATTTTGTCGCTGGTACATATGTGCATGTATCCAGTACATACAGATATCGCAGTACATTTAGAGCTTAATAATCTTTGCTCTATAAAATTGATCTGACCTGTTTCCTTTCCTGTGTGTCAGTTACACCTACCTGGCAGCAGTACTCCTACTAGCAAAACAATCCACAGGCATTTCACAGCGTAACAGCAGTTAGGGTCTGTTACCACTCCTTTATTTTATGATACTGGCTGGCAACTGCAATCACTAATTTTGGTTTTATATTTATTACAGTCATAACCTGGTAAAATAATTTTCTATTCTGAAGAAGCAATTAAGAAATTAAAAGTGAGGGCAGCACTAATAGAAATTTGGTGGGTTTTTTTTTAGTCATGCAACATTTCCCGGAGTGTTCAATAATTTTTTATGCTTCAATTATTATGTGGGATGTGGGTGTCTTAGTACGCAGCTGCTGTTAAAGCATTCGTGATGCTCGGGGCATTCTTTAATT
Source organism: Laterallus jamaicensis coturniculus (assembly GCA_022605575.1). Classification (NCBI taxonomy): domain Eukaryota; kingdom Metazoa; phylum Chordata; class Aves; order Gruiformes; family Rallidae; genus Laterallus; species Laterallus jamaicensis. Next base: position 83,361,246 of record JAKCOX010000002.1, on the reverse strand, counting down.
CTGGAAGATGAGAGGTCTAAATCCAGGGTAGTTTAAAATTTTGGAGGACCCTAAAGAGTAAATATTATTATAAACCTGTTCATGGTTCCACTAGGAATTTTTTTTTTCTAACTTGAGCATCAAAAAATCATTCATCCCTGCAGCTGGATGTAGCTCTGTGTAACAGAACAAAGTTCAGTAGTATGAGAGGTGAGACCCTCCCCAGGTTTACGTAAGCCCATATGACAATGAGTCCAGCATGAATCCTGAGTGGGATTCTGCTTCCTTTGAATTCAGTGAGACTGGGATTGCTTCCTGCCTGGCACACCAACTTTCAAAGGTCTGCACCTTCAGAGAAGGAGGAGATGTGGCAGTGACCTACCATCATCTCAGAGGGAGGGTGCATCCATCCACAGTTCAAGACTTGTATCTGCTAGTTGCAAAAAGTCCTTCCCGTAGCAGAAGTGAAAAGTCACGTAAATAATTTAATTCAGCTTACCCACTTAGACAGATGAAGCACAAGGAGAACTGGGTCTTCCCTTCTTCTGCTGTTTCTGCCCGTAAGCTGCTTCTGTGAAAATCTCATTTCTTATCTTCTTGGATATCTCCCCAGTTTGCTCACATCTACACTAACCTCCAAGAGCCTCCAAGGCTTGCCTGAGCACTCCCTTTCCCTGCTTCCGTGAAGGCAGCAGCCAGTCAGGTATGTGGTCACCAGCCCTGGATTGCCTGAGTAGTACTGAAGTTTCCAGTACAGTGATTTCTTTTGGGTTTATCAGCAGGTTCTGGAGCAGAACTATGCTCAACAGGGGTTTCCTTGATATCCCGAGGTACTCTTCTGTCTACTTTAAGGTTACTAGTGTAGGGAATACATATATTTTCAATCCTACCAAGTTGCAGGAGAAACTAAGTTTATCTGTTTCAGTCAAACATAAAAATAAAAAGATATATGTAATTTATGAACCTCTGAGGTCCTCTCCATTTTCATTCTTTCTCAAAGTGGTTTTGGAGGAACTTGGCATTCACTAATATTGGGCAATTATCAAACTGGTATTCTGGTTCCGAAGAGAACATAGCAACTTTCAGGTGGTTGGTTTGCCTCTTTCAGATTGAATAGTCACTTTTGCCAGTGACGATGGTCTACTGTTTGAGGCTGCAAAGAGTTTTGTCTTGGCCGTATTCCATATGCTCCTGCCCCGCTGTCCCGCTCCTAGCGCAGTCCCACCAAAGGGGTGTGAGCTGCTCCTTGGCTTCAGAAGATCCTCTCAATGTGAAGCCAGGTGAGACTTCAGGGCAAAACGTTAAAAATCATTACTTTTTAAAAAAAAATCCACAAACAAGTAGAGCTTTTTCTTTGTGTATATGTGTAATTTTACTAAAGAAGTTAAGACCAAGCGCCGGGTATTTGTGCTGCCCCTCTGCTGTGGCAAATGAACCCATACCAGAGGCAGTTGGGGGTGTGTGACATGCCAGTGTGACCACACCAAAATCTGCCAGTTAGGCTAACAGGCAAGGAACCGTCCGTAGGATTTGTGCACACAATAAAGCCCATGAAACGTCCTTAAGGTATATTTTTGTGGCTTTTAACACATTTTGCGTATATTTGACATTTAAAGGGGGACAGAGAGCGGCTTGGCACCAGCCACGGGGCAGCAGGATGTTGTGGCAGTGCAGACCTCGCCAAGGGATTAACTTCCCACTTCGGTTTTGCTTAGATCTGACCACCTGGGAAGATACCTACGCACGATTTGCCGCCAGAACCCTGCCTTTCGCAAAGGAGCCTTATTTTCTTTCCCATCATGTCTTTGCCAACCGCAAACATGTAAAACCCATGACTCGGGTCTTAAAGCATCACCGAAATCACCCAGCCGGCTGAAGGAGTACTACATAACGTTATGTTAGCGACTTTCATAAGCCGCCGGTGGAGACGAAGCACGCGGCGAGGGGTACCAGCCCCGCACCCGGAGAGCGGCGGGAAGATGGCTGCCCCTCCCTGGGCCGCCCCGGGCGCCAGGCTGCGCGGCGGCCCCTTTAAGGAGGTTGACCCGTTCGCAGCCTCTCTTGCCCGCCCGCCTCTCTTTCGTTTCCCCGCCCCTGCCCGAGACACTCGGAGTCGAAGCAGGTGCATGCGCAGTGCCCTGGCAGCCTGGCGCGCTTGCGCAGTCACCTGCTGGTCGCTGCCCCCCCCCCCCCCTTTCCCCGCCGGTACATCCGGGTCACTGCACGCCCGCCCGCACGGCCGGTCCCCCGCGGTGCTGTGCAGCTCGCTCCCCCTCCCCCTCCTTCCCCCCTCCCCCCAGCGCGGGCGGCTCCGGCGCTGTTGCCATCCGCGCCCTCCCCTGCGCGGGGCTCCGGCCACGCTGCTGCTGTCGCTGCCTCCGGCCCAGCGGGGGGAGGCGGCGGCTCCCGCTCCCGTCCGCGTCGCCGTCCGCGGGGCGGCTCGGTGAGTGTCAGCGGCGTGCAGGGCGGGGGGCCGGGCGGGGCGCCTCGCTTCGTCCCCCGCGTTCCCCTCGGTCCCGGCGGCGAGCCGCTCCCCCCACCCCCCACCTTCGCTTCCCCCTCCGTTCCCGCCGGCGCCCGGCCTGCCCCTGAGGGGACGCGACTCCCCCCCCCCACCCCTTCCCCCTTTCTCCCCGGCTCCCATCTGTTGCTCTCCCCCCTCCCCGGACCCAGCCCGTCTCCCCTCAGCCGTCCGCAACTTCCCCGCGTCTCTCCCCTCCCCGTTCCGCCGCCGTTTCGCCCCTCCAGCGCCGTCCCCGCTGTGCCCGGGGCGCCCGGCAGAGCGAGGAGGGGGCTGCCCGCCCGCCCGCCGGGGCCTCCCGCCTCGGGGCGAGGAGAGAAGCAGCGGCCGCTGCCTCCCTCGCCTGGGGAAACCACGCTAATAGCCGGGGACCTGCCCTGTGCTCAGTAACCCTCCTCTGGGTTTCCCCAGCGTTCTGGCGGGGCTCCCTCCCTTCACCGCGCCGGGTCGGAGGCAGAGGACCCGGTTTTCTCCACGGTGCAAGTGCGGGAGAGCTCCGCGGGCACCGCGACTCGGCGCCTGGGGAGCGCGTCCTCCCCGGCGGCCTTCAGCCTGCCTGGCGCGGTGCAGCCCCGCGCCCAGCCCCGGCGGGATGCAGGCAGCGCTTCGGGATGCGGGGCAATGGAGTGACAGTGTTAATGCTTAACCAGGGGGAGGGGACCTCTCTTAGGGCCATCTGCGGTCTTTCAAATTGTAGCTGAAGCGTGCGGCGAGTTAAGCAGGGTACAGAAATCGTTGAAAATGTGCACTGGCTGGAGTGTGCTCTGCAGTTTTGTGTGCAGGAGTTGCGATGCTGGGGCTGTAATTCCAGGTAGGGTTACAACGTCTTCAGGAGCTGTTACAGGAGAATGTAGTTTCAGGTGTGTTCATTACATAGCTGATAAAATCAAAATTTAATTGGATTTTAATTCTTTCCTGTGTGATTCAAGAATAAAGGCACGTGCAACTCAGTTCTAGTGTGTTAATCCTTAATCTGATATCATACCTTTTGTGGTAATAAAGTACAAGAAGTTTCTTCACAGAAACATCTCAGATACCAGAGAGATCAAGAGACTGGGTGTTACGAAGGTACTTGAAAGGTTTCCTTTTTCTTGTTCTGTTCCATTGCATCGGCATCCTGGATCCAAATGTCAGCGGCGGTATGACAGCTGTCTTTCTGATGTGATAGTGGAGTCTTATTAACATTTCAAATCTGTCATTCTGAATTTCTGATAACTTAGTATTGAAATGCAAGTGTTGATTAGCATGTATGTTAATCCTCAAGCCACTAAATTTTCTAGATTGATCAAATAATCCGTGTCCTTATTTTAGTTTCTGCTGTTAAATTACAAAGTCTGTTTTGCTTAAACTTCCCCCCACCTTCCTCCTTGACACAAACCATTTTCTTTCTTTGTGCTCAGACTTTAAATACACCTTTAAGTGAAAGAACACTTCCTGTAGTAGGTTGTGACAGAGCACAGACAAGAATACATGCAGCAATTAGCCTGGGGTTACTGGTTTTGGGTTTGGAACATGAATCCTGACTTGGAGGGTTCCACCTGACAGATATCTTTGTTTAGCAAGGTGTGGTGTTCTGCAAAATTTGCCTTCAGTTCTGTGTGACAAGTTTACTGCAAAGTTCTAAACCACATGAAGAAGATGCTGCTGTTCTATGACGTAGGAATGGTTTTGGTCTGGCGTACAGAGAGTATTCCATTGTTGAAACAGAAAGTTTGAGTAGAAGAGTAGATAGCTTTTTATTCAAGTCAAAAGGTCAGATTTCTTACTGCGTATGTTGGCTGTCAGAATAGAGGCTGTAGAAAGAAGTGATCCCCGAGTCTGTTTTAAAATATCTTTGTGAAGAAGTACCATGGTTTTCTGAAAGCAAGGAAGGAATTTGATCTGTTACACAACTTCCATTTGTCGTCAGGTGCTCTAGATTTTCTTTATTGTCTGCAGTTTAGCTGGGGCCACCTGAGGTGACGGATTATTGAAGAGACTGTCTTCTGAAATGCTCTGCGTCTTCATATGAAACCTCTCTTGCGGGGAACCTTGCTGACTGTAGAAACGTGATGCTACCCGTTTCTATTCTTGCCTGCATAAATGTCTTCTCACCTTATCTGAGATTTGCTGGAGGAGAAGGAAAATAGTTTCATTGCGTCTTTCAATAGTTATAAATCTCAGCAGTTAACTAATTTTGAAAACAATGCAATAGCTAAAATTATTTTGGGGCAGTTATCTGGGGACCTTTGTTCAAGGTGTCTGTCACCAGACTTCTAACTGTGCTTACTAGACACTAGGAATTAATACTGTAAAGAGACAGAAGGGTGGGGAGTATTTGTATTTCTATCTACTACTGAATTATTGAGTAATATAGTAGCTGAAATTGGCTCTGTCATTTTGAAAAGCGTATTTAGGGGCCACTTTGGATTTCTGTAGCTGCTTAGGCATGGTAAATGGGTTTTTTTCCCCTTCCTTAGTACCTAGGAGATAAGTACACAAACAGCCTGAAGTTCCTTTTTTTTTTTTTTATTGCCTAGCAGCTGGTGACATAGGTGGAAATAATGCACATGCTGTAGTAGAGAGGCAAAATTAAATCTTGCGTGCATGATGTCAGATTTGTATTTTAAAACAGGTTTGTGTGGTGTTTTTGTGACTTTTTGGTTGGGTTTGGGTTTGTTTGGGGTTTGTTTTTTTTAAGAAATAAAGGCCCTAGTGTAAATCAACCTTTGCCTGGCCTTCGTAAAAGCTTGTTCTTTTATAATTACTCCACTCCAAGAGTTTTAGTCATTGATGTAGATGGGCTGAAGTCGAGAAGGATGACTCCTGTCTGTTAAGGTAATGTTAACTACCCTGAAGTATTTTACAAATCAATTTTATGAGACTTACTCATCGTAAAAATGTTTGAAAATGCATCTTCAAAGCTGAAATATTTTGAGTGTTGTCAAATTGCATCTCATGGATGTATCAGCTGTCAAGCAAATGTGCTACAGGCGAGGTATGCAGCCCAAGTGAATAAATGTGCTGAATCCACACAAGGTTTGAATATCAGTGCCTTGCTCCTGCGCTATGTGCCAGGGCGCATAGAGTCCATCCTGGTTGTAGTTTGCTCCCAGGGAATCCTTCAAGTCTATCCACGTGGCTCTCAGTGGTGGTGAGAGCAAGGGGACTGGGGCTGTTTAGGAAGCTGTGATTGGAAAGAGTGAAGTGCTGGGGAATGTGAAGCGTTGGCAGTGCTTACCAGCTGTGGCACCTGAAATATGTGCATCAATTAAGCAGGGTAAGATTTATTTCAAATAATTTTCCAGCTGTAAATGAGAGCCAGTTGTATGCAACTTTTGGTATCTCTTCTATTCCCATTTATTTGCATATCACTTCCAAATGGTCCTCTTTCATATCTCGTAGGTCTTCCTTTAATATTGCTCTATGGACAGATACACTTTACTTAACAGCATTAGTATTTTTTTATCTTGTGATGGTGGAAAATGTAACACCTCTGCCCAATGTGGAGAACTCTCCTTTTCAGGTGTATGAACACAAGAGCTTGCTTGATTGCCTTTAATTTCATGATCTCTTATAAATTCACTTCAGTTTCCTCCCTTCTGTGATTGAGGAGTGATCTCTCTAGTGCCCCAAGTTGGCTGCTGCAGCTGGCAAGGTGTATCAAACCATCTAAAATTTGCTGAGAGGAACCGCTCTCTTATGGGTGCTGTGTTACATTTGCCTTCCACTACTTACTGCAGATGTAGGTATCAAAATTAGATAAATAGAAGAGCTTAACAGAAACCAACAATAAACATTGGGCAGTTTTAGAATTGACTAGGTGAAGCTGAAAGTATTTTTAGTTGTAGTACTTTCTCCTGTGTTCTCCATCTCCTTTTTAGAAATGGTACCTCATCTCTGTCATGAGAAGGCCTCATGCCCAGAGGATACCTTCTACTGTGGAGACTGTGAACTGGAAAGGTGCAAGTAAAACGGTGCATTCCTTTGCTTTTCACTCATCATAATTTGATTTCAGGGTAGTTGTAAGGCAGTTGTAGCAAACCGACAGTGTCCTGCTCTGTGTGTCTGTATGTGGTTTATGAACTTGTATCTGTTGTTATGACCTTTGTCATCTGGTTATGCTGCCGCCCTTGTTAATTGTGGCTGCTGAATCAGGTGGTCTTAGTGAAAGGTTTAGTAATTTTTTTTCTGCTTACCTCCAGAAATGTTAATACTGGTTAATCCATTTTTTTGTGTGTTCTTTAACACTACTCTTTTCTGCACCTAGAAAAAGCATTTTTATGTTTCTAGTACTTGCACAAGTATTGGCCAATTTGCGTGTATCAGGACAGTTTATTTGCCTTATTTGCGCTAAGCTGAAGTTCAGGTATTACGTTTGGGGAGTGATGTATGACTGGCCAAATCCAGGGTGGGTTTTTTTTTACTACTGGAAGTAGTTGTGGGACTGTAGGAAAAGTTGAAGACTAAGTATCTTTGAAACAATCTTCAAGTCAGTAAAACTAGTTTCCTCTAATAATGTTTGTATGGGTAGATTTCTCTTATTCCTGTTGAGTGGAAATGCTGTATGGTTTGTGGTCTCTTGTCCTGAGTATTTGGCTGATTCTCTGGCTTATCTCTACAGCATTTGGCATTCCCAGGTGGTCCCTGTGCAAATAATATAATTGGGTCTGGGATAGCTTAGCTCGTGAGATTAAGTGCATTTGGGTTGGTGTGGCTGTAGCTACAATAATAGCCTGCCTTGCAAAACAGGGTTTCTGCCTGCCACCCACACCAAAACCGAGCGCTTGATCCTGTAGGCAGTTAATACGTTTGTCTGGGAGGCTGATTCCCATCAGCAGACACTTCACCTGAATTGATGACCACTGGGCAAAAAAAAAAAGGTTTGTATCAGTAATCACTTTATGTGTAAGAAAGTGCAGCAGAACACTGTCCTAGATACATCTTAAAAAGCACTTTTAACTTCAAACTACAGGGCTTAAACTGTTTCCCCGTAGCAGCAGGCTGTTCAGCAAGTGAATTTTGTGTAACTGGCATAGTTCAAAAGACTCAGATTCAGCCATGAGGCAATTCTGGTTCTCCTTCAGTACCAGATGATTAAATTAAATGGAGCGTTAGCGTGAGTAACTTTTTCTGGTGTACCGTACAAGGTAATAGATGAGTTCCTAGGAGCCCGAGTTGTAAATTAGCTGACAGGAAAGCCCTGTTTCTGTGACTAGTGGCTCTAGCAGTTGTATAACTTCAAAAGTTACATCTAATTGCATACACTTCCAGTCAGGCATGGCACTGGATGATGGCTGGTTCTCCTTTTTATTATAGCAGTCTTGAGGGTAACATTTGTGTTGGACAGCAAAGGTGTTTGTTTTGGGTACTGATGCACAAATCAGTTTGACATTTGTACCGGGGGGGGGAGGGGGGAAAGCAATGTATTTTTTTCCTGAATTCTAGCACTGCTAGTTTTGAAAAAGTAAGTTACTCTTGCTTTTCTAAATACAAAACCTTCCTGTTCAATGTCCCTGAAAGTGAAACTTCTCAGGCAAAGTGCATTCTGGGCACAAAAGCCAGTTCATTTCTTTTTGTTGCATTTGCACCTTTGATGTGCTGAGACATACGGTTATTTGAAACTGTTCCTCCTTAATGTGGAAGTGAAATATGTAACCACCAGACTTCATGGGGCTTCATCTCAGAGATAAAATTGCTGACCTTTTATATGAATGAAGATCATACGGACAAGGCAGAGCGCTATGTAAGGATTGCTTATGGATAATAGTTAATTGATTTAGAGTTTAGAGTTTCTGCTTGTGTGTAGAAGTCTTATGTGGGGGGAGATGTGGATTTGTCAGCTGAACAGGAAATTGAATTGTAATGAGAGTTTTGAAATTCTCAGTACTTCTTGTTGCTGCTTGTTCCCATGTGTGACAGGCTAAAGTGGTATTTTCTTTAGAGCTAAAATACTGCTTTAAATGCTTCAACTGTTCTTACCTTTACCTTTCAGAGTTCAGAGGTGAATTTATATCTTAGCAGTAGTAGCAGAATAACAAGACCTAGCTGATCTCTCCTACCTTAAAGTTCAGAGGAGCTTTCAACTAGCATAACAAAACCCATGGTCTTGTATTTTCTGAAATTTCTGGTTTTAGCAATGTTCAGACCTGGTATGGAGAAACTATCTGTGGTTTTGTAGCAATGGGCCCCTAATAAGCGTGGGGTAGGGGACTTACTGTAGGAGGGACTAGCAGTAAAGGCTAGTAAATGGCAATGTAAGAAACTATTGATTAAGACCTAATTGTTGGAGCAAATAATATTACATAATATTGATGTTAATATTGTGTCAGGCTTTCAGAAGAATTTCAGTTAAACTACTTCAGTAGCTGCCAAAAGTGAGGCTCAGGAACAGATGTTGTAACTATAGTCTTAATGCTTTTTGACAGCTCTTCAAATAGCTGTGGTGTATCTCGGCTTTACAGCGGAGTGTTTTTGCAGGGTTTATGTCTCTTGCTTTGCTTCTCTCCCTGTCCCTAGCCCAGAACTGGCCTCAGTTTGATCCCATTACTGTCCTGTGAAAACTCATGCTCTAATAAACATGTATCCAGCTGGGCAGCATGGCAGAAAAATGGTTTTGGATGGAGAGGACAGCTGAGGGTGAGGAGTGATGCCAGTTAACACGGAGAAGGAGGAGCTTATTTTGAGATGGAAGCAGGGAAAAATATTAATTAGAATCTGGGACAGAGTTTGGGGACAAGCTGTTAGAAAAACTCGCAGAGAGGTTGGGTTGGGAGCGTATTGACTGCGTGGAGAGGAATGATGCTGCCAGCACCTTGCATCTTGGAGACTTCAAGGAAAATGGGGACTTCCTGGACAATGAAGATAAGGAAGAGAGAGTTGACCAGGAGAAAGGTGGAAAGAAGAAGTAAGAGTCGAAGCTGGAACTTTGTAAAGAAGGTAAATAGATAGATCTGTTTGACAAGGAAATTGGGAGGGGAAGAAAGTAGAGTCAAAACCTGTGAGGAAGGAACTACATGAAAGCAAACACAGAGTTTTGTCCTTTGCCACTAGTAGTCATCGCTTTTATCTCTAAGTGGTAGAAATTTGTGTCGTCAGTATATGGTTCCAATTCAGGTGAGATGCCAGGTATTCATCCATTCAGGATGAAGTTTCAGCTCTTATCTCCTAGTTAAGAGTTTATACTTGGTCTTTTCTGTTGGATTGTGAAACAGTGCTAAAAAGGAAAGTAAGCAGCCTTGAATACATATCTGTGTGCTGTTTTTTGCTGTTAGGACCCTTGCTTTATCCCCAGGTTGAAGTGCTAGTTTAGTGAACAGGTGCTCAATATCCCCAGGTTGAAGTGGCTAGTGCTAGTTTAGTGAACAGGTGCTCAATACTTTTGTCTTCGTTGCTTAATACCTTACCATGCTCCTGCCTAGATTGCTCCAGAGAATGAAATTAATTTCCTGTTGGATATTCTGGTGCTGCTTTCTGTACAGTTACTTATTATCGGAATGGTCTAGTGAGATGAGGAAGTGGTTTGCTTCCTCTTTTACAGGAGGAGCAAAGGCACGAAGAGGAGAAGTTCAGCTTGTTTTACATGGCTAGAAATGACTGGAACCAGAGTCTTTATAGACTAGTTTACATACTGCAGCCACATCCCCGGTCAAGCTTGCTGCTTCTTGCTTACTGTGATTCCACTTTAATACCGTATTCTAACTTGCCAGTTGCTTCTTGCATTGCTTTGCAGTCTCTTTGGCCACGTAGCTGACATGACTGAATTGGGGAACATGGCAGTGTGTGAGGTCGCTCTGTTTATCGCAGCAGCAGAACATGGCTGCTTTGTTCTTGTCAAAAAGGCTAAGTTATTTCTAGTTTCTTCCAATGCAAATATGTTGCTTGGTCAGAGATAGGAGGAAGGTTTAATTCTGGCATTGTGTGACTCTCAAGAACTCATGCTCTGGTATACGTGACTCCCACAAACTTCTGGTGTTGATGCAGATTGGTGCATTCTTTAGCAGTGCTGCATTCACACAGCTTTAGGGCCAAACTCCAAGGATGTAACTGCTGATGCTGTAAAAAGACACCTATTTTTAGTGTTTAAACGTTACAGAGAAGTCAAAACAGTAGTGCAGCTTATTATCGGAATTGTGGGCAATGAATTTTTTTCTCTCCTTGATGGTGAAAATAAGGAGGAATGAGCTGATTTTTATATTTCAACTGGGACTCTCGAATGTCCACGTGGCTCTACTTAGCTGTTTAATTTGATGGACAGTTCTGTCCTACTCTAGCCACTGGAAGGGAGGAACTATAAGCTCTTTCTGTTTTGTGGAACCCTGTGTGTTCTCAAGTTTCTCTTTAGAAGAGAAGCCATATCAAACAATGCAAAAAGTATAAAAAGTGTAAAGCTGCAGTTTGTACTCTGTTGGGTTTTAGTTGCTTTTTTTGTTATGATCCTCTTACAGGCTCATTGCTCAGTTTTTCTTGGGAGCTTCTGTTTAAGTGAAATACTACAAGTGAGGCTGGTGGTGGTTAGGAAACTCAGTGCTATTTTAAAAGAAAAGAGTGTTTACTCCTGGGTAAAGAAAAGAACAGCAGCCTCTGCTGATGGAGCTGTGGTTTTCAGCCTTTTCTTGCCAGACCTACTGTGTTGGCTCATGTTCAGTTAATATTTGGCTGATCAGCTTTGCAGCTAGCAGGACTAGGAACACTTTTGCTGTAGATTAAATTTGGTGCAGACTTGATTTCTCTTTAAAGCTTTGCATTCCCTGGTACCAAATCCCTTTTCAGGTCTTAAGGTAGAGATTTTTCTCCTCTGTTAGGGAGGGAAATGATCACAGGAGTGCTTCTGATCTGAAAACTCAGTCTGCTCTGGGTTTCTTAGAAGCACGTCTGGATGCTGATGTGATACTGGGTGTGTGACATATTAATGTTCAAACTTGAGATACTTCTGTGTGGGAAAGGACACATAAATAAGGATTTTAAACTGAGAATCTTAGGTGCCATTTTCTGCCCTTATGTAGGCTTTTTGTGTGTTTAGTTAACGTGATCTGTCAGCTCTGCCCACCTTTACCTCTGTGGGTGGATTTCTGCATTTTAAATATCTTCAGTTCAAATAAGAATTGTAGTGACACTTTATAAAAGAACATGAAGTGCAACATGCTGAAGCATAGCTATTGTGTGGGTGAATCAGGAGAGGGCTGGAGTAGCTGCACTGAAAAAGAAAAGGAAGTACAGTCATGATAAAACTGTTTGAAAAGGAAAAAAAAACCCGTAAAACCATACCAACAAACAAGCCAGCAAACCAACAACCATCTGTCTCCAGAGGATAGGAGCACAATAAGTTATAGTTTGTATCTTAAAGCTACTCTGTGTGTGTAGATGTTTCTTGTATGTGTGTGTCCATACACTGTTTGGTATCGTTACTCGGGTAGGGCAGTTTGTATCACAAGCTGATGCAGAGCCCATGTATATGTTTAGGAAACCAGTATTTTAATTGCTGGACAAAACACTGAATTGATTTTCAAGCCTTTATTTTGGTATACCAGTGATAGGGGCTTTGCTTGTGCTCTTGGCCCATCTGTTGGGGACAGACTCCACTGCCACAGGACAAGCGTGCGTGCACTCGCTCATCGGGGCACACTGAGTGCTGCTGACAGCTGTCAGGAAATAAAAAATACCGGATACAGAATAGTTGAGTTTTCACAATGTGTTGGCTGTACAGCACTGCTAGGATAATTCAGTGCTGCTTAATTTTGTGGTGTTGATATATATATATGCAGTAGCTTCAGAAAAAGAACGAGAAACCATTTACTTCAAGCAGTTTGCCTTTAGCTTCCACAACTGTGTAGCGTTAACTTCCTCAGAGAAGATGTTGTCTTTGGTCTTAATGCTTTTGCATATTAAAAAAAAATAATTGAAAGCTAAATGCTTTCTTTAAAATGAAAATCATAATTGTTGTGCTTAGAATTGGTCTGTCTCCTGGTTCTGAGTCAGAGCGTTTGAAAAAACAAGTGAATGTATTTACTTTAGCCCCAGTAAAATTCTGGTTTTGGCAGAATGTTCCATTTTTATTGTGTGGTACACGAGCACAGATTTGATTTAACAGTTCAAGGTATTTCTTAATAACATAATCATAAGAAAAGTAAGCTATTTTATGTTGGTACTTGAGTGTGTCTCTTTTTCAAGGACATTGTTCAATGTTAATTAGAGCTGGTATTACAACTCACCTTTGGGAGTTCAGAGAAAGAAAAAAAGGCAATGAGTGAAAGCACTGTTAACTATCTCTGAATAGTCATCTTATTTCATAAACACTCTTAATTCTTTAAAGTGCATTTTGATGCTCTTGTGTAGGCTTTTTTATTTGTTTGATTTAAAGCTGCTTTAGTTAAGGTATTCCCCTAAGGCAAGGGGAAGAAAGAAGGTCCCAGAGTATGGATTTCTACACTTCATCTGCTGCCCTTCGCTGAAGGAGGGCATCTCATAAAAGCAAGGGGGTTTTTTCTTCTTATCAACCAGTTATTGTGTGTAACATCATCTCTTCCTTACTACTGTCAGCTGTGCTGTGCTTCATAAATTGCTGAGACTGCTGTTAGAGGATTGGCTTGGAACAGAAAGACGAAGTGGGGCTCTCTCCTGCCTGGGAACACTCTGGTAGAAGTGACTGGAGGGTAGGGTTCGTGCTCTTGCCTTGCATCTGATTAGATAGTTTCACTCTTACTGCTCTGTCCTTTCTAATCCTCTTTTATTTGGCATTTATATACTAAGCTCTTGCTCATACTTGAGGAAATATCTGACATAGGTAACATTCTTTGTGTTTTGTTTTGTGTTTTCTGCTTTGTTGTGCTCTGAATACTGGTAAAAACAAAATATTTAGAGTACCTGCTACTGGTACCATCTAATCCAGTAGTATGTTAACTCTGGTTCTGATCTTAGTGTTTCTTTCATTTACTATCATTGCTACTTACAATCACCTTTACTGCTTGTAAAGGAAATCGTTTGAACTTGTCCCCTGCCCCACCCTTTCTTTTCCCCTTCCTCCTGACTGAAGCAGGTTCAGGGAACCTGGAACTGTGCTCTTTAGGGGCTGTTTTTTAGCTCTTAATGCAGGGCCAGTCGGGCCAGAAGTCTGCACTGGTTTCGTTTTAACTGTGCTTCGGAACTGGGGACAGCTGGTGGAACAGGACATGGCTTTCTTTTTTTATTCTTAACACTTTGGTTCTCGAGGTGTCTCAGTACTTGTAATTGGGGCAGACTGTGCTTGTAGTAGTATGGTTTTCTGACAAACAGTCCTTTTGGGTCTGAGTAAAGTTTAGTGCAGAAGCAAACCTTTATTATTTGTGAAGAGCCATGAGCGTTGCTCTTACCCTTTTCTAAAACAGTGATTCCAGGAAAAAAAGGGTAAAATTCTCACTCTTGCAGTAAAACTGATCTTTAGAGTTGATACTAAAAGCTTTTCCAGTGTCATTTAAGCAGTCATAAATTCACAAAGCTTTTCCAGTGTCATTTAAGCAGTCATAAATTCACAATCTTCTATTTTTCATTATCTAGACTAAATAGCATTTATTACAGGCTGTAGATACTACCTGTTGAAAGATGCAACTCATTTGTCAGTGTGTTATTGCCTGAGAATTTACAAGGGCATAAATTTTGTACTTATACGGGAGTGATGGATTTTCCAAAATCCAGTAGGCTTTTGTCGTTTGTCTTCAATAAGCTTGGAAAAGGTGATCAGTTCTTCAACAGCTCTGGGGCCCCCAACATAAGGACATGGAGCTGTGGAAGCAAGTCCTGAGGGGACTCCCAAAACTGATCACAGGGCTGGAGCACCTCTCCTGTGAAGATGGGCTGAGAGAGTTGGGCTTGTTCAGCCTGGAGAAGAGAAGGCTCTGGGGAGACCTAATTGCAGCCTTCTAGTACCTTTCCTACAGGAAAGCTGTAGAGGGACTGTTTATAAGGGCATGGATTGACAGGACAAGGGGTAATGGCCTGAAGCTGAAGGAGAGATTTCAATCAGAGGTTAGGATGAAATTTTTCCCTGTGAGGGTGGTGAGGCCCTGGCACAAGTTTTGCAGAGAAGCTGTGGCTGCCCCCTTCCTGGCAGTGTTCAAGGCCAGGATGGATGGGGCTTTGGGCAACTTGGGCTAGTGGAGGGTGTCCCTGCCCATGGCAGGGGGTTGGAACTAGATGAGCTTTCAGGTCCTTTCCTACCCAAACCCAGGTTGATTTAGATGATGTCTGCCCATCCTTTCATCGTCCCTGTCCGCCCCCTTCCATTTTGTAGGCTAATTATGAAAAGAAGAGCTTTTGGGGAAGTTTGTTGCTGACACAGCAGGCATGTACTCAGCCCAGAAACAGCGATTAGTTCCTCCTTTGCTGTAGCACCTGCTCCAAATAGTTGGCTCTGTGTACCTTGCAAAACGGAGCTGATAAAATCTTTAAATAGAAATAGTGTGGTCATGGTTTTTAAATATGCTGCATTTTTGGTATAATAGCTAGAGAGACTTCAAAGAAATTATTTAGGAAAATATTTCTAAAAACTACAGCCCTAGAATTGTGCAATGCTTCATGTGGCTTGAACCTTTTACAGTTGGCTTGTATAAATTAGTTTATCTAAACCTGAGTTTATAGAAAACCACAGTAGTCATTGAGACTGAAAGAGTGTATCAGGGCCTTCAGCCTATCCAGAACAGAAGGGGTGGAAACGTGGTGCCTGTGTGTCTCCTAACAGGGGACAGTTCTCTCAGCTTATCACAATTGTAAGAAAATGACATTAGAAATGGATGTGTCTCACTGCTCAGCTTCTGACTCACTGGAGGGAGAGTAATGCATAATCTAATGTATGAAATATATATAACCAAGCTATTTAAAGGATATCAATATAAATATATAAACACAATATTAAATAACATGACATCTCTAACTTTGTTTTTGAATCTGGTAGAATATGTAATTGAAAGTTGTTCTGACAGAAACAACCATACCAGCAGCTCTGGGGTGTTACTTCATTACCTTTGGCTGAGGTGCTCTAATCCCAACTGCATAATTGTTCTGTTCACGAAAGTGTGTGAGGTAGGTGATTTGAAAAGGTCCTTCCATTTCAGTGTGGTGAAATGAACTGTAGTATTACGCTGCATCAACAGAAAAGTAATTTGAAGCTTGAATTTACTTGTTGTAAGCTAGCAGCGTTGCTTCCCTGCGTACTGGTTGGGCTGTGCTAAACAGATGTGGGAAATAGGTCCAGACTTCAAACCAGCAACTTGAGAGGTTACGCTGATTTTAACTGGGGAACTTATCCCTGTGAGTTGGTACAATGGAAGAAATAAAGCAAGAACCATTTCTTCTGCTGGTAGTCTAGTCTATTACAATAGAATAAAAGCTTTATTTTATCTGAAGTGTTAGAGAGGCTGAAGAGAACAAACCCAGATCCTAACTTTATACTGAACTTGCTCTTTGGAAAAATGTTCTGTTGTCTTTCAAGGTAGTTGCTCTTTCTGCTTTCTCCCCTATGTGAGCGTTATTGGTTTGTTAGGGTTTTTTAATACAGTGATTTCAAGTAATTTTTTGCACTCTTTCTCTTCTTCGTGAGTGTTAAAGCCTTTCATTTACCTCTGTAATCCTTCGATGAAGTTGCCTGGCTGCGAAAAGCACCAGATTTTGCTTCGAACAAGAAAAAAGTGTGTAGTTTTCTTGTCTGTGTCACTGCAGCAAATGAGCCAAAGAATTGTGGCCAGTGTCAGTGCTGTATGCTATCTTGCTGTCTAGGATTCTCCATTAAAGATTTTCTTTTGGGTTGTTGGCTTTCTAAAAGGGGAGACCTAAGGATGTGACTCAACCTTGCAGAAGGAAGGAAACATGAAATGAAGCCTGTTGTTTGTTCTGAACCTACAGCAGACCATTGCAGAAGGCTCAGTATTGTCACTAAGTAAATGTAGAACTGCTGTCCTGTATGTGGAAAATAGGGGAAGTGTAGTTATACGTGAGTGCTCTTGGCTTTATGAAAAAGACATTGTGGTTAATGACATCTTGCATGTAAGTAAAACAAAAGCAACCTATCCCCTAATTTAAATAATTACAGTCCAAAGGAGTGTGAAGCCCTGTTCTTCCCTTCCCCCTTTGCATAGCATTTCTCTCCCACATGCTAAGAATCCTTGTTTGGTACAAGATGAGTTTGAGATGGTGGATTCAGGCTTGCCTACAAACAGGTGTACAAACAAGTGAAGTGTGGACAGGAGGACAATTCTGCTAGTTCTTAGTTTTTGTAGATGCTTGAATCATTTTGTCAATTTTAAGTCTGAATATGATGATTCCTTTCATCTGTTGATCCAGATTGCATTTGTGCTCACTAGAAGTTTAGAAGCTGAAGTGGTGAGCATCAAAATCATATTTCTTGTTTTATGGTAGACATTTTTGTCTAAAAATATTGTGCTGGCTAAGGAAGAGAAGATGCAGCACAGAAACATTTTTGTCCTTCATTCCATGTATAATACAGTTAGTGCTGAATGGGCTTTCTATGTTCATACAATGATATCTTCATAATATTGTAAGGATATTTTTTTCCCCAGGCTGGAGCATGGACAGTGTACTAAAGTATATTTTTATAATAAATCCAAGAACAACAACAAAAATCCAAACACCCCCCAAAACTAACACCCACCCCACAATGCACAATCGGACAACAATACAAACAGTTCTCTTGGCATTCATTGCCACTAAGAAGGGTGGAGATTCCCAGTACTTGGCAGTGGGACCAAAAAACCGTGGTGTGATGGAGATGTGATTGATGACTAGATCCAGGACTTCTGCAATACATGCTTACTGTTGATTGTTGTGCTGCTTGATATATCTGTGGTTTGAATGACATAGTAAATGAAGAAAAGGAGACCTCCAGGAAGAGATGAAAGGAGAACAAGTGTCAGAAGATGGACTTGGTTAAAGGTCCAGCCCTGTTGGCTTGAATGTGGGGTAATGAACTGTTCTGGTGCCACTGTCAGATTTCAGGCAGCCAGAGCGCTAAACATTGACAGGAGATTAAAAAAAAATGAAGAAGCTTCTTAACAGCAGTCTTGCTGTCATAAAGGCTGAAGTGTTAAAAAGTACCAAAGAAAACCCCACCATCCCATCATTGACTTTCTGTGCTCCTTTGCAAAGAAGCACTTAGCACTTGGACAGGCTGTCCAGGGAAGTTGTGGAGTCTCCTTCCCTGGAAACATTCAGAACCCTCCTGGATGCATTACTGTGTGATTTAGTCTAGGTGATGCTGCTGTGGCAGGGGATTGGACTAGATGATCTTTCTAGGTCCCTTCCAACTCCTAATGTTCTGTGATTGAATCTGCCTGGATTCCAGGAAACAGTTGACCTAGTTTTTGATACTCATGCCTGCTTCCTGTAAAATCTGGTCATAGACCAAACTGTTTAAGGTGATTGAAAATCTTGGAATATTAAGATAGGGTACTAACCTGAGTATCTTAGGCCTTGGTTTTTAAGGAAGTTGGCAGGCAATGTGATGAAAGTGTGTGAAATAAATGATGCAGCACAGGCTAACAGGGAATGAGGAACTCTTTTTTTTTTTTCTTTTTTTTTTCTTTTCTTTTCTTCCATGGCCCCTGAGGTTGATGACAAGGCAGTAAGTGGTAATAAAATAAACAAAATCAGGCTTTTGTTTTCCCCTACACCATACCTAATTGGACGGTGACACTTGCTGTCAGCATTGGTGACGGGGCTGAAGATGTGCACAGCTGTCAAATGTGCAGGTGTAACTTCCAGCCCAGACAGTCTCTGCTCTCACTTTGAAGTGGTCCTGAGAATATTTCCCTAAATGCCTGCTGTTGGACTGAGGGAGCATTTGGGTGAATCATTTGGCTCCTTGTCCCTTGCCAAAAACCACCCATCTGGATTCAGTAAACCAGTAGTGGGTGACGGTCTCCAGTCTGTGTCAAGATCCTTTAAGGAGAAGATTGAGGGCTTTTGCTTGTCCTTGGATTTTAGCAAGTATAAAGGCAAAGCAAAAAGGTTTCTGTTACAAAATGTTGGAAAGAGGATGATGAGTTTTGAGTAACACTTGAATTCTTACCTTATGTAAAAGTAGGAACATGTGTACCTGTTTTTGTGTCAGGGCTGAAAATCAGTGTATTTAGTTTGTGGTAGTGCTGGTTGTGATACTGTCTCTTGATCAAGGCTATGAAATGCTGCACCTTGAGATTTGCTTCTGAAGTCCTAAATCAGGATCCAGTGTCCTTCCTGCGGTGGTCTCTGTTATTAAACATGCTGAATGATTATTCATGTATCACTATTCTGTGTGGAAGGTGACTTTGTAAAGCTGCTGATGGTGGTGCCCTTAATAGATCTCCACCCCCCATAGTTTGCATGCTAACTAGCAGATTGATGCAGGTATCTCTTGCTCTGCAAACCCAAATTCGGTGGCTGAGTTAAGCTTCAGTTAGAGACTTTTTTGCTATTGTGTACAGCAAGGGAAACAGGTTAACCTACTGAATGGAGAAGAAGCAAGTTCTCCTTTTGTTTATATGAAGCTACTACTGGTGCTAAAAGGTGTGTGTGTGGGAGGGGTGAGTGTGAAGAGAGAAGGGAAGGAAGTATGCACTTGCTGATTAACAGCTACTGTGGTTGTCAGAGCACTGCTCCTGCCAGGTGAGCTGCTGTGCTGTCAGGACAGGTTGCAAACTGGGCAGGAGACTCAGGGGGTGAAATAGATGTCCCCATGTATCAGAAACAATGTGGCCAGCAGGACCAGGGAGGTGATTGTCCCCTTGTATTTGGCATTGGTGAGGCCATGGCTTGAGTGCTGTGTTCAGTTTTAGACCCTTCACTACAAGAAGAACATTGAGATGCTGTATTGTATCCAGTGAGGAGCAATAAAGCTGGTGAAGGGTCTAGATCACAAGTGTTATGAGGAGCAGCTGGGGGAACTGGGGTTGTTTAGGCTGGAGAGAAGGAGGCTGAGGGGAGACCTCTCAAAAGTGGCTCTCTTAGCTTCCCGAGAGGAGGTTGTAGCAAGCTGGGTGTTGGTCTCTTCTCCCAGAACTCTGAAACTGTTGGTACCAGTAAGGCTTGGTGGAATAAGTCCTAGGGCCAGAGTACTGGGATGGAGGGCTACAGGTTATTCAGGAGGGATAGGCAGGGCAGGCAAGGTGGAGGTGTCACACTGTATGTCTTGAGAGACTGTAACGTCTCAGTGTCTGAATGGAGATCAGTGAGTGCCGACCCTCAGAGGTCTGTATCAGGACCAGTACTGTTTATTATATTCAGTGACTGTACTCTGCACCCTTATCAGATTTGGAGGTGACACCAACCTGAGTGGGTACACTTGATACACCTGAGGGATGGAATGTCATTCAGAGGGACCTGGACAAGCTTTAGTACTGGGCCCATATGAACCTCCTGAGGTTCAACAAGACCAAGTGCAGGGTCCTGCACGTGAGTCAGGGCAATCCCTGGTATCAGTACAGTCTGGGAGGAGGTGAAGAGATTGGGAGCAACCCTGAGAAGGACTTGGAGATGTTAGTTGATACCTACTTGGAGTATGGTGTCCAGCTCAGGGGCCCCTAGTATAAAAAAGATACTGAGCTGTTGAAACAAAGTCCAGAGGAGGCCATGAAGATGGTCAGACAGCTGGATCATCTCTTCTATGAAGACAGGCTGAGAGAGTTGGGCTTGGTAAGCCTGGAGAAGAGAAGGCTCTTCAATAAGGAGACCTTATTGTAGCCTTTCAATACTGAAAGAGGGCTTCTAAGAAAGACAGGGATTGACTTTTTAGAAGGGCCTGTAGTGATAGGACAAGGGGTAGTGGGCTTATACTAAAATGGTGTAGCTTCAAGCTAGGTATAAAGATGATGGGTTTTCACTCTGAGGGTGGTGAGGCACTGGGACACGTTGAGCAGAGAGCTGTTAGATGTTCTGTCCCTGGAAACAGTCATGGCCAGGTTGGATGGGGCTTTGGGCAAGCAGGTCTAGTGGAGGGTGTCCCAGCCGATGGCAGCGGGGTTGGGACTAGATGACCTTTAAGGTCTCTTCCAATCCAAACCATTCTGTGATTCTCAGCAATAAGTGATGTGTTGGGAAGAGCTGTTTTCAGATGCTTTTCTGACCCTGTGATTTGCATTGATTTTGCATTATACATTCCTGGTCTTAATTGCATGACTTTTGTTCTCTTAAGGATGAAGAGTTTATCAGAGTCAGAATGATAACTCATGACAGGTCAATTTTTGGACTTGTATTTTAATCACTTGTACAGCTTTTGGTGTCCTTCAGCGTCAGTAAAGGAGCAGCTTCACAACCACATAGTTCAAACTGCAAAGTTGAAATAAATCTAACTTTTTTCTAGCAAAATCTACTAACAGTCCTAATCTGAGGGTCATCACAAGGCTGTCAATAACATGCTGTCTTAAAGCTCCAAAGTTTTGCTGACTTAGATTTAAGACATGAGCCCTGCCAAGAAGTTAAATCTGAACCTGAAAGGATGTTCTGTTTGTTTCAAACTAATACCACCGTCCTGATCTTTTCAGAAATCTGTTCCAAATGTGACTTGTCTCTGCATGGTGGCCATTGTTTAAGACCTTGTTTTGCTAACCTGTTGTCTCAAAGTAAGCTTCAGATAAGCACTAGCCTCCCCAGATGGTTCTGGAAAGCTCTTTTGTTTAAAGATAATTGGGAGCCTTATCTTTGTAGTGGCTTCATATTCATAAAGAACCCAAACCAAACGCTAATATCATAGTATAAAACTGAAAGAAATTGTTTATGTAACTGAAACAGTAATTTGGCAAAGGAAGTGCTTGTTAATGACTTTCTTACAACTAAAAAGGATTTGGGTTGCGGCAGCTCTTTGTGTGTGTGTGTGTAAAGATGAGCTGGAAATGATGCCGTTCCAACTGTACGGTGAAGCGTTGTGCTGGCTGCTGTTAAAATAACTGGCGTAGGGCTATAAGTGGTGTCTGGGGAAATGCAAAAAGTTTTATGTATTCCAGCAAATTCTTATTGCTGTTACCTCTGTTACACTGACAATGTCTCTTAAATCTCTGTATTCCTTAAGCGCTATTTGATTAGATGCAACTTTAGATGGCTACATCTAAAACAATCTCATGAGAGTGAATGGTATTTTTTTTCTTCCCATTACATAGCTGTAAGCTATGTAAAGTAGAAGTGCTAAGCTTAGCTGTATGAAAAGGTGGAAGGTTAAAACAACAACAGCAAGCCAACCCAAAACTCAGCTGCTAATAAATTCTCTGATACGTTAACGTAGATGATAATACGGTCGTGTTTCATAAACTTAAAATTCTTGGTGGTAGAATGGAGCTTTATTGAGAACTTCTGGTTGATTAACAGTCTCCGTGCTGTTGCAGTCATAGAATTGCTTCACTGGACTGCCATGATGTCCCAAATATGATGGAGAGCGGTTTAGTTGCTTCATCCACCAGTTACCCTCAGACTCATCTTGTTGGGTCTCATGGGCTTGTGTACATTGAACATCCTGAGATGTTCTCAAACCTGAGCTTCTCCTACAGTGGGAGGGGTTCTTCATTCTCCCAGTTCCTTCCTTTGCCTTTTGTGTCCTGGGCAGTGTGACTAGAGTCCTTGCTGAGGAAGGCTGAAGCAAGAAAGTTCAGTGAGTACCTCAGCTGTCTCCATATCCTGGGTAACCAGGTCTCCTGTTTCATTCCAAAAGGGGCCCACATTTTCCTTCATTGTCCTTTTATCACTGACATACTTAGAGGAACTTTTCTTCTTGTCCAGTCTTTAAAGAGGAAGGAAAAGGGGAGAGAAATCCTGGTTTATTCTTGGGTGGAATTGTATTGAAGTAAACATGCAGAGTAGAACTGCAACCTGTTAGAGTACATAACAGCGATGTTTTGGCTGACTGTCACGCGTTTCCAGTTGAGAGCTTTGTGTTCTTGGGATTGGAGTTACTCTGAAGCGTGGTTATCTGTGAAAATGTTAAAGCCTTTGCAATAAAAGAAGGCTGATGAGAGTCACAGTTTTTATTCTAACAGTGAACGATAATGGTTGGGATTGTTTTTAATGGAGGGAAGCTGTAGGTGTATACAGATACTAACTCCTGCAAGTGTGCCTGACAGTTAGAACTCCCCTGTTGTACCACAGGAGTTGATGAAAGTTTGACTCCAGTAAAAAGACAGGGTGCTACCAAACCACAACTTAACAGCTGCTTTATTGGAACCAGTTATAATTCTCATTTATAGCGTCGCTCTTCCTGGCAGGACACCACTTCCCCTCCTCCCAGTTAACTTTTTTTTTTAAATTTCCTGCTCTTTCTCACAGCTAACCTGTGTTCTGCAGCAAGAAAAGAGCTGTCTTCCTGTCTGCCCTGGGAGATAATGGGGACAGGTGATAAAGTAGTTATCAGCACCTCCTACCGCTACCTCTGTCTAGTAGCTTCTAAGCTTAAATAAACTTGTAGCGAATCTTGTCGACATTTATAGGTCATTATGTTAATTTTCAGTTTGAGGTTAAGTCTGTGTGTCTCACGGCTTTTCTTCTGATGGTATCAGGCTTGAAAAGAAGCAGCGTTAATTCTTACCAATCCAACTTTGATAAACTGGTGTTGCTGACAAGATACTATGGGGCCTGAAAGGGTCATGTCTCTAACTGTTTTACAAAATTCCAGCCTTGTTCCTGCTTTTAGATGGCTCCTACAGGAAAAAGGTTGTTAATTCAGACCAACTGATATTCTGTGGGGAGGGAAAATAGCCATTTTCAGGTCTGATAACAGAACAGGTCTTTAAGCTAGGAACCACTTACTGTCTTTTGAATCCCTTTGAAGGATGTCCTCCTATCAAAGTTGTGAAGGTAAATGCTTTAAATAAAAGTTTGGAGATAACCTTAATCCTGTAATCTTTGTCACAAGCAATCTCTACTGTCTGTGAATTCAGAAGTAATGTAGGATTCATTGCCTCCATGACTACCTTCGAATTCTGAGCATTTGGGCCAGTTTAAGTTTGTGGATGTATTAGGATATAATGGGAACTCCTCTTACCTATGAGGAGATACTTAACACTCTGTTTTCCTTTGCAGATGCTTGTTCGTATATGTACAAGATTGCTTTTACAGTTTGGATGCTATCTTAACATTGAAATCTACCAGGAATAATGTTCCTTGATTTTTATCTCCTTTCTGCCACAGAAAGGAGCTAGCTGCCAAGACCTTTCTGCCAGTAAAGAATGCTTTTCTGCATTTCTTTGAGTGTAGCTGTATAGGGACAGTGTAAATTAAAGTACATTAAAATCAGAAGTGTATTGTTCTAGGGTGATGGAGCAGATATTGGGTCTTGCTTAACCTCCCCATTTTGTCAAGTAGCAGTGGTAAGCTGAAAGCCTGCCTGCACTTAACCTTAATACAATACAGCTGTATAAATTAAAGTTTTTAATAGTTCTGAGTTGAGATCTGTAAGAACAAGGCCAGTAGCTGCAGATTCTTCATTCTCTCTAGCACCTCAGGTCAGTTCAAAGTTGACCTCATATTTGAATAATTTTCCTGTGGAACTTTGGACAAGGATTTGTTTCCATGCACAGCGGTTTCTCCCAGAATTGTAGTTTTCTGGCCTGGTCTCTTTTCCTCAAATAATTGTAGGACGTGTCCTTTTCTGTCTCTCCGAACTAAGCTGAGCATCTGGAACTGCTTGCTCTCTGCCTTCAAAAATGGGAAAAAAAAAAAAGCTATGCATGTGGACAGGCTTTGGTTTCTCTAAGTTAGAGCAGTATCCCTTTTAGCCTCTGAGTATCCATTTTGCAATTAGAGGAAAGTTTGACTTGGTTAGAATTTTTGAAGTCAGAAACAAAGTCTTGAAGGTCAGTCACCTCAGAATTGCTCATTTTTTCCTTAAAATACCCAGTGAGTCACTTTTAAAGTGTAAACAGGCCAGAAATGAGATTTTATTCTTCAGCACAGGACTACAGGTTAGGGAGAAAGCTGAAAGCTACAAATTTGCATGGTGGGATTGGTGTTTGTAGTAGTGACTTTGAACTGTGTCGCAACACTTTCCTGATTTGAATCTGATAACAATGCTTGCACATCAGAGAAGCCTGTTGAGGGTGAGTGGTCATGCAGCTGAATGACAGATGAAATTCGCTGTTGGCATTAAAAATCATGATCAGCAACACAATATAACTTACTAAAACCAGGTACTTCTTAAGGTTTTTAAACATTTTATTATTAAAATCTTGGGGGACCTCAGATTTCTGATAAAATGTATTGATAAGTTCTTGTTAAAATGCTGAACTATTATGTTGTTCTCTTGTAGAACATGTTTCTGACTCAGCTTGTGAAGGGTATTGATGTGACTGAGTGAAATTTAGAGTAATTTCTGTGTAAAGAGGAAGTGAATTTTTCAGGGTTCTTTGCTTCACCTTTTTTTATTTCCCCATTGGAAATAAATGGTGTAAGATGTGAAATGCATGTCACATACATGAAAATTTTATTTGCTTGCTAGGCCACAAACTGAACTTTGATGCAGATAAAATGTGTAGCATGAAGTATTAATTCAATTTAACCAATTTAGAGCTCATCTTGTGTGTGTGAGACAGCAGTGTTGTGGGAGTTCAGGGGGCTCTAGAGTGCACTGACTGGAGATTGAAAAACCTCTTCATTGACAGAAGTCAGTTGCGTAGAATAGAACAGGTATGTCCATCAAAGACTCATGGTTTGGGGTTTTGGTCTCTTTGGTGGGTTTTTTGTTCTGCTCTGGATTTAGGTACAGTTCTCCTTTTCACCTTCTCGGTTTTTTTGATTTTCCATGTCATTTTTCATAAACATGCCTTAGATCTGCTTAATTTTGGGTGTTGGGGGCTGATCTCTTCTGCTGTTTGCCTTTCTCAGTGGTGAAATAAATATTCTGCCTTTGGCCTTACGGAGCTTATGACAGAAAGTAGAAAGAGCTGCAGTTGGGAGGAAGTTGAGTCACTACCTTTAGGTAGTAGCTTCTATTGATTAGTAGAAAGGCTATAACTGTGTTTTCTGAAATTAACATGCCTGTCCTGACACCACTCCAATGTACCTTTTTGGAACAGTGATCCTTGAGGTAAGGGAGTGCTGAAGCAGCTCTTTCCTATTATAGAGTGCTCATGGCAGAAGCTAAATATCTGTAAAATAGTTTGATAATTCCTTATGATAATCAGAACTTTGATAGCCTGTGTATACAGGGGCTTATGGTAGTGAAAAGTTGTTTCCTCATAGTTTACTTTCCCACTGTGCCTTGCTTTTGTAGTGCTGTGTATGTGTGCGAAGGCAGTCAGTGAGGTTTGAGAAACTGCCTTGCAAGTGTGGGGTTTCTCCCAACTAGTGTGTTATTTTTTGTAAATGTCCTTCATGTTTGCTGTTTTCCAGTATTGGTAGGATGTGATAACATCTATGGAAAGTTCTGCATGCCTGAACTTCCTGCTTTTGAAGCCACGTTTTGTCAGGGTGTCAGAGTTTCATTTTCAGGTTGGCAGAGAAAGTGCAGCTGCTAACGGTCTCTGCTGTCTGTTGGGAGTGACGTGGAACCCAGAGTTGGATACCACCATTCTCAATGAGCCTTGTTTCCCTACCTGGATTCTTGAAAAAATAATTTTTTCCATGTACTGCTCAGTAACATCTGTTATTGTATGTGTTCTCTGTTGTAAGTGTGGTGTTTGTGATCTTGGAGCGTACTCTGACCGACAGATCAAGAAAGTGGTTGTACTTTTCCGGGCTGGTTTATTCTTCAGACTCTTGGTATATGAGATAGGATAAAATTTGTGGATCCAGCTTGTGGTTTGACTGTAGATCTGCATTGTCATCAAGACCACAAATTTATCTTTGAAATCTCAGGCTTCCCCATGGGAGCAGTTTTTTCTATGAATTGTATTTAAGTACATCTAGTAGAAATAAATGTGTCCTCTTACACTCATTTTTCATCTTAGAAAGTTGTCCTAAGTTCAATCTTACTTCATAACAACTACATTCTAAGTACATTGCATCCTATGGCACTCCTCTGTAATAATCCAGTAATAACCAGTATTGCAATTGGCTGGATGAAACTTCTTTCCTCAAGCATATTGTGTTTATGCATATTTATGCAAAATTTATTATGTTTACTTGTAGTTGCTGTGAAAGGATAGCTTGATCAGCACTTCGAGACACCTGCATGATGGTTTTTTTGCCTAGACATGTTCTTGTGTGACCTAATATAGGCGATCCTGCTCTGGAGGGGAGGGGTGGACTTAGATAATCTTTTAAGGTCCCTTTCAACCCCTAACATTCTGTGATTCTGTGATTTTTTTATGGATGTATAACACTGAAGTTACTGTTTGTAATGTCCAGGATTATGCTGGATTGTCTCAAATAATTAGTTAGCCCGTACAGATAGCAAGAAGTTAAGAAGCTTAACTCTTCAGTGATTAAACCAGTAACTTCCTTTATTTTTCAGGATGATGCGTGAGAGTTTGAGATGAATGTATTTGCTAGATAGGAGTATTGTATCTGATTTTTGGAGTCTGCAGTGCTTCAGCAATTTCTGTTTGCAATGTGAAGTAGAGCAGAGGTTTCAGAGGTATTCTGCCTTGTGTGCTTTAGCCATTGTATCCTCACTGACTGCCTTAAGGCTCACTAAACAGCCTCTTCTGTGCCTGTCCCCTTCAAGATTCATCCAGTGCTGCCCTTATCAACTCTTGCTGTGGCAGAATTCAAAGACTAAACACCTGGTTAAAGTCCTGCTATGCTTAGTATTGTGTGTTTCACCTCTTAACAGATAACGGACTGAGGTACAGCAGTGTTAATTACCTGAAAGCAAATAGGAAGTCTGTGCTTAACTCCTGGGATCACGTGCATGTTTCTGTACTTACAATATGAGACTGAGTCTCTGTAGCTGAGTATCTTCTAATAAAACATGTTTATAAGGTAGGAGCAAGGTTAGTAATGCCCTCTGAAACTCCCTGAGTTTCTTTGCATACAGAGACTGAAAGTATATCCGAGTGAAACCCTTTCATCCTTTCAGATCCGGTAGATCTCAGTCACAGGTGTTTTTCTACTATTTTTGTTGATATTTGTATTTCTAGGCAAATAATTGAATTTCAGAAAAAAATGTGGGAGGCGGAGGCCTAGAAGTTCACCAACCATTTCTAAATTTGGATAAGACATTCAATAAGTTAATATTATTTTGTTATTAAACCTTTGAAAAACAGATTAACTTTTATTTAAAGGGTAAAAAAAAAAAAGCTACTGAGAGGTGCTTGATAGCCAAAGGGGTTTTGCATTGTTCTTCATAAAGTTGGCTTTCTCTTTTAGTGTGCTTTCTGTGACAGTACTGTAAGGCAATTTTGTAGTTTAACTACAGTGGCCAGAGTATCTTTATTAATGAGACTTATGGTCATGTAAATCTTCTCACTTCCTCTGTCTTGTTTTTGTCATATTCCAATATTCAGAGATTGCTGGCAAACATCTGCTTTGTTGGAAAGTTCATGCTATAGGAAGGGCTGGTACAAGAATACCCATAAATCATCCATTTCTTTGGCAGTGTCTTTTCCAGATGAGATGGCCCTGATAAATTGTGTAACTTCATGAATGGCAATGCAAATATTTCCATAGTAGGTAATGTTTGTTCTAGCCCATGCCTGGCATGACGAACCTCAAACTAAACCCTGTCTATCGTGAAAGTTAACTAGCTTCACTTACTCTGAGAGTACTTACAACAGAAGATTGCTGTAGTTACACTGAGTGAAGGCCAAGAAGGTTTTAATCAGTCCTGTCACAGCAGGTGATTTGACTTCTTCAAGTGCATTTAATTGTGTGTGCATAGCCTTTCCCTGTCGACATCCAGACATGTATGTGGTGTACAGCTCATCTGTGCATCTGTATTGCATCCAATGCGCCCTGTAGGCACTGAATCATCGTCCCTGTACAGCTCTGTAGGCGCTGAATCATAAGTCCTTGAACAGATGAGTACTACGGCACCACGTGATAGATCCAGCTTCTTCCTTGAAGGCACGCATCTACAGGGGGTGTGTGTGTGTGTGCACTTTCATTTATACCTCTTGCCAAGCTGGAGCTTGCTTCCAGGCTCCTATTACAGGAGTCATGTAACTTTTTCTGGATGCTGTGTTTCTGGAGAGCTCAGGAGTCACGGCTTTTTGCTTTGTTGAACAGAAACCTCCTATGTGGCGGTGCCTGTGCTCAGGTTGCACCGTGTGGTAAGTAATGGCCCTGTGGGTTTCTCATGAAGGAGCAGCCTAAAGCACGCTCCACCTGTAGAGCAGCTCTCTCTCCTCACGTGGTTTGAAAGCACTTTGCAGGTGGAGTCGCTGATCTAAATTTAGAGATCGTAGCAGCCAGGCATCTTAATTTCATGTGTAGTTACACTTATTAGCACCACTTATCTGTTATTCTGTTACTCTTGAAATGTGTGGTCCCAGGACTTTGTCTCAAAGCCTGCAGCTGTGTGCGGTGCTTGTACTGGTGATACCGTCTTATGTGCTTGCATTCGCTTGCAAACTTCATGGTAAGTGGCTGAGGGGAAACTGCTATGTATGCGTCTTTCTTGTTGGAGTTTTACTTAAGTGCAGCAACTTTGCCTCTACTGGAATTCTGCTGGACATGACTCTACAACGTGTATTTTATGTTACGGGAACTTTATATAATACAGTGCCTTTGTTTCACCTCATTTCTCTGGCTGCTTTTCTTCATTTCAGGTAGATTTTACATCAGAATGTGTTTATCTTCAAGTAAGTCTTTATGGCTTTATAGTAGCAAAATATCTGTACAGTGTGACCAGTCTCTAAATAAAAGTAGGCTTGGGTTTTGGGGAAGGTTTTGTTTTGTTGCGGGGGGTTTTTTTTTGTTTGGATGGGGTTTTTTTTGAGGAGGTGGTGGTGGTATTTGGGTGTGTTTTTTTTTCCTTACTTCTGTTCCAGGGTAAAGTTTGATTTGAAAAGGATGAACTGGCTCTTGTTGCAGTCTTTAGAACATGTATGTGACTCGTTGAATGTTTGCGTTTGTTATTTCAGTTCAGCTGAAAAATAGACGACTTGTTCTTAAATGCTTCCTTTGTTACTCCAAACACAGGGTAATCTAGAAAAATTGTTGTGCTCCTGTTTTGATTGAGTTTTTAACACGCACATTAACTGTAGGAAAAATGCCTCTGGAGATGATGGCATCTGCAAGGACGCTTTGAACAAAGATCTTGTGCTGTCTCAGTGCAGACCTAAATGGGAGGATGTGGGAGTGTAAGAACAGCTTAAAGTTCGTCAGATTTCCTGTTCAGAAATAGGAGTCCAGTTGCCTTTAATGTCACTATGAGAAGCGGATGTAGAAGCTGTGGTAGTCTGCAGACAACCTTTTGAGGGTGAGACTTCCTACTTAGGTCTCAGACATAAGCTCTTTAGTAATTTTTTTTTTAAAGGTAAATATCTGATCCTAAAAAGATCATTCCGAGTGTTTAAGCTCAGAGCTTATACTATTTACACATCAGTAGAGAAAGTTAGGTATTGTAAACATGGCTCAGAGCTGGAAGGAATACCTGCCTCTATCTAGACTAGATAACAAGCTTGCCTAAATCCAGCTGATCAGGAAACAGGAAGAAAAGGTTATATAGGCCAACCATCTTGATCCAGGGCTTCATAGCATCTCTCCTCCCACCCCCCCCTTCAGAGCTTTTAAATGGCAGACTTTTTTGCATAATAACCTACTGATTGTAGCACAAGGGAAACCTAACTAAACCTCTATTTGAGGAGTCTTGATTTCAGCATCTGCTCATGAGCCAGCCTCACTCATCTGAAGCTGGGACACTGTGAATAGGGATTTAAAGGGTGGATCCAGGAATGACTAAGCACAGCAGAACCTGGTGAGAAGAAATTTTTTGATGGGATGAGAAAGTCCTTGATTGCAGTCTTTGCTTACAGTAGGTCTTAGTTCAGTGGAAGCCTGTTCTTGGAGCTGGGAGATATGCAGCTTCTGTCCTTGATACAGGCCTTAACATTTTGAAGAGTTTATGTAGATTGCTTTTACCTTTAACCATTAAAGTAGACTCTTTGAAAGCAGTCGTACTGGTCTGCTCATTCTGGTCACACCTTGTCATTCTTCTGTAGTGTGCTTCTTTAGAGAGTAGCAACGTAAGAGCTGCAGCGGTGTCCGTGGTTTCTACAATGTAATGCAACCCCTTGGTCAGGTGTGGTGTATCCAAGGAGCAAGCATATGTTAACTGAGGTCTAGGGTCAAAAGATGCATGGCATTTACACTTCAGAAGGAAGAAATTTGTTTTGTCTTTTTCTCTATGTGTCTAAAAGGTTACCAGTCAAAGCTTACCTAGCAGTAACTTGCTCCTGATTGGCAGAACTACCCGAGCTTTTGCACGGATGGTGCATTTCTGTCCAACTTTTTCTGTAACACAGTCTAAACTCAATTGTCTTCCTCCTTTGTGTTTTATTAAGAACATCCCCACACCAGTTGTAGGAAAAATTACTCCTATGTCAGTCTGTGTGTGACTGCCCTTGTCACCCTGCTCTGGAAACCTGTTCCATACTATTCTGGAGGACATAATCTGTGTACTGCGTCTTCATCTCTGAGTTGAGTCACTCTGAGACTGGAGTTGCTGTTTAAGGAGTAGCTCTATTTTGAAGGGGAAATGAAGAAAATACTGGTTACGTTTGTTTTTAAAGTCCTGCCTCATATATTCTTGGCTGCCCTTAGTCTGTCTTACATTAGAGTATTGAAATGATAACGATCAGTACAGTTGCACTTGCATTTCCACATTGGTCTTTGAACAGAGGAATATGGTCATCGTATGGTTTAACGGAATAGGTATCTAGCAGATTGGGTTTTCTATTTCATGTGAGAGACATTCTTCCTACTGCCGCATTTACTGTAAATATAGGCACAGGTTCCTGAGCTCTGAGAGGCTGAGTGAATGAGGGCTTGAAGGTAAGACATAGTCTGATAGTAGACAGAACTTCTAAAGCATGAGCAAACTCTCCTGGATCTGGAGCATACACTATTCCCAATCAATAAATAACTTGTAAAAGCTTATAAGGATAGTCATTGTTGTAAGATTGATTCCCACTGTAATACTTAAGATTGTTCTGAAAACCTGTATTTTGCAATCCCTGAATTAAGTGGACAGTCTTCATTTATGCAGAAAATTAACTTATAATGTGTGAATGTTTTGATGCTTTCCAGCTCAAACCTGCAAGGAAAGTAATTTGAAAATGCTGTGCCTGATGTTATTCTGTTAAATGAAGGCAGGCAGTAACTTGGTGTTGAAAATGGTCAGGGTGTCTCTTGAGTACTATGGTATTACACAGAAGCAGAGCTGGACAAGCATCTGGAAGCAAATAGTGTTAAGTTTATAATGTGTTGTGGCATTATTGTTATTACTTTTATGATTTACAGTTGAAGCTCAAGCTATTGAGCTTTAGTATCACTATTTTGATCTTAAACACATTATTTCATTGCTGTCCTGAAAATAAAGGCATGAAAACTTTCAGCTGTCTTAGAAGCAAACTACTGGGATTTTTTTAATAGTTCTTTAACCACTGAATCACAGGAGAATTACCTCTTTCAACTGAAAATTAAAGTTTTGGCAACAGATCTTGGTGAGGATCAAAAAAAGTAGTCTGTATTGTTCTAGTGAGGGATAAAATTCCCAACAATTTTGTGAATACTAGTTCTATAATGATACTAATTTTGTGAATACTAATTCTAATACTATTTCTGTAGGACACTGTGCTTTGCTTTCTGCCTCTCTTTTCTCATAGCTGTCTTACTATGAGGAATAATCTGTCAAAAGCTCTGCAGGGATTATTTTGACTGCTCAATTTGCATGCTGTTTTATGTCTGGCAACAGAATTCTTTATAAGGAGCCATCAGCCTTCCGACACTTAGCTATCTTTATGGATCTTTCTCATTTTTTTAAAATTCATTTTGTATACTCTGCTCTTCAGATATGTCTTAATCTGTTGATGAGCTGTTGTCACTAGCAGTCTGAGATCTGTGCTGGTGAGGATGCATCATCTCAAACCCCAGTTGCTGTCTCTTCCGTGCTTTCTGTGTTTTGAGCTAAGCAAAGGCATGTGTGTAAT
Source organism: Laterallus jamaicensis coturniculus (assembly GCA_022605575.1). Lineage (NCBI taxonomy): Eukaryota > Metazoa > Chordata > Aves > Gruiformes > Rallidae > Laterallus > Laterallus jamaicensis. The sequence goes on along the minus strand of JAKCOX010000002.1, from coordinate 83,328,732 downwards.
GTGACTTTTAAATGTGGTTTATGCTGGGTGTACAGGCTAATGCTAGGGGGAGTTATTCAAAAATCTACTTTAGACAAAGCTTTTTTGTTGAAATATCCTGCATATTAAATTGTGAAATCTGTTTTTGTCTGGACTTTTGAGGATGCTGTGTCACAGGGGAAATAAAATGGTGTCTCAGACCACTCCAGATGGTCATTTTGGTAGTATCCCTGGGAGGTGAGTGTCTGACTGGAGCAAGGCAGAGAACTGGAGCTCAGGTTATTGGGTCAAGGGTTTGTGCAGAATTTAGGGTAATGCTTTGACCTCTTGCTTCCCTCTGCATCTCAGCCCAGAGTCATCCCTGTTACGTGCTTGTGAAGACTTACAGCCAGCTCCAGCATGGGACTTACCTGTGAGTGGCTCTGCCTGGCAGTAAGGATCTGTTTATGTTTAGCTGGTGTTTCAGCAAACTCTGCATCTTTCAGTAAAACTTTTATCCCCTGTGCTGGTGGCCTTACCATCTTCCCTGAGAATGTGGCCACTAATAAATCTCTCAGAAGTGTTCGTCCTTGTAGCCCCAGTGGGTGCAAAATGTGGAGGCTTGGGAAGCAGCGGCTTTGATCCTGCCTGTTGAAACGTGTGTGCCAGAGAATGAACACAGAACAATTGTCACAGAAGACCTTGCATCTTTATAGTCTGAAGTTCTGTTGAGCATAAAATTTGTGTGAACAAGATTAAATCAGGTGATGTGCTTCCAAGTTTTAATTCCACCTTCCCCCTAAGTGACAAAACTAATGAAGTAAGGGATGGTGGCTTGGATAAATGAAGTATCCTTAATTTACCAGGAACAAGTGGGTTGATTGTTTTCTTCCTTCTTTTGGACTCATCATCCTATAAAGCTCTGCCAACAGTGTGTGGAGGGCAAGCGAGGTTGTTCTCTGCCAACGACCTTATTCTTTTGTTCTTCACCTGCCATTCTCATTACTCTGTCAAAGAAACAGTGTTAATTTACTCCACAAAGGTCTACTGAAGTAAAAAAAAATTTTTTTACCAAATATTGACTGAAAGCTAACATGGCAGCTTAGTTTTTCTCATTTGTGCTATTTATACCACAGGTTGCAGTTTGGGGATCATTATTTAAAAAGAAAAAAACCCAACAGCCTGTTGAGAACTTCTCCTTTAATCAACTGCACCAAATTAATCTAGATCACATGTAAGGAATTTGTTTCCTTGAAATCTGGGGAGGACTTCCAAAGGCTGCCTGTCTGCAACTTTCAATGCATGTCCCCACTTTAGCACCCTCTCCTTTCGGCAAACCATGCTGCCCAGCTTCTCCTGGCCAGCATGCCTCTTGCCTTTCACCTCTCCTACCACACCAGACTTTATTTTTTGCTCAGCACAGACAGATTAGTTCCTTTGCATACAGGTGTTTCTGTGATCCCTCCAGTCCACTGTACCTACTGTTGTTCCTCCACATTATCCTTCCCCACCCAGAGTTGCTGTGCTGCTGGAGCTGCTGGCACTTGCTTCCTCTTCTCACCTGAAGACCAGTCGGGGGGAAGGTTGTTGTGGAGGAGGAAGGGAAGGTGGTTGTGGAGAGGTCAAAGAGTCTCCATCAGGCTTAGGTAATTGCCTTCAGTAAAACAAAACCCTGTGTGCTGCTTCAGGTGGCCATTAGGAAGTTTAAACACTTGCATTTGGCAACACGGAGATGTGTGAGTTGGTCCAGTTGAAGTGTAATGCCAGTTTTTCCTTTTGAAATGGTTGGTCGTGCTTGGAAAAACCCAGTTCTCTGGTACTGGGCGGGGAGCTTTGCATACTGTGGTGTGGCAGGGCAGAAGCAGTGTTTTTGTGGAGTGTGGTGAAGGAACCTACACGCGTTGCAGGTGCATAGATTGTCACTCAGCCAGCAGAGCTTTCAAATCCTGTTACTGGGCTGTAGACAGTGACTGTGCTGCCCTGCCCAGAGACCTACCAACCAATCTGAGTGTGAGACACCTTACCACTGCCATTTGCAAACCTTGCACCGAGTCTTCAGCTTTATACAGCTACTTGACAAGAGGACCCTGAAGGAAAGAGAGTGGAAAAGGGTAGGGGAGCAGTGGTTAAAACAAACAAAGTGCATAAGGTGTCTTGGATGTTTTTTTAGTTTTCCCTCTCTGTAGGAGAGAGAAATAGTGCTTCATTAATCAGCACTTGGAAGGGGGAGAGGGGACACGTTTATTCGCCAGGCAGACTGCTTAGATGCAGCCTTGATGAAAATTGGCAAAATCTATCCTTGACTAATGTTACTGTCTCTTTGCTTTTACTTATGAACTCTGCAACAGCTGTTTGCTTCACTGTATCTGTAAGTATGATCCCATGATTTTATTTCTTGGTTAACTTCCACATAGTAACTCAGAGAACTTGCCTTCTCCTCTTCTAGCTGTGCTGTACAGACGACAAGGTTGTCTTTGTCAAGGAGGGGAGAAGGGAATGGATGGTATCTTTCCAGTGTCGTTTTCACTCTATCTAAAATCATCTCCCAGTCTCAGTACTGCATAGCTCTTCCTCTTCCCTCCATACTTCCCAAGCTGGGATAAATTGGTAATGCTACAGCCTTTGTGACTATAAATTTCACTGCAGAGCAGCATATTTTTTGTTAAATGCTTGTTAATCAGGATTATCTTATGTAAGAGAAGCTGGTGATAGCTGATTAAATACAAATTAATGCTGAATATTTCATGCCTCTCCAGCTGGATTTGCAATGACACGACAGGGGTTTTGTATTTCTAAAGCAAGTTTATGCTTTGCAGAATGTGGTTGACTTTGCTGTAGAAGCAGAAAGAGAATTGTAGTACAAAATGGGAAGACTGGTCTACAGAAAACCTTGAAATGAGAACCTTGAAATGAGACATCCTGACAGTGTGGATTCTGTTACCAGAAACAATACTTGAAGTAGGAGAAACAGTAGCTTTACTGGAGACAGGTTAATTGATGACACTCAAGTATTTCTACCCCTGAAACAGATGCAGCCTACAAAACCCCAAATGGAAAAGTCTTAGGGACCTCTCCCCACAACAGACAGGTTGCTGGGTTTGGCTAGTTCATCATCCAGTTACTGTGCTAAAAAAATTTGACTGTCTGCAGCGTAACCCTACTCCAAATGAACTTAAAGAATGCTTTCGCTGATCTTAGTGCCACATTTCCATCAGAAATGGTGTTCTGTCTGGCTATAGAAATACTGCTTTTCTAAATCAGAAACATTCTTGACTCAGGAAATCTTGGGTAATCCTATTGTGATGTGAGCTCACAGAGATGAAAACTGTCATTAGCCAAATTTGCTTTTAATTCATGAAACCTGTAGCAATGAGGCATTTTTTTCCATGTGCGCAATATAGAATCATAGAATCACTGGATGGTTTGGGCTGAAGGGGACCTTAAAGATTAACCCATGGGCAGGGACACCTCTCACTAGCCCAGGTTGCTCAAGGCCCCATCCAACCTGGCCTTGAACACCTTCAGGGAGGGGGAAGCCACCACCTCCCTGGGCAACCTGTGCCAGTGCCTCACCACCCTTATAGTGAAGAATTTCTTCCTAATATCCAATCTAAATTTACCCCCTTCCAATTGAAAACCATTCCCCCTTGTCCTATTGCTCCATGCTTTTGTAAACAGTCCCTCCCCAGCTTTCCCGCAGTCCCCTTCAGGTACTGGAAGGATGCTATAAGGTGCCCCTGAAGCCTTCTCTTCTTCAGGCTTAACAATCATAGAATCACAGGGGTTGGAAGGGACCTCGAGAGATCATTGGGTCCAACCCCCCTGCCAAAGCAGCTCCCTAGCTCATATTGCACAGATAGGCATCCAGACGGGACAACTCTTTCAGCCTGTTCTCATAGGAGAGGTGCTCCAGGTCTCTTGTCATCTTCGTGGCCTCCTCTGGACCCATTCCAAGAGTTACATGTCTGTTTTGTACTGGAGAGACAGTACTGGATGTAGTAGTACTCCAGATGGGCTCTCAAAAGAGTGGAGTAGAGAGGGGCAGAATCAGCTTCCCTCGACCTGCTGGTCACACTACTTCTGATGCAGCCTGGGATACGGTTGACCTTCTGGGCTGTGAGCACACATTGTTGGCTCATGTTGAGCCTTTTATCCACCAGCACCCCCAAGTCTTTCTCTGCAGTGCTACTCTATCACATTGTCTCCCAGCCTGTATTGATGACGAGGATTGCACTGTAAATAAAACTTGAACTGAAACCTGGTGGAGTTTTTTTTGTCATCTTCTTACTGTAACTCTGTGTAACTTAGCTCAGTAGTGCAGAGAGGCAATGTTCTATTTCTGATGCTTGCGATCATGGATAGCTAATTGCCTTACTGACTCACAGAAGAGTTTGTTCGGTTGCCTCTCCATTTGCTTCTAATGTCACTTGCATAAAATCTCAAGTGTTTTGGAAACGAGCATGTTTTATTTGCATTCTTAAAGAATTATGTCGGTTCCTCAGCACTGCAGGATTAACTTTGATTTAGCCCTGGCACTGGTTTATTTAATTGGAATACTGTGTATTGTTGTTGTTAATGAGATTCTTCTGCTTGTTCAGGTTCTGAAGACGAGCTGCTGCATCGGCAATCTGAGGAAGGGAGTTCTCTGCTAAGACTACAAGAAGATACTACCAACTGGTAAACATTTCCTTAGGTGTCTTTGCTTGTAGAATGTTTCATTGCTTTCTGCAACGTTTTAGGCCAAGGGGTACAAAGTATTTTGATCTATTGAAAGCAAGAGGTGGTTAATGCAATTTTTTTGTCTGTTTGTAATTATCTGTAGCATACAAACAAAAGGTTTAGTATCACTGAATAACATGTGGGTATTTAGATTGGAATACAAAGTGATTAAATTTTCTGTTGTGGAATGTTAAATGTTACCTGTTTACCTTTTCCACTGAGACTAATGCAACACCCCTGTACCTCTTACATGAAGACTATATGAAGTTTGGTAGCGCAAGCACTGAAAGTTCAAATCTTATGCTTCACAACCTGGTTAGAGACAAGAAAGGAAACTGTAACAAATACCGTTTAGAAGTAGAACTTCCCAAATACCATTTGAAAATGCATGTCCCTCAATGTGCAGGAGAAAGAACCACTGCTGTGTGATATGTCACAGTGCTTTGGTACCTCAAATTGTATTACCAGCACAGGCTTTGAACCATATTGTAATTATCTGACAGCAATTTTAGGCTAATTTTTGATTATTCTGATCATATATGATATGCATAAATAATCCATGTCTGTCACTCAGTTTGAGTGCATAGTTTGCCCCATAAAGAAAACTGAAAAGCTCATTAATCAGAGAGGCGTCCTCTGTCCATTTCCTTACTTCATCTTCCCTTCCCACCCCATCATCCCCACATCTCTTTCTCATTTAACAGGATGGCCATGCTGGGTGAAACTGGGTGATACTAGAAAGTAGCCCTTTTCTTTAATTCAACGTTTCCTTTAGGACCAAGAAGTGGTTTTTAGCTTGAGGGTAGTGCTGCACAAATTTTATTTCATTTTTTCCAGCAATAGTTTTGGTCTGGGAAGACATCAGCTGAGACCCTACTGAGCTCTACCACATTTTAGACTCAAACCAGGTCTCAGCTCAGTTGCTGAAAAAGAATGCAACATATAACCACATCCCTCAGGACAGAGTGTGTCTGAGTCTTACGTAACTGGTGCCAAGAGAGAAATTTTAAGCCAGGTGGACGTTGGTGTGGTGTAGACTTGCCCTGATGGTTGTGTAGGGTGTGTGCCTGTCTTATCCAGGTGTGTGTGTGGGGATTGGTTATGGTGTTTCAGGTGTCCATTAGCACGGACTCTGGAGGACATTTTAGTGTTAGTTCTATTTTTCTTCTGTTAGCTTTTCTTTTTATTATGTAAACTTGCTTGTATGGAATTATTTTTTCCAGAGTATCAGTCATTCAGAAAAGATCTTGATACCTATCTCCTGCTTTTGTGTAAATATCTTATTCATTCTTATTTTACAGCTTTATCTCATATGCAGCTTGAACTTTTCTGCATATTTAGATTTAAAAATCTTTTCATGCCATTTAGAATTGTTCCCCTGTAATGATGATGGGGACATGCTCCAAGCAAACTGATTAACATGCTTTGGAGTCCCTGTTCTAGCACTGATAGTGCAGTGTTTATGGATTAACAGGTTTTGCATTTTGTGCTAATTTTAATGGATATGAAAACACCTTCAGTATTATGTTTGCAAACTGGAAGCAAATTCATACCTGTCACTTCCTTCTTAATTTTGAGATGGCTTTGTTGTGGCTTGTATAGCTCTTGTAAGGGTAGCATGTGTCTGTCTGACACATCTTTAAATGCTCTGCTTCTTTTTGAGGAGAATCTTTAAAACCACTTCAGCATTGACTTCAGTCTTCCAGTGCAAATCCCTTAAAATGTGCTAAACTTGAAATGAGTAGAAAAGTCTGTTTCTAGCTGTTCCCATAGCTGTGTGCCTATGTAAAGGTTACAACTGAAGGACCTTGTTCAGAAGAGACACTGTGTGAAGGCCATATTGCCTGTGTTACAGGCTTCTGTATGGCTTTGGTTGTCTGGGAAGTTTATATGAAGTCAGACATGCTCCAAGAGATAGAAAGCAAAGTTCTGTTTTGTTTGCTCAGTGTTAAATGTTTCCTCTGTTCGATGAGGAAATAGATGTTAAAAATAGGCAGCATTATTGTGTGCTTTCACAAGGATCTTTTTCATTTGGGGAAACCTGTGTAACCATTGTAGGCAGTGAAGTTACAAATGCTCCTCAGCAACTCGTGGAGCTTCCACCACAGAACCTACCAGATAACACCAGTAGGGCAATGTGGGAACTGTTGGGGGTAAAAGAACAATCTGTCACAGTGGGGCTTTATACTGTAAATACATGAAGAAAAGTGAATGTCTTTCTGACAACTGAAACCACTTTGACTTCCCATTTGTGCCCATGCCACAAATTAGAACAATCTCCTTTGGTAGTTGAATACATTGCTCTAGCTTTGCCTGTAAATCCCGTTTGCAGTTCAGCTGAGCTGCTTGAATTGATTTGTCGTCCATGTGAAAGGGGGTTTGTTGAAATGGTTCTTAGCATGAGGAGGTTGAGTACTCTTGTGTGTTTTGACACTCGCTATAAAATATCCTGGTGGAAATTCTGATCGTGTTACTGATGTTCTACCAGCATGCATTTATTTTGTGTTAGTGCTGGCAAGAAAGAGGAATAGCTGTATTTTATCTTGGGCCTTGTTTAATGTGGCTGGCCACAGCAGCATGAGATTAGATCAAGGGGCTAAAAGCTTTTGTGCAATCCTTTGGGGTTTGTTTTTTTTTTTTTTAAATCTACATATTAACAATGAATGTAAATATTCTGTCTGTGCTGATGCAATGTAATGTGGTACTTTTTCCTCCTGCAGTAGACACAAAAGTTAAGACCTTAAATGAAGGTGGTAATCTGCAAATGATCAGGGACAGGTTTTTTTTTTAGTCTAACCAAGCAGAATTTGTTGTAGAGCTCTTCCAAAATACTTCCCTTTATATGTAGTAGTCCAACTGTTGCAGTTGATAGAGTAAGTTTATGAAAAGGAGTGATGAATCTTGTTTAATGTCTCACTTAGTAAACTCTGTTCTGCTTGAGACTTTAGCCATGCTGATTTGTTTATGGAGGTAAAGCTGCTATTTTTCTTCACCTGTAAATAATTGCTCAGGACAACATGAACTGTTTAATTCTGTTTGTCCAATGAGCCTTCAAACCAAAGACATTAATTTAAGGGTTGTTTTGACTTTTTCAAAAGTCACTTTTAAACAGACCAGCAAAATATGTAAACTTTTCTCATCAGGAAGACATTTGACCTGGAAAGCTGTACTTGTTCAGACAGGTGACTGGCCTTAAGTATTATGTTTTATGTGGTCCGTTCTTTAAGGTTGCTGTCAGATGTTGCTTCCTTCACTTCCTGACTTACAGAAGGATTCTTAAATGCTTGTTGAAGGATGTTCCTAGGTTTTATGAGAGATTTTTTTTTCTTGTTTCCTTTTTTTAAAAAAAAAATTCTCTGTAGGGATTTGAACTATTAACGTGTAGTCCTTCAGACATGGTTCATGCTCAGCTTACTGCTTGACCACATAACTACAGTTTTATTATTTAGAAGCATAGAATAGCTCAAGTTGGAAAGAACCCAACAGGATCATTGAATCCAGTTCCCTGCAGGGCTACCTAACACTCAACTATACAAGTCAGAGCATCATCCAGATGCTCCTTGAACTCTGGCAGGCTCAGTGCTGTAACCGCTTCCCTGGGAGCCTGTTCCGGGGACTGACCACCCTCTCACTGAAGCAGCTTTTCCTGGTGTTCAGTCTGAACTTGGACCTTCCCCCCCGATGCAGCTTGCCTTCTTTTAGCTCATTGTGGAATTCATTTTGGAAATTATTGAGCAGAAATATGGTGATGCTGTTGAGACACGGTGTCACTAAATTACATTGCAGGAATTAAGACCTTGTTTTATGGTTCCTGTTTTTTTTCCTGACTATTGAACAAAGCTGTTGAATACACACAATGGTCCCTAGAAGCTGGCCCAGGCGTTCCCACATTGTCTTTCCATGTTTGGTACTCTAACTTTTGTGCATGCTTACATCTTAAATGCTGCCTAATAAATATTTGAGGCCATAGGTTAAAATAACATGGTTGGATTCTTCCTTTCTGGACAGCTAGTGATTGATATGATTGTTTTGAGTGTTCTTGTTTGTAATTGTTACTGGGATGTAATCGCCCATGAGGGTTTTGTATAAGAATTATCTTGAATTTCTGTCACTGAACTGTTAGTGCCCAGCTGATCTGAAGATTCCTTTTTTAAAGTAGCTGGTGCTCAAATTACTCCTGGGCAAGCTGGAGGCATTTTGAAGAGTCTCAACACTGTATGACAAGTTACTCTGGCCGGAGCAGAGCTTGCCTGGCTTTCTCAGCAGAAATTAGTGCTCATTCAAGGTTCTGTCCTGAGGTTGCTCTTGCACAGTGTTGCTTGCTGGCTTGTGCATGAGTTAGAACTACAGAGGAGCTGTCTCTAAGATTTGTTTAGTGGGGCAGTACTGGGGACCTTTGGGAGAAGGAACTTTAAAACATACTGCTTGGGTATCCTCTCTAACCTCTCAGCCCCCCAGTCTGTGAGAGCATGTGGCAAAGCTTACTGGTTTCCACAGGAGGGGGCTTTTCAGGCTGTTTAAAAGGTAGTCTGTTTTGTTTGAAATCTGGAATAAAGAAATCCACTGCCCCTGAGCAGTGTAGCTGTAGCCTAGTCAGCCTAGCTCTAGATTCATCTTAGTTTCAGCTTTCAGGCTTTAACACTGACTTCAGCTCTCAATATCTGGTACTGTTGAGGAACCAGTTTATAGTTAAAACGCACTAAAACTAGTAAAAAGGTGGTATAGGTATTAAGTTACTCTCTGGTTGGTTTTCTTTTCATGATCATAGTCATAGAACGCTTTGGTTTGGAATGGACCTCAGAGATCATCTAGTTCCAACCTCCTGCTGTGGGAAGGGACAGCCTCGATAGCCCAGGTTGCCCAAAGTCCCATCTAACTTGGTCTTAAACACCTTCAGGGTTGGGGCTTCCACAGCCTCTCTGGGCAGCCTGTGCCAGAGCGTCACCACCCTCATAATAAAGAACTTCTTCCTAATGTCTAGCCCAAATCTGCCCTCTTTCAGCTTGAAGCCATTGCCCCGTGTTGTATCACTAGACTCCTCAGTGAACAGACCGCCTCCCACTTCCTTTAAGTATTAGTAGGCCGCAATTAGATCACCCCAGAGCTTTCTCTTCTCCAGACTGTTCAGCCCCAGCTCTCAAAATCTGTCTTCATAGAGGTGCTCCAGTCCCTTGATCAATTTTGTGGCCCTAAATGATAGTTCTGTTCATATCACCTACTGTGGTCCTGAGGAAACTGGTTTGCTTTGAGCATAGAAATCAGATTATAAGAAATAAGGTCTCCTCTGTTTAAGTGTTACTGAGTAAGGCAACGGGTCTTGGGTTGTTCAGAGCTGATAATACACTACTAATAATGTTGAATGGGAAAGCCCTTTTGACCTTTTCTTGTCTGTTTTTATTACGCAAGTCAATGAGTATTGCTCAAAACTTCCTGGGATAGGGTCTGGTTTCATTTCTGTTATGCTGATACTGAGTCAGAACTCTTGACTTATCTGCTGTATTCCTAAAACTAGATCATTTATACAACTGAAATAAGAAAAGCTGTTGAATCACTTGTTTGGTATTCAGAAACACTTCACAACTGGGTGTTAACAACATAACATCAAAGGGAGCATCAATTGCAGAAAAATGGCAAAGCAGAGTAGTCATAGGGAAATTAAACATGCCATAAATAGCAAATGGCAGTATCATTTAATACAGTACAGGAATCCAGTATCTCTTACTAGGTTAGGAATACGTAAGTACTTTTTTGAGGAGTGAAAGCCTGAACTCTAATAAAGTTCTTCAAAATTCTGCTCATGTTACATAGCTGGTACTAAATCACTCAGGATTTCGGTTTATGAAGGCTCAAAAGAAATACAGGAGATAATATGCTACCAGAAATAGCAAGTTCAGTTCATTAATTGACTGTTTAACAACAAACATGCGTCAATAATTCTTGTAGGCTATCTTTTTTTTTTTATCTTTCAGTAAAACAGGAAGTTGTGTATCTTGGACTAAAATATCACAGTTCTAGTCTCCACCCCACTGCCAAAAAACAACCACCACAGACAAAAAAACCCCACCCCAGCCAACCCCAAATAAAACAACCCAAGAAGGTTCCACCTCTGTTATCTTAAATGTCCTTGTTTCTCTTCTGCTCAGCCAACATTTACTATTCTTACTTGCTTTGAAAAGTTAAATATCTGAAAATACTTACATTTTCTGATTTGGTTTAAAATCATCCTTGTACTTTGTTTTCAACTTGCAGCTTTATTTTTTTCCTATGTCAAGCTTTGATGAAGTGAAAAATGAGGACTGTGATAGCTCATTTCACTGTTCCACTAAGGCAAAATAATGGTTTGTTGTGGAAAACATACCTTTAAGTGGGTGAAATATAACTTTTAATGGCGAATGAGACTTGGATCCGTGTGAATATCCACTTATGTCATACAAGCTTCTCAATTCTCTGTGTGTTTTCCCTTTTTGATTTGTTGCTAAAAGGGTTATATGTACATAATCTTGTCCTCCTGTTAATCTATAGTGAATCACCTAAACTTCCTTGAAATATTTTCTTCAAAGCAAACCTGATGGCTTTTTGACATGTTCCCCTTGAAGCCAGATCTTGAGACTAAGCTTTAAAGAAGCTGAAAGTGCTTTGTGGACCTCACTTGAAGTATGCCCAGTAATTAGTTGCATTCCTAATTCAGCACACGGAGCTGAGAGTGCCACCAGATGTTTGTGTGCGTGGTATGCGAGAGACCTGAACAGACCAGGCTGATGGGATGAGGTTTAATAACACCAAGTGCAGAGTCCTGCACATGGGACATAACCCCAGTGCAGTGCTACAGGCTTGGGGGAGACTGGCTGGAGAGCTGTCAGGCAGGGAAAGACCTGAGGGTGTTGGTTGACTGCTGACTGAATATGAGTCAGCAGTGTGCCCAGGTGGCCAGCAAGGCCAATGGCATCCTGGCTTGTATCAAAAATAGTGTGGCCAGTAGGTTTAGGGAGGTGGTTGTGCCCCTGTACTTGGCATTGGGGAGGCCACACCTCGAGTACTGTGTCCAGTTCTGGTCTCCTCACCATGAGAAGGACATTGAGGTCCTCAAACAAGTCAGAGAAGAGCAACCAGGCTGGTAAAGGGGCTGGAGGGCAAATCTTATGAGGGACGGCTGAGGGAGCTGGGGCTGTTTAACCTTGAGAAAAGGCAGCTGAGGGGAGACCTTACCACTACCTACAACTACCTGAAGGGAGCTTGTAGAGCGGTGGGTGATGTTCTCTTCAGCCAGGTGACAGGAGATAGGACAAGGGAAATGGCACTAAGCTGCGTCAGGGCAGGGTCAGATTAAGTGTTAGGAAAAATTTTTTCACTGAATGAGTTGTCAGGGCCTGGAACAGGCTGCCCAGGGAGGTGGTTGAGTCACCTTCCCTGGATGTGTTTTAAAAAAAGGGTAGATGATAGAGATATGGTTTAGCATAGGACAGGAATAGTTGGACTTGGTGATCTCAAAGGCCTTTTCCAACTTTGTGAGTCTGTATGAAGACTTGCATGCCGTTATACCTGTGTAGAATGAGTTATATTGGCATAAATGTGTTTTTATCTGTCAATAAAGGAGAGCGTAACAAGTGCTTTTGGCAGGTGTCTGAGGTTGAGAGCTGAAGAAAGCTTTCCTGCCAGATCACCATTTCTATCTAAATTACAAACGTGTTTGTGCGTAGCAAGTAATATAAGATGGTGTAAGACATCATTGAGCAGTCCTAGAGGACAGGGAAAGGCTTAGTGTAACACGTGGACTTCTAAGATACAATTTAGCTTCAGAAGGATAGAAGAAAATGAATGGAGAAGAAAGATTTGAGCTGGATCTTACTACAGCCAGAAGTCAAAAAGGTGGTTTAATAACAAGCGATGAGTAGGTTTGCTTTCTTATAAAGCACCTTATGAAGGTCATTTTGCAGTAGTGAGAGACTATGTTTGCGTAGACTTAATCTAATGTTTGATTGCCATACAGATATACACTAATTTACTTGGAGAATGGCTGATGTTAACATTGGAGTCCTCATCTGTTTAGCATTGAACCATGGTTTCATCCACAGGTGCCCTGAAACGTCCTTTGAAACATGATGCTAGCTATGATTTTTTAATAGCTTAGCTGTCTCTTACTGAAGTAAAAAATGTTATTACTAAATGTTTCTTCACCTTCTTTTTTTATTACCCACGAGATGTGGGATATATTTGACTTAAGGATCTGTTTTGGGCTGGGCTTGAATTTTATGTTGCAATGTGTGCTTCTAAGAGTAACCAGTTATCAGAGTGGTTTCCTCACACTTCAGGTCTGTAACTGAAGCAAGAGAACAGGAGTGTCTAAGAAATGTCCAGAGCAGTGCAGTCCTTGAGCCAGCTCCTGTTCTGTCCAGCAATGTGCAAAGGGCAGTTGAGAACATCTGCACCATAGTCCACCTCTGGCTCGCATGGATTTCAGACTGGGGATGCTTACCTGAGCGCAAGCTTCAAACAAGTAACTTAAACATTTGCTTGGTGAACACGGCAGAGGGGATTGTGTTTTGAAGACCACTGCGGAGGCATTCAGAGTGCACAAGCTTTCTTTAAGAATGGTTGTAACCTTTAGGAAGTAATTCTTTCTGAAGTCCCCTGATGAGCTGAGGTACCAATAGAGTACACAGAATATAATGTAGCATCTTAATCCAAAGTAGCTGTCAGTTTTTTCTTACTACTCAATGTTTTCAGTTCTTAGTAGGCAGAAAAAACCCTGAGTGTTGGTGATTTTTCAGGCTTTCCATTCTTGTAACTTGCTGACAAGTGTGTGCTTGTGTATAGAAGCTTTTAAATTAGTTCACTCAGGGTTGGGCAGAAGACTATTGGTTTCATATTGGAAGTTAATGGTTAGCATTTCTTTTCTGAAATCTGCTTTCATGTACTGCCGAGTTTAGCAGCATCAGCTCAGTATGAGGTAGATGGATGCTCGAAACGCAGAGCTAGTGGTTACCCAGTGACTAATTTTTTTCAAGTCTCTTAGTGTAGTTTTTATATTTGTGTACCATTTGACTTGTCAGCTACAGGCTTTTCCACCGACATACTGAGTGATGCTTGTGTTTGTTTTCTTCTGAAAGTGAATAGCTGCAGTTTAGATGATCCACTGTCCCTCTCTAATGGCTGTAGATGTTTTTCCACATTTGTTCTCAACTGTTGTGACAATTCTTTGGATTTCTGTCGTCTGGCCTGAGACGTTAGTGTGTGCTTTGACCTTTCTCTGCTGTAAAGTTGGGCTGCAGGTCAAGGAGGGGGGCTGTATATAATCAGAATCACAGAATTATAGGGGACCTCAAGAGATCTAGTCCAATCCCCCTGCCAAAGCAGGTTCCTTAGGACAGATCGCACAGATAGGTGTCCTGACTACAGTAGTTAGTCCTAGAATGGGATGCATTGATCTTTCTGCTGTTTGACTCATAAAGTAATATATTACAAAAAATAAAAAGGCTAAACACAGTCTGTGAGCTGTTAACCCATTGAATAAAAAGTAATTTTCCTGCCCAGAGCTGCTCTTCTCTGCAATGTAATGTTAAATCCTTGGCTGCCTTGGAATCGGAAGCAATTGAAAAATCTCTTGGCTCTATTATTCGATTTTCACTACTTACTAGATTATATAGTATACATGTCTTGTCTTGTGCCTGTGGATATTCCTTCTATTTTAATCTGCAGATCTAAACCTTGAGAATCAGTCAGAAGGAAGCTCATATGTTTTGCAGATCTTCTGTATTAACTGGGAGAACCCAAGTAATGCACTCAAACCTGACAACAGCCTGTTACTCATTCAGATACTCTTGTTTCTGAATTAAGGTGTATCTGCAAATGAAAAACGAAGTGTGTCAAGAAACCCATCATGCCATTAATCTTAGGTCTGGCCATTTCTAATGGATGTTCACTGATACTTCCCACCAAGTACTAGAGATCAGCAACTCAGTTTATCTATTTAGACAATGTTTTATTGTATCCCATAGTGTTAACTTCTAAACTTGAAACTACTGTGTGATGTGAAGGCACACTGCAAACATCAAATACCTGTCAGCTTGTCGGTATAAACCAAGTCATAGCATCAAATCTTCTGATTGATCCATTTTGCATGAAGGCATGTTCATCAGTACTGAATCATGGTAATCCAGTTAATGGATTCCTGTGCAAACATCTCCTTGCTGTTAGCGATGACAGTCCAAGTGACCTGTAGTTCTCAGCTTTCCTGGTTGCTTGATGGCTCTAAGAGGCCATTCAGTCATTTATTGAAGTCTCCTGTATCAGCATGCTGTTCTTGCAGGTGGTAAGTGCTTGTGGTTGTGGGCACAGTACCCTGTCTGGAAAGATGTAAAAAGCTGGGCGTTCTGTCCAGAAAGATGTAAAGAGTTGAGCAATTCAAGGGTTTTTTCCTAATGATTTTATTGGTTGGAAATGTAGATATTTCTGTCTAGTAATGAACTAATTCTGTTAGCTAGGAAACTTTTTTTAGCAAGCTCCTAGCTTTGCTGCTATATACTGGTGATGTTTTTGTTGTTTGGGTTTGGTTTTTTTCCCCTGTTACTTCTGTATTTATTTCTCCAGTTTCATTATTCTAATGAATTTGGACTTCTCTCTTTTTTTTAAGCCTAGTGATTGAAGTTATACTCTCACCCAAAATTATCGTAACCATATCTCTTGACTCCCCCCACCTCCCAAAATATGTGGTTTTAGGTAGAACTTCTTAGCAATTTTAAATGTTTTTTTCCTATTTGATTTTTTTGCTTCACTTTTTTCAGGACTAGCTTTTTAAAGTGATGTTGGGTCTGTCTTTGGTTTCAGTTTCTCTATTTGCAATACCAGTTACATTCATCCCTGACCATTGGTTGCAGGTAACTAGCATTTTCCAGGCAGCATTTGATTTTTGTTGCTTTATCTTGAAGCACCACTTAAACAGTCGGTAGTCAAAAGGAGGGGGAGAAAATTAAAGTATTTAAAATATGCCCAGTGAGAGCAGGTGAGTTTTAGGGAAGTTGTAAGAGCTCTTATGAAGATAGTGCTGTTAACCATCTTTTTTACTGTTGTCCTGAAGTACTTACTAGCTGGTGCTTACTGCTGAGAGAGTCAAGGGGAGCTGAAGTGAACTGGCAGAGGAAAAAGTAGGTGCTGCTCAAATCCTGATCGAGGAGGAAGCCTCTTTGAGGGAGATGCGTATGCTGGGAAGAGTGGAGATAGAAATTTCTGCAGTTGTAACTGTGTCTGGCTGTCATCTTTTGCTTACGCTCCATTCTGCGGTCTGGGAAGAGTCATCCTCGCTCGGGTCTCCCCTCTGCTGCTTTGCCTGTGGTGCTGTAGATCTTAGAGCTGATGTTAGGTTATTATTTCCTGTGAAGCTTTATGAGATACTGTAGTGCATCCTATCTGCTCCTTTAAACTGTACTATCAACATAATTACTTCACCAGCCTTAAGATGGTGGTTAATAATGTGTATGGCAGGCTGGCCAAGCACTTGTTGCCTTTGTGAAGCAAATGGTTTTCAGTGGTGATTTAACAATGCCTTCTGTGAAGGTCAGCATGCAAGCCATGACATTTTTGAAGAGCTAATATCTGTCATTGAATTAAGAATCTTGTGTTACTCTTTCAGATTTGTGTCTGCAAATGGAAAACCAAGTGGAAAAATTTGCCTCTGGTACTTTATTGCAGCTTTGAGTCTTTAGTAATTAGGTGTCTTACAGGATGTGTGTTCTTGGATTATCTCACACCAGCAGCCTTTTTCCCTAGAAACACATTTCTTGCCAAAGAATTGTGTTCTCTATTTATACACCTATAGATAAAACAGTTTTCCATATTCTGTGTTTTAACATGCTTTCAGAAGTCACAGTGGCATGTAGATCCACAACTGTGTTCATGAAGTAGATCCACAAAAATAGTACCATGTGCGGAACACATAAGTGCGTGTTTGCTCTTGCGAGGTCATGTAATGTTATGTTTGAAACTTTGGTGCAAAAGAATGAGTTTTCATAATCTTCTTTTCTTTTAAAACAGACTGGAGGCCAGGAACAGAGTGCAGCACTGGCTGTAGGTAAGAACTGAAACTTAACCTGCTTGCAAACTCCCTTGACATACAAGAAACAAAATTCTAATATGCTAAAGGGCAGAGGATGGGACTGTGCTGAATACTCAATTTTCCCAAGAACTCCTTTTCCCCCATTTGCTTCTACAACTTCAGAAATCTCTAGTGTTCACTAGTAAGTCCTGATTTATAATCTAATTTATGCCACTCTGTCGTTAAAGATGCTTTATCTAACCAGGTTGTGAGTATTGCTGGTTTTGCTTGCATGGTGCCTCAACATACAGCCTGGTAATGATTTTGAAAACTTCACTTTAGCAATGTGAAGAAGTCCCATTGTTTCAATAAAGGTATCTTTAATGTGCATGGAGTTACAATAGTTTGGCCAGATTTAAGAATTTATCCTTGAAGGTTGTGCTTAAACTTCTTGGAAGGTTTGAGTGGAGAGAGAATGTTCTGGTAGTTTTATTTTCTTAGTCTCTTTACTAAAGTTACTGTGTAACTTCAGTTCTTTTCTCAACTAGATGCCTTACGCCAGAAACCAGTGTTCTGGACCAGCTTGTAAGACTGAAGAGGTAGCATGTGCTCAAGTGAAGGTTTTTAGCTTTTAGTTCTTTAACCTGCTACTTGTCATCTAAGCTACAGCCTAGCGTGGGGGTGTGCTATACTTCATGTTTACTGTGCTGCACCAGCATAGCTAACTCTTCCATCAGACTGGGCGGGTAAGGCCACCTGATGTGAGGTAGGATTTTTTTTTCTCTTCTATTTTTGGTTAGTTATCCAAAAGCCCTTTGAATTCCAAGGAGCTGATTAAATTGACTGGTCATCAGTTTTGTTGAAAGTAGTGGAGAACATTTTCAGGTGCGGTGTCCAAAGCTATTTGAATGCTCCATTCAGGAATTGAGAATATATGACCTTGTAAATGTGTTACTGAAATAATTGTCCTATATTTTAGTGCATGATCGATGTATTAAAAAACTTCTTTCAGAGAATCACTGGTTTTGATGAGAATCATGCTGCATTTTTGTCATTCTTAGGAGAGGTTATGGCAATGCAACAGTCCTTTTAGCCCACTGCTTTGCCTCTCGGGTGTTATGGAATGAGTCAAGGAACTGGGTGAGCATATAGCAATATTTTCCAAAGCTACAACAATAGAAAAACATCCTGTGCCAGCAGTGGTGGTACTTTTTTCATTTGGTGCTAGCCTTTGCTTCCAAAGTAATGGACAAGTGTATGTGAACTAGTGCAAACTTGTATTGATGTCCTTGTGTGCGTTTGCAAAGGGTACAGTGTCAGAGTCTCTAACCAGAATCAGACCATGGGACTGCCTCACCAAGTGCAGTCTCTAGGAATCACTGTCTTCCCTCTGCGTGCATGCGGTTGGTTTTGCTCATCCTTTCATAGACACACACTCCCCTCTTACTCCTCTACTAAACCAGTGCTGCCTCTGCTCAGGAAGGTGAGTCACACAGAAAAGCTAGCAAATCTCAAGGGGCGTTGCTGGGAATGGTGGTGCCTGCAGAAGGAGGAAGGCTGCCCAGTCAACAGCTACAGCACACGGCAAGAAACCTCTGTTTTCTTTGATGAAAGTGTCAAATCAGCAGTATTTCAGGTACCGAGGGGAAAATGTTGATAAACCAAGGTGGTGGTGTCCACTGGAGTTCAGGTGCTGATGCTTTCAGTATTTCCAGCCGTGCTGAGACAAAGTAGCTGCCAAATACTTCACAGCATCTTAAGCCAGCTGGGCATTGCCAGTGTGAAGAGTTTGGAGGGGCTGGCAGAAGCTCTGCCCAGGCAGCACTTTCAGTGGGGGAGCACTGGTAAGCTGAAATGGTAAAGATCTGGAGGCTATTGGATACTTTAGTTAAGCTCCACAGAATGGGGCAAACTGAACTGTATCGCTTTCTGGTTAAAACTTGGGGGGAAAAAAAGCTTTAAAGTCCAGTATAACCTGAACCTTCAAATGTCAGCAGATACCAAGGGAAGAGCAGGAACAGGGAGAGCATGTTTCATGGTTCTACTCTTCTAAGTATTTTCAGGTCAAGTGTTTTTCTGATACAGATGTGATTTTTTTTTCTTTATAAACATTCACTATTCTTTAATGATTTTCTACTCCACGTATGTACCTGTTTTTCCCCAAGAACTGCTGCAAACTCCTTGTGAGACAAGAGGAGAGGCACTTGTAGAATTCACAGATGGACTAGTGCAGGGAATCATAACTCTGCTGGAAATACTAATTTTTACAAATTCTAGATTGTATAATGTCACTGGAGATTAGCAAATGTTCCTCTGTGCTTCCAGTAGGTGGATAAAAATAGGTTTAGATCTTGCAGGACACTTCATTTTAAAATTAAACTAAAAATAAACCCCAAACTTAAGAATACAGGAAGGTGAAATGAAGATAATCAGATTTAACACAGCTAAAGAAGTCTAGACCAGTGTGGTCTGAGGGGTTTGTTTTTGTTTTTATGCTTACTTTCTAACAAGAAAAACTTTGCAGATCCAATAAAATAGTCGATCCTGTGCTTCGTGAGGCTCTGTGAAGAAGAAACTGGAAATAAAGACAGTTGTAGAACCTTGGTCTCTCAAGAAAACTCTTGTTTAAAGAGTTTAAAGAAGCAAGCAACCATCTTGGGGGTTGGACCCGAAGATCTCTTGAGGTCCCTTCCAACCCCTAAGATTCTGTGATTCTGTGATCTAGAGACCAAGGTTATGCTCCTGCCTAATGTTTCTCTTGTTACTGTTTCTGAAAGTGGATGGGCTATAAGCAGTATGGTTCAGTTGTACCTTTAGTAACTGGATGTGTTTCTTTACCCTTCTGTGTTCTGCAATCATAGTCTGGGTCTGCCTGACTGGTGTCTTGGAAAAAAGAAACTCAGTGGAGTAATCAGAAATCTGTCCTGAAATAAGGAAAACTTCCCTTCCAGCTCCAAGATTTGGAAGGCCATGGGACTTCCCTTCCTCCTTGGTAGTTCAGAGCTGTTGTATCTCAGAACTGAACTCGCAGATGGACGGTCAGTCAGGTTCATACACACAAGGTTTGTGGTTTAGTGCTGTGACACGTCAGAAAGACCCCTTGAGGTAGAATATGTCAATGAGTATTTATATCCATCAGCTTCTTGATGACTAGATAATTTGTCATAATATTGACAGTGTGGGTTTTCCAAGGCAAGGCACTAAAGGGGTGCAACAGTTCTGAGTCAAACTAAAAGAAAGCATTTAATTTGAGTACTGAAGAGTGATGCAGAGGATTGTACTGGGACAAGGAGTACATTAGATGGCAGTATTACCCAGGCTGTTTGTCACAGCCGCAGTGAAGCTTCGCCGGGCTTGGGTACTGAAACATACAGCAGTCTGATCTTAGAGATGGGAACTCGACTATTTTAAACAAAACTACATATTGCAAATAAAACAAACTTGAAGAGAAGTGAAATACCGATTAAAAAGGTGGCAGATCAATTGAACTGGACACGATAGTGAAGTTTAGGACTGAAACATTTTTTTTTCTCCTAGCAGTTGGATAACACTTGAAGGTTTGGGGTTTTTTGTTCCTTTTTTTCGGTTTGGATGGTTGGTTGTGTTTTCCTTTACACTGATATGAAAACGCAAACTGGCAGGAGGAGGACTTACACAAATTATTGTTATTGTTGGGGGCCTTTTTTAGAAATGGGAGCTTGGCAGCTGTTAAATTACAGGCTGACATCCTTGGAATAAGAAGGTTTCTTAGTGATGTGGTAGTACAGCAAAGTTTTAACAGGCATGCCATCTTTCGTAAAGTAAAAAAACCTTTCTGTAAAATAATAAAAAAGCAGTCTGTAGATCTACCTCATCTCCTGTTAAATGCTTTTTTTGCATCTTTATTTACTTGATAAGAATAGATCCTTGTCAGCTAGCTTTGAAAAAAGATGGGACTTCAAGATCAACTACTGTTTACGTGATAATGTCCCCGTCTAAATGCATTATTTGGGGAAGGGAACTGCTGGCTCCCAGAGCTCTAAGGTAGCTCGAACAGCCGGGTTCCAAGCTTCCCTTTCTGTGGGAGATCAGAGTGGAGGGTATTGACCTCTGTTGGAGGAGCTGCAGCACTGCAAAAGCCTTTTAAGGCTTCAAACTGGAGCAGGAAGCAGTGTGGATAGAATTCAAATCTAACTGTCCCAGAACTAAAAGAAGTTTTGGGTTTGGTTTTTACTTTCTGATGGTTGGAATGTAATTGAATTAAAAAGAGCATTATGCAGAATTTAGTTAGAAAGCATGATAAGCTTGTGTCACTTAGAAAAGGTGAAAGCATATCTAATATATTCTTTGGCCTCAGATTCATTCTTGGAGGAACTACGCAGTTACTTGTTGAAGGATAAATCAGAGCAGGGTTTTGGAGCACAGTCTCTCCCCTTCTCAATACAAGTTCTGTTTTCAAAATAAGCCTAATCCTTCCAGACAAATTGGGTTTTATTCCAGACTTGTGTGGGCACGCTTAGTTATTTTATTGTAGCTCCTGTCAAATGAGTTATTCAGTGTCAGCTGTGCCACTAAAATATTCCCAAATTAACAAGGCTTTAAGACTGGCTCTTCTAAAGGAACTGAATTCTTCAGTGCCTTTCCCTTGATTTCCTTTAAGTGGAAAAATGGACTGAATAAACACTGACCTGACCATGCTTTACAATTCTGGTTTTGAAAAATGTGAGCCTTTTATTCACTAGACTGTTTTCCCTGGCACGCCTCCATTTTCCTGATATGACAAGTTTTGAATTCGGTTTTGTTCAGAAAGGAGACTTTATTGATGGTGTGTGATCTCAAAAAAACCCAAAGGCAGTACAATTTCAACTGAAACAGTTTGTTGTATCAGAGTCAGTTTATCCAAAAGGACTGACATCAGCTTCAAACGACTTTTAGAAGCCTGAATACTTGCTTTCCAGTGCAAATCCTTTCTCTATCTGGCACCATAAACTGTTTTTTTTCCCCTTTTTAGACATGATATCGATGAGTGAAGCCTTTGGAGTTGTGCTACATAGATATTTTCTTTTCTATCTTTCATCCTTCATGAGCTGATGCGTGGAAGAGTAGCCGCTAGGTGTCAGGAGTGGAAAGCAGTGCACCGGCCTCCCTAAAAGTCTGTTGTATGAACTGATGGAAGCTTATCTTTGCTGGAACAAAAGGCTCAACAATGAATGGAATCACGTGGTTCAAGCACAACTGGTGGCTGGTGTGGCACTTCCTCTCTCGCTTTGGTTCAGCAGTTGGATGTCGGTATCTGAATTGATACCTTTTATATTCATAGTGCTACTACAGCTATGGAGAGTCCTGAAAATGAAACCAGATTACTCAGTCTAACTTGTTTTAAATCAATAGTACCAAGCTTCACATTCCTAAATATAAAGCTGAAAACAATTTTTTTCCCTCTAATTTTTTACTATTGCCTCTTGTCTGGACATTGCATTTTATTACATTGGGATTTTGTTCAATGGCATATTTTTAGTAACTTAAATACCAGTAATATCAGTGGTAGGAATAGAATGTGTTAGAGGGTATCTATGCTTTTCCATTGCTATAGGAAGAGAAATAAATGTACATTAGACTCAGAAAAACATGTTTGAATCCAAGGAAAATGTTAGGACACTCTGAAAAGATTTATTTCTGCAATGTAGCTTATGAGCCTGTTTCCATCTCTGCAGCACTCTGTAGCTTTTAAGGTTGAGTGCAGCAATATTCTCTTCCTCTAGATAGATATATTCCATACTGCTGACTGGGAGAGCAAACCACACTGAATCTGAATCCAACAGGCTGTCTGCTCCAGAAAAAGCTGTTGCTAAGGATGCCCTTGGATTCAGCTGATGTGGGGAGCCACCTATTGACTGTCTTTTTTTGTTTGTGTTTTGCTTTTCCTTCTCGGTGCTGGCTGGATACTGTAGGTAGAAAATCTTCAGTAAGCCTGGAAATGATTGCAAGGCTGAAAGGATTATGGTTCTAAAGAAACACTGTAGGGAGACATTCAACTAGGTTTTTATTTACATAGTAGCACTCTGTTTTACAGCACTGTAGTATTGCACTGTATTTGTTAGCCTTTAAATGCTGTATTTTTCACTTGCTGTTTTACCAAAATACCTCTGAATCGGAGGCTTATGCCATGTGTATGGGACCAATTGAAAATTCAGAACTTGATCCCTGGAAGAGAAAGTTAGCTCTTTCATTAGATGTGCTTTCTGTGTAGTGTTGGGCTAAACTTCCTCCTCCAAACTCCAGAGCAAGGATGTGAGGTTTTTGTGGAGCACTGTTTTCGTACTCTGGATAATCCAGTTCAGTCTTAAACTTTGATAGAAGCAGTCTTGGGGTTAGAGCCGTTATTTTCCTGAAGCAGTTGTTCTTCAATTGTCACAAGCATGTTTTTCATCCATTTATATAACTTATGAATGAGTTTGAAAACCTACTATTCTTCCAGTACAACAAAGCAAAATTAAAGGTGTCACCAGTGGCTTTTTAGTACTTTAACAAGCATGAGCTTTCCAGCTGCTCATCAGTTACAAGCAAAATCCTTGTTGATGTACAGTTCTTTCAGGTGTGAGAAGGTCCTTTGGTGCTCGACTGAATTTAGCTGCACCATATATTTCTATTAAATTTCCCTTGGGCTTAGCTTTGGGGGGGGGGTGGGGGGGAATTGAAACGTGTCAGGGTTGTTTTCAGCATGAAGGGCATGCGTGCAAGACTTGTTTTGAAAATATGCCTTTGCTTTCCGCTTGTCTGATCATGACACTACACGCAACATCATACAACCCCATAAGGCTGTAATGGGCCAAGTCACTGTAATCAGATGTGGCATTCCGTATGTCTTCCCCTGCAAGTAGGTCAAGTTTAAACCATGTTCTTGGCTCGCACTCTGATTTCCCATAACCTGCTCCACGTGGCTCGAGCATTGTGCTGGAGTGCAGAGCATGCCAGGAGGGATTCTGGGCAGCTTCACAGGGCTAGTCAGTTTTTGGACAGAGGCTGGTGTCTGTTTTCCTGTTAGGATTTTATGATGTTAGATTCATAGCAAGAGAAAATTTCAGTGATTCTAAAGTTGCTTTTACTGAATGTTATGCTGTCAGTCTACCTTATGAGTTGCCTTTGGAGACTGCACAATAAAATCTTTAAATCACTAAGACCCCGGGGAGGAAAAAGCAATTTGCAAGCTTGGAAGTGTACTATATTCTGAGTGAGAATGACAGATAAATTTGGACAGAGGTTGGCTGTTTGAAGTTGCCTAAGATCAAATAGGCAGTGACCTAAACTGCACCTAAGCCTGGGGATGTTAATATTTTGATGATTATGATTTCAGTATGCATAATTCTTCCTGATAAGGTTTACAGCTTTAGTGTGGATATTGTTCTTGTGACACTAAAACAATTGTGGGTCAGAAGCTGTGTTAGCACCCACAAAAGTCACCTCCAGTCAGTGTTCCAAGTTGGCTTTTTTTGCTTTGGGACAAAGCCTAACTATAGTGCATAAAGCTCAGTAATTAGAGGTTCTTGCTATTAGCTTTGGTCTTACACAGGCTCAAATCTTGTTTGTGTTGGGGCTGACTGGTGTGGCAGTGTGCTCAAGGATTCTGTCAGTGCTGGAAGGCATCCTTGACTAGACAATAAATCTCTTTGCTGAAAGAATGGTCTGGCACTGGAACAGGCTGCCTGGAGAAGTGGTAGAGTCACCATCCCTGAAGGGGTTAATAAAATGTTAGACATGGCACTTTGGGATATGGTTTAGTAGATATGGTGGTGTTGGGTTGACGGTTGGACTTGATGATCTTAAGAGGTCTTTTACAACCTTAAACATTCTATGATACTGATAGCTCAGCATTAGGGCTAGTTAATTTGAGCCACATTTGACTTTCTGAAACAGTAATTCTACTTATTTCAGCTGAAATTGTGGACTTTAAAGGAAATTGAAAGGGAGCTTGGCAAGTCAGTTTGAGCATGTCACTGGGGTGGTTAGTCACCAACCACCAAAATCTTCTGTGCTGGTGATGCTATTAAAGAGCATCAAGTAGCACATGGTGTTCCTGAAGATAACAAATGGCTGGGGTTTGTAGACTGGGTTCTTTTTTTGTTTTTTTATACATGGAGATTGTCATCCTGTTTAATGTTACAGCCAATAGTGGACCTACTTTCATGTGGTTTTGGCTAAGAAGGTGTAAAGGATGACCCATCTTGACCAAAACGAGGATCTCTAGTAAATCTGGGTCTGTCAGGAGCCAGAGGCATCTCTGAGCTAGGTTGCTTTACTCTAGATTTATGTCAGTGGAATACATCGATCGCTGACCTTTCCAAGAGGCTGTTGTCATTTTCCCCTCTATAGGGTTCCCTCTGAGGGCAACAGGTCAGCTCTTCTTGCTGCTTAGCTATACCTTTGAAAGCAAAATGATGTACAGAAGTGTAAAGTCATCCAAGCTGAGCCACGGCATGTTGTCCTTCAGCTGCTTCCAGGCACCTTAAGTTCCGCTCTGTGACACCATGGCCTCATTTCTAGAAGGCCATTTCAGAGCTCAAGAAGCAGGTGTTCAGCCTTACCAGAATCCTATCTGTTGGGTCCTGCATTCTTCACCTTGAATGCTAAAGAGAGAGCAAGTGTCCTCCCAAGAAATGCTAGATCAATTGTATCTTCTCAACTTTTGTCGAAATTGAGTTTTCAAGCTCCTTTTCTTCAAAGTCCTTTTGGATTATGACTTGGAGGAATGGCCATTCTCACAGTTCTTAAAACATGGCAGACCTTCTGGAATACTTGAGATCCTGGAGTAACTGTTAAAATTTGTCTTGCTGGAAGCTTCAAAAATCTTGTGTTTGACCAGCTTCTGCTGGTTCATTCCATATAAACTGAGTATATGGTGACTGCTTGCTGCTGAGATAGCAAATGAGATCTCGTATCTTGTACACAAGAACTGTGATGTGACTCGTTTATCCAGACTTTTTTCAGTGTGCCAAATGCACGAGGGAATAGGACTGTTACAAACTTTATGAACAAGTGCTCACACAGCTTTGTGTTGATGTGAGTTGAAATGTATTCCTATATCACATGTTGTCATCTTGTTGCTGTCGTAGTTGAATTAATCCATTCTCATCATCTTCAGTTTCTCTCCTTTTCTGAGAGGCTGTTCACTGAACTGTTACTATTAGGTCACTGGCATCTTCTGCTTGAATTTGTTCCAGATCTACTGTTTCATTGTACTGCCAAATGTTTAACTGTGCTTCTCTCTTTCTTAAAACTACTCCCAGAAAACAAACTGTATCTTATTGGCAAACCTTTCTGAGGGTTGAAGGCCTGAATCTAAGGTATTTAGGTTGCAACAGAGTCCCCACCCCTTTCTTGTTTTAGCAAGTGGTAGGGATTCAATGAACCGTATTCTGCAGGGGCTAGATGTTCTTCTGTGAACTTACCTTAAAAATATTTCGACTGTGTAAGTTTTACCCTACTCTGACCTTCAGAAGTAACATTATCCAATATTTAAACCACATGCATGACCCTGTAAACTCAGAGGAGACTGGCTAATACCAAATCAAAGTTAAAACTTTTTACTTGAGGTATTGAAACTGTTTCAGTGGAGGAGGGGATGATGGAGCTTGAAGAGCTGAAGTGTAGCAGGAATTGTAGGTAAGTTAGAGGTCTCTTTAGGTGGTTAATGCCACTCACTGCTACGCGTTTGCTATTTGCTAACATTGGAATTGAAAAGTCCATACTTCTGAGATTGAGGTTTGGCTTTTAAATCTGAATCTCCAGACTCAATCAGCATTAGACATCTTGCACTTCTGGCTTTTTATCGCCCTTCTTGAAAATACCTGTTGAAGAATGCCTCTGTATTTCAGCTTTTTCCAGGTTATGAATGTCCTTGTTGTTGGGGAGTGGATTTAAGAGGCTTTTTCAGTCCTGTGTTATCAAACATACTTGGAGATACAGAAAAGTAATTTCTCTGTTCTCTTGACATCACTTGCTTACACAAGCAATACGGTGCACATATAGCATGAGAAGAGTTCACTAAGCTGTGGAAAAAAATGCTCTGGAAAAGCAGCCTTTTTGAGGAAATAAGTTTTGATGGATTAATTTTAAATACATGTCTAAACAGGACACCTTAGTTTAAAACTTCCTTAAATAAGAGGTGTTTCTCAGAGACTCAGAAATCTCGTCTGACTTTCCAGAGAACTAAGCCCAAGTGTTTAGGGAGAAGGGCTTGCATTTTCTTGAGTTTCAAGGAGAAAGTTTAATGTTCAAAAAGCCAGTGTACACCTAGTCATGAGGTTCTAGGTGCAGAATCCCCTGTGATCAGTTGGATTATGCTCAACGTGGCTTTTCTAGAACTTCTGTAGAAGTTGTTGGAGTGAATCACAGAATTGGAGGGATTGGAAGGGATCTCAAGAGATCGAGTCCAACCCCCTGCCAAAGCGGGTTCCTTGGGACAGAAAAGTGAAGATTAATGTAATTAGCTGTTGGAGGAAAGACTGAGTAATTTTTAACAATCTGGGATAATTCCCTCTTCCTTCTCTAGCTGCTGTTGATTGTGAGCTATTGCTGAATCTTGCGGATCCTGAAAAATAAATTCCGTGCTGTTCTCTAGTTTGCTTTTCCCTTGCACACCAGTTGCATTTTTCTTAAGGAACTGGAGAAATCTGGCATCACAGGTTCTGAAAATGTGTTTTTTCCAGACAATTTGTTTTGCCTCTGTATTGCTTCAGTTTCCTTGATTCCTAATAAATTAATGATTCTTATTGGTGTGCTGTCTCCTTACGAGTAAATAACGGTCTTCAGTAACAATAGAAATAGGGGTGGGTTGGAGAGGAAGGGTGTGTGCTGGTAGGTTGGTAGAGTTGCTCAATTTCAAAACTTGATTTTTAGATCTTAGGTTGGAATCCAAATGTCCAACCACTGATGACTTCAATAAATAATTTTAAATGTGTTTTTTTTTTCAAGTGTGCCTTGTATTTTGCTTTGCAGCAGCTCCAAAATGCCCTGAAATACCAGGAGTTCTAGTTCTTAAGTATGCTTTCAGCCTCTGTAAAGCATGGGAGGGTCCTTGAAAGGGCTGCCTTGTTCTGCAGAGCAGCTTTCATAGTCCTGCTGGAGGTATTGATTTCTGAAATTTATGGTAATGCTTGAAACTGTTCCATTAATTAATCTGACCTCAAGTAATCTAATGACTACTCAGTTTTTTTCACTTACTGTTTCTTTTAGCTGGGATGTAACAGCAAAAGTAAAAACTGTTGAAACTTGGTTATCTCCTGGTTTTGGAAAAGTCTAACTTGTGTTTAACTTGTCACTTTGTGTGATCTGAAGGGGAAAGCTGTTCATTGGCCATCATAGATGGCTACTACTAAGAGGCTTTATGAAATTTGGTTTGGATTATGAAGAGTAAAAATCAGGTTTATGATGACACCAGCTTCGTTTTGGATCGCTTCTGTCCTAAGCAACAGTGGCTTTAATCCCTCAGTTTTAGAGGTAGCATAATTCTTTAAATGAATTAGACAAAGATGAAGGAGACCCAGTATTCCAGATCTTCATTTTTGTCAAAGCTATAACCCTTCAGGTGTTTGTTTTTTTTCCAATAATCACTTCTCGAGGAGAAGGGGAGTGGAAATGTACTTGCTGTAAAGGGCATGTTTTCTAACTCCCACCAGAAGGTGATGAATCCAATGTGCCAAACCCGATGGAAGCCCTGCTCTGGTGAGCCTCAGGCGTGTACTTAAAATAGGAAATGGTTACTGGAACTAAATTATTTTGCCATTTTTATTTTTAGGTTTGCTGGCATGGGTAATCTCATTAAGGTGCTAACCAGGGACATAGACCACAATGCAGCACATTTTTTCTTGGATTTTGAAAGTAAGTCTTTTGGCCCTTCACAGCTGGTGTGTTTGACATGGTAGCAGTAGGGTTGCTTACACCTGCTGCAGTGAAGGCTAGGGGACTCAGTTGCAAATCTGCAAGTTGCAAAAGAGTTGCATGCAGTTTTTTTCCTGTTCCTTTTTTTTTTTTTTTTCCCCCTCCCCTTCAGTAGTAGCCCAGCCACCATCATGCTGCTGTGTAAATTTTCTTTCCTTCTGCTTAGTCATTTTGGGTCTCTGTGGTCAGTGATGTCCATCCATCTGCCTGCAAATCAAGTAATCATGAAACAAAAAATTCTGTCAGTATGCCTTAGTAATCTGTGCTGAGCAGTTGTTTGCTGTAATCCTGTCTTATACAAGGAGTACTAAATCATTCCTGATCCTGGCTTGGTCATTCACGGTGCAGTCAATGTGTGTTGTGTACATCCAGATGTCCAAAGTGGAATTGTCTGAGCTTCACAAATGTTTTGGGCCACTCGTGTAGGAGATCTGTGGCACACCTGTGTTAGCATTTTCTGCACACTGAAACGATGTACCTTGGTGTGGTTTTCTATGACGGCTTTCTGACAAAATTACATGGGCTGACAAAATTAAAGCTTTTCCCTTCTGTTGTCCATCAGGTAAAAATCTGTAGCATGTCTACCCTGTCCATGTTGCAAACACAATACTTAGCCCTCGATGTGGTGGTACTCCTGCTCAGGACACTGGTGCTAGGGTGTACCGGGACAGAATTAGTCACTGGCGATGCCTTCAGTCGGACTTCTGCCCCTTTCTCAAAGGAGAGGCTGTGAAGATGTTAGTGACACAGTCACTTCTTACAGGAACGCTGCATTGCATCTCTGGGATCACCAGCTGTACGGCCTTGAGGTGGGGGTCTCCCTCCACCCCTCGGAGCGGCAGCCTGAAGGACGGGTTTGTGCCTGATGGAACTCTCTGGTCTTCTTTCCCCAACGCTTCAATCAACTATATTTGGGCTGTTCCTTCCTATAAAAAGAAAATTTTCTTTTCTCTCATTCTTGTCTTGGCAGGTACCTTAACATGGGGAACCTTCTAAAAGTTTTGACATGCACAGACCTTGAGCAGGGGCCAAATTTTTTCCTTGATTTTGAAAGTGAGAAGATGATTTTATATATCTATTACTCTTTGCCTGCAGTAGACTGCATTTGTCATGTATTAAATGTATGTTTTCACTTTGCCATCCTTCTAAACAGCTTTGCATGCCTGAGCTATGGATAATTGTTTAGCAGACTTTTGTAAAAAGCAATGATTGCTTTAAAATACCCTCAGTTTCTAAAATCTTAACTTCAAAGAGGACTTTCAAATTATATTTTACCTTTGGAATCTGATACGGCTCTTGTTTTAAATTAAAACTCTCAGTTTTTAGTCAAACTTGCTTAAAGAATTTGAATTGTTTGAAGAATAAACTGCAAGGAGATTCACACTCCTAAAAAAGGAAGGGCTGAATTTGAAACCTGATTTGCTTTTCTTCCAGTGTGCCACTGTGTGCTGCATAATGCTGTGTATACAGATTGTCTCACGACAGCTATTCATAGCTCTCCAGCATCACCACATTCTAGGTGTATATGTGAACCTTATTTGATTTGGCATTGAAATTTGACGGTTAACCTCATCCTTCCTTAAAAGGGGGTCTCAGAGGGTATAGAGGTGAAATTGCTTTTACAAAGGAGACACAGATAGCTTGTCTGATCAATGCCAAGCGTTCTGGAAGGTTCACATATTCTTAGTATTTCTTGCTTTTAGTTTTTGTTGCATGATATAATACAGCCTAAGAATGGCAGGTAAGTGTTGGCTGCTGCTATGCATGTTTAATTACTTTCTTTTGGGATATGCTGTTGCTTTACTCAGCTGCACATCAGTGAGCATCAAATAAGAAAACTAATGTTCAAGTGCATTTTGACCGTGTAATAAAATACAGTGGAATAGCATAACAAATTGATGCAGTATTGTGATATAGATAATCTGAGACTCATTATATCTTCTTTTTTTTTTTTCATCCCCCAAATTAACTTTTAGTTGTGTTTTCATTAAACTAGCAATTGGTTATATTAGTTCTTACGTGAAAGCAAACACTTGGAGGAATTTTTTTGCTTCAGTGACATTTAAAGTGTAAATCCAACTGTACTGTTGATTTTTATCAGTTGTCTCTTCTGACCCTGTTCTTACTGGATAAGATGATAGCCACACAAATTAGTCATAAGTGGAAGACAACCAAGGGCTGCGTTCAAAAGTCAGAAAGCAAAACATATTTAAAACCACTTCAGATCTCTCATCATTGGAATAGGTATGGACTAGTGAAGCAGGGAGAACTGACGTGGGAGAATATTGGAGTTGTGAAGCTCCAGCTTAATCTGCAAATACTGACCATTTAATTGGACTAAATTAACTTCAGGTTAACTGGATACCAGAGGCTCAATTCTAAAATCAATTGCAATAAAAATTGCTGCTATTTTTAAAAATACTGATTCTTTCGTTATCAGTTTTGGTTTAAAGTGCATGTTTTGAGCATGAACAAGATTTGGCATGAGAGTAAGCAGGTTGCTGACATGAAATGTTTACATACGCAGTCAAATTAAGTGACTTACATTATGGCTGAATTGTTAGACTGTTCTTTATTCATTTTGGACCCTGTCCTGCGTTTGTTTCTGCTGCTATATACTGTGTATCCGTGCTTCTTTGTACTCTGTTTCAGATAGCTTGCCTTGACAGGATCTTGGCTTTGACACAGTCAAGATCTTTCTTCAAGACTTGGCACTTAATCTTGTGATACTTAACGGTGTGGTTTTATATGGAAGAGCAAGTAAGCTCTGTATTAAAAACAAATTTTCCCAATTCTATGTTACGCCTGGCCCAGTAATACACAGTTTGAAGTCTTTTGTTCCTAAATCCCTACATAACTAGCCTGCTCAGTCCAAAGTTAAGTTTCTTGCAGAATGCCATAAAAAGCTAAAAATTTCACATCCGTGAAGCTTAGCGAGATACAAACTCCAAATTTAGAAAGGATTTAGACTGGTTTCTATGATTGTTTTTTTTCCCAAGATATCTATCTTGGTGTTTCCAGTGATTGACTACCAGAATACATGCAAAAAACTGTTCCAGTAATTGACATAACAGGATGTCGGCTTTTCCTTGCCGTAACACAGTTAAGGTTACATTTTCTTTTGTCATTCACCTTACATATATTAAACAAATATCTGCCAAAAGCATTCTGCTGAAGTCTGCAGTGCTACATTAATGTTTGAGGAAAATGCACAGCTTTGTAAGGAAAATATTGTAACATAAACCAGCCACCTACAACGTGGGAAACTCACAGCTCAACTTTTATGTTGGTGTCACTGCTGTCACGGTGCAAATGCTTTCCAAATTTGCTGATTTGAATAGTAGCTAAAATGCAGAGCACTTTTGGTTGCAGATGGAGGTCTCCAGCTAGGGCTGGAAGTATTCTGTGTTACCTCCAAAGAACTTGGCTAGGTTTCAGAGGAGTCACAAAGATAGCATTCTCCATAGTGGTGATGATAGAGATAAATAAATTATTTCATCTCTAGCAGTCTGGGATTTTTCTCTCCCTTGCTTGTGAGTTTTGTCCCAGCCAGTTTCAGATTACTTGATGATTTCTTCCCTGGGAAAAACCTCTGTTTAAATAGTGTTTGCTGTGCACTATAAACTTTTAACCCCAAGTTTCTCTCCTTACCAGTTCTGTAAGCTAGACAAATATTTTTAAACAGTCCCTAAATGTGTGTGTTTCCCCGCATGCAGTATGTTGTCCTACTTCCACAGCGTTTAGTTCACCTAATGGCATTTGTATACTGTTTCAAGTCTACTCTTTTGTCTTCAACACGTTATCTTGTGAACTTTCTGAACTCTAAATGTATCTTGCATCTAGTGCACTAATGTTCTGAATAAATTTAAAATCAATTTAAAGATTAATTCCCCATTTACCTGAGGGACCTCAGTCTTTGCTTTTCTTACTATTGGATTAAATGTGGGAAAGCTGCCCTGAATAACCAAGGGTTGGCTCCCTTGCCAACAGCAGCAAACCCCAGAACGTTTCAGTGGGCTGTGCTTACTGTATTTGTTCTTTCTATTGAAAAGACTGCCTGTTAACAGCAAAGCCTTGTCGTAAAGCTGTAGCAAGAACTTGCATCCAAGGAAAGGGGAAATCCCTGACATTATGTGCCTCCTTCACCCTGCTGTTTGGATGCCTGGTGTTGCTGGCTGCTTTTTCTTGGTTGTCAAGACTAACTCCAGGAGTAGACTCCTTGTCCTGCTCTGTGCACTCCACATTGAGGATGATGAGTTCCACAATTAGTGATTCTCCACTGAAAGTCCCATATTATGAGCCCTCAGGTACATACTGCAGTGTGGGAATGCTGCCTCCTGTCTATTGAACATTGTAGTGATGCTTAGGAGGAGGAACCTTTTCCTTTGTCCCCATCTTCCAGAATACAACGCTCTAACCTGCCCTGTGAAGCAAATAAACCAGTTTCTCTAAACAAGTTGGTACTAGGCTTCTTTAAAATCTACCCTAATACATCTTTAATGTGAAGTGAATATAACAGAACTTAAGATTTACTTTTTAAAATTTGAGCTCTTTTATAGATGCTGAAGAATTACAGCTGGGAGAGGAATTTAATTTGGACAGTCAGGTTTACAGCTTTCTTCTTCTGGGGAGGACTAGATGCACCAAAATGAAATACATACCAAAAGAAATAATCCAGTGCCTACCAGATTTTGAAATGTATGTATTTCTAAGTTTGTTTTAATCAAAACAAACAAGAAAACAACAAAAAAAATCCATCACCACCCCAGTGAGTTAAGTATAAAACATTGTTTGAGGTTTCCTGGAACATCTTGGGGAAATGAAATACAGTAGTTGACTGATCACACTAACAGAGGTGTTGAAGGTGTTGATGTGCATAGCCAGCTGTTCAGTGAAGTCCACTTAATTTGTATCTGGGAGATGATTTTCATTTCTAAACTCAGAAGGTCACAGTACTACATCTGTTCTGCTTGTCAGTGGGGTTTGAGATGAGGAGGAGTTGTTGGGGGCCCTTCTGCTGTGCCATCCCTCCCCCAGCCCCCTGTTGAAAAATGAACTCTCCTTGCTAGAAGGTAAAGAAAAAATAGCATGAAAAATTAAATAGGCAAGAGATGTGCCTTGTGCAGGATGATCCAAGTGGCAAGTCTTGATTGCATTATTTAACAACACAATCTGGAATGCAACAGAGCTTCACGTTTTAGTCTGTATTTCACTATAGCAT
Source organism: Laterallus jamaicensis coturniculus (assembly GCA_022605575.1). Taxonomy (NCBI): domain Eukaryota; kingdom Metazoa; phylum Chordata; class Aves; order Gruiformes; family Rallidae; genus Laterallus; species Laterallus jamaicensis. The sequence continues at coordinate 83,294,890 of JAKCOX010000002.1, read as the reverse complement.
TTCATGTTTGTGCATGAACTGCTGCCAGTCGACTGGTGCTTATCTTGTCTGCTCTTTTCCCTCATTTTTTTTGTCTTCATTTCTTACAGCAGTCTTCAGCAGCTTTCAAAATTATAAATGTGACCTTTGTGGTGATCTGAAAAGCACTGGCCGCTTTTACTCAATGCCTAATCAATGTGGTGCTCTTAAACTAACTTTTTTTTTTTTAATCAAAAAGGAGAGACCAGCTTTCTTTACCCATGTTGATTTTTGATGATTCTCAAATTATCACAGTTAAACTGTTGCAAGGTCTATATACAGGCATATTTGCTAGTAATGCCCACTCTCTCTGTGTTAAACCATAAAAATAAGAAATATTATGAAAAAATTACACCAAAATCCAGACAGGCAATGCATGGTGCAACGTATCTTCTCCTCATACAAGCTTTGTTTTTTAGTGTGTGTTTGTTTTTTCTAGTGTGTAACACTAGCATATTGTCATCCTTAGGGTTTTTTCTTTTTAATGCTGTGTATCTAACTTCCATCATTAGTGGGAGTTACACATCTGGATCATGGAAAAAACCACTTTTAATAAGACCTTCCAGACCCTTTAAACTGCACAAAAATCTGGACAACATACTATCTGTCGATAGCTTTTGTTTGTCTATAAAAAACAAACTTAGTGTTATAACCCTGACTTTTGACATTGGAAATTCTGGATTAAAATATCCTGATTGTTATTTCATACTGTATTTTGCCCATGTGAACAGAGAAATAGTTGGGCTTTTTTTTTTTTTTGTAAAACCTTCACCAGTAGCTCAAATACTATTTTTTTTAATCAGTCTAGAAGTAACTAACCTTGTAGCTTAGCTTCCCTCAGAAATTTAAAGTAAAAATTAATCTCATATCAGGTAAATCAGGTCGGAGATACTAGGTGATTACCCTTAAAGGTTAAAGCCTTTTCCATTCTTTTCAAAACATACTTCTTACCAAATGACATAATTTCAAAGATATATGTGAAGCTTTCTTTTGAAATTATGATCAAATACACTTTTGAAAGTCTTTTTTTGGCAGAAAATCTGGGAGACGGTGTATATATCCTTATGTATCCTTAAAGAGGGGTGAAGGGAAAGAAGAAAGAGAACAAGTTTATCCTAAATCTTTTTGTTCTCAACTCTGATTTTGCAAGTAGCATGATAAAGAATATGTTTTGAGAATTAACTATATTTAGAAGGAAAAGCTACATTTCCTTTCCCATCAGGTAAAGGGGAGGCAGTGAAGATGCAAAATAATCTGATGCAGTGATTCTAGATAGCAGTAGGCATGAGTCATCCCCTGTAATACCTGCGGGGAGCATGTCTTTTGAGTGCTTAGCTAAATTTTCATCATTTAACTTGTACTGCATTTGCAGGTGAGATTGATAGAATAGTCATTAAGATGACTTGTCATGGCTTCTTGCCCTAATTCAGTTTTAAATGTCAGGAAGAACCGATTCCAGGTGAATTTTTGGGATGTTAAATGAAGCTAAAAGACTAACTAAAATGAATTTGGTTGCTTTTTTGGAGTTCCTCGTACGCTCTGTAGTAGCTCTTCAGAGAATGAAAATTCTTGATGAGTTACTGCATGAAGAATTTGTCCCCTTAGGTGGTGGTGTGCCTATTGAATTCCATATTGTTGTTCAAAAATATATATATATATTTAATATGTTCTACTGTTTAGATGCCCAACCTACAGAATCTGAAAAGGAAATTTATAATCAGGTGAATGTAGTGTTAAAGGATGCAGAAGGAATACTGGAAGACTTGCAGTCATATAGAGGAGCTGGCCATGAAATACGAGAGGTGAGCTAGAGCGTTATGATTGTGCACAACCTGTGGTTGTTCATTGTCTGATCCTAACCAAATACTGCTGGATTTTAACTTTGCTTGCAGGAGCTGTTTTGGCAGAGCATGTTGTCTATTAAAATTGCTGTCTTGAATTTCTGCTCTGGAATGTTCCTTTTTAACAGCGAAACAGATATCACTCGTTTCAGTAATATTAATGCACATATGTATTAGCAAATGATGCTGCTCAAACTTTTTATGGAACTGTTGCTATTGATTTTTTTTCTTCATATTCCCACATAAGCTCTTCTTGGGTTAATGGTGAATTTGGAAAGAGCATGGTGTGACTACAATGCAATATTGAATTGTGTCGACATCTTTTTCTACATTAATTGGAGAATTCTGATGTGTGGTAATCCAAACACAAAAGTCTCATTTTCAGTCCCTTTTAATTGGCTTTTATTTACTCAAGTAGATCTTTGGTACAGAAGAGAAGTTTACAGCGTGTCACTCTGTTTTTGCTTTACCTTTAAGAAAGGGTGGAATAAAGACTCTCAACCCCTTTCCCTACATCCTCCCTTTGCTCCTGAAGTGAGGAGTTTGCATAACAAACTTTTAAGAAATCCTGGTATGTAAGAGGGAGTCTCTCCTCACTCTAGATGAATTTGAGATATTTGGAGCTGTTTGGTTTTAAAGTATCATGAGATTTTGTCTGGTCTCAGTTGAATTCACTAGGTAGGTTTAAGGAGGGTAACTGTCTCACCTAGACCACTTAGGAGAGGAGCTAGCTTATTTGTCCTCCAAGAAAGGAGCATATTTGCAGGGAGGCTGTAGGGTCTGGCAGGAATATGTGTCTCAGCAACCAAGCCTGCAGTTCCCAGGAAGAAGGGAGAGGCATGCTCCTGAGAGGAGGTAGGCATCACAGGAAGAAAACTTCTTGGGGACCAGAGAGCTGTGTGCTGCTGCTTGCAGACATGGGCTGACTGAAATAGATTTTGGATTCAAGGAGCTGACTCTGAAGATGCAGCAGAAGAGTTTTGAGAATTTTTATTTCTGTTTTCTTAGTAATTTTCAGTTGCTAAGTAGTCTATTTTCTATCTTGAACACCTGGAGACAGTGAGCTTAGAGCTTTATCTGTCTGGGAAGCTTACTGCAAAGGCCTGTGCTTATATACCTCAAAGCTCTGGTGCACACCATGTCTTGGTGGTGCTTTATATTGTTGATTATGCTTAAATGTTCCTACTATACTATTCAGCCTGAATTGGTTTGATGGGGGATTTTTTCTTCAGAAATGGGTAATGGATACCAGCATTAGGATGGGGCTTTGATCGCTAAACTTGTTTGGTTGGTGATACCCCAATGAAGTTGTTAAACAGATCTAGTTAATTAAAATTATGTAAATTTTCTTAGTAGATTTATTTTTAACAATTTCTTTATACTCTAAGTTGTTTTCTTATTCAGGATACTTATTTTCAGCACAAGTATTTAGACCTGGTTTTGGAAATGACATGGGTTAGTACAGGTTTATCTTCCAAATGGAAACGTCTCAGTAGGTAGAATTTTTAATTATTAGTTCCTCATAAAATTGCCCTGCACCGATCAAATTTGGGGGTTTTTTTACCCCTGGTAGTGCATGAGTTACTCTTAATTTAAGCATGCTTTTTTCCTCTTTCTAATTTAAGGCAATACAGCATCCCAGTGATGAGAAGCTGCAAGAGAAGGCATGGGGTGCAGTTGTTCCACTAGTAGGCAAGCTAAAGAAATTCTATGAATTTTCTCAAAGACTAGGTAAGTGGACTATTAACTCAGGGGTTTTGTCTTTATTAGTTAGTACATTTGACATAATCAGGTGTGATGATATCTTCAGTCAAGCCTGTGTTAGTATATGATACGCTCAGATTGCATAGATTCTTTCCATACACTGGATTAGATCTCATTTATATATCTGCCTACTGGCTCCTTTAGTCTGAAAGCAAACTTGCTTCGGTTGATACCTGAGAAGGGAGAGAACAGGAGCATACTTACCATCTTTACCCCTTTAGTAGTTATGGAAAGTACATGCCTCTTAAACAACTTGACTGATATTGGCTCTAAGCTGATAAAGCTATTAGACTTGATTTGTTTTTTCATAAACTCTCTCTTTTAGAACAGTTACTCACTGTCATGGTTTTTCCCCAAGCTGAGAGCTGAGCACCACCACGCAGCCGCTTTCTTTAAGGGGGGTGGGGAAGGGAAGGAAATGAAAACCAAAAAACTAACCTTGTGAGTTGGGATAAGGACAGTTTACTGAGACAGCAGAGAGAGTGAGATAACAGTAACAGGACTTCATAACAAAATATACAGAATTGATGATACGTGATGCAGCTTCTCACTGAACTGCAGAAATCACACCATACAGCTCAGAGCTGTCCCAAAACCAGACAATCCCCAAGACTGCATGTTCTAGAGCTGTGTGCTCCTCACCCCACCAGCCCCTCTTTATGCTGAGCACAATGTAATTGGCATGGAATACTCTCTTCGGCCAGTTTGGGTCACCTGTCCTGGCTGTGTCCTCTCCCAGCCCCCTGGAGGCTCCCCCCTTTCTCATTACAGCAGGGCGATATGAACAACTGAAAAGTCCTTGACTGCTTGGCAACAGCTGAAAGCATCAGTGTGTTTATCAGCACTACTCTCATCCTGACTCCCAAACATGGTGTTCCACTGGCTGCTAGAAAGAGAATTAACTCTGCCCTAGCCAAAACCAGGACACTAGCACAACTCACAAAGAGAAGTTATTTGTTGTCCAAAAAGTGGAAGCTTTTTGCAGGCAAGTTCTGCTTTGTTACAGAGGTGAAGTGTGTTTCTCAAGATGATGAGCAGGAAGTTGGGTTATAAGTTTATCTTAACAAATACAGCATGACTTCTACTGATAGTTCTGTACCTCTTAAATTCTGCATTGCCTTCAAGGCTGCAGTCATTTTGTTTTACTCAAACGTGCACAAAGCTTGAGTAACACTTCTCAAGAAGTTTTTCGTGGCTGTAAGTGCTGATTAGAGCTAGTGTTTATGGCAGTTCATGAGTAAATGACAGCAGCAGCTCATAGAAGTAATTAATCAAGCCCCTTTTTATTATAACTATGTATTTTGGCATGTGTGTATTTTAAGTGTAGCATAGCGTATCAGTCAATGGAGATGCAAGAGGCAAATGCAGTTACATTAATGAACACTCTCCTCATTTAAGAGGCAGGATTGCGAGGTCTGTTGGGAGCCCTGACAAGCACTCCATATTCACCAACGCAACACCTGGAGCGGGAGCAGGCTCTTGCTAAGCAGTTTGCAGAAATCCTTCACTTTACACTCCGTTTTGATGAGCTCAAGGTAAGAAATATTTATAGTTCTGTACGCATGAAATCCAGAAAAAAAGAGAACACTCATTTACTGAAGCTATCTGGGTTGTGTCCTTCAATAGAACAGAGCATGCAGTAGATTCTCAGATACATACTATGCTCAGCTTGTTCACATGACCTAGAGTTAAATTGGAAAGCAGATGAAATACCACATTAGCTTTAGGCACTTGTTATATTTCAGTTTGTATTAATCATATTTCAGTTGAATTCGGCATATCTCATGAGATAATGCTGTTGCTGATTTTAGTCTGTGTGCATCCATAGTCTAGCTGTTTTCTTGTCAATGTGCAAAGGACTAAGCTGAAATGATATTAGCTTGCTGGTATGAACAATCATTGGAGTCAAACTAGCAAAGCTGTGTTCTTGCAACCTAATTTCACACCCCTATTTAGGAAACTCCTCCTTGTCTTGTTGTTAGATCTTGTTCTGAAAAATCTGAGAATTTAACTAGGAAGCCTTATGTTCTTTATGTTCTGTGGAACACTTCAGTGTGTCACAGGTCTTTCTACTTCAGAAGGCTGAATATTTTCTTGTTCTCAGCATTATATTTCATGGAAACTTGTTCCTATATTTTTCTTGAGGAGTTTGTCAACTTTTTTGCTTCCTTGTCTGTACAGATGACAAATCCTGCTATACAGAATGACTTCAGCTACTATAGAAGAACTCTGAGCCGTATGAGGATTAACAATGTCCCAGTAGGTAACCCTTAGATGTAATTAATGAAATTAGACATAATCTTACGCTATCACTTATCTATTTTCATGTATAGAACAGCTAAATTCTTTTTTCCTTCTGTTATGTAGGCAGAGGGGGAAAACGAAGTAAATAATGAGTTGGCAAACCGAATGTCTTTATTTTATGCTGAAGCAACGCCAATGTTGAAAACCTTAAGTGATGCTACAACGAAGTTTGTGTCAGAGGTAAGAGTATAAATTTACAGCTTGGATGCTGTACTTAAAGTACTACATGGCCAGACGTCATTTTAAATACAAAACTCTATCAGGCATGATCTGGCATCTGGAAATCATACTTGTTTCTTGGAGGCTTAAAAACATAAAGTATCTTTCTCAGATGCCATAGAGGTTAGAGTAGGTTCAGCAAGCCACCTTGTGGATGCCTCACAAAAAGTTGGAGAACAAGATTGGTAGTGATGGCTTTCCTCAAGGAGGGAGGTGAGAGCTGCGTTTTGGTGGTGGTTTAGAGCAAAAGCTTCAGAAAATTGAGAGGAAAATGTTTTGGTTCTCTGCTTGAGACAGGGAAGAGAATAGAAGTGTAGCTTCCTTTTTTTGCTTCCCATGATGCTTTTGTTTTTGCCACGTGAAGTCAGATATCCTCACAGGATTGCAGGCGAGGAGAGGATCCCGAACTGGAAAAGTGTTCTGACATTTTGACACATCCCTATTTATTCATGACTACCTAAATAAATACTAGCAGTAAAATCCAGTTGCTACAAGTATTGTGCTTGACTTCTGATAACTGTGACGATTTCAGTTTTACATGCAAAGAATGCACACTATTTCTTCATGAAAAATAATTGTACATTACACAGTGAGAGAATAGAGTATTTTTCCTGTGCTCTGCTTTACGCTTGACACACCTTGAGAAAAAAGGCCTTCTATTTTATATTTGAGAGGTTTGTCTGCAACAGTTTCGAAGTTGTCTTATTGCAGGAGATACAGGTGTTTGGCTGTAGAAATTCCTGTCTTTAAAGAGTGTGGTAGACAATTCCTTTAAAACTTCCCAAAAGTCAGTAGTATCAATGGTGTTACTTCTTTAACTACAAACAAGCCAGCAAAATGAGGTGAACTTTGCTCTCTCTGTCGCTAATCCATACTCTTAACATTTTTAAAGACCAGTGCAAGGCTACCTGACTTACCATAGTTGTGTTGAGGATTTTAATTTATCCACATCGCCACGTTAGCAAATCCCTGATTTGATTTAGGCTTTGGAGTGTAATACTTCACACTAATCGAAATGGAATTTGTTTATATCTTCTGCAGAATAAAAACTTACCGATAGAGAATACTACAGATTGCTTAAGCACCATGGCTAGTGTGTGCAGGGTCATGCTGGAAACCCCGTGAGTATAAACAGCACTTGTACTGTGTACGAATCATCTCTGTGTGTAAGGCATGGCTTGTGATGTGTTAAGGTGAACAAGATAGGGGTAATTAGGATCTATGGTGTTTTCTCTTTACCAACTTAGTTACAACCTCCATGTGGAACTAACTTGTCTCATTTTGCTAGGCATGCAAATCATGCGGTCTACTTTCCTGAACACATTAATATTTAAAAATAGACTGGCTATGGAAGCTAGGCAACCTCTTGGCACTCTTTATAAATGGTTTTCTCATGTATAATTCAGGGATATAGACTATTTGAGCACGATTGCCTAGGGCCTCCTGAAAGAGGGGCTGTGGGCAATGCCTTGGATGGTCCCTTCACACAAGCTGGCTTGGCTGATGACTCACAAATGTACAGCGCCCCTGCCTGGGGAGTTACGGGATGACATTTTGGCACGGAGGCAGTCCATTGTAAATTTGAGAGGCACCAGGAGTGTGAACAAATAGTCACATTAAACTTTGGGGGGGCTTATCTCTTTCTGCTGGGAATTAAATATTTTCCTATTGATAAAATCACTCAGGCATGAGATATGTCTTATTTAAATAAGTTTCTTCCCAAATCCAGCAGTACATTTGTTTTGGAGCACATGAAGAGCTCCAAGCATTTATATTCTATTTGTCTCATTCAAGAAAGTAGTTAAGCATTGGTCATTAAGCTTGCTTTTTTTTTTGCTTTCTTTTTTCTCCCTGAGTTGGAAGTTTGAGTTGGGTGTATACTAGAGGGTGGGTGGAGGGGAAAACTATAGGAAATGTTGAAAGCAAAGGTAGTATGTAATGGCTTTATCTCTTCTTTCCTAAAAAAACCCCAACCCAAAACAAATATATACACACACATGCTCCCCCCCACCCCGAAATGGCGTGCTCTCTATCAGCAGGGTGCTATTTTAAGTTTGAGAATCTGTAACTCTCTAGATAACTCATTCTAAGTACTGGTCTGACTTGTAGGTGGGTTATTGAAAGGAAGAAGGAAAACTGTCAAAAGCTTGTGGGGTTGGTGGGATTGGTTTCTTCTGCTCTGAGGATTTGTAGTGGGATTTTTCTATGCAGTCTTACTTTGGGCATCACAGTATGTACTCTTATGTTTGATAGATAATAATAATCTGTGTTTTTGAATTACAGTGAATATAGAAGCAGGTTTACAAATGAGGAAACAGTATCATTCTGTCTGAGAGTAATGGTGGGTGTCATCATACTCTATGACCACGTGCATCCAGTGGGCGCTTTTGCCAAAACTTCAAAAATTGATGTAAGTTTATTGGTACTAAATAATCTTTTTAGCATTTAAATTATGTGTTGGCTCTTTTTCTGTAATCCACATTTTAGTAGCAGGTGTGTAGTGTGTATTGATGCTAAATGGACTGTGGTAGCTGCAGTGAGAAACACAAAGTAGGACTTCAGACACATCAGTGGTCACTGTTAGGTCATGAAAAACCTGTTTGATGGAATTCAGGTAGTGTCTTGAAATATTTGTGAACAGGGGTTGTGTTGAACAACCCAAATCGGAATGACTGGAAATAACTATGGCATCTAGTTTGTTCTTTGTGATCTGGTAAATAGTTATGTTTGGCATCCACCAATCTTCAGCTTTCCACTGGTGGTTTGTAGGAAGTCTGTGGAGTGCACCCTCTTGCTGTATGGTGCATCCTGGTAGTTTCCAGTGGACTGCTACCTCTTTGTATTAGCTACAATTTGTCATTATTTCACTTGGTGGATGTAATCATTCATAATGGATTGATGATAAACAAGTTTTTTTTGTTTTCAGTTTGTTTTTTTTAAGGCTGGTAAAGCAGAGCTTGACATCGAGTTGGATTGACTAAGGATAGCAGGTTAAGCCATTCTGTTACAGGTGTATGTAATACTGAAAGCTTAATTCCTTTATAATATCAAGAAAATAGCTTTACACTGCTACAATTTTAAAATATTTTTCTTCTGACAAACTGAATATAAAACACCTATACAAACTTAGGTATTGGCATGAAAAAAAAGTATAAATTTTTTTTTTTAATTCCTAGATGAAAGGATGCATCAAAGTTCTTAAAGACCAGCCTCCTAACAGTGTAGAAGGCCTTCTAAATGCTCTCAGGTACTTTTATTCTTTTATTTGAAATATTTTGTGTATAGATTTTCAGAAATTATGCAGTGTATTTCTTTCAGCAGCAAAGTATTGTCAGTGTTACAGGTAAAAGGTGAGTGTGGTTATTGCAGCCTTGTGTTCCAGTGATGCTTCTGTGCTTTAAAAGATGGGTTTTAAACTCCAGTTGTTCATTCTAAGATAACTTTTTGCATACCTTAACTGCATGCACATGAAGAATGACTGTAGAGGTGCGACAGAGTATAGACATTATACCTGAAGGTAAAACTGATGCTCAAGTATCATGCCTACTAAAAGCAAGCTAGAAGTTAACTCATCACACCTGCTGACTGAACTACCAAACAAGCAACTGAGCAGCTGCCCGATGTGTGCTGTGACATGTGCCAGCTTCCCAAAGAAACAGCTGGGCTAGTTTATGTTGGCCATATCCTCAGCTGTGTGTGGTTTGACTGTGGCTTAATGATTTTGTATATCAGTGGTAGAATGTAGGAGTAGTTTCACGTAATTTTTGTGTTGCACAGGTAGCGTCAGTGAGGCAGTTTTTTTGGTGTACAACTAGAAATTGTTCTTGTTTCACAAATTATAGGGAGGTACTTAAGGCAAGAGTTTCAGTGTTTTTCCTGTAGAATAGATGAGAAATTGCCATGTTAATTGCAGAGGTAAAGAAAAAAAAATTCCATGTAGAAGTCTAAAAACTGCTACTTTGGGTCATAAAGCTGTAAATGTAGTCAGTAAAGTGTTTTTGATGTGGATGTCGAGCATCAGAGGGGTGGCAAGAAGTACCAGAGCATGATAGGCAGATGAAAACTTCATCCTCATTCTTACTTCAAAAATTACCGTATTATTTTGGTAAGAACTGGCTTTGAAACATAGTTTAATTAAGCTTTAATTTGTCTTGCCTGAAAGCAGGCGGTTTTTCTTATCTGTAGGGAAACCAGCTTCATTTCGTTTGCCCTCTTCTTTGTGTTAAGGTATGGTGAGAAGTGAAATAATGTGGTATTATAAGTGCCTTTGCTTGCAAAGGTTTTTCAGATTATTAGCTAAAGAAAATCTGGAGCTAATTTGAGACTTAATGTGAGCATTTCCATGCCTAAATCACTTTAATTCACCTCTGAACCTTCTAGACATGATCAGACTTGTAGATGGTGACCCATAAAAGCACAAGCTTCTGGAGGGAAAATACTGTATTGGCATTGGTTTCTGACTAACTTACTGCGATTGCAGCTGCAAATGAGCACTGATTTTCACTGGTACTTCATTGTCCCCCATCGGGGCGGACGCTATTAGTAACATACATGGAAAGTGCAGATCAGGTTCTCACTCCATTGTGCTTTAATTTGTGACTGGCAGTGTAAGTTCAGTCTGTGCTGTTATCCTGACCTGTCACCACACCAGCCCATTTCATGCATACTTAACAGTCCTGGTTTCCTACATTTGATTTGTTGTATGGGTAGGATATTTAAATCTTTTAAAAACACATTTGGATTTGTTAATAAGAGATGCAGAGCTGCGATGTCCGTGCATGATGAAAGCAGATTCAAGATGATGTCATGAATAAGTAAAAAATAAAATCTATAAGTCTCCAATTCTGGAGGAGTGTTAGAAGTTATTTTTTTCTCAAGAGATAGAGAATGTCTTAAAAGCAAGTAGAAGGTGGTTTGAACTTAGGAGGGAGACTACCTGTTTATAGTTTTAATTTCATGTAACTGTTCTAATCAGAGAATCACAGAATCCTAGAATGCTTTGGGTTGGAAGAGACCTCAGAGATCATCTAGTTCCAACCCCCCTGCAATGGACAGGGACACTCCCCACTAGACCAGGTTGTCCAAAACCTCATCTAACCTGGCCTTGAACACCTCCAGGAATGGGGTTTCCACAGCCTCTCTGGGCTCACCACCCTCATAGTAAAGAATTTCTTCCTAACATCTAATCTCAACCTGTCCTCTTTCAGCTTGAAGCCGTTGCTCCTTGTCCTATCACTACACTCCCTTGTGAACAGCCCCATTCCCACTTTCTTGTAGGACCCCTTAAAGTATTGGTAGGCCTCAATTAGGTCACCCTGGAGCCTTCTCTTCTCCAGGCTGAACAAGCCCAGCTCTCCGAGCCTGTCTTCATAGGAGAGGGGCTCCATCCCTTTGATCGTCATGTTCAGCTTTTTCATATGGCACAACACCAAGTACAATGACTTCAGGATTTTAGCAAACTCTTGTCTGGGGAAAGAATAGATTACCCAACTGTGCTGAAATTTGTATTGATACTAATAAGCAAAACAGAAAATCAATGCATGTTCCACAAGCAAGCCATTAAAAAATCACTGCAGTTGTGCATCACAATTAAAATGATAATTTAATGTGTTAAATTTCGATTGCAGAGTAAGTTTTTACTTGGTTTTAGATTACTCAGGGCAGGAAGATCAGGGAATAGAATCATGTGAGGAAGCCTGAGGATACAGAACTTTCCTTCAGAAGTATTTAGAGATGACCAAGGTTTTTGTAGTGATCTCTAAAAATGTTCTGATGCCCTAAGGAATTTTGAAGGGGAGAAATGCACGTGCATGTACGCTTCAGTTTTGGCAGCACAGTTACTCAGCTAAACAGGCAGTTAGGCTGAAAAGTGATTAAATCCATTCTCATCAAGAAAGGTCTTAGAAATGTTTGGTTGCTGGAAGTTAGGAAGAAAAGTTTCTGTAGTTACATATGAGTTGAAGATGTTGCCTATGGACAGAGATCTCAGAGTGAGTCTCGCTCATCAGCCGGCGATGAGGGTAAGGGGAGTTTACAGTGAAATGGCCTGTTGAGGACAGAAGCAAACTGTGGAGTGGCTGCTCATCAGTTACTGAAGGCTTTACTCTGGCTTATCAAATATATAATTTCTTTGTTTACGGCTCAGCCTACCTGTACCAAAGGAAAGTGGCGTCAGTGCTCTTCTCAACCTGACTTTTTATTTCTGTGTTTAGGTACACAACAAAGCATTTGAATGATGAGACTACCTCCAAGCAAATTAAATCCATGTTGCAATAACAGTTACCTGGAATTCGCACCTGCTGTAGACAGTATTCTGCAATGACTGAGATGCACAGATTTTTTTTTTTTTAGTGATTGCAACTACTATCTTGTTCATTCTTGCTTTTTATTTTCTCTCTTCCTGTTTACCCCTTTTTTTTAATCACTTTCTTGTTCTTAAGTAAGCTCAGACTTCTTTTCTGTGCCAAATCAATGAAAATTATCAGTTCTGGAAAGTATTTCTACTTTTTGGAATAGCCATCCTAAGTGGCAGCTAATTATGCGTTGCATTTGGATTTCTCTGTACTGGGGAAAGATTTGTGACTTGAACTAAATATTTTTAAACTTGTGGTTTTTTCTTTTTTTTTTGGAAAAACTAATATTTAATATTGCTTCTTCTGCATGGCAAGACTGCCTACTTCTGCTATTTAAAAATCCCTTGATGACTTCATTTTCTATTGCAGCTTATTTTCATGTGCAACCATGAGGAAAGTAAAACCAGATTTGTTTAAATTAACTGTGTTTGTACAAAATGGTACCCAACAAAAAGGTTGTTTTTTTTTTTTAAATGAGTAAAAACTGTTTTGTTTAAAAGTTACGTTTGCATTTTGACTCATTTTTGTAAGGATGTATGTTGTATGTTTAACCTTTAATAACTAACGTTGAACTGTGGTGTGTGCGTAGCAAATTACGTATGCATGTTCATGTCAAATGATTGGCTGTTAAGATAATAAAAATCAGCTTTCATTTTTCTAAGTGTGGTTTGATTTACCAGTATTTTGAGTGAGATGTCTTCGTGCTCTTTGGATTTTTACAAAAAAAAATAATAAATTTATAAATTTTATATAGTGAAAACTCTGCTGTTTCTTTGCCAGTAACCACTAGTCTAATCCACTTATTTAAGCCTAGTGTCTCTCAGGGTTCTTGCTCTCTGCTGCTTTCCTGTCACCAGAAATATTATTTACATGGGATTTGGGGGAAGAATTTTGCTTGGCATAAGTAGATCCCGGTGGATGCTGCTGCAGAACCTGCATTGTGACTATCCACGTTGAAATTTCAGCAGAGTCATCAGAAATGACCCTCCAGATTAGGCTGCCAAGTGTGGTTCCTTCCATGAGGAAGGTGGGGGACAAACTTCCCCCTCTCTGTGTCAGTGTGCACTCTTGTGTGTCTAGGTCTGTGTAACTCTGTGTAAAGTCCAAGCAGCCGTAGCATACTATATGTTTACTGTCTGGCTAGTGTTTTACCAGAACGAGTGTTAACGCTTCCATAGGTTGATGAGGAAAATCTTTTGGGAGGAAAAGAGTTGAAAAGGAGAAGAATTGAGGATTTTTAGAAAGAACATCTCTGGGAAATGGCACGTCTTGCGTCAGTGGGCAAACATAAGCGCGCCTCGTCTGTGGTTCTGTTGTGATTATACCTCAGATGAGTTGTCAGCGTTCCAGAAAGGAGATTTGAAACCCGCAGGTGAGCGTGGACACCCTCAGCTTTGCTTGCTGGGCAAGTAACGTTTTTTAACTTGGCATGGGGTGCAGCCTCTAAATACAGCATACTGCTGGGAATGTGCTGGATTTCTTGAGGACACTCTTCTTCTGCACCATCAGTAAAGATGCTCTATTGTTGGAAAGAGATCTGGAGAATTTTAAATCGTGACACTTGAGGCAGAGTTTGACAGAGGTGATGGTGTTGCTGGTACCTGTACATCCTTCTCAGTTATGCGGGATAATTACCATTCAGAATGCTTAGCAGAGGGTCTTGCTACAGAGAAGGGAAACCATGTGCTGTGCAGTCTGTAGGAATGAAGTAGTCTGACAGGGTACTGCTCTCTAGGCCTTTTGGCAGCATCACAGTTGAATCCAGCTGAGAGGACAAAACGTGATTTGGGGATTGTTTTTGTTGTTTTAATTCTTTCACAGAGTTGTACGAGTGTTAGGAACTGTACCCAACCAGCCATTCCACATGTGCCTGACAGGGTGATGCTCCCGGTTTCCTTACCATCCCTACCCCAAGTTAAAAAAATCCATTTCACCTCAGCCTTGCTACTGTGAATGCAGGTGTTTAACAGTAATCACAGGGGGGGCAAATTGGACTCCTGTCCAGGGTTATGTTTTGGAAGCAAAGCTTTCTAGAGGAAACCTGATTGACAGAGATCAGGCTTTAAGCACGACTTGGGTATTTGACAGGTTTTATTTCTGAGCTCCATTAGAAAACAGCTGAAACAGTAAATCCAGCCTGGGTGGGATTATGGAAGAAGGAGCCATATATCAGGTTTCTTTCTCTGCCTCTGTGGGTGCTGTCTGAAACAACAGAGTTTCTTCAGTTGGCTGTTGCAGACAGATCTTCCTTTCTGCTTCTAAGCATTGTTCTTATGGTCTGAGACTAATTGGAGATTTCATTATTATTTGTTTTTCCTTCTGTCTGGCATTTCTGTTCTGCAGTTTCTCTGTAGACACATCAGGAAAGGAGACAAGGGCTGGTGTGCCTTTGGGTTGGCTGGCCCACAACTCCACTAGCTTCCTTGCTCATGAGCTTCCCAAGGGAAGGAAGTGGGCACTCCTGTGCGTGAGGTGTCAACTTGGCTGTGTTTTTGAACTGGAACTGACATGTGTTCGCTGTTCAAGCTTTGGAGCTTGATCCTTGCAAAAACACTCTTTGATCGTCTCCCTCTCTCTGTTTCAATGCTTCTGTTTTCTGTGGTAGTGGATGGAAGAGTAGCTGGCAGGCTCAACCCTGGGTATTATTCACTAAACAGCTTTTATGTAAGTTTTTTGCGAGAAATTTCTCACTTTGGATGACATCACCCTACCCTCTTGGGGTACTGAGCTGGGTGGCACTCCAACCAGGTGCTGTGACCTGGTGCCACCACCCTGTAGCTGTTGTGGGTGGAAGGCCTCCTTGTGACGCTGCATCTGAGTGTAAACATTTTTGCTGCGTTCTGAAGGGCTTTGAATTCTGGTGGCTCTGGGGAAAATGGGTCCCCAGTGGCTTGTGCAATGGGTGTCACTGCTCACAGGCAGCAGTGGCTTTGTTCCTGGCCACGTGCCACCCAACATGCCCTGTGGTTTTTTTTCTGTGATTCTGTAGTACCAGCCTGCTTATGTGACATTGATCTGGTTCTTAAAATTTCATGTAAAAAGTACATGAAGTATGGAAATGTTTCTCCTGTCTTGGATCTGCTTGTAAACCACGTCAGGATTTCCTTTTGCCAGGAGTGCTGCTTCTTTCCTAGTAGTTGGCTGGAGCAGATCTCAAGAGGAAGGTACTGAAATAATTTCTTCCAGGAGAACTTGAAGCCTTCCTAGACAGACATCTCACCCTGGATGCCCCGTCCTCTGGCTGCTCTCTCCTGGCTCACAAGGCCCATGCCAGCCTGTCTCCCATGGCAGGGAACTGGTGACTCTTCAGGCTGTTGCTTCACTAAAAGGTTGCTCCATCATCTTTTTTTTTTAACTTAGTGCTGTCTTTCCATCCCTGAAAAGACTTTTACCTGTGTAATAAGTGTAAATAATTAACAAGGAGTAGTTGATGCCATCACTGTGACTGTGTAGTTTGTTGTGGCATTTCAAAAGTGTGTCTGTGGAAGCTAACTGGGATGTTTACTGGGTGTTACGGCCGTGTACTGAAGTTCTGCTTGTGGCAGGAGGGCAGCCTTGAGGATGCTCATCCTGGCTGTGGTGATGGGGTCACTGTCTTAAGGAACTGCTTCAGCAGGGAGGTTGGTCTCGATCTCTTGAGGTCCCTTCCAACCCCTACAGTTCTGTGATGGGGTTCCTCTACATGTTGAGCAATGCCTCGTAGTGAAGCAGTTTCCTTTATGAAGACTGAGAACTAGCTCTGAATTGCCAGGCTGTGTTTGCTCATCCTTCCTTGTGATTTTCACTGGCCTGAGCCAAGATCGCTCACTCCTTTTCCCCCATCTCCTGTGATGTCTGCTGGCTGATCAATAGCAGCAGCTCTCCATTGGGGGAGTGAAGCAAGGGCTAGAGTAATCCTGGTATAAAGTTCATGCTATCATTATAGGAATTCTGTAATGAAGAGCTATTGCATGGGATATTTAAAAACTGGCTGAATCTAGGCAGTTCTTTGCTCCCCCCACTTCAGCGCCGATGATCCTTTTGGATTGGTCTCATCCTTCTCTGTTACTACTGGGATGGTACAGGGGGTGCTCAGACAGGCTTAGTGCTCCTGTCAGAGCTACAGCATGAGAAGGGCTGTATCTGGTGAGCAAATTGAGCCTGGTATAATCTGACCCCCGCCTTTTGAATCTGAGCCTTGTGCTGGTACCTGTGTCGCAGCCGTAGTGGTGTGATGTGGGTGTCTGTAGCTATGTGAAGTCACCTGCTCACTGTGGGGATGCTACAGGTTGCAAAACTCAGACAAGCTTTCCAAGTGCTGTAACTATTTCACCAGCAAATGCTTGAGAGCTCTGTAGTTGGGTAGCAAGTTGCATGGACTTTGTGTGTTACTAATGCGCTTCCTGAGGTTACAAATGGTGTGTGAATGGTCTTGGAGCTCCTGGGGCTGTGCTTTCTTACAGCATTTATTTGGCTGCCCTGCTCACTCATGGCCTTGTTTTGCAATTACAACTTCATGCAAGACTCTTTGTTTTCCTTTTGGAAAGCTTTCATCCCATATCTGGGAAGGCATTGGTGTTTCCTGTTATCTTCCATGTGCTGCTTTGATTAAGAGTGATTGAGGACATGTCCTAAGATGGTTCTTGGGACCTCAGTTTGTTCAACAGGAACTGGAGAAATCTTGTCCTCTCCCCAGAGCAGTCTGTTGTGAACTACAGCATTCTGAAAACCCCCCCTCTCTCTCCACAACCCCCACCCCTGCCCCACCAGGTCCCTGCCCTGGGGTGCTCTGCTCATTCTTGAGCCTTATCCAGAAGCCAACACCTTGCTGCAGAGGTCAGAGGTGTCTGATCAATGAGGTGAAGAGTTACAAGCCCCTGGTGACTGTGATGATGAAGTGGGATGTTGGAGAGCTGTGCCCTCTCCTGGATCCTACTGTGTGCTGCTTCGTTAGTGGTGGCAAATCCCTTCTGATTCCAAATTCTCTGGAGGTGTCTCTGCACATTCTCACCCTCCTTGCCATCCAGGGCATATTGCTGATGTCCCTCCCTGTAGAAGCATGGAGGGGCGTATTGCTGATGTCCCTGCCTGCAGAAGCACAGAGACCTCCTACTACACATGATACCTGTATGTCCTTTATGGCTTAGTTTCTTGCTGGTAACAGCATGCACTATTAACTGACTGAGGCAGAAAAGAGGTGGCCTAAGACATCCCCAAGTCAGAGCTGTCCCGGCAGGAGAATGTATCTGGCCTGATTCCTGGCCCATCTTTTCCTGGGATGCAGGCAAGTAAGAAACCAAGCTGCTTGTTTCATCCTGGCTCCCCATCTCCCCTCATTGCCTGGTTTCCCACATGCCCATTGTGTCAAAGTGATGCTCGTACATCGGCCAAATGACGGGCCGGTGTCCAGGCTTGGGAAGGAGTATGTGGCTCCAGCTCATCCCGTGCGGCTGGAAACGCTCCCATCACGTGAAGGGGCACGAGACACGTGTCCAATTGCAGGGTGGAGGGAGATGTTGCAGTATAGAGCTGGACATCCCCATAACCAGCTCTGTGACCCCTGGTCAGCATTGGTGTAACTGAAAGATGTGTTGGGAGTGCATTTGCTGAAAGACTTGAGCTTAAGTAATGTGGAAGTCAGCTGTGTCTTGGCCTGGCTCTTCGGCAACTGCCTTTGTCATCTGCAGCACCCTTACTAAGGCCATCGAGGTGATGAGCTCTGTGTTCAGCGTTGTGCATCTCTGAAATGCCTGGTAGTGCCTGAGAGCAAAGTGCCACTTTGAGACCCGGGGTAGAGGGGCATTTGTCAGCTGATTGACTTTGTTCTGGCCAGAAGAACGATGATTTAATGCCGTGGGAAGGAAAGTTGGCTGATGTCATGAGGAGTTTCCTAACGCATCTGTTACGCTGACATAAACATCTCACAAGAGAAGTGGAAGAGGATGGCTCCTTGGAGACATCGAAGCTGGACAGAATAAAGGGTGAGAGGTGTCAGTTAGGAAATGTCGCTGCACTGAAATGGGCCAGACTGACTGACCAGTCTTTTCCATCTTAAACTGAAGCTCATGTGAAACTGCCCATGAAATGTTCCTTGTGTTTGAGGGGTCAGGAGCTGGGAGGTGCTGGACCAAACCATCGTCTGCAGTGTGTCAGGAATAATTAAAAAAGTAACTTTGGCTGGAGTTGCCAAAAACACTTTCTTTTTTTATTGCATAAACCAAAAATAAACCTGCTCCCTGGGAAGCTGCAGCATGGCAGAGAAGAGAAACGGTCTCTCCTGAAGATGGCAGTGATGCTCTTCTCAAGAGAGATGTACTTACTGGCTGAACACCACCGTTCTTTGAGAGCAACTGTCCCACCCACAAACTCTCCCTTCTATAAATTACTGCAATATTACTTTTCCCTTCAAAGGCTCGGTGATGCATCGCTCTCTTTATTTCTCCCCTCGTTTCGACACATTAACACAACTTGCTTCATGCTCTGGCTTTGCAAATGAGGAACAATTGATACCATGGTGTAATTGCGTGGCTGCTCTCAAGGAGGGGAACTCATTTAAAAAACAAACGGCCCCAGACCCCAAAGCTGTGCCTCTGCACATCTTCCAAGTCTCTAAAGAATTTTGAAATGTGTTGTTAATCAAAAGCTAATTAAACATTTTAATTAGGTTTCTTTTTACGGAGTGGGTTTGGTTATGGAAGGCACTGTCTGGGTCTACATGGCATGGGCAGCTCTTGGGGAGCGGAGCAGGTAGAGCAGAGCAGTGAGGGTTCAGTCAGTTGCTTTGCTGAAGGACCTTCAGCTTCAAAAGCACCATCATCTTCAGTGTCTGTCCCCCTTCACCTCTAGCAGAACTAACTGTCGTCAGCCAGGCTCTGGGAGCGATGCTGTTTTCAGGGGCGGCATCAGCTCCTTTCATCCTGCTGAACTCAGCAAACCCACGGCCCCTTCTCACAGTTTGGTCCCAAAGTTCAGGGGCTGAGCCCCGGTCTCTGCAGCCCCCAAGCAGATCCTCAGCACAGAGGTGGCTCATCTCAGGCTGGGATCTGGAAATCCTTAACAGACAGATCCAATGGGAGACCAAGCCCACCCCATAGATTTCTGGTGGAGTCTGGGGCAGCTGGAGATCAGACCATGGGAAATTTTCTGTGGTCTGAACCTAGATCAGCATTCCCAGCTATTGCTGTGAAGGGAGCTCTGTGCGTCTCTGCATGCATATCTCTCTTAAATAGCTGTCTGTGTTGCTGCTGGGAATGCTGGAGGTTGACAGTAGAACCTCTGTTCAGGTAAGGGAGGAGCTGATGCTGTGTGTTGCAGTGATTTCTTCACTCTGATGCATCTTCCCTGCCCTGGGCTGGGACTTTGGCTGCATTCTCTCCCAAAACAGCTTTGATTTTTGGGTTGGTTTTATATTTTATTTTTTTTTTAATAATGTTGATAACAACAGACAGAGTTTGAGACTACATCCAACACAGAGACGTTTCTGGGGTCTGGTAAGCCCGAGGCTAGGAATATCCCACGCTTGATTTCTCTTGTAGAGGAAGAGTTTGGCACTCTGAACTCTCACTGCATTTTCGGGTCTGAGCAAGCGGCCGAGCGCTGCGCTGAGCTGCCCGGGGAGCAGCTCTGAGGGGCTGTGTAAGGGGATCGGAATTTGGTCAGTCTGCACTGTTTCCTCTTCAGAAAGGCGTTGGAGATGGAGGAGGGCTGCCCCGAACTTAGTGCTGGGCTGGTTTTTGGGGACATGCAGGGTGACAGTGGGGAGCAGGCTTGCTGAGCACCGCTTTGGTAAAAGCAGCAGGTGAGCAACAGGGAGTGAGGCTCTGGAGCCCAAACAGTGTCCCTGATGAGACTTGGGACATGCTTTTTAAGGTGACTTTTGTGCAAGGATAACGTGTATGGTGACAAGCACAGGGAGGGTTGGAAATGGAGAAAGCAGGCAAGCATTGCAGAAGTTTCTGGGGATGCTTATCAAATAGCATCCAGAGGCAGAGTCTTCCTTTTCTGCGCCTTCACGAGCCATTCAGCCACCCAGCAGTCCTGTCACCTCCTGTAATCCAGCAACCCGTTGCCAGAAATGCCTGTTCCTCAGCAGGCAAATGGCATACTGAACCTCAAGGGTTCAAGCGCTGGATTTGGATTCAGACCAGGAGAAAAGGCTGGTAACTCTTCAGCAGCGTCATTGGAAGATTATCGCCTGGCAGGAATACCAGCAGCAAATGCTGTTCATCCCTTTGGTGTCTCTTAGTGCTGCTGGCCATCAGATGCTGTCTCGCCTAGGAGGAGTATTCCAGGAAAATGGCATGAAAATCACTTGTGTTTTTCACAGAGGGATTTGTGGAGTGGACAGCAATAGCAGACAGGCTGCCCAGGATCGGTGTTGCTAAACCTGCCAAGTCCTGCAGCAATCACCCTGCTCCCACTTACTTATTTTGCCACTTTCTGATGCTGGTTAGAGGGCTCAGCCCGAGTGTGGGTGCTGCAGTGATTGCACATCATGTTGCATGCAAGGTACCAAAGACCAACCATCGCTCCCAGCATGTGAGTGGATGTGTGCAGCTGGTACTGCTGGCTTGGAGGTGGTGGCACTTCATGGTGACATCATCAGCATTTGCTGGTGCTGACATTGCATCCCCTTGTCTGTTGGTCATGGCACTGACTGGTCTGCCTTGGAGTGATTGTGCTTTCCACGCTTTGATTGACTCCATGGGCTGGGCATATCCCAGAAAAACCTATACTCCTCCAGTTCTCCTGTCCTACTCCAGTTCAGCCACAGCTTGGCAGGGCCCCAGAAAGAACAGGCACACTGAGTGTATCTACCAAGCCTTGCCAGCTCCCCAGATCGGCACTGTCTGACCAGGGGAGCTGGGGTGTTTCTGCATCTCCTCCCTGCAGAAAGAGCAGATTTGCCCTCGGTGAGGGTATGGCTGTAGGCAGCTCTGCTGCTACAGAATGCTGCTGTATGTCACTCACCGAACCAGCACTGTATCTGCTCTCCTGCCCATGTACTGCTTTGCTGCGCCCCCCCCCCTTCTCCAGGAGACTCATGCCCCATGGCATCCAAAAAGTCACTAGGTGTTGAGGAGTCTGGGGTTGACCACTTAATCCTTTGGTGATGTGCTACTGATGTAGTTTTGCCTGGCTGGGTTTTGGAGGAGGGGGCTGCAGGGTAGCTTCTTCAAGAAGCAGCCAGAAGCTCTCTGCAGGCCCCACAGAGTAAACACCAGCTGGCTCAAGGCCGGAGTCACTGCTGACCAAGGCCAAGCCCATCAGCGATGGTCACAGCACCTCTGGGAATCACGTTTAGGAGAAAAAAATGACACAAACAGCTGCTTTTTTGTCCCCAAAGAAGGGAACGGGAAGATGTAAGGAGCTGTGCAGACACCAAGGCCAGGGAAGGGGAGGAGGAGGCGCCCCAGGTGCCCATGTAGCCCCTGCAGTACATGGAGAAACCCAAAGCTTCAGCGGACGGAGTAGCCATATTGTAAATCAGCAAGTACTGTGGTCTTGACAGTTTATTGTTAAAGATGTTTGAGTTGATGTCTCCTGTGCTGGGAAACTGTTTTCTGACTCCAGGTTTCTCATATGCTAACAAGCACTTTAACAAAGGGTTTGCAGCATCTAATTTTTGTGTGTGTTAAGTATATATTCTGTAAATATATCCCAGATTTTTTAAATGAATAAACTATTAATCCTGAGGGGGGGAGGTAGCTACAGCAATGGTTTTTCTGTTAAAATGCCCCTGATTTTATATAATAATGCATTTCTATCATTTGTGTAGAAAATAAGACATTTATAGCAAGCAAAGTAAAAGTTACAATTGCTTCTCTAGGAATTCAGAGCTGCTAAGTGTGCTTAGACCCTCAAGTCTTCTAGCCCAGTATTTTGACAATGACCAGAACAGGGTGGACCAAGGGTGTTCCAAGAAACCCTGCAAAATGCAGGTTATCCCTTATCTCAGAAAAGTTTCCACTCCTCCCCTTCCCTCCGTAATCGGAGGTTAGCTAATGCTGGAGTCACGGGAGTTTACATCTTTCCTGAGACACACTTTCAAAAATAATTTGAAATGATTACTGCTGTAACTCTGGTCATACTCATTACTCATCAAAACGCCTAATCGTGGCTTGAGTCTTGCCAAGGTTTTGTTATCTTTCAGTGTCATCCTGTATTCCTGCCTCATGATGAGCTAAGGTTGACTGAAAGCAGTGATCTGCAAAATGACCAAATAAAGACTAGTGAGAGTTTGGGGAAATCACCAGAAAGCAACCAGGTTTTCCTATATATAGTTTTTTTCATTTCATGTAACTTACTGCTACAGGAGCAAAAAAAAGCACAACCTTGGGCTTTGATACCACGCTTTGGGATCGTTTGCCATGCTGCTAATCTCTGCTGGGGGCAATCCCAAAGTGTGCTGTGTGGCCCAAGCCCCTTCTGATGGGACCTGTGATATGCTGCTGGCCCAGAGCCATCTCAGGTCCGAGACCTCCATTGAACCAGCCCCTTCCCCAGCCCCTTCCGTCTCTCTCTTCCATGCATAGTGTGGTTCCTGAGGGCAGAGCTGCCAGCATTGCCCTGATGAAGAGCCAGGTGCAGGTGCATTCATAACATGGGATTTTGGAGATCCTGGGAGCAGCAGGATGGAGAACGTGTGCGGTCTGAGGCAGGTAAGTCATGCCACAGAGGCAGGCGTGGTACTGCTTGGTGACTTAGCCACGTTTGGCATCGAGGTGATGGGGTCAGGCGCGGAGGTCAGTGTCGTGGGGATGCACGGTGGGCTATATGCATCTCTGTGCCTGGAGGTGCAGCAGCTAGATGCATACATCCACCAGTTGTTTTTCTGGTAACTCAGTAGCCAAATACCATCCTAGTGCTGATACACAGTGCCAAAAAAGCCCATCGCCTAGTCTGTTTTCCCTGGAAGCCATAGGCTGTGACCCCATGTAATGGGTATCTGAGAGCAGGTCAAGTTATGAAGGGATATTGGTTCACAAAGAAGGGAAATGCTGTAGGTGGCATCTCCTCAGAGCACAGAGCTTTTCTGAGACACCTTGGTCCCTCTGGGATGAGCCTTGTAGTGTCCAAACTGGTCTCTGTCAGGCGTACTGCTACTTGGGTGAAGTGGGGTCCTGGTGGGATGATAACCTCATCCCAGACTCCCTGTTCTGGGTTAGTGATGGCTGAGATCTTGCGGATATTATAGGGTGGATCTCAGGGGTAGAAGCTGGTTTGATGAAGTGGAGTTTCTCCTATCACAGCGACAAGACAGTGATGTTTACCTGGGATAAAGCGCTGAGTTTCACAGCCTGGCTTTTATTTCCCTCATTTGTATTAACAGCAGGCATTATTATAGATGTGTTACCATGTTCAGGGAGGGATTGTAAAATTTGCAGTAGAAGGGCTCTCTTGTAAGAGGGACACAGCTTCTTCTCAGGCATAGTGAATATTTAATCCTGGATCCAACCTTTCCCATATCTCCCTCCTTGGTCAAAGCTGCTGAACAGAAGAGAAAACAAATTTCAAATTATTTATTCAGTAAATAATCTATTTGCTGTGGAGGAGGCCTTTCTGGTTGCTAGCAAGACTTGTAGGTGCTTTCCAATATTGGCGGGGGGATCTTCAGAAAGTAAAGCATATTTCATGTGTTTGTTTTTATTTAAGTACAAATCAGGGTGCCTCAGAGCATTTGATCTAAACGTTGAGCCCTCATAGTGCTAGAAGCTGTGCAAAGAATCATAGAATCATGGAATCATAGAATCATAGGGGTTGGAAGGGACCTCAAGAGATCATCGAGTCCAACCCCCCTGCCAAAGCAGGCTCCCTAGCTCATATTGCACAGGTCGGCATCCAGACGGGTCTTGAGTCTCTTTCTGGTGGACGGGTCTCCACCACCTCCCTGGGCAGCCTGTTCCAGTGCTCTGTCAACCCTCACTGTGAAAAAGTTCCTCCACATGTTGGTGCGGAACTTCCTGTGCTCCAACTTGCAGCCATTGCCCCTTGTCCTGTCCCCACAGACCAAAGAAAAGGGGCAGGCCAATTCCCCCTGCATCCCATACTTAAGATAGATAAACATTAATAAGGTCCCCCCTCAATCTTCTTTTCTCCGGGCTGAACAGTCCTCAGCTCACCCAGCCTTTCCTCATAGGGGAGATGCTCCAGGCCCTTAATCATCTTTGTAGCTCTTCTCTGGACTCTCTCAAGGAGATCTCTGTCTTTTTTATGCCAGGGAGCCCAGAACTGGACACAGGATTCCAGGTGGGGCCTGACCAGGGCAGAGTAGAGGGGGAGGATCACCTCCTTAGACCTGCTGGCCACACTCCTCCTGATACATCCCAGGATCCCATTGGCTCTCAGCCACCAGGGCACACTGCTGGCTCATGGCCAACCTGTCATCAACCAGGACCCCCAGGTCCTTCTCCACAGAGCTCTTCTCCAGCAGGCCATCCCCCAGCCTGTATTGATACAAGTGGTTGTTCCTCCCCAGGTGCAAGACTTTACACTTGCTTTTGTTGAATTTCATCTGGTTTCTCCCTGCCCAGCTCTCCAGCCTGTCCAGGTCTCACTGGATGGCAGTGCAGTGTTCCTGCATGTCAGCCACCTCTCCCAGCTTTGTATCATTGGCACTTGCTGAGGGTGGATGCTATTCCCTGATGAAGGTCGTGAATGAAGATATTGAACAGGACTGGACCCAACACAGAGCCCTGGAGAACACCACTTAGTTACAGGTCTTTGGTCCAATTCTGCTCCACTGACCACTACCCTCTAAGCTTGGTCCGACAGCCAATTCTCAACCCACCTCACTGTCTACTCATCTATCCCATGAGAAAGAAGCAGTTGGAGAGTTGCTGCTCTAATGACCAGGTCGACATGATTGGTAGCTTCATGTTGGGGTGTGGGGTGGAATGGAGGAGGCAAATGGACTGGAAGGACCAACTAGTTATAAAATGACGTTTTTCAGAAAGCTACAGTGTTCCACTTCACCTGTTATCTTTTTGGTGTGACTTAGTGGTACCTGGGTGAAATAAGTATTGTGGCATGATTAGAGTAGGGCAATATGTCCATCTAGCAAACTTTCATAGGAAATTTGCCAAGATGTGTGGGGGAAAAAAGCTACGTTACTTGAAAAAGTCAAGTTCTCACAGCTCCTGGGGGTGAGGAATGATTTCCTGGATGCCTTGTGACCTGCTGGGCTGCCTCCACAAAGACCTTGAAGGTAAAGGCAGACGCACCAGGTCAGCTCAGGAGTGAAGCTGGGACTCTTTAGGGTGGCTTTCTTAATCCCATCTTAACTACTCCTTAAACTCACACTTGTTCTACAGGCTTTGGTTATTGCTGTAGCAGGCAATTTATCCAGATGAGCAAATAGCACCGCGCTCTTTTCCTTTGGCTACAGCTGATCCAGACCAGATTAGTGCCTCTGACTACGTGCAATTGCTCTTTGTGGGATGTGCTGCCTGGTGTTCTCCTGCACGCAGGCGCAGGGGCTGGTGCGGCCGAAGTACAAGACTTTGGCCTCCATCCCTGTCATTCCTGACAGAGGGGCTGAGGTAGCACATAAACCCGTCCTCATGCATTTAGATGTCTTCATCAGCAGAGAGCACCGTTTGGGAAAGAGACACTTTAAAATCTCTT
The DNA here is from genome assembly GCA_022605575.1 of Laterallus jamaicensis coturniculus. NCBI lineage: Eukaryota > Metazoa > Chordata > Aves > Gruiformes > Rallidae > Laterallus > Laterallus jamaicensis. The sequence continues at coordinate 83,268,786 of JAKCOX010000002.1, read as the reverse complement.
TGTTGGGTTTATAGGTTCTTTAAAGCCACTTAGTCATTTGATAGCAGGTTAAAATTAGTCCATACAAGATGAGGCATCAACACAGCCTTTTCCCAAAGCTCCTTATTAGCATTGATTTTTCAGTCAGGAGAAGAGTTGAGTAGTGGAAGATTAAATTAATGGTACTGCAGTCTGTATGGTTTGCCTGGAAATGCCTGGCATCTCATGCAGGGACCTCACCACGTGGTTTTCCGTGACACAAAACCTGAAGATTCAGCAACAAGAACATGAAAATGTCATTCCCAGTTTTAGGGTTATTATTTTGACTGGGATGAACAAGGTTTTTCCTCTCTTGTCTTTCATAGTAGTTGGTGGCTGACATGACACAGCCCTCATTATTTAGAGCTTCATTTAGATAATCTCCTGATGACTGCGGTCTTTAAATTAATGACTGTAGTTAGAAATAATATGTTGATTCTTTCAGAAAAATCCAGTAAGATTTATTGAGGGGCTTGTTTGTTTGTTTTGGGTTTTTAAAGCCATTTGGGAGGGAATGATCTGTAAAATGGTGTGCTGGAAAGATGGGATGTGTTCCTAGTCCTTGTGTCTCACTGTTTGGCTGTTGCAGACAAAAGGACTGATGCAATATCTATTGAAATTAATGGGACTTTTTCCCCTGGTGTGGTGGGCATCGGAGCTGTGTGATGAGAGGAGGCAGGGTTGGCTGAGGCCAGAGCATACCCTGGACTCCTTGTGCTCTTGGACAGGCAAAGATCCATGCACTGGCACTCTGTGGTTTAGGGGGGAGGGAATTAGTTGTTACAGAGATGAAGATGAAAAGTGTCTAGAGGGTTATGAGTTCCCCCAACCACCTTTATTTCAGGCAAGTCTCTTCGTCTTGGGCTAGTCAGATCTACCTTGAGTGATGCCGAAGCACCAGTCCCATCTAAGCTGTCTCAATAGCAAAGAGACAGATGTGTGTACAGCTTGATTAATCCTGTCCTAACATCTTTAGGCAGAATTAATGTCTTTCTGAAGGTATCTCTCTCTCTCCCCATGACTACTGGAGAACCTAGGTGGCCATCTTTATTTCTTAGATAATTGATCTTGTGTCAGATCAATTCTGGGTTTTTATTGTTGCCTTTTTCTGAAGAGCTACAGTTGAACCAGCATAGACACATTGTATGTACTCATGGCACAGACACTTGAGTCGTAAGTGCCCAAAAGACCAAGGCGGTCACAAAAATCTGGTGTGAATATATCCTGATGTTTTTCTTTTTCTTCTTTTCTCCTTTGGAAGCAGTGGGACTGGATAGTCTGAAGTCAGTGTACCAGTGGTGTTAAGTGGTTGCACCATAGTGCTGTTTTGAGAAAAATCTGCAGATCAGCTTGTTTTTTCACCAGTGGAATCACCAGAACTGTGCTCTTGCGCAAAGCCTTAATTACAAACTCCTTAAATGAAAAACAGTGATGACAAAAATGAATCATGAGCTTTGTCTGATGATTTACCAGTCACCAGTGTTCTCCATAGACACTGTCAAATATCTGTTGATAACTGAAATGGCCTTTTTTGGTTGGTTTGGTTTTCCTTGAAGCATTACACAGACCCATTTGCAGTTCTTGCATTCCATCACTGCTTGGTCCATACCTTAGAAACATAAAATCATAGAATCTCTAAGACTGGAAAAGACTTCTAAGATCATAAAGTCCAGCCGTCTGTCCACCACCACCACATCAACTAAACCATAGAATCATAGAATGGTTTTGGTTGGAAAAGACCTTCAAGATCATTGAGTCCAACTGTCTATCCAGCCCTACTAGGTCCAACACCAGTCCATGTCACCAAGTACAACATCTACTCTTCTTTTAAACACCTCCATGGATGGAGACTCAACCACCTCCCTGGGCAGCCTGTTCCACTGCCTAATAACCCTTTCAGTAAGAAGTTTTTACTAATATCCAACCTAAACTTCCCCTGATGCAACTTCAGGCCATTTCCCTTTGTCCTGTCACTAGCTACAGTGGAGGAGACCAATCCCCACCTCATTACAACCATGTTTTAGGTAGTTGTAGAAAACAACGAGGTCTCCCCTCAGTCTCCTTTTCTCTAAACTAAAAAATCTCAGCTCCCTCTGCTGCTCCTCATAAGACTTGTTCTCCAGACCCTTCACCATCCATCTTTGTTGCCCCTCTCTGGACACATACTCCAGCACCTCAATGTCCTTCTTGTAGTGAAGGAAACTGAACACAGCACAGGGGGATGATCCTTTCCCTGGGCCATCTGGCCACACTAGTCCTGACACCAGCTAGGTTGCTGTTGGCCTTCTTGCCCACCTGAGCACACTGCTGGCTCACCTTCAGTTGGCTGTTGACCAACACCCTGAGGTCACTTTCCTCCAGGCCGCTTTCCAGCCACCAGTCCAAGCTATGAGCCACCAGCTTCTCCAGGAGAATGCTGTGGGAAACCGCATCAGTCTTTGCTGAAGTCCAGGCAGCAAACCACTAGTTTAGCAGATAGTTGCAAATTCAACCTATGCATCCCATGGGAAGAGGATCCTAGAGTTTATGGAAGAAGTCATGTGGTGACTTCTTTGAAGGACCAGCTCTGAAGTGGACCATGGAGGGGCCTCAGCAAGAAACCAACTCTGTTAACTGTCAGTGGTGCGACAGTGTTCTGAGCTCCATGGGGTGGTGGCCTTTGGACAGAGGGAACAGTAGTTAAGGAGAATTCAAAAGACAGAGGAACTGGAACTAAGGACTGCATCTCCCCTTTTACTTACTTATTTTTGCCTCTAGGCTCTCCCTTAGAGGGATTATGCAAGTTTCCAAGCCCAGACTTTGTCCTGTGGAAAAAACCCCCAGCATTTTCTAAATATTGTTCCTTGGGATGCTAATGTGCCAAGCTGGGGTCCTTGAGGAAGGTGTGACACCCTGTCTCTGCAGCTTCATTAGCTTTCCTTCTGCCTCTCCCTAACACTGTGTGTTTGAGCGCTGCAGGAACATCATGTCATCGACACTGTAGCAGCCAGTTACTTTGTCCTATTTGATGCCATCATTTCATAAATCAGATCAGAAGACAACACTGGGTCATTCTGCCCCAACTGAAGTGATTAAGTGGAGCTGTGCTTTTAACTGCGGTTATCCTCTGAAAATGTTAGACTGCCTGCCAAGATCTTGCCATCAGTTAAATAAGCATCTGCTGGCTGAGGATCCCGACCCCAGAGTGGAGGCGAGCATATGTAACTGCGAAATGAAAGCTTGTGGATGAAGTAGCCCCCTCAGACCACTGGATCCTGCATCTTCCTGCCCCCCAGGGTGGTGGCTCTGCACAGAAACCTGGTGTGCCCTACAGTTTTGTCCTAGCTGCATGGGTTTTATCCAGCTGACACATCATGTAGTTGATAGTTGCTCCTTGGGGCGGGGGAAGAAGTTCTGAGGAAATTTAACTATTGTTTTAAAAAGATAGGACTTTTTCCTGTGTATCCGATGTATTAATTCAGGGGCTCCCCCAGACATCTGGCAAGTATTGTGGCTGTGTCTGAGAGATTTTGGAGAAGGAGCCTTGGCACTGACATTAAACGCGGTACATGAAAACTGAGAGGAGCAGAAATTGCTGCTTTAAGGAGGGAGAACATTTGCAGCACGGCGAAATGGCACAGGGAGCCCTTACTGCAGGCTGAGATTGGATTAACATCCCTGCAGCGGTGTTTTGAACTACCTCCTGGTTGTTTGGAGGTCGTTCAGGACCTGCCACCCGCCCCCGCCCCCCCCCCCCCCCCTCCCTGCAGCAGTGCTGGCCATTAGCATTCTTCATCCACAAATGGATGCTGGCTCACACGTTGGCTCTTTAATAGTTCCCTTCAGGATCCGAGGACATAAAGCATTAGGAAACTCACAGTGTTGTAATAAAAGACACCGGGGATGCTTGGTAAGACAATGCATTAGAGGTTCCTTCTGCATAAGTCGGGGGTGTGTGCATACGTGTGTGCGCGCGTGTGTATATGCATATGCTTGCTTCAGGGGTTAGCGCCCTTCCCTAGGTAAGGGTTTCTTGGGATTGCTTTGCAGGCATTTGAGGACTCTGCAGAAGTGTAAATTAGGAGACTTTAAAGGAGAAATTTAGAAGAGCTTGTATCAGAAACAGCATGGCCAGCAGGTTTATGGAGGTGCATCTCAGCATTGGTGAGGCCACACCTCGGCATTGTACTTGGCATTGGTGAGGCCACACCTCAAGTGCTGTGTCCAGTTCTGGGCTCCTCACAATAAGCAGAACATCGAGGTCCTGGAGCGTGTCCAGAGAAGGGCAACCAGGCTGGGGAAGGGGCTTGTAAGGTACTGGAAATATGCCTTAACAATTGCCAACAGAACTGTCCCCCCCTCTTTTTTCTCTTACCTAACCAATCCTCATTCCTACCACACACATCTCCACCAGTCAGGCTTAAAGTGGCTTATGCCAAGGGCTATTCAAGGAGCCACCCAAAAGGTATCAGGAGAGCTATCAGGAGCCATTCACACATCGAACATTCTGTCATCCACCCTGAAGCATTCCCACATGCCAGGTGGAAGCTTGTGGTTATGCCAAGGATGACTACAAAAAGGGGAGGGAAACAATGGTGAATGAATACGTCAAGGGACAACCAAGGAAGACATGGAGACATCAAGGGACATCTCCCCCTCCATCGGACCCAGAGACTCTGAAGAATACTGTGCCATTGGATGGAACACTGTAGCCTCATGGTGGTAGATATAGCACCCCCGCCCCCCCCCCTTTCTCTCTTCCTGTTTTCCACTCCCTCCCTCTCTCTTTTCCACCATTTTCTCTTCCCCCCCACCCCCTTCCCCTGCATGTTTGTTGTGGGCCAAGTAAAACAACTTTAACCTTGACTCCATTTCCAGTCTTAATTCTGTTCTTTGAGAATTTCGAAGAACTTATCACGATAAACACCTAATAATTGGACATCACTCAGGCGTTAAGCCCAACCTCCCCCAGCCACCCAGAGTGATCTGAGGTTCAGTTGGAACGCAAGGGGGTTTAATCTCTGCCAAACTAAATCTTGTCCTGGTTGTGGATCATGACAGGGCTGGAGGACAAATCCTATGAGGAGTGTCTGAGGGAGCTGGGGATGTTTAGCCTGGAGAAGAGGATGACATTATCACTGCCTATAATTATCTGAAAGGAGATTGTAGAAAGCTGGATGATGGTCTCTTCAGCCAGGTGACAGGTAATAGGGTGAGAGGGAACGGACTCAAGCTGCACCAGGGCAGGTGCAGGTGAGATGTTAGGAAAAAATTCTTCACTGAAAGGGTTATGGGGCATTGAAACAGGCTGCCCAGGGAGGTGGTTGAGTCACCAACCCTGGATGTGTTTAAAAGATGGGTAGATGAGTCACTTAGAGATATGGTTTAGTAGAGGACAGGAATGGTTGGACTTGATGATCCTAAAGGTCTTTTCCAACCTTGTGATTCTGTGAAATGCCTTTTATGTTGACCTGGGAAGGCAGGGCTCCTAGCCTCTGTTTCTCTTGGAGTAATATTACCTTGCCTATTGCACTGTACTGCTCCAGACCTCTGGTTACATTTATTGTTACAATGAGAAGTCCCCTGGTGTGGTGAGGCTGCAGGAAGCAGACCGAACTGGTGGGACAGGGGGAGAATGTTGATTTGTTCTGGTGTTTGGCCAATGCCTGTTCCTGTCCTGGGATGCTGGCTGTGTTTACCATCAGATTTGCTTCCAGTTGGAGGATTCAAAATTGTGGGTGTTTGGGAGGGTGGGTTCATTTGCAGATGGTTAAAGAAATGGCAGAAGGTCATTGTTGCTGAATTCCTGACTGTGATTTAATGGCAAGGTCCAGTGAGGTTTGCTGGGTGCACCTTCTTGTTGATATGTCTGCTCGCCTCAGTGAAGAAAGAGCATCTCTGGGAGCATCGTAGCAAGAGCTATTTCAGCTTTAGAGAAAGAACAGCCGTGGGACCAGGGGAGGATGGGGATGACAGCTCCTCCAGCCCACGTTGTGCTAATGGGGGTCTCCCACATGAGTCCTATGGGATTAACCCATGTCTCCAGGCAAGGATTTTCCGTTTATGAAGGTAACTATACCGAGCTGTGCAGAACACATTTCTTTCCTGTAATTCAGTGCTGTGCTGGGAGAATTGGCCCCTCGTGGGCTGGTGTCAGTGGCTACAGGCATTTCCCCTCTCAGCATGCTGCAGCCATATGGACGCGAGGACACATGCCGCTTTCACAGCTGGCGGTTTTGCTGCAGCTGACTTTTTTCCCTTTAAAGTTTTGATTGCCTGAGATAATACTTAAGCTCAGAGACAGCGGGGCAGTGAGGATCCCTTGCTTGTTGGCCGTAAGAATTTATTTGCTTGTTTATCACCCACCCTTGTAATACCTTAAGCACAAGGTCAGGAGAGGGAGAGATTAAAAAGCCTATTTTATAGGCTAATGTGAATAGTAGTGCCATCAACAGCTTTATCCTGGCAGGATGTTAGACCTCCAATTCTTCTATAGAGTTTTAAAATAAATTCCCCAAATAGGCCATAGTTCAAACCCCGTTAATTTTAAAATGCATTTTACTGAATTTTTGTGTAGCTTTATCGACATTCACAGGGAGCAAAAACTGTTGTGTCCCATGCTCAGGTGTTGCAAACTGGCACAAGGCCACTGAAGCCAAAGGGGGAGAACAATAATTTCCATCAACTGAGGTTTTTTGGCAGTGTGAAGTGATGAGGAAGGGACACAAATGTTTTCCTCACGTGCCCCACTGTGTCCCAATGTCTGCACAGCAGGTTTATCCTTTTCTTTTGCTACTTGGCAGTTTCAGTCTAACCCCTTTTCCCCACTTCCTCCTGCCAAAAGTGAAATGCAAGAAACAAATCAGGTCTCTCTCTCTCTCTGGATGCTTCTCAAAATCCCTTGGAAATAATCTTACTGCATTCTAGTAATAGTTGGCACAGATTTTTTTCCGTCCCTGGCGTATGGCTACTAATTATGAGCCAGCTTTGCAGTCAGTTGCAAAGGGCTGCTAGTGGGAGCTGAGAGCACCGAGAGTCTTAAAGAATGCAAGTAATCTCCATCACAATTTGGGGTGACAGATATTGTTTTGTGAAATACTATAAGAACCCCATAGTTCACTGGAGGATGGAGGCACCCTTCATGCATTAGGGGTTTTAACAAAGAAGTGAATATATATATTTGTATGTGTGTATACATATATATTAGGATTTAATAAAAATAATTCCTCTTTCTCTGATTTATCACATATATATATATATATATCATCTTCCATAAAATTCCTGGAAAAAACTTATTTCTTGACCATGGAATTACTTCCAAACATGTGTTTATTTCCTTAAAGGCATCCGCCTACCAATTACTTTTTTGCTACTTCTTTCTCTTGATTTCTTTGCTTGCCACAAACAGACTTACTCCCAACCTCTAAAATCAGTGATATCCAAGGGTAAGTCCAGAGCTGGTGCAAGTTTGCCAGGTTATCTCTTGCTTTCCCTAGGGAGTTGGAATGGAGAACATTATGCATGAGCTGTGAGTGTCCTTTTAACCTCTATATATGACCAGAAGAGCTTTATGTGGTCCCAAACACCATGGTGATGGAGCACAGATGGGGCTTGAACACTTGGTATGGAGCAAGGAGCAACAGGGACTTGGATGCCAGGACCTTGAACTTACCTACAAGGCTGTATTGCATCTCACCTCAGTGACAAGTCCTCACCTCTCTGAGAACAAAACGTGTGCTGTTAAAGTGAAGAGCAAAACAGCCTCATTTACTTCTTGGAAGCTGCCAGTGTACTAGATGTGGGACCTCCTGAGGATGGACAGACGATAGTGAGGGGAGATGCCCTCAGATGAGGTCAGGCAGAGGGGAGGCCAAGGGAACTCTGTTTTACTTCAGCCTAGTTGATATGAGCGTCCTCTATTTAAGCTGTTTAAGGGCTTGTGATGCAGTGAAATGTTGCATGAGAGACAGAAGTCTTCTGGGTATCTTTGGTAAGAAACAGCTGCAGCAGTTACATCTCCAAGCTTAGGTTGACTTGGGAACCCACCAGAGTTACTAATGTGCTCAGCTTGGTTTGCGTGAAGTAATGAGCTATTTTTCTGCGTTCAAATCACATGTACACCATATGCTGTGGATGAGCACAGGGCAAGTCATACCGGGTTAAAGTATAGCCTTTTCACGTGCTTTCTTCCCTCCTCCTGTCCTTCCTCCAAAACCAGGAGTCTTTTTCACTCTCCTGCCTTTAACCTGAGCTCTGTAGGACCCCAGCTAAGGGAACATACCCTCTTTGTATGGTGAATTAATGAGTTCAAATAGTCACCTTCCACTGCGGAGATGTGTGGGAAAGAAAACCAGTGTCAATGTGAAACATGTGTGCGCCTGTCCAGAGGATGAGGCATCCGATTCATAAATCAGTGGCAGGGAGGTAAGGAGAGATGTGTGGGTTTGGTAACAACTGTTGGACTTAAATGGTGCATTTTACTCTTTTTCATCTTTGGTCTCCCAAGAAGATCATATTTTTGACTGATTTGTTTTCTCTCTGGTTCTGACCAGAGTTTAAAGCATCCAGAAGGTCAGTGTGTTCCCATTTCATGTCATGAAATTCCTGGTGATGCTCTGTGCACATGAGCACTGCCAGGATCTGCAGGGTACATGTTCAGGGGAACAAAGGAAGGCTGCAAAAGCTATGTGAGAGCTGTGTTTTGCCTGTCCCTTTGGATTGGTCAGTTACCTGGAGTGTGTGAGTGCTGCAGTGAGTAGGACATTCAAAAACTGCTCATCTATGCGGGAGACATTTCTAGCAAAGGCACGTGATTGTGTCTTAGGGAAGGACACAAAATATATTGTCCTGCTTATATCTATTGCCCCTTTAAAAAAGACCCAGGCTGGACTCTCAGTACCTCTGCATGTCAGGCAGGGAGTTGTCCCACCACAGTGAAACATTCAGCCTCCCAAGGATGCCTGCGTACCTAAATGAAGGCAGCTCTTGGGAATGGGGTTAACGTGGGTCTGAGATCCCAAAGTAACTTTGTGTTTGAGCCTGTAGTCCACAGGATCGCCTCTTCCCAAGCCTGGTTTCAAGTTGGTTATTGTAGTTGTAGTAGGTGTGAGCCCCAAACCTGGGGTCCCAACCTTGCCTATGGAAACAGGCTAAGAAGGGAAGAGCTGGCCCAGGTCAGGGAGAAAACACATGAAAAGCAACCTGTCCATTTTGGCAGAAGATGGCAATTCACAGAATTGTAGGGGTTGGAAGGGACCTCCAGAGATCATCCAGTCCAACTCCCCTGCCAAAGCAGGTACTCTAGGACAGATCACACAGGTAGGCATCCAGACGGGTCTTGAGCATCTCCAGAGAAGGAGACTCCACAACTCCCTTGGGCAGCTTGTCCCAGTGCTCTGTCACCCTCACTGTGAAAAAGTTCATCCACAGATTAGATTCCATCTAATATTTTAGAAATGTCTTTCTTTTTACCTGCATTAGCAGTTTCTGAGTGTTGCCTTCTGGCCTGAGAGGGAGGAAAGCTGTGCCAAAGCAAACTGCACCAGGTCTTCTCCCACACCAGAAAGATCAAGCGGGTCCTGCTGCAAATCTGCAGTTCCTGTTTACGCCATACATGACGTTTCCAATCCCTTCAGCACTCGTGGTAGTTTCTGTGGCTCTTCCTCCATAACCAACCCTGACTGGCGCAGCTGAGACATCAGCAAGATGAATCCTTGGAGAGCAGCCAGCTCTTGCTTTTTTATTTTGCGCTTGTGTTGCTGATGTGAAGCCTTTGAAGAAGGCCTCGGGGCCCTGTTACAGCACGGGGCGGCCGAACACAAAGAGGGGGTTCTTGTTTTGTGGGGACGACACGAGTCACAAGGTCTCCAAAGGGATGCCAGACTGCAAGTGTTTGTTGTGGTCCAAGCCACTGCTTATTTCCTCTAGTGACGCAAACATGTATCAGTCCCTTTTGGTGGTTGAGCGTGTGCGGAGGGAGATGCTAACCTCCCCGGCATTTCTCTGCTCTGATGTGCGCACGTGCTTGCGCAAACCCAGAAATGACAGGCTTGATTCAAAGGCAACTGGGTGGGGTGGTTTCATCTGTGGGCTGGTGGAGGTCTGAGCCAGGCGCTGTCGAGCTGGAAATCTCTGGATGAAGATCTGGAAGGAGGGTGGGGTGTGTAGCACCTCGCGCTGCTGAGACCAGAAGAGGCTGGATGTTAAACTTCTCAAGCTGTAAGCAAGAGTTTCTTGGCAAGAGCTAAACATTTGCCATTGACATCTGCAACAGATGTGGGAAAGAAACAGCATGCTCTTAACTAGCCGATGATAATAATCATAGCCTTGGAGATAAATACCCTTCTGCCAGCGGTTTCCAATGCAATCATTCACAATCTGGTCACAGCTGAGATTGGGCTTCGTGATTGTATGACATCAAATTTTTCTCCTACTCTACAAGGAGGAAAGAAAACTCTTAATACTGAACTATCCCTACAGCTTTCGACTTTATAAGCAATCTGCTTGCTTGTTAGGAAGAATGATTTACTCCTTAGTACCTCAGCAGCCTCTTTGCCTTTAGTAACAACGCTCCTCTCTGATCTGTGGTTTTGATGTAGGTTGTTCTAAGTTTTTGAGGGGTGAAGCCAGGGCAGGATTATGGGTGAGAGCAGCAGCCTTACTGAATGTTAATAGTTGAAAATGCATGTGGACTTATCATTGCCAGAACCTTCTGTAGAACTTGTCGTTTCCCAGGTGACACCCCCCCTCCTGTTCTGACGCTGTATGGCTCCTTGAAAGCATCACTCTGTTCCTGTAAAGAAAAGAAATTCCTATTGATTTGACTGGCTCAGGGAAGACAACTTGTACAGAGAACCGATCTGCTTTGGAATGAAAGAGCCCTTTTTGTCTGTGGAAATGAAGAAAAATGTAGTATGTGGAATTTATTCCAAAGCAAGTTGATATGTTTTATAATTTCTTGCTGTCTTTCCATGTAATGGAAATCTGATCAACCCTTTCCTGGTGTAGGATGAACATCTCCAGGTGCTACAGCAGTAATGAGATTTCCTTGATTTTATTCAGCTTTATGCAGGTGAGTGTACATGAACTGGAGTTCTGACTTGGCATCCTCAACAAGACATGGGACAACTTCAGAAGCCTGTACCTAAGGTGAAATATTTGGCTGAGATATTTTGCCCAGCCACCTGCAGCCGTGGGGTTCCTGAGCAGAAGGACTCCGCAATCCTGATGTGGATGCAGGTACGGCCCAAACAACTTTTCCAGTAGGAACCTTTGGGAGACAATGTTTCTACAAAGCTAAAGCACCATGTGCTTTGATTTGCCCTGATGTGAGTTGGAAAATATGAATGAAATCACTGTGAATATCTTATTGCCTGATAGATTTCCCCATCCAATTTTAAAATACTGGTTTTTCTTTCTTTAGGTCTGATGCTTGAAATAAATTATTATTTTTGTCTGATTCCCAGAGGACATAAAAATAGATTCTCTGCTTTTATAAATTAATTATATTACAGATCAGATTGGACTGTTACTGCAGGTGCAGAAAGCTTTTCTCTGCCTTCCTAACTGTGCCGATCTTACTATCTGGCACAACAAATTTCCTACCTTTGACTAGCCAGCTTTCTAGCAGCTAAATCTATGGCCAGTCATTCTTCATAGCAAAAATCAGCCAATCTTTTTTTAATATGGAATTAATGAAGTGATGAAAATTTACATCAGCAAAGGATTTATGACAGTATTTTACACACAGCCTTGCTACTGAATTAGAGACATTAAATGGTTCCATAAATACCAAGCATTGTTGATAATCCAGTACTTGAAGTCTTAATTCTGCTGCAAAGGGATATATTTTTTCCTCTTTAGTTGAAATTATGTTTATTTTGTTGCTTCAGCAAAAAGAAATGGTTACTTGAGCACAAAGTATTATCATGCTAATTGGTGATACAAGAAATCTAGGGGGTTTTGGCAGAAGGTTTTCATTGTTTGCAATTAAATTATGTTCTTGTATTTCTGAATCTCTTTTTGCTATATACAGAGGAGTGAAGTGTCAAATGCCAACATACAAATGGCCAAACGGGCTAATGAGTCTTCCTCTTGTCTTCATCACTGACCCTGAAGTCATTATTTCACTTTAATGAATGGAAGCTGGAGGTAATTCATATGACCTGACACCTGTCCAATCCTCTATAGCTTAACTAAGACCTTGAAGAACAAGTGTCCAGAATGAAAGAATCTGTGAGGTTATTGCGAACTTGCTCAGGAAAATTTGACAGTCCCAGAAACAGCATTCATTAAGCATGTACTCAGCAAATACTCTTTTTTTTCAGTCAGGTGGAAGGGTATTGCAGGGTCTTGCTATTGCAAACTGTTCCCAATTCTTGCCTAGTGTGTTTTAAAAAACACCACACAACCACACTGGGTTTGGGCTCTTACCGTTGGATGTAAGCAGTGTTGGTGTACAGTAATTATGGGAAGAGAGTGAGAGCTCACAGGTTAGCAGTGAGGTAAAGACCAGCTGCTACCTGGGTTCTAATTAAGCCGGATGTCATGACTAGAACACCTTCTTGTCTTCTGCCAAACAGAGAGGGCTTATCCAAACAGTCCTGAGAAAATAGTGTTCCCTGAACTGTGTCCAGATGTTGCCTGGGGGGAGGATGGTTGGTTCAGTTCAAACCATGTAAGGGAGCCCACCTGCACTTCCATAGTGAGGGAAATCATGGTGCTCAAGCCTCCCCTTGACCTGGTGCAGTAGGGAGTCTGTATGTGTCCCAGCGAGGAGAGGCAGTGGCCACCAGAGTAATGAGTTTGGAGTAACAAGCTTTGGTGTGCTCTGAATTTTAGTAGGATTGCTGGGAGAGCAGGCTGAACTATTTTTGCCTTGATCTTGTTGCAAGTCTGGCTTGTACCTTGAGATCAATGGTGTGCTGGGTGCAGCTGCAGTTCTGTTTGCATGTTTTCCTGCTGGCTTTGTGTCTCTGAGCTTGAGCAGGGGCATGTACAAGGTTTTTGATTCTGGATCTAACACTCGTATGCAGACACCTCACTGGTAAGGTGGTAAAAAAACCCACATCCCTAAGTACCTCATTCAACCTTTCCTTGAACACCCCAAGGGACCGTGACTCCACCACCTCCCTGGGAAGCCCCGTTGGATTCTGCCCATATCACTAGGAAATCAGAAGTTCCTCCTTTGCAAAGTTGAGAAACTTCTTCTGGCACCAGGGTGACCAAAATGAAGAAGATGGATTATGTTAGATCAGATGAGGATGAGTGACTTCTTTACTGCCATCAAGAGAACCTATCAAGAGATTCCCCTCCTCTCTTGTTTCTCAGAAGAGGAAAGAAGTATATGAGCAAGTGTCTGGATCTGGAACTCAATTTAGTCCAAATCAGGACAAGGGCTAAGCTCAGATCCAAATTGTTCTCACTTGGACTTGGCTGACAGTAGTGGATAGATCTCCCAAGATCTGATGGTTGCACAAGCGTTTTGCAATCTTTGCTGGAGATCTAGTGGAGAATGCTCAGCTTCACACTGGTGAAACAGGCTTTCTTCTGAAGAGAGAGTATAGAAAATGTTTTCTGGAAGTGTAGACACAGGTTTGGAGGAGTAAGACAAAAGAACATTTTAATTCAGTAGTAACAAGTGGTGCAAATAGTCCAAGAAGAAGCTTCAACTGGAAATGAAAATGTGTTAATTTACCAGAAAAGCTGCTCTAGAAGAGATTCCTAGAGGAGCAATAAGCTTGTAGGCAGATTTTCCCAGAAGAGGCTGTGGCTCCCTCGCAATTATTGCCTTCTGCAGCTTTTTAAGCCACAGCCTTTGTAAAAGCAATATCCCAGTGTGGACAGCTGTGACAGCAGTGGATGGTTACTATCACAGAATCACAAGGTTGGAAAAGACCTTTAAGAGTCCAACTGTTCCTGTCCTATGCTAAACCATATCCCTAAGTACCTCATCTATGTGTCTTTTAAACACATCCAGGGATGGTGACTCAACCTCCTCCCTGGGCAGCCTGTTCCACATCCCAACAACTCTTTCAGTAAAAAATACTATGACCCAGTGGAGATGCAGTCATGTGGGGACAATCTAGGTAGTCAGGTAGGACCATGCAAACGCAAGGGATCCTCCAGCAAAATCACCAGCATTAACAAAGAGATGAGGTAGCATTTGATGAAGGGGGAGGACTGGCTGGCTGTGCCTACTTGCTCTGTGCTGGAGGAATGGCCTGTGCACAAACTCAGATGTCCCCAAGTGCACTGCTGAGCTAAGTTGTGTTGGTTATTCCGTGTAGTGCAGGACCTATGCACTTTGCGGAGTTTCGTCCGTCAGAGAGATGTTTGGTTTTTTTTCCTCATCCTGGCTTAATTTTCCATTGGATCATTGGCCTTTGCCTTAACCCCCTATGGCATGTTGGTATGTAACTCGCCTCATTTCTAGAAATGGGTCAGCAATAGACAAAAGCTGTTGACAGCTGTTGATGCTTCTGTGAACATGGTTAAAGTTCTGATTACTGTGGGGATTTGGGACAATGACATTGGGCAGGTTGGGTTCATTTCATGTTGTAGGTATTTGTGCTGTGTAAACTCCTCTCTATGCCATAGCATGTGCTCTCCCATTTGGTGCTACATTTCTTCAGCATCGCTTCAGGTTAGCTATGGTTATGTGTACTTGATGGATTATAATAAAATTATATAGTTTCACATATATATGTCTCTTATATGTAGGATATCTTTTCGCTAGCTGTCTGCCTTCTTTACCCTGGCAGCTTTGCAGTGTTTTCATGACAAGATCTCCAAATTCCAATGTGATGCAGCTGCTGAAAAGATTGGTCATGGATTTGATGATCTTTAAGGTCTTCTCCAACTTTGTAATTCTGATGTTGGGATCTAAAGCCCCTTTGAGTGGGCAATGACTTTCATGTGAAGAGATTTCCTGGCTCTATGACTAACTTCGTTGGGTATTTTTTTTTAGTTTTCTTCCTTTCTTCCTTTTGTCAGGTTGGTGCAGGCCTGTGATGTGATCAGGTAGTTGAAATTGCCCATCTTGAGCTATGTTCAAATGCTGTAGGATGTGTTGGGAATCTTGGGTCATAGAGATGTAGGGATATAGTTTATTTTCACCCCTGACTTGTCTTGATGCCCAAATTAAATAGACAGTGCTCATCCAGAAAAAGGGAAGGAATGGAAAAAGGAAGGGGAAAGGAAAAATGTGTAAAAAAGATGGGGTGGTTTTCACTTAAAACAGAAAATTGTCTGACTTCTTATTTACTTTCTGAACACATCAGGAACTTTGCTCACCTCACCCTGATGCTTTTATAGTGTGTACTATTAAAGTGCATGCTTTGGATTTTAAAAGGACTATCACTTACTATGTAAAGGTTAATTTCCTAAGTTTGCCATTTATGCCTTGCATATCAAGAGAGATGAGAGCACCTGTCTCCTGGTACCTTCGCAACAGCATCTCTGCATGGGTGCTGTTACTGCAGAGTCGAACTCCAGCCTCCAGTTTAATCCTGGTGAGTCCTCTGAAGATCCTCCTGCCCTGTTCTATTCAGGTGCTGCCACCCTGGGACACGTGGCAACCTAATGAGAAGGTTCTTTCTGTAGGAGTTAATGGTGGTTGTTATTTTTACACTGGGGTGGTGCTGTGACAACATGCTGCTGAAGGGAGAGTGATGCAGCAATGCACCCAGCTGCAGCGTTAAGTAATTTAGAGTATAATGGGGAGTATGCCTGGTTTGGACTGTGCAGGGTCTCATGCAAGTACCCACTGCCTCGGTTTATCCTTGTTCCTCATTTAACTGCAATCATTCTGCTTACGAATGCATGGGATTAGAGGTGAGTATTTAGCAGCATTAATTCATGGTCTTTGTGAGAGCTCCTTCCTCTTCGCCCCATCCCAGAGCGACTGAACCTTCTCTCTGCCAAAATATAATAAATTGCAGGTCTGGCCCCTAACGATTCCTCGTCCGGGAAGCTAGGGATGTGGGAGATTTATCTCCCAATGATTAAACCTGCAGACAAAAAAGGGCGAATTGCCTGAACTAAATTACTGCCCATGCATTATTCAGCTGGAGGCTGGGGGTGAGCTTTGCGGGGGGAGGGGTGAGTGGGACAAGGATGATGACAAGCAGGGGCCAGCAATCACCATAGCCCTCAGGTGGGTTCTCATGGGACGCGCACCCCATCCTGTCCCTCCTTGGGGAGTTGTGGGGCTGTAGATGTCAGAAAAGTCTTCAGGATATGTAGGTAAAGTATGGGACTGGTTTCATCAGCTACCAGGAGGCAGCGGGTGCATGGATGAAGGCCCAAGCTTTACAAGGTAATGAGAAGAGGAAGGGCCTTTACTCCATCATTGAGGCTGAGACATTGGGGAGGATCTGTTCTTTAGACAGGAGAGAGATGACATGAGGGTAGAGGAGAGCACTCTGCCTTTGTGTTTAACCCTATGTTTGACTGGAAAACCCACTGCCCTGTCCACATTATCCAAATGCCACCTGTGCCTTTGCTGCTTCCGGCCCCTCTGTTGGCCCATGCACAAGGCCAGTGCTGCACAGAGCAGCCCAGACATATTTTCCTCCTCCCCAGGCACAATGGGACCTGTCTGCTGCTCATGGACAGGAGGGGACAGTGGAGAAGGTGCAGCAAATCATCTCTCCTGCTGCTCTGTTTTGATGGTTGCTAAAAAACTGTGGATTTTTTCCTCCAGCTTCAATTACAGTGCCCAAAAGGGCATGCAGATGTTGAGCTTTTGGTTTTAGATGCAAGTTATGGGGTGTCCCCTGACTTGTATCTGCAGTGCCTCAGCCTCTGTGGCTGTTTGACTCCTGTCTCCTTGGTCAGACAAGTCAACATGTGGGACAACTTGCTCATATGCTCCTAAAAATGATGGGGATTCCAAGTGACTAATGACCAGTGTGTCACACCTGGCACACAAGGTTGCACAGGACTTCAGGGAGCATCACTGATGCCCATCCTGGTTTAAGGGTGAACTCTGCTGGCCCTCCTCACTGATGGGGCAGCTTTGGTGTGTTAACCCAACACCGTGGGGTTTTCTCTGAAGGATAACCAAGTTGGGACATGTAGTATCCTTCAAACTCAGAGGGTTGAGAGGTGTAGGTACAGGGGAATAGATCCGGGTAAATGCTCTTCAGTGAGCTCAGATGTTGGTCTTTCATCCTGACCCTGACCATGATGTCTTTGGCACTACTGCTGGGGAGCACAGGGAATTTACCAACTCGGTTGTTCCTTTCCTTGTCCCTGAGCTCTTGGTTGCAATGCCCTAGAAAACTGATCAGGGGTCAGCAAGGGTATTTGATAACATGAAAATCTGTATTTTCCTCTTGGCCAATCCTGTGAAAGATCCACAGTCAGTCTTCAGCAAAATCACTCTAAAGCTTTTCCTTTAGCTTGATGTGTTGTTGGACCAGGGCAGGGGGTGTGCACAACTGCTGAGGAGTGAGTCTTGCAGTGCTGCTCACTGAAATAACATTACTTGGCAGGCTAAAGACCTGAGGCAAGCCACCTTTAAACTGTGCCAACAACCTATTTTGAGTCTGGGAAATAGGCAATACTTCTGGGGGCCTAAAAGTTCAGGAAATCTCTGTATTTTGATTGCACATACATAATAGAGAAACCAATGCCCTTTGCTCCAGCAAGACATAAGCAAAGATGCTTCTTGAAAAGCAGCAAGGACCTGACTGATGTCTTGCCACAGCAAAATGTATCTTTTATTTCCCAGTCTCAAAGTATGGGAAAGGGTTTTGGCTGGTGGTCAGGATCAGGAAGAGGTTTTCATCTCAGAGCAGTGAGGAAAGCTGCCTGTCTGTGGGTGAGTGTGCAACGACAGCACTGTTGGAAGTAGGTCAGCATCTCTGTGCCAGGGATGGACGGCTGCTCCAGTGCAGTGTGTAGCCTCATCCCCTGTGAGTCAGACCTGCCTTGTAGCCAAATGACTGCTTTCCCTCAGGCAACCCTTGTGTGACATATCATGTTCATGCAGTTACAAAACCCAGCCTAGCTGAAAATAGGCACGGAACACTTTGGGGTCTGTCCTTACAGCTTGGGGACTTACATCGCAGGGTCTGGTATTGGTCTCACTTACATCAGTGTCTGTCCAGACTTACTGGAATTGGTTGAACTGAGGGTCATGTGAGGGCTGGTGAAACTGGATGGATGCAATTGTAATGTGAGAACAAAAAGAAATGGTATTGCACCCATCAGCTCTGGTCCGTGAATAATAGAGGTCCCTGATTTGCAGGATGTGGAGCAATCGATTCATTATCTCGGTATTTGCTGGTATTATTTTTCCTTTTTGTCCCTTCTTTTAAAGCTGCATGTTTTCAAACAAGATTGCAGGAGGTGGGGTGAGTCTGTGGAAGCCCTCATGCTCCCTTCTGGGGTATGGAACTCCACCAAGAGTGACCCCCAAGAGCCATTCTCTGGGGACATCATCCTTTCCATCTCCATGTCCCAAAGGCTCTATAGGATTTGTGTACTTCTACTCAAAGGGCCTTTGAAGGAGACAGCAAGTGCTAAGGGAGAGCTAACAAACGATCCCTCCTGCTCCTCCGTGCCCTCCCTGCAGCCTGGGGGCCACGTGGCTTTAATTAATCAGTCGGCTCACGCGGTGATGCTGACACAAATGGCACCTGCTGTCATCCTCTCCCATGTAAGTGCCAGTGATAAATGGCACGGGGTGTGTTGGCCAGTGATTCCGGTTGGCCGAGCAGAGATGGATGCTTGTGTCCCTCTCCGTGACGGAGGAGTTAATCATAATGAAGAGTGAACATGCAGGGCAAGCGGCTTCAGCCTGATTTTCCAAGGAGGGTGCTGTGGGACAGTTTGCAAAGAGCCTTTTCCAGTTGTTTAGGAAGGCACAGAAGGGACCCTGATCTCCCTTGTGTCCCAGCAGCTGGGTTTGACACAGGTTAATCACACTTTAGAGGACATTTTAGACACCTGTGTTTGTAAGGCTGGTAGCTGCAGCTCATCCTTAGCCCTTCCTGGGTGCAGTGTACTGCGAGTTCCTCTCCTGCAGCAGAAATTTCCTGGCTGGTCCCACCAGGAGTGCAGCTCTGCTCCAGCCTCTGGGAGATGAAAACACTACTTCTAGCATGTCTGAGTTGCAGACTGGACTTCCAGGTAGGTTTAGGTTCCCCAGAAGAGATGGGCACTAGGTATATCTTCAGATCCTGCTTGCCCAAAGGGTTTTCATAGTCCTTTCGATACATCCAGAGGGAAGAGCCTGGATTTTCAAAGTACTGTGAAATCCCAAAGCCCCTTCCACCATGCCATGTACCTTCTAGGATAGGACATCTTATGAATGGTAGTGTGACCACAGAGAGTGTTGTGAGGTGATGCAGCAAGGGTTGTCTCTGTGCCTGGAGTATCAGGAAAAGGGACAATGCCATCAGAGGGCTATGTACTCTCCCTGTGTTTAGCAGGATGCGCAGAAGGTCAGTGAAAAGAATATGTGTGGTGAGCTCTGAAGTTCTCCCCCCAGTACCTGAGCTCAGCCTCTGCTCCCAGTGACAATGACTGGTAACAGTAAAAATGTTTGGAAGGGAGCAGTAACAGAGGCCACTTCTGGGTATGCCCCACTGCCCTTTTACAGAAGTGTTTCACAGGGATCAAAGGTACTCAGGTAATGGTGCAGCTGGTGGTGGGAATGGCACGGCGGTGAGGGAAAGGGGGCATGTGGAGGAAGAACATTATGATGGGTCCAAGAACAGGTCCGGTTTGCCAAGGCTAAGCCCTGTGGGATTTGTCCTGTCTGTGGTGTAAGGGAATACAAAGTCCAGAGCTCAAAGCTGTGCTCTCTGATGCTCAGACTGTCTGCACACAGGCTGTACAAGCTCTGGGATGTCTCCCAGGCCTGGCCTACTGGATCAAGAGATCACAGATGACTTCCACCAAGGAATTCATTGGAGCTTTCTCCAGCAGCCAAGGAGAGACCTTTTAGTGTCTGCAGTGCTTTGTTGACTATGCTATGTGACTGAAAAATTGATATTTTTATTGTTATTGACTTCTCCAGGATGATTTTAGCAACCTCTATTAAGGATCTCATTCCTGAAGTAATTCTGTAGTTATTAAGAATAATCTTTATAAATAATGCTATGCTTCTGCATAATCTCTTCCAATTAATCTTACTGTAAAAGCTATGATTATTTTTTATTTTTCACTGGGGGAACTGGTGCAGAGTTCTGTGTTGTTTTACTTCCAAGCACCAGCTTTTTTTTCAGCCTGTGCTGAGCAGTGTGATTTAGAACAGAAAATACGTGCTTCTGCCTAAAGTTTTTGACAGTGCAATTTGAATGTGAAGAAGAGTCCAGTCTTTTCTCCTCTGACAGCTCATTGTACAGGTCTGTGTGTCACTGCACCGCATGGGGACATTACCCAGACTGGGGTCACCAGGGTGACCTTTACTCATCACTCTGCCACTGAGCTGGACATGTGGGGAACCAGAGATGCTGTCTGCATGCCAAATGAGATCAGTGTTCCTGATCTTCCCTTTTCTCTGCTTCAGGACCCATTGATCACTGTCAGTGAGTGTCTGCTGGATCTCCCCTGAAATAAAGCCTTTTTCTGCCCCTTGCAGTCCAGATCCTGTCAAGGGTTGAAAACTCCTTCTGACTTCAGTGTTATATGGATCTTTTTCTTTGAGAAAGAGAAAACCAAAATGCATTATTGAGTCTGCTCTAAATCCACAGAAGAATTAGGAATAATACTAGGGTTGTGGTTAACTCAAGAGTGACTCGTGCTGCTCTGGACGTAGAGGACAAGTTCTGATTTACAATGCAGTTGGTGTTAGAAATTGGAGGACTGTGTAGTCTGAGGTCCATGTGTTAGTCCACGTCCATGGACCAGCTTGGTTCTCCTGCTTTCTTCTCAGACTCCAGCTTTCTGGCTGCTGTCTGAGATGGGACACAAAGTCTTACACCAAGTTAAATATCCCACATCTCACTATCCATATGAAACAGAGAGAGTCCTTTCTTTCCTCTTATTGCTCCAGACTTGAAGCTGTTGAAACTCATTGCTGTGTGGCATGCCCCAAGTTTTACTGTTAACTGTCAATGAAGCCTGAAGGAAATTTTAAGGTATGTGGGGATGTACGCTCCACAACACTTCAGAGCTTTGTTCAGTGGCCCCAGATTTCTCAGTTGTCTCCTCTCTCTTGCAACACCAGACTTCTGGGCTCCTGGAGCACTGTTCCTGAATCATGCCAGTGTCCATAAGTGCAAAGATGACCCTGACATCTCATAGTTGACTCCTGAGCAAGCTGACACAAGGGGTTAGAATTGGATGGCTATCTCTCATTTCCAACCTGCACCAATCTCCTCCAGCCAGTGGTCAATTTTTCCTTTGGAAAGTAGAAAGTGGAGCTACATTCGTAGCATTGCATGTGTACTCAGCAGAGAGACCTTGATGTGACTTGACCCTGGATACTGAACTCCTCCTTCAACAGCTGCAGTGGGTCCAGGGGCAGGAATTAAATGACCACTGATGCGCATTTGTTGCACCAGTTTTGTGGGTAATCAACAGTCTCCATAAGCTACGTGGAGGAAAAGTTAAGGGCGTGTTCGATCCTTAAGTAGCTGAGCTTGCTTTCTTTTCTATAGAGATCTCAAAACACCTAGGTTTAATACCACACATGAGTGTAGCTAGACTTTCCCAGGATATTCCCTGTACTTTCAGTTCCCACAAAGCACATTTCCCTTTGGACCACTTCTGAAGTATGAGCCCAGTGTAAGAACACTTTATAAATCAACCCTTATGCCCACAGGAAGATAATTTAGTACTATGGCACACTAACCATTTTTTTCAGGCACCGCTGCCAGAGTGAGCTTAATGAGCTGATGGAAAATTCTCCCCAGGAGAGGGAAAAGGTTTGGAGATGTGAAATAACTTGAGCAGATTCTTCCCTTGGTCAATATGGCCATTAGTCACAGAGAGAGAGGAGGTACTGCCAAGACTTCCTTTCATCCAATGCTTCCTGACCACTCAGACATCTCTTCTCCTGCAGTTCCCTCCTTGTTCTTTCCAGGGATGTGATAGCTGCTTTGGACATCAGAGGAAATCAAGAACTGGCACAGTGCTGCCTTTGCTATTGCATCCTGAGCTACGCATGGCATAGGAGTGAAACCTGAGTGTAGAAATTTGGAACATTCATGGACCCCCAGATTTCACCTCTATGTGTAAATCTTTGGAGCTATGTCAAGTCCCAAGCAACAAACTGTGTCTTAAAGCATCTCAGTTTTTTTATTCCTCCAGGTTCTCTATTTGAGACACTTCAGCTTCATTCCCCTGGAAGTGTTCATGGTCACATTGGATGGGACTTTAAGCAATCAGATCTAGTGAAAATAGTGCTAGATGACCCTTAAATGTCCCTTCCAACCCAAACCTATCTGTATTTCTATGATTTTCAGTGGGTCTATGCATCCACAGTTTTTGTTACTGCTTAGCCATGTGCCTTTATCCAAATCCCCCTTTGCAACACACACTCCTCAGTTTCAAACCTTGGTAGAGGTGTGATTTGCCTGTGCTTATATAAATTCTACTGTAAATATGCAGCCTCTCCCTTGTTTTCTCCCCAGACTTTTTACTTTATTGTGCTTCCCAGAAGCATACACTTTAATATCCCTTGTCACACTGCTATCAGACACAGGGGGAAGTACAGTCTGCTGCTTTAAATCACATAGCGGCAATGAGCCTGAGCAATACTCAGCGGTCCATGGATGTGCCAATTAAGAATGCATCCTACTTGCACAGTCTGTACGCTTTTCTCCTTTGGAGGGGACTGGTTGTGTGCTTGCAATTATTTGGTAAGTCTAATGAGGCTGAAAAGAGGTCAGATCACCTGTAAATGTCTTAGAAGTGTGGAAGCAGATGTGAATCTATGTCTGTAAAATTTAATGTTCCAAAGACTTCAAAGTAAAACAAAACAATTTCCCCGGAGTTCTGACTCTGCAGACTGAATATAAAAATAGTTGTCTCCTAGTCTGCATAACCTTCGGGACTCTGGAACGAGACTGTCTGCCAGAATCAAAGACCTGTTGCGTTCAGTCTGTCACTTGTCAAACCCAATGCTGTCATTTCAAAATAAATACTAATATGATGATATTTCTGCTCATCGTGCACTGGTTATAGATGTTACTGATGGGAAAAAAAACCCAACCCAACAATAAAAAAAGAAACCAAAAAAGAAAGCCACACAGGGCTCATAATAATTTTCTTTGGCCACAGGTATTTTTCTACTAAAATTAGTGGTTAAGCTTCCATTTATTTTCCCATGAAAAAACCCAGGACACTTGCACACGTTTATTGATCACAGTAAACTGTACTTTATGCAAGATACTGCCTTCCTATGCTCTGTCCTGGGAAACCTTCCTATCCCAGACGGATAGGGGATATATATGAACCTTAATCCTTCTTTGAATCAGGCCTTTGTTCACCTTTGGAAATTTGTGATGACCTGAGCTGGAGAATAAGCATAGATTTGTCCATTTAAAGATTAAAAAAGACATTACTATTTAATGCTGCCTCTTGTTATTGTATTGTTAGTAATTATTTGTAGCTTGCTATTCCTTTGTGGGTTTTAGGCATGGAATAAATAAATGTTTATTGACGCTCCAAAAAGCATAGTTCCTCAACAGACAAGTGGCACGCTGTCATGGATGGCTATGTGCTTTTCAGGAAAGACAGGCTAGGGAGGCGAGGTGGAGGAGTAGCTCTTTATGTCAGAAAGCAGCTGGAATGTATTGAGCTCCACCTGGGGAAAGATGAACCATCAGTCAAGTGCTTGTGGGTAAGAATCAAGGGTCACGCTAGTATGAGTGACACTGTTGTGGGTGTCTACTATAGACCCCCTGATCAAGAGGAGCGGGCTGATAGTGCTTTCTATAAGCAACTAGAAGTAGCCTCAAGATCCCAGGCGCTTGTCCTTATGGGGGACTTCAATTATCCAGATATTTGCTGGGAAAGCAATGCGGCGAGTTGTATGCAGTCCAGACAATTTCTGCAATGTGTAGAAGACAGTTTCCTGCTACAGATGGTGCAGGAACCTACAAGGGGAGGGTGGGTGCTGGACCTTGTTCTTACTAACAAGGATGGGCTTGTTAGGGAGGTGAAGGTCGGGGGCAGCTTAGGACAAAGTGTCCACAAAATGATAGAGTTCAAAATCCTGGGCGGAAGAAGCAAGCCAAAAAGCAGCATAGCTACCCTGAATTTTGGAAGAGCTAACTTTGATCTCCTCTGCAACCTATTAGGAGCTATCCTGTGGGCTATGCTGTTAGAAGGAAAGGGGGCCTGTGAGAGCTGGGTAACATTTAAACAGCACTTCTTTCAAGCGCAGGACAGGAGCATCCCTCTGAGTAAGAAATCGGGAAAGAGAGGCACAAGACCTGCGTGGATGAGCAGGGAGCTTGTGAGTAAACTCAAAGGGAAGCAAAAGGTTTATGAACTGTGGAAACAGGGTCTGAGCACCTGGGAAGAATATAGGGATGTTTTCAGGGCCTGTAGTGATGCGACTAGGAAGGCTAAAGCCAACCTGGAAAAGAAACTGGCAAGGGACATAAAGGGCAGTAAAAAGAGTTTTTCAGGTATGTGAATAGCAAGAGGATGACCAGGGATAAGGTAGGTCCCTTGCTGAATAAGGCGGGTGTCCTGGTAACGGGGGATGATGAGAAGGTGGAGATACTTAATGCCTTCTTTGCCTTGATCTTCACTCCAAAGGCCCCTCAGGACCCACAGATCCTGGATGAAAATAGGAGTGTTTGGGGAACAAAGAGCTTCCCTCTAGTTGAGGTAGGGGAGGTCCAGGAGCGGCTCAAAGGGATTAATGCACACAAATCCATGGGCCCACATGGGATGCATCCATGTGTGCTGAGGGAGCTAGTGGAAGTGATTGCGGAGCCGCTCTCTATCATCTTCGACAGGTCTTGGCAAACAGGAGAAGTGCCCGAGGACTGGAGGATAGCCAATATCACTCCAGTCTTTAAAAAGGGCAAGAAGGAGGATCCTAGCAACTATAGGCCAGTCAGCCTCACTTCTGTCCCTGGAAAAGTTATGGAACAGCTTGTTCTGGATGCCATCTCCAAGCAACTGGAAGAGAAGAAGGTCATGAGGAGTAGTCAGCATGGATTCACCAAGGGAAGATTGTGCTCGACCAATCTCATAGCCTTCTATGATCTCATCACCGGCTGGGTGGATGGAGGGGGAGTAGTGGATGTCATCTACCTTGACTTCAGCAAGGCTTTCGATATTGTCTCCCATGACATCCTGATAGAAAAGCTGAGAGAGTATGGGATAGATGAGTGGACAGTGAGGTGGGTCAAGAAGTGGCTGTTGGACCGAGCTCAGAGAGTCGTGATCGGTGGAGCAGAATCTGAATGGAGGCCTGTGACTAGTGGTGTTCCCCAGGGCTCGGTGTTGGGTCCAGTCCTGTTTAATACCTTCATTGACGACCTTGATGAGGGAATAGCATCCACAAAGCTGGGAGGGGTAGCTGACACGCAGGAACATGACGCTGCTATCCAGCGAGACCTGGACAGGCTGGAGAGCTGGGCAGGGAGAAACCAGATGAAATTCAACAAAAGCAAGTGTAAAGTCTTGCATCTGGGAAGGAACAATGACTTGTATCAGTACAGGCTGGGGGATGACCTGCTGGAGAAGAGCTCTGTGGAGAAGGACCTGGGGGTCCTGGTTGACGACAGGTTGGCTATGAGTCAGCAGTGTGCCTTGGTGGCTAAGAGAGCCAATGGGATCCTGGGATGTATCAGGAGGAGTGTGGCCAGCAGGTCTAAAGAGGTGATCCTCCCCCTCTACTCTGCCCTGGTCAGGCCCCACCTGGAGTATTGTGTCCAGTTCTGGGCTCCCTGGCATAAAAAAGACAGGGATCTCCTGGAGAGAGTCCAGAGAAGAGCTACAAAGATGATTAAGGGCCTGGAGCATCTCCCCTATGAGGAAAGGCTGGGTGAGCTGAGGACTGTTTAGCCCGGAGAAAAGAGGACTGAGAGGGGAACCTTATTAATGTTTATCTATCTTAAGTATGGGATGCAGGGGGAATTGGCCAGCCCCTTTTCTTTGTTCTGTGGGGACAGGACAAGGGGCAATGGCTGCAAGTTGGAGCATAGGAAGTTTTGCACCAACATGCGGAAGAACTTTTTCACAGTGAGGGTGACAGAGCACTGGAATAGGCTGCCCAGGGTGGTGGTGGAGTCTCCTTCTCTGGAAATACTCAAGACCCGTCTGGACGCCGACCTGTGCAATATGAGCTAGGGAACCTGCTTTGGCAGGGGGATTGGACCTAATGATCTCTTGAGGTCCCTTCCAACCCCTACAATTCTGTGATTCTGTGATTCTGTGAAGTGACGCAGCAGGCAGTATTAGTAGCTCCAGTTTGCAGGCAGAGACCTAAGCACAAACTTAGCAAGACTGCAGGCTGACATATATATAACATGAAGCATGCATGTAGTCTCTGGGGCTAATCCCTAGTGCCACATCCAGGAGATACTAGGATTCCAAAAAGGTTTTGCACTACCTTCCCTTAAAACCAATCAACTCTGGCTATGGAGCATTTGAAGATATGGCTGGGTAATCAGTTGGTTCTTTTTAAAATGCCTATGAATTTCAGCCTAAAGCAGCTTTCTTAATTTCATGTTGGATATTTCTTGTGGGACTGGCACAGGAATCCAAATTCCTCCAGTCTTATTTGTGTACCTTCCAACTTTTCATCCTCTCCTTATTTTATACAGGTACGAACTAAGGGCACTTGTACCCATTCAGTGTCCTTCTTGGAGCTCAGCAGAACTATTTTGTATGATGCTTGCAGGATGCCTGGAAGAATTCTAGGTGAAAAAGCATAATATTGGAACAATCACCTTTTTTTTTCATTTTTCTGTTTTCCTTTTTTTTTTTCCCCTGAAGAGTTATAAATCTACTTGCCAAAGTTACATCCTTCTGTGGCTTCGTCGTTGGTCAGTTCCACATCAATGTGTTCATTATATAATATGCTGATGTGGAAATTGCTGGAAATTATTGCTTCCTATTACATAACTGTTGCTGCATATCTGATGTGTTTTCTGATGCTCGGGGGAACAGAAAGAGCAGTGGCTCTAATGGCTGTTACACTTTTTGTCAGTAGATCGTCATCAGCTTTCAAACAGCTGCACAACGTGATTTTCTTGGAATGTCCCAGGGTTTTCTTGAAATACCTTTAGGTTTACAGGTTCCTTTACTGTCCCTATCAAATAAAAGCTGGTATTAATGTTTCTGCATGGGTACGCTGGAAGGGGTTGAGAGCTAGCTCGACACATTGCGCAGGGATCACAGGCTATGGCATCAAGCAGCTTAAATCAAACATGCAGGGCTCAAATATGCCATGGAGGCATGGCAATTGAACCCACTGAAGTGTAGGTGTCAAGCTACTGTAGCTCTCTACAGCCCTCAGAGCACACGTGGAGGTCAAGTCTCTTATCTTAAACTTTGGTAAAAAACATTAAAGTTACATTATATTTCCACATATCTAGAGATAAGCAATGATATGGACAGTATATTCAGCTGATCACTGATAACTAATGAAGCCACTGTTTCCCATCTGTGTGCCCCAAGTTCTTGGTGATATTAATACCCGATAGGGCTACTGGCTTCTGTGAAGTGGTATAACGTCGAGGTTGTCACAGTGGCAGCTCATGTTCTCTTTTAATGTACTGCAGAATGGTTATACAGCAGCATCAGACTAAACTGTGCTAGTGTAAAGCTTGATAGTTTCAGCAAACTGAAATCAGAGCTGTGTGGAAGAGTTGAGTCAACTTTTTAAGTTTTCAGGCTACAGTGTGATGAGCCCACCCACAGTCTATGCAACATACTCTTGTGGCACAACCCATAGCACTTCATTCAGCAAACACTTCATCAATCAAATGTGCCATGCAACTGGTGCATGCCATTTTGGGAAGGCAGTTAGCACTGATTTAAAGTTTTCAGAGGCAAATAGCGTGCTGCATCTCAACAAATATAAGAGGTAAGCAAGAAAAATAATTTGGCTGAGAAGGAACTGTTAAGTGCTCTTGGAATGTGCTGACTAGTAACAAATGAGCCTAGTCAAAATTCAAGACCTTTTGTAGTAGGTGTTTTATAAACTTCATAGCTAGGACAAAGGCTGTCTGGACTAAATGAATTAGCACGTGTAAGGCAAGACACCAGTGTTGTCTTTTGCTATGATCTTGTGGCCTGTTGCCTTGCCTGGCCCTGACTGACAACTGAAACGACACAACTGGGCTTCTACTGCCCGTGTGTTTTGCAGTTCATTGAATTTGTGCAGCAAATCATACATATTTCATCTGAGAACTGCAGCATGCCTACATGCACAGTACTTAGTGCTTTGAGAATATTCCAGCAGCTCTGATGGATGAAGTGAGTTGATAGAAGAGGTAGACAGCAAGAGAAGTACGAGATCCAGGAAGGACATGGTGTTTCAACACCCCTGTTACCACACTGAATTGAATTTCTGATTGAGAGTTGTACACCTGAGATCAACATTAGAAGGGGATAGACAATATGGCTGCTCATGGGAACACCACTGCAGGTATCCATAACAGAAATGACTTTTGAGTGTCTAAAATCATGTAGACAGAATAGTCACTTTTTTTTCTGTCTCTTCTAGTGAGACATAACTGAAAGTGAAGCATAGTGCAGAATTTGGTACATCTTTGAAATAATCCACTGACCATAGGGCTAAGAATCCATCTCACACAGCAAGATTATAAGATCATGGGACAAATCCATGTTAAAAAAGACCTCAGAAAGTTTTTTTGCCCAATGTCCTACTCAGAGAACTGAGTCTACTATGAGTGGAGCACGTTGCTCACAGCTTTAGCTCATTGGGTTTTCAAAACCTCCAAGGACGGAGAGACTACAATCTCTCTGAGCATCCTGTTCCAAGCTTGGCTGTCCTCATCATGCTCCTACTGTGTTTAGAAAAGCGTATTTCAAGTGTGTAATTCTGCTTGCTTTCCTCAGACCAACAAGTCCAGTCACTGCACTGACACTAGTTGTCTAAAAAAGGTGGAGACCTCTATGTTCTACTGTTGTACAAATAATAGATCAAAATGCCACGCTACTGCTTAGCTTATGCCAGTAGGATTGCTTTAAAACAAAGATTTCTTTGTATTGGACATTTTCCTCCTTTCTCACTTAACTCTCCCTGCTCCAGAGGATCCCTCTACTGCTACCTCTACTCCTATCTATTTTGTGGGGTTTGTTTTATTTTGGTTTGGTTTTTTCCTAAGTGTAACAAGATCATCACTGCATAAAGAACTTCCAGTAATTTTCTCTTTCACCAATCTTTCCTCTGCAAGTGCCTTAGAGAAAGTGAGGAGAATTGCATGGCTGATCTGTTCAGATTTATAGACATGCTCTGATGGGTTGTGATTCCTCTCAGGTATTTTCCCTGAGCTTTTCCTGTCACATTATGATTGCATTTTATGTCAAAGTGAAGAAGCAGAACACTTTTGCTGACTTCTCAAAATGTTGCCAAAGATCTCTATGTAGAAGAAGGTCACAGGTGAGCTGAGAGAGATGGCATTTAGCAGGGAAAGTGCCCAACAAGACTGACCACAGGTCCCCAGTACCCAAGGGATTAATCATTTGTGAATTTTTTTATAAGCTACTTTGCAGGGGATGAAAGGAGGAGGATTCCTCACTTTTTGCATTTCTTCCTGGAATATTACAGCACCATTTCCCAGACTGGCTCCCAATGTTGCAAGGAAAGTCAAAACAACCCAACAACAAAACCTGTCATCAAATAAGTCCATATGAAGAGTGTTGAAAAAAGGCAGCTTTTTCAAACCCTTTCAAGTGTAAGCAAGATCACCCTCCTAGGGGACTGTAGTTAGGGAATCTTATGAAAATATTGAAGATACTTCTTCACTGTTTTTCTCAGAGTTCCTTGGATTTCCATCAGCGTATTGCTTGAACAAGTCATTAATTTTGCAAAACAGAGTCAGAGGGCTCAGCTGGTATTCAGTACATCCCTGTATGTACCTGTCTCTTGAAACCCTGAAGACCAGAGACAGTGCTGCTAATTATTCAGGTGGGGTTACCTATAGAAATCTTGCCTGGAGTAGTAGTATTTTATGCTTTCTGCTTCTTAATTTAGATTGCATCGTTTGCTCTTGCCATGATAATTAGCTACATAAAGACTGGTTATTTACAGTTCTGATGGTAGGCTGACTCCATATAGGAATTCTCAAGTCTGATGGCTACAGTGCTCAAGACTTCATTTAGAGCTACTTTGAATTTATGCCCATATAAACGTCACAGTGGTGATGGAATAGTTTATGGGTCAGCTCCTGATACTTGATTGAATATTGAGTAATACGTTATTCCAGGATATGCACTATTTCCTTCAGTCAGGCGTGAATGATAGCTGCAATGTCATGTAAAGTCATGTCTCAACAGCTGCTTGTCATTGCTCATAAGATCCTTATAAACGTGTTCTTGTTTTTCTTCAATTTATAAAATTCATAGGATCACAGGGTCACCCCATCCAACCTGGCTTTGAACACTGTCAGGGAGAGGGCATCCACAGCTTCTCTGGGCAACCCATTTCAATTTCTCACCACCCTCACAGTGAAGAATTTCTTTCTAATGTCTAATCTAAATCTCCCCTCCTTCAGTTTAAATTCAATTGAAAAAGGTGATGCTCTGCTTCGGATTAATGTAAAATAGAGTTTGCCTCTTGATTATTCTCAGTATTTTTTACTGCCTGATAGACACATAGAAACATCACAAACAGTAGAACATAAGAAAATATTTCTTCATGTGATTGTGAGAAACTCATTAGAGGATATAAAGATACCCTTTCTGTGGATTCTTCTTATCTGAACTAAATGACAGCCTATTGACCTTGCTGTAGCTAAGAATTCTTGCCCCCCCACCTCAGCTACCTACATCCAGATAATCTGTAGGAATGCAACATCTCTGAGGCTGCTATTCCTTTGCCACATTCAGTTAATGAGGTCTGACCTGTTGGTGAAAATTTGGCTATGCCAAGCCTTATTTGTTTAAGTCTCCAGGTTAGAAAGAAATGAAAACTTTGGGATCAGCTTTTTCAACCCGAGTTGCTTAGAACCTTTCAGCTTTAAGAGAATGCATAATTTTTTGTTGTGGTCCTCCTGATTTAAACCAAGAGTAATATTAATAGGTTTAAAAGAAATCCAAGCCTTTCTAAAATGCTCTACCAGCAGAAAACCTGGAGGCAGGTATTGGATTAGTGACATTGAGATACAGATTGGAAAAAGGCTTTTGGTAAGACTATGGCTCTTGTATGATACCATGTATGTTGCCTTCTGCTGAAGCCCCAGCAGAAGTGCTAGCATCAGTGCAGGTGTGCTCTAGTGTGCTCTGGTAAGAGCCATTCTGGCCACAGACATTAAGATCATGTTCAACCTCTTCAAATGCACACGATTACCCTGTGATTAAAGTTCAATCTAACTTACGTGAGCATAGTTTTTTGAGCTGGATATTGATGAGTCCTGCTTATGCCAACAGATCAATTGCTGAGCAATAGAAACAAGAATTTCCAAAGTAAAATACACTCAGCAGCAGTAGTTCCCAGGATATTATAATGCTTGCAGTTTTCCTAACAAACAATGGAACTTTCTTTGCTTTTAGGCATGACTTTTGAGTAGTAGAATTTTACTTTCATATCACATCAACACTTGTCTAACACCAAAATTATCATCATTGGCAGGACTGAGGTTTTGATTACTTTCCAAACTGTTTAAGCATTTTATTTACCTGTAGTTACCAATTTGTTGAGAAGGGACTGACTCAAACATGCAAAGTTTTACTGCCATAAAATAAGAAATTAAGGCAACTGAGGGGCTCCTGTGGAATTTTTATGACTGCTCTTGTTTTTATAGTGGCTGTCCTTTAAGGCTTGACAGTATTTGTATAGGCTATAAAGTCTGAAATTTAAGTATTGAACACAAGGAGTGTTCTACTTAAGCTGTAGGAGAATTACAACACAGGCAGGTCTGCAGTCAAAAGGAAAAATGAGCTAGAAATACTCATAAGTATATTAAACATGCAATAAGAGAGATGTGGAAGTAGACAAGGCTTGTTTCACCTGTTTATAGAGAGTTGTTCATGTGTCTATGTCAGACTATGTACATTTCAACATAGACACACATGCTTTAACAGAAAAGTGTGCTGCACAGCTGATTGCTAGGGCTACTCTGGCTTTTTTTGAAGCTAGGCTACAGGTTGAGGGGACAGAAATAGGGTGCTGTTGAAAGAGGTTATTTATTATTTGGTGCAGAAATGTGGCTTACTGGAGGCCAGTAGGACCACATCAGCTCCATGTACTTTGCTTTGGGTCAAGGTGGATCTTGCTGACTAGCCCAAAACTACCTAATTTTCTGCCTCTGGGAAGCTCATATCTCTATTAGCCTCTGTTGCAGTCCTAAATGTACTGATGTATGATTTTTTTAAAAAGAATCTTTATTTTTCAGTATTCCATTGGGTTGGAATTTGACTGTATCCTTTTAACACTTTCCTTCTGGCAATTACATGGTATGATTTTGCAGTTTGTTGAGTTTTGCCACTCTGTTGGCGACTGGTTAGGCTTTTTCTCTTTTACAACAGGGGAATTTATGTTTTAGAAAGAATTTCAAATAAAATAGGTAATAACTACAATATATAGCCCAGCAAAAAAACCCCAATCTTGGTAAATCTATGTTTCCATCAGCTTCACCATAAGCCAAAAATCTCCCAATTCATGTTGTAAACAACATGGAGTTTGTTAGTCCATGTATAAGTCCATTGTAATTGTGATCCACCATATCATATTTGTAGTTGCCAGCTGTTAAATGATATAACAAGATATGTTCCTTGTCACTTCTAGCAGGAAGCACTCTGGAGCATTTCTCCTTCTTTCTCACAATATCAGTATTTTTATCTAGGGTAATGTTTCCCCAACTGTGGAAGTAATTAATGAAAGTATACCATGAAACATATCTTTTTTTCCAGAGAGCTGCAAGCCTGCGTGGGAACAGACCAAGGCAGTCTATGACAGATCCTGCAAAGAACATCTTGCATATCTTTATGACATTGTTCATGAAGGTAAAATTTTGGTTTGAATCATGATGAGTTTTGTTTTTTGTGGGTTTTGGTGGTTGTTGTTTTTGGGTTTTGGGGGTTTGTTTCGGCATGTGGGTTCCCTCCCCCCTCCCCCCCCGAAAGAGTATGAGCTTACAAATACATGCTATTCTCTTAGAGGCTTCAACAAAGTACATGTTGAGAGTAGGATTTGTGTGACAAGGGTTTTGCATTACACTGAAATATTTGACTTCCTTTATTCTCATTAAAATGTCTGAAGTGTCTTGAGCCAACCCATCATACAGGGTTTTGGGAAAGTGATGGGCAAGGCATATGCACCCTTACATAGATATTCACACTGACACATACTTGAAGACACATACAGTGTAACTGCACAGATATTTTTTTGCCCAGGAACTAGGAATGGGGGGAAAAGAATGCTGTGATGAGAAAGGACTGGCCATTGAGATTGGCAGAAGAGTATTTGAAGAGCACAGTCTCAGGCAGACTTATTGGAGGAAACAGGGTAAGCTAGATTTAGATCAAGCAGAAGCAGTAGCCTTGATCTGAACTCATTCCTGGTATGATGGATTTGGAATTTGGGATCTAGACACACCCACACTTGGGTAGAAATTGTCACTTTTAGAAATATGTGATGTGGATGCAGGAAGGTGTGAAGTTGGAAAGTGATTTTTAAGAAGGAAAACTACTGGCACCTTGCTGCCTTCTGCCTTGTCTGTGGTATTAGGCTCAGCTGTAATGAAAACATTTCTCTGCATCACCCTATTTACAACACTAGTCAGTATTTTGTTCATGTTGTGGTGCAGCTGAGAGAGATGGGATCCTGTGGGATCACCCCTGACGCTCTGCTGGGTGGTTAGCTCTCCATCCAGTCTGTCAACATACTCATGTGAAAGTGTACCCTCATTCAATGCTTCATGGGTCAAACAGGAGGCTCTGCTTTCACAGAAGCACAGACTCGCAGATTGGTACAGGTTGGAAAGGATCTCTGGAGATCAACTAGTCCAAACCATCTGCTTTGACTTGGTCATTTGAGTGGACCTGTTTAGTCAGCAATTACCCAAGTTAGTTGTAGATCAGAGTAGTGGCATCAGATGGAGAGAGAAGTGAGAGTGAACTGCTCAGGGTAGGCTTGGAGAGTGACCTTCTCCCAGGGCTGACCTAGAGCAGGACAGGGTGTCCTATTCCTATGTCCCGCTCTTTTCTACTCTGCTAGACGGCTTACAAGCCTCGACCCTGCCTATCCATGCAGCCTTTGGATGCAAGCCCGCCCTTCACCTCAGCCTGCCTGCCAGTGCAGTCTCCCTTCTCCCTGCTCTCTCCTGCCTTTTCTTTATTCCTTATACCCTGTGGCTTTCTTTGCAGCTCGTTAGACACAAAAAATCAGCTCAACTTGACACTCCGGGAACAGCGATTTGCAATTCTTTTCAGTTGATTTCTCCATGCTTCTCCTGGGTTTCTGATGATGAGGAGGATTACAGGCACTTTGGCCATCTGAATGGTTAGTAATGACCTTGGATTGAGGAGTACCCGAAACAAACCCCCTGCATTATGAAGCTTAGGCAGAGCAAGGGTCACTCAGATGCAAGCATATTTTCCCCCTACAGCCTCCGGGTTAAGAGTGGGTAATTGGTATTTCCAGGTTGGTTTCTTCCTCGTTTTGTGTCATCCCATCACGACATGCCAGCATGCATTACATTAAATGGCATCAAATAGCTGGGGAGTGTGACATGATACATTATCTGACATGTCACCTCACACCCTGTCATAACACAGTGCACTCCAAGATCAGTGGGGACCAAAAATTCATTTGTCTGATTCCATTTTATCAGTCAACCTGAAGGGAGGCAAGCGCGTTAATTATTTGCATGGTGGTTTGCATCCAGCACTGGTGGGAAGAGGATGGGTTATGGTTGCAGAAGGATGATTTCTATGCTTCAGGACAACTTTGCACCTATTTTCCACGTGTTTAGATGGCAGTGAGCAGGGTCTGATAGTGAAGTCTCTAACACTTGATGCGTGATGCAAAAATTAATAGAAGGGTGAAAAGATACCTGAAGAACTGCTTGTTCCCCAGCATCATCAGAGACTGGAATTTGAATTAAGTATCTTCTGTGCTCTGAAAGGCATAGTGATAAAACAAGCCAAAAAAGCAAGTACCTCTAAAAAAACTTGTTTAGAGACAACTGATCTTAATAAGTAGCTTTTCACGTGCTTCAGAACATTCACTTCAGTGGTTGTAAAGGTCTTGATAAATGAATCTTTAATGGATCTAACTGTGAAGTTTTAGGACATTTGTTACTTGTTCATAAGGTCCAAACACTAAACAGAAGGCAACAAGTGTTGTGTTGGTCTCAGCTATATCCTTAAGTAACATAATGCAGTAGCTGACATTCTCAGAAAAGGTTGATTGTCTCATGGCATATGGTTCTGCATATGTAGAAAAGGTGAGAGCACCTACTTCAAAAAGCTGATAAGAAAAATATCTGGGCTTTTCATGAGTTTTTGATGTATTTTTTTGGTGAGTAATTGCATTTCTGTAACCAGATGTTTGGAGCCCCAAACTTGAGGTATTTTGTGACTAAATGAGCAAAGGTCATATGAACTCATCAAACAGACAAATGTCACAGCAGCATAGGAAGTGTTACTTTAAAAGCTTCAAGTGACCTAGTGCATGACTGAAAGCAGCAGTCACGTATCTCAAGGAGTGAATTTATACAGAAATACAGGGATGTGCTGCAAGCGGTGTGAGCACTGCTTACCTCTGTGATTCCTTTTGAAGTGGAAGAAGCTGAACGGGGGAGCACACTGCAGGAATTTGTGCCTTAGCCTGCTGAAGAAGGTGTTTCTGGTAACTTGCACATATGAGCACATCTCTGGTGCTGTCTTTTATCTGTGCCTGTGGAATGAGGCTGCTCTGATGCATGTTTGGATTATATCCCCAAGTCACTCTCGCTCTGTAATGTTTTAGCATTAGTTTTAAGGCACTTCTTGAAATGGCTTGTACAGTTCAATGTAACTAGTAGGTAATGGTAACACTGGAGTGACATCGAGCTGTGTCCAGTGCCAAGGTATTTGCTTCTGGTCCACATTTCCTGACTATTTTTGCCTAGAGTGTGATTTGAATTGTGGATGAAAGTTCTCATTGGTTCTTTAATGTAAATTGGGTTCTGCACCCCTAGTTAGCACAGATCTGCAAAGAAGAGTACACAATAAACATCTGCACTGTCAGCTCTGTTTCTTGTGGTGGGAAACTGTGTTCCCTGCCTTTGGCGGCAGATATCCTTGGCAATGCCCCAGGTTTGTGGAGTGGGTTGATGGAGAGACTGTAGCATCCCTTTGGAAGACAGGATGGGGAGGCATTGCTGACTCCAATGGTCAATCCGCAGCAGGAAAAGGGATTTCACCCACCTCCTTTAGGGTAATATCCTCAAAATGTTTCATTTTTGTGACTTGGATACATGGAGGTTGCACAGTAGCGAGATGGGTGAGATCAAGATGTCAGTGAAAAACATATCCCCATCCTGTAAAACCTGTGTTAAAGTATATGGGAATATCAAATTCTTGTCCAGCAGATGGCAATTACAGCTGAGTCCTCTATTTTTGAATGCTGAAGTACTGGTAGACATACACAAAACCACCAAAGACCAGGTCTGGTCACACAGATTTGTGAGCAGAAATATATTTGGGCGGAACTCATAATTAGGGCCATGCTCTAATCCCAAAATGAGACAAAATCAGTACCAAAAACATCCTTGGGGTGGAGCAGTCCCATTTCTGAGTTGTTAAAGCAAATCATAAATGAAGGTAGATAGATTGTATGTGGTATTCTCGGATGTTTTCAGAAGAGTTTTCCTGTTGGTATTGCTTGCTTTGGTCCAGATCTGACATATTATGAAAGGGAAGGAATGAAATTGTAGGTTTTATTAAACCATGATATTAAACCAGGAAGAAGGAAAGGATAATTATTTATATCTTCCCAAAGAAGATTCTCTGCAAAGAAATACTAAAAGAGGGAGTGAATTCTAGGAAACGGAGAGTCTTTCATATAGGTTATTACTTAGGGTGCTCTCATGATTCAGGCCACAGAACAACAGGGCTGCAATCTTTGGTGTAAATTTCTATAGACATAGTAAAAGAGAGAGCAGGAAAGAGTGTGGCATATGAGCTTTGTAATGTGCAGACTTGAGAAGTCTCTTGAGAAGAGGAGGCTGAGGGAAGACCTTAATCACTGCCTACAATTACAGAATCACAGAATCGTAGGGGTTGGAAGGGACCTCCAGAGGTCATCGAGTCCAACCCCCCTGCCAAAGCAGGTTCCCTAGGACAGGTAGCACAGGCAGGCACCTAGACAGGTCTTGAATATCTCCAGAGAAGGAGAGTCCACAACCTCCCTGGGCAGCCTGTCTCAGGGCTCTGTCACCCTCACTGTGAAAAAGTTCTTCTGCATATTGGTGTGGAACTTCCTGTGCTCCCACTTGAGGCCATTGCCCCTTGTCCTGTCTCTGCAGACCATTGAAAAGAGGCTGGCTATTTCCCCCTGTGTCCCACACTTCAGATATTTATAAATGTTAATAAGATCCCCTCCCAGTCTTCTTTTCTCAAGGCTGAATAGCTCCAATTCTTTCAGCCTATCCTGATAGGGGAGATGCTCCAGGCCTTTAATCATCTTTGTAGCCCTCCACTGGACTCTTTCCAGGAGATCCCTGTCTTTTTCATATCAGGGAGCCCTGGTATAAAAGGAAGGAGGTTGTAGAGAGGTGGGAGGTGGTCTCTTTAGCCAGGTGACAGGAGATAGGACAAGGGGGAATGGCCTCAAGCCGCAACAGGGCAGGTTCAGATTAGGTGTTAGGAAAAAAATCACTGAAAGAGTTGTCAGGATGTGGAACAGGCTGCCTGGGGAGGGGGTTGAGTCACCATCCCTGGATGTGTTTAAAAAATGGGTAGATGAGGTACATAGGTATATAGATTAGCATAGGACAGGAATGGTTGGACTTGATGATCTTAAATGTCTTTTCCACCTTGTAATTCTGTGACTTTGTGATTCTGTGACTTTAGAAAATGTCAGAGGAGAGGAAATGATTAAATGTGAGTTGGGAGAAGAGAATAAAGAAGAAAATTGGCTTGGAGCTCTGAGGTGTGTGAGTTTTAGTGACGCTCCCAGTGCTCGCCTGTGCTATTTCAGAATGTGGTGGGAGAATGCAAAAGCATTTACCAAAAAGCAAAAAGCCCTTACCAAAAGGGTAAGGGCTGGAATTTTGATCACAATGTGTACTGCAGAATTTGTACAGCTGACACACCTAGGCGCTGCAAAGAAATAACTGCAGCAAACATCAGGAAAGCAGAGATTTAGCCCATCTTGTTTCAGTCATTCAAATGAGGTGTCTCATTTAGGAGTCTAGTAACTTTAGACCCCTTCAATAACCAATGAAGACAGGGAAGGATACAGATCTTCATAGTCTCAGGGAGGATAAGCATCTTTCTTCATGCTCTTAGCTCATGTTTGCTCTGGTTGGAAGCCAAGTCAATAACGCGGATTTCAATAGCCTTACTGTCCTATTCATTGAAAACTGTCCTCCAAAGTCAGACAGTAAGGGAAGCAAGTCCATCTAACATGACTATCTGTACATTTGGTCCCCATATGTTATCAAAGGAGTAAGACTGTCATCTCCCTGAGACAACTCTGTTGGGTCAGACTAGTCGTTCTAAGATGAATCCTTCTCATCTAACTAGATAGAGTCCAGACAAATAGCTTAGATTTGATGAACAACCAAAGACAGATTAGAGGCTATAGAGGCTTAGAGGCTACACTAGAGGTTATGGTACGGTGATCTGCTCAAAGTTAGTCCATATCATGAGCAAAATGCATGGTTTCTTAAGGATCTTAGCAGATGACAGTTTGCTTTTCTGGCCTTGCTGCTATGGTGGATGTGAAAGATGGAGTGAGAAAACATGTCATACTTATGTCAGGGAACTAGCCAGGCTCAGTTCAGGTGAATCTGTGGTCCACATGGCTGATGATGATTTGAAAATTTGGAGGTTTGATTTTCAAAGAGCCTTTCTCACAAGCGTTGTGAATCATTCCAGGAACAGTGCTGTGATGGAGAGGCGTGGAGAAGACAATGCCATTCCCCACGCTCGCCTCATTGTTGTTTTGATTATGCAACGTTCCCCTCTGCCCACAACGCTTGGGTCACTGTACCATAACCCGTGAACTGTTTTTCCCCTTGGCCGCATTTTATTACTATTATCCCTCAAGACAGTCAATATCTAATTGAATGTGGGTTTTGTTACATGCTCGATGAATTCCATGTGTTCGTCTCTTAGAAGAAATTTGACAACAATGTAGACAAGAAAAATTGCAAAAATAATGAGGTCTCCTTTTCAGGGAAAAGCACTTGAAATGATATAAGCCCAAATCCTGAGTGATGCAGAGTTGCACAGTGCCTGACTTGGCTTGAACAGAAGGTGCCAGAGGTTCAGGCAGGGTTTGATCCAGAAACATATGAAAACATACAGGAAAAGCTACTTCTGTTATGTAGGGCAGTGTTAATTCACTAAAACACAGATACAGGTTCAACTTCTCTGTCTCCTACTAACTTAAGAAGACGAGGAAGGTGTAAATGAATTTTTTAAATGAAATAATTTTGTTTACCTCCCATGAATAAACTTATAACAAGGAAAAACCAAAACACATAAGGTACACTGGTCAAGAATGGAAAACCTTATAACCTCTTAAGCAGAATGAGAAAAGGATGTGGTGTTTATACCAGGCACTGTTCCCAAAATACTGCTTTTCCATAATCTGGGATGTTTTATTGAATAGCTGCTGGTATTGTTTGATCACTGATCAACTTGTAATACTGAAGGATAAACATACAGACAGAACAAACCAACAAACAGACGAGGCAGGGGAAGCGATAACCTCAGAACTGGTTGGGAACAGAATATATTTTTCTCTGCAGAAGAATCAGTTTCTCATGTAAGGGATGAGAAACTACCAAATTTACTGTTTCTCTTGATTTTTAATTAATCATGACTGAACACAGGCATTTCATGCCTTTCTTCTCTCTCTGTTCTTTTCCTCTAATAGTCATTTTTCCTAATGGCATCTGGTTCATTAAGCACTCAACAGTCTATTACACTATGTTAACTCAGTGCTATCTGGCTGTGGACTTTGTGTAGACTTCCAGTTTATCATTTCTTTCCCCTATACCTGCTCTGCTCTGTGCTTGTGCTCCACACAGTAGCTGTGGTGATGGCCCATTTATTCACACTGTGTTGAAGGAACGACTATAAAATTCTTCTTTCTCCCCCCTCCCTCCCCTTCTTGCAACCTAATGCCTCTTGTTCTTTGATTCTGACTGCATGCTTATGGGATTAAGGGTTTTCTGTTTCCTAGAAGGAATAAAATATGGGTATCTGAGCCAGAGGAGTAGGAAATCTCTCCGTAAACTCCTTAATGGGGGTTTTTATGGGATATATTTTCACCTCATTTAGCATTTATTTCAGTATGGCTCTTTCATCAGTTTGAGCATCTGAAGGAAATGACAACTTTATGGGAAGGCAAGGCGGAATCATTGAATTAAAAGAAGATATGAAAACAGAACTCAAAGAATGGAAAGATTTAGAAAGAATAAAGGTCTAACAGGTGGTTCACTGTACTCAAAATAAACGTGCTTCTTGGATGAAGACATTCCTGAGAGACTGCAATGTGAGGCTATATGTGATGGTCTGTAAAAGTGGGCAGATTAGCTTTCTTCACAGGTTTTTAAATCAGTAAAGGAGCTGATCCCCTTTACCAATTCCTTCTCAGCAAGGGCCCTGGTCATTCCCATAGCAAGACGAATAATTTCTTCAGCCAGGTCATGTCATTATGGAAGATGGCCATTCAGACTTCATGAGAGTTATTAATCTACAAAATCATTCCTTGGTGATTTTCAGTGATTATCTGAACTCCTTATCAAAAATGAGTATTTTATCTCACCTGAGTCCAATCTCAAATTCTAGCTGGCCAGTCACTGCATGCCTTCTGTCTGTTAAACTGAGCAAATTTTTATTCTCAGAAGTATTTTCCATTCCCCAAGT
Organism: Laterallus jamaicensis coturniculus; assembly: GCA_022605575.1. Classification (NCBI taxonomy): domain Eukaryota; kingdom Metazoa; phylum Chordata; class Aves; order Gruiformes; family Rallidae; genus Laterallus; species Laterallus jamaicensis. Next base: position 83,227,584 of record JAKCOX010000002.1, on the reverse strand, counting down.
ACAGACTGTTTTCATTGCCTCTCAAATTTTTCTTAGAGCTTCAAAAGTCTTTTGTTTGAAAGATTTTCCAGACATAAAATCATAGCTGCAGCCTTTTTTTTTTTTTTTTGATCACTTTCCAGTGTTTCAGCTACCTCCTTGGACCGTGCATGTTATTCGAGTAATGGTCTCCCCAGCACTCTGTGCTGTTTGTATAACCAAGCATTGTATCTGCTGTTTTACAGGACTGGATACAGGGGTTTTGGGAGTGCCCACTTCTGAAAATGCTCTAAGAGTGACATTGTCTTAGATGTAAGAATAGTGTGTCTCACCACAGAGTGACGTTCAAAACAACGCAGTTCACCAAGATGTGAGCACAACTGACTCATTCCCATTATTGTTTACTGTTCTCTGAATGTTTGTGTCCTCTGAAAACTTCACCATCCTGGCTAAAGATGTTGAATAACATTGGACAAAAGGAGATCTCTGTAGGGCCCACAGAAAATACCCCCCTTTGATAATGATTCCCCGTTAACAATTGCTTTTTAGGAGTATAACTCTGGAATAGACCTCCTGGGCCACTGAGTCTAATCCCCAGCTATGTCAAGTAACCACATCATACAGTCACTATTAGAAATCTAGTTCAGTTTTAATCCATTTAATATGTGCTGCATTGGTTTTTATGTAGTCCTGCTTTTGTAATCTGAATGCCATGTGATAGTAAGTCATTAAGTCATTATTTTATTTCTAGTAATGACAAAAACCAGCTGAACTGATTTTTATATACTGCAACTTCAGTCTAGAAACAATGAACAAACAAAAAAAAGAGCCTGAGGTTTTTCTTGTTTACTCATTTCAAATGAAATATTTTTTTAAATTAAAATAACAAGTAAGACAACACAAATAACACAGAGACACACTGCTGAAAAAAATAACACATGGGATGTTTTTAATGTGATGGCTCAAAGTTCCAAATGGATTTTTTCCTAAGGATGTTGATTCACAAGGACAGGAAGATAAAACTGAGATGGCAGAGATAATTGCCTTCCCAATATTTCCTCCCTTCTCTCTTCCAGAGGTTCCTCCTTTCCTTTGCGGGGAAATGGCATGTGAAGTGAACTTTGGACTACAGCAGTTTACAGACTACACTGCTAAAATCACCCAGGTTGTGTTTGGCAATAGCATCACATACAGCTTGACTCTATCTGTCCACTGCAGTCCAGCAGCCTCTAGAAAATGGTCAGGTACCTCCTCTACCTGTCCATATCTAACCTGCCAGTTGCCAAGAACCAACAGCTCTAGGTTCAGGCTTTTGTAGGGCTGATGATGCTGGAAATGGTCAGGCAGCCTCTGGAGCGGTGTTCCATAGAAATCACAACCTGCAAGTGTAAGGATCAGATGGCCAGTGTCACCTCTGGCTGAGTTCAGCGATGGGTAGCACCTTATGGTGCTGACGCTGTGCTTCCTCCTGGTGTGTATCCCTCTGTATTGCATGCCCATCGGCGATAGAACAAGATGCCTTTGTGTTCTTTGGAAGGCAAGGACGTGCAACTCGAACCAGATGACTGTGTGTTTTGAGGATTTTCCTCTACAACTTCCTTTCTGATTGGTAACTGGGAATGAAATGGAGCTTAGTTGTTTATAGAGATATGCTATAATCTCTGGCTGTCAAGGTGGATTTAGGTAACACATATATCCTTCTTAAATGTTCAGTGCTCAGCAGTTCTGAACTCATCTTTAGAGGTGGGGATGGGAGAAGAGTGGGAAGAAATCTGTTGTAAGTTTTCAACACGGCAGAGGTGTCAAATTTACCCCAAGTTCCAAATTGAAGGTGACACAGATGCTAAGGTTTAAATGATTTCCCACCATGTCTGGAGCAAATGTAGCTCTGGCCTATTTCCATGGTGCTACGAGCCAGTTACTGCTTTTGGATGCTTTGGGCTGTTTTTCCATGAAAGAGTATGAGTTTCTGTGCTGAGCATAATTTGCAGGCCCAAGGCCTTTGGTAATGTACGAGCTTGCTAAATCTGAATTGAAACCCATCTTTCTTTGAATTGAAACTCAACTGAATGATCCTTTCTCTGTCTCAGCGTTACTCAACCTCATTTCTTTGGTGAATTATATATACATATATATTTCTAAGAACTAACCCACATTATACAAGATTTCCATACCTTATCTGTCATATCACACATACATATCACACCAGCAACACACATCCAAAGTGCAATGGTTTTTGGAACCTGCAAAAAGGGAGTTATTTGCTCCTGCTCAGTAATCTCAGAAATATCAATCTTGCAACTTCTATAAACGTACTTCATCAGGGACCTGTTCAGTTTGGGTGAGTGGTATGTATTGAGTGGAGTCGTTTCCCTAAGTTGAGTTGTTCCCTGCACAAGTGAATGCTGGGATGAAGGCACTGGAGTGATGATGTGGCACTGAAGGAAATGGAACATAATCATAACCTCAGAACATTTTCCATTCTATCTGATGGGTGTTGTTGCTGCTCCTGGGAGACAGCGAGCTTATCACAAACTTTTCTGCTCACCAGGACTGAGTGTCTTAAGGCAGAAATTCACAGAGGCTGCTTAGGCAGAACTTAGGACTTGAAGCATCTTACCATCTACAAAGGCCAGGCTCAAGTAGCCTCAGCGAAAAAAAATAAGAGGGGGGGGAATCAGTTGTCTTCTAGATCTACATATTCATCATATGTGTCTTACTTGATTTCTGCTGGGTGACAGGACTCCCTCATTTTGCAAATTATTCCAAAATGTGAATGTCCCAGGGAATTTAATTTTATATTTGATAGTTCTTTTTGCTCCATCCAAAGGAGCATGTAGCCTGCATGCTTAACCTATTGCCTGGTTAAGAAGCTGTCTAGCTCTGGTTCTTTGAAGCACTCCAGTGTGGCCAAACACCTAATTTCCATGCATCACACTATCCAAACTGAAGGCAGCTAAGGCACTTTTTTGTCCATAGCCTCTCTTGTGCCTTAGTTCCCATCTCAGCATTGAGAATAGTAGCCCATCCTCCCTTCCTAGGATGGTGTGAGGATAAATACATTAAAAGAGGTGAAGTGCTCAATTATTATGGTAATAGGACTCCGATAAATACATAAGATATATGTGCATATTTGGATTCTAGCAGAACCTAACTTACAACTGCAGCTTAAAAAAACTACCATAAACCCTATATAAATTCCATCTGTGAATATTTGATCAGATGCTATGTGGGTGGAAAAGTATGTTTCATTGCTATTGTGATTGCTTTCTTTCTTTAGCTTTTCATGAGTAATAAACGTGAAGAATGTCCCAACGCTTTTATGCTCTCCCAGTCAGTAATATTTTCTCTGAACCCGTATGCGAATGTTTAATTCATTAAATGGCATCATGCAACTTTATGGTGAAATCATAAATCTGTTCTGTTACATTGCTTATTGGAAAATCTTCAACCCTGAGCAAACCCCTAGCACTATAGCTTGCTTCCCTTGATTACATGTGTCTTTTATTGGCTGTTTCCCACTTTCTCTTAGGTTGCTTTCTCCTTCTGCTTCCAAATTCTCCATTCTGCTTCACAGCAGTGAATCTCACTGCTTTGAGGACTTGTTTTCACGTGCATATAGATAGCAAAAAGGAAGATGCTGTATAGCCTGCATTTTATTCCACAGGGTTGTTGTGCTCAGTACTGCTCAGCTTTTCAGCATGAGTGCCAGTGCAGAGGCACTGGAGAATTGACCATGGGCTTAAGGCACCTGAGACAGTACCTGAGGTTAAAAAAAGGAGAAACTGTTCTTTTTACTTTCTTGTTTGCTGAAGTGTTGGCAACACTGTGCAGGATGGTGCGTGATGTGCAATATCACACATTCCTGTCCTCATCGTTGTGCTTTGCTTTTTAGTTGCTCATGGTCATGACTAAACCTACAAGGCCCTTAGGAAATAGCTCTAGAGACCTGGAGGTGGGTGTCACTGCTCTGAAAGCAGTTGTACAGTGAGAACACAGGCCGCTTCAATCTCTGCAGAACCAGCCGGTAGCCTTTATGGTCAATATACCAGAGGGGTCTAAGTTTTAGTTGTGACTATAGACCAAATGCCTGGCTGGATTGATGATAACCAGGCTTCTCTTTCTAGATGTCTGTGGCTTTATGATTTGCCAGAATTCCAAAGAAATGGAGTGAAAACCAGCATGCCCATGAACAGCACCACCAGGGACGGATGAAGATGCTCCCTACCTGGGGCTCTTTGCAGCTGAGACAGACAAGGCAAGTCTCTCAGTGCTCAGCAGTCCTAGCCTGTGTTTAAAATAACCTTTGAATCCTCCTTGCTGAGCTGCACTGTGCTGTCTGTGGTCGCAGCTGAGGTTGGGAGGCAATTATTATTATTAAGAGACTTTCTGGTGGATCTTCGATGAGTTGTTAGTGGTCAGATTTCCACAGGAACTGCCCAGGCAGCTGAGGATAGTTGGTAGCACCTTGGTAGTTTCAGTAGAAGCACTCAAAAGAAGAGATTAATCCTTAATTCTAAAGCTGACTCAGAACTTAGGCTCTTATAACGTAAGGTATAAGAAAATTGCCCTTGTCTTGCTACGTTTCCTGCTCATCCTGTAGCTACTATTGCCTTGGATGTAATTTGATTTCCAGAGTAGTTTGCAGCAAGGTTTCAATACAACAAGATAGCTTGCCACCATTATGGCATCACTGGGCATAACAGTACAGCTCGTGTCTGTGCCTAAAAGCAGCTTTTCTAAGAGCTTAGCCACAACCAGTAGGACACAGTACTGGTTAAGCATCAAAATGCATAGAAAAAAATCTCGCCCTGTATTTTTCAACCCACACGTAAATTCATGCACAATTTTATTAAATCTAATGAGCTCCTTTTCCTTAAGGTGGACATGTGCTTAAGTGCTCTGCTCTTTTTTTCTCCCCCTTTCTTTCTTTTAAACTCTACCGTATTTTAAAAGAATCATTATGTTTGCATTGAGTGTCCTCCATACAAAGAGTGGCATTCCGGTATATTTTCAGTAAAGTGAACCAGACAATTTTCTTGCAGGGCTGGTGCTGATGCCAGAATGAGGAGGTGTGGTAAAGGGGAGTGCATGATTGATTTCTTTTCTATTCCAGAGCTGGATGAAGTGCCTGACACAGCTGTTAGCTCATGCTGCTTACAAGAGCGAGGAATCAATCTCACCAGATGTTGTTCATTTCCTCTGTTGCTGTGTGGCCAGCTCTGTTGTACAGAGGATGCGGGGGGCGGAGGGGAGGGAGGGAAAAGAAAGGGGAGAAAATCTCAGTCTAAATTACACAAGAAAGGCCCAGTGTGGGAATTTAACGTAAGCAGGGAACACAAGAACGGGCCACAACTGGGAAAGTGGAGGCTGGAAAGACAGACCCCACTCATTCATGAGTCTGAGCCGAGTAGACTGTCCCATGCGCATCCATACATGACCATCTTATGTGTTCTCCTGAAAGCTCATGTTTTCCATTAAAAGGACGCAGGAGGCACATGGGAAAAGGTTCAGTAGCAAACAAGCCAGTGATTCAAAGCCACATCTGCCAGCTGCATTGACCTCCGTGTTGGATGAGTCTATGGAGGACTTACATGTGTAGAGTCCTTGAGCAACATTTAGGGAAGGGATCCTAGGGACAGTGTGATGTGCTGCTACCACAGACGATCTACCTGGTTGTTCGTGATCCTGTGTGTGCCAGCACCATTTCAAACCACCTTTTTTTCTGAGGCCAGAACAAGAGATGCACTCAGAGATGCAGCTGAGGAGATCAGCCATGACATGGGAGGTATGTGGTGCTGGGAAGCTTCTGAGTTGTCATGCCATCTCTTCAAGCTTTTTTCACCAGAACAGTTGTCTGTAGAACACTTAACGGTGTCTTCGCCTGAGAAGGAAAGAAAGAGAGAGGCATGGAAAAGGATTTTTTAATGAGGAGGGCACTTTAAAGGGAAATGCTTCAGGAAGAGAGAGAGGAAAAGGAAAAAAAAAATGCAAATAGGCTGTGGAAGTGCCACTGGCCAGGAGAGGGCATGGTGATATCAGCTTTCCATGGAGAAAAGCTATTTTAATAAGCGAGTTGAACTCTCACTTAACAATTATCACTTGCTTTGGAATATGAATTGATTAATGTTGTATATTTTTGACACTACCCCCACCCTCCTCATTCTCGATTTCTTTGTAGTATGAACCAGCTAGGTTCCTGTCCTCGTAACTCTACCAGCCTTCAAGCTGCTGCCAGGGGAGATCAGACTAAATCACTAGTCACAAAGGAAACTCTGGCCTGAGATGTTTGTGGAAGGGCTTAGCACCATGCTTTGTGACCTTGCTGTCTAGAACACCTTAAAATCTGCCCTTCCCTCTCTGCTGTGTGGCACTGAAGGCCTTATTGGTAAAAACCCCCCAAAGATGTAAAACCCAAACAAACAAAAAGGATTCCAAACCAGAAAAAAGCACAACACTTTTTGCCTCAGGTATTTGGCCTACAATTGGGTAAAAATCTGTGAGAGAAAGCAACAAACAAGCTGTGACTTCTGAAGTTGCTCTGGAAAGACACAATGACAGGGCAGTGATGGACTGACACATTCCTCTCATCAGGTGCAATCACCACCACTGAGGAAAGGACAGCCAGCCTTTTGCTGTTGTGCCTTAGGACAGATATATAATTGCTGAAGTGGGAGTAGAGTTGGAAATAAGACCATAATGCTCCAAATAACACTGTTGTGTTGCGTGATGTTTGTCCATGTCTAGTCTGTGGTAATGGAGCAAGACGGACCTACTCTACGGTGTCTTCTCATGAAGTAGTTGCTTCTACCAAGGATGAGAGACTGGTTTATATTGAGTGCTCATCTCACCTTTGGGACAGTTTCTGAGATTTTGGTTAACAAAAGGAGTATAAATTAACTGGGGAACCACTGGGTTGAAAATAATGCAAAGATTCTGTTCTCCAGTTGCAAGGATGCTAAGCTTTGAGCCAAGCTGTGGACTTCGGTGCAGATAATCTAGATTTACACCAGTGCAAAATGTTGTCATTCAGATGGATTAGCTGAAGTGATTCCTTAAGGGTGAATATAATGCTCTCACAGGACGTGTTAGAGGGCCTGGTGAAAGGATTTATTGTATGGTGCATGGGAATGTGGACGAGACATCCTGATACTCTATAGTTACATTGATCAGATCCTCGCTATTGCTCAAGGCAACCTATGAGTTACTCATTGAAGTGCCATCTGATTTCATTCCCAATTTCCTGTTTTGTTGCAATTGTACCCATCTGATTCCTACCTCGACCCGTTGCCTGAACAGACTGCTCTGATTATCACCTAGCATATCCATCACTCGCTGTACTTTGCTAGCACGCCTGTGCAATCTATGACATGTGTCGAGGGGGACCCAATCCTTTTGTGCCAGCGCTGGCAACTGCTGGTAAGCCCTCCACTCTATGCAAACCTCCCTTTGCCACCCCTGAAAGGCAGACAATGCATGTGCAGTTTGAAGTTACGGTTAAAATTACATGGAAAGAAAATGACAGGAGCAGCTGCCGTATTTTTAACAAAATTTGGTCACTGCGGATATGAAACCTGAGAACTTGCATAAGAGACCCGCTCCACTGAGCGTTGGTTTAGTCCACAGAGCAGCTGCACAAAAGGGGGGGCATTTCACTGCTCTTCTGGAGCTCCTTGCCTGGGGAATGGTGGCTGCAGGTTCCCGAGGGCCCCCTGGTGTTTTGCGCAATCTATCTTTAGAGAACTGCAAGTTCATTTCTGAGAAGGGCACTGGCTTTGAGCAGGGACTACCTCTAAACTGACAAACCACTTCCTGCAATCGTTAACTGAATTAAGAGCTTTCTGTCCCCTTCACTCTCTTGAAAAGACCCCCCCCCCCTCCAACCCCTTCACCACCAACCCTCCCCACCTCCCCCCCCACCACCTTGGCTTGGCATCAAGAAATATTGGTAAAGACAAGAGGGCATGGAGGGTTGAAATGATAGGCATCCTCCTTGCCAGTGTCTTCTACAAAGAGCTCTGATATCAGTCTTGTGGAGTTTCTACAAGAGCTAAAGCCATGACATTTCCATAGTATTTTCCAGTCTTGGAAAAGAAGGCGCCTTATATGTCTGTGCATCTGATGCTTCCTTTGTGTTTTGTTTTTGTGTTTTGTTGGGGTTTTTTTACCAGCACAGCCCTCCTCTAAAACTGATGAAAGCGGAAATTGTATTTTTTGGCCATATTCTGGGAAATAATAGAGCACCTGCAATTACTGGGACATTATTCTCAGCTAAAAACGATCCAGATCTGGTCTGTATCAGCTTCCATTATACAGTTTCCAAGGATATGGCAAAACCTTCTAATTATCAGAATTGACATCAATGGTATATGTGTTTGGCCATTGATAAAAAGAGTCACACAGCTACTCTGAATTAGTCCTGTCTGATTTTATACTTGGTGATGCTGTGTTGGGTCTGCTACTCACTCACCTCACCCAAATTTGCAGTCTTCTAATATCTTCTTCATTCAGTCTTTGTATATGTGTGTCTCCAAGCCCTCTTTCTACCAGGTGAAATTTGCAAGTGCTTACTTAGTACACATTGCTTTCTCCCTAGGTTCTTAGTCCTCTCTCTCTGAAGGTTTCCAAGTAGGCTTATTCATTATGGGACTTACAGACTAATATTTTGTGAACTGGTGATAGAGATTGAAATGTTAGCTAAATAACTTTTTTCAAGAACTTTTCAATTATGGGCAAGACAATTCATTTGAAGATTTTTTTTTCCTTGCATTTTTAAGATTCCAGCATCACTGAAGAAGTCTATTGGTTTTATACATATGAAACACACAAGTAGTTTAAGACACCTTAACACATGGTCTTCTAATTAACTTTTATTAGATAAGTTCCATTATGTTGCTTCATAACTTAAATGGTCATGAAAGACATTGTCCTTGCAAACCTGTCTATCTCAAAAGAAAATATAAAGGCTTTGACAGTTTTCACGTATAAACATGAAGAAAAGTTTTTTCTGCGAGCAAACATTTTCTCACAAAGCAATTCTTTTGCTTCTCCTTTGCCACAGACACGATGCCAACAAGAATTACGGAAGAGCTAAATGGGGAACACATGCTATATGCTAGTCTCCAAAGTCTGGGAAATGCATGGAGGACTGTGTAGCGTGGATAGAAGCAGCCAAAAGCAATAATATATGCAAATCTAGAAGAAGACATTTGAATTTCCTATTAAACTTCAAAGACTTCTTATAGGTGGTTGCTTTTTATACTGAGGGCACTGACAGAGCTGAAGTGCTACATCCAGAAGAGCTTCTAAAGGTTACTAACTTTTGTCCCAAAAAGCAGCCAGAAAGGGAACTGGAAACCTCTACTCCTGTCTGTGCAAGATGAACAAGAACAAATGACCAGAGACAGTTTGTCATCCCTCTCCAGCTGGAATGGGGATGCACACTTGCTTGCAGAAGATGGACTGAAGATGAGTATAATCACTATAGTATCAGGTGTTTTAATTCAGTATTTCCTGAGTATGCAGGGCACCTAAAGGCAAGATGAGCCTTTGAATTAGCTCAAAATATAGAACCAGTGAAGATCTCTTTCAACAGAACAGTTGTTTTGGTTTGTTGGGTTTCTATTTGGGTTTTTTTTATTAGGAAGCCACATTTCTTTAAAATAAAAACTTTCCCTGGGAACACACCAGTTGGAACAGAACTTGTCATTGTCATTGCTGTCAAAGCTGCAAACTCCAGAGGTTTATAAAAACTGAAACTGCGTAGAAAATACATACAGTCATGTAGCTTGAATACGGTCTACAATATATACACCCCAGGAGGCTGGAGCATATAGAAGCAGGCATTTGCTCCCACCAAAAGCACTTGGAGTGTTTCCACCTTTCTTAATGGATGCAAGATCAGGCTTTAAGTATGGAAACGCAGAGAGGCAGATAGTGTGAGCCCAAGGGAGTTCCTCATTTGTTTGGCCACTGCTGCTTGTCGGTCTGAGACTCACTTTAGCTGCAATATTCCTTTCTCAGTAGGAAGCCATCGATGCCAAGAGTGTCGTTTCTCACACCCATGTAAATAGGTGTTCAATCCACAAACCTGGGAGTTAGAGTCAAATCCATTTCTGATGCTGGAAGCAGGATGCAGAAAGCTTTTTGAGATAAGTAGATAAAATATGCTAGGAACACATGCAGAATGCTGTCATTTCATGGTTTGCACAGCCCTGACTGTGGCTGCCTATTGAGCTGTTTCTTCATTCAGTGCCCTTATCCCATGGGATCAAATGGCTGTGGCTCAAAGCTAGTCATGAACCCTGGGGCATTTGAACCTGCTCTCCTCATGTCTTAGGAGAACATCCTGCCCAGCACACCCAGAAGGTGTTTGCAACAAGACCAAGCACAAGTTGCATCTGAATCTGTCATTAGGAATGCAAGGTTCACAGGTTCCTGAGAACAGGAGGTGTGGTGAACCTGTGCTGCCCAGCCTTTGGCTCCTAACTGGACGGTGACCTGGGTGCTGAGGAGCCCCTGGTCCATCAGCAGTGTCTGCTTACTGCAGCGGCAGTGTCTGTGCTTACTGCAGCGGCAGCCTTGTGTCACAAATGGAAAGGAGCCTTGACAGAAGACACAGAGAAATTTGGCAAGAGCATGTCTCTGTAAGGACTTTCTGAACCTGCATCTTCAAATTATACATTTAACATCCCTTTTTGCATTTTGAATTCTGACTTACAAATGTGCCATTTGATAATGGCTGCTTTCTAATGGTGTAATTTTCACCTAAGCACTTAGTCATGTCACAGAAAGAGGAGTGTATTAAACTGCTCTCATATTCTCTGACCTAGGACAACAAACTTCATTCTCAAGTGGTCAGACTAAACACAAATATGCTGGTCTCCTGGTCTGTGTTCTTACAGGAGATGGTGTTTTCTTACTCACCCACTGCCATAGGCTGACAGGTTGAACTTCATGTGGTGTAAAGGTCTTTGACTTCAATTCCTCAACAAAAAATGCATAAGACCTAATAAGACATTCAGGGTGCAAAAGTAAGCTAAAAGATAAGCTCAGGTAAGCTCAAAGATAAACTCAGCCACTCACAGTGGGCTTCTCTGGGCCACTTCAGTGAGCAGCAGTCACTTTTGGGAAATGTCCATAGACCTCCTTTACCTTTTTCAAGACAATAGACATAATTTCCAGCCATTCTGGCTAGAACTTGTCCTCGCTGCAGCAGAGGTTGTGATCTTACCAGTTAATGCCCTCATCTTGCTTGTGCAACCAACCATCCCTTGTGCTCCACTCTTTTGACTACTCCCTCATTCTTTCTCCCCCTGCCTCTTTGCTCCCAGTGTCCTTTCCTTTCAGAAAGTTCAGTTTCTTACTGTAAAGCAATAGAAATCAGGGCCCAAAGGGATTTTGTGGGAGGTTTCTAGCCCATTCCCCTTGTCCACAGAAACTTAACTTGTATGTGAGGAAGACACGGAAGCAGCAGAGAGGCTGCCAGGCTGGAAGCTACTTTTGGCTGGGCTCTGATTATCCCCATGCACAGGTGGTCAGCACCTCTTCGCTGTCAGATTTTCCATTTCGTGTGTGTCCTTAATAAAGGCAGAAACTATTTTTGGTTACAACACGACCAGCTATCTTTATCAAGGGGTTTTCTGCAGTGCCCATCTGTAGAGCAGCCAAGTACTTCCCAGACAGATTCAGTCTTCATGGAATGAATGAGAAAGCATTTCTCTGAAAAATTATTTAAAAATAGTGTGGGTAGATTTATTAGCACCTTATAAAAACCTAGGCAGCTGCAGCTAAGTGTAAAGTCATGCAACAACATGGTGGAGGAAAAGCCGATTAATATTTTACAAGGAGTTTTCTAGACAAAAAAATCACTTCTTTCAAACTGATTTGTTTAGAGAAACGATGCCTTTGGAAAATTTGGTTTGCTATTCACTTATACATCCAGTTACACAACCCACATAAAAATTATCCTAAACTCAAGAGTTTCATTTCAGTTTACTTGATTATAGTCAGTAATTACAAATACTAAATTTCTGTATGAAACATTTAAGCTAAGTTTACATTGTCTGCAGAAAGTCCGCAGTTGCACCATTTAAATCAATTTAGAAATCTGTTAAGTAAATCTGACGCAAGTTTAGTTATAGCAAATGTCTTAGCTAATAAATTTCTTGGGACTGGAAAGTATCTTGTCTGCATGCATGGATGCAACTCAAGTGCTCTCAAGGCCTCAGTGAATAAATAATAAATGATGCAAAATAGCTTTTTCGCTACATAATAATATCATAACTTTAAAATGTGTTTTCCCAGGACTAGAAATGAGTGTGTCCCTTTGGGATGTTATTAAACAAAAAGGGAAAAAAAAGAGCTATTTCTAGTGTTGGAAGCTGGTCAACGCATCTCTCACCACACCCTGGTTCCTGGCAATCATTTACACTCATCTCTTACACCCTTTCAAAGGGGCTGTAAATTATTGCCAACTCAGAATGTTACACCCAACTTATCGCAGGTGAAAATAAATGGTAAAGCAATGAAGATTCAGATCTGAGGCATACGCATGTGCAGAAAGGCTGATGCTTTACCTTATCAGATACCTTTATCATCACTCCATTGTAACCTTGCATTTAATACTCCTAATCCTCCCTCATATGGTATTTGATCCTATGTATCAGATGGGTTTCTTCCTTGTTTTGTGTCCATAAAGCTTTCTTGCTCAGATTAATCTCCATTCAGACAAAGAGGGTTTCTCTGCTCAGTAAACTGGTGTTTAGTGATGCCTCACGACTGTGCAGTCCTCGGTGCTCTTTTTGGTGATCCAAAGCCGAACTCATTTACCTGATGCGGCCCAGTGGAGAACAGTCAGTGTTATAGGTGAATAAAGTTTCTTAATCCTGTTTCAATCATATGTAAGTAATTTTTAAAATATCACTTAAAATGACTTAACTATAATCCTAGATAGACACTTTGAAATGTTGACATTTTCCCCTCTGTGATAAGTTGAAATGGAAGTTCCAGTTATCCCTTGATTTTTCTTCCTGGAGAAGCTACAGACATGATATCCATTTCTCTCTTTTCTCTTCCATTTGTGTGGAAAATATCCTTCCTCTCAACTAAAATGATGTCATCTCCACCCACCCCCCAAACCCCCTGCAGCAGTTCCTGTTTAAAGCTCAGAAGCCAGGAGTAGTTTCTTAGCACAGCACAGAGGTCTTGCCTGGTCCTCTGCTGTTAACTGAATCTTCACCCCTGGGGCACTCCTAGGACACAGAAACAGTGATTGGGCATCGAGACCTAAGATCTCAAGCACTGTTCTCCAGAAATGTTCCTTGAAAGTTTTGTTAAAGCCTTTGAAACAGTCCATTTAGCAAATATTGAAAGATACCTTCTGTGGTGGCAAATTTAAGTACTCCCAGATTAGGAGATAATGTTCTCTAGGTGCCCCCAGCTTGATCTTTTCAAGTCATCTTCAATGATCAAGTGAACAAATCACCTTCAATAATGTGATTGCAAACCCCTAGACCTCCTGGAGCTCCCCTGGATGGTGTTCATTAAACACCAGGCAGATCAACATGGTCAATGTGAGGCTCATCTTACTTATCAGACCCCTACAAAACATCCTTCCAGCTCAGCATCACTCATTTTCTGAAACCTTTTCTATCATGGTAGCAGCCAGATGCTACTTCAACTCTAAAGAAAGTGTTTTCTTGCTAATGCCAAAAGGTGAAGTGAAGCTATTATCCTCTTTTTTGGTAGCCAAGAGAGATCCAATAGCCCCTGTTTACAGGGCACGGTTTCTCAGAGCCCTTGGTGTGCTGTGTGCTCGGGATATGGCTCCCTGCACCTCCAGTTACAGATTTTTTGTCCCATGTGCTGAACGAACGCAGAAGAGTGCGGAGCATGGCACGATGTATTTAAAGATGCAGAAAGAAGCTGTGACCTTTACTTCAGCATGTATGAACTAATATTGTATCCTAAATAGTCCTTCCTAACTTCAAGTGGGTGCAGGGTGCATTTTTAGGTTATATTTTCAGTAAATTCAAAAATCTGGAAAGATGGCGCGTAGCATCACGTAAGGAATCCAAACTCAGTATCAGCTGGATCAAACACTTTAAATTCACTGTGTAAAGCCCTGCCAAGTGTGTTAATAGGGCAATCCACAGCAGCAGCAGGTCCCCATGTTCCCTGCTGCCTTGAAGGAAATGGAACATGTGGCCTGTAAGCGTCCCAGATGTTTGTGGAGAACAGAGGAATGAGAAGATTTGAAAAAGGAGAGGCTTAAACTGTTGAGGGGAAGTGGTCTTAGGGCAGAACTAAGGAGAATTTGGGTCTGGAGAGAACTGTGATGATTCTTTAATGCAATTAGAGATCAGCAAAAAAGACCTTTTTAGGAAAGAGCTTTGAAGGAAAGACAGGGAATCTTTGTGTGCTATTCAAGCCACTGACATCAGTTCTGACTCCCTCAACAGCTGCTTTCAACTCAAACATGCTGGGAGGAAGTATGTGATATTTTATCTGAAGCTTCCTAAAGAGCCAATTACTCCAACAACTCATCTCCACTCAGGAGCAAAATTGGGATTTCTAATGAAGCTTCACCAGCTCTCAACCAGTCTCCAACCTGACCATCTCTGTCCTGTGGATGTCCCAAGCAGCTCATGAATTTTAACTCTGCTTTGCTCAGCGTTGTGCCTTCCCTTGCTTTACCCCTCACTTCTGTTGATTTTGGTTTTGGTGTTCAGGGTTCAGACTCATTCTTTTTTCTCCCTCTTCCTTCTATTACAGAAGCTGTAGGTCTGTCTTCCATTAGTTAATCACCTCATGGGAGGGAGGCTACTTCACAAGAGACTATTGTCCTCTGATGTAATATACTAGTCTGGTGTCCTGTGGCCCCATTAAATTCATGTTATTCACGATCACGGTAAATTTTCTGGTTCACCCTTTGTGCAAATGCCCCAGCATTTAGTGTCAGCACCAAAAATAACCTGCCAGTCAGGGCTGAAGTGCTCTCTGCAGGTGGCAGCCCTGTTCAGAGGGTATCGCTTCGAAGTTTAGCATCATCAAAGAAAGCTCCAGATCTGATGCTTTTAAGCACCCTGTAAGAGTAATTTTTTTTAATAGCAGCAACAAAATGTAGCTGTAGTAGATCTGAAATAACACAATTTTAAAATCAAGCTTTTCTTTGCAAAATAGTCCTGGCAATTGTGACCTGTGATCCATCATTACTGCAGGTGGTGTGCTGTGGCTCACAAAGAAAGATTTTACATCTCAGATTGCGTGTCCAGTGGTTGTATTTTCCAATAATGTCGTTTATGGATAAAAAAGCATAACAAGGAGGCACAGGAGTGATTTGTCCCCTGTATGACCTGAGCATTGGTGATATTGTTTCTGTCTGCACACTCTGTATGGTGAATTGGGTATCACACTGCTTGGTGCACCCAATCTAAAATCAATAAGAGGTATGATAGTGAGTAATGTAAAAATCTGCTCCACTGAGGTATCACTTAAATGTTTCCCATAATGAATCATGCCTGACTCTGTAGAGGTAATGAACTTAACATGCACTTCGATAAATTCTGTCTTACCAATAGGATTTTGCAAAATTATTTTTCTTGCAATAAAATATATCAGCTCTTTACAAAGGCTAGACGTAAAGTTAGTCTGTGTTTTCCTCCACTTTTTGTACAGTGCTTCAAACTTTTGTGCACCATTTTCCCGTTCCTTTTCCGAGATTTCTATTTTCTTCCAGTTGCTCCTTTACCTAACCCGATCCTCAGAATGTGACCTGTTTTCTTCCAGAGCCTCAAATCTCCAAGTGATGTTCTTCACTTAGGGTCTAATTGCCTTTTCCAAACTGAACTCAGAAACTTTTCTGCAATCTTTTTCTTTGGTTCTCCATCAAAACTTTTGCTTCAAATTAAAGATACCATAAACTCCCCAAACAATATAGTTGATTCAAAAGTTCTCAATTATTTTCTCAAAGCCTCTTTTTCCTTCTTTTTGAGTTGTCACATGATATCTTGTCAAATGTAATAAGGTCTCTCTGAAAAGTTTAATTCTATCTAGAATTAAGTTTTTTCCAATGTCTTGATCATAATCTCAGCCGTAGTTTGATCTTCACTTACATGCATATTATCAAACAAGGTTTGCATTTGTCTAACAAAATGGCTCCTTTTAGTCACTCTTCTGAGTATGTTTGCTTGTCTTCATGAAGTAACATTCTTCTAGCTTGATCCAATTGCTTGCTGTGGATTGATGGGGTCAGAGCTGTTTCGACCTTCTCAGTTCTATGTTCTTTGTTCTTTTTTTTCCCCTTCTGTTTCAAGCCACTCCTGTCTATAATTACCTCCATGTAGCATTATAAACTCAACATTGTGCTTGTTTGGGCTGGGATAGAGTTAATTTTCTCCATAATAGCCAGTATGGGGCTGTGGTTTGGGTCTGTGCTGAAAACAGTGCTGATAACACAGGGATGTTTTAATTCCTGGTAAGCAGGGCTTACATGGAGCCAAGGCCTTTTCTGCTCCTCACCCCATCCCACCAGCGAGGAGGCTGGAGGTGCCCAAGGAGTTGGAAAGGGAGACAGCCGGGACAGCTGACCCCAGCTGGACAAAGGGCTATTGCATACCATATGATGTCATGCTCAGCAGATAAAGCTGTGGAAGAAGGAAGTGGAGGGTGATGGTGGTGTGTGGGGTGGCACTCACAGTGATGGCATTTGTCTTCCCAGGTCACTGTTACATGTGATGGACCCCTGCTGACCTGGAGGTAGCTGAACACCTGCCTGCCCATGGGGAGTGGAGAATTAACTCATTGGTTTGCTTTGTTCATGTGTGCAAGTTTTGATTTCCCTGTGAAACCTTTTATCTCAACCCACAGGTTTTCTCATTTTGCCCTTCTGGTTCTATTCCCCCATCCCAGTACAGGGGGAGAGAACTAGTGACTGTGTGGGGCTTTGTTGCTGTCTGGGATTAAACCACAACAAGCTTTTGCCTGTTTCATCCCAGAATTTTCTAAATAAAATAACAAAAACCTGCCAGTACTGGAAGAAAGGTTTTCTGTACTGCAAGTGTATAATCAAAGCTGTGCTGGGCTTTATGTGTCTAGTAGATGAATGTAAGCATGGGCATCAGAGTGCTTGGTGTTACAACCTTGTCACGGCATCCCTTTTGGCCTGACCTTACTGCCCTACCTTATGCTGAGCCTAACGCGGGGAAATAAGGGATTGCTGAGCTAATCCCTCCCGTTGGTTGGTCTGGCTGCAGTCTCTGGATACTGAAGAGCCAGATGGCTTTGCAAGGGCAAAACAGCTTGAAGGCCATTATAAATTTATTGTTCACTTACAGCGTTTATGGTTTGTAGAATTGTTTTGGATTTTATTTTTCTCTGCACAGGCAGAAAGGAAAGAGAAGGAAACGTTCTTGAGCAAATAGCTGTGCAGCACAGGGTTAAGGGAGGACACATCCTCAGTGTGAAAGGTTGTGAGAGTTCAGACTCATTCTGAGATCTAATACATACATAATGCATTTCTAATACCATAAATAGGTAGCAGGTCATGAGAAAAACTCACATCTTTGCAGCTGTCTGGAAAACAAAGCTGTTGATCATATACAAGTGAAATGAGAGAGGGTCACCATTTACATGCATTAGGATAAATCTGGAGCTGGTTCTTTGTGGATCACTGGCCATTTCTAAATTTGTACTCACAGGATGAGGAAGGCTGTGATTCAATGACATTTCACTTACCAAATGAAGCTAATGAGGTCTTCCTATCCCCACGACGACCAACAGGATATCAGGAGATGAGGAGATAAATCTAAGCCTAAGAAAGGTATGAAATGGAAATGGATGTGTCAAGTGTAACTAAAAGCCAGGACAGAAGCTCCTACTCAGTGTTAAGGTGCCCTTAATTCACATTTGTTTGACTAACTCTGAGAGCATTAACTGCTGTCTCTCCTGTGGTTAAGGACGTCCAGGTTCAGCTGTTTCATAAGAAATAGCATGTTGAGGATATGTGGGGTAACTCCAAGTTTCCTTTTAAACAGCTGGAGTTGTACATTAATTACATCTGTCCATAAACAGACTTTCTTCATCCTTCAACGAGAACAAAGAACAGCTGTACTGTTGTTGTTAGTCGTAATGTGAGTATGCACACATCCCTGGAGACCACCCCAGCCTCCCAGCCCTGTGTGCTCATCTCAGATCTGACTTTCTGAGACAGTTTGCTCTGTTTTTCATGTCTCAATGCTTCCAATTTACTTTATATATATATATATATATATCTATATCTTTATAGGACCAGTGCTGGCATAAGGCTTCTTGACCCAGCTGTGTAGCCAGACCATTCCTGCTTTGGTCAGTGATGAGTTTTTGCAATTCGGTATCAGTGAGGGGCAGTGTAAAGAAAAGTAGTTTCTAGATGAAAATGACACTTTTACTTCCCATTAGATGCTGGCCACGTGAAGCGAGCCCTGAGGTTGTGCAACTAATCCCCCCTGGCCTCAGTGCTTTGTGCTCTGACAGTGGCTCACTGAAGCATACCCTTGCCTTGGGGCAGATGCCCCCTGAAATATATCTTAAACTTATTACTGGCCTCTGTTTCTTACATTTTACATACCGGTCTTAACTGTAACCTCTGCTTGCCATGACAGATGGCCCTAGTTGATGTTTCTCTGCAATTGTAACTTTGGTTCAAGAGAGTTACTACCTTGGTTGTCACAGAGGAGGTCAAGGTTGGCTGGTAGTGAGTGGGAACCAGGCTTCTCTTCGTCTCTAGTGATGGTCCTGGAGGCTTCAGGGCACAAGGTTGGACAGATACACCTGACTGACATCTGTGTGAGTTTAAACTTGGAGTTTCCACTTCCCAGGAATGGTTGAAGTTGGTTTTGACTTCAAATGTGACAACAAAGTAGAAGAATAGTTGCTGTAACATATATGACACTGACCTAGGGAAGACAAGCTGGCTACTCTTAATGGCTTAATAAGCCCAATAAAAAGTGAGAAGAGTTTTCAGTTTTCTGTTGCATTGTGTTATGTGAGCAGTGACAGTACAGCATATTGCCCTGGAAAAGCGTCTAGTGAAATGTCAAGGTTTTTCCACAATGAAAGTTTTTGAACCTTAATTTTTAATAAACTTTTAATTTTTTTTCCTGCATAAAAAATGAATTAAATTTTACATACTTTCAAAAAAAAAAAAAAAGTTGTTTGGTTTTGACATTTTTCTTTCCCTTTACTAAAGCTCCGAAACCCAAACTGTTTTGATGAAAATTTTACAGCATGTTCCAACCTTAGAGACATGACACAGTGACATCTGCAAGATTTTGATAACATTTGGTGCAGACAATACCACTGCTGAAATAGAGTGTCCCAGCCCCCCCCCCCCCAATCAGAGAATCTTTTCCAAGCTGCTGTTTGGAGGAGTGTGCAGTTAATGATAATGAGATAGTAAGGCATTAACCATACACATTTTGGAAAAAAAACCTGTTTGCTATTAAAACTAGAGAAAATAAGGCTCCTGTGAGATCTTACAGTGACCTTCCAGTACCTGAAGGAGGTCTACAAGGAAGTTTAGGAGGGACTTTAGAAGAGCATTTAGAGATGGGACGAGGGGGAATGGTTTTCAAATGGAAGGGGTAGATTTAGATTGGAATTTAGGAAAAAAAATTTCACTGGGTGTTGAGGCACTGGCACAGGTTGCCCAGGGAGGTGAGGGCTGCCCCCTCCTTGGAGATGTTCAAAGTCAGGTTGGATGGGGCCCTGAGCAGCCTGGTCTTGTGAGAGATATCCCAGCCCATGGCAGGGGGTTGGAACTTGATCATCTTTCAGGTCCTTTCCAGCCCTAACCATTCAGTGATACTGTGATTCTATAAAACCCTATGAGCTCTATTTGTTTGCAACTTACACTATCATGCAGGGATATAAATCTAAGTTAAGACAAATGAGACAAGACTCTGGTCTCTAGGAAATAGCGTAGGAGCTTCTGGAAGGGGGCTGGTGGTTTAGCAGGAGCATTCCTTCTGCACTGACTGGCACCAGAAGTATAAAGCTGATGGAGTTCTCAGCTAACATACCAGAGATAAAAAGGAGCTACAGCTTTTCATGTTTATAGAAGATTTCCTGGCATTTTGCAAAAAAAACCCAAAAAACAACCCTGATATTTCAAATCTCTGCATCCTGGTTAAGTTGCAACTTATGTTCTCCTCCCATAGACATGCCTCTTCTCTCAAGAGCAGAAGGGTGCCCTGCTTCCATGTGCAACTTTATGTGTTACCTTATCTCAGGAGGATCATGCACAGCAAGAGCAGCGTGGGCTGCAAAGATCCTCTGCTCTTATCATGGGACTGTGAGAGTATGGCACACATCCTAAAAACTAGCTCCCGAGGCTGTGTGGTGTGTCAGGAGATGTTTGATATTGTAGATTTACTTCAGGGAGGACAGAGTATCTTCACCGGGCTCTAGGCAGGATGCATAATGAATTTTAGATGATAGTGGCCATCCTGCCCAGATTATTAGCAGGTCCTAACACTGCTTGGGCTCCAAATACAACATCTGATTGAATTTCAATCTGTTACCTATTGTGTATAGGTTTTGATGCCTTTTGCTGTTCATCGTCATTCTTTTTGAGTTAAGATGGAGTGCGTTGAATCGTAATACTGCATGTGTGTGAGAGATATGTGGGTACGACCCTAAACTTTCCCTAAACTTTTTACACTGCACTTCTTGAAGGCATCATGTAGTCTTTTAGCCAGTAGACAGTGGTATGGTTTACATCATTATGTGTATGTGATTTATGCAATCAAATTTAGGTAAGAGCTGGTTATAAGTAAGCAAGTGTATATGCAAGAAGGTGAGATCCTCTGCATGTGGATTATAAATGTGCATGTAGGTGAAACACATATGAGAAGTGGGGGAGGCTGAGGAGCATTGTTTGTTCCAGTCCATCCATCTGCTTTGAAGATTGATCAGGCACTGAAGAATCTGTGGACAGGACAGGCATGTTCCTCAGATACAGGAGCCACACACTGTCTGTGACCTTATGGGGGACCTGAGCCTGATGATGCAGAAATCAGGCTTTATTTTCTCCTGCGTCATAGCCTGCACTTTCAGTCTTAGACACTACAAATGCAAAGAAAGTCAGACATCCTTTTGTCATCAAATAGACACTGGATAACTCTGTAACCAATCTACTTCATTGTCAGAATGGCATGAGTCCTAAGCAAATAGAAGCAGGATTGTGCTGCCTGTATTTAAAATCAGAAATTCTTGAAGGACCATCTGAGAGGGAAGGTCTAATTCCATGCTTGCAAGGCTGGGAAAGTATGCCCCCTGCCCCAACTTTCAGATATGTTAGTGAAGAATTGTAGCAAAACTCAGAGGGTATGTTCGAAATCAGAGGGAAGCAGAGGGGGAGAAATATACACTATTTAACCACCAAGATATAAACCAACAAGGAAGTAAAATAATGATGCACAAGTGATGTTTTATTTAGTTTTACCAATTTACTATGAAATCAGAATATTTCTACCACACTTTCAGTTCATTGCATCTGTCTGATGTGTGATGTTCATTTGAAGTGATTATGAGGTGAATGAAGATAGACTACAGAAGCACATGTATTTTCTTGATTATGTCTTATAGAAGAATACACTTGGACAAAACAATTGTCAGATACTCCAAATGGTAAAAATACCCATTGCAAAACCAACTAAAATTGAAAGCATATTTGATTGGATCCATTTTATTCTTTCATTTCCCAACAGTTTTCGAGCCTTCCTCTTTTTTCCCGTTTCTTTTCAATTCACTTTAACACAATTCTCCTTCTGGCTGAGGGAAGGAGGCCAAAATTTTGCCTGAGGACTCTCTGCAATCCCTCTGGTGATCAGCAGGGGCTCCTCTTGGACTGTGACTAACTTGGATCTCTGCTCTCCTCCCTTGCATTGACCAGCCCATGGGGTCTGCACACTGGATACCTATGTGGGTCCTAGAATACTGGGGAAAAACATTAGTGCAATTTTGTGTTCACAAATTTTTAGGGTGGTTTCTTTGTTGTTGTTGTTGTTGGTTTTGTTGGGTTTTTTTTTTAAGTTTTTCACTTCACAAATAATCCACAAAGGGGAATGGTTGGATCACCATATATGTTTTTTCAAAGGACATTTTCTTTATTCCAAAATCCAGGCAATGAAAGAGCAGTGGCACCATCATGTTCAGGAGATTATGATCACTGATGGATGTGGACAGACTCTTCTATAGTTGCACTATATCCTGACTCTAATGCTATTGTTTGTGTGTGATATGTTCAGTTTAACTTCCACTGAGTTCAAGGGTATTTGGACTCAGCATTTAAGCTTGACGTCACCCTGAGAGCTGAGGAGTTTGATCCGGATGACGGGGGTGTGCAGCTGACTATGGTGGCCAAGGTTCATGTGATAGGGTGACCCGTATACCCAGGGTGACCAAATGACTCAGGTGCTTTCCTTCACAAGCTGCGTAAAACAGGAAGAAAATGACACAGATCAATTCTATCGACAAGGTTGACTGGTCAAAAACATATGTGACTGATATATAGAAATCCTGGGGAAAATAGGTGCAGAAGTGGAAGACCAATGCCAATGAATCTGGATAGTAGGTAAAGCATGTAATTAACTCAGGTGAGGTTTAGAAGAGAGCCGGCTTTCAGAAGAGAACTGAAGAAGATGGAAAAGTAAGTCTTTCCACTGGTTTATATTGAATAATTTATTTCATTACTGAAAATCTGAGACAATAAATTATTTATTCAGCTATTTTCCAGCAGACAAAAAACCCCAAATCTAGTAATAAGAAACATTCCTGGAAGGCTATTATGATTTATTATGAAGAAAATAAGACACTGAGAACAGTGGCTGTAAACAGACTTGTGGATATGTAATACAATGGAAATTAATGAGACACCTTTTCCATCTTGTTACAGAAATATGAAGAGCAGTAAAATTGCTTGTTCAGTCTTGCTTTTTGGGGAAGAGAGGAAGGAAGCATGTTTTTGGAAGTCAGCATTCTTATGGTCTTGCTTTCTCAACTTGCCATTCTCTGTATTGTCATTGTTCTCGGACGCCCAAATGAGAGAAGTTTTAAAGGATACATTTCATGTGTTCTACCTGTAAGTATTCACCATGTAGGTATCTGGACCTGACCTAGCTGGCAGTAGATCTCTGTGACAGTCTGCAGAGACGTGTCAGTGGAGCCAATGAGTCAGGGGTCTGCCTAGGCTGAGGTGTGTAGCATCCTAAGGAGCATACTTGCTATCGATCAGCTCTCCAATGACTTTGTAGAGATGTGTTCAGGTGTATGTATATTATAAGTGACTACATTTATCACCACAGCTCCTAGTACTTGCATTCCAGGTGCCACGTGGGTGCTCTTTGGAGAAGGGTGCCTCATCTGCTAGAAGGGACTTGGAAAACCTTCCCAGGTCAATCTCAGTGGAACCTTTTGATAACGTTCTGGCTTGCATGTCACTTCTCTATGATTTGCTCTTACTTTTTGTGAGGGTGTGATTTCATTCCATGACAAACGTTGCTCAAGTTGACAACTATGTGCCAGACACTACCTAGGGCAAAAATACTGGAAGCTTTCATGGCACTGAACCTAAAAATGTGATTTTGGTGCATAAAATGCTCCTAGCAACCCAGATTTATGCATTTGCTATCAGCTGATCTGAATGAAAGTGATTACTTTAGTTCTGGCTTGTTTAGCCTGAGTGTTGTATGGGCCAAAAGTGAAGAGAGTCCTCTATGGGTCTGAGAGGTGAGTCTGAGATTGGCTCCAGGTTTGTGCTGCAGCCTATTCCTCTGGACTTGCATGTGCTTTGGTAAAGCTCACCATGCACCTATCTCTAAATAAGTCCCTGTGAGTATCGACACCTTGCTTTGCACACCCTCAACTGTTTCCTGTGACCTGGGCTTTGCTGGGAAGACCATAGCACCAGAAGTCTAAAGTATGAAGAGCGCAGGAGTCAGAAGTAGGGCCAGAAGCAGTGCCAGAAGATCTGACCTAGCAGCCAGCCACTCAACCTGACCCGTTTGTCATTGTCTGAGTGCGGCGTTGCTGTGAATCTTTTATCCTGTCTCAGCTTCTGTAACACCTCTCTTGCCACAGACGTCCTGTGGACTCAACTTCAAACCCATTTGGAGGAGGTTCTGTCCATTTACAGTTCTGCTCCTGCTGGGATGTGTAGACAATACAGCTGTGCAGGTAGTATGTGCTTAATAAAAGCAATCCCAAAAGCTGTGGTTATTGTAACGAACACAAACCCATCGTATTCCCTACTTCTTTATACTTGCAGTGTGTTAGAATGATAAATATGAATTACCAGGTAAGTCTATGTTTTGATTGTGGTTATTGAGGAATCAGCCATGCTATTTTCCTGACGAGCAATAGGATCTGTGTGACTAATTCCCTGAGAAATGAAAGGACAATATGTTCTTCGTTAATAGTAGAGAGAAAGAAAACATTTGCATGGTGAATGCAGTGAATTTGTACGTGAATGTAATCAGCTTTGCTCAGTCGATTGCACTTAAATGATTTCTGCCTCTAGCATGCAGAGCAAAAAAAAACCATTTCACAGCTCCTCATGAAAAGTGGCCAGTCATTACTGCAACTCTTGGGATCTGCTGTGATAACATTAATTGTGATAAATTGGTGTGGCATCAATGGGACCATAATATGCAGCTTTATGAGAATACCTTTGCGTTGTATTTCAAAGCACTGCAGAGTAGTTTGTATTTTTCTCTTCACCCACAGAGAACTTTTTCCAGTTGCTAAAAATATCTTATTTCCAACAATATCTGAGGTGACTGCTTGCTGCTGTGCAATGTATCTGTAAAGTCAGAACCATGAACTCTCCTCTTCTGGTATAAAAATGACTTAACATCAAATACCAAAACTATATGAATACTGAAGGATTTAGAATCCTGAAATATTTTTTTAAAATCCTACAAGTGAGGCTATTCACTCTTAAAAAAAAAGATCAAGGGAAAAACTTATCTCTTCCTGTGTGATTGATCTTTTTCTCTTGTAATTGCCCTCTGACCTTCAATAAATCATTTTAGAGTGTGTCAGGAAAATCTCCTCAATAGCTTTAGAGCTGGAAGTAGAATGTTTTGTCTATCAAAGTATTATCGCACAAAACACCAAACAATTGCAGCTTTTAGGTTGTGTTTCCCACATCCAATGAGATGATGGAGAAGTTTTCTTTCCCCACATCGATGTGAGTTTATAGTGTCTAATGAATATTGCCATCCACGTTCCATATACAATTTTAATCCTGTAGGTAGTATATAGAGGGAGACTTAAATTTACCACCGGGTCTGCAAAACCACCTCAGCTACATGATAAGCATGAATATGAAATAACATGCAGTGACTCCACTGTGAGAGATCGAGGGATCACAGAGTCACAGAATCATAGGGGTTGGAAGGGACCTCAAGAGATCATCGAGCCCGACCCCCAAATGCCTTCTGACACATGACGGCTTCATAAAATCTGAATTTGGTGGCCTTTGGTGAATACATCCTGCACAAGGCATCTGTTTGACAAGCAATTTGGAGGTGGCTGATGCTACTTATAATGACAGAAACTTGTAAAACATTTTCTATAGGAAGCTGAACTAGTTTCCATTAACATATTATTGAAACTTATTATTATGTGGTGTTATTAAACATATGTTAGGACATGTGTGATTGGATTCCTGTGGGTAAATACAGGAGGCTAACAGCACAGATCTCTACATCTGGGCTAGTAACAACATACTCTCAGTAGCCACTGGGGACCAGAGAATGATTTGATGCATCCTGAAGAAAACATCTAAAACTGTCATCATAAGAACATCCTAAAAGTGCCTATTTCTTTTAATGGGCTTTTAATTTCTTTTTCTGGAGCTCTCAGAGATTAGCTCAGAGATAGATGTCAATATTTCAGATGTGTGATGTTAGGAGAGATGGATCCTTAGGGATCCAAAGGAATTTTATAGGCCTTTTAAAAGCAGAACTCCCACTCCCAAATGCACTAATAGATTCAATAGGTTTTAAATACTGACTTGCTATATTTTACTTATACAAATACATGCATTTGTCGTAAGTTATATATTACATGGATTTGTTAAATTGTTCCACCATTTAAATTCAATTTCTTGTGGTTTTGCTATCCGCAACCCCCATCCCTCACTTTGAAGAGGCCCCCCACATCTTTACAGTAAACCAGCCCAGAAATGACATTATGTAACTCCGATACCCTCCTAATCAGTTGAGCTCTGGCTGGGTGGGTAACCCCAGAGGCGGCGAGAATCTCCCGCACCTACGGCTTGTCCAGCTTCCCGTTCTCAGAACTACCGACCACAAGAAACTCCTGCGGTTACTAACAGAAGAAACAAGTTCCCTCCAATCTCCCAGTGCACCTTGTCAGTTGTGGTTTGTGAGAATTACACTGTGCCCTTATCCAAGGCAGTCAGGACCGTCACAGGCTTTGAGCCCCTTTGTTGCTGCCAGTTTGGGGTCCTCAGCCCACGGCTTCGAAGTTTCTGGCACAGTGGCTCTGTTCTGTGGGAAAGTGTTCAAATGAGTCCCACAAAGAAAACCATTGCTTTGTGAAAGCTACCTGCTCTCAATCACAACCACTCTCTGGGAGTGAAACAAGGCTTCTCTTGAGATGATTTTTTTTTTTATGTATGTCTCTGCTAATGTGTGAGACCGTCTGTGGTGAAGATCTTGGTGCTTTCTTCCACCTAACACTTTCTGAATAATACCAAGCAGCTTCTCTTCATTTATGTCACTGCTCTGACATTACCTTTGCTGAGAGAACAATCAGAAATGAGCAATTTAATGAAAGTGAGGTGGGAACTGGGTGATGTGAGATGACATGTTTCCTAATTAAACTGCTAATAACAATAAAAGATGCCACCAGGCTCTATTATAACACATAGCTACAACAGGAAAACCTTTGTAACATAGTCTCTCACTCATCCTAATTCCTTGAGGCTTTTGTGTGCATTCATTTCTCAATGCCATCCAAAAGATTGGGCCTTGCAAAACACCCTCCTGTTTAAAAGTTACCCTGGGATCTCTCAGTGCATCTCTTGCGCTGCAGCTTCGTCCTGTAACTGCCTGGCTGTGATCCCCATGGGGTTACACCAGCCTCTAATGGGCACATTTTCCCTGGTTGCTCCTGGCTATACTGCAACAGCACCACTCAGCTCCATCAAGGAAATAACTGCAATTTTCTCTTCCCTAATGAATTTCATAACGTAATCAGCGGCAGGCCATAACTAAGAATGAAACTAAAACTTGATGTAATGGTCAGGCAAGGAACTTGACTTGGAGCTTTGTTTTGACTCGGTCCCAAATGAGGCATTGCTGACAGCTCTGCGTATACTCTGTGGATGCTGATGGCTCCAGTAGCAATAAAAATGTTCAGTTTTTTGGTTTTGTCTTGTTTTTATTACCACTGTAATGTTGCTTCTTTCTGTGAAATTTGTGTTGCCAGCTCATGATCTGGTTCCAGGGGTAGGAACGGCCTTTGGCTCCCTGCAGATATTAATTAATGAAAGCACAGTAAACTGGCCCTGGGAGTTATTGTGTGAAGGCTCAGCCTCACTCTCAGTGCTGGCTGAGAGTAGGTAGGCAGCTGAAGATGTCACCAGGCTTTCAGGCATTCTCGGAAATACTCGGCTATTGAGTGTACTTGGGATGCTGAGTATGAGTTATCCAGTTGTAAAGCATCAGGGACAAACCAGTGAAGGGCCACCAAGCTTCACTCCCGTAAGGGGACACCTCCACATTATTTTTGTACTCTTCAGCATGATTCAGTTTGAGTGAGCAACAAACAGTCAGGTACTGGCAAGCCTAACTCCTGCTCCCTTCCTTGTTTCTCAATCTGCCAGGCAAATTTAGCAGCAGCTGACCACTTCAACCAGGATGGGGCAAAATTCAATTTGGACCTGCATGTCCTTTTTAATCCTGCCCAGGACTCCCAAGACAAACATCTCTGGGAATCTGAAGACTTGTAAAGTCCATTTCCAGGGGGGTTTAATGTAAGAAGCAATTTGGCTTAGTCAACACATGACTTCTGAATGATGTCAGATCAGGAGAAGGCAATGAACGAGCAAAGCAGCATGACTGTTCTTTCAACACATCAGCCCAAGCACGTGCCACATACCTCCATAGGTGCTGCAGTTCCTCTAAGGTCCTTTGGTAAGCCTGGGGCTGGTGGTGAATCACTCTGATTATTTTCTCTCTGCAAACACTGATTTTCCAGGCGGGTGGAAGAGGATGAGGATGGCTGTCTGGGACCCCTCTCAGAAGAGCAAATCCACTCACAGTTTTATTGTGCTCAGTTCCAGCTGCAGTCATTGTCTCAACTTTTCCCTCTGTGGAGCCTGGTCCAGATGCCATTGTTCCCCTGGGGCTGGTGGCTTGGGATCTGGAGAGATGGGCAGACCTCTGGAAAGGTAGTTGGGTTTTTTCCTTGCTGTAGGCAAGGTGGCTGCTGCTTTCACCCTGCTGAGGGTGGAGGTGAACTTTCCTGATGGGATTTTGCTGGCTCATTATGCTGATAAGCAGAATCCCACACTTCTGGAGTGCTTTGGAGGAGCAGGGCAGACTGGAATGCTTTAGGTGAAGTACATGCAAGGCTTCACAGAATCATTTATTACAACTGCTGATCCACTGCCAAAATCTCTGCTATGGTCATTTGGCACCTGTCCGTGGAGTTGAGCACACTGGTGCCAATTGCCACCAACGGAGACTTGGCCCTCTCTGCTGGAAAATCCTACCTTCCAGAATACGTTTATCTTGTTAAAGCTATTTTATTTTGTCTGCAGCAAAGCTGGACAAGTGATTTGGCATCACTGGGGCTGGGTTGTTAAAAGCATTCATAAACATGAGTAGTTTCATTAGTGCAGAGGACTGTGTTCCTCTGCCTTCACTCTCACTTCAGTGAAGGCAAGCTGTCAACAGTGCTGACCCCTCTGGTTATTGCACCCCAGAAAGTGGCCAATCTGCCCTGCTCCTTGTCTTAATGCTCTTTATTTTGGACATGTCCAACCAGACACCTTGCATTTGCGTATCCCATAGCTCACCTATTTGGGAGTCCTGTGCTGACCTGCTTTCCTGCCCTTGTCTGGGACTCTCTTATGATATGGCCCTGTTGATGAGGCTTTGCCTTCCATGTGGTGGCTCATTCTCCAGTTACACTACAGGTGCCACAGTTTACAGGCCTTCACATAGGGAAAAACCCCATGAATCTGCTAACATGCATGAACTATTTCTGGCTGGGTCCCCATCCATCTCTTGAATAGACTAAACTCAGAGCTGGTCTGCAGGACAGTTTGGGAAGGTGGTGTTCCCACTGACAGACACCCAACACAAGGCAGAATAACCAGACAGTTCCTTCTAAAATATGCATATCATGAAATACTTTCTCCTGTCCATGAACTTAACCCTGAATATTAATGCTAAGCAATGTTCAGATCCCTCTGCTTTGGGTCAGTGAGCAGAGAAGTGCTTTATATTACTCACTTGGTGTTCCCTCCAATTCAGAGGGAAGGAGGAAGGCTCTCTCATACTGTCTAGAGCTAAGTGCTCTCCATCAGGTAAGGGCAATACTGAAGCTCTACCTGCCTTTTATGGCAAAACTGCTCAATGCTAAGTATGTGTGGTGGGATACAGCAAATGTTGACAGCACTGAAAAAGGTAAGCCTTGGAGTGCTGTCACCTCCACACAAGCCTTCTCCTGTAATGAGGGGAGATGAATTGCTGAGATGCATGAATCAAAATAGCTGGAATAGTTGTGGGTTGGTTTTTTTTGGTTGCTCTTTGTGATAATGTGATTGCTTCAAAGTACATGTTGCCTTCCCTCCCAGGAGTCCAGTCAAAATATAGCTTGTGGAAACCAGCTCCCTTTTACACTTCAACTGGTATTTACATTCCCTGCTCATTGTTTGTTCTCACTTTCCTCTTGCCTTCATACACTCGCCTGCTGAGAGTTGTGCCATTTGTTAGGGACAGCCAGAAGATGTTGACTCTACTGCCTTCCCCGCAGGAGCCTTCTGTGCAGTGATGCTCACCACCGCTGTGTCCGAATTCCTGAATGGTATGAGAGGTAAACACTCAATTAGCTGTACTGCACGAGTGATGTGATCATGTTTGCTAGGATTCATTGATCTTCAAAGCAGAAAGAGCTGTTATCACATAGCCTGACCATTTCCAAGGTTTTGTTGCACAATTTATTAAAACCCCTTTCCCTCCTTTGTGGTCTGTAGGACGAGGCACTACAAATGTCAGGCTGATGCCCAGATTCCAGTTTCCAGAGACGAGCCACAGTAGGAGACATGAAATTGGAACCAAGGTGAATCCAGCTGGTGTTTAGCTGCTATAGCACTTTAACGCTGATTTCAGTATCTAGCTGGAGTATTTGGACATCCTGTTTAGATATCTTAAAAACTGGACATTTTACACTGAAGTTTCCGGGCCCTAGATCCCTCTGAAGAGCAGGCCAATGACTTCCTATAGATTCTCAGTCTCTGATATGCATTCTAGAAAGATTATTATAGAAAAAAATTCTTTCACACACACGGATTAACTAAAAAGAATGCTTAAATAGCAATCAGAAGTTTCTGCACCACTTAGAAGTAAGTATTTCCTCCCTGCCATTAACTTCTCTCTAGGCAATTTATTAATTTTAATTAAATGCCTACTCTCCGTTTTTATACTGTCAAAACTCCTATTAGTTCGATTTGGTCCAAGGTAGAGGCCATAGGGGTCTTCATGAGACTATTTTTAACTTCTTTTGATTTCATAAGGTGGTTGTTTTGGGCAGTTCACACAGTTAGCCGTAGCTGGGGGTAGATGATGTTTTCCACTACCCTGCACATGGGGTGTGAACCCTCGGTGCCCAAAGTGTGAGGGGATGTGGTGTGCTGCCAGATCAGAGCTGCTGCATTTGCCACTTTGGTCCTGTGTAAGGGACCCTACAGACCCTACAGCAATGCAGACCACACTGTGTAGTCCAAATGAAGCTCAGGTTACTTTCAGCACCAGACTAAGGAATGCAGTTGTTGTGGATTGCTCTTAAGTGACTGTCTTTCCTGCCTGGTTGAGGACAAAACTTAAGGAGGAAAGTTTCTTGACTGAGCTCCTACAGCTCCCAGTTCATCCAAGAGATTGCTGGTCAGCATACATCTCCTTACCAACGTAGATAAAGTTAACTAGTGCTGTGTAGCTGGGAACTTTGATAGCTCCAGAGGATAGGAGTTCAAAAGTCTTCTAGAAAAGGAACCTTCTTACCTACCCAAAGGCATGAGTGAAACAAAACCTAGAAACTGAACTTTTTGTTCTTGTGGTAAGATATGTGGGGCTTTCTCTCTGGTTAGACAAATCAAGAACTGTTGTCAGCCCTGCTCTCCCTGAGACCACCAGAAAAACTTGCTGATTTCTGTAGATATGAGACCAGACCTTAAATAGTTTTGTGTTACTGCAAACAGGCAGAACTCAAGGAGGAAGGGGGTTGGGGAGGAGGGGGAAGAAAACCCACAGTGAAACTGGAATAGTGTTAGGCAGCTTGGGTCAAAAAGCAGCACAGCCTGGCCAACAATGCCCCTCTCTGCCCCACACAGTGACCATCCCTTCAATGAGGCACTTGGTTTTTCTTTCACATCACAGGCAGCCTTGCTGCTGGTAGCTAGTGATGGTTAGTTTTCTCTGTGGGACTGAAGGGGTGGCTTCCATCAATGACTGAAAGAAAGCCTAAAGCTCCAGGCGGCTGTAAAAAAAGCGCACAAGTGTGACTACAGCAGTTCAACCCCTAATCTGTTCCTCCTGTCAAAATACTGTTTATTGCTGGCTGTCAGTAAAGACTGACCAGTAAACGGAGATGCTGGCTCCATCTGGGTGCCAGATTACTGGGAGGAGAGCTGCTTTCTTTGGTTCTTCCTGACCCGTTTCCTAAATTGAAGCAAGATCTCCCACCTCGAGACTGACTTCTAGCCATCATTAGATGGAGCTGTTGCCCCAGCAAGCCCCAACCTCCCCTTGCACTCTTCTCCAGGCTTGCTCCGTACTGCTGCGCAGAGAGAAAATACAATTGATTCATGAGTTGGCACCTTTCTGTACAGCGCTGTCAATCATGTCAGCTCTTGAAGGTGCTTCGTAAATAAATATCTTCATTTTCATTTGTTTGGCTTTCTGTAGGTAACAGAAGAAAGATGCCTGAGTTAAGCTGTGGTGGCACTGTGATCTTCCACTGCTGGCCGGGGGAGCTGGGGAAGCCTTTTAGCCCTTCTGTTAACCTGCATTAAAAAGGCGGGGGGTGGGGGGTGGGGGGGGGACCCTCGACATAATTTTCTTCTGTCATTTCACCAGCCCTTTGTTTGAACCATCAGTCTTTTCCCTCATCCTGACCCTGTTCTCATTTCCATCACAACTGGAGTAATTCAAACCAAGCCAGGGAAGTTACATGGATGCAAACTCCTGTGAATGAGATCAGAGTTGGACTTTTTGTGAAAAAGGACAAAGGCCCTGGACCAAAATCTTCACAAAGTGGAGCATCTGACTCACTAGTTAACCTTTGCTTTTAACTTGTAACCATTTTTCTTGGAAACAAACACCAGGATCACGGTTTGGGGTACCCGGTCCTCATGCATTTGGTGCTTGCTTTCCTAATTGGGGATGGGCGTGTTGTTAGGTTTTGTTTTCTGACCAGAAATGTGTGGAGATTAGATACACGGTGTCACTGGTGTTATTCCAGGCTGATAACATCACACAGCGTGTTTCATACTAAAGGAAGGCGTAGATTGAATTACAGCAGGCCCGGCATGGGTTGTGCACCCAGCGTGTAATGGGGCATTTCAGCTGCGTGAAGCAATACGTGGATTATTGGTTTAAATGTGCACAGGCTGAATGAAAGATGCCAGCTATCACATGAGGGTTGTTTTTTAACGGGCAGGGACAATTGTGTAACCAGACCTTCATGCTTATTAAACCAAATTCAGATCAGTGGGTAAAATTTAAATAGGAGTGAATTTGCCTGTTTACTTTGAGTGTCTTGGAGCTGGCTTGCTTGCAGGGGGGACCTGCACCCTGTATACCTGTAAACCACTGTCCTTAAAACTGTGCAATTCATTTAGAGGAGATAAGGTTAACTTGCTATTTGCACGTTTCCTTCTACTCTCCTGTTTTCCTATGGCACTGTCCCCGCTATAATGTAATACCATTTCTGTTTTCCAAAGCAATTTGTCAGGTTTCTAAGTGTGACCATTCAGCATGTAAATTCGATGCAGAATCCTCATGCTGTCATGTTACTCATTTAAATGGACCGAATACAAGACATATTTTTGTAATCTGCCTGTGCTCTCTCGGGACAGCTTTGTAAATGACATGTTACATTCCCAAGTCTCAGCCCGGCAAAGAGGTTCATTCAGTGCCAATAAAGAGCAGTTATTTCCTAATAAGTATATTAACTGCTCCAAACACGGCTGTGAAGTTCTGAGGGAAAGCAAGAGGGAGGCAAGCAGCGAGTGCCTCTGCTCAGAGCCCATGTCCAGCAGGACAGGGTGCAGCACGCTGCTGGCAGATCTGGATCGGATCTGCTTTGGTGGGGTGATCCAAATGCTGTGAGTTAAGGCTCTCTGTGGTTAGAGGGCACATCACCAAGCAGACAGTGCCCAGGAGTCAAGCTTCGTGTTCCCAGGCTTGTAAGCTAGCAGGAGAACCACTGCTACCAAACCAAGCAGCTCTACCTCTTCTTGCCCTTCCTGTAGCCATCACTAAGGGTGGGCTTTTCCTCAGATCTACAGCCAACTGGGTTTTGGAAATGACCTGGTTTAAATCTATCCTAGAAACAGCAACAAAAAGTCATTTTAACTGATCTGATTTATTGTACAACCCCAAGGCATGGTGGTACCAGGAAAGAAAAAAGTTTGTGGGGAGCAGTGAGGAAGAGCAGGACTGCTTCTTCTGGTTGTAGCGCTGGTTTATGACTGACTTTGAGCATGAAGCTCCAGGCTGAGCCCTCTATGCAGCCGCTCAGACCCCCTGCACAGCCAGGAGCTCCTGCCTGCCTCAGCTCTGCTGTGCTGGGCCAGTAACTCCCTAAATTGAAGGGTTGTCAATGGAGGTCCAGCCTGTCAGCCCCTCAGTGATAACTTCTGTCACGCTCTGTACTTCCACTCTGCTTTGGGCAGTTTTGTTCAATTAGTGCCAGTATCTCTTCCAGAAAGTTCCCTTTGCTGCTTCTCCTTTTGCTGCCTGGGGCTGTCAAGTCATGGTCTTAAATTTCCAAAAAAGAAAATAAAGTATTTTTTTCATAGGGTGCAGAACTGAGTAGTGGAACTCACTGCCATGGGGGATCACAGACACCAAAGACATAAAGGAGGCTTTTTGAAAAAAAGGAAAGAAAAAAGACTGATAACTCATGGGGGAGGGCTATAGTGACAGATATTAAACACAGTGATCTCAGAAAGGCTGTAATTAGCTAATTGATGTGAAAAGGATCATTCTGTGCATAACTTTCGTCAATGTGTTCCCAAAAACTTAATGTACTCCTTCGATCCTATCCTTAATCTGTCAGGGGTTACGGTCGCCCCCTCCCTGGCAGTGTTCAAGGGCAGGTTGTATGGGGCTTTGGGCAACCAGGGCTAGTGAACTTTGTCCCTGCCCATGGCAGGGGGTTGGGACTAGATAAGCTTTGAGGTCCTTTCCAACACCAAACTATTCTGTTATTCTATGATTTTGTGAATATTTTAATAATCTGTGAGCGGAATTTAAGACATTAATGTGCACGTTTTGTGCACAAATTATCACCTGCAAATGCAGTAGCTTATCTGGCAAACTGTATGGCCCTATATTCTCAGGGAAGAATAAGATCTGGGTGTTAGCTTGCAAACATGAAGTTATCCAGCCCTGCATGGCGAAGATAAGGCCGACTATGTCAAACTTCCGGTGCCTTTACTCCATCTGCTATTCTGCTGTGGACACTGAGCAACTGGGAAGAAAAATGGAATGTGAAACTTGCTCTCTTTCTCATGTAGCTTGAATTACAATCAATTATTTATCCCACAAACAAGTGCTTGCAACTGAAAATTACCAAGGAATATTTGGAGAATGAATCTGGCTTTGTTAGTGTGGGGATAAAGAAGGATTCCTCTGCAGTTGGTGGATGTGAAGTAGCAACAATGAGCAGGATCGTGCCTTTAAGTATTTCATGGGTAGCTTGGTGCCATTTCTCCCTGACTCAGACACAGCAGAGTCAGGGAAAGGCCCTTCTGTCTGTCCTCTACCCATCCTGCTGGCAGGGCAGGTGTAGCTCTCAGATGGCAACTGGGAACATCTGTATTGGCATAGTTTTTGCTGAAATTAAGTGAGAGGAAAAGACAAACCCACCGTACCTCCAAGCCTCAAATGCTTTGCCATTGAGAAGGTCAGTATGGTTGATCATGTTGTTTTCTTCATGGTCATCTCCGGACCATGTGAGAGCACTTGAAAGTTGTCACATTACCTAATGCTGACCCACAGTGTGTCCTGCATATTTACAAACACCATAACCTGTAATGATTTTACAGCTGAATCTGATGAGAGAGGGTTTCCTCCCTGCTGGGAAGCCCTTGGCAGTAATGCCAGGTGATGTGTAAGGAAAGGCAAGCTTGGAGCTGGTTTCTGGGGTGCCCTGAGCTCTTGGGGGCCAGGAAGAGACTCTTAGGGTATGCTTCAGATATCTGACCTCAAGTCCACCTGGCACACAAAGGACTTGTGGGATTTATTGAGAAAGCAAGAGAGGGCCATATCATCCCGCTGTGTGGTTTGGAGGACATGCACAGCATAGCATTGCTAAGGGAAGTGGGTTTCCAATGCAGCACACAGAGCAAAGCCCACGGGGCACGACAAACATTTTCATTAGGAAAATGCAGAGGGCTCCCAGGTGTCCTGTCCCGACAGCCGCCGACAGACACGCAGGAATTTCAGTGCTGTACGGAGTTGCATCAGGGCTCATGGTGGTGTGGGGATTCCTCCTGCTCAAACAGCACAGTAAGAAGTGGTTTCATTCAGAAAGGCAGTTTCTGCTTCTCATTTAGAGTCGGAAGCTTGAGACAGGATCCAGCGAGGTGACAGAGGGAAGTAAGCTTTACACACAGTGGGAAACTGAATTCATTGAAGAAACACCTCCCCTTGTCCCTACCCATCTCCTAAACCAGTGTTCTGCCCCAGGAGAGATAATCTGTCAGATACCGGTCACACTCTCATTTTTCTCAATGAAAAGTAGGAAGCTCTAGATGCCACACAGACAAGTCCTGCTTCCTCTTGCTGGCCTGGACAGCAGGCGCTTGCAGACTGGCTTGTGGGGGAAGAAACCTCTCTTTGTGGGGCTTGGCCTTCACAGCGGCTATCGCTCTTGTTTGAGTCATGTGCCTTAATCCTCCAAAGTGGACTGCCCTGCAGTTTAACATTCCCCGAATTCCTGCTGCCTGCTGACTTGCAGCCTGTCCAGCGGCAGCTCTGGAGGCGGGCGGGCTGTGGGAAACCTTTGCACCAGCTAATGGGGGCAGCCGCCGCTCCTGCTCGTGTCCCCTGTGCCAGGCATGCCTTTCTATTCAGAGCTGCTGGGCCACCCGTGCTGGGGACAGATATAGCTGGGGGAACAGTAGGAGAAAGTATCTGGAGAGTCACCACCAGTGCCATGACATCCCAGAGCCCCGCAGCAATATAAATCCCAACATCTGCTGAGAGGGAAACTGAGGCAGGGGTTGGGAAGGTTTTTTTGGAGGGGTTGGTTCTCTATCACAAGGGGACGGAGACACAGAGGTGGAGCTGGGAAAGGAAGGGAGGTCTAGAGAAGAGGGTGAGCTATGGTGGTCTGCTGTATCTCAGCCTTCTAATAACATCTAGTTTATGCCGCGAATGTGTGAGGTGTCATAAAGCCTTACAATTCAGAGAAAGTGCCATTGTTGCTGTCCCAGGAAAATGGAAAGCTTTCATCCTTGTCTTGACTTGGTGCTTGACAATCCTTGACTTCACTGGTCCACAGCAGGGCTGAAAAGGAAAGCTACCATGCTCTCATTTCCCTGTTTGTAACGTGCAAACAATAATAACAATTAGAAGAATTAGTAATTCTGTCACATAAGGAGTATTTTAATGTTAGCTATAAAAAAAAATTAAAAAAATCAAGGTGCCTGCAGCCTTTATAAAGCCTGAGAAATACCTTTGACTATCTAACTTTGAAAACACCTAAAGAAACTTAAGTTTTGGGAGTATCAATAAGATGGCTCTGCTGAGTAAGGATTTTACTTGCAGGCAAGGGCTCAGGACCCAGGCGGCAGCAGGATAGGAAGGATCACAGTTTGTTGGGTTTTTTTTCTCGGTCTGTTATGGTTTCTCATTTTCTGAGAATTTCAGTGACAGGTAGGAATTTGGAAGCTTTTGTGTGCTGATAACAATGGCCGTTAGGATTTGACAAGTGTGAAAGACAGGCATATGTTGTCCCCAGAGATATGCGACGCTAACCATCCATGCCTCATCTGTGGAGGAGTGTTTACATTTTACAACTTTCTGAATCAACTGTCACTTTTTCTCATTCTCTCTCTCCCTTGTTTTTATGAATGAAGTCTGAAGCAAGCCAGACAGAAAGGAAGGCTGCAGGATGTTTTATAGCTTGTGTTTCCTTCTGGTGAGGATGTTACATTTGCTGAAGCAAATTTCTGAAAGAGATGTGGAAGGGTTTGCTGGTCAGGGTTAGGGGATATTTCATTCATGCAGGAAGTTGCAAAAGCTGAACAGAAAGTGTGTATTTTAGAAGTTTCAATTAAAAAAAAAGTAGGCTAGGGGTAAAATTGCAAAATACCAGCTGAGGCTCAGAGGTTGAGTTCACTTCATAGTCCTACTGGGGTTTAATCTTAATAGCAATAATGTAATTCCTTTAAATCCAAGACATTGGGATACTTTTCCATCCAATCTTCTAATATAAATTTTTGACAGCATGCATTTCTACAATGCATTTCCACAATACATTTCCATGATAAATAATAGTTGTTTCTTGCATAAACTATTTTAGTGCAGAAACTTTGGATGGAACATGAGTGATTCTTCAGAGCAGGGATGGGTAGGACAATCACATTACCTGAGTCTGGGTTTAGGGAGTTTCAATATGCTACTGGCAAGCCAATCACCAACGCAGCAAGGAATGCTGCTATGTTTTCCAGGGGGGGATGCACATTCTTATGTGTGAGGGGATTGTGGTACAAATGCCTTTAATACCCCACATACCAGTGCATTGGGGAGTGGAAGCTAATGTGTTTTAGCTTTGTTCTGCTAAGCAGCCAGGTTTTACCATTCATTTGTCCTAGACACAGGGCACACAGCTTTTCTGCAAGGTAGCCTCAGTGGGCCAGGGGAATGGGATGGAATGTTGGCACAAGCAGTGAATTACAGGTTACTGAGCCACACAGATTCACATTTTTAGAGATTTTAATGTTGGAAAGAGTTCATTCTGGCCATCTAGATTGACTATCTGTGTCACACAGGTGAACAAAGCTCACCCCAAATTTTATGCACAATGCTCAGTTTCTGTCTGAGCCTCTGTGTAATTTTAATTCAATCTTGAACTTGCCATGTCTCTAGTTAAGGTTACACATAGATATAAAGCTGCACAAGCCTTTTATGCAGGCCAGTTTCAGCCAGTTTAATCTTCTCTTACATTGCTATTCCAAATGGATAAATCCCCAGGTCTGAGCACATGATAGGCAGTAACTGAGTTACTGGAGATGTCCATCATGTGAAACCTGCTAACTGACCACACACAAGCCTCAAGCTTGACCCAGTGAGAGGTGTGTTAGTTTAAACTGTCTCTACAGTGGATTTAATTTTCATTAGGATCTAAGCTAGCACAATTTACTTTGCAGCTGCATTATGCTAAGGACACATGCACTGTCAGGCACCAACCATTACTGTGGCTTAGCTGACAATCAGTAGCTTGATTAACTGCCTGGATTCACTCGTGCACCCCAGTCCAAAAGAAGTCAGTGGAAAAGATCTAAATAGTTATATTGTTATCTCATTTAGTTGTCCCTGGACAGGTTTTATAAGCTCAAGGAGGCCTTGGATGCACTTCAGAAGTCAGTTTCCTGTGTAACTTGAAAGTGAAGGGCAAACAGAGGCAAAATTTACATTTCTCCGGCAAGAAATGGTACCTCTAACTTAAGCTTTTTTTCATTAGAGAAAGCAGTCTGTGATCTTCAAAGGTCACAGACATTCACAACTGCAGCTTAGCGTCTCATCCGGCAAAGGACCTTCTCCCCCAGCTGAGCCGCCTCCTAAAATCACATGAGGGCACTGCTGTGAGGCCTGTAGCTGCTTTGCCTGTGTGATCTCATGTGATCAGAGTCTGGAAT
The DNA here is from genome assembly GCA_022605575.1 of Laterallus jamaicensis coturniculus. Taxonomy (NCBI): domain Eukaryota; kingdom Metazoa; phylum Chordata; class Aves; order Gruiformes; family Rallidae; genus Laterallus; species Laterallus jamaicensis. The sequence continues at coordinate 83,188,214 of JAKCOX010000002.1, read as the reverse complement.
GGCATGTAAAGTGACAGGTTGACCCAGCAGATGGTTTCATTAGTACTGCACAGGTCATGACAGCGATGCTCGCAGTAGCCCGTAAGCATATTGAGAACCAAGTGTCAGGAGACATAGGGAAAACAAAGACAAGTTTGCAAAATCAGCAGATTAAAACCTCAGAGGAACAAGTAGGAGAGAAGCTGAATCGTGTATGAAGAACTGTTTTTCTGCTGGTGTGCAGACCTGTCTTTCTAATGCACTGTGTCCAAGTGCTTGACGTGGACTCCAACATGCATTCAAAATTGTGAAATGCTTGGAGGTCTCTGCCTTGTATTTGCCTTTGCCATCATTCCTAAACACTTTGAGGTAGTTTACAAAAGGGATATTCAACAGGTCAGTGTCTCTCAGCTGCCTTGCACCCTAAGTGAACCACCATCCCTGAGTCGCAGACCCATGAGCCTGGTTCAAGATGGGGACCATGATGTTTAATGGGTGTTGTATGGAGCAGGGGCTGGTCCTAGCTCGGTCTGTGCTCCAGAGGATCCTGGAAATGGTGGGTGGAATGGAGCTTTGGAGGTCATCTAGTCCTTCCTCCCCTAAGGATTTAGGAATATTTCCAAGTGGAGTGAAACACCAGAAGGGAAAAGGAAACAAAGGAAAGGTGGAAAAAACCTCCAGTCTTCCCAGGAAAAAAAAAAGACCCTGAGAGCACATTTTGCCATCTATCATAGAGGAAGACTGGGGAAGGAGTAGAATTGGAGAGAAGTAATTAGTTTTCTGTGTAATCTGGATAGAAGATTTCTACTCTCATGGGAAGGAGGTTTGGGGTTCAGCAGAAATTTGCAATGAATACCCAGCTGCATCAGGAAAAAAAGTTTTAGACGCTGCTGGTTGTCATCCCAGCTCTGCCTACATGCATAGTGGAGCAGAATGGCCCAAAACGTACAGTCTCCACAAGGTTTTGCTTCCGTTGAATGTGAATGCTATTGATCTGATGAACTTAATTAAACTGTCTGGCTATTTCAGATTGCAAAATTTAGATAAGAAAATGACTGTTCCTCCCAGAGTCAGAAAGAAACCTCTAGCCCTCTTCCTTATTTGCTGTAAGTCTGTTGTCATGCTGCCCGGTTTGTAATACTGAACTGTCTGTACTCAAATTGAAAGTTGTTCCCCGACACAGATCAAAATTGCTGTCTTTCTTGCCCTCTAGATGGCAAACTCACCTTAATTTTGGAACAGGAACAGCCACAGCAGTTGCTGTTGAATTTTGAAGTCGTTAATTTGCAGCACAACTTCAGTTTGTAGCTTTGCATCAGCGAGACACAAGAGGACAAATCTCAGCAATGATAATGGAATAGGATGGGAAGGGGACGGATCAGTGGTGACATACAGGAGTTTCATAGGGAGATTTCTCGTGAGATGAAATGTGAAATAAGCTGGCTTTGATTTACCATATACATTTGGGAAGTGCTGGCTGTGCACTGCAGCTTGGTGCTGCGGATCTCCAAGAGATACTTCTCCAGGAGTGCTACATAGTTCTGCTTAGGTGCTTTGGTTGTGACTGAAGCAAAACCAAAATGGAATATTTATTTAATTATCTATTTATTTATTTACGGTAAGAGGTGCCTCAGGCAAGGATACAGGGCTCACAGTTACTCTGTAGGCAGTGAGTACTTCTGTGCTTCCATTGGCAGCCCATTCCCTGGGTTTTACCTAATGACCCATCTCTGATTGCATTGCTCCTTTTCATCTCCTGTCTCCCGCCAAATGTTTTCTTCCCTCATTTTCAAGCAGAACCCAGCCATTGGGACTCTTTCTTTAACTCCTCCAGCTAGGCATCCACATTCCCAAACTCCACCTCCCCTCTCTGCCCAGTTGCCATCTCATCGAAACATTTAGATCCAAAACATGGTCAGCCCTTGCACAGAGCACTGCGACAAAGTCACAAATGACCACCTCTCAGTTGCCTCTCAATATCATAGTCCCCAGAAGATGCTGATATTTTCAATCCTAAAAAATAAAAAAAGTTTGGTGGCCTGGTAACCATCCCTCCTTTTCCCAGAAGCACAGGGCCTCAGGGGAGTGTGTGGTCTTCCAGGGAGGGATTTATCTGCTTAAAGTGGTTGTCTGCAGTGCAGGAATCTATATCTGAGTGAGTCACCTGGGCTGCCTTGCAATCAGTGGAGAGCTGTCAGCAGAGTTCGGGGAATCTAGGGCACTTCCTAAAGTGGTCACTCACATTGGTTGGAAGCGTTGCACTCCCTAAACTGTTCATAAAGAGAGCCTTGACACTTTGCTTAGAAGGAAACTCATATCAGAAGCAGAGTTAGGGAAGATAAATCTCATTCTTGGGCCTCTGGTCAGCTGAGATGACATTTTAATTTTATCTATTGGAATTCAGAACATTTCATACTTCCTCTTTGTGCAGGAAACAGAGGAGTTTTTTACATGGCTAGTAAAACTTCCTCCTTAATTTCTCCTTGAAAGCTTTTAGAAATCAATTCTTAGCGACTGTAGTGGAGGTAAATAACCAAAGACGTGAGCTCAGCCCTTTGGAAAATAGAGAAAGAAGTCAAATGCGATATTTTCCAAGTCAGAATTGGGTAAGCACCATTTCTTATGTATAAACCTAGACAGAAATACGAGTTTTCTGAAAGGAAATAGTTCTTCTTTCACTTTTTGTATGACAAGGGAGATGAGGACATCCAGTCCTCAGAGAATGTGCATTCACTATCCTATCTAGTATTGCAATGTTTTCCTTAGGCAAGTAAAATACCATTTGTCTTTTCTCAGTCACCAGTTCTCAGAATACAGAAAGAACAAGTAATTTCCAGTCTATATAGAGTCAATGTGACAAATTGTTCCCCTCCCCACTGAAGATTTTGCTTGTTTATGTTGATAGGTTGGTACCAAAGGAAGGTGCTAGACATGTTCTTAGATGGGAAAAGGTTCTCAGGATAATAGAGATTTCAGAGCTGCACATAGCCAGCAGTTTCTCCATTTATTGTTAATTTGCTGTGCTAATTTGCTGGGTTAGTGCAAGTGTCTCCATTGTCAAGCAGCTGAGCCTATGATGTTTTATTGTAGAGCTTGGGGGTTTTTATGCTTCATGAAATTTTGTTGGAAAACAGGTGGGTAATAAAAGTTAATAAAATTGTTTGTGCTATCTTCTCAGTATGTTCCACCCACAGAATGACCACATTCAGATCTATGGAAATACAAACAGAGCTATGATGGACAGTGAGGACCTGTTAATGTGATGGCTGGGAAGCCACAATGATGTGCTAGAGTGCTTCTGTTGATATGTTACAAATGAAAAAGGTAAGATTAGCAGCTGCTGTGGAAAATGTATGTAAAGTCACACCAGCTCATGGCATTTGAGCTTTGTTTATATGAAGGTCTTGATCTACTGTGTGTAGTCCTAAGGTCCCCAGTTCAAGAAAGACAAGGAACTACTAGAGAGAGTCCAGCAAAGGGCTGGAAAGATGATGAGCCCAGAGAGCTTGGAGTCTGCTTCTCTGGAGATGCTCAAAACCTGCCTGGACATGATCCTGTGCAGCCTGCTCTAGGTGATCCTGCTTTAGTAGGGGTGGTTGGGCCTTTCCAACCTCAGTCATTCCATGATTCTTTGAACTATATTGTGATTTTTTAGTTGCAAATTTGACTTAGTAATCACATAGATGGGTGTAGAGGTCTGGATTTGTATTTTAAGTATTTGTTAGAACCCTGACAAACAGCCTATCTCTGTACATAAAGAAAGATATATTAATGAAAAAAATTTAGTTGTGTAAAAGTTGTCAGTGTTAGATATCAATTTATTACCCCCATCAGAGTTATACTAATTACATTATTATGAGCACAGTGCAGAAGAGCTTGTATTACTCATGGGAAACTATTATTTTTTATTAACTGTATTTAACGGTGTGGCCATGATACAGTGCCTGTGTCCCAGCGATTACATGTGTGCAGAAGAAAAATACAAAAGTCAGAGGGAGAGGGGCTAAGGCTGTCTTTCCCAGAATTTGTGTATACAGATTGTAGAACTAAAATTTTCATTAGGGAAAACATGAATTTTATATGAAAACGTTGAGTTTTCTTTTAGGAACTTGAAAATATACTGGGTGCCTGATGATCTGGGACTCCAATGGCATGTTCACATCTGAGCTGGAGAATCAGCCATAGATGAAGGGGTGGACAGGATAGTCACAGACAAATAAGCTTTCCTAGACAAAGTGATGGCCCAGTACCTTCACATACAATGTTCTCTGGGAATAAGTGGATCGAGACGAGTGGGGTGGGAGGTGTTGGATTTTTTTTAACCATTGGTCCCATTTGGCACTAATATTTTTCTGAAACCCTGGTGCTTTCTGTGGCACAGAAATTTTACTGGTGGTCAATTGTACAGTACAAAACTTGCTCTTTACAGCACCAGTTACTACTGACTGAGAGTGGTACAAAGGTTCAAGCAAGCTAGCAGGTACGTGGCTTAGCCATTTGTCTCAACTGGTTCAACATGTCTCTGGGAACATGTTTAAATCCAAAATTATTACTGTTATTACTAAGGATAAACTGGACATTTCACCACCTTCCAGCGAAAAGAGAGCATCAAAAAAAAAAGAGAAGTTACCTCATCTTGTGGAAAACAAGTCACACAGAAATGTGAAGGTGGATTTGAGAAGACTCTCAATGTGTGTAAAAATGCAGTCATTAATTAGTGTATGGAGACTGTCACTCTAGAAGTGTGACTTCTGTGTACAGACTAGAGAGTGCATGTAAGAGCTACTAAGTTCAGTATGTGAAGAGTAAAGAGGTCTGCAAAGAAGAGTGGTGACATCACTGCAATGCCTACCCTCATACCTAAATTCAGAAACTCTGCAGTGTAGTGGTCATTATGCAACTTTTCATTCCAGAATTGGTGCATTTGATGGTCTGGACATGCTGTGGCTTCCTACAAATGATGGAATTATCTTGCTTTGGATTAGATGTCCACAGTGTAGAAACATGCATATGAGCCCATCACCCATGGCTTTTTTCACAGCTAATGGGGAGAAATAACAATTCTCAGAACAAGATCCTTGTGATGCATTTTAGATATGTACCTCACTGGGAGATGAATTATGCCCTAGAAGAGCCTGTTTCTCTCCACCGATGATTAAGGAAATCTAGACTGTTAATTCAGAGGCAAACAACTACAAGGAACTTACTGGAGTGCTGGCTGACAGAACATGCAGAAAAAAATAATCCTATGGCTTCAAGCTGTGTGTATTCTCTGCACAGCCACATTCTTCTGGCAATGAACTCCTTTCCATTTCATTGTGATTAATACCACATTTTCTGCAAAGAAATTTTGTCTGGGCCATTTGTTGACCTTTGCAGCCCATCTTTACACTTTGCTATGCATTTTTAATTGGATTCCCTTTGGTCTTACTGAACTTTTCACTTGAAAAACAGAGTTTTCACTTGACTTACAAGTATAAACTCTTTTTTTTGCAAAGTCAAGCCCATTGCTGCAATAACCTTGCTATGATCTTGTTATCAGTTTCAATACACATAATTTGCTAACTAATCCATTTCCTAAACTATTCATTCTCAGCAATCTTGTGTTAGCAGCTTCCAGTCATCCTCATGATCCTTCCAAAGCATACTGTCAAGTTCTAGTGTCTTTGGAGCCACCACATCCAATATTGGGGAAGATCTCAACCTCTCTACGTTACCTGCAGCAATGTTTGCTTCCAGGCACAATTGGAACTGCAATAATTTCTCCTAGTTCTGTACCTCAAAAGAAGGACCTGAATTTCTTGTATCATACTTGCAGAGTTATAAAAGTTCACTGAATCACAGAATCACTAGGTTGGAAAAGACCTTTAAGATCGTCGAGTCCAACCATTCCCGTCCTCTACTAAACCATATCCCTGAAGACCTCATCTACCCATCTTTTAGATACATTCAGGGATGGTGACTCAACCACCTCCCTGGGCAGCCTGTTCAAATTCTCCCTTTCAGTGAAGAATTTTTTCCTAATGTCTAAATTGAACCTGCCATGGTGCAGCTTGAGGCCATTCTCCCTCGTCCTATCACATAGGCAAAGAAACCAACACCCATCTCTCTACAACCTCCTTTCAAGTAATTGTAGGCAGTGATAAGGTCCCCCCTCAGCTTCCTCTTCTCCAGGCCCAACAATCTCAACCGCTCCTCAAAAGGTTTGTTCGCCAGCTCCTTTGCCAGCCTGGTCCTTCTCTGAACATGGTCCAGGACCTCAATGTCCTTCTTGTAGTGAGGAGCTCAAAACTGATCACAGTATTCAAGGTGCAGCCTCACCAATGATGAGTACAGGGGCACAATCTCTTCCCTAGACCTGCTGGCCATGCTATTTCTGATACAAGCCAACATGCCATTTGCCTTCTTGGCCACGTGGGCACACTGCTGGCTCATATTCAGTCTGCAGTCAACCAACACCCACAGTTCTCTACCAGTCAGCTCTCTAGCCACTCTTCCCCAGGCCTGTAGCACTGCATGGGTTTGTTACGCCAGAACTGCAGGATTCTGCACTTGACCTTGTTGAATGTCATCCCATTGGTTTCAGCCCATCAACCCAGCCTGTCCAGATCCCTCTGAAGAGCCTCCCTGCCCTGAATCAGGTCAATACATTCTACCAGCTTAGTGTTGCCCACAAACTTACTGAGGGAATATTTGATCCCTTCATCCAGGTCATTGATAAAGATATTGGACAGGACTAGACCCAGGACTGAGCCCTGGGGAACATCACTTGTGACTGTCTGTCCTCCAGCTAGATTTAGTTCCATTTACCACAACCCTTTGGGCGTGGCCATTCAAACAGTTTTTTACCCAGCAGAGTATGCACCTGTCCAAGCCAGTGGTAGCCAGTTTCTCAAGCATAATGCTGTGAGAAATGGTGTCAAAGGCTTTGTTATGTCTGATGCCTGTAGTTACTTTATTTTTGAGGCTCATAGTATCTTGTTGAAAGTGGATAGAAACCCCATGTGCCACTAAATACTAGACATATTGGACTGAAAGGATCAAGTTTGTTGAGGATTCACTCTATACCTTAGAATCAGAGGTAAAGAAGGTCTATGAAGTTTCCAATTTTCCTCATTTCTGACAGCCTACATCCATAACAACTTCCCAAAGATGTCTGTTTATCAAACCCCTCTAGGAAAAAAAAAGGCTGACAGCCATCGATGGTGATTTAGAGAGAAGAGCAAGGAAATGAGCTTCCAGTAATGTTCTGGATCCACAGGAATGATAAAGAGAGAGGCTGAGGGAGTGTGGAGCATGAGATGGGGGACCAGGAAATGTAGAAAGTGCTGATGCCGTCTGCTTCATGAAGGATCAGTAGATGTGTGCAGGTAGCATTGAAGGTATGAAATCACTCACTCAACAGTGAAAAGAATGTATGGCACTGAAAATTGATCGTAACACAGAAAGAAGATTAATCTTACTGAACTATAACTAAAAAATCAGATATCTGGCCATGTGATCTCCCTTGTAGTCAGTGGAGAAAGGTAAGTAGCATCAGCAGAGTTTAGGGTGCTGTACGGTCTTTTCTCAGAGACATTGATATTTTGCCAAGTGCATTTCATCTGGCCTCACTCTTGCAAGACCGAATAATTCCATGATGCCTTGGATGTTTATCACTAGATAACAAGCCAAATTCTATTCTTGCTGTATAACCAATTTCTAAATGTAAATGGCACCCTCATGCGTTCTTCACCAAACAGACTGACTTTAACTTTACTCAATTAGCAATGAAGAAGCATGGAACATTGGAGACTATGAGCTTTGGTGATTTTATGCACCAGTGTTTGGCTCTTCATCAGCAAGCAAACACTGATTTCCTATGGATGTAGCTACACACTGCTGGGGGCAGAACCAAAGTCAACAAACATCTTAATTACCTTAGGTACCATATCCGTAGGTATCGCATTACAGCCCATGTACTTCAGAGAAAGCCGCAGCTTAACTGCAAGGAGACCAGAGCTTTTGCATCAAGGAAGGTCAAAAGTCAAAGGAAATGCCAGGAGAAGCAGTAGTCACAGTAAAGGAGCTTAATAAACCCCTCACCTTCTTGTTTACCCTTGATTTCTCATTTATTGTATAATAGAGGCGAATCTAAATGCATAACGGCACAAGAAGCAGCTGGACTATGTTTGCACAAGAAGGCGACTCAGCTGACAATGCAGACAGGAGCTGGGTTAATCAAACCACACTGGTGTTCTGCTCATCAGTGCCCTGAGGGCATGCATGCAGTAGCTGGAATTAAGTCCACACGTTTGCATGGATGGATAGGATGTCTTTGACAACTCCAGGGCAGAAGGAAAAAAATGTCACTGATATTAAGTGTGTAAATAAAGCCAATGGATGAGATGGATGCAATTGCATGTCTCATGTGTATCCATAGTTGCTTTAATTGGTTGTAGGTCACAGATAATGCTGGATATTGCTGGACAGCTGCATATCCACTGGGCTGTCTTCCCACCTTCTGCAGCCACTTGAGCCTGACTTTTGATCACAACTATGCTGGTGCACTCTTTCCTAATGAATTTAATTCATATGCAGTTACAACAAGGCCAAGATGTGTCAGGGCAGGGCTTTGAGTAGATGTGGTCAGAGCACAGTTATCTCATTATGATTTGAGAGGTTGTGGTAGAGGTAGCTTGAGCATTGGACAGCTGCCTTTGCAGGCTTTGTATCAAGGTCCAACTGCCCCCAAGTATCCTTGGCCCTCACCCCAACCTCTGTTCTGAATGTCTCTGTGTGTTATCTGGTGTAATTGGTGGCCTTCATCTTCTGCCACCTCTAACAATGGAAATATGCTGAAACTACCACAGGCAGTTTCTGTGCTGCCGGCACAGGGACTGCCAGGAAATGCATCTTAAGTGCCAGCACTTTCAAGTGGTCCTGCCTCTGTGGTGAAGTTGTGTGGTGCAGATCTATAGCAATGCACAACCCCAAGCGTATTTCAGTCTGGCTAGAAAAGTTGTTTTTCACCATATCTCTGGTGATTCTTTCTTTCTTTGTTCTTTATATCTTCCCTTCCCAAGTGACCCCAGGGGGGGTCCTGGTGGGATGGAACATGTATGACACATCCTTATAGAAACATAGAGCAGGTGAAGAGCAGTACAGGGTCTCAGTTAAATTACAGAATCTCAGAATCACAGAAAGTTAGGAGTTGGATGGGACCTTGAAATATTTTCTAGTCCAACCCCCCTGCCAGAGCAGCATCACCTAGACTAAATCACACAGGAATGCATCCAGTCAGAGCTTGAATGTCTCCAGAGAAGGAGACTCCACACCCTCTCTGGGTAGTCTGTTCCAGTGCTCTGTCACACTCACAGTGAAAAAGTTCCTCCTTATATTCATGTGGAATATGCTTCAGCTTGCACCTGCTGCCCCTTGTCCTGTCGTTGGCCATCACTGAGAAGAGCCTGGCTCCATCCCCCTGAGTCTGCCCTTTACATATTTATAAATATTAATAAGGTCACCCCTCAGTCTCCTCTTCTCCAAGCTAAAGAGGCCCAGCTCCCTCAGCCTGTCTTCATAAAGAAGGTGTTCCACTCCATCATCTTGGTGGGCCTGTGCTGGACTCTTTCAAGGAGCTCTACGTCCTTCTTGAGCTGAGGGGCCCAGAACTGGACATAATATTCCAGGTGCAGTCTCACCAGGGCAGACGAGAGGGGGAGAAGGACCTCTCTTGACCTACTAACCATACCCCTTCTAATATAGCCCAGCATGCCATTGGCCTTTTTAGCCATGAGGGCACATTGATGGCTCATGGTCATACTGCTGTTCTCCAGGACCCCCAGATCCCTTTCACCTATGCTGCTCTCCAACAGGCCAGTCCCCAACCTATGCTAGTACCTGGGGTAGTTCTTCCCTAGATGCAAGACCCTACACTTGCCCTTGCTAAATCTCATTAAACTTCTCCCCGCCCAGCTCTCCAGCCTGTGTAAGTCTTGCTGAATGGCAGCACAGCCCTCTGTTGTGTCAGCCACCTTCGCAGCTTTGTGCCAGCACAAACTTGTTGACTGTGCACTCTATTCCCTCATCCAGGTCATCAATGAATATATTGAAAAGCACAGATCCCAGTACCAACCCCTGAGGGACTCCACTAGATACATGCCTCCAGCCAGACTCTGTCCCATTGATCAAAACTCACTTGTTTCCTCCCTTGAATCAGCTCTCAGTCCACCTCATTACTCAATCTTCCAGACCACACTTCCTCAGTTTAGCCATGAGGATGCTGTGGGAGATGATGTCAAATGCTTTACTGAGGTCAAGGTAGAACACATCTACTGCCCTACCCTCACCTATTCACCTGGTTATATTCTCATAAAAGGCTATTACATTACTCAAACATAACTTCCCCTTAGTAAAACCATGTTGACTGCTCCTAACAACCTTATCCTTGATGCACCAAGAGACAGCACCAATGATAAGTCATCCTATTACCTTTCCAGGGATGGAAGTGAGGCTGACTAGTCTGTAGTTACCTGGGTTCTCCTTCTTGCCCTTTTTGTAGACTGGAGTAACATTTGCTTTCCTCCAGTCGTTAGGCGCCTCTCTCATTTCCCAGGATTTAGTGAAGATGATGGATAGTGGCCTAGCAACGAATTCCTCCAGGTCCCTCAGCACCCTTGGGTGCATCCTGTCAGGACTCATGGATTTATGGATATCCAGATGGCTTAATTCATCCCTGACCCAGTCCTCATCAACCGAGACAGACTCATAATTTATCCTGGTGCTCTTCCATCCATTTCTTCTGCAGCATTATACAGTCCCCCTTAGACAACCAGAAAATGCTTGAAAGCTGGGTGTCTGTCTGCCTGTCTGTGGCTTAGACCCCTCGTACACAGTCAAGGCTTCACTCAGACTGGTACCTCCACGTCTAAGAGACTGCAGAGAGAGTTGACATCCTGCTGCACTGGGCAGAGCAAAGAGCAGAGAAGTGACAGCCATGGTAAGCAATCTGAATGTGGTGTCTTAGGGACTGCGAGGTGCTCAGGAGTCACACTGACTGATTTTAAACATTTGGCATTTACCAAAAGCATCGCAATGTTTACCTGGGTTAAATGGTTAATTATGGTAGTAAAATCACCCAGTGACCATTTCAAATAGCCTGTTATATACTGAATCACACACCTACTCTCAAGTCAGTAATAGTTACTTACATTTAGTGCTCTTTTAATGTATCTCACTGGCATAAGCAGATTCATTCCAGTAATTGAATTTATCCTGGTACATGATCTGTTTGCTATTGAAGAATATAGAAAGTTGATATTAAAACTAACTGCAGAGTTTATGTATTATCTGTTAAATATAGTCACCCAACAATTGGTTTGGGTTTCAGAACTTGGGAGGTTGGTGCTTGCAGGTCATGCCTAACATGGAAAAACGGGAATGGGCAAAATGACTTTTCTTCTGCTTTCTCAAAAGGTTTAAAAAATTGCTAAAGCTGCTGCCAGGTCACCTGTAATAAGTTCCAATTCCCAGAAGCATGTGGGAGAATTTTCAAAGTCAAAAATCAATGGCTATGAAATTGCACATTAGTCTAGGGGAGTGTACTTTGCCTGTTTTCGCAGCTAACATTCATCTTCCTATAGTAATAGTGGTGCAGACAATTTGCCACGGTAAAGTTGATCTATAAGTGCTTTAATTAAAGTTCTGACAGCAAATTGAAATCTTATTTTACTTACAGAGCAGGCAGAATTTATCTCACTCTCACCTGAGAACTAGTGCTTAGAGGAGAACCAACATAAGTCTGGGATGAGCATTAGGAAAACACACATGCTCGTCAAGCTCTACATTAAGACTGTTGTGTCTTCTCTGCTACAAGGAAGACAAGGGGCTGTATGTACTGGGTTGTTGTGGCTTGAACACTTCTTGTAAATCAGGACACGTCAGCACCTCAGCAGAGGTCCCTGTAAACTCCAAAGTGCTGGTTTGTAGGAGTTCGTGGGGTTTTTTAGCTGACCAACATATAGGCAAGCGATGAGGTGCACTGCCCTTTCCAAGGAAGGCTTGGAGGCTGAACAGGAAAAGGAGATAACTGGAAAGGGAATGCCACATCTGCTCTGAGGAGTCTCTGATATCTCCCCTCATACCAGAATAAGGTGGTGGTGGAAAGGAAGAAGAGGATTATCACAGGGCTATGCCAGGCCTCAAGCAAATGCTCAGAAATTGTGAGGAAACTGAGGCAAGATTTTGTTGGAAACATTATTGATTTCTCAGACTCTGGTGTGCTGTGTACCACAAACCACAAGGCTCAAGAGGCTTAAGACAAAGTAGATGGCTGTCCAGGGTGGAGAAGTGGAAGTGGCAAAATTACAGTTTTGAGACACGAGTGAGACCCCTCACATCTCAGAGCACCTCTGGTGCCTCTGTAAGACGGGTGTGCTGTGTCAGTGGCGGTGCTGGGGCACCCCAGACACATGCAGGGCGGCATGGCAGGATGGATCAAAACCCCAGCAGCACTACCAAGTGCTGATGTACTCATGTCACAGGATCACCACCCTCCTGGCAGTTTTATTTCTTCCACTGCTTAAAAAAAAAGGTCTGTGCACATTCAGGGCTGTACCCACAAAGAGGACAAGATGTGGGAGACCTTGATGCTGGCTGTGTCCATTAGACCTTCACCTGCAGCAAGGCATGTGCATCATCAGCTGTGGCAGAGGAATGGGTTAAGGATGGAGAGGGGATCTGTCAGGGCATGGAAAGACACAAAAGAGCTCGGTGTGCTGAGAAAAAAATAAAATAATAAAATGAATAATCAAATCTTTGAAGCCATAAAGAGGAAAATCATAACGTCTAGGAGCTCAATGAGAGCAATAGGTGATCTGATAGAACATAATGTATAATGGTCTGACCTCCTCAACTAAGCTTGACCTGGGATCAGCTGAGATAGCTCAATTTTCTGTGTTCCCCGTTTTCCCTGTGCAAAAGTGAGCACAAAGCATCACAAAGCAGGAATCTCCTCTAAGAGGGATGTTAATATTTTTATTAAGATTTGATTTGAGACGTGACCTGAGAATGGGCAAACCATAATGCCATAAAACTTTGTCTTCAAAAATATTATCTCTAGGTTACATATCTATATAACTTTTCCTTTTATTTTTTTTTCAGTCAGGGCAGAACCCCCCCAGAAAACCACCAAAGAGCATGCTTAATTTTCACAAAGTGTGAGACTGTGGAAAAGATCCATGCCTCTTTCTTGTGGGTTAACCACTAAGTCTGGCAGTTCCTTTTGGGACTCACATAGCAGCTTGGTTTTGTAATTATTTATAGAACATTAATTTTAAGTCAGGAAAAAACTAATTGTTTACTATTAGCATAACACTCAATTTGAAATAATTAAGGAGAACTCTGTTTTGCACTAATCTTACTCTAAGTCTGAAATGTATCCCCAAAGTCCATTAAAAGCAAAGAAAAACCCACTGTTAATTAGCAATTTAGTCCATTACAATAGCTGGGAGTTTTAACAAGTTCAACCAAGGACTATACAACATTATAAAATAAATCTCCTGGTTTGTCACATTTGAGTTACTAATAAAGAGGGCAATTCAGCTTTATAAAAGTGCTTACTTTGTCTGGGGAGGCCTCACAGTATATCAGCGTTGTATAATTCTCATGATGGTGGATCAGAAGAGAGATATAAATTGTTTGGTTGGGGAAATTAACTGAGGATTGATTCTCTCTGTTTTAATTTAGCATCAGAATGCCAGAAAACTCCTAAAAGCAGATGGGCTATTGATCCAACAACAGGATAATCAGTGCATCAAAACGAAGGGAGGACAAGAAATGGGAACTCTTGAGGCTCTTCAGTGATTGCTGTCTTAGACAGAGAGTTCTTATTCACAGAAAGTGAGGAGGGGCAGAGAAAATGTGGGAGAAGAGGCTGCTTTGGGACAAGCCCTTACCTGTGTACGTGAAGCTGAAAACATACATCTAGCAGGGAGTGTAAAGTTGAAGAGGGAAGGTCTTAAATTATAAGAGGATGGGGGAAAGAAAGACCTCCCAATCACTCACTGAGGGTACATAATCCATCAGTGTCCATCCATTCTGCAGGGTATTAATTGTCATGTTCATGAAAGGAAATTGAGAGTCCTGCGGGGAAAGGTTCTCAGGAAACCAAGTGTCTTCTGCTATGTGAGGTCCTAGCCCTGGCATGAGCTTCCATGGCTATTTATTTCTCCATGAATTCTCTGAAGGAATGGAAATAATTAATGAGCTGGTTGTGTCTCTGGCTCTGGGAGCAGAGCATTTCTGTGTCCATGTCAACCACACATAAATGATGCTATCCGATGGGAGCCTGTGTTAGGTCCAGAGTCAGGACGTCTTGACTCCTGGCACAGCAGACAGATAATGTGCAGTGTCCTAAAAGCAGCACGGGCGCATCACTCTTTGAGGAGGAGGATAGGGAGGAGCAGGATAAAATTCTCATGTCCAGCCAGCAGTACTTAACACAAATCCTGGAGGGAATCCAGGCGGACTTAAAGCAATACTTAGATTTCCTTGATCTCGGTTGCCTTCCTGATGCAGTTTCTCCCTAGCAATATTTGGATAACCCAGAAGGGGCTCTGTCCTGTGCACATGATTTTAACCCTGTAGTCCTAACACAGCACATGAGAAAGAGTTGGGCAAGTCTGCACCCCTTTGCCAGATAGTACACCCTACTACGGGCTGCTTGAGCACACAGAATGGGGCTGTGGGAGCATGGTCTGGTGTACGAGGGACCAGAATGATGCTGGTCTGTGGACCATGGACTTTGTCGGTCACTCTCAGCAAACCACTGTCAATTTCTGCCTATTTAAGTACAAACAGGATGGCAGTTGCTTTTCCCTTAACTCTTGCGTGGCTGGTTTGGTTATAGGTCTGTCTAGGAAGATAAGCTATCACATTGTATGGAACATCTCAAAAAAGAAAGTTTGACATTTATATGTCTCTCAAGAGGATAGTTGGTGTCATTTCACACATTACTGGGCATATTCTAGATCATGGTCTGCTGAAGGCTCTGCATCATACCTGACAGCCTCCTGTGGATGTCCTGGATGCATTAAGGAACTTTACTGTGCAGAAGCTCATGTCCTGTTTGCAGTTGTAGATCCATCAACTGTCATTAGTTCATTTATTTGTGTTTCTAAACACTTTGGAGGGAAAAATCATACAAATCAATAATATCAGGAACAGACATTTAATGCTATTTTATGAAGTTGAACTTATTCCACTGAGTTTACTGATTTGTTGATGCTTTCTTATAGCTTCCACTAGGTTCCAGTGACTCCCAAATTTTACTCATCATGGACTTTCTTTTAATAATGATGTATTGATATGGCTAAAATCTGGGTTTGTGTAACAAGGTTTTGGTAGTGGGGAGAGATACAGGAGTGGCTTCTGACAGAAGCTGACAGAAGCTTACCCTACGTCCAATAGAGTCAATACCAGCCAGCTGCAAGACAAACCCACTGTTGGCCAAGGCCAAGCCCATTGGTCTTGGTGGTAGCATCTCTGGGATAGCATAGTTAAGAAGGGGAAAAAGTTGCTGTGCAACAGCAAGTGTAGCAGGAGAGAGGAGTAAAAATATGTGAGAGGAACAACTCTGCAGACACCAGAGCTGCAGAAGGACAGGGAGGAGGCGCTTCAGGTGCCAGAGCAGACATTCCCCTGCAGCATATGGAGGATGATGGTGGAAGAGATATCCATCTGTAGCCCATGGACAATCCCATGCTGAACCAGGTGGAAGCACCTGAACCCCATAGGAAGCCTGTGCTGGAGCCAGTTCCTGGCAGGACCTGTGGCCCCATGGAGACAAGCCCACACTGAGGAAGGTTTTCTGGTGGAACTTGTGACCTCGCAGAGGACCCATGCTGGAGCAGTCTGATCCTGAAGGTCTGTGGAAGGGGCCCACACCGGAGCAGTTCAGGAAGAACTTCAGCCCATGGGAAGAACTAATGGAGAAGTTCATGGAGGACTGTCTCCTGTGGGAGAGACCCCACACTGGAGCAGGGGAAGAGTGTGAGGCATCATCCTCCTGAGGAGGAAGGAGGAAAAGAGACAGCATGTGATGGACTGACCACAAGCCCATTCCTTGTGCCCCTGTCAGGACTGATGAAGGGAGGGGTTGCGGAGGAGCTTTTAAGATTTGGTTTTATTTTTTCGTTTTCCTACTCTGATTTTATCGGTAGTAAATTAAACTAGTTTCCCCTAGTTGAGTCTGTTTTGCCGGTCCAAGTAATTGGTGACTTATCCCTCCCTTGTCTCTATCTCAACGGTGGAGCCCTTCTTTAGATTTTGTCTCCCTTGTCCAGCTGAAGAGGGCAGTGACAGAGTGTATTCCCATTAGGGTCATACCACCACAGGCTATTAACTGCTGCCCTGACATTGGCATAAGATACTTCTCACTTACCTTCTTGGAATGGACACAGTGGCTTACACTTGGCTTAGGAAGGTTGCAGAATGTTTTCAGGGCTTTTGGATTCAGGAGCATCCTAAATCCTGTGAGACAGCAATCATGGCATTGCCAGCAACTCTTCCTCTCCTCCCGTCAGACACCCTGAGGAGGAGACACAGACACATGACTAAGGTCTCTCTGGACTATCAGCAAATGCTCTCCTGACCGCAAAATTCTGTGTTTGAGCTGGACAGCCATAAACCACATACAGCTTGTCCTGATTTTGATATTCTGGACCAGCTGCTGTGATATTGCTGGTTCAGAAATGGCTATGTAAAGAATAAGTGGGCAAGGTTGGAGATCCTCCCTGTAATTTTGAGGTTTGCCCTTATCTAAGGCCATTCAGTTTGTGGTATCTGTCATAAGAGGAAGCAACTTCTTATCACAGGGACTCTGGAAAGTGTACTTCCAGACTCTGGAAAGAGCAGAGACTCTGTCTTCCATGGGCTCAAGCTAAATGCTTCTGCCTGAGAGGCACCAAATAGCTCTTTCCTACTTTGCTGTTTAAGTGGCTAGAGCATAGTTGATTGTGTTGAAATCAAATCTTGTGCTTGCTGAAGTCTTGTGGGCTTGAATCTGTAAGTGAGCCACAGGTAGAGGAGATGCTTAAGGATTCACAGACAAGTGGAAAATTTTTTTGATTCATCATTGCTTTGCTGCAAAAAATCTCATAATCTAAGGGTGTTTTTATAAGTTTCATATTGAGATGTTCTGTGACAAATTGAAATCATACTTATATTTACATTAAAAATACCAGCTTCAGAATTTTCAGAGAAAATTTGAGTATTAACCAAAGCTGAATGACCTGAGACCAGAAGAATCCCTACCCTTAACTTCCAACAATTAAAGAAACCCTTTATATTTTGACAGGATTAGAATTGTAATAGCTTTGAAGTAGGTTGATAATGCCACAAGGTAGTAAACAGAATGTAAACCTCTTCCTTCTGCTTTTCGCTGGTAGCTAATTCAGCAACTGGCCAATCCGTATAGGTTTCTTACATGACAGACTCTTCCCTTTCAGCCTGGATACTTACTTTACCTCTGAAACTTCCACTAGCTTCCAAGGAGATGCTCTTCACAGAGGGTGCTGAAATGTCTATAGATCAAAGTGGTTAATGGGAAAGATAGTTGCTACTACCTTCATTTTAATGGTAGTGAAGACAAAACGATGCTGAAAAAGCAACCAGTGGCAGAGACGGGGCTCAAAACAACACTGCATATGTTTCCTTGCTCCTGTTGGTTGTATTTAAATGACCGTGACACAACTGGTTGTCATGAAGTTTAATTTTCAATCATTTTTTGTTGTCAATAAAACATGTGGTCGACACCCTAGAAGGAAAGGAAGCCATCCAGAGGGATCTTGACAGGCTGGAAAGATGGGCCCGGGTGAACCTAATGAGGTTCAACACTGCCAAGTGTCAGGTGTTGCACTTGGGCTGGAAGAATCCCAGACATAGATACAGACTGGGAGAAGAGCTTCTTGAGAGTAGCCCTGCTGAGAAGGACCTGGGTGTCACTGTGGATGAGAAACTTAACATGAGCCAGCAGTGTGCTCTTGCAACTTGCAAGGCCAATGGTATCCTGGGCTCCATCAGAAGAGGGGTGGCCAGCAGGGACAGGGAGGTGATTGTCCCTCTCTACTCTGCCCTCGTGAGGCTCCACCTGGAGTACTGTGTCCGGATGAGGGAGCTGGGCTTGTTCAACCTGGAGAAGAGAAGGCTGCGGGGGGACCTCATTGCAGCCTTCCAGTACCTGAAGGGAGCATACAAACTGGAGCGGAATCAACTTTTTAAAAGGGCAGACAATGGCAGGACAAGGGGGAATGGATTAAAGCTAAAGGAGGGAAGGTTTAGATTGAATATAAGGGGAAGATTTTTACAGAAAGAGTGGTGAGGTGCTGGAACAGGCTGCCCAGAGAAGTAGTGGATGCCCCATCCCTGGAGGTGTTCAAGGCCAGGTTGGATGTGGTCCTGGGCAACCTTGTGTAGCTCCAGGCTTGAGGTTGGTGTCCCTGCCTGTGGCAGGGGGGTTGGAGCTCTCTTATCCTTGGGGTCCCTTCCAACCCAGACCATTCTATGTTTGAAGTTGAAACTGCAATGATGATTTTAAATTAAAGGGCTTGTGTTAATAATTATGTGCAATATAATGGATACTTCAGGCCCCATACAAAAGCCTTTGCCAGGGAAGGATTCAGACTCCTGCAGGGTGTTAATCCAAGCAGACTAGACAGACAAAGAAATTATTATCCCCTACTAATCAATGGAGATTTGAGGGATTAAACCTGAGTTCCAGAGACCCAGGTATGACCTTGAAGGAACTAAACCCAAATCATATAAAACCCTGTTCAGTGATATCAGCTACTAACATTATTCCTTTTGTAAAACAAACATATAAACATACATACAAAGCCAAACACTGTACAACTGGTCCAAAACAGTTAAAGAGATGCTTATGGAAGTGTGATGATACTGCATCAAGTACTTGGATTCACTCCTGAGAGAAAACCCCAGGGAACTGCTGTCACCTCATTTATGGAAGTGAAGAGTTGACTGTTAGGGGTGTGTTTGAGAGATGTGAGGAGCACATTTAATAGCAAGGGGTAAAATCCTTCCTTAGACCAGCTGAGATAGCTAGAAAAAGCAGTCAGCATTTTAGGCAGTCAATCCCTTCTGCTGGTCAGCATGTCATAATTAAGAGATAATGGGATCACTAAGTATTCTTTAATGGCTTTTAAAACAGCACAAGTCACCCCCTACCAGCTAAGCACTTTGTTTCCAGAAATTGTACAGGCTTTGTTTTCAAACAGTAAGAGAATCCCAGTGCAAGAGAGTTCCTGAATAGAATACCTGCCACTGTGGCAAGGAGCACCTCCACATGCAAACACACATACACACACACACACATGCATGCACATGCACACAGAGAAAAGTATTCTGCTTCTCTTGATGCTGTTTATATGGCTCAGTACAGTACTAGCTTGGTGTGATCTGGTTCCTGTGATGCTATCACCAGTTCAACACAATATCCGTTGGAGCAAGCTACCCTAATAAAGAAAACACATCAGCATGGGAAAAGCTTATTTGAGCATGATGACACTTTTTCAGACTCTGCATGGATTTGACTGTCTCATCCCAGGTCTGCAAAGTATCTGTGGGCAGGACATCCCCTCTGAGGACCAGAGTGGTCTCAGGAACCCAAAGGCTGCCCCAACAGGTCACATCAAAACCTCCTGAGATGGACCCTATTCCTCTTCTTGGCCTGACATGATCACTTGCGGTGCACAAGAGAGAGCTGGAAGCACAAAGCTCAACTATATCATAGTCAAGTAGCCCCTAAAAACTTCTACAGAATCAAGCTACCTCTTCATCAATCCATATACATGGATATTTCTGGTCTTGGAGCCACCCTAGAGTCTTCCTACACAGTACTGCAAGTCGGAACAGATAAACATGCAGATAGGGTAACTGCATGTGAATTAACATACACTGTCCAAAGAAGAGCATTTCTCTGATGGATACATAACTGTGAACTTTGCTGCCTTCTAGACCAACCTAAATTAGAGTATATGACCATTCTGGTTGAAGGACAGTGTGAGCCCTACGTTACACAATACCAGCAGGAAAGATTTATGATGGTGAAATCTCTTGTCTCAAGGTCTTGGTGTAAAGTATCCTAAACTGACTCAGCACCTGAGGTTCAGCAAGTTTCACTGGAAATCTTTTCTGTTTTCTTTGAGAACAGTTATTAACATGAATACAAACTCTGGGTGTTTCTTAAATATGTAATTGAGAGAGGAATACTTAAATTCCTTTAAATCTGTTATTAACCTATGAATTGCCAATTTGTTGTTAGGTTGTCATTCATTAATAATTTAAAAAAAAAAAAAAAGAATTGCTTAACAATATGTCCTATTTGGAAGGGACTAGGACATGACCTAAAGAGCCCAAGTACTCCAACATCAAAACCCTAAGGTTTTTATGCATCTAAAGGCAGAAAACAAAACATTTCCAGGTAAGAAGTCGACTGTATC
The DNA here is from genome assembly GCA_022605575.1 of Laterallus jamaicensis coturniculus. Lineage (NCBI taxonomy): Eukaryota > Metazoa > Chordata > Aves > Gruiformes > Rallidae > Laterallus > Laterallus jamaicensis. The sequence continues at coordinate 83,167,737 of JAKCOX010000002.1, read as the reverse complement.
TGTGGGATTCTTGCAACAGTTGTTTTAGGGAGTAAGAACCTCCTAAGATGAGGTTCCTAAGAGGATTACAGCAGCTAAAATAGCTCCTGATATCTGGTGTTTTTTGAATACCCACCATGCCTAAGTCAGCGAGTAATTTCTCAGTTTATTGTGTTCAGCTCTTCAGTGTTCAGTGGCTTATGGAAATTTATGTGACGTGTTCACAAAGCAAATAAAAATACTTCAGTTGGCTTAATGCATCTAACATACAAAGTTTATAGCAGTTCTTTCGGTAAGTAGAAGTATGAGTTTATTTGCAAATATTGAAGTAAGAAACTGAATTTGATTGCTAAATCATCACGCATCAGTCTGGTTCCTTTAAAGATGTCCTGTAAAACAACATAGAACATTTATGGTGTGCTGTTAACATCACAGGCCAGCCTTGTAACTGACACTGTAGTCAACTCTTTAATTATACCTCTATCATTTTCAAGTGTCAGGCTTTGAAAGAAAATATTCTAATGAAAGTTGGAGGAAGATTGGTCAACCTATAGAAAACTTCATTTTTAAAAGGACAGCACACCTTGTGGAAAAGCCATTCCTGTCAGTTCTGCTTGTTCCTTTGGTCCCTTATTTGCAGTTCCAAAATAAGGCTGCTTTAGTGCAAATGAGCTATCAGCTCTTGCTTTATCCATGGGACAAGATTTACTGCTTCTGACTAATGCTTTTCAGCACCAGCCTTCACTGCTACACTTGGAAGGAGCATTGAGTTTGGCATGTAGATTAATCCCAGTTTGGTTGAAGCTGGGACCTCCCAAAAAAACCCAACCCAACCCAAACCAAACCTGATGATCAACAACTTTCAAGAAACAAAAGTTGTGCAATGTAGTGCATTTACTTTGGAAATGCAAATTGCTTTTAAAAGACAAATACACTAATGGAGTTCCCATTCCTTGATTCTCTTTTTCTGGTCAAATCCGAAACTAAAGGGGTTTAGGTTTTTTTTATCATCGTCTTAAGCAAGGAATGTCTTGTGGGGGATGCTTGTTAAAATCTTGGCAGTGTATCACTGCAATGCACCTTTCCAAACAAAACCACAGAACTTACAACTGCTGTATGGTGTTTAATGTGTAACAAGGAGTTCTGCTATTGTAAAAATACCAGCTGACTTTTAACAGGACCATTAATTGATACTGTATCTTATTAGTACTCTTGTTTAAATGGCAGTAAAATGTTAAACATTCTTGAATGTATTAATAAGGAAGGGCAATTAGACATGCTTGTTTCAGGAATCTTGATAAATTAATAAATCTTGAGTTAATTACAGTGCCAGGCACTGAGATTTATCTCTCAGAGGCTGCAATCAGTACATTTCAAAAAAGGGCTCTTATCACAGTTAAGTATGTGCGTGTGAGAATGATTCGCTGGCATAGTAAATCTGGCAGGAATGCTTGTGAGGGATGACAACTCTATAGTTTATTCTTTTTGCTATCTATCAATAATTTTTTCAAAGTTTAGATGAGATCAAGTTAACACCGTAACATGAACATTTCCAGAGGTGTAGGGTGAGGTTTGGCCATCTATTTTTAATTTAGATCCCTCAGTAACATTCATAACTATAGGATTTTGATCAGAATTAGTTCATGTTAGACAATAGCTAAGTGACACTGTACATAAACCAAAGCCATTTCCCACCTACCAGTTCCATCTCACTCCTCCTCTGAGGTAGAAGAGCAGACAGACTGCACTAATGACTGAATACAGACCCAAACTACTGTCTGCTTCCTTCGTGCAAACACTTGGTCTAGGACTGGATCTGTAAATATTGGAGGTGTTTGCTTAAATTTTGGCATGCACACGGTGATTCACCTTTCATTTAGCACTTTTTTACTAAGTATGTCTATTTTTATACATCGGGACTTTGATACAATACCCGCTCCGTAACATTCTGCAAACCTTTGTGCTGCAGTTTTGATGCCTGCCTGTCTGACCATCTGGCCTGCTGTAATTGGTGACAATGTTCTAGCTGATTTTTAAAGGTGCTTATTGATTTAATCTATACATTTATGGGTATCCTATATCCAGGAGTAATGCTTAGTAGCCTTTCTAGTTTTACAACTGTTTCACTCTCTTTGAAATGCTGAATTATCCTCTTGAACTTTGCCTGTACTGGCCAAGACCCAGTGGGACTATTCTGCGAAGTATAGTAAATAATATGTGGATCATTTACTTTTTGTTTATCTGTTCAGTAACACCCCACTCTCCTTATGATCCCCATGAAATTCTCCAGAGCTCATTGCTTTTCAGACCTTTGTTTCTGAGGTGGAATTCAAATAAAACTTGATGGAAATGCAGAGAGGAGAGAATACTGGCTCCAGCAGTAGGACACAAGATGCCTGGACTCCATACCACCATTCCTCAAACTCAAAAGCAAGAGAAGTAACATTTCAAAAAGATGCCTGTGGTTAGTAACTCAACAGTTTAAACAGTGTACTTCTAAAATTATGCAAACTGGAAATGATCTCGTCCTGAGCAGAACTCAGAGTATAGCATTGAATTGAAGGATATTATTCTGCTGTGGTCATGCAGTTTCAATCATACACATTACACCATCTTTTCATACTAACAATAATTTTTTGACTGATGAACCGCGGATTTGAAGCTGAAGAATAGTACAAGGGGCAGAACATAAACAGGAACCTTTCTGTCAAAAATATATGAAGAGGAACCGGAAGACTTTTATTAACTTAACAGAACTCAAGACCCAGTGAAAGCAGGTAAGCTCTATTCATTGAGAATAAACATGGCAAAAATTGACCCAGAAACATTCACATGGAGATCACATTTTATTCTGTTCTTTAGTAGGCAATTGGCACATCAGTGCAAAAGCTTAAGTGAGTCTTTCTGTCAACCATTTAGCAGAAAGATAAGGACCTTAAAAGAAACTTTATAAGAGAAAATCTTATGAAACATAATCAAAAGAAAGGTTGAAATCTAGTATCAATTTTAAATAGCGACCATTTTCATCTATTCCTTTCAACTAGGTAGGTATTTGTGTTTGCAGTCAATAAAGCCAGTGGATGGACACTGTATTTTGCTTTTCATTAGCTATTGTTTTACCTGGATAATTTTTCATTGATGCCTCCAAGCTGGAGATTCTCTTTGCTGGATTCCTGTAATAACTGACAGTCAAGTCAGATAATAAACTATAGGTCTATGTTAGCTGTTATAAAAGAAGGGCCAATTGTTTCTGAAGCCAGTGGAGAGATTTCTGCTTTCCCTCTCACTCTTTGAACACAATGACATCACTTCAGTTTCACAGCAGTCTCCCTGAAGCTGGGGATCTGTCTCAAGAAGTTTACCTTGCAGAGGGGTGGGTGAAGGATGTTGATTATGACTCCAAATTCTAATCATTATAGCCTAGCCTAGCAGAATGACAACAGTGTGGATAGCAACAGGGTTATTTCTGTAATGAGAAAACTAGTGCTATTTGTATTGTGTGGGCTAATTGTGTTAATTGCTTTACAAATGTGCTCAGATTTGCTCATCTGCAGAGCTGTGCACCAAAAGATGTTTACCCAGGTCTTGCTTGGATTAATGGTGAGAGGCCAGGCGATCAGCACAATGTTGGTGCAGTGTGGAGCTGTGGGAGGGATCCCTAGGCTCTCCCTGAGTGGGTGGCTGGGAGTGTGCTGTGCAATGCCACCTCATGCAGAGACATTAGAGTCCAATTTAAGCAGTGTCTAGTTTCTGTGAGCAAAAACATCCCCTGTTTCTCTGACATTCTAAAAGTGCAGATCAGGAAACATTTCCTTCATTTTGGGGCAGGATACCACATACTCAGTGTTGTATTTGTCCTGCTTAAGGTGGGGATTCCCTCTCCTGCTCTATTTATGATCTTTTGTCTTGCTGGCTGTCTGGCTGGCATACTCAGTCTCTGCTGTCCTGGGCACAGAAACAACCAGATCCCTTGAGTTGAACAAGTAGGAGTTAGCCTGTAGTTCATCAGATATTCCCATGTTCTTCATCAGCTTGTTTCTATCTGCTTGTGTGGGTACCTTTTTAAACACTGTTCGGGAGGAAAAGTGAGAATAGTCATGATGGAGGTTGCCATCCAACCCTGTATTTAAAATTCCCTGTCCCCTGTTGGAAGCAGACCTGTGCATACCCTAGTGCCTCAACACCACTCACAAAGCAATAGGTTGAGCTTCTCCACGAACCCATCCAGGCATTGTGGCAGCCTCCTCACTCCTAACCAAGAAAGTGTGCACAATGCCAGCACACAGCTGGTGGAGCTTACTTGTAAGGCTAAGATGTACCTTCATCCGTATTTGTCAGAGAGTCTGGTGATCTGTGTTTGAGGAGAACAGAAACAACAGTATCAGGATAGTTTGTTCAGCTGAACTGAAAGTGATTGGTGCCTCTCAGAGATTTTCTTCTTCCAACTGAATTGGGTAAATGCCAACACCTCTGTCCACAGAACTCATATTGTCCCCAACAATGCTAGGGATAATGTTGATCTGTAATGGCAACATCAGCTCTGACTCTCCCACTCTGTCATTTGTCCTGATCTGAAATCTTTTAGCCCTTTGTCTCTATCCACTTTTATTAAAAAAAGGATGGGAAAAGTTGTAAATTATCCTTTTCAGTCCAAATGGTGACTAACAGTGTTTTAGCTCAAAAGTGGAGGAAGAAGAAAAAACTGTCTTCTTTACCCAGTGCCAGAATTTCCTTCTCTCAGAGCTGGAATTTCTCTGAACATCTCATAATGTTCACACTCCTCTTGTAATTAAATTAACAATTAATTTTAAAACATAAAGGATTGAGCACCTCTTTTCTTTATATAACCCCTCTTCCCTCATCTAATGCTCCCTTCAGCCTGGCCACTGAGGTACTGGCTCTCTGGAACAGCTTTCCAAAGCTATGACTATGTCTTTCCTAGCCATATGCCTGGTTTCCATGCCAGATCTGATAAGTCACCATTTCAGATGAACCATCCTGCTGATAATAGAGCAACAAAAGTGAAACATCAATAACTACATGGGTGGGAAAAAAAAAAGAAGTCACATGTTCATGCTTCAGCACCTCTCTTAAAATTTTGCTTTCTTCACATCCATTATGTCTTTGTGCTGGTGGTCTCAAAATTTGTCTCAACTTCTGTAGCTTTTAAAGTGACATGGTTGCCCAGGCAGTTTTCTGCTTGTGTGGGAGATATTCCCAGGCAAGTTGCTGCTTCTTTCACCTAAAGATAAGGTTTCAGTGAATCCAAGGCAGTGCTTTTTATTTTATACCCAAAGGAAGAGGATATGATCAGCAGAGTGCTGTCAGGTCCTCTGGATGGTGTTGCCAAACTAAGAACAGCATGTCCTTCCCAGATTCCATCTCCCACTTACAAAACTGCCATCCTCGCAGGGATGTAACACTCCTCTTCCCATGACTCTGGCTGACTCCTACCATCCTTTGATCCTGTGTAATGCTTTGTGTGTTCAAATAATATTGCACTGCTAATATGCTGTATATTCTGCTAATAATATATTAGAAGTAATAACATAATAATAAAAGTAATCATGCCGTTGTTTTTGTTTGTCCCTAAGATGATATAAAAGGGTTAAAATTAAGAGCTTCAGAAACAAGATGAGTTTATTAAGAGGGATCTGTCCCTGTGGCACCGGTGAAGAAGTGGAAAAGGAAGGTGATGATAGATTTGCATGAAGAAAGGAACCACATAACAAGGAAGAGGACTTGCTGCTGCCTGCAATGAGAGCTGTATGACCACAGATCTGCAAGGGACTTACACTGCTTGTGTATGGCATATGCTGCCCACACTCCACATCTGAAGTTGAGGTTTGGAATGAAATCTGTGCCAGCTCCCCTGAGCCCCACATCCTCTCACCCTGATTACTAGAGTAAGGGCCTGTCAGTGAGAGGGCCACAGTGATTTCAGTGGTGGTGGTGTTTCAGTCGGTGTGTGTTGTTCTGTTGTGCTGCTCTGTGATGTTGGACTCAGATGGTGGGAGAAGCAGAGCTGTCACACTGCTGGTCATGAAGTCCTCTTGTCTGGCTCCGAAGGGCAGTGCCAAACAGCCATCATAGTTCCCCTTTCTGCATTTGACACATGGTGTACAACATGCCAGATGGAACTGAAAGGATATTTTCTTTATAAAGCCTCAGTAAATCTATTCTCTAGAAGCTGTGTGCATCCAGCTTGGCGACTGCAAGGGGGGATGCAGACCTTCTTCCCTCAGGTATTGCAGGTGTGCCACATCTGGCTGCCAGGCTGAAATGTGTGACTGCTTACAAGTGTTTTCTGCAGGCATCTTCTCAAGTACACAGTACAGTACATCTTCTCAAGTACACTCAAGTACAGGGCTGAGAAGCTTTCTACCATGGTGAAGCCCTAATATCTTAGGAAAACTGGATCGCAATGAGAGGTTTTCCCCATAAACTGGCACTGAGTTATAGCATGTGATGGCAGCATACTTGTTAAAGGATAAACAGATTAAAACCTGGTGGAAACTGGTGTCCCACATGCAGTTAGGGTCTCTTACCCACTTCCACAGGGTCACACTGGTCCTGCTTGGAAACAACTTTAGAATTCCACAATAATCACTTATAATTGCAACAAATGTAGTACCCTTAAACCCACAAAGGACACTGGCAAACAGACAGATGTTTGATGCAGTAAAAGTTAAGCTGCCTCTTGTCATCTCTCTGGCTGTGAAAGGTTTCTTTCTCCATATTCTGTGGGAGAGCCATCTGAGGTCTCCACATAAAACCAGACTGAAATGTAATCTCTACCCTAGATAGCCATCAGCAGGAAGGTCTCCAGACAAATTAACTAGATTAAAGAAGGAGAACATTCACCTTAAAATCAAATTCACCATACACTTTTGGTCCTGCCAATAGGCTGGTTGACTTGAAACAGTAGTCAGGAGCAGGATAATCTAGATTTATTTTGAGACACCTGGAGTTTTTTGTCCTTTTATTTGGGTTATGTTTCAAAATTCACAGTCATTAAAATTTAGACTTATAGATGTGGTACATGTTAATGGCTTTGTACTACAGATGGAGAATGAGGACCAATCCCATGCATGGGAATCAGTTGCAGCCACTAATCTTTCCTGCAAAAATTGTCAAACATAACGCTGTAATCAACAGATTTAATCCTCATTTTATACCACCCAAGTATTGCTCGCTACTTCTTAGAGCTGGATTTCTTTTCAAATTAGGACACTGCCATTATTAGCTGCCTGGTAGCCAGTCAGCACACAAAAAGGATATTGATGTTTTTCTATGATGCAGGAGATAATAGTTGCCTAGGTGTTTAGATTAATACTAAATCATCAATACTTATGCATGAAAAATTTTATGTGATTTGGTATATGAGGTAAAAATACAGTTCTTGAATTCATGGATTTTTTTTCCTTTGAAAAATGGCCAGCTAAGCACGTTTGCCCCGGTGTGCTGAGAAGTATGAGCAAATGACATCTGCAGGATCATGTCCTTTTCCTTCCCTGGATGGCCAAGCTGTAAATGTAAGGCTTTTCTCTGTGGGGCAAAATTCACCTGAAGTTTAGAGCAGAGAAAAGATTGACACCGAGTGCTGCATTTTTAACATCTCATTATTTCAAGCTGCTTAGAGGTACAGTTTTGGTTCAAGGCTATGGCTGGTCTCATTGCTATTGAAAAGCAGACAGACTTTGAGGGTAAGCATCTTTTTAAAAGATATTGTAACAGCGTTATCAATATTCATACTGAGAATTTATGACAAGTTTCTAAACCTTTAATGGTTATTTACTTTCTGGATTCTGCTGTTAAAACCCTCTGCAAATTGCTACAGATCTTTTAAAACCCCCAGCCTCTTATTGGTGATTTTTATATTGGCAGCAGTCAAATTCCCTGTGCTATAAGGCTTCTGGGCATTACAAGTTAATGGCTGAAACTGAGTAGCAGTAAAAGAATGATTAATGGAAAAATCTCACGTCTTCCTATTGAAGCTGACACAAGAGCTATGCTCATATAGCAGCAGTTACAGTATTTCTCAGCTTTGAAACCTCCAGACAATGAAAAATGGCATCCTATATATTTCTAAGATGGATAGTTCCCTTAATATTGACTCCATTATCAGAGAAAATTGTGCTTTAAATAAGGATAAATATTGACACATTTTATTATGGAAAATAAACTCATATTTGAGTCAACATGCCACAACTATCTTCTTTAGTGAATTATTATTAAATCATTATTTAAATTTTATGTTTATTTCCTAAAAAAAAAGAAGGCGCTGCAAAAGCATGGAGTTTAAGAAGGCAAAGCAGCACAAGAGTGACAAGAACCTAAACATTTAAAAAGCCCAGAAAGAGTGACACAACTGAGAAAAATACTGAGAGGGGTTTTAATGAGAAGGAATCATGACACGTTAAAACCTCTGAAAACATGTGCCATTTGCTTTGGATTTAAAATGCTTCATGTAAGTTTCAAAGTTACGTGGGTGAGGTTCCCAGGAAACCAGACTTTGAGTCTTGTCAAAACCAGTCGCATTTTGAAGAACCATAGTTGGGTGAGCTTCATGTAGTTTTGTCAAAAGATACCGTGGCCCTAGAGATCGGCCTGACATGAGGTTGGTGATTGTTGATGATCAGTCCCACAACTGGCTGAAGACAAAACCTGTTCCTGGTGTGGTGCTATTCATGGGTTCTGGATCCAAGTCCAAGATTGCAGAACAAGGTCACTCAAATTTGGGAAACAGTGTATTATATTGATCCTATAAGCTAGACCCTAATGCACCAGATTTTTCTTCTTTCCCAGAAAAAAGAGTGTAGTGTTATTTTATTGATTTGATTTAATTTTTATTTTATTTTATTGCTAGCATTGGAATTGGGCTGAAAATATTTCTTTCCGCCACAAAAAATGCTTTACAGTTTTGAAAACCAATCCCTGTCTTATATAGAAAATGTCTCTCAATCCCTTGATGTTTTGTGTGCAGAAAGTGGGCAATAGGTACTGTGCCCATGTCCTCTGGATTAAAGCACTCAGGGTACAGGAGTTCACTGCTCTTGTGATTGCTGGGCAGATGACAGATCTGAACTGGCTTTTTCTAGGTTACTGATTTGTTCTCAAACTACTTTCAGTCTCCCATTCTTCGAGCAGCAATAGGACCCTTGTCCTGATCTTCATCGATAGATCTTTCTCTGGAACTAGCACATGTCTCTAAAAAGATTTTGCTTCCCAGACAGGTTCTGTCATTTGGACAGCATCCTTTCTCTCCTCAATCTATAAAAAAGAAGTTTAATTAAAGACATGTTCAGTTTCTTGGAGAGTTCAAGTGTTCATTCCTAGCTGGCAGCATCCTCGCTCTCAGGGGAGATGACTGTCAAGAGGAATAAATGGCAGCTGCAGAGTGAAAGGTGAGCTTTCATGTAAGGAGCACTTGCTTCTGAAAGGCTTTGAATATCAACACACAGACCTGGAACTTGATTCTCTTTAGCAGTGAGAGGACCACAATATTTTGGTTTTGGGACATGTCAAGATCTACAGCATTTCCTCAACAAATTGCAACAGAAACCTGGTTGGAGAAATGGACTCTGCGATGAGGTTCAGGAGAATATCCACGTGGCAGTATCAACTCTTGTAATTGCAACAGCCTCCAGTAAAATTAATTTGTAAGCCATTGACTTTCTAAAGGCCACATGTCTACAATTACCTTTTTTTTTCCCCTTTGTGCCAACTTACATTCCTTCAAGAAAAAACTATCGCTAAGCAAAGGGCACCTGTCTAAAATTACTAAGGCTCAAGTAAGAGATTTGCAGATCAACTTTGCTGCCCTTTTCCCCTTGAAGTAAAACTATATGCTTTGCCTACTGAGAACAAGAGAACATGCCCTTGCCTTGATTTGTGAACTTTAAAAAATGCTGGAAAAAAAATATCTGGGGGAACTAGAAAACCCCCCCCCAACCCAACAACTGGCCTTCAGCTGCAAATGTTTTATTTTTCTTGTTTTCTTAAAAAGCAAATGAAGATGCCATAAATGTATCTTTCTTTATTTATTCCTGTGGTTCTCTATGTTTCCTCAAAATAATTATTGCATGAGTTATTTACACCACTTATTGATTTACACTTTAGGCAAAATGAATATATTTCTAAAAGCAAAGGAAAAAAAAAGATAAAACATTCACACTTGAATTTATTTATTTCAGTTCTATTTAGACCAAGTTAGAAAACAGAATTTATGACCTACATGGAAATGTAGAATATCTGTATTTCATCTTGATCTTTACTCAGTATAAAAAGACTAACTATCATTGATGGGATAAAATGCTGATTTAGAAATATCCAAACATTCTTTATTTTGACATTGAAGTTGAATACAATTTTCTGCTGTGAAATGCCATCTGCTCACCTTCGCGCTCTGTGTGTCTTTTCTTGTGTGACTTTCAACTGAAAAAAAAAGATAGGCTGTGTAACATTTTTCCGCTGAAAATAATAGTTTTATTTAAACAGTTTCCATCAAAATATGGAATTGCCAAATGATGCTCATTAGGAACCTGATTACAGCTTTCAAGTTGATTTCCTACAAGTGGTGTATGGAACCCAGGAAAGAATCTGCTCAGATGGGAATGACCCGATCTCTGCTCACATCTCAACCCTGTATCATGGCCAGTCTGTGGCATATCTCTGCAAGCTCTGCGGTATCTCATGTGCTGGATGTCAACAAACGTAAGTCACAGCTCGCACTGTGGTTACCATATTTGCTGCAGTGTTAAACTACCAAAGGACAAGAACAGTGATACAAAGCCAATGAAAATATTTTTGCGTTCAGGATTGTCGCAATAGCTTTTTCAACATATTACCAGAGGGTCATAGAAACAAAAAAAGAACTTACTTGATTAGTTGGCACTATAAAACTGATGACAAAATACCATTTCCTGCTACTGATAAACCCAGTCTTAAAAGTAAGGAAGTGCTTTGTGTTTTCACAGTGGATCTCTCATGATTCAGGTGGACCCAGTGTCATCTCTTCCCTGGTGCACAAACTGTGAAAGAGCTGGTTGCCGAAATCTTCTGTAATGGAAGAGATCCTCAGGTAACAATGGCACCATTTTTACTACAGTGTGTTTTGGAATAGTAAACATTATTATGACTCTGCTTTGTTCCTATTGTAATACCAGCACAAATTGCTGTGCATTATTGTACATTACAAATCCCTTTCCCAATAAAAATATATTTGCAATTGGAAAGATCGAGGAGGGGGGGCAGGGAATGCAAGAATGCACACACCTTAGTTGTTAGCATATCTTAACCACTGCCACTCTGCACTGTGCATGAAAATGAAATGTACAAAAATATCCGTGTTATAAGTGTGCAGCATTGCTCCACAGTTTAGAGATTGTCCAGTCTGCTGACATCCTTCAGACCTGTGATAACAACTCCAGCTGCTGCATTCAGCTGAACTCTATTGCAAGATTTCTGGTCCAGTTTAAATTGTTAAATTCCCTTGGGCTGGAGAGAGCTGTGGATCTGTATCTCCCTCTCCTCTGCTAAGACAATTTTGCTCGCAGTGCAAAATAGTGCAGCTTTATCCACATCAGTTGTTTCTTCCAACCAACGATTCCATGAAAGCAAGCAAAGAGCATGAAAATCCAGAAGCTGCTTTTCTTCCCTTCCAGCATTCATCTGAAGGAAGATTTTAGCTCTAGTTGAGACAAACCCAGGCTCATTTTTTATAAGAACAAAAGTCTCCTGTGGATAATTTTCTAGAAGTATATGTACATGTTGCTCTTACAAAGTGTGTGCATTGGGTACTGGTGTAGATACTTATACCTGCTGGTTTTGGATGCGTAAGTCAAGGACATGCACTTGAAAAGCTTCCAAATTTTGTACAAATACAGATTCTCCAAGGAACATGGCTCCGCAACAGATATGTAAAAGTGGTATGAGGGCAGTCTTGTCACCTGGGTTCAAAACAAACCAGACCAAAATAAAACAGCTTTGCAGGTTGCTTTCTTTTTCCTTCAAGCTCCCTACAACTCTGTGCAAAGTAACCAAAGGACTAAAACCAGGCTACAGCCACTGACATGAGAGATGGCTCAAAGTGTATCAATCAGTGGAACTGGGAAGCATTTCTCTCTCATGAAGTAATGTGTGCTGATAATCCTAGATACCCTTCAGCAGGAAAACCAGCTTTTTATAGGGCTTGATTTTCTGCTTTGAACGAGATTTGCTGAGTGCCTGGGTTACTGTGAACCATGGGTGACATTTTCAAAGGCTCCTCAGGTGCCAATGAGCTCAGAGCTAGAGAAACTTGGTGGTTCCTTGATCCTTGAGCTGCTTCTGATACGTTCACATTAAAAAAGGAAAAAAAAAGAAAAAAAGAAAAAAAAAAGAGAAAATAGAAAACTCTGAAAACATGAGAAACAAATCTGAGCACTTACATGGGACAAATGATGTGTGCTACGGGGACAAGAGGTGCAACAACAGAAACTAGGTCAGTGTTTCAAAGCACAGATTGAAACTGTAACTTTTTTTTTTTTTTTTTACAATGACCTTTAGAACTGGAGATTGTAGGTAATTAAATAGTACTGTTAAAATAAGATAGATATAAAGGTTCTGCCCATGTACAGTGGCCGTCCTTGCAATGCTGGCAGCAGCAGACTGTGCTCGAACCCTTTGATGCCCAGGGAGCCCTGTCTCCCCTTATGATACTCTACAATAAATGTTGCAGGTCCATGAGCTGTTTTCATTGCATTTCTGTGCTCATGGATTTCACTCCATTTTCTGTGCATTAGCTCAGCTTTACAGATTTGAGCATCAGCGCCTGGTGTGGTTATGACTCTGACCTGGCACACTTACCCGCGTTGAGCGGGTTGCACCCAGGAGGAGTCAGTAGCTGATCCAGCAGTTGCCTGCTGTTTATAGGAACTGCTTTCAATCCCACAGTAAATTGCCAGAAAGCTGCTTTCATGACAGACCACATTCCTTTCCCCCTCATCACTCCCCTCTCCTCACTGCATAGCTGGATTTCCAATTATGGTCGAACAGTGATGTGTCTTTTATCCCCCTTTTATTTTTGTTTCTAACCTCAGAAGCCATTGCCAACCTGCTCTTCTCTTAACTAACCGTATTCTTCCCTCATCAACATGAACAAGTGCGGCACCATTGAGCCCTGTGTAAATAGCCACAGTGACATCTGAAACAACAGAAATGTTAGTATTCACTTGATGGGGGGTTTTTAACAACATGCTTGGAGATGTCAAGGTTTTGCTTTACATCTGCAGCAAATTCACTATGTGATCTGTTGATGGGTTGCAGATGGCATCACGAGCCACTGCTTGCAACAGAAGTAACAACCCTGGTCACATTTTACCACATTAAACAATTTACTTGGGTGGTAATTACATAGCAATTAACTTTGCTGCCTCACAAATGCTATGTGAGCAGTCTGGCTTTTTTAGTTTTTTTCTTCTCTGTCAGCTTCAGTCTTTTATCTATGGCTGGGTACCAGTGTTCCTGCCAGAACAAGCTATTAGGAAATGAGGGCCAGCCATGATCTCTTTGGGAAATAATGTCTGTTTCTCTGGGCAGGACTGAGGGACAAGCTACCACAGTAGTATTTTAGCTACCACTGGATTAATGTTACCACTTAAAAGACGGGCTCTGTCTTGATTGAAATATTTGATGTCTAGTCAAAATCTAATGGCCAAGCTTCTTCCTCAGTCTCTGCACAGACTCGTACCTCAACAGGGTAATTCATGCCAACTATCTAGTGGTAAGGTGAATTTCTTGAGCTGAACATGAGATGTGTGAATAAGATGCTACTTTTAGATAACCATATGTTGGGTGAAATGAGCCCTGTTCTACATGGTTGTAGTATTAAAAAGTCTAAAGAGTATAGAGGTTGAAAAGAGAAAGTCTGTACAATGAGAAAGGCCTTGACCTTACAGCCTTAAAGAAGAATATTTGCTTACAGGTGATAAGACAAAGTGATTATCTGATATTACTGGGCTCTATGATCAAGAAATTCCATGGAAAACCTTTTATAGGAACTGGGACATTCTGTTGTGCTCTGTGGTAGGTTCCTGAACAGTTGACATGAGTAGGAATAATTTACTACACATATTTTTTTTGTCTACAGGTTTTGCTGTGGGTTTGCTTTTGGGGTTTTTTAACCCCACAGCTTGATATTCTCACAATATATATATACAGACAGATGCCTTTGGATGCATATACTGTTCAGTGTTGATCCAACTGAAAGATCTGGTCCTTAGGCTGCAAACCTTTAGGCATATGACACATCTTTGGTTTTTTTATAACTAAAATTATTAATAGTCACCTTTAAAGAAAAAAGGTGACCTCAGAGGAAGGCGTTGCATGAGGACAGAAGGGATCTGACTTTCATTCTTCCAGGGGTTCCCCTGCTGACTTTGATTCACTCAAGCTTAACATTTCTAATGCTTTTAATATTCCTTTTGAAATCGGTAGAAGACTGATTCATAGCTGAGGTTCAGGCCATATAGGCTGCATATAGACTTTTTAGACTATTAGAGTGTAACAATTCCATCGCTACTTGCTTGACATCTACACTCAACAATGAACTACTGTGACTGTCTGCTATCCAGAACTGTCAGACCTTTGCTCCCTAATCAGTCGAGAGACAATTAGTCTCAGACCCAAGTCTGGCACCTTCAGCAGGAGGTCCGAATATGATATTTTTCTTTTTTTCTCTTTTTTTTCCCCCCATTCCTCTCCTGTTTCTACACGGACTGCAATTGCATTGTGTGTAGCCACTTCAATTGCAGATGCAGCTCCAAGTGCTACCTCAGCATAGCTAGCAGCCAACTACACAGGGAAGTCACACTTGAGAAGTGTCTTTCAAAGCCTTTGTCATTTTGAGCAAAATTACTGAACATTGTGGAATTGCCCACATTGTATGTAATAAATTGATAAATTTTGGAGGATGGAGGAAAGGTTGCATCTGCAGAAGACAGGAGTTTAAAGTCCATTAAAAGTCAGTAGCAATGTTGCTTTATAATCTCCTCATGTAGCTTTTACTATCCCTGCCCATCTGTTCTGACAGAACTTCTCCTTGTTCCCAACAAAACCCTCAACAAGATATTTTTCTAGTGCCATAAACTTAATATAATCTAAGCTCTGATTACAGTAGGGTTGTGGGTTTTTTACCTGTGTTTAGTTAATTACTATGCCAAAAACTGCTGTGCTGACTGCTTGGAAAACTAAACAACTTCAATTTTTCTCCATTTCTAATATTTAGCAAGTGCCATTTAGCTCTGTGGCATCTGGAAAGGAGCAGTCCAGCAAAAGCTGTTAATGTTATTTTGATGATATGTTTTCATCCCTGACTATCTTGCTTGCTATACCAGCTGCTGGCAGCACTAAAATGCAACTTCTAACAGTTTTTAGAGTTGCTATTATTATTATTATTATTTTCCTAGAGTGACACACACAGCAAAAAAAAGTTTTATAATAGACAAGTTAATCTGCAGTGGAACTTCTGTTGTAGATTATTTCTTCCAAAATTACAAAAAGCTTCTCATATTAATGCCAGACACACAGGTCTGGAAAGAGAATAAAATTGTTAAGACTACTGCTAAGGTACCAGAGATATCACTACTGATGGAGATCAGGGTTTTTCCTAGTTTATATACAGGACTGGCCAGGAATTTATTATTTTTTGTGTGTGTGTGTGTGTAAATAACTGTGTTACAGAAAATCTAGTTCTGTCAAAAGGGACCTTGCTGTAGAATCATAGAATCTAGAGTATAATGAGTTGGAAGGGACCCATAAGGATCATACTTTAGTTACAGATTGGACCAATTAAATGGAAATTTCTAACTTGTTAAATTGAACTGAAAATTTAAATCTTTGATAATTTTGAGATTCATCCATGTTTGCTGAAGACTGTGGACTTTTAATAGCTGTTATCTGTGTTTGAAAGACAGGTAGATGAGGTACTTAGGGATATGGTTTAGCATAGGACAGGAACAGTTGGACCTGATGATCTTAAAGGTCTTTTCCAACCTAGTGATGCTGTGATCTGATAAATACTTATTGCTACTTTCCTTCTCTTTGCAGACCAGTATTTCCTCACATGATAGCATGGATATCCAAACGTACAGTGAATTAAGGTTTGTGTTGTCTTAAAGTAGTCTGGACTTGTACTACCTACTTAACTTCACTTAGGTCTTATACAATAAAGCCCAAGAAATTTCCACATCTTCCAGGTGTTCATGTGGTCTTCATTAATTTAGTGCAAGGTCATATCCATATCGTTCTTCTCAACACCTATGAGAGGAAGCAAGTTGCTAGCAATTCTGGATTCTATATGAGAACTGAAGGCCAGTTTACACAATTGCTCTCTATGCAGGAGTGTGAAGAAGAGTAAACAGCAAGCTATGCTGCATTCTCAGCTAGCTGATGAGCTGATTCTGAAGAAAGTAAGAAGCAGCTTAGGCATAAACATTGTCTTTGCAAAATAACTACCTGAAGTAATAGGAATGCAAACTGTTATTTCACCCCAGCCAAGTTAGCTCTTCATGGAGAGAGGAGCTTCAAATCTAACCTCTGATTGATTTGGAGCAGGCTCAAATGTTCAAGCCTCCCTTCTCCAAAGCAAGTGAAAATAATAGTCCTTCTTCTGGAAGAGTTTCACATTATCTAGAATCACTCTTCACCCCAGCAGGGTCTGAACCCTACTAATTCAATTAATCACTCTGTTGTGGGTTTGCATGGCAAGGTTTGGGAGAGGAGGGGGTGCTACAGGGGTGACTTCTGTGAGAATATGCTAGATGTGTTCCCTCGGTTTGACAGGGTCAATATCAGACAGCCCAAGATGGACCTGCCACTGACCAAGGCCAAGCCCACAGCAACTGTGGTAGTGTCATTGGGAAAACATAGTTAAGAAGGGAAAGCAAGCAATGAATGGCATATTTTTTAAGCCAGAGAAAGGAGTGAGATGATGTGAGAAATTTGGAGACACCGAGATCAGTGAGGAAGGAGGGGGGAGAAGGTGCTTCAAGTGCCAGAGCAGAGATTTTTTGCAGCCTGTGGAGAAGACCATGGTGAAGCAGGGTTTCCCCCTTGCAGCCCATGGGGCATGATGGTGGAGCAGATAACCACCTGCAGCCCATGGAAGACCCATGCTGGAACAAGTGCAGATACCTGAAGGATGCTGTGATCCCATTGGAAGCCTGCATGGGAGCCAACTCCTGGCAGATCCTTCAGCCCGTGTAGAGAGGAACCAACACTGGAACAGGTTTACTGTCAGGACTTGTGACCCTGTTGAGTAGCCACACTGGAGCAGTCTGTTCCTGAAAGTCTGTACTTCATGGAATGGACTGACATTGGGGCAGTTTGTGAAGAGCTACAGAATGTGGGAAGGACTTACATTGGAGAGGTCTCCTATGAGAGGTACTCCACTCTGGAACAGAAGAAGAGTGTGAGGAGTCCTCCCCTGAGAATGAAGGAGCAGCAGAGACAACTCGTGATGAACTGACCACAACCCCCATTCACTGTCTCCCTGTGCCACTCAGAGGGAGAAGTTAGAGATACAGGGAATAAAGTTGAGCCCAGGATGAAAGGAGGCGTGGGAAGATGTGTTTTAAGGTTTGGGTTTATTTTTTCATTATCCTACTCTGTTTTGATTGGATGACAAATTAGATTTTTTTTCTATTGTTGTTGAGTCTGTTTTGCCCATGATGTTAATTGCCAAGTGATCTCTCCCTGTCCTTGTCTTGACCCACAAGATTGTCATATATTCCTCCCCTCCCCAGCAGAGGTGGGGAGTAACATAGTAGCTTTGGTAGGCACCTGGCCTCCACCCGGGGTCAACCCACCAGAGACTGTTAGGATGCCTTCCTCATACTTCCTGTGACCTCCTGAATACTTTCTGACATTATACAAAATTGTACAGTTGCAGGAAGAGCTGATGACTGCAGAACTCTCCTAGGGCTGAGTCATGATACCATATTCCTGTTTTGGTTCAGAAGAGTGAAAAGCCATGTTTCTCCTTGCGTGGAGATAGGCTGCCATAACTGGGCCATGGTGGATAGACATGGCTCCAGCCCCACTGTCAGACTGCTCACCACCTTGGGCCTCAGAGATGTGGTGACAGAGAGTGGTCTACAAACTGTGAATGCAGATGAAGTTGTGCAGATCGTCTGGTCACTTTGCGCACCACTAGAAAAAAAAAACAACACAGCTGCCAGAGGGATTTTCTTAAAAAAAAAGGCACCTTCAGGGTAGGCAGAAACTGAATGACAGACCTGATATTTCTGGGACATTGAAATGTTAGACTTCTTCATCCAATAGCCTGAAGTGAACCTGAAATGTTTGCCTAAATTACTTCTGAAGCCAGTTGGTTTCTCATGTTACTGGTTAACACCTTAAATGAAAAGGAATCTAACACTATTCTTGTCTATGGTCTTTTTAAAAACACTCCAGAATGCAACTGTCCTATGACTGTACACTCTTCAGCTGTGGTCTAACCACCTTATGTGATTGAGATAAAATATAGGTGTGACTGCTAAGGTGTCATTTCAGAGATGGGGCCATAGAGACATCCATAGTGCAGGACAACCTGAGCTGCTTCCTGCACTGATAACACCAATGCTACACAAAAGGTGTACAGAATTTGCCTCTCCTTGATTCCTACTTGCTAAAGGTGGAAAATCTTTAACTCATCCTGATGTAGCTTCCAAGCAGGTAACTGAAACAGGGTATCAGCAAACTTCTCATGAAGCTTCCATTTCAGACAGATCTCTACTTCAGAAAACCTGTGAGAATACTCTGCAGGAAAATAGAAGAGGAGAGTGAAGAGATTAATGGGAGCCACATGAGGAGACAGATAGGCAAGGAAAAGCATCATTCTTTGGTTTTCATGCTGCAGTCACTCAGTTTAGCTGTTTGTCCCCTAAAATCACTGGATCAGATCATAAATTATAGGATAAATCAAGTTGGAAGGGACCTCCTCAAAGCGTCTTCTGGTCCTATTATGTGTTTTATACCTCATTCAGAAATTATCCTGACCCAACCATGGCACTCTGTGAAATAGCATCCTTGCTATTATATGTCCCATTATATCTACATTGCAGTGATTTTTGTCTCTCCAATCTGAGACATAATCCTGAGGATTTTCCTGTTGTGGTGAAGCAAATACAGCCTCAATATTCCTAGAACCTTAGGCATTAAAGTAGCGTTGAGTAGTCTTTCAGCTGTAAAAAAACGTGGTCACAGGATTCTGTGTGAGAAGAGAGGGGAGAGGCAATAAGGATTTTCACATCCTTGTTATGCATGCTCCCTATTGTATACCTGTCCAGAGGAAGAAAGTTATGCATGGATGACTGCTTATTGGCTCCAGTTCAGCAACAAAAAAACCCTGCGTGTGAACTGTAAACACAGACTACGTCTGTTGGAATTAATCTGAATTTTCTTTGTGATGCTTCCTATTACGTCTATATAATTTATACCTAATATCTTTGCATGATCTGTGTATGCATAAGAGGATACACCTCAGAGATAGAGCAACTATGGAATGCTAACCATCTGGTAGAAGGTGTTACATGTCTATGTGCGTGCCTGCATGTTTTGTAAGTACAGGTTGCTGTCTAAGTGTATCTAACCAATTTCATTCACCCATCTGCTATAGAACTGAGGGTACTTTACAGATCCGATCACCTTACATTCATGTTGTTTAAAACTGAATAAAGTCAAACAATGTTATATAGAAAATTATGCAGTACTGGGCAAAGATGGACAAGCTGTCTACACTCCTTAAATTCATTAAGAGGCTGTTGTTACAAGCCTCAAAAATGTAAATAGGAGTCAGTGGGAGTTGAACTGCATACAGGGTTAAAATAAAGGTCTGCCTTGCTCAGCATCCTTATCCTGGCCATTTTCTGCTCAGTGTAGGACGAGTAAGATATTCTTGGGACTGTGTGAGTTTCCCTTGTATGAAGGGAATCATTCATTGGTTCAGTCTTTTATGTGGTGGTTTGCCCAGGGAGGGGATTGAGTCACCATCCCTGGATGTGTTTAAAAGATGGGTAGATGAGGTACTTAGAGATATGATTTGGTAAAGGAGAGGTATGGTTGGACTCTATGGTCTTAAAGGTCTCTTCCAACCTAGTCATTCTGTGTTTCTGTGTGTTGAAGGAATCAATACAGGTTGTTTTGGGGAAAGGCATAAAAGGAAATAAAAGGAGGTACTCCTTCACCCTCTTGCTTAGTTTTCAAGCAGTGTCCTTTATTCTTTTGCTGAAAAAAAAAGGGAAAACCAAACACAAGAACAACAGAAGCAGCATCTCAGAAAGGGCCACTTCTCAAAGTGCATCAGCACAGCTACTTCATTTCATCCTCACATTCCTTCTCAAAGCTCTCCTTGCCTGCTAGTTGCCAAGACCATTGATTTTCTGTTCTCATAATTCTGACTCTTGACTGATATTGTTCTCTGCCCTTGGGGACATAAGGTCATTGTTTCACCCTGTTTGTACCATGCCTCAGATGAGGCAATGCCGAGACAAGGCATCTCCTAAGGATTTTTCTTCTTTTCTTGTCTTCCCTTGACAATTCAGCTGCTCTGAGAGGCTTTGAGGCCAAAGTATCCTCCTGAAACTTCCTGGACATGGTCCCTTCCAGCCTGAATTACTTGCTGATTTTGTGGATTTGACAGGACTGAGTTCAGTGAAAAGGGAGAAGCAATTAGTTATATTTGCCCTTGGTTTCTGCACCTTGGAACAATCACTCCAGCTTGTGATAAAGCACAGTCTCATCACATCGTTCCAGAGTCACCCATGTGGTTGCTTACATCTGCCTAATTTAACA
The DNA here is from genome assembly GCA_022605575.1 of Laterallus jamaicensis coturniculus. Classification (NCBI taxonomy): domain Eukaryota; kingdom Metazoa; phylum Chordata; class Aves; order Gruiformes; family Rallidae; genus Laterallus; species Laterallus jamaicensis. The sequence continues at coordinate 83,146,923 of JAKCOX010000002.1, read as the reverse complement.
TAGGGTTGGGTTCAGTTGGCCAGACGCTGACACCAGCTGTATTTAGTTCTCACAGTCTTGGCAGGTGCAGTAATTCGATGAGGTTAACCACCAGTTAAAGGGATGCAGAAACCACTTCTCATGTTTCAAGCTATTGTATTTTGTGCGGTAGGAAATGTCCCTTCTATCTATATGGTTATTGATCATATCATTAAAACGTAACAGTGGCTGGAAACTAGAGCTATGCGAAAGTATCAGCAGTTTAATTTCCCAGAGATATTATCAAGAAATATTACCTCCTGTGCCCTCTCTGACAGGTTTGTATTCAGATGAACCCAATATTTATAAATTTTAAAAGAAAATACATAGCAACTGGTATGTATTGAATTTTCCTTTTTTCCCCCCCCTTTTTTTTGGCACAAATTTAATGAAGGAACGATCAAAACTACAGACCAATCAGAGTCAACTTGGAACCCAGCTCAGGTAACTACCGGTTTTCCAAATATTGGCCTAAGTTTTGGATTTGGAATGAAGCAAAAAACCCAACCCAAAGAGCTCCATTCCATCATATTAATAGCAGGAGTGTACAGGGAATTGTGACCACAAACACTGTATATTTCATCCCATTTCTCTCTACTGGATATTTCTTCTTTTAAGAGCAGCCTTTCATCTTATGCTTGATCAGTCCTTTACAATTGATTCCAAAACAGGTAAAATTCTCACTAGAGTTGATATTTGGTGGAGAGAAGTCTAATCCACAGCCCACCATGCTGTTGGGAAAGCTTTTCTCATTGGCTCAAAGCCTCTGGAAGTATACTGAGATCACTGCATAAGCTCACCATTTAGTTACCTGATCATGGGTGTTTCACTAGCAGCATGAACTCCCTCAGATGGCCTCGCGTTTTTTTTTACTCCTGCTAGGAGAGAACTACCTTATTGTCTCTGGGCATAGAGCTTTTTGCTTCAGTGCTTTATGTGCTACAGATCTAGAGCATCACTCACGTGGTGTGACCAACAACCCCTTGTTGGTTCCATGTTGTTCCATGTTGTTCAGCTTTCCAAAGTTATCTTATGTCTGATTTATATTTAATTGTCTTTTTTGCTGATATTTGCCATCTTCAATTTCTGAAGTTATGATTAAACAGATGAATACATTTCTAAAGTCTATTAATTGCTAATTAACCCAGAATGGGAAGAGTCCTTGTGAAATGTATGTTCTGTGTCCCTGTACATACCAGAGCTCTCACAGAGTCCAGATAGTCTGCTCACTAAAGCCAGTTCTATGAATCTTCATTAAGCCAGAAATTATAGGCATTAGCACAGCTCTAATTCTGGCTTTCCACATCTGTATCTGAGATTGTGCATAGCAAATATACCACTTCATTTCCAAATAATTTACAAAGGGTGTATTTTTCCTCACTGAGAAGTTGCATTGTAACAGCAATCAGCAATTCAGGGCTTTCAATTAAACATTGTGCCATTTAAATGGCAATAAAAATGAAATGGTAGAACAGAATGGGAAGGAATCTAAAAACAGGTGCAATTACAGTCATTTTTATTTCAGACTCTTAAATTTTAATGCCTTTTACAGGCGCATGAATAAATGAATTATGCAGGATTCACAACTGTTGGGAATTAATTCACACTGTTCCAGAAAGCTCTAGTTCAGCAGAGGTATCAAAGGGAATAATAGGTTCTAAAGGTGCCAGCTGTTGGCCATAGGTCTTCCAGTGAATCCAGGTACATGCCAGCAAATTGCAGCACATAGGGGTCAGAGGGAGCGATCCCACTATACCCTGAAAAAATCACTTCCTACCAATATCAGTGAGGGATAGCTGGCTTCTTAATTTGTCTCCATGGAGAACTTTGGTGTTTCTTCACAGAATAGAATCATAGAATACGTTAGGTTGGAAGGGACCTCTAACGGTCATATAGTGCACCACCCCCCCTGCAGTAAGGAGGGACACCGTTAACTAGATCAGGTTGCTCAGAGCTCCATCAAGCCTGACCTTGAGTGTCTCCAGGGATGGGGCCTCCACCACCTTTCTGAGCAACCTGTTCCTAATATAAAGAATACTTCCCCTCATGCTCAAGTACTATTGACAACATAAATTGCTTTCTTCCATACTTGTGACCTTGATAACTGTCATTGTTAGCCCAGTTGACTCTCATGAAGATACATGCATTGATTTACAGAGATATTCACACCAATTATCTGTAACTTGGGACCATTTTTTAGGCTCTTTGTGGGCTGCAAATTTCCTTCCACTCAAGGCCATTTACACCTAATGGGATTTACCCTTGCTAAGTGTAATTCTGGAGCTGAGACTGTTGTTGTGGTCAATGGAAGTTTGAATGTTCCTCTGAAGATCTTACTTAGATGTCTGAAGTTTGATCACATGGATACTCCCCTATCTCTCTGAAACAAAGGACACAGCTGAAATCACAGCTCCAGACAGAAGTTTTATTAAAACAAGCACCTCATTTATCTTCCAGAGCTCTAGTATGGAAGAACTGGAATATGGCCTGGACTGGGTTATTTTATATTTTAGGCAGGGATCCAACCTGTTACAAATTTTAGGGAACATCAGCTGCTGATCTGAATCATACCTAGTCCTTTTTGCCATGTTTTACTTACCCTGCATTCTCACCAGTCAATAGAAATGGAAGAAGCTGAGAAGTTCACATGGGATTTTCCATACCTTGCAAAACTGGGAACTTATGTCATTGCTCCCTACCAGCTTCTGTAAACAGCTGCAAATGTCCGGCATTTCTCTGAAGAGACCCAGGGTAGTCAAGGGAAAAAAAAATATTCTTCAGATGTGTTTGTGTTGTGTACAGTGTATTTGGGTATCTTAGGTGTGAAACAGGTTAAATGGACACAAGAGTTTGCAGTGTGAGTCTTGTACCAGACATGTGATCCTGCTAGGTGTCTCTTGCTCCTCAGCCATCACCCTCCAATTTCAATGTACCCCCACATGCATCTGAAGGTTACTTCACAGTGAGTGTCTGGTACAGTGAACATGAGCAAGGCCATAGCACACCCCATTACATTTTTTCTTGGCTGCAAGAGTGGGAGAAGAAGGGACACAGACTTGCATATGTAAGTGCAGCTAGTTCATACAGCTGATGGATTCAGTATCTGATCATCTTGATCTATGCTGAAATGTTGTCATGGCTTAACCCCAGCTGGCAGCTCAGCACCACACAGCTGCTCACTCAGTTCCACCACAAGGGGATGGGAGAGAGAATCGGAAGGGTAAAAGTGAGTAAACTCGTGGATTGAGATAAAGACTATTTAATAGATAAGGCAAAAACTATGCACACAAGCAAAGCAAAACAGGGATTCATTCCCCACTTCCAATGGGCAGGTGTTCAGCCACCTCCAGGACAGTAGGGTTCCATCATGTGTAACGGTCTCTTCAGAAGGCAGACACCATTACTCCAAATGTCACTCCTTTCCTTCTTCTTCCCCCAGATTTACATGCTGAGAATGACGTCAACAGTATGGAATATCCCTTTGCCCAGTTGGGTTCAGCTATTCTGTCTGTGTCCCCTCCTATCTCCTTGTGCAGCCTTCTTGCTGGTGGAGTGGGGTGAGGAGCAGAAAAGGCCTTGGCTCTGTGTAAGCCCTGCTTAGCAGGAATAAAATCATCCCTGTGTTATCAGCACTATTTTCTGCACAAATACAACTGCAGCCCCATGATAGCTAGAAAAAATACTAGTGGAGAAAATGAACTCTATCCCAGCCAAAATCAGCACAAAGATTCATACAGGAACAAATAGGAACAGAAACAAGAAATTTGCTGTTCGGCTTTACCTACAACAGTTTCTAAGTTGGCAACATTTTGGTTTCATTATCTTGATTACAGGCTCTGGAAAATGCAGCAGAAAAAATCCCTCCATTCCCTTTCCCTGTCCAAGTTCCTGCAGCAGGTAAGGAGCTGTAGATGAGCTGTGGTCACAGCACTGCTTTGTGTTAGAATATTTTTTTAAACCTTCATCCTTATTCTTCAGGGCATTACACTGACATCACTGCCACTCCCATCAACTGAATGGGAAGTGAGGAGATAAAAAGGCAATACTGTCTGTCCTCTGTATGCAGTTTTGGGGAGGAATGACAATATGAGGCTATTAAAATTATTAAGAGTATCAGGTTGTAACTTTGCTAACAGCAGTGTAACTTCACTGCCTTTTTCCATGGTGTGTAATTTATTCACATCTGAGAATATCTTTGATTCTGGGGCTTGGAACACACATAGAGTTCACACAATTTGTCTTTGAATTAAACTTGTTGCTGCATCTCAGATGGAGAACTGAGATAGCACTAAGAGGAACAAAGAGTCCTCCCAATACTTCCCTCCCTTCCACTCCTTGTAGTGAGATCAAAGATCTCTGAAGTGCAACAATAGTTTATAGATGAGGGAAAGACAAATTTTCACCCCCCTTCTATTGAGGCCTTTCCCTGGTTACAGGCTGCTTTCTGTGCGCAGCCTGCAAGATTGTAGTGTAGGGTGCTCACAGAAGTGTCCCAGACTCTTTGATCCCAAACAATTCTGGCTTGGCTTTTTTGACAGCGTTGTAGTCTGCGTTTGGCTCCCCAGTCACAGTGCCATGGGCAACGTTAAAGGGGGGACTGGCAGATGCCTCAGGAGTTGTTCTCCAGCTGATAAGCATTTAATTAAGGTAAATATAAACAAGGAAGTTTTTCTTCAGTTACAAAGGATGAATGGCAGCCAGGGAGGCTTGTTGGTTATCCACTGACATGTATCTTCTGTTATTGCAATGGGATCTCCTGCAAGTAATTCTGCCCCTCCACCAGATGATGTGCAGCACCTTTCTCCTTTATGTACATATGCAAAGGGGATAAAAGCGAAACCCTACTTTGCTCCAGAAGACAAGCTACTCTTCTCTATCAGCTCACTGTCACTCTCACCTTGGAGTTAAGCTCCTTTAACAAAGGCATAACAAGCTCTAGCTCAGACTTTCTCTTCCAGAACCATCAGCTCCTGCCAGATGCCCGTTGTCCCTGTCCAGGAAGAGGAGACCTCTGCTAGTTCCTACAGATCTGAGTGATATATCCAACCTACCCCAAATACTCTGTGGGAACCCATCACCCAACACCTCTGTCAGGGTAGGTCAAGAAGAACCCATTCTCTTTGATCTTTCACCTGTGGGCAGGACTGGATGCCCTCTGGGTTGATAGCTTTACAAAGAAACGTGCTCTGAACAGAGGCTGAATACCTGATTTGGGAAGACAGATCTGCTCCAGGATCTGACCATGTCTTTTCAGTTAAAGCATTTTCAATGTGAGACTCTAAGAAGTGTGTTTTTTAATTACCAAGGTAGAGATTTTGTGAGACAACACCTGTGAAAGTCCTTCAGCTCGACTGTATTCTGGTGTTTTTCTCACAAGGAAAAAAGAGGGTTTTCTACCCTAAGAGTTTCAGATAGGAATATTTTGCTGGAGCCACTTAGGAGAGATTTCTTTTTTATAACTGTGTCCTCACACATCTGACCTGCTGTCAGAGACATATTATTTCTTCCAGTACATCTGAGTTACTTAGATATCATTTGTGTAATTTTATCTGCCTTCCTGATAACAGTATTTTTTAAATATCAAAAATTCTAGAAGAACAAAGCGTATGAAAATATTAATGTATAGAAATCTGATACACTTGGTTGGTAGCTCACTGACCAGTGGTGGCACATGAGCTTCAATAATTCAATCCGTGAAATGACTGCAAAAATATAAAAATGAAACAAACACATCATTCCCACAGCTGCAAACAAAATGGGAGAAATAAGCCCACTTTCAGTGTTCAGCCTGATCTTTATTTGCTTTTAAATGGCTTGCCACTGGGGCAGCACTGCATAAAATTGTCCAAAGACTTCCTGAAAAAGGTGTTGAGTTTTGATTCAAAACAGTTGGAAAAACACATGTCTAAATGAAAGTGTGCTCAGAGGACCAGCTGTTGAGATGACTGTGCCACTTGATGTCTTGGAGCATATAGTAGGAAAACTGTCTCAGAACTGGCAAAGAAACAAACTCAGGACTGATCTTCAAACCAGGAGTCAGCGCGCCAACAGGAGTGCAAATGTGAATGTGGGCAAAAACCTCGATGTGAAGCTACAGTCAGAATGGAGAAGTAACAAAGATCTATAAATGCAAGTATTTCTTGAAACATTGTAGGGCAATGGCCACCTTACTAAGGGAAACATCAGAAAACAGAGCAATTCAGGGAAGAGCAAAAAGAATGTGATCTCAGAGATATGACACAGTTTAATTACGCAGTTATAAAACTCCACTGATTTCTATAAATAGTCAAGTAAATGATCACTTACCAAAAGTGTGCCACTCAACGTAAGACGAAAATGTGTTACTGGAGGTTATGTGCAAACAGAAAAGAAGAAAGATAGAAGAAATCCTTCTTTTTATGGTTTTTGAAGGTAACAGGAGACATTGAGAAAATACTTGATAATGAAATGCTATCAAGCTGTTGACTAGTCTCAAAGGAAAATCTCTGAAAAATCACAGTGGGAATATTTATGGAGACTTGCAAGAAACAGCTGAAGGATTAGGCCACCCACTTCTGGCTCCTTCGATGTCTTTAAGCACTTATCTTCTGTTCCATTCAGGGAATGTTGGTGTTTATCTTCTGAAACTAGCTGACATATAGAAAAGTACCCTAATGCCCTTCTATTTGCAGCTAGGTTCTGTATTTTCAACCAAATGTTTTGGGGGTCTCTCTTCATTCAAACTATTCAGATGCATGTACAAGATCCTCCTGGTCCCTCTTTGAAAAGCTGATGGAGGTCTGCTCCTGACATGCACCAATATGTCGATATGCATGTGTGGTAGAGAAGGGACAGGGAAGAAGCATGGTACAGCCATCCCTTTTAGGCTTGCAGGAAATCAGTGCTAGTAACTACAGGGACACATGGGGGTGATGTCCAGGCATTAAAATCAGAAAGTCACAGTATCGCTGGTTCAGCTGTGCTCTGCACACCGAGGAGCTGGGAGTGCCAGCTCTGAGAGACAGAGGTAGTGAGAGATGGAGGAATACAGCTGATGTAGTATGAAATAACCAGATGTGGAATTTTAAGGCATGAACAGGTGTGGACATCTCTGAATGCACTTTTGTCTGGGCAAGTGCCCTGCAGAGCCTAGAGATCAAAGTTGGGCTCTGGTGGTGGAAGAGAAATTTGTCTTTTGAAGAACTGGGGGAAAGCTCATTTTGCTAGCAGACGATAAGTGGATAAATGCTAGCTGGGAGTGTTCAGGGCTGAGAAAATCAGAAGAGTGGAAAGTTTGCCAGGATTAAAAGCATCATCCTCTGCATGTTTCTTCATTACGTTCTTTCACTGGGCTGGCTCTGATCCAGTAGAAGCTTGGATATTGCTCATGGTTACATAAAGGAAAGCACTATTTGTCATACATGCACCCACACACATATAGGTGCATAACCCCTGTATTTAAAACTTGTCCTACTTGGAAATGAAGAATTGTCACTGGATGTGCTTGTGAGGCATCATCCTTTCCTTCATCTCCATCCAATTTCTGTCTGTGACATAACATTTGTGTGTCTGCTACTATAAACAAATATAAAATAAAAATATCTGGTGGAAGGAAAACAATGGGCTTCATTTAACTCCCTGAGCCTCTTTGTTTTTCCTTCTGGCCACATGCATGGGCTCTGCTACTATCCTGCTTTCTACCAACTCAGTTCTCTGTAGGTCACTTCTTGCTCAGACAATGCTTACAGATTTACACAGATTTTTCTGCACGTGCATTCATTGGTGACTTCTGCAGGAAGGAAAGCTTGATTGATACATAGCCTATTAAAGCTTCACATTTAATCCCATTATTGTTACTGTGGTGATAGTGTAGCATGGCTGTGGTCTTAAGGACTGCACAAGCACAGAGGGTAAAGCAGTCCCTGCCTAGAACATCTTGAAGACAGACATAAACCAGCAACCACAATAGCAACAACAACAAAACAATCAGAAATGGAGTCAGCAGATATTTTTTTTCTCCTCCTTTGCCTTCTGCTAAACAACCCTTTCATCCCTGTCCAGCAGTGAAGACACATGCTCCACCCTGCTTTGTACATGAAGAATGTGGCCCACTGGAAGAAAAGGGCCTCAATCCATGTCTGTGTTGCATAGTGAAGGCAGAGGGGAAAGAGCAAATTGGCAAGCCTCTGACTGACCTGTCTCACTGATGTGGGTAACAAGAGCATGCAGGGGCTCTAGCAGACGGCAGCTCTCAGATGCAGGTCCCCCGAGAAGTCCTGTCCATGCATTCCATCGACACAGAGTGCACACAAATGAGGCTATGCTGCTGCCACTTTGAGGTCTGTCAGTTATCAGTTATCACAAGCACAGTGGCATGCAGCTCCCTTTAGGAAAAGAGAAAAGGAAAAAAAATGAAAGAGGAATCCCCATCCCACTCTCTCCCAAGCCTGCTCATCCCCAACCCCTTCCCCTGCTTGAGTAAGTCCCAGGGCAGAGCTGGGAACTCCCAGCTCTCATCACTCTGTCATGAAAAGAACAGACAAGGGATGGACCAGCACTGAAACATCTGACCAGAAACGGGTCTCCTGTGCATATGGGAGGGCCAGTAATCTGAAGGGAGCTTCCATCTCTTAGATGGGAGACAGAGAGTCATTGCACCCCCCTCCTAGAAATAGATGAGAATAATATGATACAGAGACAGGAAATATAGTCTGAATTTGTGGAAGCCAGAGCTTAGTTACTGATGTTCATAGTGCATTGAGCATAGTTTTGCAGTCCTTGCGTTACCATTTTCCAACATGCCACAGAGTTTTGCACTGACAGTTTTTAAACTGCATCAAAGAAGCTGTCAGAGGTGAAGCTACATGTTTTGACAGCTGAAGGATGCTTTAGACACCTAGGGAGTCCTGGGGAGTCAGTTTGCAGATCTAGGATAAGCACATTAAGTGAATGTATTGGCAAATTAGTAAAGTTATTGAGAATGGTGGGATTTAAACTGTCATCAGAAAGTCATCCGCACTCAATGATTGTTTAGCAGGCTACCTGTGCACTGTATATGCTGTTTCTCAGTAGCTGGTGAATTCCACAGTGGTGAAGTCCCACAGTATCACAGGGAGCTTGTAGCCGGCCTGCTTCACCAATACTTTCAGGAATTACCACTCCAGCCTGGATTTTATATCCTTCAGAAGGTTGAAGTTGGGAGAATCCAATTTTGTGTTCTGCCTCAGTCGGTCTTTTCCCCATTCCTTCCTGACTACCTTGAAATTCTGGTTTGCAAAGGCTGCATGTAATAAACTAAGATGACTGAAAGCAGTTGAAGATATCATCTCACTGTATTTGAAAATTTAGCACTAATTTTCCACCAACCTTGTTTTGCAGGACTTTGACAGGCCAGGTTTCTACCTGAAATACGTAACATTTGTTGCACAGATGTAAAAAATCCATCTGTGGCAACACATACGCAGAGAAACCAAACTCACTTTCTGAGCAATCCATCATTTTTGTAATATTTTTCCTTTCCTTGCTTTCCCATGGAGATGATTAATTAATTTCAAAACTCGTTCCTTCATCTTGGGAGCTAATGCAAAGCTTGTTTGGAAGTAGCTCTAACCAAGATATGTGAGGACATTTGTAACTAAGCCAAGAGCTCAGTTCCAGCCAACTTGGAGGTCTAGAGGCAGAAGAGAGAATTTAAATCCTATCATCTAGGGATGAGCAGTACACAAAGGAAGACATTTTCAAACTCACTGTGTCAAACGTGTGCTTGTGCATATGCACACGTTTAATGGCAACGGGTTATAATAAAAGAATTTGGGATGATACTAGGCTCAATGTGGCGTGTTATGTGAAGACTCTACATGTTGTTTTACTAGCCATAATAAGGTCCCCTAGGGTTCCTCCTTCCATGGGAGGGAGAGAAAAGCAAGGGGAAATGGTGTGGTCTGTATGTGTGGCTACTCTAGCTTTTAAGAGTCTGGATTTACATTCATTACATCTTTTCCTTGCCTCCACATTGATGCAAAGCCATGTAGATCTCTTGTACCTCAGGTAGCAAAAGATACTGAGGCCATCTCTCTTGTTGCTAAATAAGACCATGGTTTAGATTTAGAGTTGCTTAAGGTCAGATTTCAAAAGAAATTGAGGACTAGGGTGTCTCGTTGGACAAAATGTTCAGCATACAAGTAGACAAAGCCATTGTGTGTTGGATGGGTAACTGGCTGATGGGTTGGGCCCAGAGCTTGATAGTAAATGGGGTTACATCTGGCTGGCAGCCAGTCATTAGTGGGGTTCCCCAGGGCTCCAGTTTAGGTCCGTTTTTTTTTTTAAATTTTCATAAATGACCTGGCACAGGACTAAAAGGTGTTTTAAGTAAGTTTGCAGATGACAGCAAATAGGGAGGAGCTGTTGACTCCGTTGAGGGTGGAGAAGCCTTGCAGAGAGACCTGAACAGATTAGAGAGCTAGAAAATCACTAACAGCATGAAGAACAAGTGCTAGATTCTGCACCTGTGAAAGGGCAACCCTGGCTACAAACACAGACTCGGGGATCAAATGTTGGAGGCCAGCCATCCTGAGAGGGGTTTGAGGGTCTCGGTCAACAGCAAGTTAAACATGAGCCAGCAGTGTGCCCAAGTAGCCAGGATGGCCAACTGTACCCTAGAGTGCATCAAGGATGGCATGTCCAGCCAGTCCAGGGATGGGATTGTCCCACTCTACACTGTGCTGATGTCACCTCACCTCGAGCACTGGGTGCAGTTTTGGGCGCCACTGTACAAGAGGGACACAAAACTATTGGAGAGTGTCCAGTGGAGGACAAGAAGGTTGGGGAGGGGTCTGGAGGGGAAGTCTTATGAGGAGAGGCTGAAGTCCCTTGGCTTGTACAACCTGGAGAAGAGGAAGGTGAGGGGAGACCTCATCGTGGTCCATGGTTTTCTGACAAAGGGGAGCAAAGGGGCAGGTGCTGACCTCCTCTCTTTGTCCGCCAGTGATAGAACCCAAGGGAACAGTACGAAACTGTGACAGGGAAGGCTTAGGTTGGATACTACAAAGAGGTTCTTTACTGAGAGGATGGTCAGGCTCCCCAGGAAAGTGATCACAGCACTGAGCTCAACTGAGTCAAGAAGCATCTGGATGATGCACTCAGTTCCACACTCTGACTTGGTTGGTCCTGTGTGGATCCAGGAGTTGGACTTGATGATCCTTATGGGTCCCTTCTAACTCAGGATATTCTATGATTCTATGACTTTGGAAGAAATGTGCTGCAGTGCTTGACATTTAGAAGCCAGGTCTCTGTAGTGGGACCCAGAAACTGAGAGGGTCTTTGCTCCTTACATGAAGTCTGGGGAGCTCTGGTGTCTCTGTTCTGTTGCCTGGACAGGGAGGATGTGCAGTTTCAGGTACTGAAGAAACACTGAGGACAGCAGTGTGGGTGAAGTCCAGATGCACCACTCTGGATAACAGGGAAAATCCAAAAGAATTATTGCACTCACTTGATTTGGTACCTGAGCTGATTTTCTCCAAGTGAGGTCTGATCATACACTGCAGTGGGCTGACATGGGATTGTGCATAGGTCATATGTGGAGATACATCCAGCCACGGCTTGCAGTCTCCTGTACTTTGTCACATAAAAGCTAGAGTATTAACTGCAGTCAGAGCTGGAAAACCCCTTTTAGCTGCTGAACCCCATCCCCCTGCAATATGGGATTATCTTCTTTGTAGATCCTGCTGTAGCTCAGTCAATAGGGGAAATAGAAAACCAAGTGAAATGAGATATTTGGATTCATGGAACTCAGTTTGGAAGCTCCGTTTTTATGAACATCTGGTAATACTGCCTCCCACTCATAAATGTCAAATGCAGGACCCTCCATGTCCCTTTGGTCGGGATCTTCCCCTTCTGCTGCAACACTTTAACCAAGGAAGAATTTAGAGCATTTCCTCCTTCCCAGCAGGTTAGAAACTGAAGGCTTCTAAGGGAAGGGGGAGGGGGGGGAAGAAAAAGATTTGTTTCCCACTACTTTATTTTTACTTTCTGGTCAGAAGGGACCATTTTATATCTTCTCATTCATTAAAAGTCCTCACACATTTTCCTGGTCTTTGTGTCAGAAATAGATTTATCTTTCCATATTATATTCTTAAATTTCAATTGAGCCTGGAAGTTAATGTCTTTCTGTAAGTAACTGTAGGTCAGAGTTTTTAATTCACTACATAGCAATTATTTATTTAACTGGAGCTTTTTGAAAGGTTTAAATCTGAAAGGCCAGCTGGAGGCTTACGGCTTGGAAGTAGCCTGCGGATAAATCCCTGCAGAGGAGACAGGGACATCTGTTTTGGCAGTGAATATGCTGCCAGAATTGTGGCTTGCTCCACTGCCAACCTTTGGTGTACACATGAGGCCAGCCACTATGACTGTTGTGTGGACTTGGGAGAACACAAGCACCCCTGCATGTGAGCTAAACCTGGCAATTAGCTCTGGAACAAATGTCTGTTTTGGCCTTCAAAAGAGAGCCATGAGACTAGGATTTGGGTCCTATGGTTGTCAATGTCAGATGATCCAAGTCAAGTTATTTCGCATCCTAAGTATGATGAAAATTTAACAACTGTTGACATGCATATTATATTGAAAACCAAAGATGGAGTCTGATATTTAGGCTACAAGGGATCAAACCTAAGTGGTTTCACCATAACTAACCTCAGGGCCGACATTCCTCCGGCCTTGTTGTGTCCTGTCCATGTGTGTAGCATATCTACAAGATTTCTACCTCAGCACAGGAATAGCAGAAGACTATTGGGATACACAGACAGTTGGCCTCAGACCCAAATTCACTGAAATCAGTGCTAATTGCCTTCCATGGGCTTTGGTTTAAAACTGCTGAAGATAAATATTGTTCAAGGGGAAAAAAAATGAAACCAGTTATTTCTTCTCAAAGGAGAACAATAAACCCATGTCAACAAAAGCAGCCAGAGGAACAAGGGTTCCTAACTTGATGGTAGTACAGTGATCCTTGACTGTGCAGGGTTGCAGTTCCCAAAGTATTTTCCTTCCTTGCCCCACCACAAGTGATGTGAGATCCTAACAAACTGTCTTGTGAGGTCCTTAATGCAGTGGGTAGAAGTGAAACAACTCCATATGACCAAACTGTTCACAAGGACTTAGCTTCACATCTAATATTTCTCCTCCCGTTACACAAGGCTACCTGTGAGGTGCCTCTGGTTGCTTCGTGGAGGCAGTTATATGAATGGCAATACAGTCCTCCACTGGAAGTACATAACACCCCTTAAGGAGGTCCTGTGTATGAAAAAGGTAAGATATTGTAAAGGCTAAAAGATTAACGTTCTTACTAAGAAATTTATGCAGAGAAAACCTAGTTGAAATGGCTGCACATCACCTTATTCAACAATCAGCATCTTCTGCATTTTTTATCACTTGTCTTAAAACCGTATTCAGTGGTCCTAACCTAGAACGGAGAGTACTTAATTACAGACTGCCCTTGACTTATAAAACTTTAAATTTGGGATATACACAGTATATAAAAAAAGCAAACACTAGAGAGGTCTAGTAAGATGACCTTGCTGAAACCCTACAACTTAAAAATGGGGAATCGTGTCTGCATTCCTCATTTTTCTGTTCATGAACAGGGCTCTTCAGAATCCCCTTAGCCACTGTTATTTATCCTTCCGTCATCCTGTTCCCCAGGATTGGCTGTAGCTGTGTAAAAATTGGCTTAAGAGGAAGATATGTTTCTCCTGTACCTTTCTCTCAAGCAATATACACATTTGTCTAAACCTCCTTACCAACTATATACTAAATAGAGTAAAAAAATTAATGCTTGCTCTTCTCTGTTAATTCCAAGGGATTTACTGGCTGATGCAGCTTCATTTCCTTATGGGGAGTATCTGTAAGACACAATCCTGGCACACGGTTAAGAAACTCCAGTTGCCTAATCATTCTTCAACCAGCAGTCCTCCAGCTCACCTGACATTTCTCATCTGTCATTGTCTGCTACTTGCAAAAACCTGGACCAGAACACACAATTGAGTGTCACTAAATGTTAATGCAAAGGATTATGTTTTTAGACAAGAAATTAAGCAGAGTTTGCGGGCTAAATTCAAGGAGCTCTGCTGAAATATTTTATTCAACATTTCAACAGCTCATTTCTTTGCCTTCTGTAAGCACACTGCAAGAAACTTCAATGATTCCCTGGCAAACAACCCAACCCAGGCTTGCAGTAGAGGACACAGTTCATCCCTGTTCATTCCATTCACCTTAACAATGCAACTATGTTCTGCCACAGAAATTTCCAAACCTGCTTCCAGCTTCCAATTACTCCATGGCAACACTCAGTGGGTATTTTAATGATGGCCAGTACAGCCAATGACATGCCTTCAAAAACTTTGTCAGCAAAGCACATACTGATTTTTTTTAAAATCACCCTTAACTAATAGTCATAAATGTCTACCAGGAGAAGTAATTTTGTTGTTGTGATTTAGTTTGTGTATTTTCTGGTCTATATGTAATTGTCTCCTAGTTTAGGCTGTCATCTGTTTGGAATCTGGACCATCTATTGCATGTAGCCATAGAACAAGGGGTGATGGTTTTAAACTAGAAAAGGGGATATTTAGGTTGGATATTAGGAAAAAGTTCTTCAGTATGAGGGTGGTGGATCACTGGCACAGGTTGCCCAGAGTGGTGGGGCCCCATCCCGGGACATATTCAAGGTCAGGCTTGATGGGGCTCTGAGCGACCTGATATAGTGAAGATGTCCCTGCTGCAGGGGGCTTGGACTAGATGACCTTTAAAGGTCCCGTCCAACCTAATGCATTCTATGATTTATTCCCTACCACAGCATAGTCATGACCAAGACCAGGATACATAGGTACATTTGCTTATTTAAGTAGGAACAACTAAAAATTTGTTCCATGTTCCTGGGACATCCTAAAAGAGAACAGAAGAATATTAAAGAATTCCTCATGGATGCCAGTGAAAAAAATCAATCCTTTAAAAAGCACATTAAAAGGCACCCTCTTAAACACAGTCAGAAGTTGCCTGACAGTCAACCATTCCCTTTAAATGCCTACGGCAAAAATACCAATCGTGTCATATATATAAAATCTTATAAGCATATAGCCATATAAGCTTTGATTGTATCATTATCTCACAACTTTCACAAGGGACACAATCATTTTTGTAGACAGGCTTGCATGAAACAGCACTGAGATGTGCTGACCTACACTTGATATTGGTTCCTTGGCACCACAAACACAGTCTCCAAATGGTTTACCCTTATGTGCAGCATGGTGCCTCTGTAACACATCAGTGTCAAGGCTTAAACGTATCTGCCTGTTAGGTTGAAGTTTCATATTTAAGATCACAATCTGCTAATGGAAAAACATTAGATATTATTATTAACCATAAATTGTCGATCTGGTCGGAACTAACAACATTTTTATGGAACATCATTTGGATATACTCATAACTTCCTGCGGTCATTTGGATAACACATTATCTTTCGCATTCCTTTTCAAACTACAAGTAGCCAGGGGATTATTTATTCAGGTAAATTGAAGATGTGAGGAAATGACAGTGTAAAATGCTAGACTCTCATTGGAAGGGAAAAGATGTGGTCAGACTCACAGGAGTAGATGAAGTTCCTGGACTACAGATGTTCCGCTGAATACAGAGAAACAACTGGGTGGTTAAACATTTGTTACTAATTTTTTAATTTATGTTGGAGCTTACACTGGCCTTTGCAGCTAAGAGCTGTACATGTTCCAAACAGCTTGTGAACAAAGGATAAGATAGAAAACACATACAGATAGAGTAAGAGCCTGAGGCAGTGCAAATTACAGAACCTAGACATAAGTGACTTCGTACCATTTCAGTGGCAAATTCTTAAAATATTATATAATCTTATGGGTTTTTTTGATGTGCAGAATGGTAGCAAGATCCCATCTCCCCCTTCTTCTCCCAGCATTAGTTTGGAATATCTGTGTATCTCTGCTTTTCATCCCAGCAGAATCATAGAATCATAGAATTGCCTGAGTTGGAAGAGACCCCTTAGATCCTTGAGTCCAACCATAGCCTAGATCATCATTGAGTCCAACCATAGACTAGTCCACCTCTAGATCATGTCCTTAAAGACTTCATCTACATGCCTTTTAAATACCTCCACCACCTCCCTGGGCAGCCTATTCCAATGCCTGACAACCCTTTCAATAAAGAAATCCTTTCTGATATCTAACTTAAGTCTCCTCCTGGTGCAATTTCAAGCCATTTGACCGAGTATGAAGACCTGTAGAGAGATGCTTATTTAGAACATCATCAATTTTATAATTTCCACAAAAGAATCAAAGTTGGCAAGAGTTCTGTGCGAAGATCCTGCCTGGACTGCCAAAATGCTTTCTGGCAGAGCTGATCAGATGGCACAGTTTAAATCTAATCTGTGAGATGACCTTGCCAGCCCTGCAAGAGAACCAGGTTGGAGGATGGGTAATAGAATGTATGAACAACTACAACAGTAATTGCATAACTCAGTGACCCTTTGGCCTGGAGAATAGACAGTAAGTATAAAAGTCTGTAAAATCATAAGTAGTAATTGTTTACTGCCACTTGGAGAACAATAGGATGTCATGTGAAAGTATCAGGAAGCAAACCCAGAGACAACTCTTCACACAGCATGTTGTTAAGCTGTAGGACTACTCCCCACAGGATGTGGGGGATCTGGGTTCAGGAAGGAACTGGACCAGTTCATGAAGGAAAAAATCCATTGAGGGCTATTAAGTATAAAAATTCAAAGTCTGGTTTAGAACATCACTGAATTACAAATTATTGGCAGCTGGGATAGTATTCTGGGAAAGTATCCCGAAATGCTTTCCCTTGCTTTTCCATAGGGATCTACCTCAGGGCTAGACTGACCTTCGGTGTAAGATGGTGTTGATACTTTTGTGTACTTTCATTGCAGAATTAGTTTAGACTCAAAGGAAATAGTGACCAGTTGTACAATGATTGTAAAACTATGCATTTCAGGATGTCTTTCTTGTGTTTTGCTTCAGAAAGCTAATCAAACCTCTAGGCAGCCTCCTGCATACATTTAGCTCCTGATGCAAAACTTAAAGCTCATGTTCAAGCAAAACTAGAATCTAAATTCCAGTTTCAAACACACAGGTGGAAGGGTCTGTGATGAGAAGCATCATTCTCAATGCAGATGCTTCCAAAACTGTATTGTATTCAGTTACATATAAATTAAAATATTACCAAGAATTATTTAGCATTTTAAGGTACTTGTTTCTGCCCTACATTTATTTTTTTAAACTTAGAAAGCTATTTTAAACAATGAACTTGGAAGATAATGTGGTTAATGGTTGGGTTTTGTCAATGTCCTTGACAAATCTTCTCAGGTGAAAAAGCATCAGTGGGTTTCTCTTCTTTAACTGAAAACTCAACCATGAAACCCAGTGCAATTCATCATCAAACAGATTTCTCACACCTGTTCGGAGAAGGTACAAACCACTAAGGAACCATCTGGGTGTCAGAAGCAGCATCTGTAATTGTGGGGACTGCTGATTCACCAACCAACTAGGAAGCAGAAATGATATTTTTCCCCCAGTCTACTAACCTATGTTCCACCACTCCTTTCTTGTGCAGCTGAGAGATTAGTCTATCTTTGCCCTCTACAATATCTACCAGGAAGAGGGCTGCACAATGACCTGGGTGCAGTATTGCTAACTAAAGATGGAGGTGAACAGGTTGTTACAGCTGGAATCTGAAGCAGAACATTTCCTTTCCCTTGGAGACAGAACTACTTAGCTTTGAGACAGGCATGAACAAATAGATTCACCGTTGGGAAAAAAACCCAAACACTACAACTGTGAATATTTTTTTTTTTAATTTTTAAAAAAATCTTTTGCATTCCAAACAATGGCAAATTGTATTTCATATGTTTTTATATCTCTCTTCAATTGAGATGTTGACATTTTTGATTAAATCTTTGATTAACCCAAACCTAAACCCATTTTCTCAGGCACTGAACAAGGAAAGACTTTTTCTTTCTTTTTTTTTTTCATGGCTGGTAATTTTCTATGTCATTACTATAACATTTTTCAGCATGTGCAATCTTGCAATATCAACTCAAGCTTTTCATTCCATACACAAAAAATAGATTCAACTCAGTGCAAATTATGCCAGATAGTGTTTCTTTTCACACAGATAAAAGGCTGGGAAGTGCAAAACAAGAACTTAGATTGTTTATTTAACCCTACACAGTGCTCATTATAATGGGGTCCTGCAGACAATAACATAATTGCATTTTGAAGAAATCAATAGAAGGCATCAGATTCAGGAAAAAGTCAAGACCAGTCAGTCAGCACTCTCAATGCAGAGTAGTTATCTAATAAACTTTCAAGTTTAAAGACCATTAATTTGGATTCCTAACCTGAATGGGGAGACATGGAATTTAGGAATCTACCTCTCTTATTTCTCTCCTATTTGTCTTAGGAATTCAGATTTAAGGTGTGGAGTTAAACAAACATTAGAGGTTGTCCTTATGGAAACAGGGATACTCATGTTGGAATCGACAATGTAAGATACTCTGCTGTGAAATAATAACCAAAAAAGCATTGCAACTTTGCTGTTGCTATAAATCCGTGACCCATTGTTAAATCCAACCTTTGATTAGTTATTATTGTACACTGATGGTCTGTCTGATGAAGCCTTCAACTTAACTTTGTGTGGTTTCTGGAAGATTGCTATAAATTATCACAGACGACAGAGAAATTGAGTGTGATATGTATAGGATTGTTATGATATAATGTATTCATTTGCATATTTTGTACTTGTCAGAGTAGATGAATTAATAATGATCCTGTCTGGCCTATTTGAAGGATCATCTCTGTGAAACAATCTTCATGTAATTTCAGTCATTCATCTTTAAATTTTAGGCAGCCAAAATTGTGAATTTTGACCATTGTTTTTCTGGTGGGGTTTTTTTCCCTCAAGGTATTTTTAGATCAAATAGTGCTGCTTTTGTTGTTTTACTGGGTGGTTTTTTTAAGCCTTTTGTTTGCATGTTGGGAAAAAAAAAAGAAAGCTCTGCTTGCATCTTTTCCCTGCAGAACCAGTCAAGCCATGCTGTAATAATAACCAAATCCCTCCCCACATCAATGTCACAATGTTTGTTTTAGCAATCTTAAGTTCAGCTGCCAGCTGTTCTGTTCTTTGGATTTTATTGCAGGAAGTATAAATTTCCCTTGGTTTGGCTGGAGGTGCTTTTAGAAGCCTTCAAGTGAAGGGGGGGAAGGGTAAAGGAGGAGGGATGGGGAAAGGAGAACAGCATGTCTATTTTTGTTGGGGTGGGTTGACAATCAGTTAAGGACTATTAAACTTGATGGCCTTGATGTTATAGCATTGAATCTCTTTTTACCATTCCTTAATCACTACAGAGTAATAACATCTTTAAAATTTATTGGGACAATTAGAAGAAAGCACAGTTCCTTTGACCCCAGCTGTTTCAAAGACTTCTATGGCTTTCCTTTCTCTCTCCCTCTTCTTTTTATTTTTTTAAGGAAAGACTAATCACCAGACCAAACTTCTCTATCAGTTTCTACCATGAGATTTATGTCAAGTTCCAGGTTGCTGATAACATGATAATGGAGCTCAAAAAGAAAAGAGGAGGAATGCATTCATGAATAACAGCTACCGTCATGAAATCAAACTTGTGCTATGAACAAGGAACTCTCTTGGGTAGAGAAAAAAGGTGCCTCCAAGTCTTTGCCTGAAATTTGACCCAAATGCTTTTTGAAGAGTTTGGAAGAAATGGAGGGGAATTTAGTTAACACTTCCCTTTGTTTACATTTCTAGTGGCACTTGAAGTCAAGTGATACTGGAATATGGTAACAGAGGTTACTTCTTGTCTTTTATCAGACTAAGTGTACTATTCCATGTTCATTTGTCATCTCATTTCCTCCTTCCAGTTCATCTTTTCTCCTTTTTGATGCTCTCTCTTTTGTTAGAAACCTGTGAATTTTGTGGCTCTGAATTCCTCGTGCAATTTTCTTTTTTTTCCCCCTATGTCCTATGCAAAAATAATTGCCAGTATTCATTTTTTCTGTGCTCCACACATTAAGAGATACTTAACTTCTCTGCTCTGATACCAATACAGACTGGTACCAATACCAACTGCATCTATCATCTGGTTTGTTATATTTTTTAAATTGATTTTTTTATATCTTCCATGTTAGGGAAAGGGAGAATTGCACATTTAAAGAGGAGGGGTGAAACTCATAGTTGAGAACATTAAAACCTAAATGCGACAAGTAAGTTATGAGTGTAGTCAACACTGCTTCACTAAAAAGCTATCAGAAAGAGATAATTATCTCCAGTGGACTACTCAGCCCAGCTAAAGCTTAATCTAAATTGTCAACTACTATCTCTTTCCACCATCTGTATAATATGCCTACAGAAAAAGAAGATACTGTATTTGAACTCAGATATCCCAAAGACAAAGACCTGAGCACATGCCAAACTGTTGTAGTAAAAATTGTGCCAAGACACAGATTTTGTTCAAAGAGAAACATAAGGAATCCTGGACAAATTTTATGGCTTTTTCAGAACAGGCAAGTGAACTTTGAGTTCCTACTTTCCACATGATTGTCCTAACTGGTGGGCTAGGACATTACCCACTCTTTTAAGGACCTGTCCCATTTTGAGCAATACATTTCAATTAGGCCAGAGAAAGACTGACTGCATAGCCTCACTAATCACTTAGCCCTGTGAGACCCTGTGAATTCAGTCATTCTCATAGAGACCCCTTGCATTAGGTCAGAAGTCTGATGAAAGTCATCATTCCTTGAACCTTAATGATGACAGAGTGATCTTGGTTCTCTCTACAGTATGTTATGAAAAGTATATCCTGAAACAGTATGGAAGCAAATGTTGAAATATCAGCATTTTTCCAAATGCATTTTTTTTCTTTTCTAGCCAGCTTTGTTCTCATGTTTCTGCCTTAATCACTACACTATCTTTCTTCCCTTTCTGTCCCAGGAGTAGTATTATGTGGCTGTCATCCTTTTATGACCTTCATGACTGAAATCATATCATGCCATATGTTTTGAGAAATAACATGTATTTTCATAATACAACAGACATTTTGCAATTTTCTAGTTATGATCACATTGAGCCCAAACTTATTAATCACCTCCAACACAAACCTAAGCAGTAACATGAAGTGAAACACTACATAACACTTAGGCCTAAGTAGTTTATAGTAGAGAGCATGAAGGCCTGGAGTCTTTCATGAGGTTCTTTCGAAAGATATAGTTCAATACTGCAATATCAGGATTCAGATATAAACATTTCAACATTCAGAGGTCTATGCATATTACAGGTGTCTTGAAATTAGACAAGCACTGCTGTCATAGCTTCCTCCATTCTATGTTTCTCCTTTGTGTGCCCTTTGTGTACAACCTGTTAATCCAGCTCCAATCCATAATTGCAGAAATTTTAGATTATGGAGTTAATGTCATAGTCTGGGAAAAAAAAAACCTCCAACAATATTTAATTATTTTTTTCTCTGCTTTTAAGATTATAAACTCAGCTTCCTCTACTGTAGTTAAAATGTAGACAGAATGTCACAAAATATTGTTGAATTTTTTCTTTTTTTAAAAAGAAACACTTAAAAATTTTCAACTGCAACATATGACAATTTTGAGTTTTTCTAATTTCAACTTCTTTTTCCTTCCTCAGAAGATTCATGCTTTTCTGGTATAAGTCAAGATTCTAATCAGATAGTTAGATTCAATAACGGTGTACAAACAGAGACCATGGATGTGACATATAGTGAGCTGGAAGATCAGTGGTATACATAGGTGTAGTTACAGTAATTGTGTAGGAAGCACATACATGTGCCCATTTGCATTTATTTATATATAATATGAGCAATATTTT
The DNA here is from genome assembly GCA_022605575.1 of Laterallus jamaicensis coturniculus. Classification (NCBI taxonomy): domain Eukaryota; kingdom Metazoa; phylum Chordata; class Aves; order Gruiformes; family Rallidae; genus Laterallus; species Laterallus jamaicensis. Next base: position 83,124,990 of record JAKCOX010000002.1, on the reverse strand, counting down.
ATTATTGTTGTGCTTTATTGAGCCCATTGATTACATTTACATAATGTCATCAAATATCTCCACAGAGGCTCATCTGCATCAATATTGTTATAGCTCTAAATCACCAATGGCTTAGGCTTTACAGTCAGAGTAAATAGCTCTCTTTAAAATATGCTATAGACAAACAAAATTAAACCATGAAAAACCCCAAGACATTGCTGGCCTAAAATTTAGTAGTTTGGTTGCTGCTGAGAGCTGAAGTCTGTCTAGTTGTGCAGGCAAAAAATGTTAATGGGAAGAAGGGTAAAAGTACCTTTTATAAACAGTTATGAAGTCCTGGAAGACCAATAGAGATCTCTGAATGTTAATTCAGCAATAAAGTGAAGAGCAAGAAACTTGAAGTAAAGCCAAGGCTTCCATGAGCGTGGAAATGAACTAGAAAGAACATGATAACAAAAGAGCAGTCTAGAAATGGAGCTTGAGAAAACTGTTGGTCTAAACATGGCAGTGTAAAACTCTTAAACTGACTTAATTTACTGGAATGCGTGCACATACTAAATGTCAAGACTCTGAATGCCTCCCCTCTCTGGAGTTAAGGAGCTCATCTGGCTGAGTCTACCTTTGTTTGTAAGACCCATTGTGAGGAAGAGCTAGAAAACCAGGGAGAGGCATAGCTGTGATGCAACTGAAAGGTAGCACAGGTGAGGACCAGCAGAAAAGGCTCAGCTTAAAAGCAAATGCCAAGGGAAAGAAGGAACAGGCTATCATTTGTAGCTCTGGAGCAGTACTCTCATGGCCCTGACACTACAGGGGAAACACCATTAAGAATGTAAAACCCTATGTGTACTACCTGTTCTTGGTCCACACTCACAAATGTTGAATTCAGCTTGTTCACAGTGTTTGGTGAGCTTTACATTAAAAGTGGTAGGGCCTTTCCCAGCTCCAAATCTCATAATTTTCAACATCTGAATCTGGGAAAGGCATATAAGTAGTCCAAAACCATAGAATCATAGAATGGTTAGGATTGGAAGGGACCTTAAAGATCATCAGGTTCCAACCCCCTGTCATGGGCAGAGATGCCTCTCACTAGAAATGTTATAAAGACCATAATTTCCAGTGAAAATAGAAGCTTGAAGTGCTGCAGTGTCTGTAAAATGAGTTCAATAGTGAGTACTTGTACATTTGCTGAAGCCAGGGCTATTTTTGTTGCCATTTGCAGAAATGGCATTCATGTCCTTCCAGTGGAGCAGTGTGTTTCAAGCAATGCTGCCAACAAACATTTCCTTATTGCACAGCATCGCTGTACGTCAAGTTTGTCTGACGTTTCACACTATAAGCTTCTGATTTCAGCCCTTTACCTTTGTGAAGAGTAAGCAATTTTATTTAAGTTTCTAGACAACTCTCTGGTTCGGGAAATCCTTTCTGTAAGTATGTCTAAGAAGGATTTATTTATAAGTTTCTACAAAAATTGGTTGCTGCCTTCATGAAAAAGGTTAGGAGGAAAAGATGCAGTTTTACCCCTACTGAACCATGTTTTATGGAAACCATGTTTTGAAGTGGGTGTCTCAAATTTGGTAGTTTGTAGGCTTTGTTAGTGATAGATCTCTTGCTGCTGTCACAATGGAAATCCCAGGATAAGTAGCTAAACTATAAATAATGAAAAGTCTTAGTGAACCAATGATCTGATTTTTATGTTCGGCAGGTGACCTTCCAAAGCCTCTCTCCTCTCTGAGGTCATGCTAAGCTGGTGCAGTTGGAGCTGAATACAACTTCTTCTCCAGAATCCAGTGATCTTTTGTCCTGTGGTCCAATACCCAAATACTGGTGTGGTGAAGGAGGGGTGTCTTCCTTTGCCTTCAGATGAGATGAAACCAGGCCAACAGAGAAAAGGTGGCAACATACTGGTACAAGAAATATCTCTGGATGTACCAATGCCACTGAGGCAGTGAATGAATATGGCAGATGAGTCAGTTTTCTTTGTTTGTTTGGGTTTTATTTTTTTGAGTTTTATTATTTTATAACCAGGAATTCAGCTATTTCTCTCTGTATTTCTTATTGTTCTTCTTATTGATGATGAAGTATTGCAGTATGTCATTACTGTTCCCAGCTGTAAAAAGACCTGTAGTGCTTTTTCCTGTTATGTAAATGACCCAGGGGATCTTCAGATAAATGAGCTGATTAGTCCTGAAATTTATTCAAAGAGCCAATAGGGCTCATTAAAAGGCTGTTAATCAAGAGTATGACTAACAGGAAAGAAGGTTGAAGTGATGATTAGACCAGTGTTGTGGTCCAGTTTCCCTTACTGTCCAGGTGAGAACTCTCCTCTGAGTGCGTCATAAAAATCTTCTACTGCTTGGGCTTTGTGTTCCCAGAAACCAGGTGAGAAGCTAAAGGACGCGGTGCAGAAAACTGATGTTTCTGTGCTGTGCCATGTCAGCTTAGAGTTGAGACACGGACAAGATGTATGTATGGACTACAGCTGTGTTCCTGGGTTTGAATGAAACCAATGCTTCTGAAATTGAAACTTTTTCACAGTCTGGGAGAGATGGTGTATAAAAGAATAGCTGGACAACAGGAGGGTAATAAATCATGATGCCTATCGTCACTTTTTCTACCTGTAGAGGGAGAATAACAGCTTCTTCTCCAGACAGCTGCTTAATGAAGCAAAGTTTGAAGCATTGGTTCATTTGGTATTTACTTTTGGTGTTCAGAGGATATCAGTCTACAGCTCAGGATACTCCCTCTAACAGGCATCACAAAAAAATAGTGTTCTGATATCTAGGAAGAAATCAGATAAAAGGCAGAAAAGCTATATTTGGACTGGTGTTGGAAGATGGTGTGATAAACAGAGCATGAAAACAGATACAAATCAATGAGGTTGAAGGGGGAAAATGCAAGATGTGGATTTAATGAATATAAATGCTTTTTCATAAAAAAAGTGCACATAGAAAAAAGTCTGTTGTTCTGTAATTAAAGGCTATTTGATAATGTGTACACATAAAGTTTAACTGAAGTTGTATATTCATCCTTAATGATATATTTCCTAACAAATGATTACTTGGTCTTGATAACTAGCTCTTGCCACCTTAATGCTCTTTGAAACCAAAGGGTTGGATTTAATGTATTTATGCACTCCAAAATATGCACATACCTCTAAATCAGCTAGCCCTCTGCATACAGACCATGTACAGATAGGAAGTATTCATGACCTATAAATAATAAAAAGGTTGATAATCAAATATATTTCAGTATTTTAAAAGAGATTAGATAGTGGTTGAAACCTACAAAATATTGTGAACCAGAAATAGAAATGTGTATGATGAAAGAAAATTATGCCAATGAGAGTTCAAATAGCTGATGACTTTCAGTCAGGAAGGAAGGCAAAAAGACTGTGAATAAACAAGTTTAATTACTCATGTGATAATGGTGCATTAATAGCACAGAAAAACAAATAACATACTGGAAATTATTTTCTAATTTAAATTTTTTTATCCTATTGTTTCCTTACTTGTATGTAAGACTGAAGGTGTGTTATTATCAACAGGATATGGACACATGCCTAAAATCAATCATGTATTTAAGTGTTGTTCTTCATCCTTGTGACAGTGCAAATATGAACACACAACTATTTATTTTGTCATGGAGAACAAGGGGGGAGCAGCACTACTCTTCACCAAAGTTGGGTTTCAAATGAGTCAAAGGGAAGACCAGTGATGAACACTTCGCAGGAATAATTATTATTTTCAAGCTTATTCTTCTTCCATAAAATTGATGAAAACCAAATATGCCAAGGAAAGATACATTTAGACATACTATGCAAGCATCAGAAGTAAAATTAAGTTTTAAATGTAGTGAGACATGAAATGCAAAACCCCTATCTGTAGAGTAAGTCCATAGTATCTTGTACTAAGAAGATTATGTGGGGATTAGTTCCAGCATAACTGCCATAGGAAAATATATGACAACAGGTGTTTTTAAATTACTGTAACAAGGTGGAACCTTCTCTCACAGCCAAAATTTCTGTCAACAAAAGAAACTGGGTTTTAAGGATAAGAAGCTGAAGACAGCTGGAACAAAGAGAAATCTATTGACAACAAGTGGAAGTCTCTTCCACATATTTATCATAGACCTGAGTGTTTTCCATAAACTCAGCCAAGTGTGCTAAGAGAAAAAACAAACCCAGTTATTTCTGTTGAAAAAATCCCCCCTATTGTGTTGAAAGTTCTCCTAGCAGCACATTTCTAAACAGCTTTCCTGAGATTACTTAACATTTCCATGTTGTCTGGCAACAAGTCAAAAACAAAAAAGGAAAGGAAGCCTTCAGATCATAGAACCATAAAATAGTTTGTGTTGGAAGGCACTTTAAAGATCATCTAATTCCAACTCCCCTGCCATGGGCAGGGACACCCTCCACTAGCCCAGGTTGCCCAAAGCCCCATCCAACCTGGCCTTCAACACTGCCAGGGAGGGGGAGCCACAGCTTCTCTGGGCAGTCTGTGCCACGGCTTCACCTCCCTCATAGTAACAAATTTCTTCCTAATACCCAATCTAAATCTATCCTCTATGAGTTTATAGCCATTAACCCTCATCCTTTCAATAAGTCAATGTAAAAAACTCTTGTAAAACAATGTAAGCTCTGTGTTGAGTTTAAGAATTTTGATCTGCATGCAGCATCTTAAATCTGACTTCAGAGATAAACAGCATTCTGTAAGGCAAAGATGCATGCAAGACCTACTGTCTCACTGGATTACTGACCTTAAGGCATTTTCTAATCCACTTGCCCACAGAGAAGAGGGGTGACTTGTGTGACAGCTTTCCCACACAGAAAGACAGGGTCTGACTCCAGATGGCCCGGTACAAAGCGAACTCTGAAGTCCCCATTCTTGAACCTGTAATGAGACTCAATCTTTGAACAACCACTGTGCTTCTGGAAAAAAAGAAAAAGACAGAAAAACATTTGAAGTTATTTTTGTTGACACTTCCAACTCAATTGGCAGCTTTAATTTCTAAAATATGAGTTAGATCCAAGCATTGCAGTGAACGAGGGAAGGGAAGGGCAAGTAAGTTGGTGTATCGTCAAGGCTGCATCCTGATACGGAAGTAGAATAATGGAGTCAAAGGTGGATCCAAAATCACTCATACACTACCTATGACTGCACTAGTACAGCACACAAAGCTTTTTTTTCTTCTAAGTTAATTTAAAGTTTTCTATAGCATATTTGAACCAGGATTAATCTTAGCTTATTTTAGGTGTCTATAGCATGGATATTTACATCCGAGCTAGTTCTGAGCTTCTAGCTTAGCTCCTGTTAAAGCTACATTAAGATGTAAACAAGTTTGTTGATGACAAAAAACTGAGAGACCCCTGACACACCAGAGAGCTGTGCTGCCATTCAGCAAGACAGACAGGCTGGAGAGTTGAGCGGAAAGAAGTTTAATGAGATTTAACAAGGGCAAGTGTAGGGTGTTGCAGCTGGGGAAGAGCAACCCTGGGTACCTGTATAGTTTGGGGACTGGCCTGTTGAAGAGCAGTGCAGGTGAGAGGAACCTGGGAGTCCTGGGGGACAGCAGGATGACTATGAGCCAGCAGTGTGCACTCCACTCATGGCTAAGAGCAACAATGGCATCCTGGGGTATGGTTAGTAGGTCAAGAGAGGTTTGTCTCCCTCTCTACTCTGCCCTGGTGAGATCGCACCTGGAATATTGTGTCCATTTCTGCATCCAGCACAAGGCTACTAAGATGATTAAGGGAGTTGAACTCCTTCCTTATGAGGAAAGGCTGAGGGAGCTGGGCCTCTGTGGTTTGGAGAAGAGGAGACTGAGGGGTCACCTTATTGTTTATGAATATGGATGAAAGTCAGGAGGATGGCCCAGGCTCTTCTCAGTGATGGATAATGATAGGATAAGGGGCAATGGGTGCAAGCTGGAGCATAAGAAGTTCCATGTGAATGTAAGGAAAAACTTCACTGTAACAGTGACAGAGCAATGGGACAGACTGGCCAGATAGGTTGTGGAGTGTCCTTCCCTGGAGACATGCAAAACCATCCTGGATGCCTTCTTTTGTGATTTAGTCTAGGTGATGCTGCTCTGGCAGAGAGGTTGGCCTAGATGATCTTTTGAGGTCCCTTCCAACTCCTAACATTCTGTGATTCCATGATTAGCCAATGGAGGCTGATTGGTATCCATTTGATTTCACAGTAACACCTATTTAAGGTAACTTCATACATGCTAGTCGTAGGCTCTCTACTGACTATAAAGGGAGCCAAGATAATTTTCTCGTCCATGAATACCTACATTGGAGACAACCTCAACTAGTCAGATGAATCCCACAATAATGTCACATTTTTCTTCTTATTTTAAGAAGAACTCTTGACTTATCATGTGTATGAGATGCCACATGCCAGGTTATGTGGTAGTGAATGAGGAACTGCATTATTTCCCTGTATGAGTATTCACATGGTCATGTGTTGAATAACCCCCAGATGCTCTAAGTTTCATGGATGAGAAGAATCTATGATGCTGAGCTGCTCCCTGGGAACGTGCCTTCCAGCACATCATCTCTGAACCTCCATTGGTGCTGGGATGCATAAGCTGTTGTAGGGGCCTCTCTAACTGCTTTCTTAAGTTTGCAGTGAATACGAAAGGTGACAGTGTGGGCAGAAGGAGCTGGTGGCCAAAACAGGCACACCTTTCTTTTACATCATGAGGCTTAATGTGGGTCATGTTGGATGGTGTAAGAATAATATAAGAAAAGCTACACTCCAACCAACATTATCACTACTTCTAAAAGACCTGTCAGTTACTTTGGAAGAAAAGAGGGCAGTACCTATAGCCTGCAGCAGGCAGAAGTTGTCCACGATAAACTGAAATGTGCCCACTTATGTGAGCTGCACTAATGAACACCAAGTTCTATATCACCACTAAAGGATTAACCTTAAAGAAGTAGTCTAATCCTTGTGAATTACAGTGTCCACTTTTCTCAGTCTAAGAGCAGGGTAGCCCATCTGTACCAAATGTCTTAAGGACAGACTCTAAATGTTGCTTCCAATGCATATTTATGCTCATATGGCTCAAACTGCAGAAAATCGTAGTTCAGAACATTTTAGTAGAATCTAAGTTTATCAACATTCTCCAGCATCTTCCGAACTAACCTGTGTTCAACTGAGGCATCACCTACCACCTTAATGTGGTGATGACACAGGAATAGACGTCCTTTAGTATAAAACATAGCAGGAAAAGATCTCCACAAGTTTCCATGCTGCTGCGTATTGCTGGAGCTGTAAGAGCAATCATGAAGTGGAGCACACCCCACATTTAGAACAATAGCTTAGAGAAAATTGTTTCAGCAGAGCTGAAGTAGAGCACAGATACAGGTGTCTATTTTGGAGGTATTTACCAGAGCAGAGCCCAAATTAGCCTAAGGCTGACAGAGCTTTGCTGAACCCAGCCTAGCCAACTGATTTACACTGCTCGAGTGTCTGTCTCTCTACTTTTATTACACTTCCAACGTTTGTGTTTATACATGTGGGTTCCTTTGATTTTTAACGCCTTTTGGCATCACTAACCTCCTGCAGTTGAATAGTTAAATATCCTTCCCTCAACGCACTTAATAGTATAAGTGGCATTTGCAGGGTTTTTAAGAGCACATGCCAAGCAAAAACATTTTCAACACCACAAGAAAGTGAGTTCTTATGGTCTCTTGGATGGGAATGTGTGCGGGGGCCTTGCCTGGTGGCACTGCAGTCTGCAAATCCTGGCACCATTTGGTTTTGCATGTGCCTAGGAATGCCTGCCCTTCCTCTGCATTCAATTTTCCTGTCTCCAGCTTTATTTAGTCAGATGTTTCTCTTGTGCATCCAGTAAAACTCAACCACAAAAATGAGTAGTTGCTGTTTATAAAATCAGCACATTGTTATGTAATCCAGATGACAGGAGAAGTGTGAAATGCTGTTAAATACTTGACTATAACCACAGTTCAGTTAGATCTAGACAGTTAAAGTGCAGTGGCGTCTAGGTTTCCTGAAAAACTGACTCTAGAAGTGTGAGGCCCACTTCACCTTAAGGGTGTAGGAAACAGAACAGCTCTCACAGAAGTCTACACACTCATTCTGACTTTTCACTGTTTTTTATTAAGAATTCAGGTCTACCAGTGTAATAAAAATATTAGATAAATTCATAACTACAGTGTCTTACATAGTGTAATCTTACAGCACACATGAGACATACATCAGGAAAATAGTTGAAAATACAGTTCTTGCAAAGCATTAAAGTTTTAATCTGCAATTGTTATAGTATCATAATGACATACAAAGGATATCAAATATCAGAACAGTAATGTTGTCCTTAGCAAGTATTCAAGCACAACAATGGTCTAGAACTTTCTCCTAGAAATATTAATATTCTGGGAAATTCCAGAATATTTCTAGTCACTGAGAGAAATTATGATCACAATGATGACACAGCAGCTTTGTTAACAAAAATGCATTTGAATAGAATGCTTATATCTCCTTACTCTAACAGGAACAAAATATCAACTTGTGAGCTCTAACCACTGGGTTTTAGGTTTGGCATTCTTACCAGGAGTAGCAGTTAAGTGTATATGTTTTATTGTTCATAACTGGGTTTTTTGTTCAGTGGGATTAGTGTTTTTTAGATGAAATTTTCTTCTTTCTTTACAAATGTGATTCCTTTACCTTATGGTGCCTTAAAAACTAGCCACTGTATTCGATTCTATAACCGAGTAACAGTCAAGTTTGAAAATGAACCAAAAAAACACACAGGGAAGAGCAAGATAAGAGTTGGGTAATAACCTTCATGTCATCTTGCATTGTTTCATAAGACTGAGCACCATGCTACTTGGTGGAAGGTGCAACCTGCTATAACCCACTATGACCTAATTAAACTTACACTTGGCAACATTTATACCTACTGCAATGTGTTCATATGAATTAAATATTTTCTATTAATTAACTACACACCCAGACATATTTTCTTTTCTGCCAAAGCAAAAAGAGCATAATTCGGCACACCAGATTTCTTCATAAAATAAAGCTATACCATTATCTTGAGCATCACGCTCAGAAACACAGGGAAGAGAAATACCTCCCCCACTTTCTCATCAGAATTGGTGTATTTTCAACCATAAGCACAGGAATTCTGTATAAAACAACGAAATACTTTATAAATTATAAGGACCTTGGGGTTTGGGAAAAGAAAACCATGGTACTGTCAGACATTATTTCATTTCCCTGTCCAAGTGTGTGGACTTCCTAGAAGCAAAACCCATTTGCTTCCTTTCTGTCTCTGCCACATTTGTGTCACAGTTTTGGAAGAGGCTATAAGTGTGGTCCAAGTATTCTGGCTTTGTCTTCAGTCTCTAGAAGTGTTGCTTGGATCACTATCAGAGATAGTTGCGCTGACTTCAGTTTTACCAACACTCAGTGAACTCTTACCTGGATTTTCTCAGATTAGTTGAAGTCATCTGTGATGAGAAACAGAAGCATCTTTGTTTCTAATGCCTGCTGCTCATCAGTCTTTAGAAAATCCCATTACTAAGCTCTCAGGGGTGATGTGGTAAAAGCACAATTTGTCACAGAGTCAGTTTCTACAACAAGGTAAGAGCCTTTGCATCTTTTTTACCTTACTCTGCCTAGTCCTGCTACCTCCCCAGCTCTGAGTTTCCATCAGTTCTTGGGGCTTTTCAGGTTATTGTTAAGGCAAAAGACAAGAAAATTTTAGCTCTTTAGTTGCAATTTCCACAATCCCTGTGCAGGGTGACAAACTACTCATTCCGATGTGCAATTTCTGTCCATTTTTCCCCTCTTTCCCATAGACCTTAGTAGCAAGATCACTATTATATGCATTGCAAAGATCTGGAGTTTAGATACAGAGAGGTCCAATTAGAAAGATACCACTCCTTAGATCATAAAGAGGGGTTACAATGGCTGTGCTGCCATTCTAAGAGATCTTGACAGACTGGAGAACTGGGTGAAGAGAAACCTGATGAAATTCAACAAGGGCAAATTCAAGATTCTGCATCTCTGGAAGAACAACCCTAGGCAGCAGTACAGGTTGGTGATTGAGCTGCTGGGAAGCAGCTCTGTGGACGAGGACCTGTGAGTCCTGGTGGACAGCAACTTCTCCATGAGCCAGCAGTGTGTCCTTCTGGCCAAGGGGACCAATGGTATCCTGGTGTTCATTAAGAAGAGTATGGCCAACAGGTTGAGGGACATTATCCACCCCCCCCTCTACTCTGCCTGCTCTGGTGAGGCTACATCTGGTGTACTGTGTCCAGGTCTGGGCTTCCCAGTTCAAGCAAGACAGGGACCTACTGGAGAGAGTTACCAGGATGATGAGGGGACTGGAACATCTCTCTCATGAGCACAGGCTGAGAGAGATGGGACTGTTTAACCACAAGAAGGCTGAGAGAGGATCTCATTGGTGCCTATAAATATCTAAAGAGTGGATGTCTAGTGGATGTCTTCTCAGTGGTGCCCAGTGACAAGACAAGGGGCAATGGGCACAAACGGGAGCACAGGAAGTTCCATCTCAACATGAGAAAAACCTTCTTTACTTTGAGGGTGATGAAACACTGGAACAGCCTGCCCAGAGAGGTTGTGGGGTCTCCTTCTCTTAAGATATTCAAGACCAACCTGGACAATATACTGTGCACACTGCTCTAGGTGATCCTGCTTTAGCAGAGGAGATGGACTCAATTGTCTCTGGAAGTCCTTGCTGTTTTGTGATTCTATGAATCTGTGACCTTCTTTCTGTCCACAGCAGCCATTTTTAATAGAAGAGCTAAATTCTAAAATCTATACTGAATAGTTAGGAAACGAGCAAACATCGACTCAGATATAGTAGTGAAGAAATAGCAAGATGCCAGTGCCCAGGAATTATTAGTTGGCAAGCTGACAGATGCACAGGTTATCAGTCACACACTCTCTTTTGCTTCCTCCAACTCTCATCCAGGGAAACTAGTTCCCTTTATATATGGAGGATCTTCTTTCCTTGTGATATCTGAACCCAGTCCACTTCAAGGACAGTTGTCTCCAATACACTAAATGCTTAGCAAAGCAGTGAGCTTCATGCAACAGAAAGCATGGGCTGCTTGCTTCTGAAAGTGGTCAGGATCTGTTTTAGTAATCACCAGCAGATGCTGCAGGTTGTGTTCAATCTGTCTGCTATCATGATTCTTCTTCCAGTTGTGACTGCAAGAAACTCATCTTCCTCTTCCCTGTGCTGATTGCTTCAGTGAGATGGAGCAGCAAGACAGGTCAAAGAGATCTATCCATAGGACAATGCCTTATACCAGTGCTGACTGACACCCTGAACCCTTTGCCATGAGGCAAAGCTAATCCCCATGGGCCACCCACATATCTGTTTTCTTTGGGACAGATACCCTGATACTCCTGTGGCTGCCTCCAGCCCTCAGGCTCTCTGGCCAAACCCCTTTTTCCAGGAATTGCTTTTAGAAATAGATGGGATCAAATGTTATCTCAAATCTAATTTTTTTGTGTATTGTCAGGCCATGCGTCTTGAACAGGGGTTACTTTCATTTGAATGTTAAAATAGAACCCACAAATATTTTATAGAAGAATGTTCTGGCATACAATTCCCCCAGCAAATTATGACAATATTTCGAGTAAATGAGTAGATCATATTTATGAAACAGACCTTTTAAAGGTAGGAAATTAGGGACCTGCATGAATTTGTGTCACAGCCTCCATTTTATGAGCTACATTTTACAGTTTGCAGTATTAAATGAAAATAGAGCACTCTGTTTCATCAGTTACTCATATCCAGCTGCTACAAAAATAATATGTTTGATATAATTCATTTGACATTTGATGGGCTTAAGGTTCCTCTGACAAGATATAATCAACTCATTATGGAGAAACAGAAGCCTTCCTTGTTACAAATAAATTATTCCTAGTCATGATTGAATTACTGTGTATTCAATGAAACTGGGATGGTGGGGCTTCCAGTGGAAGTGGATATTTTATCATCAGGCCTGTGTGATGAAAGCCAACTCAAGTCACTTTGTGTTTTCTCTCTTCAGTGCTCTGATTAATGAGTGGCATTACTTTTCTAAACCAACAAATTAGGTCTTTCCTCTCCATTTTTTCACATTAAAGCTGTTAGATCAAAGTATAAAAAAGCTGTCTTTCCTTTTCATGCACAAGTACTGGAACAACAGCTTGGACAGAGAGTTATTTTACTTTATTTCTTCAGTTTGTTTTAAAAAATCTCACATGGTCCTTGTGAAGCAAGACTAGCTTTCTGAGTGGTGTGTGAATTGACTGTTTTAAATCAAAACCTGTGATTAATTTAATTTTGGTGTTAATATCAAATCTGTTGCAAGCTCTCTTCTGCACCATTACATCGGAGGAACAAGACAAAGTAGTATCATTATGGTGGCATCTCTGCAGGGAGCTGACGTAGTGCAGCTATCCAGAACTACAGAGCAATGCTGAACACGCTTGGGTTTGAGGGTACAGCATGGGATGAGCAATCCTGCGAGCTCAGCTTCCATGATTTCAGAGGAATTTACACATGCAAAACATTTTTACAGTTTTTACACCCTGTAAAATAGATCAAAATATGTATGGTAGAGACATAAAAACAACAATAAAAATAAGCCTGGGATGACAAGTTTGGGGAGCAGACTAATACATGAGGTGGAACCCTGCAAATTCCGCTGAAAGACCAGGTTGCCCACTTCAGAAGGTTCTAATTATAACACTGCTTGTTAGGCATTAGAAGAAAAAACACTTGTGCCATTTTGAAGCAAAGGCACATAAATTACCCAGCAGCTACTGACTGTTTCTCTGTATTTCCAGAAATACTATCTCTCACAGGAGCCCCTTATTATTTCTGTGTATCTGAAACATAAAAAAAAGATTTCACATATAGTCAAAAGGAAGAAGAGCAGACCCAAGGTCTACTATGCGCTATCTCCTTTATTCTCCCTTGTTCATATTTAGAAGAAAAGTGGCTATTTCTTTGTTCTTTGCCATCATTATAGGATAGAATGTATCATTTGTGTCTGTGTCGCCCCAGCTTATTAAAAAAGTAGCCTATACTGTGCTTAGTTAATATTACCACGCAGGGTCACCCTAAGTCCAAACAGATCAAAGTAAACTAAAAATGAACTACTGACACCACTAATGCTGAAGAAAACTAGAATGATGCAATACACAAAAAGTCAATTTAAGTCTCACTAATTCCACATGTGCAAGTCCTGACTCCACTCTGTATATTATCTTATTGCCAGTTACAAGCAGTGCAATTCACCATGACACAGAGGGCTTTAAAAATTAGCCTCCAGCTATTCCACTAAGTACCATTCACTAAAACGTGATGATCACTCACAGGAAAGTTTGCAAGATCTTGCAAACTGCCTATTGAGACGGAATGGTAAAGTAATATACTCTCATGAGTCCCTGCTGCTTTTCAAAGTGCAGCTCTGTAACCCTTGGCAAGAGTCAGAGTAATCTCATGTTGCCATACTTTTAACTCTCTTAGGTGGCTTTGAAAACCCCAGCATCCAATGTCTCCATCATGCTGACAGGTTTTAGTCTGCAGTTTCTTCTTGAGGGTTGGCATTCTTTGTGATTTTTTTCAGCTCTATCCCTCAAGGTAACTGACATCTATTTGGTCTTTGTTTCCTCCTGCATTTTCTCCCCATGTTTCCTGAGCTGTGAGTCACATTTCTTACCTATATCACAAATGCATTTAAGGTATATTTTTTGCTGTGGGTCAGCTGCTGATACTTACTTTTCAGAGGGATATGAAATCAAATCAGGGAAGAGACCTATATGCATTGTAAATATGCAGATTACCTAACACACTAGGATTGTTTTCCCCATTTCTGCAAAATTAGATAACCTTTACTACGTGAAAATGCATGACTGCATGGGAAACATAAGCTTTAATATATGTGTAGCTAACCAGATTCAAGCTCCTCTTTAACACAGGTTTTTTCAAAATCTACTTTTTCTAGTTCAACAGAGCTCATTCTTGGCCATCACGTAACTGAACTGCTCACATCCATATACATCTTCCATGTACCTTGCTAGTACAAGACACCAACCATAATGGAGCTGATCAAAGGTATTTAGGTGTGACTGGGAAGTGGGAAGCTGCAATTTGTCAGATTTGGGAATCTGAATTTGTTTCTGGCTTCGACAGCAACTACCAAGGAGCTTTAATTTAGCTATCAACCACAGCATTTGCCACTGAAATGAAAGAATCTCCTACATGGCTAGGAGAGGATTTCAGAGCAAGACCTCTGTGGATACCCTCTTTCCTTTAGTGGAAGAATGTCCAGGCCAGTGGTGGGAGGGAGTCAGAGCTCATAGGGAAAGAAAAAGCCACAGCATGGGGCATGGTAGCAGAACTCATGGAAGCAGTATCTGCTGGTGATGGTAAAAAAGTTTGTAGAAAACACTTAGGGTAAAACTAGAACTAAAGACTCTCTTCCTACCATCATCTCTCCACAGTGATCTGCCATCACAGGAAAGTTGAGTCTGCAGGAAAAGGAGAAATAATCTTGGCTGCCAGTGTTGGAAACAGAAGAAATGTAAGATACAAGGAGTTTAAAACTGCTACATTGCATGAGTCTGTCTCACTTGTCTACAGAGAGAAGTGCTGCCTGGGGTAACTCCTTTTGTTACCATGGGAATAGAAACAAGTGATTTAGCAGCACAGTAACCAGTCAGATTGGGTTAATCTGTGTGTATTTCACAGAAACATATTTCTCAGGTTCATGATCTGAGTTGTCATGAACATTAATCTGTTTATTTTGCAATATCCAACAAAAATAAATTAATAACACACCTTAAAAATATTTGACATCAGTATTTGAACAATTATTTTTCAGTAGCTGAACCTTAAAAGTCCTTTTTTTTTAAAGAAAAAAAAAAGAAAAGCAAGGCTGGTAGATTGATACAGATTTTTAACTGCATCTTGCTGAAATCTATTGCATAGACAGGCTGATGCCAATAGCAAAGCTATTTCCTCTGATCAGCAATAAAAAAATGATTAGGGATTGGCAAATGGATTCAATAAGATAATTTAAACAATCATTACTTTATAAATGATCTTTTAACTGTCCTCAATAACTGCAGAATGTGATTAGCTTAGTGCCCTTCAATCAAGGCTTACTCTGCTTTCCCCACTTGAGACCTGAGCAGATTTTTTTTCTCACATCAGAAATTACCTGCAATTAGAGAGCCTTATACTCTTATTTCCTGAATTAAGCTTCCACTGTGGAAACAGGTTATAATTGAAACAGTTGGTGTGTTTAAAGTTCTTAAAACTCCATTTTGATCAAAGAGAAAAAAAAAATTACACTAGCTCAAATTCATAGATTTCAATTGTATGTAAAGGAATTGCTACTGGCATCAGGTTGTCTATGCAATAGCTTTCAGCAAGGGCAGTTAAAAAGACTGTGGAGCTGAAATATTAAGTTTTGGGGTTGTCCATTTAAAACAAAATCCTTTCTAGCATCTACAGAGAACATAGAACAATTTTTAAATGCCTTTCTAATGTTATTACGGATGAAAAATCTGGATAACCAATCTGGATGACAAAATGGATTCTGGATGGCAAAATCATGAACTGGTTAAAACTTCAACTCAAATTTCATAGAACAAAAGCCAGCCAAGAGCTACAAAACGCAAATGTAGGATCTCTAATTTTGAAAGTCTTTAAACCACAGACTTCAGAAAAGAAGTTCTTTTAGACCAATATCACCCTAGTTATAATTTGATATATGTAATTTGCCATTAGCTTAGCAAAATGGTTAGCTAAGAAGTTAAATATTTTCTTCTGGATCCTCTATTTGGTATAAACAAACAGCAATGTTTTGATCTTCTGGCTGACAGTAATCGATAATTCTGGCTCATATTAAACAAAGGGCTAATCAATCATGTAACAACTTAGCATTTCACTGGTCTATCTTAAGGAACATCTTTGTGTTCAGTGCTTTAATTTCCAATGTCAGCCAGCCTTGAGCGGTACACAGAGAAAACTCCAAAATTTCTCTTAACAGTCTGTCCAAGTGGAGGATCTCCCTGGCAGATAAGCCCTTGCTACCTGTTTTGTCTGGCTTTAAGTCTCATCCCTTAGGTGAAACTGGTTCTGCCTTTTATGAGGAGTGAAAGGGTGCTTGCAACTTGCATTTACTTCTGAAGGAAATGTGTTTTGCTTGGCCTGTCACCGTTAATTTTAAATGCTGATTTCTTTTTCATTTGGTAGTGTTAAAACAAGCATCTGGGTAGTGTTACTTATAGGTAGGTTCTAACATGCGCTGAAACATAAGCTCAGATCTTCTGTTGGGTGGCAGCAGCAAATACTGCAAGACTTGAGGAAATAGTGAAAGGGTCAGTTTTAGTCAAATATCCTGCTGACTGCCAGGAATAAATTTAAAAGTGAGATTTAGGAGGTATTTTTACATCTGTCTCATAACAATATGTGATTTCTCCAATCCAAAGAAAAGCAGAATGGCATTCAGGTGCCTGAGCTACGCTGTACATCTTATGCCACAGGCATTGCCATGGTTTGCTTGTGTCTTCCAATAGTAGTGGGGCTGAAATTATTTTTTTTAATATATTGCGGAACAGTTTTTGTTGAAATTGACACCCTTTTCAGATAGTTTCAATTTCAGTGAAAAGTCCTCTGAGAAAACTTGCAAATTAAACTCAACCTCCCCCCCACCAAAAAAAATATTCAGGGTTTGTTTACAGTTGGGAAAACTCTTGAAGTTTTTTTGACATTTTTAGTTTTAGCTTTTTTCTATTTTATTTAATTACAGCCTCTTAGTAATGGCAGATGATCTTCCTTTTACTTGATTTCACAATCACTAAGGAATTGCTACTTATGTGTTAATATTTGCCTTTCCAGATCAAGCTCCATTTTATAAAACATAGGAAACTCCACACACAGAACATAAACAAAAGGGACATGGGAAAAAAATTTGTTTCATAATTAATCATAATTAAATAGAAATTTCCTGTTGTGATATTGTAACAAATGAGTATTCATAGCATTATTAGAATAAAATTCTAGATTTAAAATTTCATGCAATTAAAATGTTCTAATTGTCACTAACACATTTTAAAACTGGATGAAAACATGTTATTATGAAATAATTTCTTTAGAAAACTGGAAATTCTTATTTTTCACCAGTTTTACTTTGTAAGCTCTTATCCAGCATCAGTTATATATCTATATCTCCTATCTGACATGTAACTTATTTAAAACATAACTCTGAGGGATAAGCTTATGAGATACATATCTCATTTCTGAGATGGGCCCAGTGGGACTGCAATTAAGGAATCATCTTCCAACCCAGTTCAATAATGGCAAATAAAGGCTTGAAAACCAAAGAAAACATTAGTTGAACATATTTTAGTGTTGTATATTATTAAATAAAGTTGTTGACTATATTTTGCTCCTGCCAACACAACGGTTGGAGCATTGCTTTTATTAACACCTTCCTCAGGCAGAAGGCTGTAAATATTTTGCATCATGGGAAGTGTATTTTGAAGGACTTTGGTAAAAAAAATCCTTACTGGGATATTTCAAGTAGTGTGCTGTACTTATATACATGGTTTTTTGGTGATAGAGTCTTACTAACACCTTTGAATGCCTTCAGGCCCCATGAGTAATTTGCCAAGGGAATTCATGTTGCTTCCATCAATAGCAATATCCCAAGACCATCTAGGACTGCAGTTAAAATAGCCTGGAGTCTTGTTTGGCTGATTGATGTTGGGTTATCTTGATCTGTAGGGACAGACCCAGTTCTTGGGTCATTTTGCTTTCCACCACATCCATTTTCTCCCTGTAATTCTGACTCCCTAGGCATTCACCCCCTGACCAAGAACAGCCAGAGGAAATCCCCTGAAGGATAAGACTTTTGGCTTTACATCCCCTTTGTGTTGCTGCCAGGGTGCAATGTAGAGCTGGGCATAGTGTGTACGCTGTGGTATTCTGCTGTAGGAGCGGGCACAGCTGCAAAATACTTCCCAACCAGTTGCTTTTGATATTTATTTGTTTCTTGTCTGGCTCCCAAGGAAGCAGAATACAGCTTTCTGAACTGTCCAGAATTTGTCCATTGGAAAAAAAAAAAAAAGAAAAATAATTACCACCAAGGGAATTAGGCAGACAAAAGATTTCACTATCTTTGTCCTTATGTTCCTTCCCAACAGCATAGACAGTTGAGAGATGCACAGAGAAAAGCTTTATGTGTTAAAGAAATGCAATCTTTTTCAAATAGTTTGCATAGGACTTTTTTTTTATTTCTTCTGTGAAAATAGTAAGAGAGAGAAAAATATTTCACCATTTGGGAAAGTTCCTCTCAAGAAAACCTTATCAATGAAATTAATGGATTAGTGGATTTTCCATAGCTAAAAGTGTAGCATTTAACTTTTTAAAGATTAACAATGCCATTTCCCCTCATAATTTTCAAGAAATGTGAGGAAACTGGTACTATTTAGCTCACTGAGATTTCTAATGTAGAACTGTATCATGCTGTTTAATGAAACATGTAATAAAACTGATGCATGTAACCAGAGGAAAACCTGGGCATTCAATGAGAATTGTTCCAGAATCTTTAGAGTTAACCATCTGTATTTCCTAAAGGATTTCTCACAAATGTTATACCCTGTGTGCCTGATGTGACCAGACAAAGAGCTGCTTATTGATCCAGAAGACTCATTACAAGTTGTACAATGTGAACTTAGCATCACTGGTCATGCTATTAGTGTAATTATCTTATTTCATTAGCAATAATGCCATTTTGCATTACAGTATATTGGCTCACTTAAAAAGTAATAAAGATTTGCAATTAGGAGATGTATTTGTTAACTTCAGAGCATGCCTCTGAACTTGGTCATGCTAAGCACCAGCATCTGCTCTGCACAGCAGCAATACTGAAGTCTGGGTAGTTCTGGGGGTGGCAGTCCTACGCACACAATAGTGTAATGCTATTTAAATAAGCGTAAGGCACTGCTGTCCATGCCTGGCTTCCTGGAGATTAGGTTTTGGGGCCCTGAAAAGTAGTTTATTTCTCACTAATATGCCACTAACTATGGGTCAGAACCCATTGAGAAGTAATTGTCCTCCCAACATCATGGTTTTGTATTGAGATCTGACCTTTCACAGTGCTCCATTTCAAAGCAAACAAATGGTTGCTGAGCAAGATGGAAACACCAAAAAATGTAATGTACATGAGTATCTCACACAGGGACTGCCCCTTCTTTTCACACACTGACTTCAAGTAAAGCAAAATGGAAATTTCTGTGGAGACTAGAAACACTGGTCATTGGCTTGGGTGCAGAAATATTACCTGGAGGCTATGCCTGACGTGTTTCATTTCAAGGCAGTAGAAACAGTGGCTGGATCCTCAATATTTGTTAACCTTAATAGGTAACCCCCATTCCAAGACAAGTCAAGGGTAGCAAGTATTTTCCACTCCTCCTTGTCCTACTTATTATATTCAGCAGGGAAGCAAGTTCTGGGATGGCTTCATCTCTCATACCTTTGCTTTCCAAGCTTTTATTCAGTGAGCAGAAGGTTCTCTTACAGGAGATGCTTTTACAAGGACAAGTCAGCCTTAGAGACCTACAGCACTTGGACTTCCCATTACAAATCACAAAGCACATTCAGGTTTGGCACCAGGATTGTTCAATATGCGAATACATTGAATAGATTTTCATACATTTGATTCATGCATATGCATTTTAACTCTGCACAAGCTGATTGGTGTTTTTCAGTGAAGCAAAAATCTGAAGCATTTTGAGAGTAAACTGAGAAACTGTTCAGAAGAAAGCCCAAAAGCATACGCTGCCATGATCTTATCCTTGCTCTCAGTTATGAAAACACATCATAGTCCTTCCCTGCCATAGATAAGAATCAACTTTTCTCAACTTCACCTTAGAGAAAAGGCTTTTTAGGGTGGACAAAATCTGGGTTTTCCTTTGTAGCTACAGAAAAAAAGGAATGAATATTTTAAGCAGTCCCTGTGGTCTCTATTTCTTCTAACTAGTTAGTATTAATGGAATCTGCTGTCTTAGCAATTTTTTATTTGCTCTTCATAATGACACAAATAAATAATGTTTCAAATTACTTATTTCTGATCAGCCTTTGGAAATACACTAACACTAGCATGTTATTTACTTTCACTGGCCTTTTGTTCCTCAAGGATTGCCATTAAGACCACAGTTAGTAGACTGGGTTATCTCAGGTTGCTAGTTTGGTCATTCCCAGGCATTTGGCATGACACATAAATGATGCAAGAATCGCCATCTCCAGTGCCAGTACTAAATTCTGTCTTGTCCATTGTCCAAGAATGCTAAAGCCAGGTCTTTTAGACTGAAATATAAGTAGGTTCATCATATATAATTAGTAAATCATATGCAATTGTAAAGCCAGTCTGAAGGTGGAACAGTATTTAATAACTGAATAACATTTGAAAGATGCTTTTCACCCTAGCAGAACTATGAATCATTTCTATAGTCACAGAAACATTGAATTCTATTCTTTTGTCGCTATGATAGGTAAGTACAAATCTTGTACATAAGAAACTGAGAGATTCAGAAGTGGAAAATAGTTTATTACAATTAATATGTAATAAATGTTTTAAACATGCTAATAACTTGAGCAAGGATGACTTGGGGACTTACATCTTGTATTACTGTTCAAAAGAATATTTAGCCATTTCATGGAAACTTAAATTCTCAAAATGAATGGGCATTGCTATCCTACTGTAAAGCCATAGATCTTGAATGTCCCTTAGCAGTTAGTAGTACAGGCCTTTAGTGCATACAGATGCTCCTCTTCCCTGGCAGACGAATGCAGTAAACTCATGTTGTAACTTCTTGACTCCAGGACACAAGTCAAGAAGCATGCAAAGTATTTCCAGAGAAACATGAAATAAGAAACCCGAAATTCCAAATCTTTTTTCTTATCCAGAATTGTCACCTTATCATGTTCTTGTCATGCAAAGAAATTGTCTTCACTGTGAGAACACGCAGGATAAACACCAGAAATCATCATGCTTTTGACACATACAGACAAGCACACTCAGAAAATGGTCTCAGTTCTGCGCAGAAATTCGATCATTTCATTCTGAAGTCCAGACCGTATCAGAGTACTAGCAAGCACACTGTCACAAACAATCTCACATAGTCAAAGTGATGGATTAGCAAATTTCATCACTCTTTTCTAAAGCTGTGTTTTTATGAATTGTGCATTGTGGTATTTGATTTGATGTTATGAAAGATGGACTTGATAAATGCCTTGTTTGTGTGTATTTATTTTTCCACTATAGCTCTAGCTGGAACATGGATAATGATTTCTTTAGAGCACCAGTGAAGACAGTACTGTTGAGGATAACTAACAGTATGATATATATGCAAAGTGTCTAATGTTTTTTGGAGGGTAACAGCTGCTCATTTCAAGATCAATCTTAGGTATCAGGAGTGTCAATTTCTACTTTCTAATCTGCTCAGTCATGCTGCTAGACTGCAAAACCAAAGGCTTTATTGTAGAATTACTCCTAGAGAACCATTAAATAATCATCTGATCTTTGAAATAGATACAAACTCACCATATCCTCTGGAGCAGCAGGTAAAGGTCACACACTGAAACTGCTTGCTAGTACACACAACCAGACATGATGGCTATCGCTAGCTTAAATATACTTATAATAACTATTCAAATCTTACTGAACCATCAAAACTGTGTAAAATACTATCGTTAGAATATCGTCAGTAACCCTGATGAAATTAATAGCAGATATTACAAGGGTATGACACTATTCTGTAAGTATTTTCCTGCAAAAAATTGTATGGCATCTTTGCCCCTAGGATATCTCTGTATTCAAAGGAAAGAGTCAAACTCCCCCCACAAATTACTCAAAGCAAGAACCTTCTTTGGTAGTTTGAAATCCTCCCCGAGGAGCTCTTCCCTCTGGGGAAGATAGTGGTGGGTAATGAATACTTGACTGGGTGTCTTGCAAAGGAATGGTACTGTGTGCAGGACTCACAGAAGCCCAGGTAGTGCTTTGCCAGCCCACACACTTGCTTTCCAGTGCTAACTTCTCTCCTGACCTGGCATAAAACTTCTCAGTGAAGGCAAAGCTGCATTTTGCTGTTGCAGGGATGATGGTTCAGACCTGGCCAGAAGATCCAGGTTTGTTTTTCCCATTGACCCTACAAGAACAAGTCATGGTGGAGAGGGCTGAGACTGAGAGATGCCACACCACATTTCACACATCACAGAGATACTACTGCTTTGGGCAAGTATTCTCAGCCTGGTTTCTCTGCCTCCTGACATGCGTGGTGTGGCCAGGGAGATCCTGCTGCTTGGTTTTGCCAATCATGTTTGCCAGCATACTTTTCTTTAAAACCCATGCCCTTCTGTTTTATAAAGACAACAGAAGAAATATTCCAATGGATTAGTACAGCCGTGCCTGTAATGACCTCGCTAACGATGAGGGCCCCTTCCTTTACAGGTTTTCCACTGGTTAGGAAGAGGTTATTACTCAAAGAAAAAGATTCACCTGACTAAAGGCTCATGATGTTGATTTTTGGACATTCTTTCCTGTGAGCTTTGATTAATAGAAACTACAGCCATCCAATAAAAGGAAAGAAAATAATAAAAGAAGAGACTATAAGAGATAAAAGGCTAACCTAAAGCACATGCAGGAAACATGTCAGAAACTTTGGTGTCCTGCTGTGGGGAAGCAGGCTCTGTTTGGAGAGGCAGTGCACTAGGGAGAATAGGAAGTTTCCTTCTGAGTATCTCTGTCTTGTGGGAGAATAACCTAAAATCTGTGTAAATAGTGAAAGGAGGGGGCACGAGTGAAAGGGCAAAGCGAGGCAAGACAACCAAAACAAAGGGCCAGATGAGAGCGTAGTCATTAGCTGACACTTGAAGGAGATGTGTGCTAGTGCTCTGCCTCTGAACAGTAAGTACACTGCGACTCTTTTCATTGTCCGAGATTTCCAAAGGATTCCTGAGCAAACAACCACTGGTAGTTCAACATCCTAATTATAGCCTGCTCACCATCCATTTCTGAAGTGTTGCTGAGTTCCCTGGCATGATGGCCATTTGAGCATGCTTCCCAGAAGTCTTGGGCTGCCTGCCATGGTAACATACTTGATTTATGTCAGACTTCTACCAGGGGATCTAGGAGAGACTTGATTGTGCTGCTGCTGATTATTTTTTTCCTTCAGACCCAGGAGCCAAGCGCAGTTCTTGTCCTGTTTGTTGCCATAGGTGTCCAAGCAAAGGTCTCTAAGTCAGCTGCTCCCTCAGGTGCTCTACAGGTAAGCCAAATCTTCCCTGTGGGATTATGAGATTTTCTTTCTTCTGGCTGTCTCACTTGGTCAAGTGAAAGACTTGTTAGAAAGGACTTCTTTTTTATTAGGTAATTGGAGAATTTAAAGCTGCTAAGCACAAACCACATTATTTAAAAATATTTTTTTTAAGAAAAAAATAGAAACATGGGACCAAAACACCTCACAGATCCCCAGGGTGAAAGCCTCTGGCCTCAGTCCATGGAGGGAATGGGACTGAGCCTTTCCACACTGGCAGCGGTGGGATTAGGAACAGTGAGTTTTGGCACTGTGTACAGTGCAGTCCCTATGTTTTCCGTGTGCCAAAGAGGCAACCTATTGAAAAGGTTTACATCTTGGATGAAACTGGCTGAGGCAGGGTTTCTCCTTTCTGTATAAGGAGTATCCCTTACGTTTCCACTACGTCAAGATTATTTGTTTCTAGGAGGCATGGAAACATATTTGACAAATAGTGCAGATGAATAATACAGCTTGAAAGTTTCTTGGCTGGAAGCTCCAGAGTGGGACTGTAACCCATTATAGTTTCTTTTATATTCTGAGAGGCCCCAACAATTCTTAATCTTGCTTCATAAATATGAACTGATCGTTACCTGCCAGTAAATAAAATTGACTTTAAAGTTGCGACTATTGGGATTTTAGTAACCATACCATACCTTATTTATGAACACAACGTGGGCTAAATGCTTCACTGCAAAGGATGTGCATAGACTAAGTATCAGAAATGTGAATGAACTGTGATTGCAAAGTGCCATCAACATCAAGACTAAGTAGTCTTCTGAGTTAAGCACCGTTCAGTAGTTTGCTTCTGCACTGCACAAGTGGATGTGGGAACTGCACCGATGATGTAACAATAAGAAAACAGACAAAACCTCTTGGTAGTGGTTGTGTAGTTGAGCTCAATAGTAAGAGCTAGTCATGACAGACTGTGAAAAGCCAAGAGGCAAGGAGGTTCAAAATCATGTTTTTCTCTCTCAGAAATGGACACTGGTAATATCCCCAGCAGAAAGCACAGGATATGAGAGTGGCCAGGTTTTTAAAAGTCACAAATAACTTTGGATTCTACTTTGGGAGTATTTGACAGCCTGATTTGGAGAAGGGAAATATTAAATGCTTACCGGAAAGCCAAGCCCAAGATAATGCAGCCAAACCTGAATAAGTATCTGGTGAATTTATAGCACAGCTGGCAACAGTCTGCCCTAGCAAATGGAAAGGTTCCAATATCTTTATCTCCAGTCTCACCCAAATATTTGCTCCAGGACGTGGTATAAAGGTGGACTTTTCCACAAAACTGACACCATGAAAGATTCAGTCAGATCAGAGAAGGTGCTACTACAGGGTAATTAATTTCAGCATACTAGATTCTTATCCTTGGATAAGATCAACAAAACTTACCCTATCTTCTTTGGCTTCACACAGAGAAAGGAAAAGTTTCAGTCAGAATAAACCTCAGTAATTAACTCTGAGCATTTAATCAAATGTTAAATATATGCATGTGTTAGGGACACACATGGTTTTCATGTCTCTGAATGGTACTTAAAATCAGCACTGACACCTACATCACCAGCAGAAGGCTGTGCTCAGCACTCTTCTTTGTAAATAAAGACAAGACCAGCTGATCACCGTAACCTGAACATGTGAACAAACCTAAGAAGTGAACAAGAGCTATGTTAAAGACCAGTGCTTGAATGAAAAGTACAATGTACTTTTCTTGGCTTAGAATCGTAGAACCACAGGGAATCCTGAGTTGGAAGGGACCCATAAGGATCATCAAGTCCAACTCTTGTCTCCACACAGGACTGGCCACATCAGAGCATATTGCTAAGTGCTTCAGATGCTTCTTGAACTCAGTCAAGCTCAGTCCTGTGACCAATTTCCTGGTGCTGTGACCAATTCCCTGGTCCCCTCTTCCTAACATCCAACCTAAACCTCCCCTGTCTCAGCTTCATACCTTTCCCTCAGGTTCTATCACTGGTCACCAAAGAGAGGAGATCGGCACCTGCCCTTCGTCAGGAAGCTACAGACCATGATGAGGTCTTCCCTCAGCCTCCTTACTTTCTGTAACTGGGCAGCTGCTGAATAGCAGAATGCGTTTGAATTATGTAAGGATTATGGTATGTTGTTTTAAATGATTGCAAATTAAATTATTAACAGGGTATTACACTACCAGCATTGTGAATGGTGACAGCTTTTCAAATGCCGCTGAGGCACCAGGTATACGCTGCTGTTGAAGGGAGAGACACCAACAATCACTGGCCTGTTTCAGTATGACATCTCCTTTATTGAATGTGTCAATTGAAATGTTAACCTAGGATCGTTTGGCTGCATATCCATAAAATGAAAATCAACCAAGGACAAGTAATAATATAATCTGAAGGTTGGTGAATGGAAAAAAAAATAATTTTGCTATAGGAATTCCATCTCTTTATGTCTAAACAAATTGCTCGAGACATGAAATGTTTCAGAATGTTAGGGGAATCTACAGCGGGATGTATTTTAAGGCTGTTAGTAGTTGACCTCTAGCATTTAGAGAGTTAATATTTTTCCTCTGATAGATCGATCTCTCTTTATTGAACTTTTGTTCTCATAAAGATGTTGAAAACCCCATTTTGGTGCCTTTCATCATCAGCTAGTCCATACAAATGTTCATCAGTGTCCTGTGGCCACCCACTCCGGAACTAACCTACTAGAAAGAAATTAATGGAAGCGTTGTCCCAAGTCTGACCACCATGATGCTCTAATCTCATGCCTTGCATTTGTGGAATCATGATCACTGCATCTCTGTAAGTGTTTTGTCAGCCCACCTAAACCAAGATTTCTGAATTTTCAGTTATGTCATGTTATTTTGTGAGATCTTAGAGGATATATATAAGTTTTCTCTACTGAGTTAAGGCTAGTAAAATTGTCCAAAGAACAACTGAGGATAGGAACACCTTCTTCCATGCTATAAATTTTGGCACCACATTGTTCTTGGAAAGTGAAGGTTAATGCAGAAGAATGATCCCACAGTTGGTGGAGAGAGCCAAAACATGCCTTTATGAGATTTCCCAGTTCTTCTGAAGATCCTGACTATACAGTTGCCTTTAACCGCAGTTAAATTTCAGCTAGGAGAGATTAATTATACTTGAAAAATGACCACCCAGGTATGGGTTAGATAAAAGTTTTGTCACAAAAAAGATTTTCTGTTAGGGTGGACCTGATTTTGCTGGGCTGGCTTTTGCAGTTAAAATGTGGGATGGGTGAGGTCAAGTGGAGAAAGTCAAAATGCTGTTCTCTTCCGGTGAGCTAGATGACCTCTGCGAGCTGCTAGTAGTTGCTGAAGTAGGAGCAGCCTGAGGACTGGAGTTGAAGAGCTGAAGTCAAGGCCAGGAATAGTAAAGGATGAGAACACTTCTAAAATTGATTTCTTAGTCTTCAAAAATTTGAAAAAAACCCAAAAAAAGTCCTTTTGCTGATTTATTCAATCTGATGTGCAAGAGAGAAAAATATTTATATCAGAGCATCAGTCATCCAAGTTATGAGTCATGTGAGTAGCAATTTATTCATGTTAATTCAGTGAATACATCAGCTTCAAAGAGATCACTCACATGACTCCAGATTTGGAGGATCAGGTCTTATGTATGTAATAGCTTGAACAGGGAGAGAACGAAGAACTGTCTTTTCTAATATTCCCATCCTGTATAATTTATTTACATTTTTTATAAACATTGATTAGAACAGATGTTCCTAATAAGATTTTCAAATCTGATCTGAATACGTTTTTCTATTATTTTGCCCCTGAGAAGCTAGAAAAGAGAGAAAAAAGATTCCCTACTCCTCAATTTCCTTTAAAGAAAAAGAGAGGTTTTACTTGTTACATGAACAAAAAGAAAATATATTTGTGGGTAGATGTCATGTATGTTCTTTGGCTGAACTACCTTTTAGTCAGAAACAAAGATGTAACTCCAGAAACCAAAACTTAATCAACACATGTATAGCATTACTTTACCGAGTTATTTTCATTATGTATGAGATGGAATAAATATTAATACTAACCCTGGGCAAGAGACTTTAAAAAAACCTCAAAAAAAAGGGTATGAGTAAGAACAGTGACAATGAGCTCATTGTCTAGCCTTAAGTGTCTTTTAAGAAGCCAGCTTCTCCACAAAGAAACATTCTGAAGACTACTGGTGCAGAGCTGCAAATTTCTCTCCTATGCAGATGCTGTCTCACCAAGACAGAGTTCCCTCTGTGACTGGGCTCTAGCAAGAACATGGCCAAACACCCAGTGGACCTAGCTTCATTTGTGTGCTTACAAAGTTAAAAATTAATCAAAATATTTTTAAATAGCATACAAATAAATTAATTTCACATCCACAGCACTATTAACTCACTAATTTGCAGGATTTTTTTTTTCTTTTCCTGTGGACTGAGTTAATCATGACCAAGGAAAAAGACTCCTGGGAAATTAAAGCTCTTGGGTTTCATTCCTAGAAGAGCAGAGAAGTATCTTTTACATTGTAAAAGTCTCTTTTCTGGGCCTGAAAACTTATCTGGAATCTGACTAGGCTCAGAATATTGAATTGCAACTTCGAGCAATTATTTCTGAGGGGCAAACAGTAAAACATATTATAATGACCACTACTTAGATTATTAGGCTTTTATTGGAAACATCTGCTTAATTGCTAAATATGTGATCCTCATGAAAACAGATTTAATTGTAGAGACAGTGGAAACCTTATTTCAAACAAGCCATCATCCAGTTGTTTTGCTAACTCACTAGGGCAGTCAAACATCCAAGATAAGAATTGAACAATGGCATTTAAAGATTTTATGATAATCTGTGAATGTCTCAGTGATTCTTCCAGTTTGGGCTTGTTTTTTGAGTTCTTCAGACAGGCATGCTTAGTTTATTGTCTTGAAAGGAAATGTAGGGGCCCGTCTGAGGATGAATATATTAACTTTCTCAGGACAGGCAAACTAAAACATCCTTGCACCCAAGGTTAAGTCCTATGTACTGAGAGTCAATCGGTAGTTCAGGCTTGCTCCTCAAGATATTCAGCTGGGAATAGAGTGTCTGAGCCATGTGTCCAGCCCTAATCAAGGGTTAATTATTCACACAAAGTGGAAGGGGCATCATTAACATCAGTGTGCAATAGTTCTGAGCCAGCCACCTCCTTCTACCCCAATGTTACACTGACGTTTGAAATAGGAAAACGGACATTAAGGTCCATATTCACCCCCTGTCTGTAATAAGCTGAAATCACTTCAAGGTGTAGAATGAAATAAAGCAGGTTCTCTGACATCCAGGGAAAATGTTCTAGTTGCTCAGATAATAGACTATAAAAGGACATAATCTTCATTTTCCATATTTTATCAATCTGATTGAAAAAAGAAAGAAAAAATATTTGTTGAATTCAGACTGAATACAGTTTGATCTTTTTGGCTATATTGCAGACCTGAAAGTTGCAGAGTACAATCCTTTATCCACTCCCTATACACATGCATATATACATTGAATAAAACTTCAAAACAAAACCAAATCATTAAAAATTTGAGAGCCCAAGCTACAAAATGGACCAGATCATACAATCACAATGATTTATTTGGATAAATTGCTTCTCCCCCTTGACTATCTTTTACATCCTGTGCTGTAGACAATTGAGGCAGGTTTGAGGTTATGGATTAAAACTTTCAGGCAACAGTAAAAATCCTTATTACCATGGTCAGTTAAGTTCTGTACTGGACCTTTTACAGCGTTGATCTAACACGCAAATTATGAAAATGGTCCTTTCCTTCTATATACAATATAATTTACAGCAGAATCTGACAGTTATTTTCTGGTCAATGGAGACATCATTCAATGCGATCAAAAAGACATGGATACACACATAAACATATTATCATAATATTTTAACCAGTTTCCTTGGGCTCTTCATCAGCAAAGAAGAGAGGCAAGCTTCCTCAATTGCCCTCTGAAAGTTCAGTTTTGCAGTAATAGTGCCTGGGCCTGGGACACTGATATTTAGTTTACATGCTTGGATCATGTACTTTACGTTAGTATCAGTATGTCCAAGATGTCCAGGTGTGTCATTTAAGGATCAATATTTAAGCAAAATCAAGTCATATAATGAAGTAGCAGTTTTATCAGAATTCTAGGCAGTACACCTTCATCATCTGCAAAACCTAATTATTAAATTAAACTACATAATTTTCAGATTTAAAGGAATACCTTTAGATTAATGAGAACTGAGATGGTGTTTGGGATTGCTGACTTTTTTTGTCTGGCACTGTTTTTATGAACTGGAGAAGAGCCTTGGCACCTACTTGAGATTTGCAGAGCAATGGCTTAATAGCAGGCATAAACAAGTAGTTGTAAATCCCACTGTTGATCTCCATCTCACCAGGCTGGCATTGACTGTGTGGCCAGGAGTTGATGGTGGTGTTAATGGTATTGTGATCTTCACACAATACATGTGAGTGCATACACATGTGTATACACATTGATATCTATGCACAGCAGTCAAAATCCTGCTGACTTCACAAAAGAGGAAGATGGCTTAATGTTTACTTGAACAGGAGCTTCAATTCAGTGTCTTTATTTTTTGATTTGAAATGTTATACTGTTTCACCAGCTCAGCTCTGAATCACATGCAGTAATGTGTGAAGTCAAAATGTAGCTTGTTTTAGTTTTACCGGGAAACAATTTGCACAGCAAGAGTTTGAAGTTTTAACTCAAAACCTGATGATTAGAGGAGTGCAATGAAGTAAAACATTTTATAGACATCATTGTACTTAAATTGCTTCAGGAATACACCAGGCTTCTAGGCTTGCTAAATGGAGTGGAAAAAAAAACTTAATTATGCAACTGAGGGCATAGGCAAATTTGCTTCACGTAATTTTAAACAAAAAGAGAAGAAGTAATATTTTAAATTTGAAAAGGATTCAAGATACAAGTTTCAAACTTTAGTGTTAGGGTATTTTTTAAATGGCTCTCTGTTTCTTAAGAAAACACACCATTAAGAGTTCTGGTTGTCTTAATGTTAGAAGATAAGATTTACCCTCTGTTCACATTTGAATGCAATTTTTTCTTGTTAATATCCTATTCGGGAAACCTAGTGTTCTGCTTATCAAGAAAAATGAGGAACTAAAAGCAGAAGTCTCTATGCAATTAAATATTAGAGAAAACCTTAAATGCATCAAATTTCATTAGTATTTCTCCTATTTATTATATGAAGAAGGTGAGGTCATGCCCAAAGAAACATTTGTTGTGTCTGTCTCTGCAACCTTATGCTGTTGTCAGAGGCTCTGGCCTAAAGGAGCCATGGAAAGGAAGACCTGTTAGGTAATAGGGATGGAGGAATTATGTCTTAACATCTGAGAAAGACATAGAGTATGATGTTGAGCCAGAAGTTGAAAAATGAGACATAAGGACACCATAGTACCAGCATACATTTGTTTATTTATTGTGATGCTCCAAAAAGCACAAGCACTTCTGTTTCTCACAGGGATCCACTACAGCCCAACAGAAAAAACTGAGCAAGATGAACAAGGCTATTATTTGGGACCGTGTAGTCAGACAAAGAATAGGGAAGCCTTTACCCAAGCTCAAGATCCCCCATGTTCTATGGATATATTTTTTGTTGCTTTTGTTTAAATTCTTATAACAAGACCTAAAGTACAACTACAATAACGGAAACAAAATGTTTAGCAATTTTTTTGAACTTCACTTAAGTACATATGAGGGATAGAACAGTTTATCTTTATGATTAAGGGATGACCACAAAATTCACAAGTGGTGAAGCGCAGAGAAACCATCAGTGCCAATTATGCAAGGCTATATCCCTTGAGTGAAAATAAATTGGTTATTCCAACCATCTCACATTGCATGTTTGATTTATATTATTTCATCCTCTCTCTTCATATTTATTATAATGGTTTCAATACTTTCAATTACCAGTGTTGGCTACTGTCCTTGGGTTGGCACCTGAAATAATTTCATGTCTAACTGAAAAATCATTGACAGGAAAGATTTACAATATTAGTAATAATAAATATTTGTGCATAGTGTTATAACAGTTGCCCTCTGAAGATCTCAAATCACTTTATAAATGTTGATTAAGCTTCATAATTGGGCCCTTTGTGAGGTAGCAGAATTTATCTCACATCATTTTACACTGAAAGTTTAACAAACAGCATTTGATCCCAGCTGGTATAAGGATCTCAGGTAAAAGGAGAAAGCAGATGGGCCCTGAGATCTGGCTGCTATAAAAAGACCTGTTATGGATTACTTTTCTTCCTTAAAATGCAGTTAGAGATGTTTAAAATCTTATGTCGTGACAAATTACAAGCTCTAATGTTGTATGGTAGTGCAACTACAACTTTGTGGAGAAACTAGAAAGGAGAGAATACATATCTTTTACATAAAGTAAAAGGCAGTCATAACCTACCAGTTCTTTAGAGCACTGCAGATTAAAGATGGTCATGTATATCACAGGACTCAAGGAAGATCTCCTACAGCCTCTACATCAACTACCAGGAAAGAAAGTTGATTAGAAGTTGAAATACCACGTGGGTGTCTTTCTTATTCTCAAATAAATCTGAGAGGCTGGGGCTGTTGCATTAAAATACTTCACAAAGCATAGACTGCGGTGGAGATTTTTTGAGACTTCAGTAATTTTGGAGATCTCAGTTTTGGGACAGTTAATTTTCCTGCTTATCTCTGAAAAGATCCTTGAAAATATCCTAAATTGTAATTTAAGACTGTTATATGCTACAGTGCATGTGTCTACAATTGTTTTGCTGCTGCTGGGAAGACAATACAAAATTACATATTGGGAACGGTGCTCCTCCAGTGCTGACATTCAGCTGCACCTAGAGCCTCTTAGGGAAATGGCTGTTGATGCAGATCAAAATTGTTTAATAGTTCAGGTGATGGAGATTCAGTGCTGGAGAGCATTCCCTAGCACTTTTTATTTTACCAGTACACATGAAACCCATAGGAACCCTATATTACATTTCTTTTCTGAGTTACCTTGGTGAATACACTAAATTGTGTATTGTGCATGGACTTTATGATACACTGTCACATTCTCTGTGAGGACAAATTATGGCACACTCTTAGAAAAATGCATGTTAAAATAAGATTCAAACACTATTAGAACACAGAGAGAATGCTATTACAGATATTGACAAAAATTGCCTTTAAAAGAGTAAGATAAATTTTCTGAATAACACTGAGGGGGAGGGGTGTTTTGGTGTTTGGTTGGTTGTTTTTGGGTTTTGGGTTTTGGGTTTTGGGGTTTTTTTGTTTGTTTGCTTGGGTTTTTTGTTTGTTTGCTTGGGTTTTTTGTCAGCATAAACATCTTGTAAATTAGCATCAAGAAAAACAAGAAAAAAAATCTGAAAACCAGGAAAGCATCCTATTAAATGAATTACTTTTATAACTCCAGTTATAAACTCCAGCATACTCAACAGATATGCATCAGAGATAGAATTAAGCTATTTAAGTGGTATTAAAGACTAAATAAGCCCCATGGCAACACAGTATGTGGATACAGCCTGTTTTCTATGTGACTTTGACTGTAAGTGCCCTAAAGAGCAGCAGAGTGTCCAGAACATTTGCCATCAGTGCGGCTGGACTGAGTCAAGGCCTTCCCTTAGCAGGACATCCTTGGGTGGCAATTACAGCTGTGAAAATTTGCAATAGGCTTAAAAGCAGGATTGTGAGGCAGGAGGGATAATAGCTTATCTGAGCATTTGGTGGACTGATGTTCTTGTCTTCTTGATGGCAGTGGACTTTTGCCACTGATTTCAGTGATGCCAGGATTTGTCTCATTTGGTTTTCTGAGTTTTATCTACAGTTTCCATTAGGCTGTCTGCAGATCAGGGTGGTTTCTCATAGTTTTGCCTTCCTATTTCATCTCAGTAAGACCACTCTTAAAAAAATATTGTAACCACTTTAGCACAAAGCAATACTTGCTACTAAGGTGCTTTTTCTAAGAGAGAAATGTATTCAAATTAGGATTCAATCATCTTATTCCAGAACAGACCTTTAACTTTCTGTCCATCCTGTCCCTTAAAGTTTATTCCCCTTTCATAGCAGACCCCAGAGTCACACTTCTAACTGACTAAGAATGCTGTTTTTCTTTAGGGGAAGAAAGGAGGGAAAGAAAAAAAAAAAAAAGCAGCCAAGTTCCCCTCAGAGTTGGGTCTCTTTATAAAGGGTTGGCTGAACTTTGCAAACTTTACCGAAGGGGGAACCCTTTCCCACAATCCATTTCAAGACCAACCCCTTTGATGTCACAGCTGGCTCAAGTAAACTCATTTCCTCCTTCCCTAATGTGTGTCTGATGCAATTTTGGCAAGACATCTCTCCCTGCTGTTACTGCTGCCTGTTTTGAAATGAGGCCAAGTGCAATGTTTAATGCGAATGTTTGGTTTGGCCTAATCATCTGTGCTTTGTTTCACTGGTACTCCACATTATATATTTATATATCCAGATCTATCTATAGAGATCTATAGGCAATTTTTCCCCATCTTTCTCTCCTCTTTTGCAAATAATTCACACCACATGTTTTCAGTTTATTCCTTTGTGGTCTACTCCACCCAGTTCCTAAATCAGTAAATCATCTTCATGCTTCTTCCCACACTGAACGAAAGTAAGTTCTCAATTACAGAGACAGAATAGAGATTTCAGGCCTTTGTGGTGGATGTTGATTAGTGCCTTGGTAAAACTTGAAGGTGCTTGAAAACAGTAGAAAAGGTTTCAAAATGTCAAGATTTGCCCAATATTATACATACTGCTTCATATCATTGGCAGTTTGAAGGTGTGAGGGACAAGTTAGGAGCAGCTTGTGAAGGAAATGACACGGTGCATCAAACTGTGGAGATCACTTGATTTCCCTGACAGGAAGATGTTGAGAGAAGGGGAACCTCACCTGCTGCAAGAAATGGACTGAGAACCCCAGCATAGGAGATATCAGCCTGCAGGGCACTGTGTGGAATCCACACCCTCGTGGCCTCCTGCAAAACCTCTTTGACTCAACACCTTTATTCAAATTTGATTAAGGATTAAAATTTGACTCTAAAGTTAAGCCTGTATTAGTAAACTAAACAGTACCAGGGAGTGTTCCCAGGCCCTGAGGCTTGATTGCTTATATTGCTGTACGGCTAGAATGGCCCTCAGTATCATTTTGGCCCAAACAATGCTGCATATTATTGAGGGAACAACGGGGCCAAAGGCCATACATATTAAATAAAAAGAATACAGGTCTCACTCTTTTAAAAGATAAGGGTGTTAAAGAATATGGACATATAATCTTACATGTTGCTTGGCATCTGTGCCAGAGAAGATGCTGGGAATGTTTCATTTACCAACACAGACATAGCCTAAGAGGCATTTTACGGTATTTGGCATACCTTTACTGCCTAAATGCAGGAATGGATGTTTCCCTCTGCATGTAGTCACATTGTCTGTGTCTTCTTCTCCTCTGGAAGGAAATTCAGAGTATCTGAGCTAGTTTATACTGAAACATCAAGTCCATTCTAGAGGACCTTCCTCCTCTTCATTGACTATAGAGAATGAGCAGGGTCCAGCTCTCAGCCAGTAACACTGGGATCTAAAAGACACACTGCAATTGAAGTCTTTGGCAAATCAGAAATGAGAGAAAATAAGGATGCTCCTGAATATAGATAAATAATATTATGATACACCAACATTGCAGGTTGATCTTGGCTGGCTGCCAGGCGCCCAGGCAGCTGCTCTCTCAGTCCTCCTTCCTCAACAGGACAGGAGAGAAAAGAGGATAGAAAAGAGGATGGGTTGAGATAAAGACAGCGACTCACTTACCAATTGCAGACAAAACAGACTTGACGAGGGGAAATTAGTTTAATTTACTATTAATTCAAACAGGTTTGGATAGTGAGAAACAAACAAAAAAAGAAAATAAAGCCACACCTCCTCACCCCTTGTTCCCATTCCTACCTAAGTGACTACCTAAGTCATCACTACCTAAGTGATGACTCCTCTCCCCTCAAAAAGCACATAGGGGTGCAGATAGGGGTTGTGGTGGGTCCATGACATCCCCTCCTGGTCTGGTCCTCCCTCCTAACCCATCTCCCTGCTCCAGTATGAGCCCTTTCCTGGGCTGCAGTGCTTAAGGGATACCCTGCTCCTGGCTGGGCCCTCCACAGAAATAGGAAATAGGAGGAACTTCCAAGGTTCAGGTCATGTACAAAAGTCTATAAATATTGCCAATCTTTGATATAAATATCTTGAGTTATAGCCCTAAGCTTTTTAGTTAGGTTTGAAAACTCCTAGATTTCCTTTTTTAATGGTCACCTTTGGGGAAATATTGACCCCGTTAGTCCATTATAGGATGTGTAGAGACCCCAGTCCCAAGCTCTTGAGAAAAACAGGAGAAAAAGAAGCTGGAAGGTGAGAAGCCAGGATAGTTGACAGAAACTTATTACATAGTTAAAGGGTCAGTGTGTTTACATGCTGCCAAAGTTTGGTTCCTAAAACTAACAAAAAAAAAAAATCACAGACCATTGAATATCAAAGAACTGCAATAGAACAAGGCACCAGTGCTCTACTCCTGATCAACTAGCCAAATATATTTTCTATAATTTTTAAAGTGAAGTTATTTACATTTGTTTACACTCACCATCTTCAGCTGGCATCGGGAAGGGATTATCATGGGAGGAAATGTGAACTCAAAGAGCGAGGTCCTCATCTATGAAAGTGCATATGTGTCCACAGCGCAGAGGAACAAGGTGTCCCAAAGGAGAAATACAGCAATAGTCACTTTTAATTGGCTAGTGGCACTTTTAACGAGACAGTCCTGCCTATTTATCTCATTGGTTATATAGGAATATGAAGAGACAGTGAATTTTTTTGGCTACCCTCTACAGGAGAAAATAATAAAAATCACAGCTTTTAACTGGACAATAACGGTTTTAGTAATTTAAAGTAGAAAAATTATTAGAGAATTAACTTTTCATTTTAATAAGGTGATTGTGTTTCTTTCTGATTCATGCACAGACTATATTTAATGTATTTTTAATGATTTAATTTTTATTCTGACATTAAAACACCAACTACAATAGAAAGATAGCTATCTTATTACACTGACTTCTGATTTTACTAGATTATAATATCAAAGAAAAAAGGTTAACTGAATTTGGTTCTTGGAAACTGTTTGCAGCAGTATTTTAAATTTCAGCTGTAATTCAGGAAAAAATATCGAATTGTGGAATTTCTTGCAGAACAGACATTTCTGCTTCTGACAAGGCATATTGGGAAACTCTGGGACCAGAGCAGTTATTTATAGTGGATTTACTAAGCACACAGTGACTGCAGTCATAGAGATCTCTAGGAATGATTGGAATGGATATAGATCAAATAAGAATTTATGAATTGGGTAAATGTTCAGCAGATATCCTACCTGACAATTTTAATTATCTGCGCTGTAGTTCCTGTAATTCCTATAAGTCAGTAGCAGTGACTATATCATCTTTATTGCCTGTTAAGCATAAGGCATTTTAAAGAGACTTGCAGAAAGAAAAGCATCTATGACTTCGTGACGATCTTACCTGCATTTGTGAGATTGGAATCACACTTGGGTCTGTGACACAGAAGTCAGCATGCAAATGCAGTCTGCTCATACCATAACGTCAGTCTTGTGCTGAAACCAGTCTTATCTGATATTCGTAAACACTAGCTAATCACAGCCTGTGAAACAGAATTTGCAGTTTTCTAAAAAATTAAAGATACAAGAAGCTTTGAAAATAACTAACTAACTAACTAACTAACTTACTAGAAACTAGAGATATTCAGACTTGGTTAAGCCAGACAGTTTTCAAAAAACTTGAGCCCCAGAAGCATACAGAAAGTAGAAATGGCATCAAAGATCCTGAGAC
Organism: Laterallus jamaicensis coturniculus; assembly: GCA_022605575.1. NCBI lineage: Eukaryota > Metazoa > Chordata > Aves > Gruiformes > Rallidae > Laterallus > Laterallus jamaicensis. Next base: position 83,087,743 of record JAKCOX010000002.1, on the reverse strand, counting down.
TTAGTACAAATGTCATGGGAAAAAATATCACATAAAAATCAATAGAGCAAAACCACAAATTAGATCCAACTTTAAATAAATGCAGGACAATATCCCATAATTCATTATTGTAAAAGGACAGAATAATGTTGGTATGATACTTGATAGGGAAAATGATTGGCAGATGGAGCTGAGAAGGCTTAAGCCCTTTTTTCCCAAATTCTGATTATGACATTGGATGAACTGGCTGGGCAGACTCATAGAAGAGTTGGGTACCTTCTACCCAGGTCTGAGGAAATTCTTCCTAGGGTACTCACGTGACTGGCCAAAGAGATTTCAGAGGAAATCTCAAGGATGTAGAAAACAGTTTCATATTTTTTCGTGATATTTTAGACTTATCTACTTTCCTCTTACAGAAGGAAAGAAACAAATTATTGTTGCTGCCCAGTGAGGATGATACAAAAAGTAATTGTTTTAAATCACAGTGATTGCAATTTAGGTTTAGGAACAGGAAAAGGCTTTTAACAGTGAGAAAAGTTAAGTTCTGGAATAGATTGCCTACGGAAATTTTGATGTCTTCACCACTGGGAAGTTTTCAAAAATATGGGAGACAAATATCAGGAAAAATTCAGGTGCAGCTAATCTGGCTGTCAAATATACCTAGTCACATTATTTATAATCCTTTGTCATCTTTACTCTACTACTAGGTGCTTATAAGAAAGCTGGGGAAGAACTGTTCATGAGGGCATATAGCAGTAGGATGAGTGGTAACTATTTTAAACTAGAAAAGGGGAGATTTAGGTTAGATATCAGGAAAAAAATTCTTCACTCTGAGGGTGGTGGATCACTGGAACAGGTTGCCCAGAGAGGTAGTGGAGGCCCCGTCCCTGGAGATATTCAAGGTCAGGCTTGATGGGGCTCTGAGCAATCTGATCTAGTTAATGATGTCCCTGCTTACTGCAGGGGGGGTTGGACTAGATGACCTTTAAAGGTCCCTTCCAATCTAACTCATTCCATGATTCTATGATTTTTGATCTTTGTCACTGGTAGATAAACTGATGTGGAAAAAATAGAAATAATCTGAATTTTCACTGCTAAAAATTGAAATCAGACTGTCTGTCAGTAACAAGTTCTATAGAACTTTAGACTCTTCATTCACCACATACCTCAAATCACCTGGGCAGAATTGGCTTCACTTGATTCAAGCCTGAGCACCACTCGGTATTACTGCAATGAAATATGTGAATTGTGAAATTCTGAATGAAAATAAATATTGATATTAAAAGATAGCAGAGTAAAACTGCAAAAGGAGGACGCTCAATTTCAATTAGGTAACAAAAGCACAGTCTAAGCAGGTTGCATTCACTAAGTTCAGAATATCCATGTCCATATATGCCAATCCATGTCCATATATGCCAACCCACTACAGCCATGTTTTAGCAGCGTCCAGCTGTGGCCAAGCTGATCACTACAACTGTAAAGCATTGTCCTTCCTGTGAACACCTACACCTGTCTCAACATTCTTGCCCTTTAAGTGGGAGAGCTGAGTCCTAGACCTTTCTTCAGAGCTGAGCATCAAGCGGTCTTCTCAGCACAGAGTTTACAACCTGTTTATGCTCTCCTCTTCATGAGAAATCCTGGAGGCCCATCCACTGCTTAGCTTTCTGACCTCGCTGCTGTGTTGCAGTATGCTATATGGATGTTAGCTCTGTTTTCTCTAGCCGTAGCTCAGGTTCTCCCAATATCTGGCTGAGTGTCTTGAGGGAACTGAACCTCTCTGTATCTATTCCTTTATCTTTTGCAAATAACAATACAGAAGGGGCTTACCCACTTTACAGGATTGTTGTCAGACTGAATTAATTGTTACTTGTATGTGACTTTGAGGAGGTAAATGATAAGCATCATTATTTGAACATCACTCTTGAGCTACAAAAAAAACCCTCCTGCAGTTAGGGTGCTCAAAAGTAGAGATAAATGCTGTGATGAAAGAGAGGCCTTGAGCGCAGATGTGAAATCACTCTTGAAACCTGTGTGATTTCCCCACCTGCACATCTCTCTCCACCTGCTTGGCAGCCCCTGCTGTCACTGAACAGAAAACATTTGGCTTTTCTGCCAGTGCAACAAAGTGAAACGGTGCGCACTCAGTATCCTCAACCCCTCCTCTACATCTGTCCTTACTGTCTCTGATATATAGACTGTACAAATTCCTCTGAGAACATTTTTCTTACCTCCTGAATAGGAGCTGTAAGAAATGTAATGGAATACATCACCTCATGGGAATCTGGGAGTGATCTTGGTATGTGCAAAGGGGCAGCAACAGCAAGATTTTGGTTATCAATGTAAAAACAAAATTAATCTCTATTCATTTTCAAAAGGATTCAGACAGTAGAAAACAGATCTCCAGCAAGCACTCTACATATTAAGTGATCACTCATAGCACAGGTGCTTTACTTGGAGTTACTGAGTTGTGAGTTCATTGTAATCTGTCAGTAAGGACACATTAAGAAAGCAGTGACCAAAGAAACAGAGCCATAAACATGTGTGGTTTTCCCATGGAGTATTCCTGCTTGGAGTGAGATTGTTGAGGACATCAAATACATCAAATACATATTTTGGCCAACTGTGATGCAGTGAGGTGGCCACAACCTCTCTTTGTCCAAGTACTTGGAAAAGGGGACTCTTCTGTCACAGCTACAGGGCAGTGTTTTGTGCTAACAGCGTGGGAATATGTTGCCAGAAGCAGGGAAATGGATCCATGGAAAAGCATTAAGGCTTCCTGAGCTCCTGCACCATTAAACCATGACCTCAGTTCTGCCTCTTATGAGGTTGTAACTCGATTAGTCCTCCATCGCCACAGAGCCTTTTAAGGTAGACAAGACTTTAATTGCTGATACAAAACATTTGTGTTTTCTCATCCTGTATGAAAGAAAACTAGGACAAACCCACAATTTTTTCTTCATTTACAAGTCATCGGTTATAAGGGTTCAGCTGACTGCAGCGAAATAAAGAAATGGATCTTCACCTATTATTTTAGGAGACAACTGATTAAGGTTCTTTCTAGTATTTATAACTGTAAGATTAACTCTGTAATCTGGTTTCTTATCTGGCTTCTACCTCCCACGCCTACCTCTTCTTGTACATGGGAGAAGTCAATAGCACTTAACTTCTCTAATTGAAATCAGCCTGCTGAGTCTACTCATGGATACAGGAGCTGGACTGTAATAATCTGTTCTGCAGAGAATTAATCTCCTGGGAGTGAGACAGACCTAATTACCAACCTTAGTAAAAAGTCTGGATTTGCTATCGCTGCTTGTGGGCCCAGCTGGAGGAAAAGACCCAGCATACCATTTAACTAATCTCTTCCTGAAATGTTTTAAACATGCTTAATATTGCATCTTGTGCGATTGGTTTTAGCGGCTCCAGTAACAGGGTAGAGGCTCTCTTTCAATCACACTTAACATTAAAAGAATCTGGGCCTCTCATCTGGCTCAAGGCAATGGTCTAAAAGTCTCTAGAACTTATGAGTCACCACAAGCTTATGAATGGCATTTAGACCATGCATTTTACAATTACAAGTCAGCATTTCTGTGGGAGACTGCTATTTTGCTAGAAAGAGAAGAGTCTCTGCCAGTGGCAAACCATGCGCATAAACTGTTTCCCTTGCATGAGCGGTATATCAGCATATCTTTTCAACTTTGGTCAAGTGATGTATCCCACAGGATAAAAAGTGGGGAGACTGCAGCCAGCACATGGTTATTTTCCATGAAGGACTCACTTCTTCCTGAATTTGCTTCTCCAATTGTCCAGAATAGCCTGTTGAGCCCTGTGAAGACTAATTGTTAAGATTTAAAGAGAGGGCTGAATCACTTTTCCTAAATGTAAAATGAGAAGTCAAATGCAAAAGCCAGTTTATGGCAGGCAGGCATGGAAATAAAACTAATGGCTCTTACATGAGTTACCCTACGTCTTTTAGAAAGTATTGTCTTGACGTAAAGAGACCACATTTGAACTTTAGAAGAATCCAGCACAAACCAAATGCCTTTTAAAGGTACAGTAATGGTAAATAAGACATAAAATGTCTCATACATTAATATGTATGAATTTATTTAGCTGCGTGGACCATAAGAAGTATATTGTTGAACACCTCATATGGTTTCAATATTTTTGGCCTGATTTTAGTTCAGCAAATTGTTCAACAAATCTGAAATTACAATGTACTATAGTGGTTCAAATGCAGTAGATGCGGGTGGCAGTGGAACAGCATATCTGAAATTTCTCCTCCTCCTTACCTACACTGACTTTAGCTAGACCCTGGGAAGTTTCGTGTAGGAGAGGAAGTCTCCAGATTAAATATGCAATATAAAATCAGTTGTTCTGTGGATCAGTTGTTCTGAAGTCTGGCTGATATCAGGTGGGGTGTGCAGTGGCAGTCAGAAACAATGACAGATGTCAGTGAAGCAATATGCATCACTGATGTGTTTGTGCAAGTTTAGATGAACCATTTTTACCGGTAGGCACTTCTGTATTGATGAAGTGACGACAACCAAAGCCAGTGTTTTGGAATGACATGATAATTCAGACCACATTTCTGCTGCCCATACTCCAGTTGTGAAATTGCCCTTTATTCTCCCTTTGAGGTCCAAGATCTCACAACCCCCCTGTTAGAGACAGGAACTTTGTGTGTGAATAGAAATCAGAGACTTGTGTCCTGCTGTGGCCATGCAGAGGCTTCAGCTGAAAGCAGGCAGGAACAAGATGCCTAATAGGAGGCAGCTTGCAAAGCAAGGAAAAAGGAAGTTGAAGGAAGAGAGTCTGAAGACCCCTTCAAGTAATTGGCTTAACTAATTATGGCTCCATTAGCCAGAGGCACTACTGAGCATAAAACCCAGAAACTCCTTAAGAGTGCTGTATACAGCTACTATTGTTACTGGAGTTCCTTCTCCACATTTTGTTACAATGACCAGCTTGTGTGGGGATAGTAATATTAGTTCCCATAACGGGAACTAGCAAAACATCCACAGAACAGGGCACTGATCCATAAATCAGACTAGCATGTTCATTATGTTGACTTCAGAATCAGCAAGTTTCATAGTGATACAACAGGCTTAGTTATTAGTAATAAGTTTTTCCCTCCCCGGCAGACGTCTGAGAAACCAGTCTTTTATTTTTCCCTTAGTGTGCAAGTACTGCTTTTGCATCCATGTTTTATTTAGTTTGTTTTACTTGGCTGTATGCAAATTAGACCTCAGCTACCTCAAGTGCCAGTTCTCATTTTACAGTCTGCTCTCCCATGTGCATTTATATGACTGCAGGTATCAGATGAAAGTCGTTGGTTTTAATATTTTACTTTATCAATAGAAAGATGACATCTCTTGTCACATGAGAGGGTCATAATTCATTCTGGATTGCTCCATTACTGTGTCAATACTCAGGCAGCTGAAATAAGCTTCAAACTCCTTATTTATGAACTTGGGGAGACTTACTTCCAGTTTTAGTCTAGGATGAGGAGCTTTGAATTTATAAAGCTTTTTCCAAGGTGAGACAAGGCATGAGCACTTTGATCTGGGGGTCCCAATCACTAAGATAAGATCACCTGCAGGGCTGAGTGAGCTGCATTTCACATCCTTGAAAATCATGACGTGGCAGAAGAAATTATCCCAGAAGGTAACAGTTGGTAGCTTACACACAACTGATACAGGTCGTTCAAGAGTAATATGAGAACCAAGAGACATAGGACCATGGCAAGGCATTTTTTTTAGATTCAAGGCATGCAACAGTAAACTGAACAACAGTAGTTCTGATTTTACTCTGACTTATGATTGTCAAATCCTCCTAAGTTCACTGGAAGTGCTTCATTTTATTGAGGCCACATTGGTATCCCAGTTTTCTGCTCTTTATGCTAGTTCACAAATGTGGTACAAATCTACAGAGATATGGAGAGAGGTAGACCATTCTGTACATATCCCAAGACTATTACAGTCTCTCCAGCCTCATTCTCCTGCACGCAGAGACACTTCTCTGGACACATCCCCAATCTTTCCATGAAACAATTACACTATCATTAGCAAAGTGGGTTTTTTTTAAAACAAAAGTAGATATTAACTTTCTTCATGTAAGAATTTATTGTCGTAAGAAACAGGTCTTAACCATGGTATTAGACACAGTTGCAACAGAAATGATAGAAATGAACTGTCGTTTGCTTCTCTGGCTTCAGGGGAAATTGCTCGTGTTCTTTGGAAATGAAACCTTCAGTGTAATGAAACATGACCGTTTCCCAGGCAGAGGACACCATGAGAGAACAGGCTAAAATTTTATTGAGGCTTTCCTCTGTTGAAGCTCTTCTAGAATTTAAGTAAAATAAAAGCATGTTGCAGTTTTCTGGAGAATTCTATTCAAACCAAATAAAAACAGTATATTAAAATAAAGAATAATAGAATCATAGAATGGTTAGGGTTGGAAAGGACCTTTAAGATCATCAAGTTCCAAATCCTCCTGCCATGGACAGGGACACCTCTCACCAGACCAGGCTACCTAAGGCCCCAAAATAAAAAAGAAATCCTGAAATTAAAAATTAAAAGATGATTAAATTTGCAGAATGGAAATGAGTCATTATCTTGAAAGTCCTTCCCTATACCTTATTTCAATAGTTCATTTCTTCACTTTTTTCATGACAGAAACCACTCACCATTTCCTAATTGCTTCAGTGACCTCTGGAAACTGATTTTTGTCAGTTTAATATTCAGTGAAAACATAACTTTGAACTCTAATTATAGAAGCATTTATTATTGTCAATATATTTCATGTTTTCATTGAATCACAGAATGTTAGGAGTTGGATGGGGCCTTGAAAGATCATGTAGTCCAACTCCCCTGCCAGAGCAACATCACCTAGACTAAATTACACAGAAATTGTCTTAAACTGTAAATCTTTTGTATAAGAGGACATTTCTCACCTTGGAGAGCTGAGCTCCCAAGAGCATGATGGGATCCAGAGCTTCCATTCTGAGGACCTGGTATAAGGCTGCACAAAGGGGAGAAGGATTGTCACATCTCACCTCCCTGTGGGATTCCTCCCTCAGCCTTGAAAGGCACTCTAGTTGTGATCAAACCTTCTTCCTATTTACCTCTTTCTGGTGTAGGCAGGAGAAGAATTGAAGTAAAAGATTTAAACTTACTCCTGGCTTTTTATAAGCACACAATACTTGCTTGGCTATGCTTGGTTTTCCTCACAGACTTCGTCAAAGACGTGGCTGTGCATCCACCCTTTACCCCAAAGCAGACAGTAGCTTGTTCCTCACCATTATGTTGTGCTTAAGCACTGTGGTAGAACATTTTTAGGTAGCATTTAGAAAACAGGCTTAGTAGGAGATGGGAAAGGCAGGAGAGAACCCTCCCCTCTACTCCTTATCTCTGAGGGAGGGTGGGGCTGTGTTTTATATATTCTAAATAATCTAGCTACAGCTGTGAAACTGGTGATAGAAACGCTTATCAAAGGCCCTTGAAAATGCTTGCAATTTGTGCAAGTCTCCCCAAGGAGAGGGGGGAGGAAGGAATTCCACGGTAATCCATGTTATAGAAATGCTCAAATGTATGTAATGCTGATTATTACCACCTGCTCAGCCTCTTCTGTGTTACAACCCTCTTGGGAGAGGCATACTTAAGGGTCTTGTCAAAAAATGTCAACTTTATTTTTTTCACCAGATGCAATAACTTTCCTTGAAGACCGCCTGCTTTGGATCCCACGTGAAAATACTATTAAGCCTTCAGAGAAGGGGTTTGGGGATGGCAATCGATTTGGGACTAGTTTACGGCTATAGAAGAGCTTTGAAGAGCCCATTGCTTCCCCTCTGCTCCTTACTGAGAAGGCAAGGCTGGGAGAAATACTATCTGTGTCATTCCTTCTTTATTAAATAAAATACAAATAGGAAGAACTTGATTTGACTTTCTATGTTTTCTTTTAATTAGAGCTCGAAAGCCATCCTCTTCCCAGAGGCTAATGCTGTTAGATAATCTCAAACAATGTGTGCATTACAAAACCAGAGACTGAACCACTTTTTTGACTACAGTTATGTGTCACAAATGAGCTGACAGCAGGCATTAAGAGGTGCCTCCCATGAGCAGGAACAAGGATGTTATACATTTGTACATAAAGAAGGCAGGCAAGGTTTTTCTGGCCTTAGTAGCTTGGAAACAAAGAGAGTGTGTTAACCAGGATTTCCGGCAGCTATTAAAAAGTCCTTTCACCTTTGTGCTTTAAAATCATGCTGTCAGTGATATTCACAGTGAAAACTGTTCTGCTGAAATGCACTGTTTTGTTTTGTTTTGTTGTGTTGTTTTGTTGTTTTGCTTTTTTCTTTGTAGTTTGTTTTGTTTTATGTTGTGGTTCAAGGCAAGGAAAGTCAGAAGCAGGTTATGTCTATTTAAAGGTTTTCAAGTGGTAGCCAAACATCAAGAAATAGATCAGACAAGAGGATCTTTGACGTTTGCGTATCTGTCTCTAGCACACTACATGTTATTGCTGATCCATGCTTCAGACCGGTCTCTTGCAAGGTTTATTCCTTGGCTAGTTAATGTTTAATGTTACATGCATTTGAAATGAGGGTCAAGGTGTGGTTACTGTTGGTAACAAACTGGGTTTTCTTCTGACTTGTGGTGGGTTCGCAGTGGCAAGCTTTGAAAAGGCCTTTCCTTTGAGCCTGGAGGAAGCAACTATAAGCAAAAGACTTAGATCAATGTACCTGGGGGCCCCAGGCTCAGGTCCTGACACTGATGCTGACTCTTCACGTGGCCTGAGGCTAATGCAGTGTCTCATGCACATAAAAATCCACCAGTTTTTGCTTCTTTCCTCTTGTGTTTTGTCTTGCCAGTTCTATCATGAGCTTCTTGGGCCTCAGATTGAGGTCTTGAACCTAGTTATAGGTTCTTATGCACTGGTGTAGTTGAATAGCAAATGGAAAGACAGGAACTGGTAAGCTTTGAGGGAGTTAAATAAATTCTTCCATCTGTAAGCAGCCAGTGGACACTTTTGGCTTTCTTTTCAGTCTTGAGGGCCAATGTGATTTCTGCAAACCATAAAAAGGATTTGTTGAGAAAGTTATGATACATCTTTTTGACAGATAGAGAGGGGGGAAAGTAATTTCTGCATGAACAAGATATGTATATCTGTCGTGGTTTAACCCCAGATGGCAGCTAAGCGCTGTGCAGTCACTCGCTCAGTCTGCCTTCCCACCCCTCCCTCCTTAGTGGGATGGGGACAACAATGGGAAATTAAAATCTCATGGGTTGAGATAAAGACAGTTTAATAGGACAACAAAACAAAAGAAAATAATAGTAATAGAATACACATAACAAGTGTTGCACAGTGCAATTTCTCACAACCTGATACCCAGCCCATCCTCAAGCAGCAATTGCAGCTCCGCAGCCAACTCCCCTCAGTTTAAATAATGAGCATGATGTCATGCAGTATAGAACATCCCTTTTCCCAGTTTGGTTCAGCTGCCTTGGCTGTGCCCCCTCTCAGTTTCTTATGCATATCCTCTCTGGCAGACCATTGGAAGCTGAAATGTCCTTGACTTAGTATCAGCATTTCTTAGCAACACCTACATCAGTGTGTTATAAACAGCATTCTCATACTAAATACAAAACACAGCTCTATACCAGCTACTGGTAAGCAAATTCACTCTATCCCATCCAAGACAGTATCTGAATGAGATTCAGATTTAGATGAATGAGATTTTGCATATGAGATTTAGTGGTGGACTTGGCAACGTTAGTTTTATGGTTGGACTTTATGATCTTAAGGATCTTTTCCAACCTAGCTGATTCTATGATTCTAAAAGGTTTTGATTGAGCCGTAACAGTGAGCTACCTGATACTGAGTTGGTATGCTGGTCTTTATGGTAGAAGATGAATATAGTCTGTGACAGGCTACTGGTCATTGATCCTGTTAACAATAAAAAGGTGTCTTTGATTTTCTGTGAAGTACTGAGTGCCAGTGAAATCAGGTGAATTTGTGTGGGTAATATTTAACAGGTTTAAAGCTTTCAATCAACTCGGTTACAGTCAGAACTTGGCAAAGTCCTTCCATGCATCTACAGGAGAAATTCATGTGAGAGTCTTCCAGAGCTACCCACAAATGTCTGGGAAAAACTTCAGTGCATAAATACATTAGCTACTGTGTCATCACCCTGTACTGTTACTTCAAGGATAATTGCCATCTAATAAGTATTTTCTTTGTCATCAAACATTCTGTAACCCTGACTCTTCTATTGATCTTATGTTAATAATTTGTTTCTTTTCAGCCAGTTGTCTGCAGTGTTGCCAGTTCTTCTTAGAAAAGGAATAAGGTAAGAAGGAAAATCACCCTTCCTTCATATAATCTATGACTTTTATGCCACTAGATGACTACCAGAAAGCTGAGTTTTCTGGATAAAAATATACAATCTACTGCAGCTGGTTGACGGTCAGGGGCTGGCTGTGCCTCCTGAGAAAGGAAGGATGCGGTATGCCGTTCAGCTGTTTGAAAGAAGTGGGGGTAACTTCAATTCTGTCCCTTCCATAGAGTATTTCTGTGATCATCCTCAATGGTTTATGGTTAAATTGCAGTGGGAATTACTGGAATTCTCTGTGAATCTGATGCCAAACTGAATGCATTTGCATCACTTGAGAATACAAGGAAAGAGCTTTTCAACTGAGAATACATCAGGAAAAAATACTCTAGTTTTGAGACAAGTAAGAGGAAAACAGGCTTCACTTGGAAGAAATCAGACATATTCAGGCTATTCGTGCATAGCACAGCCCCAGATGATCAGGTCCAAGGCCATTTCACTCAGTGCTGGAACTGGAGACCATTACACATAAGAAAGCTAACTTGGCAAAAAAAAAGATCCTGTGGATATGGCATGATAGGAAATAAATGTTTGTTGTGTACAAACTCTTTGTTGGTGATCCAGGATACTTTCAGCATTAGTCTGTAGATACCAAAATGAAGACTTTCAATATCTGTTTAATTTCATTTTATTCACTGTAGAGGGATTGAGGAATGAACTTGTGGTTAAAGCACAGACCTGGGAGAGAGGAAATCTGGGCTGAAGCCAGACCACAATTGAAAACTTGAGAAAATAATTTCAAATACTTATATCAGGCACCCAGGAACAGGTATCCCAAATTGACTATCTCTTTTCTAACTGCTGACTTAACTTGTCTTTAGTCCAATGTTTCCCCTGTCCAATGTAAATGAGTTTAGTTATAAGGAGGATAATTTACTTCCTTTACAATAAGTTTATTATCTACGGAAAAGCGAATATAATACTCCCAGCATACTACCACATAATAATACGAAGAGATTTGCTATGTATTTGTTATCCATTACATCTGTAAGGTCTGTTGAGATGCAGAAGGAATACCCTAACCAAGTGCTTATTTTCACAATATAGAATTTTACAAAAATATTTTTAGGTATATGTAATACATATTTTATTTTCCTCAGATTTCATATTTTCAAACATTTCTGGTGACACAATAGCCCTCTGTATTTTATGTTAGTTTTAACCTTATTAAGGTAACTTGGCCTTGCTGTTGTAACGCCTTGGCTTCTGCCACATTACAAATGTTGAATGTTAAACAGAATTGATGGGGGGTATTCTTCCTAATTGCAGCTTGTGGAAAGATAATTATATTCTCTGTCTTGGATAATATGCTGTGGCATTTGGGACTAGCTAAGCATGACCTACCTGACCTTTCCTGTTATCAGTTTTGGAATGAGTGGTGTGGAAAAACAAAGGCTAGTTGAGGCTAGAAAGAAGTGATTGCAGGCCATGATTTGTTTGGAGGAAATATGTTTAATGATTACTCAATAAATAAAAAATGACATTATATGTTACCAGGAGTGATGGGGAGATGTTAGCATTGAAAGCAGTTTTATTTTATTTTGTGGTACAGTGTCCTTTTGAAGTCCAAATACCTAACTTTATATGCTGATGTTGCACAAAATTTCTGTCAGCAAAATAATACTAAAGGAAAAATTTGCTGCCAGCTGGACCCTAGTAAACAAGGACTCAGAGCAGGAGAAAAACTTTACATTTTACAGAACAGTTACCTGGTGAAAAATGACACTTCATTAAAGCTAAAATGTCCCATCAATTCTGCAGACCGTTTTCCTCGAGCGTAGGATGACTCTGCAAACGTAGGTGAGCTGACTCAAACTTAGAATTCAAACCTCATAGGCAGCATCAGTGGCTCTAGTTCAAGTTCGCACTCTTTGTCTGGAGCCTCTGTGAACCCTATCTCCCCCATCACATACAAGTTTTCACAGGGCTTCCCTTTCATTTGTTTCCTGCAAGAAATTTTGAAGAGCATTGTTTTCCCTTTTTGTAGCAAAAATACATTTGAAACTTTGATATGTTATATGAAACAGAAGTTCTGTTCCTCCATGCTTTGAACATTCTTGTTCTGTTTCCAAGGGCCCCCGTCACTTTCTCAACCCTGATTGTGGCACTTGAAGTCTAAAGGAATAAAGGGCTTTAGTGCCCCATCTATAAATTAAGAGGAATTCAGTGCTCTGTTTGTAAACTGGGAAGAATGCCCCTTCCCCTCTTCTCCTTTTTATTTGTCCTGTTGTTGTTTTCTTTGGTTGGTTGGTTGGCTGGCTTTACATTTTTAACACGTACTAGCTTTGGGCAACCCACTTCAGTGAGAATCTGATCTCCCTTAACATTCAGCATGCAATTTTTCTAATACAAATAATTAACAAGATACAGAAAACATTATTACAAAACTGCAGGGGAGCACTAAAACAGGAAAAAATAATAATCACTAGGTATTGGCTATCATATCTTCACACCATTTCTCATGTACTGTAAGAGGAATGAGAATAAAGATATTTTTTCATTCATACACTGGATTTTTGTTATAGATTTTGGCACTTTTCTTAGCACCTTGCAAGTTTATGGTCCATTTACTTTAGACTAATTTCTGCACCGTTCTACTTGTTGCTCTAATGTTTTGTTCTTAGACTTCAGGGAAAGCTTCACTTCTTATGCTTCAGCTTATGAAGCCTGTTTAATTCTTTCTTTCCTTAAAACTCTGTAGATCTACCACCACTGCTTTTCTTTACCTCTCTCTGCAGTCCTGACTGAGAATCAGCATATGCTTATTCCATATTTTTTCTGTTACAGAAAAGAATCATGAAGATCTGCCATAAAGGGAACTTAAAATTGTGCCTGTTGCAGGCAGAAAGAGCTGATATTTTCTGGCAAACAATTTTTGACAGGATCCCGACTTCTCCCCCTATACAATTAAGCAGTTCTAGATTTCATCCCTTCATAAACCATCAAATTCCTGAAAACCGAGCTAACCAATGACATGAGTCAGCAATTTATTCATTCACTCTGCTCTTATTGCTCTTTCTAGAGCAATGACTATTTCCAGCTGTGCATTGCTTGTCTCTGAGTTAAATGTGGGTGGCAGCATGTGCCACTGCTGACTGGTTTATGAGCCGAAGCCAATAGTGAAAGAAACCACTTCAAACAATGCTACCACAATAACTAAGTGATATCAGATGGACATTGACTCAAATTTGGTCTATTTCGAAACACTTCCCAAAAATGCAACCCTTTTCCAGATCTAAGTGTGGTGTTCTTTTGTACAGCTAAATTGGGTAATTACGGGGGACATGTATCTTCATGGCTATATTCAAGCAAAGGCTTTTCTTGTCTAACAGAACAAAAATATGTGAGGAGCACAAGGTACTGATCCACTGGGTGCTGAACATGCTCAGTTCACTCTGATATGCACATGATAGGAAGGACCGATGTCTGCCAGGATCCAGCTCTGAAGGGATGTAGACTATGGGCACAATTACTGTGTTAATTGTTGCAGACTCTTGGTGAATATGAAACAGTAATAACAAGTCAGGTCCTGCCTTATAAACCAGACAAAAAGTTCCCACCAATGGTAAAGGATGAGTAAAATCTTGAAGTGTAACCCAACCAGTTTGCCTCATCTTTATTTTGGCTTCAGAAAACTCATATCCTCGGGTGCACATCTAAAGTGACGTACAACTTCAGTAAACAGATATAGACATGCTTTGAAGCCACCTCAGTGTCTTCCAAGTCCTCAGGCTGTTCCAAAGGGTGTTCTGGGAAAGGATTAGATTCAAGGGTTGGACCACCTGCCTTGGCACACCAGAACAGCAACCTACTTGTCCCCGCCCAAATATATGAGGAATATATTTGGCAGGAAGCAGTTTGAGAGTCTGCATTCCAGTTTTGTAAAGGCATCTCTCTGCCTGCCTGATCTGATACTGTTCAAGGGACAGACAGTTTTGGTTTTTTCACACAGCCCTTCTTCAAATGCTTCCTTTCAACTGTCTAGTGCTAGGTGCCATCTATTTGCTAGATGACGCAATGAGAGCTTAGACGACTCTTTCAGTCCTTTCAAGTATACTTCCTCAGTCAGCTGCTCCAGATATTATTAAATCTAAACCCCTGCCTTCATACCCCACTTCCCAGCTTTAGCAACCCTCCATATTTTTGTGTATAGGGAAAAGATGCAGGAAAGGTGGGAGCAGACAGAGTATGTGACACTCAATGGCCTTTGCATACTTTATTAATAGTAGAACACATTAGAAATAAAATCACTGGTGAGACAACAGAAATTAGATACAGAGGGACATAAAAGGTATTAGGAGGAAGAGCAAAGAGGAGAACTTAGATGGGGAAGACTTGGGAGAAGCATCAAAGAAAGGAAAGGATGTAGAAATATGAACAAACAGAATGGAAGAAATTATAATCATAAAACAATACGTGCAATTTAAGGCAAAGTCAGGCCAAGGAATAAATGTCACCACAGTAGATGAGTCCTTGCTCTAGATGCTTAAGAATTTAGCTCTGTGCTTCCTCAATAATTTGACCCTGCCTGCCTGAAATGAACCACTCTCCTAATGCTATAGGCTACTTCATAGAGATAGTGAAAGAAAAAAAAAAGTTGTCTAGTGGAATATTTAGAGCTGTTTACTTTCTCCAGGTTCACACCCCTCTCATGAACTTTGGAACAATAGCATAATCACATTTTAGCAATATCTGCACAAAATCCCAATGTTGTCTGAAGCAATCTGATCCAGAAGTCTCATATGCCAATTTTAGCTCTTCCAGCAGGTATCTAATACATTTGAAAGGATGGGGTTTAGTAAGCTTGGATCATACTCTGAGTGCTTCTATCTCTCCTCAGAATATCATGAGAATATAAGCAAAAAGGCAGCTGACCCACTGCTATGTTGTGACCCTCTGTGCCCACTAAATGTGCTGCTGTAATTCATAGCCCACCCTTGTTTGTACCTCCTTGCAGTAATCTCAGCACTGCCATCTTGGAAAGTGATATATGTGACTCAATTACTAACTGAGGTTACTAGGGTAGCGGCACCTGAGAAAATGCTTTGTCTGAACCACAGATGTGAGTGTCTTGAGACCTGACCGGAGAGCAAATTTAAAAAAAAAAAAAGAAAAGATAAAAGAAAGAGATAGAGGAAACAGTGTAAAAAAAAAGAAAAAAAGAAAAAAGAGTTGCAAATGGAAAGAAATAATGTGCTTTAATAACTTGAATAACAAGTCTTTAGCCTTTGCCTGTGAATTTGCAAAGTTAACTGATGATTACATAAATCAATTCCTCCTATATAACCTATGCTGAGAATTGTTTGGACCTGGGCAGTGATTGATTTTCTTGCATACCATCTTGTCAGACCTTAATTCAAGAATCCATTCTCTTTCGGCAGCACATTTCAGCAATGGCCTAACCTCAGGTATTCTGAAGTCCCAGGGGTTGGTGGAAAAGGTTTCACATTTACCCTTTGCAAAAAGCAAAAGAGGGATTCCAGCCCTGTTCACTCATACTTTTGGTCTCATTTTGGAAATGGAGGAATAGGGAACATATGGACAAACAACTTGGCCTCTTTTCGTTATGATGGCTCAGGCCAAAGTCTGTGTTTCAACAATGCCTTGTAGCATCCAGTCATAAGGCGCAGAGTGACTTTAGGTCCTTAGAAAGGAAAGATTTTGGAAAATTCCATACAAATGAAGCCCAGACGTATAAATCTTAGAAGTAATTATGGTGTTTCTTTCCACTTAGCTTTGAATTAACATTTGTTTGAAATAAAGAGGAGCTTTATTTTCCCCCTAACCCTAGATTTTTCTGAGTTCTGAATAAATTTTTTCTTTATTATTATTTTTAATTTGCATTTAGATCAGATTCTGGCTGTTTATAACTTTATGAGAGGGTGCTGTTGCTTCTATCGATTTATTACCTTAACCCTATAGTATAGTAAACTTTTCCAAATCAAATCCAAATAAATATATGTGCACAATCTGAAAAAAAAAATGTTAACAGAAATAGACTCAGTCTAAATTAGTAATGAAAAGGTCTCTGCAACATAGGTGTAAAATTCTGTTATTGTTTTTCCTGTGTATGTGAATTAATTGCTCTCTGTATTTGTAAGTTAGTGAAATGGAATTTACCACAATTTTTATTCTTATTTCCTTTAAACAGCTAACAGGACTGACTACAAAACTCTCTTTAGAACTACTGCAGAATAGGTAGCAGTAAATAACATCTTGTTGAAAGCAAGTTTCTGTTCTCAGCTTGTAAGGGTGGAGATATTTTTGCTTAGTTCCCAAGGGTGAAATTCTGCCCCATTGAAGTTTTGCCATTAATTTCAGTTGGGCCAGAATTTTGCCCTAGGTCTGCAAAAGCAGCTTCCAGATGTACAGTAAAATACCTGAGCTTTGGCCAGCTTTCCTTCTCTCTTTGCCAGCAGCATGCATAGAACAAATACATACAGAAAAGAGATCTTAAAGAAAGTCTCATAGACCCGAACACAATTTAAGCACAAAGGATTTAAAGAAATGTGAAGGGATTCTGTACATGCAGGAAAAGAAAGTTTTCTGAAGCTGCTTGAAAGATAGAGCAGCAAGCAGACATTCAGGACTTGGAAGTCCTTTCCGAGCTCTCTTACTAGTCTCTTTGGTGACTTCCATTAAATCATTGCAGTTTACAGAGATGCTCTTGTTAAAAAAAGGAGTAATAGTTGACTACTTCTAGAAAATACTTAAAGAACTATTGAGTAATACCCCTATATAATTCGGTGTGTTTTTTTCTCCCCCACACCCTAGTAAAAACTGGTCATTAATAGTTCTTTTCTGGGTATTTTGCAACATGCAATTTAAAGAGTTGTCTTTACCATGAATGTGGTTAAAGGTTATTCATTAGATATCTTCACAATGCATAACAGAGATTTAATTCTATACAATGGTCCTTTCAAAGTGTCCTTGAGATATTCATCCCACAAGTGTTGGGTTCTTGTGTATAAGAAAATAAAGATACTGTCTGTGGAAAGAAAGGTGTGGGGCACAAGGCCAGATCCCAGTATGCTGTGAAGAACCCATGAAGTGACAAGGGCTCATACAACACAGCTTTTTCCTAATTTTGTGTTTGCAATAGCTTTTTCAACAGCTTTAAATAGAGACTACAGTTTATGAGAATTAAAATAAATAACACTTAAAAGCAATTGTTCTGCTTTTTTATCTGAAGGAAAAAAAATGGAACTGTTTACAGTCGTAGTATCAGGAATCTAAATGGAAGATTTCTGCACTGTGTATTTAAAATGTTATGAATTTTAACCAGCAACCTATTCTATGCAAAGGAAAATATATGAATTGTGTCACTAAAGTAGTGAATTAACAGAGTCTAAAGCCAAGAGGTATCATTAGGCATTTTGCCTAGAACTCTGGTATATTACAGTCCTTTAAATACCACCTACTTATACAAAAACTATAATTTTTGCTTCTAATTAGTCTTAAAGAGGTATTCCAACAAGACAATCTACTGATGCTGTCAGGAGTTTGTGACACTTACTAACAATCCTACCTGTTAGATATGTGTCCTTTATTTCTTGTATTATGTGAGACCTTTCTCTCATAGATCAAAGCGACTTTTTCATACCAACTCTCTCCTCCCAGACTAAGGTTTCATGCTTGTAATATCTCCCATTCTTCTTGTGATCAGATAAAGAGATTAAGAACTTTTAAGTGTCATCATGGACAAAACTTTCATCATCTTCAAAACATTTTGAGCTTTCTTCTGAACATTCTCCAGCTTTTCTACAACAATTAAAAGATTCAGGGTGCCAGAGAAGTGCACAGATGGTGGCAGATGATGGTGCTGCACACGTCCTGGTCCTCTCTCTCTGCTGGCTCGTTACTCTTCACTTGCGCACTAAAATTGACATAAATCTATTTTGTCACAGAATATATGTTATGCTTGCACCCACTGTTCCCTAGATCTTCTTCAGTCTCCTGATGCTTAGGAGCTTAGCTGCAATGTTGAACAAGGGCAGCTCAAATATCACACCAAAAGCTACAATTTCATGGCTACATGTTTAACTTTACCCACCACTCTCTAAGAGGAATAATGGAAATGGCTACAAGGGCAGGTATAATAAGTAGAGTTTATAATTTTTACTCCAGGAAAAGGTGGTAGGGATAAAAAGTCTTTATTACAGGAGCCCCATAAGCCTACTAGATTTTCTAGAGGTTACATTTTGCAGGGTATCTGTTGCGAACGGAGGGAAGACAGGGACACTCAATATGAGTGATCAGCAAGCTTCGTTTATTGTCCGTTACCTTCGCCTTATATAGCATACCATAATTAGCTCATACATAGTGCAAAAAGCAAGCTCATAATTGGTTATCTTCATAACTGTCAACTCCACCCCTAGTTCCCATCCTGCGCGCAATGTCCCCGCTCTTACAGGAATGCTGTCTTATTTGGGTTTTCGGCCACTTCTCCTGTTTGCAGTTTCACTTTATCTCCTTGCGGCCTTGGGATAGAGACAGGGGCCCCCTGTTCCAAGCCACACAGCTAGGATTGTTATGTTACAGCTGCAGCATCAATAATGCTACCTACAGGTATCTAGATGTCTCAGACAGTTATCGGGGTATTCTGGGACAGTTACAGGGGTTCAGAGGAATTATTTGTAACATCTTGACCTAACCTCTGCCAAATTTTCCTGGAATGGTACCACTTTCTCTGTAATTATTTCTGCTGCTTTAACCAAAAGTAAGTGTGTGGGGCATTCTCAGAACATGAGGGGCTGATGCAGGAACCAGTGCTTGGGCCAACACTTCAGAGGTCACTTGCTTCCTTTGCCTTCCTGCAACGTTTCCCCAGAAGAGTGCTCACTGGGAGCCATCACAAGAGCTTTGCACCTGTACTCGACAAATGACATTTCCTTCACAGAAATCATCAAAGCTCTGAGAAAAAACCACGAGAAACATTTCTCTGAGCATCGTTTTAACTATTATCTTGACACAACTGCTGTGTTCTGGGTACTTAACCCAGGAGATTAAATCTTTATGCACCAGTGCAAAAAGATCATATCCCTGTAATTTTTCATATATATAATTTCTCAGCTGCCGTAGTTTAAACCTGTCATATTTATGGCACAACTGTAATTTAGATGAACACTTTAAAATGCCATTCTCAAAGGACGATTCTCTCAAACTACTACAACAAATTCCTTTCCTTGCCCATATATTGGGTGGTGGAACTGATCGTTGCAGTCGGTTATATTCCTGAGACAGTGACTTCTTAATATTCTCTAAGAGAAAAATCATTAGGGAGTCTGTAGCAATAAATTACAGTGCAGTGTAATTGAAGTAGGAACAAAAAGTAATACTCCATACTTAACCACATTTGCTGTAGAAAGTGAGTTAGACAGGAGTAATTCACCTTGGATGCCTAGAAAAAACTGAGCCGGAGGAGGTATATATAAAAATTGATTTAGCAGCTCCCTATCTGCTTTGGGGGAGCCCGTACCTACTCTTCAATCTGTCTCTGCTTGTTCAGTGACAAGCTAATCATTTCCATGTCTCCTCTCAATCACTAGTATTTCCTGTATTGCCTACTGTTAAGATCCTTTCTGCACCCCGAGGATATTTAAGCAGGCCACATTTTTGGGGCCTCCAAATAGCAGTGAGGCCTGTGCCATGCTAACTGAAAGTGGCTGAGATGACTCATGCGGCTGAAGGCAGCAGACAAGAAGCCTGCACTTAAATCTCACTAAATTCTCTGTGATTTACGAATTTACTTATGTGCAGTGCCAAACTAAGGGCGTTTGTGTTCCTGTCAGCACTGAATCCTGTATTGAGCTGATTCTGCTCATCAGTCCCAAGGGACCACAGTGGTCAGGAAACCACATAACTGAGCACCTTTAGGCACAGTGAGAAACACAACCTCAAAAGTCTACTGCCGTTAGACATTGGAGCAATGTGGGTAGCTACCAGGCAGCAAAATGCACTTCTGGAAGAATGATGTTGGTTTATAGAATGTTTCTGGTTACCCTCTTGTAAGATCTTTTTTGAAAATGTGGAATTTCCAAGAATACAAGAGAATAAGGAAAGCATAGACAGTTTTGGAGCAGCAGAGAGGGTACACCACATCACACAAACCTCTACCACCAATGGCATTTTTGCTGTTGGCCTTGGATGGCAGCCCAAGGTCTGAACAGGCAAACAAAACTGAACTCCTCCCTTTGACCCCCTCACTAGACTTGGATCCCATATGGAGTACTGAGTCAGGAAGCTTTCATTGACACTGTTGCTCAGGCTGCTTTTGAATAGCTCGGTTCCCAGGGTCGCTAAACTGATCCTCAAACTTATCTAATTGAAGAGGGTCATCTTTCTGCACAGGCTTCTCTCTGAACCTCAGCTATGTTCCTATTCCTCTTCTGGTGGAGCTTTCTCCTTTAAGCAGCCACCTTAAGAGGCCTACAGTCTGCTGACTTAGGCACTTAACTCACCAAAAGTCAAATCCTAAAACAGAAGTTGATCATCAGGGTTTGGGATGGACAGACCATTTAATTCCCATTTAGGCCACAAATCATTGAGCTCTTCCTTATCGTCAGCTGGTAATTTTGTTTCAGCATGCAGTGACATATTTTCTGTTTAAAAGATCACAGAGTGTGTGCAGAAACAGTACATATAGGCTTTCCAAGGCAAGATTCAATTTAGTATTTACTGAGAGCAAAAACAAAGAAGAAACTAATCTCCAGTCACCAAGTAGAACCACCAAATTGATTGTGGTGCAGCAGTGCACCCATCAGAGCATTTGTCTGGAAGTGAAGTAAAAGCATCACTTTTTCAGCTCTCATGTATATGAATTCTTATGATTGCTGATCAACTTTTCTAGGTTTGCATCATGTGCTTTGTTACATGTATAGTTTGTATTCCACCTTGCTAGGTCAGCAGGAAAGCCTTACTTTGAAGTCAACTATTAGCTTACAGTTTTTTAGAAAGTGATATTTGGAATCTTCCTGGGATGTTTTTAAACAAGATACCTGTAGAAGTAATTTGTTAGTAGAAACTCTGAGAATATTGCTGAGCTCAAAAGCAAGCATTCATATACAAAAAAAAACCCTAAACCCTCTGAAAAAAATACTGTGGAGTCAGCAAAAACAATATCTTTGTAGAATGTAACTGACTCACACCACCACATTCAAATTTGAGTTTTACTGATAGCCTTAGGAGTGTGCAGTCTGATTTGTCTGCCTTCTGATTGTATTAAGTACAAGCTTTCCAGTCATTTCTGTAATTCCTGCATGACTGTTTGGTAAGATTCTCCTGAGATTCTCCTGAGATTCAGGATACTCAGCTTTTGTACTATGTTTCTGCAAAATCAGGGAATGATGACTGTAGCAAGTCACTTCGGATGAGAGTTTTTTCAGGAAGCTATCAAAGTTAGACATTCAACCTATGCTAGTCACTCAGGCTCTCTTGAGACCTAGTAGGGTGAGAAACCATCGTTTTTCCTTCAAGTGTTCCTCAGTTTGATATTTAAGATATTGTGCAGCCAGTGGAGCTGAGAAGTCTATGGGAGATATTCCTGACCTTGCAAGCTTTGTGCCTCTGTCACAAGATCATTTCTATCATATATATAGTTTCTTCTGGCTGCCTCAAGTATGTCACATTTTCTCTGCCTTCTTCATCTGTAAGTATCTCCCTGAACACCTTGAACACATAAATATTACAAAAGTTATGACGTGCTCAGACACTGAGAGCTCTGATCTCAGCTGTGGTTATACAGCCACCATCATCCATCTGTAGCAAAATAAAAACCAAACCAGAACAAACAAACAAAACACAAAAAAGACAGATTTAGTCTGGCTAATCAGAGCTAGTTTATTCAAGCTAAAATGACATGAAAAGATAGTAGTCTAAAGAGAACAGTTGAAGTTTCTGTCCACCAATGTTGAAACCTCAGTTACTATTTTGAAATAAATCCCTAATTCTTACATCTCATAGATATGCTACTGATTTTTGTTTAGACAGGCAGAATGTCTTTCTTTATGTGGTTTCATCAATACATTAGGTGGAAAGCAAGATAATTTTGTAAATTATTCAGACAAAGAAAGCTGCAAATACAGGTATGTACAAAAGATGAATGAGTGACTACATATGACAAAGTGAAAGGAAAACACCCATCATGTGGGAATGACACTATTGCAGAATAAAAAAATCTTCATCCTCTAAATTTAGGTCTATAGGCTCCAAAGCATGAGATTTCTTCTGATTTTGATGGACTTTATAATATTGATGATAGGCCTAAATATAGGCATTTAGGTCTTACAAACATTGAAAAATTTAACCCAAGATTTGGGTATTATTTTCTTTGTTCTGAACAAGCTACAAATTCTACTCTCTCTTTACAGCTGTGGAATGACATGGATTTTGCTTAGGCAGCACAGGTGTAGCTGGAAGATGAATTTAGCCCAGAATGTTTTCCCACATTAACAATTCATTTGACATTTTAAATAAACCATACAAAGGCAACAGATTAATCAAGCCAGATATTGTAGATATGCCTGGAGCACAGAGAAGAACCCCATTGAGCTCAGAGCTGCATTGCCTGAACTATAAAGCAGGATTTCATTAAGTGTGTATGACTCAGAAAAATTAGGAACTAAGTACAAGGGGAAAAAAACCCAAAACTATAATCATTCCTGCACACTAAATTAAGATTTAGAACAATAGGGCTATTTGACACATTGCTGACCGTGTGCATTTCTGTGTCTAAATGCTCAGACTCTTTTGTGTCCACCAGAATCTCTCCATTTCTTTTGCTCTTCTACCACATTGTCAAAGATTCTTCCTCAGCCAATGGAGCTTTGACACAAATTAGGATCCTTTGTAAAACAAACATACTATGCAGTCACTAAATCACCAAGGTTTTCCACATGCCTCCATTTAACACATACCCATTTTTTTCAGATGCGGCTAAAAATTACATCCTCCAAAGAGGCTGTTGTTTTATACAACACTGAGAACAAAAAGTGTGGTAATGCATGTTTTCCATTTTAATTTGAAAACATTTTGGTAGCATGTCTACATATTAACATTTGAAAATTTATTTTTCAAAATGCCGTTAATTTTTACCATTACAATAGTTAAGATGAAAGTTACTCTACTGACTATTGGACTAATCTTGTTCAGGCCCTTATTCTGTTACAAAAGCTTTTTGACTTTGGGTAAGACACTTATAAATCAGTTGACTACAGATGCCTAAGTTTCATTGAAAATCTGGAATTTTGTGTCCATCTGTGCTCTACTTTTTTACTTCACTTTTTAAACTTTTTTTTTGTGAATAAAATATCTCTACTTCCCAAATAGCTTGAAAAGGTTAATAGTAAACTAAAAGAATTTTTGGTTTGCAAGATTATCTTTTTTAATTGCTTTTTGATTTTTAAAGTGATCCATTTTCAGTGAGAACAATTAAACCCAGACACAAATTATTTCAGTCAGAGATATTACATGCAGAGATACTAAGGTCAGTATTGTAGGTCATTCCATTTTTCAGCGAGCTGTACCAAGAGGAAAGTGATTAATTAAGGTATCATTCCCTGCATTTGTCCTATTAAGGTAACTAAATCTATTATTTTTCTTTTCTTTTTTTTGCCTTTTTTTTTAATAAGATGTTCTTTATTTGGGTTTTAAGGAGATTTATTTCTGCATACTTTACAAATCTTTTTGAAGCTGTTTGAATCTGGAAGACCATCCTTCCTGTGAGTGGCATACTTCCTTGGAAGAGGTAACTTTTTCATCCTTATTTGCGAGTTGCAAGACTTCAGTTGCAACTCTGCAAGTTCAAGCAGAAACCCTTGCTATTTTTGAGGTCTTTCGTAGGAGATTGTCTAGGTTATCTAGATCTCAACTGCAGCACCACAGAGCTGCCATCCAGCTTATGTTTTCAGATTTCACAGTACCCAGTCACTGCAGGTCTCACAGTGTGGACATGTTCCACTTCACTGAAGACACACCTTCACAAATGCATATGCAACCACAGTGGCTAGGCTGAAGTTGTTTGCTATTATGAAATAATTATACTCCCATCCTCTATTCTCTTCCTGAAGACTTTTAGGGTCTTTCAAATTCATTCACCCCGAGCAATGGAAGATTACTCTTGCTAGAGGAATAAATTACCCTTTCAACCAGAATGCAGGGCTGAACACAAACTTTGTCCAAGCATCACAGAATCATAGAATCACAGAATGGTTTGAGATGGTGTGACAGAAAGACACTCAACTTTATTTAAATAAATAAATTTATTTAAACCCTACGTGCATTCAATACATCACTAGTGCAGGTTTTACGGATACAACGGACAAATGCACTATCGCAATTCAGAAGTATGACCACACTTACCACAGCCACAAGAGTCACAACATGTGCCACTGCAAACACAGCAGTCACGACATGCAGCGTTAAGGTCCGCGACAGTCACCTCACTCACTGTCACTGCCCGTGGGCAAGTCACAAGGGTCCATGTCACAGCCCCAGCAGGCCCATGGAACACACTGTCACAGCTCACAGGCGCGATAAATACTACACGGGCGTGAGTCCATCACCCGGGACTACAAACTGAAAGCGTATCAAATATTCACTCACCCATCTCTCCAGGTCAGGGCTCTCGGTATGTTCCCTCAGCATCCCAGCCAAGGGGGGAGGGCTCTATGCAGAACCCCTCTGACGGAATCCGAGGGGTTTTTTGGGTTTATGTCTTTGATCTCCATGACAGTGGGCGGGACTGTGCGGGACAATGCCACCTTCCATGTTTGTCATTAACAGTGTCCCCCTTTTCTTATGCCAGATCTGTTGGCACATCTTTGCATTGTCTTGGGCCCATTGAAGCCAAATGGGGACCTTCCGGCTTGCCTTTATCTCACTGCCAGGCAGCTGAATAGCGGCTTGATTGGCACTCAGGACATGTTCAAGGCTCAACCCAGGTTTTGGTTGATTGAATTACACAGCGCTGCCCTGTCCAGTCTCGACTTTGCTTTACAACCCCCCATGATGGGCTAGACATTGTAGAAACCTGTTCGTGGAACCCTGAGACAGATGATCCTTACAGTTGGAAGGGACGTCAAAGCTCATCATGTTCCAATCCGCTGCAGGGACACCCTCTACTAGACAAAATTGCTCAAAGCCCCATCCAATCTGGCCTTGAACACTGCAGGGAGGGAGCATAGAAAATCTCTCTGGCACACTTGTTCCTGTGTCTCACCACCCTCACAGCAAAAATATTTTTCATAATGTCTAATCTAAATCTCCCCTCTTTTAGTTTAAACCCATTACTCCTTGCCCTATCACTCCATGCCCTTGTAAAAATTCCCTCTCTAGCTTTCCTGTAGGGTTCCTTTAGGTACTGGAAGGCTGATATAAAGTCTCTTCTCCAGGATGAGAAGATCTCAACTCTCTCAGCCTGTCTTCATAGGAGAGGTGCTCTAGCCCTCTGACAGTCTTTGTGGCCTCCTCTGGACTTACGTCTTTCTTGTACTGGTGACCCCGGAGCTGGGTGAAGTATCCCAGGTAAGTCTCCCGAGAGCAGAGTAGAGGGACAGAATCAACTCCCCCAACCTGTTGGTCATGCTGGTTTTCATGCAGCCCAGGATACAGTTGGCTTTCTGGGCTTCAAGCTCACATTCCTGGGTCATGTTAAGCTTCTCTTCCACCAAGAGCCCTAAGTCCTTCTCCTCAGGTCTGTTCTCTATCCATTCTCCACCCAGCCTTTAGTTGTGTTTAGGATTGCCCCAGCCAATGTGCAGGACATTGCACTTGGCCTTGTTGAACTTCATGAAGTTTGCATGAGACCATCTCTCAAGCTTGTCAAGCTCCCTGCCATAGGCAACAAAGTCAGCAGATTACTTTGAAGGATCTGCAGAACACTGACTCCATGAACCTGTTTAAAGCACCATCACAAAACACTTCTAACATAAATACAAGACAATTCCCAACTTTCTAAGGCAAATCCAATGCCACAGAAATAAGTAACTCTACAACTGTCTTGGCTCCTTGAAATGTAAACTCTTTTAGCTTGTGGTAAACATGTTATTCTGAGGCTTCCTAGCCAAAGCAAAAGAAGATCCAGGGGTTTTGAACAGAGAATGTAATGCTGCAAGGTGGATGAAACCAAAAATCATTGCAAAAATTTGGAAAAGGTGTAAATTGTGGTGGAATATTTGTTTATTTAATCACTACAATAGGCAGTGACTAGCAGATCTTGATGATACATCATAAAAATAAAGCTGTTAATTTTAACAAGACAGTTTTAGTGCAAATGCTAATAAACATCACTGAAACTTGTGGTTATTATTATTATTATTGTGGTTTTATTCAAAAGATAAGACATAATGATGTAACAACACCGAGACTGAATGTTTAAACTTCTTCAGGCTCTAGTAACAAAAACAAATACTGTAGAATAACATTAAAAAAGACTCCTGCTGCTTCTACTTTTCATCATCTCTGAGGTCTCTAGTATAGCCTTGTTCTGAGGCAGCAAGTGAAGGAGATGCAGTCATCAGAGAAGAGGACACACTAAGGGCAGATGGAGGTCAACTGTTATATTTTAGGAAGAGGTCTGAGCCACAGTGTTCAGATAGTGATTCAATTTACCCCAAATTGCAGAGGTTTCCAGATCCAAAGTTTGGCTTAAGGCTCAACTCTTTTGATTTTGTATTTTTAAAAACACAGTTTGGTATTCACAGCGTGTGTTGATCTTGTGGGAATATTCAGAGGACAGTGCCTACAGCATTTCTGTATTGCAACTGATTTGTTTCTTCTCTACCCACATCCACTTAGGAAACTTCCTTTAATGTTACCAGACTTAGCATCCATGCCTGAGTGTGAAACTGGTGTAAGTCAGGTAATTATAAACATCTTTTTCTTTCATCTTCAAGAGATACAGGAATTTTATAAATCTGTGCTTCTTCACGTGGCTGTTCTTCAGGACCTGTTTTAGGAAAGAATTGCTGCTGATGTATAAGCTGAGAAAGGCTGGTCACAGTAACCAGTTATGACCCCAAACACTTACTTCTCCAAAATGTGTGAATATTGAAGGCCAACGTGAATGCAAATACCTTTTTCCTTTAAAGCACTTGGAAAACATTCTCAAGCCGCTTTAAAAAAAGGTGGTTAATGGTTAGAAAGAATATGTCTTCCCCATCACTTAAATGTGAAGATCTCTAGACTATCTAGTTGGGATTCATTAGAAACCCATAATTACCTTTGATTGCCTTTCACCTTTCCAAGTGACTTATCTCAATCTCCTCCTTGATGAGTTTACTGAAATAAACTCTTGACTAACCCTGTGTGGTGGTTTGACCCTGGCTGGAGGCCAGATGCCCATGAAGGTTGCTCTATCACTACCCTTTTGAGCTGGACAGGGAGCCTGCTTGAGCAGGCTTCGGAGTCAAGATAAGGACAGGGAGAAATCATTCCACCATCAGTGTCATGGGCAAAACAGACTCAACACAGACTAAAAATAAATTTTAAAAAATTACATTATACACACACCTGCCTTTCATCACTAACCTTGCTGTCTGCACAGCTTCTTACATCTTTTCACTCCCTTCTTTGGTGGCAAAAAGCAGCTGCTTTTTTTTTTCTCCTAAATACAATTCAGAGGTGCTGTGACTATCTAGAGGAGTCCCACAGAAATGATCAAAGGGCTGGAGCACCTCTCCTATGAAGACAGGCTGAGTTGGGCTTGTTCAGCTTGGAGAATAGAAGGCTCTGGGGGGGACCTTATAGCAGCCTTCCAGTAACTGAAAGGTGCCTATAAGAAAGCTGGGGAAGAAGTGTTCACAAGGGCATGTAGCAATAGGACAAGGGGTGATGGTTTTAAACTAGAAAAGGGGAGATTTAGGTTGGATATTAGGAAAAAGTTCTTCAGTATGAGGGTGGTGGATCACTGGCACAGGTTGCCCAGAGTGGTGGGGCAGGCCCCATCCCTGTCAATATTCAAGGTGAGGTTTGATGGGGCTCTGAGTGACCTGATCTAGTGAAGATATCCCTGCATACTGCAGGGGGGTTGGACTAGATGACCTTTAAAGATCCCTTCCAACCTTACACATTCTATGATTTGAAAAGAGGCAACTGAGACTAAACCAGAACTTTAAGAATGATCATTCAATGATCTGACAGTGAAGCCTGAGGATCTGAAAGCATTCTCAAATCTGGCTGCTGTTCTGAAAGTCTGGAGTGCATTGCCAGCATTATTGCTTAGGCAGGGCCTTTACCACAAAGGGCTGTCTGGAGATGAACAACAATGAGCTGTTCTCTGACTTAATTTTCACTCACTTTTAACAACATTTCCATTGTTTGACAGTAACGAATTGCCTGGAGGCTTACCAGGTGCTCTTCACTAGATGCACTTCTGTTTCACCACCATTTGAGGAGCCCAGGTTTCTCACAGGACTTTGCTTTCAGTCTGCTGTCAGGAGCAGAGGCAGCATTTACCCTCCCTGCTTCACCACAGCACAACTGTCTTTTCCTCTCAAGCCCCAGCCTGAGGGACTCCAATGTATATATTGTCCCCACCAGAAATTGATGCCAAAGAAGAACCATTTAGATTCAAACAAATTTCTTTCACTGCCTACAAATCTTATGGCCCCACAGGTGCTACAACATGGAGCTCTAAAGCTAAAAAGAGTGGTTTGCCTTCCCAACTGTCCAGTGAAACTCTTGCTGCCCTCTAGAAACTGAGCAGAAACTTAGAATCACACAGCAACCACCAAATGTAATTTGGACTGGGAAAAATAATAGAATTACTTTTTTTTTTAAGTTCCCTGTAAACTATTAGTTAATAGGCAGCAATAGGTATTTTAAATGTAAATACACTAATAAGTTGTGGTTTTTTCTGTGTGGTGGTGGGTAGATAAGGGTGGATTAAGAGAACCTTATTTATGGAACAACTGAGAAAGACTTTCCCTTCTAACCAAGGTTCTCAGGGTCAAATCCTCATTTGGGGTCCGTGCAGGTTCTTTTTTCTCCTTCATCTGAAGGAAGTAAACTTAGAATCATTTTGGTTACAAAAGACCTTTAAGATCATCAAGTCCAACCATTAAACCTGGACCTCTGTGGCAAAGCCGAGTCACCAGCCCTCTATTAAGTGTTGTTTGCAATATTTCCTTTTGACACCGGCCTGAATTGTAAGAATGTTTACAACTGACTACACTGTAGTTTGGGCTCAGCATGGTCCCCTAGGTGAGGAATCACCTGTGTCACACTGTCTTAGCATTTTGAACCAGTTGAACACCTCTCCGAGAAATTTCTCATGGAAGATGAGAAATCAAGGCTAGACTTCTCATGAGAGAGTAACCATTTTTACAGTAACTCTCTTTCTAATCCAGGGCAGGGATTTGAACTACAAGTTATGATTACTTGCAATCTCATTAGCACATTTTAACAAGTTTCATCCCCTCTTCTGAGATGTTGCAATTTGTACAAGTCCTTGGAGTTTCCCTTCCACGGTAAAATCTATTTTCATCTCTCCTGAACCACAGAAACAGCAAAATACACAAGGAGTTACTGAGGCTGTGGCTCAGCAGAAACAAACTGAAGTAGCAACTTTCTATAAAAGATACTAACATGGCCTCACTTTCTTCAGTTTCCCAGGTGAATTGACTTCCCCACTGGCTATCACATACTATAAAACAAAGACACTGTCTCCTTTTTTTTTTTAGGAGTTACTTCATTACAGCCCTGAGACACTGAGACAGAGATTGAAGAAAGAAAAGTGCAACCTTACTCATCTAAAAATTAGGATACATATGAGAAATGCAATCCTTAAATGTCAGATTTCTCTCCAGTGAATAATTAATAATACAAAGTATCTACAAAGGGAAGAGAGCTAGTTTGCATGTCAAATTTCGTAGTCTTGAATTTCCATTCCAATGCATGACTGATATTTTCTTCCTTCCCCAAAAAGGGTGGGTTTTTTTCCTCTCCTCCTTCCCCCACCCCTCCTTTTTATTTTCTCAAATAGAAGGATTCCTGTTTTTTTGGCTGGTACTAATGTATGTATTGCTCTACTGGAATCTTCATTCTGGCTTTTCACATCTGTTACAGAGGATGCAAACTGAGCTGAATAAACTCAGTCAATATTATTGCTGAAACACAGTTTGAAACACTAGAAGCTAGAGATATTGGCAGGAAAATGTCAAGCATTACATTGTGAGGTTGTTAGGCACTTACTTGTAAACCAGGGTATCCAATAAAATATTAAAAAATACCTCTAAATATTTTAAAGAGCAGTCATACTCTGAAAAGTGACTGTGAAATGTCTTTATAGGCACTGTATTTATATTCTCTCATAAATTTGCTTATTATGTTGCAAAGAACAGCGTATCATACAGACCCACTTTAGAAGCTGCAATCTTCTCCAACTCCTACAGATCCTACTCATATATCTTAAAAAGAGCCATGAGACAAGATTTTCTCCTTGGCTGAGAGCTCTGCAGGAGAAAGGAGGGGGGTGATACAACCTCCTGGGTCTCAGCTCTGGCAGCCTGAGGGTTGAGAGGGCAGCGTGTGATCATGTTCCAGAAGAGCACTGGACCATGCCCTGGGGAGATAGTAACCTATGAGGAGTTAAGGCAAAGACTTGGTGAATATGAATCCACTGCTACATTAGCAAGGCACAAGAGAAGAATGGCCAGCACGTTGAGGGAGGTGATTCTGACCCACTACTCTGCGCTTGCAAGACAGCCAGCTGCAGTACTGTGTCCAGCTCCAGGGTCCCCAACATAAGGACATGGAGATGTTGGAGTGGGTCCAGGGGAGGCCAAAAAGAGGAATAGAAGGCTGGAGCACCTCTCCTATGAGGACAGGCTGAGAGAGTTGGGCTTGTTCAGCCTGGAGAAGAGAAGGCTCCAGGGGGACCTTATAGTGGCCTCCCGGTAACTGGAAGAGACCCATAGAAAAGCTGGTTAGGGATCTTTTACAAGGGCATGTACTGATAGGATGAGGGGTAATGGCTATAAGCTGGAAGAGGGTAGATTTAGACTAGATATAAGGAAAAAAATTCACTGTGAGGGGAGTGAGGCCCTGGCACGGGCTGCCCAAGAAAGGTGCGGCTGCTCCCTGCGTGGCAGTGTTCAAGGCCAGGTTGGATGTGGCTTTGGGCAACCTGGTCTAGTGGAGGGTGTCCCTGCCCATGATAGGGGGTTGGAACAAGAAGATTTCTAAGGTGACTTCCAACCCAAAGCATACTGTGATTCTGTGATTCTATGATTAGAAGAAATAAGCAATGCTGTTCTGGTGCAGTCAGTCACTGTGCACGTACACAGATCATATGTGCACAAAGAAATGGATATACATCATGTTTGCATCTAGTCAATTAATTTCCCAATGCATGGTCCAGTCATTGTCTTTTTTGCTTGTGGCAGCTCTTGGACAAGAATGTTCATAAATGAAGCGTGTGGGCTCTGTAATGGCACTGAAGCAAACAGTAAGCTGAATTTACATTTTAACAGTTAGGTAATAAAGGGCCAGATTTTTGAATGCATCTGCAGTTGTAACTGCATATGTATAAACATATATGCTGCTGTATATATACTCCTTCCTTTAATTTATCTCATTTCTTGCCAATTTAAGTCCTAATATTTTCCAGCTGGGGCAATTCATTTTGCCTCCTCTAAAAAAATACAGCACCAGGTGGAAAGACAATTAGATGAAGGTCCCTCTGTCTTCTACAACATGCGAACACGTCTGTTTCTGAGTGAAATGTCTGATCCTGCTTGAGCTAAGAATGTGCAGAAACTGAGCACAAGGCATGAGTCTCAACAAAGCTATGCATCCATTTATTCTTTGTAGGACGAGACTCAAAATAGATTTGAAATCCTATTTCTACATATCCATATTTGAAAGCTTTGTTCGCACTTCCTTCCATTTTTAAACATAATTAAAAAGAAAAGGCACTCTTTAGAGAAATGCATACCAGTCTGCAAAATTCCCCCTTTCCCAGGGCAGTAGCCCAGAAAGAGACAATGTTCCTTATCCCCAAAAATAGGTTCTGGTTGCACTAAACCGTATCCAGCAAGAGAATTTATTGTCCATGGTCAGAGATGAATCAGGGCTCTCTTTTTGGTAATTTGGCTCAAGCTATAGGGAGACAAATCTACTAAGTGGAATTTTAGTACACATATTTCGAAAATAAAAGCTCCTCAGTATTCATGGCTGTAGGTGGCATTAATTGTACAGCATGAAAGAGTCAAATAGCATACACATATGAAAAATGTATGTGCAATCTATTTTGTGGGATGTTGCAACTTTGTACTTACACACAGATATTTCAAGTGCTAAATCAACAGCCTCAAGCCTAAGAAGAAAGAAACACATTTTACAGTTAGGATGTAAAGTGATCAACAAACTAGGATAGAAATAGAAAGCTGAGATTTGGGAATATAACTCATGTTTTGGGGGATAAAACTCATGTTTTTTGGAAATGTTACACAAATAGGATCCAGAGGTGGGAGTTAGTTTGCTGAAAGTGGAAGGAGAGTGTGAGAGTTTGGGGGAGTTTGTGTTCAGCACAGAGACAAATATGGCTGTGAGCTTAACTTCATGGCTTGACAACCAAAGCAAAGCCATAATGTTGAACAAAGAGGTCCCTCTTCTATGTGGCAGAAGAAAACCTGTTGGCCAGCTGATAGCTGGAGTCATGCATTATGAGGAACTAAATGCTCATAGTTTGCAGATTCCTTCCCACAGGGAACTAGGATGTCCAGCTCTCTCTCCATCTGTGCACCATGGCAAGCACAAAAACAGTTTGCTGAAGCTCCTGACACTATGCTGAGCCTTCTCAGACTCTTTCCATCACCACTTGAAATAAGAGTAGGCTTTTCCCTTGTTAAAGAAGATTAATCTGCCATGATGTCAATGACTGAGTGGACTTCATGTATTTGGTCTCAGTCATGGTATTTTTAGTTTAATTGGAGACAATGTTGTTGATTTAGACCATCTGCTGAAAGATGACATCCTTTTGAGACACTCCCAGACCATAAACAGTAACTGTTCAGCAAGTATAGTGAGGTTTTGCACTTCTACCGAGCATTACTATCTCAAAATTCTCTACGTATCAGTGACTTTATACTCCCTTGAACCTTCAATGAGTGGACAACACTCCTTCTTTTGAGATAGCAAGATAAAAACCCGAAGAAGCCAAAGAATATGAATTCAAGGTAACAGCAAATCTTTCGCAGGGTGGGGAATAGAAACCAGGTCACCTTACATGTGGTTCTGCACTTTACTCACTCCCCCGGTGCTCTGACCTCACCGTACTCCATGAACTCTCATAGCTATATTGGATATGCAGCTGTTAGTAATAATACACTACCTGTTTGAACTAAAAACACACTGGCATATAGAAATACAGTAGGTTAATAGCTATTGCAAGAAGCAATAGTTTAAGGTATCAAGAAATTGCTTCTGTTAACCTTTTCCCATTGTGACATTTGACCAGTTTATATGCAGGTTACAAAGGTCACCCATTATCACCATTTTATGAGACCTGGGTTGCCTCTGATCTTTCTCCACATTCTGTGTTCAACAGCCTTTACCTGATCTGGAGAACGGTAATATTAACCAGCTACAATACATTTTTCCTTTATGACCCAGGGTCCACAGTCACACAGAAAGTCTAATGTAGCTTTCTCTTCACTTAGATTTTTGCTCTTCTGAGAGTCTTATATCATTTTTAAGGCAAAATTTTATTCTCCTAGGATCTTTGAGCCAGCCTCGATTTCTTATGTATTTTGGAGTTGGATATTACATTACTAAATACAATCCGGATGTTCTGTGTTTTTCTGTTACAGCTGTTTTGTTGACATACCCTACTCCGCTGCGAAGCCTGTTGTACTCCTTGTGTCGGTGTCTGGATATTTAGAGCTCCTACTTTATAATGAGTTTATTGTAGATCTGTGTGCTAACATAGCTGTAAAATATTAGGGTGTGTCTGGCTTATCAAGTCTTTTTGACTTTCAGGCAATCAGCACTGCTAATTTCCTTGCCTGATTTGTATGCCTTCAAGGACAAAAGTCATTCATGAAATAATTTTCCAAAACGATATAACAAAGAACCCTTAGGGGAGAAAGGGTATGTTTTGATCTAAATTCATATCATACAGGAAGTTATACAGAGAAAAAGGAATGTGGTGATGATTTAATTATTCTCTTCAAAGAAAAAAGCATGTTATTAGCAAGAGGCTGTGACTCAGAGGTTTATACTTGGTTTAAGTTCTTATTAGGGGCTTTGAAACAAGGGACACTGATTCTTGTTCATTCATTAAAATCATTAATTTACAAAGATTCATTGCACTGGTGTTAATTTGAGAGTCACAAAAATTTTCAGAGATTGAATATGGTGCAGTAAAAGTTATTTCTTAAAGGCTGATGATCGATTCCCTGTAAAGCTTCCTTTGAACTGCATTTCTGAGTCTTGTTTTCTGTAATTTTAACATGTCTAACTAATGAAGGGGGACGTGCATGAACACTCACCTCCTGACCCAGGGCATTTTGCAAAATTATCTCCAGAAGTACTTACTTTAAGAAATAACATTTTGACATCAAGTAATTTTATTGCTGTTATTTCTACCTTCTTGAGCTTTTCTACCATGAGGAAAAAAAACCCCACAAGATTTTGCATCACCAACCAGTCCAACATTAACAGTGAAACCTAAACACACTGTGGGATTATTTTTCTTTGCATCAGGCCGTAGACAATGGAATTTCTTCTTTAGATGTCATATTAGCAATAAACGCAGTGAATACATGATTTCTCCTGCAGGAAGATACTGAACACCTTCACAAGGCTAAAGCAAACTAAGGTGTGGACTACAGGAGATGAAAATAAAAACAGTATTTCAGCTTCTTCCCTAAATCAAAGCCAAACAGAATCAGCATATGCGTATGGCAAAAAACGTCAGGTTAAACCACCTTCCCTACTTAGAACTGCCTGTAACTTCACAGAATCACAGAATCACAGAATCTTAGGGGTTGGAAGGGACCTCAAGAGATCTTCGGGTCCAACCCCCCTGCCAAAGCAGGCTCCCTATCTCATATTACATAGATAGGCGTCCAGACGAGACTTGAATATCTCCAGAGAAGGAGACTCCACCACCTCCCTGGGCAGCCTATTCCACTGCTCTGTCACCCTCACTGTGAAAAAGTTCTTCCGCATGTTGGTGCGGAACTTCCTGTGCTCCAGCTTACAGCCATTGCCCCTAGTCCTGTCCCCACTGACCACTGAAAAGGGGCTGGCCAATTCCCCCTGCCACCCATGTCTAAGATACTTGTAAACACTAATTAGGTCCCCCCTAAGTCTTCTTTTTTCCAGGCTGAACAGACCCAGCTCACTCAGCCTTTCCTCATAGGGGAGATGTTCCAGACCCCTAATCATCTTTGTCGCCCTTCTCTGGACTCTCTCCAGAAGGTCCCTGTCTTTTCTATACCAGGGAGCCCAGAACTGGACACAGTATTCCAGGTGGGGCCTGACCAATGCAGAGTAGAGGGGGAGGATCACCTCCTTCGACCTGCTGGACACACTCTTCCTGATGCATCCCAGGATCCCATTGGCTCTCTTAGCCACCAGGGCACACTGCTGGCTCATAGCCAACCTGTCATCAACCAGGACCCCTAGGTCCTTCTCCATAGAGCTCTTCTCCAACAGGTCATCCCCCAGCCTGTACTGATACAGTCGTTTATTCCTCCCCAGGTGCAAGACTTTACACTTGCTTTTGTTGAATTTCATTAGATTTCTCCCTGCCCAGCTCTCCAGTCTGTCCAGGTCTCGCTGGATGGCAGCGCAGTGTTCCTGCGTGTCAGCCACTCCTCCCAGTTTTGTATCATCGGCATACTTGCTGAGGGTGGATGCTATTCCCTCATCAAGGTCGTCAATGAAGATATTAAACAGGACTGGAAACTTATTACAGTCTTGCTCTACGTCGTTTAGTACAACCTATCAGGATTTAAGCAATAGTTGGTGATCCTGAGTAACCCAGTTGGGATCTGTTTGCCAGACAGCAAGTGCTCAGTAGTTTTCTAAAAATGAAGCACCTTTTAAATATCTCTGTTTAGTTACAAAACAGCAAATATTCCCATTACCCACTAAGCTCTGCTTCAGAAAATATTGGCTGTGGTATGACAGTTAAGCTGCCCATGATGAAAAGAGTCTGTTCTCTGTTAATGGATTAGCATCTTGTTGGTCGAGGCAACACTTCGTGTCTCCAGTCCTTGATGGTGAAAGGTTAGGTAGGAGCACAGGAGGTCAACTCTGTTACTTTTTATGGAGGCAGAAAATGGCATAAAATGAAAATAATTTCCTGTGAAAGCTGAGGAC
The DNA here is from genome assembly GCA_022605575.1 of Laterallus jamaicensis coturniculus. Classification (NCBI taxonomy): domain Eukaryota; kingdom Metazoa; phylum Chordata; class Aves; order Gruiformes; family Rallidae; genus Laterallus; species Laterallus jamaicensis. The sequence continues at coordinate 83,051,046 of JAKCOX010000002.1, read as the reverse complement.
ATTCCTTCATTAGATTTGTTTCCTGTGCTAGGTCATATGGCTTTTTCCCTTTCTTTCTTTCTTTTTTTTTCTTTCTATTTTTTTTTTAACATGCATTTGCTGGTTTCCTGTGCCCTGAGGGCCTTGGAGATCTGCTTTTATGAGACCGGGCCCACCAATGCTGTTTTGTATGGTAAAAATGAATGAAGTAAGTGAATCAAAAACATCAGAGGCGTGCTTGATAAGGGACAACAGGTGATATGCATTTGATAGAGGCTAAACTACTCAAGCTATAAAAAACTGACTTATTAAGAAGCCCCCTTCTAAATTGCCCCTTCACCTCAGTACTTCACAACTACAGGCGACACATCTTCTTCCAAACAGCCCCAGCTGGACTTCAAACACTTCTAGTTAGTCACCTGCCTCTTTTTTTTTTTCAGTATTGAACATAAAATGTGGAGCAATAATAAGATCCAGAGATTTATTTTTTTTTTCACCCTCATAAAAGCTGTTGTTGCCAGGAGGGAACAGCTGGTCACCTCTTTCCCCAGCTTTGGTGGAATGCAGAGTAAAGCAGGGTCCTTCATCCCCACTGCCAACAGACCTCAATCCTAAGCTGTCAAAAGTTCCAGAGATATGCTGCAGACATGGCATGAACTAGACTCGTGCAAAGGAAGGAGATGATGTGACATGTCAGATCATGTTGACTGGCTGATTTCTCTGTAATATCACAACTAAAGATTACTTCATGGGGGTTTTTTTTGTGACTTTAAGAAAGAACACAGCAAAGATGAGCATAAAAATCCATCTGTAAACAGGATGATGGGATTTGAACTGACTGCTACCACCAAGAGACAAAATCCCGCAGTTGTAATAAATATTCTGTTTAAATTGTTAGTTCCTCAATTAGTAGTTCTTAGAAAGGGAAAGAATATCAGAATGCATTAGGAAAGGAATAGGAAACAAAACGATAAGTGTCATACTAGTGTAAAATCCATGTATGCCTGCATTTTTATGGTGCTTAACTTAGGATGCTTTCCTTCTCTCTCTCCCCATACCTTCAAAAAGGATGTTGTAGAACTAGGAAAGTTTTCAAGAAGGACAACAAGGGTAATCAGAGGCATGAAATATCTTCCATATGAAGACAAATAAATAGACTGGGACTTTTCAGCCTGGAAAATGATGAGTGTAAGGGGATCTGTGAAAGCATGAATGACATGGAGAAGGTGAATAGGAAATTATTGTTTACTGTCCCTTTTAGTACAAGAACTACAACCTAACAAGCAGTAGGTTCATAGACCAAAAGGTGAATATTCTTCACTCAGATGTGAAGAACTCCTTGCTCCCTAGACATTGCAGATGCTGGAAGCTTTCACAGTTTCCAAGTGATTGAAGGAAATTATGAGAAAAAAAAGAAATAGAGGTATTTTTATTAAACACAAAGACACCACTATCCATCTCGGCCACTGAGTTGGTCTAACCTGATTGGTATATTCACATACTGTGTTCTCAAAGGGGGATTATGAGATTTCTTGTAGCTCACCTCTAGGTAAAGGAATATTTTGATTCTGACTGGTTTCTAAGCTCAAAAACCTTTCCTCAGTTCAACTAGGATTTTAGTCTGAATATGGGTTTATTAAAGAATGGAAAAGAAAAGACATCCCCAGGAATTTATGTGGATAGAAATACCCTATCAATGCAAGTGACTGCAGGTAATCTTAAAACCCTGAGTAATTATACCAAGAAGATCTCACCTATTATAGTGAGACATACAGGACTGTTTCTTAAGTATTTGCAATTGATTGTGTCAGGCTGATCATACAAGAAACAAGGACTTGGGAAATTTTTGCCTTTTTTTTTTTCTTGCTCAGTAGGCTAAAAATACACTGTCTGAAGTAGTGCCTCTAAGGCATTTCATTCCTTTTAACTGTAGACACCTCACCCACCAGCTGAACTCTTGAACAAAAGCTTCTGTAGAACTTGGATCATTATTTTGTGTCCTACCGTACATTAAGTAAATTTACTTCTTGCTCAAGGAATACAAGACCTGCAATCTTGTCAGTCTTTTTCTTTCCTTTGAGCACTTTAGTATTATAGAGAAAATATTTTACAGCAGTGGCTAATGAACAATTTTCCTTCAATAATTATGGCAGACAGGCCATAAGAACATGGGGTGGTCAGAAGCAGGAGATTCTTTCTGTTATCTCTACCTGCCAAGTACTAAGTGCCCCCAAAAGAAATTTTAATATGACAGATTAGTTTATTATGCAAGGAAGAGGCCTCAAAAGACAATGCACTTCATTGGTAATGGATGACCTGTGATTCTTATCAGTCCTATTCATGACATTTCTTTTCAGTGGTCAGCTGTTTATGTAATTTTTAGCAACAATTTGTAATACTTTAATTTTATAGAATTTTTGCCCTAAAGGGAGTTGATGCTGAAATACAAATTATATCACAAACTGAACAGAGGACCACTGGGGGAACGAGAGTTAAAAAAAGGTGAAGAGATATTAAATTACAACTAAGAAATGGCTACAGCAGTGCTTAGTGCAACCTTCCAGAGAGTCTTAAGAGGGGCAAAAGAACAGAGTAAGCAAACTCATTACTAAATTGGATATGATTAATATTAATATGTCACGAAAAGAGTGAAGCTGACACAAGGCTACAATCCAGGAGATCAATTGTTTGAAAGGGTTTTTTTTGTGTCTAAAAAGAACATAATACCAGTGCGAAGAGCAGCCAGGCAGATGATGGAATTGGCCTGGGATATGAAATGAAGTACATCATGGCATATTGCTTTCAGGTGGCGAAAGGAAGCGCATTAAAGATACAGACAGAGATCTCTAGAATTTTAACCCTAGGTAAGGAAAAATTATCAGGACATAATGTAGAGGATAAATATAGTGGAGCAGTTATTGGCCTTCCTGGTCCCTGTAGTAGATCTCTAGAAACTTTTTTACTTGGAATTTGCATCTCAACCATGAACTACTGCAACATAACCTATTTTTCAGGTGTTTGGTAGAGAGCAAATTAGGCTTTTGGCTTCCAAAATGTGGTGAATGAAGTTTGTAACTGTATCACATATTACTGACATAAATAATCTACTTCTCAATCAATCTGCACTTCTCTAAAGATAGACTGTCTTGAACGTAACCACTCATATACATCTGAGGGTAATTTATATCATCAGGTAGTTCACCACAAAAATGTGTTCAAGAACTACTGGTAGTATGAAACAGTTTTAGCACATTTTAGAAAATAACTTATTGAAGAATACATAGTTCTATAATCTTATATAATTTTAGAAAATAACAGAACTGTAAATTTCAACCATACTTACTAAAATGGAGTAAATTCTCTCACTTCAAATCATGTGTCAGCTTTCGTTATTTAGAATAACTTTGCCTTTGGCAGATATTTCATGTTCATAGTTGGTATTTGGAGATAGAGCGAAGTTTCATCAGTTGGATTTCCTGAAGTGTTGGCATGTTCTTCCATTTTGATTTCAGCCTTCATGTGCTTGAGGAACTTACTCACTTTTTTTAAAAACTTTTTTTTTAATAGATAAATCTTAAAATCCTTGGGAAACCAAGTTTTCTGCAAATTCTCCTAATTCTTCTTGCTACAAATTTTCTTTTATTCATTCTTCTCTTTTTTTTTTTTTTGGTCAAAAATGTTGAAACACCATAATTACTAGTGGTCACATGGCTGTAGTAATTTGATCTGGTGTCAGAAATGTCCATCATAATTACACCTAAGAGAGTTTATCTGTCATCTTTTCCACTAGACAAGGTGAGACAATTTTGCCAATAAAAGTCACTGCTACCAATTCTCAATGCAGTTTGCCACAATTTCATAACTCATACTCTCCCCCCCTTTTTTTGGTCACAAAACCCATTTGGCAAAGTTTTAAGTGGCATCACTTCATGCTTTTAAAGATCTCATTTTTGTACTAGAAGAAATACCCGAAACAAGCATAAAGTTTTTTTTCTGATGTGTGGTGCTAGAAATAATCATGCCTCTTGCATCTGCTTCATCAGCTGGTTTTCTTACATGGTTCTCAAACACAGGGGAATTCATCAATGAGGTACAAACTGCTTTCTGCAAGATTTGAGTTCATTGTTAGGTCAGTGATATATGAAGAAAAGCTCATCACTTTTCCTATTGAGATATCAGGCATCTCCTTGCCTGAGGTTTTTTAAGTATTCTTGGATGACTTCCGTTTCATCAGTATAAGCACTAATTTGGGTGATCTTTAAAGTTGCTGATTTGTATTTTTTGGGTGGGGTGGGGACTTGATCCAAACAGTTGCTATTACAATTCAACCATTGTTCATCTGCAATATAGAAACACACCTTTCAGATTTGTCTCAGTAGTACTTCTCTGGCAAAAATATTGCCCCAGGATGATGTATGCAAGGGAGTTTTTCCTCTCTGCTCTCTGCCTTGAGCACACACTTTGCTTGTGTTAATTTCGTTTCCCCATTGCAAGGCGACTTCCAGCTTGAACTCAGCTGGAAAAGTTTAACATACTGTTTCTGATGTCATCGAAACCACTGCATCCTGCTGTTAAATAGCTCAATGACATTCATGAACAACTTCTGTGTCTCTCTATAGTTGCCATCTTCCCTGGCTGAGGTGATGTTGTGGAGCCAGCAGGAGGGGGGGCAGAGAACTATTTTTTATTTTTCACAAATATGAAGCAGGAAAACAGAGCAAGAAAGGGTTTAGAACAGAGAGAGGGGATCCTACACTTGTGTAAATCCTTCCTTCCCCAGACAGCTGCTGAATCAGAGTCCTTCATGTCATCTTGGAGGCTCTCTGCTGCAGGGAAGGAGAGCAAATGGATGCTGGACCTCAGGAGTGGAGACAAAAGTTATATGGAGTAAGAAGTAAGATGCCACTAATTGCTGTGCTTAACTTCCTTCTGTGCTATCCTTCTGTTCCAAGGAAACACTGTGACAGTCTTGTATTTTTATATGGTTACACATGCTGTAATCATAAAAGTTCCATATGTGTGAAAAATGTTATTGATTTGTTTATTTTAGCATCAGTACTGCTCTCTGTGCATTGCACTGTGGACCCTCAGTTCCTTTACTGTGAGAGAAACTCATTGATCTGTAATCACCTTCTCCCCTGGTCAATTCATTGTAGATCAGAAGTTTTCTTTGTGGTTATCATGCCTACACAAGCTTTTTCTCTCTGGACTCCTGGTAGGTGAACTTCCCTCAATCAATAGGTTGATCACAGATTCACAGAATCACAGAAAATTAGGAGTTGGAAGGGACCTCAAAAGATCATCTAGTCCAACCTGCTGCCAGAGCAGCATCACCTAGACTAAATCGTACAGGAATGTATCCAGACAGGGTTTGAATGTCTCCAGAGAAGACGCCACAACCTCTCTGGGCAGTCTGTCCCAGGGCTCCGTCCCCCTCACAGTGGAAAAATTCCTCTTTATATTCACATGGAACTTCATATGCTCCAGCTTCCTATGTTCCAGTTGTCATGTGTCCTATTGCTGGCCATCGCTGAGAAGAGCCTGAGTCCCTCCTCCTGATTGCTGACCTTTACATATTTATAAATATTAATAAGATCACCTCTCAGTCTCCTCTTCTCCAAGCTAAAGAGGCCCAGCTCCCTCAGCCTCTCCTCACAAGGAAAGTACTCTTCTCCCTTCGTCATCTTGGTGGTCCTGTGCTGGACTCTTTCAAGGAGTTCTATGTCCTTCTTGAACTGAGTGGCGCAGAACTGGACACAATATTCCAGGTGAGGTCGCACCAGGGCAGAGTAGAGGGGGGGAAGGACCTCTCCTGACCTACTAACCATACCCTTTCTAATACACCCCTGGATGCCATTGACCTTTTTAGCCAAGATGGCTCATAGTCATCCTGCTCCCCACCAGGACCCCCAGGTCCTTCTCACCTACTCTCCAACAGGCCAGTCCCCATCCTATACTGGTAACTGGAATTATGTGGGGAAATTGATGTGGGGAACTGCAACATGCTCACACATATTCAAGCCCAAGGAACAGATTAAGCATGTCAAATCAATTATTCCTCACCTACGACTTCTTTTGTACCTTTCTGAAGATTTAGGGATTCTGCTTCCCATGGTAGGATTTAGATTTCTGCTTTTAAGCAATTTGCCTACTTCTCATGTGAGGCCCAGAAGAAGAAGGAAACATTTCATTGGAGGGTAAACAGTAATTCCACTGTCTGCAATAAATGACTCTAGTCAGCAGTGCCAAGGTTCATTCCTGATCCTGTAATGAGAAGTACTGAAAATGCTGGCAGTGGAAACTCCAAAATGTTATTTTTACCTCAGGCTTGTAAGGAAATGAGGCTTGTTTGATCACACTCTGTGTGCATGCATGTGTCTATCTCTCCGTCTGACCTTTCCTAATAAGGTTTGAGGTCTTTGTCAAATTTAAAGAAAATCTGATGAATAAGTATAGTTCCCAAGCAATGTTTAGTACCAACCAGCTTCAAAAAAGTAAGTAGTTGCATAAAAAGGGTGTAATTTTTTTGGTGTCTCTCTTGAGGGAAAGGCAAACATATTTTACTAGCTATCAGAAAGGGCTGTTGAAATCCAAGCTATATTAGCTCTTTTCCACCTTGAATGACTGCTTTTAATTCAGTTTTCTTTTACCACTTGACATTTGCCCATGAGCTTTTCTGCAGACACAACATGTAAGAGTCTTAGCGTACTACGATCACTTAGCCCGAGCACCCCATGGGAAAGCAGCACAGTCTGAGTAGCTCCATACTACAGATTTCCAGTCTGTGGTAAATAGAAGCTTACATTTCCAGCCTATGCCATTTACAATGTTGGTAACTGTCTTCCGATTCAGCATCCTAATGCCTTGTCAAAAAATATAGAAGTTAGAAATGCCAATAGAAAGCCATGCAGGATTGTCAAATATTCAAATGTCACAAGTAAGGCCACAAGAGAAGATGAGAGTTGTTTAAAATTTCTGAAGGCTTTGTTGTATTTTGCCTTCTTCCACCTGTGATTTGACATAACACACTGAAAATGAAATATACACTGCCCACAAACTTGATAATCGGATGATGTATATGTACAGGAATACGTAAAATGATTAGGCAGGCAGGATTTACCCTTTTTTTTTTCAAAATGTCCAAATTTTGATCTAAAAACCCTGGTTGTACCCATCATATCAGTTTTGCTGCAGTAGATGTGGAAGGAAATGAATTTCTGGTGTGAGAAGAATGCCCTTCTGCTGAGTATGAATCAGTGCTACACTGACGTCTATATCAAGGCCATGGTTTAGTAGATAGACTTGGCAGTGCTAGGTTAATGGTTGGACTTGATGATCCTAAAGGTCTGTTCCAGACAAAACAACTCTATGATTATATGTGTCTATGATAAAACAGCATTAATGTACTTGGATCCACTTATAACTGTTACTGTTAAACAATAACTAAATTAGTAAAAAAACCCTGAAATACAAATATAAACAAAAGTATCTTATTAACTAGAACTAAGTAAATCATTACAGTACATTGATAAGAAAAAGTTAGGGCATTTGCTGTGAAAATACGGAAGAGATAGATACACTAGTATCTGAACTGTTGTAAAAAGGCAGATCTGAAGTGTTTAGAGCAGTTAAAAGGACATACTACAGAATAAACATTTGCGTTTAGGAGAGCAGTAGTTTTTCTTTGTGCATAAATTAATTGTCTCATGTTTTTTGAAAGAGAAATGGTAGAAAAAGTTTAATCACTGGGTATTTTAGCTGGTTCTTCTTTCACTACAATAATGTTTTGCAGGATTTTCAGAAATATTACAAAAGTTGTATTTAAATAAAATTGTCCAGAGACCTTTGACGCAACGCTACTGTTCACATTCCAAGCTTACAGAGCTGTAAATCTGCTTTCTAAGTCAGGACTCTGGTTGCTTCTGGACAGGGATGTGTGTCTGAGCTTGGTATTTCAGATGTACTAAGCTTCTAAAGGAATTAATGTCTTGGGTTTTTCTGCTGCACAGGGAAGTGGGTGGACAGCTCTTCATGGCAAGCCTCAGTACAGAGGAACACTTAATCTAGCACTCAATGAAGGTGCTGTTTGCATACTCACCCATAAGACAGTTGATACACATTTTGGAGAAATATGTATTTACAGTTATACAGCAGCTGAGTCAGAGGGACCACTTTTAAACAGGTTGGTGTTTATCCAGAAAACTCTGATAAGTTTTATAAACTATCAGATTACACTGGGACAAATTCTGCTCATGGAAATGCGCAAGATACTTGAGAAAACATGGCCACTGGGCAGCTTTTAGCCATTGACTTTGGTGGGAAGGATAGAGGTGAATGCAAGCACATCAGGCATCCTCCTCAGGAAGTGCATTTCTCTCACACAGTTTTTTTTTTGTTTATTTTGGACTGTTCTCCTCTTCCTGTATGAAAATAAAGGATAAATCTTCCGAATCAGCAACATGATTGCAGAATTGTGTGAAGGCCTCATTCTCCTTGGTGGATAGCAGGAACCATCTAAAATGGAAAGAGTAGAGAAGAAAATAGTAGGGAAGTTCACGTTTCTTTTTAAATCAGTAGGAAAGCATACTGCAAAACTAGATTTTAAAAGCCCATATTAAAAGTCTGCCTATGAGATACTATTTTCATTTTATCACAATAAAAGGTTTTCATTGGCCTGAAATGAATATATTTTTTGCATAATGTTCTGTAAAACAATTCTGTAAGACCCTGTTTTGTTTCTTTTTTCCCCTTGGTTAGAAAATCCATTTGCTCACCAGCTATATGAAGTAGGCAAGAAGCATTTTCTCTTTTCTATCAAGTAAAATCTTACTTGTATTTTGAGCAATGATATAATAATCTCTAGTGTCTTATGGAGACAACACATGAAATATTTACCATGCACTTAGTGTACATAGCTTCTTTCAACTCAGGACCAGTAGGCTCCTCAAACTTTAATTAGTTCAGAACCCACTGTGGATAAGACAGTGGGGGTTTTGCAAAGTGGGGGTTCACAGGTATAGGAGTAACCTGAGATATAGAAGGGTCTCCTGTTCCAAACTGACCTTCTGGGAAGGTGGGACAAGCCCTTTTGCTTCCTCTGCACAGCCCCTGCCCCAAATCTGTAAAACAAAAAGTAATGTTGCTTCATTAGTAATGTAGCTTGAGATTGACGGATAAAATATTACCTAGGAGCTAGATTATAATAACAACCGTATTACTGAATCTCTTCAGGAAATTATGGTACTACATGACAAGGGTCTGTGGTTACAAATTAAGTTTGAGGTTGGGATTAGAATGTGAAATTTGTATTTCCTAAACCCCAGTTTCTTATTTTCATTTTTAAAGAATGTGTCTATCATTTTTAAATTTTCTAGCATATGTAAATACTTTCTTAGATCATAGAAATAGTAACTTTTTTTTCTTATCAGATCTCACAACCTTTCTGCATGATCTTCATATTCAAAGATTATGATTTCTTTTAAAATTGATCTATGCCATGAGATTAAATAATAATGCATTCAAGAAAAAAAAAAAAAATGTAGAGCATCCATATTCTGTAATGGTCTGGAGGGTAAAGCTGGCAAATTAATCAAAGTGCTACAGCACAGTAAACATCAGGGACCTCACAGCCCAGCTGGAAGTGGAACCCACATTCACCGATGAGTGAAGTACAGAATGTACATAGAAGAACAGAAGGAGCTGTGAGTGATCTTATCCTATAGTCTTTTCATTGGACTTTACCTCAGGTGACAGCACTAGTTAGGAGGTATTGACTTCACCAGACAGAGTTGGCTTTCACCCTCCTATAGTCAACCGCTAAAAGCAAAGATTGTTCCAGGAAGTGTTTCTGAGCAGATGTCTGATTTAGATGCCTTGAACTGGCTTTCAGTGATGCTGTTGTCTGTTTGTTGACAAGGGATGCAGCCGGGGAAGACTGGTGGGAGGAATTAGCCATCTCTGGCACCAAAATTCAAAAATCTTCCTTTCTTTTCCCACTTTTTGTGACTGTCTAACTCACAGTTAATTCACTATCCTTCCTATTCAAACCCATTTAAAGAACAGATTAAGCAGGTCCTTTGGAAGGTAACAGCAGAAATTGTAATTTTAGCATTCCCTGCATGGGTATTTACTAGGGATGTCTGTGCCAATGAATGCCCAAAGCAGTGTGACCTCATTGCAAGAAAGCAATGGGTACCTTCATTCATACTGCAACCAGAATCTTTAAAAACCTTTATAATTTTTCTCCATTGTTATAAGCTGAACTAGTTGGTTCAGCTAGTTGGTTTCCCATCTAGAGGACACATTCTACAGCTACCTGAAAGGAGATTGTATTGAGGTGGGCACTCGTCTCTTCTCCCAAGTAATAAGTGATAGGACAAGAGGAAATGGCCTCAGGTTGTGACAGAGGAGGTTGCGATTGGATATTAGGAAAAATGTCTTCACTGGAAGGATTGTCAAGCATTGGAACAGGCTGCCCAGGGAGGTGGTTGAGTGACCACTTCTAGAAATATTGAAAACACACATAGATGTGATGCTTAGGGACATATGGTAGGGGTTGGACATGGTAGTGCTAAGTTAATGGTCGGACTTGATGATCCTTAAAGGTCTTTTCCAATTAAAACAACTGATGATTATTTTGTCAAAGAGAGTTTGAAGTGACTTGGATTTGATTTCAATTCAGATTCAATATCCCAGAATGGTCCAAGACAACCACATGATGAAGCTGTCAATCAACTTCACACAGCACTCTTGAAGTGTTGTCCTTCAAAGACGTGATCAAATCATCCAGTGAAGTGAAACAGGAGATGGGTTTTCCTCCCACTGAAAACAAAGACAGTGCTAAACTCTGGGAACATGGCATCAGTGTTCCTTGCTTGGACCCTAGCTTGTGACATTGATATGAATATCTCAGTTATTCCTTCCTGCAGAGTGGGAATAAGAGATAACATTTGCAAGCTGGAAAGAAGGTAGTGTGTGGTCCTTTGAGAAAATAACCTTTTGTCACAGTGAAGATGCACTAAAAGACAGAACGTGGCTATGTGCTTTCTTTGCATACCTTATATTATTTCTCCCCCTTCAGTTTTCCCAGATTGAGCACTGGCTTCGTGGCTTATCTTCTCAGCTTTCCAGAAGTTGCGGTGTGTTTCATTTTGTTTAAAAAACTGGGGCAAACCCAGGGAAATGACTTCAGCTGTGTGGTGAGAATTGCTAGCTGCTAATTCTGAACCGCAGAGTACTGCTGGGAAACTGCATACTTGCATCTGATAACCATTTTATGGGAATGTGTGCTGACCCACAGCTGTGGTTCTCCACAAAATGCTGGGAGCATGAGTCCTCTTCTACCAAACATACTTTATGGTCTATTCTTAGCCTCTTTTTTGTAGCAGGCTTGTACTTTTCTCAACTTTGAGATTAAGTGGAAGAATAAAAAGGACAAAAAAATCAGTGACAGTGTTTCTTGTGCTTCATCGTGTCTGTAAATGGTTTGTAAATGGAGTTAACTCCATTAAGTGCAGGTCTGATATTTGTTGGTGTGAGTTGAATAAGGACTGAACTAATTGTGTTTATTGTTTTCTTCTGCCACGTCTGTAACCTCTGAAGAATGGCTATTAATTTCAGTAATGGCATTTATCAACTCAGATTGTATAAAAATGCAAGGAAAGAGAAAACTAACCTGTCTATACTAGAAATATCCCAGCAATGTTAGGACAGATGTTCCTCAGCTTTCCTTCTCCCCAGGATGCACTTTTGTGGATTTAAAAAAAAAAAAAAATTATGGGTAGCTAATGAGACAGTAAACAACTGTGGTGAAAGCAAGTTCTTCTTATGTTTGACCTCTCTGGGGGAAAAAAAAATGCATATTGAGTTTTACTAGTGCCTTCTCTCGTGTGATTGTTGGAAAGATTTCTGTGTTCACAGCTGAAAATGTTACAATACTTCAGTACTTTGAAATAGATTGAGTCACAAGTTTACTAAATCACGCCTAAATGCATTGATGTGTCAGATATGGCCCCATAAAATCCCATCAAGGTTATATTTCTGTGAGAAATCTTCAGTATGAACAGACCTTCCTATCACTTATCAGGCGTGAAAGACCAAAGCAAAGTGTCACAATTTGAACTTTTCTGCCACCTGTTTCAAAGAATGATGAAGGTCCCAAAAGTCCACTGAACACAGATAATCTACCTCAGGATAGAGGCTTCTTGTTTCCCAGCTGTGGGAACAGTTGTATCTCTTGTTTTCAGATTAGTCTAGATGAGATTAGTTGATTTAATCATGGCATGTTCCTCTGAGCAAAGATAATCAGCATTAGAGAGCAAACTGGGTATGCAAGTACAACCTCACCACACACGTGGAGTCAGAGTCCCAAGCACACACACGCACATGCACTTGCATTTATACAAGTGCCTATATATTAATCTGGCAAAGTAAAACAATGTGCAGGAGAAGGTCATTAAATTCTACTTATAGGATCTTTTCTGTCTTCCCCCTTTTATTGCCTCTAGCAGTTGCTTGGCTGCCTTTAGAAGCAATTAATCTCTGGTCTTGATAACATTTCTCACAGCAATTTGGAGAGCTATATTCAAACAGAGCAAAGACAGCTATAAAGTTTCCCTCTTCAGCTCCCCCCCGCCCCCGATCTGATCTAGGAAGGCTCCATCCTGTTCTCTGCTTGAAAATGCACCAGGGTCGCATCAGACATTTTCACAGTCCCCATATCTCATGGGACTGGAAATTGGCCTGCAATGTCTCTCCTTTCCTCTGTTGCCCTATTTGACATCTTTTAAATACCTTCAGGCTATTCTTCTGTGTTCACCCCCTGACCATTAACATTGAGGAAATACTGTGGTGATGAGTATTGGCAAAACATGCTGAGTGCACATGTTGCTTCACAGGGATGTTGATTTGGAAGGAAGATGAAAGCTTCCAATATGTGTCATAAGGCAGCCTCCTGAGATACGGACCTTTCTTCCTTGCTTTGTTCTTATGGAAACCTGAGTCACATCAAACACCTCACTTAGGAAACTGAGGCACAGTGACTGTTAGAAACCAGCCTTCAGGAAACTGTTTCATCCTGCAAAAAGAATTGCTGTGAAGACTACAGGTGCTCATGTACCATGGTGGTGGGAACACTCAAAGAAAGCCAACAGGCAATCGGAGCAGCTTTCTTTCAGATCTTTCTCAATTCTGCACAGTGTGGTTGGGAGCATGAACCTGCTTTTCCCTCTGTGTGTGGTGCTAATATGCTAGTTACTTGCATGCAAGCTGGAAAGCTGAGGACCTGTGTCTGTCTGCACCATTTGCCACCTGCTAAGAGAACTGCTGGCCAAAGTTTGGGCTGCTTTGCTCCAGTGGAAGGTCTAGATAAAGCAGGAGTGAGCCTGGCTACACCCTGCCTGCGCCTCAGCAGTGGCCAAGGAAGCTGCTTCCCCTAGTTTCTTCCCCTAAGTCCTTCTCTCAGGGCACTTAAGGCAAGAAAAGTTTGCCAATTTGAAGTCATTCGTGTAAACATTTCAAATCACTTGTCTGCTTTGGAGTCAGCAATTTCACTTGCATGACAGTCTAGTTCAGTGAACAAATGAAATGGTTTATTTATAAGCTTGCTTCTCACCAGGGAGCCAATTTATGTTTAAAATTAGCTAATTGTCCCTTTGATGGATTTCTACTTGAAGTAAATAGAGGTCATTAAGTTTCTCTGTTAGGCTGCATTCAGAAAATAGCTATCTGACAAGAGGTTGACCTTACTGAGAAATCCCAGGTAAAGTCAACTATTTGGAACAGCTATTTAGCTTTATGTGTTAGGGAAATGCCTGGGGAGGAAAGGGATGTCATTACCTTGACAATCTCCTCATTCCTCACGCCTTTTATGACTGGAGATACAAGTTAGAATAACTTCAGATATACTTATAAACAAATCACTTTTGGGAGTCCAGAATGATTTTAATCTTCCTCCTCGTGATCAAACATTTTTCATCAGACCTCCCAAATGACCATTGACTTCTCTTGAAAAGAAGCAGCAGTGCTAGTAAAACATTAGGCATTCTCCCAACGTCAAACAGTTGGCTCAATCTGTACTTTCCAAGGTCTGCCAAACCCGTTAATATGACTCCCCTGTCTATTAAGATATTGTACACCTGCAATTCAAACTTCAAAGCTATAAGGAAACTTCTGAAATACAACTTAGATAAGCCCAAGATATCAGAATATTCTAGTCTGCTCTTATCTATTATTTTACACTATGGCACATCCTCAGCAATAGGTTGTATAAAGCAACGGAGCACTCCCTGTGGTACAATTTAAACAGCAATACATCATGCTGTGGGGAAGTGGTGTAGGGATGGGAATTTAGCCCAGCATTATTCAACATCTTTATTAATGATCTTAAAGAAGGAGTACACACCACATTTATTAAATCTGAAGATACTACTAAATTAGGAGTTGCTGTAAGCAACGGGGAGGATGGGGAAGTAACAGAAAAGGACCTGGTGTTGTCAGATGTATGGGCAGAGAATATGTAGGTGAAATCCTGGATATGAAGCAATTCAAAAAAGGGGAAAAACCCCCAACCCTCCATATGTGACCATAGCTGCATTGTCTTTTGGTCAGAGACTAGAAAATGCTTCCTTCCTCTCATGCACGACACTGGTTAAATATTTGAGAGAATGCCCTTACAAAGCCAAATTAGTGGTCCATGTAGTCTAATATCCTGTCTTTACAAGGGACTAGTCCTAGATAGATGAGCGTAACGTGCAAGAAATCCTGAAGTTAGTAATTATAGAATCACAGAATGGTTTGGGTTGGAAGGGACCTCAAAGTCCAACTAGTTCTAACTCCACTAGACCAAGTTACCCAAAGCCCCATCCAACCTGGCCCTGAGCACTGCCAGGGAGGGGGCAGCCACAGCTTCTCTGGGCAGCCTGTGCCAGGGCCTCACCTTCCTCACAGTGAAGAATTTCTTCCTAATATAAAATTTAAATCTACCCCTTTCAGTTTAAATTCATTATTACCTCTTCTCCTATTGCTTCACTCCCTAGCAAACAGTCCCTCTCCAGCTTTCTTGTAGGGCCCTTTAAGTATTGAAAAGCTGCAGTAAACTGTCCCTGGAGCCTTCTCTACTCCAGGGTGAACAAGTCCAACTCTCTCAGCTTGTCTTCACATGAAAGGTGCTCCAGCTCTCTGATCATCTTTGTGGCTTCCTCAGGACTTCCTCCAACAGGTCCATGTTTTTCTTGTACTGGGGAACCCAGAGCTGGACAAGGTCCTCCAGGCATGAGAGCAGAGTAGAGGGTCAGAATCACCTCCCTATACCTGTTGGTCATGCTGCTTTTGATGCAGCCTAGTCCTTGGAGGGATGATGACATGGCTTGCCCAGAAAAAACAGAAATTGTTTAAGTTCTTTCAGAGACTGGGAAGACTTGAATTAGTACTGATGAGACTGTCAACTTGGAATACTGCTGTAAGATACTGCAATCCTAGGACAGGAGTCAGTGTCACTGCATGGTTCCACATTGGGGCATGGAGACAGGAGTTCTACCATAATTTGAATGACTTGCCAACAAGGAAAATTGTCTTCCCAACCCCTCTATCTAGAGGTTCCCTAGTGTCCTGAAGATGGATCATAGAATCACAGAATACCCTGAGTTGGAAGGGACCCATAAGGGTCATCGAGTCCAACTCCTGGCTCCACACAGGGCCAGACAAGTCAGAGCATGTGGCTGAGAGCACCATCCAGATGCTTCTTGAACTCAGTCATGCTCGGTGCTGTGACCACTACCCTGGAGAGCCTGTGTCAATGCCCAACCACCCTTTCAGAAAAGAACCTCTTCCTTACATCCAACCTCAACCTCCCCTATCACAGCTTCATCCCGTTCCCTCAGGTTCTATCACAGGTCACCAAAGAGAGGAGATCAGCACTTGCCCCTTCACTCTCCTTTGTCAGAAATCCATGGACAGCTATGAGGTCTCCCCTCAGCTTCCTCTTCTCCAGGCTGAACAAGCCAGGGGACTTCAGCCTCTCCTCGTAAGACTTCCCCTCCAAACCCCTCCCCAACCTCGTTGTCCTCCTCTGGACACTCTCCAACAGTTTTATGTCCCTCTTGTACTGTGGCACCCAAAACTGCACCCAGTGATCGAGGTGAGGCCACACCAGCACAGTGTAGAGCAGGACATTCCCTTCCCTGGAACCAACTGGCAATGCTGTGCTTGATTGGGGTACGATTGGCTATCCTGGCTGCCTGGGCACAATGCTGGCTCATGGTTAACTTGCTGTCAACCAAGACCCCCAAATCCTTCTCAGGATGGCTGGCCTCAGGCATCTCATCCCTGAGTATGTATTTGTAGCCAGGGTTGTCCCTTCCCAAGTGCAGAGAGGTCTCACAATGATATCAGCCAGCTCCCTGCCTACCCTGGGATGAATCCCATTGGGGCCCATGGACATATATGGATCCACACAGAGCAGTAAATCACTCAAAAGTTCAGGGTTCACTGGGAGTTTATCATTATCACAGTTATGGACCTCCAGCTTGAGGCATGTGGATTGATGCTTTACATCCATTCCAAAATTCCTTAGGTAAATTGTTAGGCCTGTGAAAATTATTTGTAACCTCCCACTGAGATGAGTAGGAGCCGGATTTATTCCAGTGGATATTAATTATATGCCAAAATCTGTGGAGGAATTGAAAAGTCTGCTTAGGCAGCCTACTTAGATTCTTCCTCTTATAAATCTGCTATCTCCCTTTTGCTACTCCAGTAATGACTTACTCTCCCCAGACATAATCTCTGGAAGAATTACACTGTATGTATTCGGGTAACTAACCATGGAATCCTTCATGGAACTCATGGAATATTTTGAAAATTCAGTGGAAAAGCAGCTCTGTTGAGAATAAACGGAAGGCATAGGAAATGAAAGTGTATGATTTGATCATCTTTGTTTCAAAATGCACAAACAGAATTGGCAAATATGTTTCCACTAAACAGAATAAAAATGCTGAGTGGTCATTTGTGGTTCTTTTCTCCAATCCATTGATTTAACTACTCCTGGGAAATGCAACAGCCAAATGTACTTTCTCCTACACTGAGGAGACAGGCGTGGTGAGATGCATTAGCTAAGCAGTTTCTTCTGAAGTCTTAATTCAACAGTGCTGTGTTTTGTCCCAAAGCATAATTTTCTACTACAGACCCCACAGTAGCTGAAGGAAAGTATGGTGCTGCAAATTGGGTTCAGTTCCCTAGCCACGCTTCAGTGCTGTAGAAGGTTGTCTCACTGGAAGGACAGCAATCCTGGGACAGACGTATGACACTGGCACTGACTGTAAAATTAACTTTTCTATGCATTTTATAGCCAAACTAAACAAATATATCCAAAAGCCCTCCTCTCCTCCTTTTATTTTTCTCTATTTTTTTTTAAACATGACAATGAAAGGAATTTTTTAGAGCAACAAGGCTGTAAAAATGACCAAACCTTAATAATCATCTGCTGCTACATAGCTTTCTTCACAGTCATGTTATTTCAGCTTTTCTGGTGCTCATGCAATATCTATGACTGTATGAAAACAATGCTGCTTATGAAATGAATGCTCTACATATATTTTAAGCAGCACTTTTAATTAAGCAATAACCATTATTTGATTTGCATCAGACAATTATTACCTGCAGCAACATTCCAGCTTCTGAATTGGCCAATTGTGATTTCTTCCCTCACAAGAGAATGAAGTGACTTCAAATCTAATGGTCTGGAGCTCAGATTGAACTATTCTGATCAGCTACTAGGACCCTGAAAGGCATCAATATAGTTTTATTTTAATTTCATACTGAGTATTATAATTGATTTTGAATTTGATAAGGAACCTTTTATTTTTTAACTTTAATTGCAGACAATTTCTCTTCAGTACTGTTATGTTGAGAATCAATAAATGTGCAGAAAATATTTCTTCAAACCAAATTACTAAAAATTATTAAGGCAGACCATTATCACAGAGTAGCAGAAATGAAATTTAGGAAGTACTTCTAGGAATTATTGCTATTTATGGCATTTATATTTTTTTCTAAGTGAGACATATAAACTAAAATATGTCTTGGATTCCTCACCAATAAGACTCAGATAATTATAGTTCCTTTCTTTATAGATGTGGTAGGAATTTACTTTTCTCAATATTTTAATGTGCTGCTGGTTATTAATTAATTCTGCATGCAGATTGGAATCATGGATTCTTATTTTCTGTCTTTTTTTTTTAATATGTGCATTTGCTTTTTCCTCTAACAGAAACATGACTCTGCGGAGAATGGGACTGCACTCAAGTGTATTCTGATAAAGAGTTACACATCGATTAATCTCATTCTTCTGAATAAGGGAAGGTGGACTTACAGCTTGGAAGTTGCAGTGCTCTCTGGAGGAAGTCTAAATCAGTGGACTGTAAATTCCTGTGGAAAAGGAATTTCACTTGTACTTTGTTGAAAATGCTTCATCCTTCCACTGAATACTCAAAAGCTCAGTGAGTACTAAAAAAACTCCCATGAAATATAACTTCAAAGGGCTCTCCTCTTGTCATCCTAGTTTTGCTGAACCTTTTTCCTTGTCACCAACTTCTCTGGGTGAGCATAGACACTTGCTGCTATTCTCTGGTCTCCACCCCGTGGCAAAACACCTAAAATCTAGTCTAGCCATCTATATACACCTCTCTTACCATTGGGAGTTCAAATGACTACTTTTAACTGCTATTATATAACATGAGACACTGTGCTTGTTAAAAGTGTTTTCACTAGAACACATCAGATCATGATGGTTTTGCTTCAAGCATTTTTTAAAAATTATTTTTAAATAATGTTTTCTCATTGACTTTTTAACACAGTACATTCATTTCCAGCTGCTCAGGTTGATTAGCAGATTGAGCAGTTTGTGAATGCTGACATCACCCACAGTGAACTGAAGAAGTAAGTAGAGTATATTGCGAGAAACTCGGGGAATCTGGCTTTTTGGAAACGGTATCTATGGAGAGTGGGTCTGCTTAGTAGCTAAGAACAGTTTATTTTCCTAAATATTTTATTGTTATTATGTCTTTAATTCCATTAAAAAAAATCCCTAACCAAACAAAAATAGCCAGCTGTTTTATTGAAGCAGCAACAACAACAAAACATCAAGAAGGAATTAGGTATTTCTAATTTTCTCCTTATGGGAGTGTGAGTCCAGCAGCTGCTGCAACTGGCAGTAAAGTCACCATTTCAAAGAACTTATTGAGCAGTAACTGTTAAAAAATCCAGGTTGCCACTAAATCACAGTTCTTCACTTGGTTCCCACACTATTGCAATGCCCTAAGCTATTCACAGCTGCCATGCATCTCCCCAGAGGTGGCTGCATTTCAGTGGTACGCAAAAGGACACCAAAATTACATCAACAGGCAGATGAATGTACTCTCTAATTCTACATGACAAGCAATAAACAAATGCAAACCATCATTTTATTCAATAGGTGACACAATTGCTTCTTAAACAATAGAAGCTAGTGTCCCACCATATTACTAGGAAATACTGAATGGCTACAAATATTTGGCTACCCCTCCTGCTCCGCTGTGTGTGGTCACTTAGAACTGTTTTGATGCAGTCTTGTAATGCTACAGAATCAGCATGGTAACATTTTATACTAATTTTATTTTGATTTCCACAGAGGGAAATAGTTATGTGATGTGCAATGCAATGTTGAATGGAGTTCAGTCTTGTTGAAAACCCCCAAAAATGAAACATGAATGCTGGGCAGAATTCTAAGAGATTTATTTTTAGTGAGATGGAGTATTTTATGTAGCAGAAGTGTGGTAGGTTCAAAGGTACATAAGAAACAAGTTGAGAAGCAATTTCTATGAACAAAGCAAAGGATGCTTCTGATTCACATTCTTAAAGCAAAGGAAAAGGAGATACATAGAAATATAGACTACTGAATATGTAAGCAAGTCAATAGCACACGTTGCTATAATAAAAATAATTTTCCTTAATTGTTTAGCAAATTCAGCACTTTCTCCATGAAGTAATGATACATCAGTGATTGTGACAAATCAGAGACTCAGTGACACAAAGGGAAAAGAGTTCCTAAAACACAGGTAAGGTGCCAAATGCAGCTGAAGAGAAAAGGAAAACAATTTTTTTTTATATCTCACCAGAATTCAAAAAGTTCCCTTAAACATCTCCATAATTAAAGGTATTGATGTACTTGACACATCCTATAACTGCTCTTAAAATGAGTAGAGACTTATTTGTACAAGGTATTTCATGGAGTCTCACACAGCATTTAAAACTAATATCACAGTCTCACCTTTCCTGATTTTCTATACAGGTTTTATTAGCTCGAATAGAGAACTTGGATTATTAGAGCTCCAGTCTGCTGGACAATTCTCCACAAAGAGATAATATTCATCCCCACAATTACTTTTCCTAGAAACTTGTAAACCCCTACATTAGCAACAAGTCCACAATTGCTTAAAAAAACCACACTCACTCCAGCTTCTCTTAAATCAGCGGAGACATTCAAGCTCTGAACTACTGTTACAACCTCAGTAGGAGTGATTTATTTCAGCTGCTGCCATTGAGAACATATTCTTTTAATAGTGTGTATGAGCTGGGTGTTGAGATTGTTTATATAATCTCACTTTGTTATTTTTAGAGTCTATTTTTGCATCTGTGTGTTTAAAGTGGCTATCTGTAAGGACCTACCTCCCCTTGAACTACACTTAGTAGCTCAAACTGTAACAAAGCAACTTTTCTTGCTCTGTTTTGTCATTTTAGGTAGTCAGTGAACAATAGTTTAATGTTGATTGCACACATCCAAGGCCATGTATTCACAGAAATGCTCTTTTTTCCAGATTCTTTTCCTTCCTTTGCAGTGTGGGATGAAGAGGTGCCTGCAAAGTTAATCTGAGTTGACAAGCTTCCTTCATATTTTATATGTACCTTGGACTTGTACTGGCACAAAGCAGCCACTTTCTGACTACAATGCTCATGCAAAAATGCCTTCCCCTTTGTCACTGAGCAAGTGTAACATGACTGTCCCTGGCAAGCAATGGATCAGCAGCAAAAGATCACAATTTGTACACATGCTGTCTCAGAAGCCAGATGTGTAAGAAAAAAGATGCAGTGGGTTTTGAAATGCTGGCCAGAGAAGACTCTGCAACCAAAATCCCCCCTGTGTAGTCACACATTTAACGTATTTACACAGTGGTCATTCTAGACCCGGCTTCCAACCAAGAAAAAGATGTCTTAATTTTTTGTCAGATGACTGAGGTAGGTCCTTAAGATGCCTTTGGAGGCTGTATCCAGGACTGGCTGCTCTCATGTATATAACACGAACACTGATAAGACTGGAAGAATTATGAAAGGGAGATGTGAATGATTGGGAGAGTAATTGGTGAATTTAAAATGACAGAAATATTGTTAGCCAAAGATGTTCAGTCCTTTAAAAACAATGATCAGTCGCTTGCAAGGTCCTGGTTAAGTGTTCCTTATAAGTGGAGTTGTATACTGCTTGTGTCATCAGTAATTCAATATGCACACACAGCCAAGACACTTTCTTTTTTTTTTTTTCTGTATTTACTGTCCCACATACTGGAAAATGTACAAGAAAACATGGTATCACACCACACCATTGTATCTTATTCATATCACCAGAACACATTAAGATAGTTCAAATTAATTCAGAATTCCAGATGCCACAGCTATAAATAATTTGAAGGGAGAAAAGGTAGACTAAAAATATAACAGGAATAAAAGCATTTGCAAGACAAATCTGTGAGAAATCTATTGGGAAAGTCTTAAATAACAATTTCCTAAGAGAAAAATTCTCCAATTCTGAAAGACTGACAATGTGAGGTTGTGAACAATTTTGTTTTTCTTATTCATTTTCCATAATCCCTCATTTGTTCAGACACATGGCTTGTGTACATATTCTTGCCATACATGCACAATTCCACAAATACACATGCAAATTTAAATCTCTAAGGAAAGAAAAGATTAGTAGCTATTTTAACTATAACAGTCTTTAGCTCTTGAATGTATGTCCCTTTGTGATTGCACTTTGTGATATGACTTTCTCTTCAGCCTAGCACACTTGGCATTTTTCACTGCCCTTTTGACAGCTCTAGCTTCCTGCTCACAACAAATTTCCTTGTTTAAATTACCTGAACTAGAATGATCAAGGCCAGCAGAGTATGTTTTAAGCAACTTCAGCTGGCTGAAGTTATTTGCAGGTGAGTCAGGTTAGGGTGCATTCAGAGGAGCAAATTGCCTGGCAGAACTGCAAGGGCTGTAATCTCTTGCCAACATGTGAATGAGCAGAAGGAGCAGGCTTCAAGATCTTCTCCTGGCCTGGAGTCTGGAGAGCGTGTGGGTCTTCTCAGCCTGAACCTAAATTTGCCCCTACTTAATCTATCTTCACTACCACCTTGACTGTAGGCAGAGATCCTGACTCTGAACTGAACAAATGGTAGGTTAAAAAATCTTTTCCTGTATCTAACCCCTTCACAGTTATAACGGAACAAGTTAATCTATGAATTCTGTCCTCAAACAGTGCCAAACACAGGAATTTAATAGAAGATGTGTGTTGTTCTTAACTTGCTGGTTTCTGAGTTCACTCAATCTCCACAAAACCCTCCTCGGACGTACAAATATTGAGCCTTTCAGGCAGCTCTTTGAGGATGACAGCCATTGCCCTTACACTGACCTCCAGGGAGGTAGGATGTTCCTTCTCCCTCTTTCTCAAAGACGATGATGATGTTCATGTCTTGCTGTTCCCTGCTGCACAAGGAAGCGATTGACTGACCCCGTGATCTGTCAAAGGCTGAGTGCAGGGGCTGACACAACTTCCCCATAGTGGCTGAAGGAAATTCTCCTTCTCGGTTTGGGGTTAAGAAGTGAGGAACCTCATAAGCTTGAACTTTTGGATTATGCTGACTTTCTAAAAATGTTTCTACAGCCTTTAACACTACGGGACCCAGGATTCATACATGGATTCAGATTTGGAGTCTCTGGCTGCTGCTAAGGTGATAGTGAAGCTGGCTTAAGTGCAGACAAGTCATGGTTCAGGCTGAGATCTACACATTCGCCAGACTCCAGAGCAGAACAATGTCTCTCACCCAGTGCAAGAAAACTATTGCCTGCTACAAGTTTCATGGTGGGCTCAGAGCAAAGCACGGTAGTTCTCTGAGTATCTTACTGGCAAGTGGGAAGTAATTTCTCCAGCTTAAGAAGCGTGAGGACGTTGTAGTCGATCTAAAAAGGCTGCTGGTTTCCTTGGTGGTGGGAAGAGCTGGTTTTGTGCAGCAGAGGGCAGTAGCTGACACACATATCCGTGCACATATTGCAACTCCCACACTCGACTCTTGCATCCCTTGGCACCATTTAAGAATAAGTCTCTTGACTCCATCAAACATGGACTAACAAGTTTTGTATCTCTGCAGATAAGTTAATCTCTTTAAAAGTGAACATGCAAGCTTATAAAAATGAGTTTCTTATACCGGACAGAGGATCAGGGCCACTTGCTGTGATTTGCTTCTGCTTAAGTAACCTGCATCCACATCTACAAATCACAGCTATGCTCTGTAACTCATTGCGGGGTTTACGGCAACAAGGATGCGCCCTTACAAAAGAAGCAGGGGTATTAATTCTGAGAGCTTTCCTTACATGCCTTGGTGGTCCTTTAAGCAATGAGCTCTAATGAGACCAGGAGGTCAGAAAGTGTTCTGTATGCCAGAAAACTGACCATGATGTTGGTTTCACTACTTGGTTCATTTGTCTTCATCTTTGGTGCCTTTCTGAGGCAGACAAATAACCACAAGAAAACACTACATTGAGGAAGGAGCCATTACTTTAGGTATGAGTCAGGTTCTCTTTGTACAGGAAACTATACATACAGTTTCTTTCTATGAAATGTATTTTACAACAGAGAGAGGTGTAGGAAAAAAAAGTCCCTGCATGAAGTGTGGACCATTTCACCAGTTCTAAGGTTTTGGAAATGTTTGGGGGAGCATACCTCACTGCAGTGTTCTTCTGTAAGCCAACAAAGGGTGCTTGTTGGGTCTTTGATGCAGATGATTCAGTCGCTTGAAATATGTCTAAGCAAAAGGGTCCGGAGCCTGGGAGTGAAAGTCAGGCTCAGATAATGAGTTTCTTCAAGCTTGGTGCTAGTTGCATTTGGTCTCTTCTCTACTTAACAGAAGTTGCAACCAGCTGGGAGTAAGCAAATGCTTTTTCCTTAATCCATAAATAATTTGGATCCGGTATTTCAGCCTGTATCTGCCTGGCATAAAATATAGTATTTGGTGCATTTAGGATTGCTACCATGGGTTTTGGCACTCTTACAAGAATATTTTCATCCTTGTCCAAACTGATAAAAGAAACCTCTAAAAGGTTAAAGAAAAACAATCTGCTCATAGAGAAATTATGAGCTCCAGTGGTTAGTGACTGGCTTTTTTCTTCAGATTGTTTCAGCAGCAACATCACTGTCTTGTCTTTTCTCACTCTCATGTTGAGTGTTAGTCTCCATGTTACTCCTTACAAGTAGGACTTTTCAGGATACTTGCATTTAACAAAAAAATAAATTAACTTTTTTATTATGTAATTTTTAGAAGTGCTTCCAACATAATTCCTTGCCAAAGATAGAGGAGATGAAAACAAAACCCAAAACTTTTAATTTCTCTAGTGCAAGAAACCCTTATGAAAAATTTGGGGTTTTTAAAATTTGCTTTTTAAGTCCCAAATCCTGGAATTTAAATATACAAGAGTCTCAACATTCTAGCCTGCGTGGCTGCTGGGAAAAGCTATAAAAAGTCAATCAAGTTTCTTCTTCAGTTTCACCAAACAGATGACAAAATAGATAATAATTTACCATTATAAACCATCATTTAGTAATATAATCTCTGGATTTTAAACCTATCTCACAATTTAGGATCCTTGATTAAAAACTTCTGAGTGCTTACTGTTTATATTATTTCTGCAGTGGAGCCCTTCAGAGTTTAAGACTCTGGCAAGGAAAAGCGGGTTACTGCTGGCCCTGACCCAAATAATTTTCATGGACACCCAGGCAGGATAACAATAAATGGTGTTTCAATGCAACTGGGAAGTGACAAGCAGCAACAGAAAGTGGAATGAAAGTTTTCTGTGGGAATTTGTCACTGTTTTCTCACACCCAATTCCCTCAAGTTTACACTGAAAGTGATAGTAGCTGACAGTTTGTTAGTCATCAGGATCATGGCTCAAACTGTGCCTATCTGAAACTAAGGCCAGGAGGCTCCTCCCTTGGCCATGCCTGTGGCAGGTTCATTTCCCTCTGCCTTCATGCTCTGATACTAAGGAAGGAGGAGAACTCATGCCATACTAATTACTGTTGAAAAAGGAAGAAAGGACCTGAAAGCTGGGTTAAGCGCACAAAACCCTATGACCTGCATATTTCCAGATACATTCCTGGCTGTAGTTCAGGGTCAGAGCATCTCGCCTGTGTTTGGGAAGAGCTCTGCTCGGTATACCTTCTCAATAGAGCAAACCATAGCACATTTATCCCTGTGCAAATCTGTCTCTATCAGATTGCATGAACAAGAGCTTGCTTTTGTGCAACACCATTGAGCAAGCCTGGACCACCTCCCAACCACCAAGAGAAATCAAGAGCTTGTGCCAAGAGAGCACGGGAGCGCATGGTCAGGCTTCCACTATGAATGGCGGGGGATGTGAGACTAAGGGGCAAGCCTGGTTTTGCAGTACATTGAGTGTGTTGAGACTCATTGCATCAAGCTCATCTACATCACCTCATTTCTTTATGTTAGGAGACTTTTGTAGAATTCTAGGACTTTTGAAGGCTGTCAGATCTGTGCAAACCTGGCAGAGTGAGCAGTCCAAAAAAGGACAAAAGATTTATCCACAACTTCCTTCTCTTTCTGCCTGTATCAGTCATTACAGTTGAAACCTTTTCCAACTGAAACATCAAAACATCTTTTTGAAAAAAAATATCCTGCCATTCATATACCAAAATTTTCTGGGGTTTAACTATGCATCAATATTTTCTGTTTTCCAACTATCATAAATTCCAAGAATTCAGTCAGATTACATTTCAATTATTTTTTTTAGCAGGTTGATTGAGCAAGGTACACTGTGTTTACAGAACTTGGAGGGATCTCTATTGAAACTGGTATAACAGAGTTCAGAGTTTAGTCTGATACATAAGAGCAGCACGTCAAGGCCATAAAGGTTTATTTGTTAAGAACAAAATTGTATCCTTTGGCATGGCTCTGCTCAATGGGTAAAATTTCCTTTATTTCTTTAATTCTCTTATATATGCTGTCTTCAATTTATAAGACAAAACAGGGTCATAGCAAGACATACAAGTTTGTCCTGTTTCCTATCAGCAGCTTGTGTATGATTTTAAACCCAAATCACTAACCATCTAGAGAATTCAACCATAGACCCCTCAGAACTGTGTGATTTGTAGATTCAGCATCATACTTGTTAAAATCAATGCAGTTTGTGCCTAGAGGTGAACATTTAAAAGTAGAGACTGGGAAAATGCTATAATTTTTAAGTCAGATTCTTCAACTTGATTTTGAATATTCATGCTTTTCATGTGATCATCTGAATCCCTCTTGCAGAAATGGAAGTTCTAACTGTTGTTTGAAGAACATTATTTGTTTGACAAACCCAGTTGCCATTCATTCCATAGTTCTCTGTGAGTAACAGGTTTGTTCCTTATAGCTCAAATATCAATTCTGATTTTGATTGTTGAACCCCCTACATGAAAACTGCAGAATTTATACTGGGTTTGTGGTGTTAGGGTTTTATGCCCATTGCAGGGGATAGATGATGCTTCTTCCAGCAAACATTAAATTTGGTGCAGATAGAACATTTTGACTAGATCTGAACAAGCAAAATGAGTTTATAGCACCTTTGAGCTTTCTTATGTAGCTACAGCATTTTTTACTTGGCAACAGTGAAACCTGGTTAAGCCACAGAAAGCTGAGAAAGCAAATTTTCAATCAGTAAAATCTCTTCACACTTTTTTTGATCATGGCTTTGTCTTATACTCACCCTCTGAGATGCTTGGGGCTTGATAAATATTTTAAATAACAGGAATCTCTTCAAATCAGCATTTCATGATTTTGCAATAGCTCATAGCACTCGGTGCTGTGGACTCCAGTGCCAGCAAACCGTGTCTGTATGTCAAAAGGAGAATCTATGTGGAAGACAAAAGAGAATAGGGTAAAACACTTCCACTATATTTACTCACAAAAGTGCAAGTTGTCAGGGTCTTTTTTTTGGAATGGTAGCAGAAATAAGATATCCTGGCAGTTCTTCCTCAGCCCTAAGCATCCTTTCTAGACCCTGACAACTTCAAGTACATTGAAGGATAAGAGGTCATGAAGACATTTGTCATTCTCATCGGATTTCCTTCTTTAAAAAATATTCATAAAATTAGTTCAGGAATTATCTCCCAGAGTGAATTTCATCTCTCTGTCCTATACCTTGTCTTCCTGTTTTCTTTCTTCACTCTCTAAGTTTACTCTTTAAACTAAATAAAACAACAAAATGTCACAGAATCACAGAATCACTAGGTTGAAAAAGACCTTTAAGATCGTCAAGTCAAATTGTTCCTGTCCTACGCTAAACCATATCCCTAAGTACATCATATACCTTTTTCTTAAACACATCCAGGGATGGTGACTCAGCCACCTTCCTGGGCAGCCTGTTCCAGACCCTGACAACTCTTTCAGTGAAAATTTTTTTCCTAACATGTAATCTGAACCTGACCTGGCACAGCTCTGTGCCATTTCCCCTTGTCCTATCACCTGTTGCCTGGCTGAAGAGACCATCACCCACCTCTCTACAACCTCCCTTCAGGTAGTTGTAGGTGGTGATAAGGTCTCCCCTCAGCCTCCTGAAATCTTGCACTTCTTCTCTGTCCCATGTGGTAAATGGAGAGACTTTGATTCATATAGCTCACCACTCTTTCCCTTCAGAGAAGTTCAACAGTATGGCTTGGTCCATCGTATGAACAGCCCTTGTCCTATCTCATCCTGTCCTGTCCCATACACAGGGTCCCAGCACTGTTTGGCAGATTGTTGATTAGCTTGTCTCAAAACTGTGAGGAAAAGTGATCATCTTCAAAGACTCCTATTTAATGAGCAAGCCAGTGCCCAGAGCCTGCTTAGTTCAGAAACAGAAGGTTGATGGTTCTCAGGCTTTCCAAGAAATTTATATATTCTATTTATTCAGGTTTGATTTTTGTGCAAGTTAAAGGGGAACCATACCTACATACCTGAGAAACGTTTATAGGTCTCATAAAGATATTTTATAGCATGCATCTTTTTAAGAACAGACTAAGCATGGATTATATACAAACTAATAAGAAATATTTCACATGAAAGAAAAGAGCAAAAAGGCCCCAAATCATGGCCTGTGAAATTCATCTCATAAGTAGGACAAAAGTATTGATAGCATGAAAATGGAAAAAAAGCAAGTTAAGTCATAGCCCAAAGGTTTTAATTTCATGCTTTGGAAGTCTCTTGTCTCTCCCTTTCCACTTGTTATTTCAGGTTCTAATGTCCAATCATAAATTAACACTGCCCTCGTTGCTCAATAGCTACATGGGGTGAATTAAAAGTAGGAAGGAATGCCCATCTTCTGAAAAAACAGAGGTATCAATTTAGAGTTCACGAACAAAACCCCTGTAAACTAGCCTAATAAAGGAAATTCAGATGAAAAGTCTGATGATAATCACCAAAAAAAATCAGTAAAATAGCCAGGAGAGCATTCATATGTTGTGTGTCGTTTAACTCACTATAAAAGCACCACCAGAACTGTCATTACAAAATCCGAGCTTTGCTCTGCTTTATACACCCTCCTGTCCATAAGAATAGCCATTAGCAGTCACTTCCAAATGATGTAAAGTACCATTGCTGTGAGCAAACAGGGATCAGTGGCTTTGCATGAGTGACAAGAAACCAGATGAAATCCACTATCTGGCTGCCTTTACCTCCACTTTTTCCCATCACTGTATCTGCTACCTGGTATCCTTCAGATTTCCAGAGTGTCATCACTGGAACATGATCTATGTGAGTGTTCCTTCTTCACTTCTGTGTTATTTGAAACTAGTGTGTTCATCTCACTTCCAAACCTGTCACAAAAACAGTGAGTGAACAGGGAAGAAGACATCCTGGTTAGTTTACAGAGTGCACAGTGTTTGTGTCTCTACTCTTTAGATTACCTAACCTGAAAAAAAATGTCTGTAGAAATGCAATTTTTTTTTTTCTTACCTACAGAATGTCATTGCATTCAAAATATTAGTAGTGTAGGAGAGTTTTAGTGACCTCCTTTTACCAATATGAAATAATTACTCCATTGTAAGCATGATCTAAAATAACAACTAGAGTGACAGTCATCGAACTATCAATAAAGCTGGAGATTCTTCAGTCTATTACACGGAGTTAAAAGTACACTGATAATTTCCCTAAAGTATGTTATTTGCATTTTTCTTCTACAATGGTTTCACAGACCTTCAACTACTTAATTTTACATTAAGCCTGTGAACAGTTAATTATAATATCAGTTTTACAGATGGGAAACATATCCACAGTCTAAGGGATCAGCCAGAAGTCACAGAATGCTTGACCCACATCCCCATGAAGCTGGTAGTAGTCATTACATTCATTTTACAGCACTTAAACCCAGGGTGAGCTGAGACTAGGACTCATTTAATCGCAGAGTCCTAGTACAAGCATGTAACTGTTGTCATTTCAGGAAACCCAGGTCATTTGTTATGCACTGGAGCATCCAACTGATCCTGTCATTAATCACTATGACATCACAGGACAGCTACCATATGGTGTAAAATAATCTCCTCCCTTGCTACAGAAATTAGATATCTTTAAAGACAAAATAATCTCTACACCACTTGGAAAGTACATTAGAGTTTTTCTTGCCCTTAGAACTTAGTCCTAAAAATGCTGATTAAGATGATTTGCGAGGGAGAAGAGGGACATTCAAACACCTTTTGCAAGAGAAAAGGGGAATCAACCAGTGCACCTCTCACTATGTGCATATGTCCATCCTAACCATCTCTACCTGATAAGTAAAAATCCATCCCTTCTAATACATTGGGAAGATAGCAGATCAGAGAGATAATTATTATTCCCCCTCACACACACTTTGCCCCTTGTTAAATTCTTTTTTAGTAGATGGAAAAGTTTCTTAAAGGCAATTGTGGTTCAAATGATTCATCAAGGATGGGGCTTTTGCAATTAACAGAATGATAACCCAGTACACATTACTTAACTCAAGTTTTATTCCCAAAGCAAGCATATTAGTTACACATTTTTAGTTTTGATGTTACATTTCAGTCATTTCTAGCATGAACCAGCTGTCTGGATGACAACACATTTCAGTTTCATTGTTCTTCAAACAGCAAAATCCTTATAAGCTTTCAGGACTTGACAAGTCTGCCCTCAGTGAAGAAAAACTTTTTGCATAGAAAAGTTGATTCAAGGCTACATACTGCAATACCCAACTTTGTGGTTAAGTTTCTGAACAGTTTTTTTAAGTCATAGAATCTTCAGTGTTGGACAAGTTTTCTAAGATCATGAAGTCCAACTGTCCATCTAACTCCACCATGCCAACTAAACCATGTCCTGGAGTGCTACGTCTCCACCAGGAGATGGTGGCACCATACAATACCTCCACAGATGGTGACTCTACAACCTCTCTGGGCAGCCTGTTCCAATGCCTTTCGGTAAAGAAATTTTTCTTAATATCCAATATAAACCTCCTCTGATGCAATTTGAGAATATTTCTTCTTGTCCTATTGCTTGTTACTTGGGAGAAGAGACCAAACCCCACCTCACTACAACCTTCTTTCAGGTAGTTGTAGAGAGTGATAGAGTCTCCCCTCAGCCTTGTTTCGCCAGACTGAATAAGCCCAGTTCTCTCAGCCACTGCTCATAAGATTTGTGCTCCAGACCAGTCACCAGCTTTGTTGCCCTTCTCTGGACATGCTCCAGCACCTCAATGACCTTCTTGTAATGAGGGCCCAAAACTTAACACAGCACTCGAGGTACAGCCTCTCCAGTGTTGAGTATGGGGGTGGGGGCGGGGATGATTGTTTCCTCAGTCCTGCTGGCCGTGCTAGTTCTGATACAAGCCCAGATGCTGTTGGCTTTCTTGGCCACCTGGGTTCACTGCTGGCTCATGTTCAGCCAGCTGTCAATCAACATCCCCAGGTCCTTTATTGCCAGGCAGCTTTCCAGCCGCTCCTCCCCGAGCCTGTAGCACTGCCTGGGGTGGTTGTGACCCAAGTGCAGGACCTGGTACTTGGTTTCGTTGAACCTCATAGAGTTGGGCTCAACCCATCAATGCAGCCTGTCAGGATCCCTCTGCAGAGCTTTCCTAACCTTGAGCAGACAGACACTCCCACCCAATTTGGTATCTTCTGCAAAGTTACTGAGGGTGCACTCAATCCCCTCATCCATGATAAAGATATTTAAGAGAACTGGCCCCAGTACTGAGCCCTGGGGAACACCACTTGTGACTGTCCACCAACTGGATTTAACTCCATTCACCACAATTCTCTGGGATTTGCCATCCAGACAGTTTTTTACCCAATGAAGAGTGCACCAGTCCAAGCCATGAGCCACCAGCTTCTTCAGGAGAATTCTGTGAGAGACAGTATCAAAGTCTTTGCTGAAGTCCAGGTAGATAACATTGACAGCCTTTCCCTCATACACTCAACAGGTCACCTGGACATAGGAGATCAGGTTGGTCAAGCAGGACCTGCTTTTCCTGAACCCATGCTCACTGGGCCTGACCCCCTGGTTATCCTGCACAAGCCCAGTGAGAGCATTCAGGATTAAATGCTCCATGATCTTCCCTGATATCAAGGTCAGGCTGACAGTCCTGAGTTTCCTGGATCTTCCTTTCAGCCCTTCTTGTAGATGGGCATCATGCTGTTCAGCCTCCATTGTGTGGGATCTTCCCTGTTAACCAGGACTATTGATAAATGATGGCGAGTAGCTTGGTAAGCTCCTCTGCCAGACCCCTCAGTACACTCAAGTGGATCCCGTCCATCCCCATGGACTTGTGGGGTGGCGTAGTATGATGTAAATTGCTTCCTCCTGGATTATGGGGGGTTTATTCTGCTCTTCATCCCTGTCCTCCTTGTCTTTTGCAGCAGAACATGGGACGGCAAATAATCTGTCCAGAATATTCAAAATACGCAGTTAATTCATGAAGGAGGTGCAGATGTAAACCAGAGTTAAACATTAAGCATGGACCAGTGCTTACATTTATTAGAGTTTGGACATTAAATGCCATAGACTTGTTTCTATCTCTCATTAGTTCCTATACCCTGTTTCTTCAACAGACTGCTAGTAAAGAACCTACTTGTAGAATTTAGGTATTACTTCAAGCAGCTCCCAGAGAAGATTGTATTCTGTTTCATTTTGGGATTATGGCACCCATATTTTTCCAAATTTAGCCTTTAGTCCCCATGTAAAAGAGATGAATATGGGATTAGAGAGAAGGACACCTGTTGTCATCAGTCTCTGTGCTCCTACAGAAATACTACCAATTTTCAGAAACCAGGTGAATGTTGGAGATGCTTTTGTGTGTGCACATTCTGGATGGATTTCTGCTTGAAAAGACTTGTAACTTAAACAGAGGGCTGGAAATGAAGGATTTAACCACTGCCTATTTTGTAATGGGAAACTGAGGCACAGAGATGTTAAATTCAATTAAACCATAAGATCATTCCAACCAAGGAAGAAATTGAGCCAAGACCTAAATCAAGTGCCTTAACCACAGGATTATTCTTCTTTTTTCCTCACTACTTTTTGAAAATTTTCATGACTATAGTGGGTTCATTTCTTGCCCCTTCATCCTCCATGAGACGTTTGAAGCATAACTGGAATTCCTAAAGCTCTATTTGATCAGACTCAATTTGGCCTAATCATGACTGCAAAGGTTTCAGTATTTTATTCTTATTTCTCCACGGGATTAAATCAAACACATAAAATCTTAGTGAGTACTTCATTTTGAGAGAGAAATCTGGTAGGAGAAATTATAATGCAAACCATGTGATGTTCCTTCTCTGTTTACAAACTTGCTGAAAACTCCTAAGAAAAAGAAGGTTCCTCATAGATAACCAAGTCCAGATTCTAATTCCATTTCATTTGGTTCAAACATATTGTTAACATTTTGCTGTATTTCATATACATTTTTCCTATATAAACATTGCTCCAGGTGAAAAAAACTATCTCCATATCTGTGGCTCTGTTGCTGTAATTATATTTGACTTAAGGTGAACACTCACTAAGGAATAAATCTACATCAGCAAGAATGAAACTCAGCTGAGTAACAGTAGCCTGTTAAGATGTTTAGATATTACTTACTCATGAGCATTAAATTGGTATCTTAAGGTGACAGAAATGAAACCAACTCTAAGTCAGACTAATAAAATTACATCAAAGTATCAGAACAGGCATGCTAAAGAATTGCCCGTCAAAGTGGATAAAATAAAATATCTTGGGATTTTTGTCCCCTAGTAGTTAAAGAAACAGACAGGACCTTCCATTGCAGGGGTGTATTGCTTTCTTTTCTTTTCTTTTAATTTGAGAATATCCAAGTCTAAATCACGAAACAGACTTTTAAATGACAGTTTACAGGAACAATTATGATGTTGATATAAGATCTACAAAAATACCGAATACAGAGGTGAAGCTATTGATTGGAGCAATGGGACACATTCATTACTATTTGCTGCCCTAGGACCTCTTTAGTGTGTTCAAAGAAAATAAGCAAGGTGTTATGAAAGGCTTCTGCTGGGTTCCTACAAAGCAGAATTGTGAGCCGGAAAACTATCTGACATGCAGTAAGTCCTTAAGAAGTCGATAGTTATCAGTGCATTTGCCCAAAGCAAATTATGTCTAGGCATATTGAAAAAAAATTTCATCAGTCATGTCTGGTGAATTTTCATCTTGGTAAGCTAAAGATCTCCAAGCTATCAGAAACTCTATTCAGGGGTAAAGGACTAAAATGCTTTGGGGCAAATACAATCTTATTGTTATGTGTTTGTAATAAATTATTTATTCAAAAAGCACGAAGTAAGATGATTTCTCAAATTTAACAACAATTTCTTATTCACTTACACAGGTATGCAACTCCAGTATGCACAGCTATGTAAGTATGCAGTAGTCATACAGAGGTACATAACAGCCCTTAGATTGTTAAATGAAATATTAATTTTGGATCAAAAATTAGATATGATTCATTCTGTCATTTTCATGCCTGTATTTTTTTTTAAATGACATGTTCACACAACCTTTAGGATTTAATAGAATATTCATTTTCTCATGTTAATCAACTGGGGTTTTTATCCTGGTTGAAAATTATGTAATCCAGGTAACTAAATGCTTTTTTTTTTTTTTAAGCAGGCTACAATACTCATAAGCTTAAGTTATTTCAGTATGTAAAATTCTGTATTACTCCAGCTGAGATAACATCCTATGGGTTCAGTGCTGATGTAACATCTGGAGAATTAATTCATTCTACATTATTAGTAACTCGTAGTCTAGGTCTTCAAGGCCTAAGCATGCTGCTTACAGAGAAGAAATTCTCACTACCGATGTTTTTTTCAGATGTTTCCATCCTAAAATAATCAATGACATCATCTTCCTCTTTTTAGTGCAATAACATCTCCATATCCTCTATAACTGATTAATTGTATAATTGAGAGACAGAATTAGTATATACTGCTAAGAACAGGAATGTATGAATGGCCAAACTGGGTCAGGCCAGAAGACTTCCTCTCCTGCCACTAGTCACAATCACTAGCAGATCAGCAGAAACAGTGTGAAGAAAGATTTCTAGTGCAAAAAAGAAAGCCTACAGAGATTCATCATCAGTCATCCTCTACACTGAACTTGCAGTTCCTTCCAGAAAGCATATTCAGATCTGAAATATACTTGCTGTATGAAAGTTTAGGGATTAATGTTTAATAGACATACTTGTGTAGGATGGAAAATAAGGGGAACTTTAGTACTAATGGCAGTTAATTGCCTTCGTGTAAACTATCTTTAACCTCTGAAAATCTTTCCCCAGCCCACATACCACAATGTCAGTAAACAAGTTTTGATTTTCAACAGTGATGAACTCTCATATGTGAGGACGATCACCTTTAGAAACGAGACCAGATTTTCCTATAAAAGATACCTGATATTTACCTCTTCTAAAAAGTTAATATATATTAAAGACCGCTTATCATTATGCCTAATGGTACAAACTAAAAGGAAAATCTGCATGCCATGGGAGGGACATCAATGCAAGTGAAGCGAGTCTAGGCCTGAAACTGAGAGCCTTAAAAACTCAGTTTAGCTGTTGGGTCTAATGTCTGAAGTTGCCTCCTATTTTAGCTGCACATTTCCACACATGGCTGAAGTCGTGCTGCTGCATATACCCAGCTGGATGTTGATGTAGACAAAGACGGGTTTAAGCCAACTACAATGTGGCTGGTCAAATGCCTTGGTGGTATGCCACTTCCTATTTGGATTTCAGCTGTGCTTAAGTAGCAGTTAGGTACCTGGGTTGCTTCTGTACATATGCTGAAGTTTAAATTAATGCAGCTTAGGAAGCAATGAGTTAGAGATGAAAGTGCCAAATTTCCAAAGTTACTAGTTGTTGAAATTGCATATAAAACACAGGGGAGTCTGAATGTCAACACAGGATAAGGATATTATAAGGATTCCTTCCTGAGAACTTTTATTATGTCTAATTTCTTAAAGGAAAAATAGAA
Source organism: Laterallus jamaicensis coturniculus (assembly GCA_022605575.1). Classification (NCBI taxonomy): domain Eukaryota; kingdom Metazoa; phylum Chordata; class Aves; order Gruiformes; family Rallidae; genus Laterallus; species Laterallus jamaicensis. The sequence continues at coordinate 83,015,270 of JAKCOX010000002.1, read as the reverse complement.
ATAGTGAGTCATTTGCAGTATTTTTTCCAGATAAGCATGAGATGCGTCCAACAAATAGTAGCATAACCAGGTGCTACATCCTATGTTATGTCAGTCAGATCTACAGCCAGCTACTTGTGGGTGGGGGAAATGTGTCCAAAAACTCCACGCGAGAGGTTGGAGAGATATATAAAAGCTTGAGATACACTACTTTTCTATATTAAAAATAAGTCTGTAATGCAGCATGATTCACTTCTTGGGTGTATGGCCAGATCATTTTCCCTACTTCATCATCACAGCCAGCATCTGCCAAGCTCATTTCCGAGTGATCTGAACTCCAAATGTTTAACTCCCTTTACAGGAAAACTTTCATTTATTTGTTTGTTTGTTTGTTTGTTTGTTTATTCATTTATTGTCCATTTATTTATTACTGTTCTGCAAGGCTTCATGGTATAAATTTGCATTTGGTCCCCAGAAATATCCTACTTCCATGAAAACTGGATAAGAATGATTTATCTGAGAGGTCTCTCTCCACAGCATTCCCTGGTTTTGTCTAATAACTGTGGGAAACAGACTGAAGCATTTCTGACAAAGGATTTCAGATATATCAGGAAAAGTAAGGCTGGAAAAAGTCGGCTCTGTGCTGGAGAAAACCTTTCCTAGCCTTGCAGTTCTCCTATTTAGAGATCCCCAGATAGTCCAGCTGATTCCTCCAAATGCCAAGTGTAGTAGTCATTGTTCAAGTCTATTTCTAGCGACACCACGCCAGGCATTAAAATACAGAAGGCATATTTATCATGTTACACACTATTGGATGAAAGCCCACATCTGTTCCTCAAGCTGACTAGACAAAAATGGGGCAGAGTGAAGGAAATAAAAGTCACCACGTAAAACAAAAACCCAGAAAACGTCTGACCTTTAACTAGAGCATTTATAGCTCCACCTGCTTATGCCTTCATTAGAGCACAAGTTCATCAGCAGCCCCACCAAGTGCTGGCTGTTTCTAAGAACTAAGAAACTTCTCGGAAGGGAAGAAGGTTTATGCAATTTGGAGGCCAGAGATCAAAAGACATTTTCAAGGGAAGTGTTTTGTAATCTCCGTAGCTCCCCATGCTTAGCTCAAATTCTACTGCACATGGAGAAAACTGAGAGCGTGAACTTTTCTCAGTCAGTTCGTTGTCCTAGGAGGACACCTTTGCTTGCTGATGACCACAGATGGGGGCTCTGGCAGGGATCCTCATGTCTCTTGCCTGACAATAGGAGGCTTTTAAGGCCTACTCTACATCCATTTCAAAATACTTCATCAAGAGAAACATCATGCATTGTTTCCCATCTGCAGTGGGGGAAACTGAAGTGTGGGAAGTTACGCACTTTTTTCATCATTACATCAAAGCCCAGCTCCAGATCTGCTATTGTAGCCCAGTTTACTTGTTCTAAGGTGATCCAGCTGCTTTTATCCTTAACAGAGCTTTGTGCTCCCTTGTTCTCATATAATACATGGGAGACATTCTCCATGTAGTCTTCATTTTATTCTTGATTTGTGATCCTTTTTAAATATCTCTGTTTCACTTGCATTTTAAGAACTCAAGATATTTGAGAAAGAGATCATGTATTCCTCTGCACTGGCTAACTGCACAGGTCTTTGTTTAAAATGTCATAGCTGGATACCTGGATATACCACAGCTCAGGCTGTCAATAGACTTGTTTGCATGTGTACTCAAGATCGTTTGTGTTTGCATTTTATGAATAATATTGAAGATAAAATCAGGAAAAACACTAGCTCAAGTAAATATTGTAACATTGACCCCAAAATCTGGGTTTTTCCTGAAAAAAAATTTTTTAAAAGCGATAAGGGTCACTGTGAGCTTTTTAAATTGTCTTTTAATTAAATAAAAAAACCCCAAATACATTGTAAAGGAAAAGATACCACTATATAGATATTTTTAAAAATCAAAACCAGGCAAGGTAATCTTGTACTCAAAATGCATCTAAGAAGCAACTCAGAGGAAAACGCCTTCATCCTGTCTTGGTTTCATCACACAATATTCACACACAATATTCTGCGCTCTGCCAGAGCCATCATTCACCTTCCTTCACTGGACACTGAATACTCCTCCCTCTAGGTGAAGGTTAGAGGTCTGGTCGTCCTGGCATGCACATTGAAAAGAGGCAGTACTTCTATTGATAGCAAATCACATAGTAACAGAAATTTTCTGACAGTCATTGATATTTGCATTTTTCTAAGAAGTGGTGAGAAAAAATTATACCCATTTCCTAAGCAGGCAAAACCAAGCAAAGGTGTTTAGTGCTCAGTTCCTGTTTCTTTCAGCAGGAGATGTATAGATAGAAAATTGAATATCAGAGAGGGCTGGGCCTCAGCATCTCACAGGAAGCCTCACAGGATACCTGTGGTGAAGCTGACCCTGAACTCAGGTCTTTCAAGTCGCTATCTAGCAATCATCTTACCTAAAGAACTGAAAACAAAGCCTATCCAAGTCTTGGGATAGGCAGCTGAAACATGAAAAACTAAATTAAATGCTTGCAAACTAATTTAGACATTGACAATTACTGGGGTTTTGGTTATATTTTTGAGAATTTCTTTCTTTTTCAATAATGATTAAACTATATCATGACTATATCAGCCTTTCTTTTCCTCACCTTTCACATTCATACAGGCAAAAAATGTTCAGCTCAGAAAATAAAACTTCTGAGCTTTACTGTAACTCTACTTAGGATTTCAGACCCAGTGTTGCCAAGGATCTCTGGAAGTGGATGACAAATGGGTGAGCTCTTCATATGGGTTCTAGACCAGTTATGGTTCCCAGATTTCTTCAGTTTAGATCCGCTGCTGGCACCACATGTGGTCAGTCTGCCCCACAGATGAACAAGAGAAAAGTGAGAATAATGCCAGGGTTAAAAATAAATATTATACAAGTGACATATTATGACTTTTTTAAAGCACAGTACTGACTGAAGAAATAACGTTGAAGTGAAAAGAATAAAGTCAATTAATATTAGTTATCTTTTTTTTTTAATAAAAAAAGGATAAAACATATTGAACTACTAATGTTTAATTTTCTGAAGTAACTGGAATATATGCATGGAATCAGTATGCATGTTTCTACACAAGGGACCAGCCTTGTGTTAGGACTGAGGATGGTCCATGACTAGATCCAGAGCTATCAAAGCAGAACTCCAGAAAACAGCGAAGTCTCTGGGGGGGGGGGGGTAGGGAGTGAGTACATGCAGAGATAGCAGGTTATGAATCACTTGCAGTTACATTTTGATGTAACGTAAGAGGAATATGGAAGGGAAATGTAGAACGTGCTGATTTAGTAGAATGAGAAGACACCTTTGCTCATGAGTTATTCCACTCAATATGGTGAGGGGCACAAAAACCTAATGAATCCAACAGAGAAGATTCGGTTAGTTTAATTGGTCATGGATCAACAATAAACTCAAGTTTGTATAAAGTACACACCTTCCAATGATACATGGTAAGGACTCTCAGAGGAAAGTAAAAAGGAAAATACCTGTCAAAGCCACAGCACTGCTGAACAGAGATGGTAAGAAAATTAATCATCAGTGTCCCTTTCTGGAAATTTTCAATGAAAATGAAAAAAAAATTTAAAATAAGCATGCAGAAATTGGGAGGACACTCAGTCTCTCACTGCAGAAAGGGGTGAGGTAGCAGAAAGAGTACACAAGGCAGCTCCAAAGAAAAGAAAACATACCAGTATTTTCTTGGGAGAGCTCACATTTTCAGAAAAGAAGTAAAAACCAAAATATTCTGACTGAGAGTGTTACTGTTTCTGGTGGAACCTGGAATGCTTCCCCTAATAAGTTAACCTCCTTGGCCAATGGCCTGTGCTCTCATGAACCATGATCTTCTTGTTAAAGAGCGGAAATGATGACATGGAGACAGTCTTTGTGACTAAGTATGCAAGAAGGTCCATGATGGGACACATAATATGCCTACGGAGCACATATGAAAAAACAAAAAGGTGAAGAAAAGTGAACCCTTATCTGCCAGCTAACCCAAAGAAATTTGTTTCAGTCATTTATCTGACTGAACTATTTTGGTGTCAGTGATCTGATTGTTTTTATAGCTAAGGAAGTCCATAATTTCCAATAAAAATATACTGTAAGAGGAAAAAACAGGTTTGCCAAAACCCCAGAAATTTCTTCATTTAATAACTGCTTCAACATTTTTTCTAGTGTGAGAATGTCAAGCAGGCCTACTGATTTACTTTTCCTTTTAATTTGGCAGGATAAGATCAGAATCCTTCCTTCTTCCCCAGTTAGAGTTTCCAGTTTTTACTTCTGCATTTTAAGATAGTTTAAGCTGCCAGCTGGATTTTGGGGCTCTGTAATTTTTTCTCTGTGTGTTATAAACATACTGCAGCAAAGCTGTGCAGCTTTAGGAACATGAGATGTTCCTTGTTCCAGTTGAATACATGGCAGTGATGTTCCCACTCCATTGCTGAGAAAGGTTAAAGAAACGTGACAGCAGAGATAAAGAAGGAATCTAGTTATACACTGGGATCTAGTTATAAATGAAGGGATCTAGTTATACATTGAAAGAAATATATATATTGTGAGGGAAGATTAAAATCAGTGGACGGATAATATCTCTGTGTTTGCATCTTGCTGAAAAAGCAGCCTTTTCCTCTCCCTTTACGTCACTTGCAGTGTCACAACTGCAAATACAACCACATGAAGAGAATGAAAACTTCAGGCTTTGATGGTCTACACTCCGCTTTCCCCAGCATCACATAGGAAAGTATGTGGGTTGTCTGGCCGAGTGAAGCAGTCACACAAGCAACGTTCTGCCCTGACGTATCACCTTCTGGTGAGGATAGTGGTATGTGCTGCTTGTACGTCACGGCAGAATCAGACACACAGACCTGCTGGAAGGACTGCCTGGTACTCCCTTTCCCTCTGCACGTGTCTTCAAACACTGTCTCTCTGGTGCGTGCACGACCTAGACTCTAAAGTAGGAGTGCTGATGTTAGTAACCCGTCACGTCTAATGGTCACTAGCCAGAGAAAATATAGCTTGGTTGTTTCCATTAAGATATGCAAGGTGGCATTAAAGACCAATTTATATTAGCTGCCAAGGGCTTTGTATAGCACAGCATGGAGGGATATAGTCAACACACACTTTCAATTAACTCTCAAAACTGGTGACCTAAAGGAAGAGTGATGTGGAACAGCTACTGTTGGAAATGGATTTTCTGCAGTTCAGAGCAGTGCAGACGCTGATCCACTGACACACCCGTCACTCATTAAGCATAGCAACGTACAGCATCATGTTTGATGTTAGACACATGCATTGAGAAAAGTGAGACCCAGCATTTCACACAGACTGCGAGCTCCAGTCGAAACTGAAGGACTTCTTGATTCAAAAAAGATTGGTAGCATAGTTGCCTCTAATGTTTCATTGGCCAGGAAAATGCCCAAAAGTCTCGGTGTATAGCTAGTCCCAGTATACCAAAATTTCCATTTAGTCTTCTCACTGTCTTCTGCTTGTTACTTATTATTTAGCACCTTATTAGATCTCAGAATAAGCCACATCATTGTGAATTTCATGGAGAGTGATTGCTCCATATGTACTAATACAAGGGTAAACATCATAATTCTTAAGAAAAATCAAGGTGTGATATAATTCTCAAATTAAGATAAATATACCCTTTGCAGCTTATTTCTCTGCGCTTAATAATGGTCAAGTATTAAGCAGTTTTTCCTTTTGGAGCAGATATATTGCTCAAAATCTCACACTAAAGGTTTTCCTTTCCTTTCCTAGTCCATCTAGTTTCCATTTGTGGTCTACAAGAAGTCCTGCAAATAGTATGAGAAAATTCCTATGTTTTGAGCATTGTCTCCAGCCATCTAAAGATGTGTAGTATCTCTGCAATGGTCAAGTCTGTTGGACTTTTACCAATGGCTTCCATGAATCTTAAATTCAAATAAACTTTCAAGACACATGTAAATAGCTAGATGCTTATCTGACCTGTATCTAACCTCCCAACCTTTTGTGGCTGACACCATCACTTAATATCATATGTGCATGTGTATGCACTGTCTATAGTATAGAGTGTAGATGTATACAAACTGCTAGAACATCGTTTGCTTTTGCTTTTTTTCCCCTGGAGCTCCTTTTACTCTTCATGGAGAACTTTATTCCTCTGCATCATCAATTTCTGGGGCTGCCTGCCCTACACAGATGATAGGTTGAGGAGTATAATCTGCCTGGCTATATGCCAGGAAGGAAAAAAAAATCTAATTTTAGTAAACAAGTGTTGATGCAAAAGGTCACCAAAGTCTGTCAGCCCTTATGTGGGAATTGGGAATGAAATATTGAAAAGTGGGGATGTTGCCAAGAACATGACTCTGATGACTTAACATACTGTCAGTGACATGTAGGAGGGGCAAAGGCAAGAAGACAGAATCCTTGAAGGACAGGATTGAAAGATAACAAATATAGATTATATACATGAGTGTTTTGCAAGAAAGTTAGTAAAAGCAAAACCAAACTATCAGTTTCTGGGATATCAGTCAATAAATACCACCGGCTAGATTGCAATTATAAAGCATTTTCTTTGAAAATTGTCTTTTTTTTTTCTTTTAAAAGTGAAATTTCTTATAAAAACTTTGTATTCTGAAAAAGTTTTCTATCCTAACAATTTTCTTCATTTCTTATTTGTCCTTCTGCCCCCACATGCCTGGGTCAGGAAGCAGACAGTTGGTGAACTCTTTCAATACCCAAAGAGGTTGGCTACGGGAATGAAAAATGGAAGCATTTCTAATCCTGCAGCATGGCAACAGCACTAAACTTTTTTTCTTAAATGAGAGGTCAACCTGCTCCTTAAGGAGGTACATATAGGGCTCAGTTATTATGGTTGAATCTGTACTAGTGATGTAATGTGCACAGTACTGGTCTAACACTGCAAGTGTAGAGACAGACACATTACTGTGCCTGGGAAGATTTCCTGTTATTATTTCATTTAGAAAGGCTCCAGGTCCTGTCTTGAACAAAAGCACTTGACGCTGCCCCCACATGCTCCAGACAAGGTGCAGATCTCAGTATCTCAGATAAATGTCTTCTAAAAACAGATTCTACTTACTTCTAGGGGACCCCTTATAAATGATACAGGCATCACTGTTTGAAAAGCACCCTGTGACCCACCCCAGCCCGGAGCCCTGCACTCAGTGTGGCCAGATTATTTCTTTTCTGACTTCCTGCTGAGATCCAACTGATGTCATCCTCTGAGCTGCTGCGAAGCGTGAGATACAGTTTAAATACAGTCTATCCTGAGACATAGACCATGGGAGATTTATATGGCTAAGGAAAATTACTTAAATTTGTTGAAAATAAAGGGTGAGGAAACTCAGAGTGAGTGAGAGTGAGGGAACAAGCAGGAAAAGGGGAAAATCCTAAACACATTTCTGATAAGAAATATCAGGAGAAATTTATTTTAAATAATAGACCTGACAGTGACCAGGATCTATTACTGTATGTTCACTGGAGACACCACCTGAGACTTTAATTTTTGGCATAATTCATTTCTTGATTTCTTCCCTTATCACAGCCATTAAATTGCTTACCAGATTCTACAAGGGGCCAGGACAAGCAATTTTAATAGAAAGCTATTAGGCGTCTTCCTTGCTTCTCTCCTTTTTTGAACATACACACATTTGCTATATATAAAACTAGGCTGGTTAAACTGATAGAGTCAAGGTCATAATTTCTCAGGGAAATGGCAGACTAATGGAAAAAAGGTTATAAATATAATAAAGCATGAGTCCCATGACATTCACTAAGGACAATAGTTTCATAATAAACTGTCGGGCACTTCGAAGCCTTCAATTAGGCCCCCAAAAGGCATTCTGCATCTTGAGCGAGGAGGGGGGTGGAGCAGGAGATGGAAGGGAAACCAAGCAAACTTTGAAACAGGGAAAAATATGCCTGTGGTTTCCAAAGCGGCCTGAGCTACTAATGCTCTCTGAAGAGCAGAAGGATTAAAAGTTCAAAAGGGCAGGTCACGTGAGGGCACTGAGGTCTTGCAGTGCTGTGACCTAGGAAATACTGACTGGTCAGAGAGTGAACCCATCCACAGCATGTTACCAATTAGTGTTTAATGACCAAATGTGGAATGCATTAGCGCTTCTGAGAACTGAATATGTTTTCAAAGGGTCCAAGATGTTCTTTACAAACATTCCTGTGTGGTTTGATTCACACTGAGTTTGGGGAAATCTTCAAGCTTTGTCCAGACTACAAAGCAGATATGTTGCAAATTCCAGTGGATGTAGGAATGGAACAAACATGGTTTAAGTTTCTAAAGGGACAAAAAGTTTGAGCTCAAGGACCCAGGTAGGGCCTCTAGGAGTTAAAAAGGAGATTCTCCTGCCTGTCATTATTCAGTTACTAACATGCTTGGTAGTTAATTCAAGACTAAAGAGTTTGGGGATTCAATGGAGCGCTCCCAGTTTATACCAGCTGAGAATCTAATCCATGCTCTGAAGACCTTACTATTATAGAAGCCTAATCTTGCAAACACTTCTTTCTTTTACATCACATCACAGTTGAAAATTGCACACATCGATAGATTTTAGAGAGTGTCCAGGGAAGAAAGGAAGGCCAATTCATTGGACCCTAACTCTCTGGTTGTGCCTTCCCAAAGGCCAAAGAAAAGACAAAGAAATTGGGCCAGAGCCAGCATGCATGGCTTATCCTTACATTCCACCTCTTCTCTACCTCCAATCTGACCGTTAGATGCTTTTTGCCTTTCTTTTTGTCCTTTTCCACACCATACCACTTCTCTCACGCATTTTTTCAGGCCTTTCTTTTCCAAAATTTTATCTTCCTTCTCTCTTCATCTCCTTCTATCTTCTGAGAAAGCCATGTTCCTATTTCTTTCCCTGACTACCATGCATAAGACTGTCTCATCTTTACATTATATATCAGGCTAAATTTCATACCCACTGCATTTAAACTATTCTTTGAACTGGCATACAACCTCGATGGGTGTTTCTAGTCAGCTATTCTAGAGATAGATTGGAAAGTCTGGTCTTTACCAGTGAAGGGCAAAAGGCAAAGGGTGAGGACTCTTGCTTCTAAGTCCATCCTCTTCCATCTTATTTATATTATCTGAAAGTGGAATAAAGCATTTTCCAACATCTCTGTCTGCTAAAGGGAAGATTCTCTTAATGTATATGCTACAGAAAAGAACGATACCACATTCATTAGGATGTATTAGAAAATTTCAGTAAAGGGCAGGATGGGGGAGTGATGGGCTCTTTTCAGTACTATAATGCAATGGTGTTAGGACTGTTCTTAGAATGGCCAGCTAATTTGTAACTGCCCCCAGGAGGTCCCAGGAAGAAGGACCCCAATGGTTTAAAGCTGCAATGGCATTTCTCTGTCTTCCTGAAGGATTCAGAACAAAACACCCTGAAATGTGTCACATCTGTGGAAACAGACGAACAGTTATGGTGTGCTCATTCCTCCATTTGAACACAAGGTACAACACGTTGCCTTAAAGCACATATGCGTGATTTCCAGTTCTCAAGAGAAGTACAGAGAAAACAGTGGGAGGTGAAAACCTGTGTGGGAAGACGATAATATTAATAAAATCATAGAATCTGATGGTCATATTACAGCAGAACATGTGGGGAGGTACAGCTCTGTGTTTATATAGCAGAGCACAAGCCATCCATGGACTAGGCTTTGCAACCCTATCTTAAACCTTTCTGACATGGAGCTATCGCAGATTCCATATGCCTGATGTTTAAATAGTCTTTGGTTCTTATTGGATAACACCCATCCCTGAAGGGACCATGAGATTTTGTACATCTCTATGGTAGATGCTTGAAAAAAAAAATTTAAAAAAATCTCTTTGAGGTTTGTTATTTAAGGAGCTTATGGAATGGGTAAAAACCCATTCTTTGTATTTATTTGAGGTCTTAATTGTTAGAACATAGTTAGACATGCATTGTGATTTTTTGGCTGTAGAAAACAACAACATTGAAATTTTAAATTACTTGTTTTTCTAACTATGTAATAGATGTTAGCAGTTGAACAGGCATCAGAACAATTTCAAAGTTAGCCAGCCTAAACAAAAATCACTTTTCTCCTGAATTTATCCCTTTCTTGGTGGCTGCAATATAAATTATCCATAGGTTCTTCACTCATCCATAGATTCCTCCAACCACCGTCACTTTCCAGTGGGGACATTCACAATTACATGGATACTACCCAGAAATCCTCTGAGGCAGAACGAGACAGTGCTACCATTCTGGATGCACAGTTTAAAAAAATACCTTTAAATGCCTAGTCATTTTTTGAAGGTTGTGTACTGTTAAGACAACAGCTGCTTGCAAAGGAACAGAAAGTGTCAGAGAGATAAAAAAAAGTAGCTTGTGTGAATAGTCTCTGTGAACAGGTCCAGTCTATTTCCTTTGTTGGAAAAGTATATCCTGCTAGCACTGATGTGAACTGTGCATGATATTATGTTTCTGCATAATAAACACAGACAGCTATGCGTATCTTGTAATACATACCATACCTCTCCACTCAGAATGTACGCCCTGCTCACTTTCAGAGATGCACATTACATGTGCTTGAGGGTATAAAGTAGACACTGGACTAAAAGACTGCCTATGGGTTAGCACATCCTCCATTGCAAACTTCAGCTTTTAGTGCCTGTTGCATTGGAAGGGATGAAATGCCAAGCCTGACTATTGCGGGACAGACAGGACTCGGCCACCCACAATGTGTTTTGAAAAGTTACTTTTCCTTATTCCTTTCTAATTGCATTGGACCATTTTCAGTCTATAGACCACTGACATATGTTGCACACACACACATCCCCCAGCGCTGTGAAAACTTCTATTTATTCTGACATGTTTCAAGAATCTGGATTCACAGGCAATCTCTGTGCTTGATCCAAGAGGAGTTTATCTGGCTGAGCCATCCAGCACCTGTTCAGGGTGGGCTCTCTGCTCAGTTGGAGGATGTGCATCAGAGCTATATTTCAATGGGAGGGTAGATTAAGGATCACTGACTCAGCTGACTCAATCATGCAGCTGACCCTTTCATTCAGGGGCCGTTCAAAGTAGCAGCTGGTGAGTGCCAGAGTAATGTTAATGACTGTGCACTCAGGCAGCAGCTTGTTAGGAAATGCACAAAATGTCTGCTTGGACTTCTTTACTGCACAGTTTCCCAAGCTGCTGGAGATCAGAACTGGTGAGACACTGCTGTTAACTGCCACTGATTGTGGGCACACACAAAAAGACCATCAGGCATTTGAAGTATCATAGGATGCTACTCAAGAATCAGGAAAAGTTAGGTTAGTGATGGCTGTAACTCCAGAGACAGATTAATGGCACATTGAGATAGGATGGTCCAAAAGCTTAAGAATTACTGCGGAATTTAGGAAGCAGCAATTTGATGTTTTGTTACACTATATTGTCTGTGAAACCCTGAGCAAACCTCATAAAGTTGATTTAGGCTGATGGTCAGAACAGATCTCAAGAGACATCCTAACTCATCTTGCTTTGCCTGCCACTGCAATGACTGCTGTGAACTGCAAGTTACCTTGCTGCTAGACTTCTGGTTTATTAACAGGAGTAAAAACATTAGGAATCTGTCAGATCTTCCTCGAGATTATCTTCATGTAGGGGCAACATAATAAGTGAAGAACTGAAAAGGGAGGCTGAGAACCGTATGCTGGTTTTGGGCACTTATGTGTGAACCATGCAAGCAGTCTTCACAATTGCAGACAGGGTAGAACAGGCAGTCTTGACCATGGAGTCTTATTTTCATGAGTTTCTGACCACAGGCCAGGACCTCTCCAGTTCCCCAGGTAATGCTGAGAAGTTTTATAGTTTATGGCCATGGGAAACTATTACAGTGCCCAATGATTTCAAGATAGTAGGTGTCAGTGGCTGCAAAGTGTTCCCCATCACCTAGATGATATTGTACTTGCCAGAACACCACTTAATAAGAGAAGGCTATAGTCTCCTTCAATCTCCTCCTCACCAGCATGTGACAAATTTCCATTTCCAAGAATAAAATGCTGGTTATAAAAGATTCTTTGTTCTACTAAAGAATGATATAACAGGAGTTTATGTTTGAAAATCAAAGACAAGATACTTTAGAAAAGAAATAAAATTACAAGAGGAATAACTATTGGGTAAGGTTCCCAAGGGAAAAACTCATCATGTCTCCAAATCAAGACAAGGTCCAAACTGACTTTGCCTTTCCACAGTGATTATCTAAGATGGCCAAATTTGGAGCCTGTCATGCTAGGTCTCTCCTGGGAGTGATTCAGATTTTCCCTTTGGAGGGTCACCCTGAAGTTCAGGCTTTTCCATTGACTGCCAAGGAAACTCACAGGGACTGTGCTCCTAACTTAAGACACTAGTTAGAACTGTGTTTAACTGTTTTCCTGGATGAATTTTGCCACTTATGAATTGCTGGGATAATTGCAAGAATAATTGGATGAAAAACAACATCCTGAGATAGAAAGAAGAGCAGTCTGTGTGCTCCAATAATATGTTCTAAGTTTTAATTACTGATTTGACAGACACAGTCCTATAGCACTAGCTGGTGTGACAGACACACGGCTGCGGTTGCAACTTCTTCATCTTCCTCCATTCAGACTATGGCTGCCTCCAACCCTGACACTGCAAGTAGAAGTCCTGATGTGGTGATTGCAGGGGAAAGTTCATGTCAGCCTAGGCAGGCAGCCAAACTCTGAGCTCATGTTAACACTCTTCCACCCAGGCATAATAAGAACACACTACAAACACACAGATTGATATCAGCATTTGGTGGGAACAGATCCAAGAGCTGGATGTCAATGGGTTTTGTGATGCAAAAAGCAAAAAAGAGATTAAAAAAAAATATGAAAGAAGACCATGCAATCATACATGGTATTCTGGCTTCAAGTTGCTAAATTGGAGAGGGTTCAGAGAAGAGCCACTGAAGTGATTAAAGGATTAAAAACACACTTTAGAGAAAGACTCGGGAACTCGATTTGTATAGTTTAATTGAAGAAAACATTGAGGCGTGACTTGATTACAGGCCATTAGTACCTACTTGGGGAATGAAACTTGAATAACTACCTCTTTTGTCCACCACAAAAAGATTTAATAACATTTGATGGCTGAAACAAGACCAAAAAAGCTGACCTTGTTTGTAAATGCGAAGTATTGTAATCAGTTTCCTGAAATGGAAAGTGTAAAACAAACTTAGATTACTTTTCCCTCCATAAAACATTACCAGTGTTGATATAGCCTGAGACAGTTGGGCTTGTTCAGCTTGGAGAAAAGAAGGCTCCAGGGGAAACTTATAGTGGCCTTTCAGTACTTGAAAGGTGCCTGTAAGAAAGCTGGGGAAGAACTATTCATGAGGGCATGTAGCAGTAGGACAAGGGGTAACGGTTTTAAACTTGAAAAGGGGAGATTTAAGTTAGATATTAAGAAAAAGTTCTTTGATATGAGGGTGGTGGATCACTGGAAGAGATTATCCAGAGACATAGTGGAAGGCCCATCCCTGGAGGTATTCAAGTTCAGGCTTGATGGGGCTCTGAGCAACCTGATCTAGTGAAGATGTCCCTGCTTACTGCAGGGCAGTTGGACTAGGTGACCTTTAAAGGTCCCTTCCAACCTAACATATTCTATGATTCTATGATCTGTTTCTCCATTCCATCTAAAGTGCCTTTATTTGACTAAAGATCTTAATTTTATCAACTATGGATATCTAAATTAGAGGTACAGGAGAAAGCAATTGAGCCTCACATATAGAGTTACAGGGACAGATGCTTTAACCCAGAAAAGCACTAATTCAGAGGAGCCTGTAGTGTGTATTAGAAAGATGATTCAGCTGATTGAATTATTGAAAGGTTTTCTTCATACATTATAGCCCAGAATACTGAAACACTACAGGCATATTCCACAATGCTTTAGGGAAATCTGAAGTGCAGGGAGAAGTTAGACACATCACTTTTTCACCTTTCCTATGGTGGCCAATCTCACCTTACACTGCTCCTCCTGTTTAGCAGTGTTATACTGACAGTATAGTCTCATGGTTCAAGAAATTAGCTGGAATGGAAGGATAGAGGCTCTTAAGGAAGGACAGGCAGGGGAGAAGAGGAGTGGGTGTCACCCTCTACATCAATGACCAGCTGAAGTGCATGGAACTTTTCTTGGGGATGGTCTCAGGAAGACTTTATACAGGAAAGCTGGAGAGGGATTTTTTACAAAGGTTTGTAGTGATAGGACAAGGAGTGATAGGTTTGAACTAAAAGGGGTAGATTTAGATTAGATGTTAGAAATTCTTCACTGTGAAGGTTGTGAGGCACTGGAACGGGTTGCCCGCAGAAGCTGTGGGTGCCCCCTCCCTTTGCAGTGTTCCAGGACAGGATAGGGCTTGGGGCAACCTGATCTAGTGGAGGGTGTACTTACTCATGTTGGCGGATTGGAACTAGATTGTCTTTGAGGTCCCTTCCAGTCCGAACCATTCTATGATTCTATGATTCTGTGAAATATATTTCTTTGAAGCCTCAAATGAGAAACTGACCCTGCTCTACCAGAGACAGGGCAAGCCAACACGGAGAAGCATATTCTGTTTTGTTGTATATATAGTGATATAAATATATATTTATATATATCAGTGCTGATATCATGGAATGGAATTGTTTTGGTCAACCATGACTTATTCTTGGAAAATCCATCTTGACTCTTCCCAGTCACCAGAAAGTGATTGGCATGGTTGAAAACATGTTTTCAAAAGACTTGTAACACTATTTACCCAGAGACCAAAGTGAGTCTGACTGACCCCTTGTTCACCAGGTTGACCTTTTGGCCTCATTATGAAATAGATGCAGTATTTACCTTTCCCCAGTTATCAGTGTTCTCCTCAAGTTCTATGACCATTCAATAATGGTACGGAATGGCTGTGCAAAGACACCAGCCATTTATCTTAGCACCTTGGATGCATAAACTGATCCTATAAACCGGGATGGGTCAAGTTCTCAGAAGTAATCCCTGATTTGACCCTCCTCCACTGCTGGTAGATCTTTTTGTGCTTCAACTGTCTCATTAAATAAAGGCCTGGGAAAACTTGTTTTGTGATGACTGAGCCCAATAAGGCACTGAATACCTTATCACAGCCATGCATTGCATCCATCTCCTAAATTATCTGTCTCATTCAGGAAAGGGTCCACACCTCCTTTGTTCAGTCTCTTTCACATATATTGTCAGTCATTGCCTATCATGGTGACCAATATGGCTTCATTTTGTTTCTTGTACTCTTCCACCTGTCTGCATTTGTTATTCATACATTGTAATTAAATTCTGTGGGGGTAAAGACTAATTTTAGCAAACTCTTTTTGTGCAATGCTTTGGCAAATCAACATCTTGCAATGTAATGTGAAAACTAGGGCTGAAAGTTTGGCTTACAGGGAGTCTAGAGCAGTAGCTTCTCTGCTCATCACTTTCTCTAGCACTGTTTGTCATTCAGGAAACACCTCAGGGAAAGAGTACAGGTCTGAAATGCTCAATCCAGAAAGCTGGATCTTTCAGCTTTTAAAGCAATCAGTGTCAAAAGAAATTGTTTCAAAGCAGCAGGCCCGATAATTTTCCTCTTATGTGTAACTCAGAGCAGTTATTTAAACAGTTGTTTACACTTCATTGCACTCTTTATTCCATCTGGTCAGGCAAAGTCCGAGAAATTCAAATACATAGAATCATTCAATGGTTTGGGTTGGAAGGGACCTTTAATTTTCAGCTAGTCCAACCCCTCCTGCAATGAGCAGATCATCTTCAACTAGATTAAGTTTCTTAGAGCTGCATCCAACCTGACCTTGAATGTTACCAGAGATGGGGAATCCACAATTCCTCTGGGCAACCTGTTGCAGTGTCATCTTAGTCATAAAAAAATGTCTTCCTTATATACAATATAAATCTTTTAGTTTAAAACTATTACAACCTTGTCCTGTTATAATAGGCCTTACTAAAATGCTTTTCCCCATTTTTCCTATAAGTCCCCTTTAAATATTGAAAGGCTGCAATAAGGTGTCCCTGGCATCTTCTCCAGGCTGAACAGGCCTAAGTCTCTCATCCTGTCCTCATAGGAGAGGTCCCACTGTTTTTGATGCAGCCCAGGATGCAGCTGGTTTTCAGGGCTGCAAGCACACATTTCTGTGTCATTTTCAGCTTTTCATCCACGAATATCCCGAATTCTCTGCAGGACTGATCTCAATCCCTTCATCCCTTGTCCCTCTATTAATACCATGTGTTGCCCTGACCCAGGTGGAAGGCCTTGTTCTTGATCTTGCTGAACCTCATGAAGTTAACATGGGTCCTCTTCTCAAGCTTGTCCTGGTCCCTCTGAATGGCATCCCGTTCTCTTGGCACATTAACCTCACCATTCAGCTTGGTGTCATTGAAATCTGCTGACAGTGCTTTTGATCCCACTGTGTTATTGATAAGGATAATAAACATACTGGTCTCAATAAAGAGACCATCTGGACTTTGAGTTGTTGACCGTTACTCTCATACATTAGTTGGGTTGCTGTCTCAAGTCAACTTCTTTGTGTTTCCCACCCAATGTTAGGTATCCTGGAAGAGATGCTGAGTTAACAACATACCAGATCCTCTCAACCCCATTAGGACTACACCAGAACAGAATGTTGCTAGAAAAAGCCTCATAGTAGATGCCTCCATCTATGGATTGAAATCCACTCTGGTGCTGAACTAAGAAAATAAATCCAGTGATTCCTTCAATGGACACATTCAGGATATGCTGAAGGTGTATGCTACAGGCCTGCTTACTCTCTGAAGCAACCAGAAATTGCATAGTTGTGTTGGCACAATAATGATTCCCAGCGAAACGGCAGGCTGTATTTGCTTTAACACAGCATTCAGATAGCAGGATTACACAGCTTCTGGATAAGTGTTGACAGATATCCTGCCATTTCTGAAACAGCTCATACCTGTGCAGATACATCTGTCCACCCCTCAATAAGTGCAAGGCTTGAATATCACCCAAAGCTATCTGCCATAGGTACAAACTGCAAACATGATTTTTTCTTGAATAAAATTGTTCTATTTGTGATATTTTTCCCTTTTATGTACTTGATGAGTTAGAAATTGGAAAGAAACAGCTAGCAAAGTAACCTCAGTATTTTCATACTCTCTTACCAAAGTCTCTATGTCAGGCAATATTCGGGAAGCTGCACATATAGGACACATCAGATCATATGAATATGGAAAAAGAGAGAGCTTTGCAGGTTCAGAATGTCTGATCCAATATCCTGTCTTGGTTCCTCTATGGGAGATAGGAAATACCATGCATTCCACTTTAAAATTGTTATCATATACAGAGATGTGAAAGTGTGCTTCTGAAATGTGACAAAAATCCCTACAGGACAGCAATATTTTGAAGACAGGGTTCCTATTGCAGGGAAAAAAGAAATAGAGAAAGGGCAATTAACACGTTCTTCCTGTGCTTTTAAAGATGTGTGCTCACAGCATTCAGATTAGTGTCTGTAATGAACAAAAAAGAGACAAGTACCTTTGACTTCTTTGTTTCTATTGAAGAAACTCATAACCTATAAGAATTAGACAGACTACATCTTAGCTTTTTTAAATGCTCAAAAGATTTTAGTTGGCTGATCTGTATAGTTTTAAACACGCCATTCTATACTTAAAGGGTTTCTCTTTGGCTAACTTCCCCAAATGCAAAAGGAAATGTATATTACTTAATGTAAGTAAAGATAGTATTCTAGAAGCCATCTGTACCTTCTTCCATTCTCCTTCCTCCATTCACATGAAAGAATGAAAAAACTTAGAATGAATTAGCCATTCACTTCTTGACCCCAAAGGAAACTTAAATGAGACTCTAAATGGACTGCTTTCTTCAGATATAAACCAGCGATAATAATGTGATGTGACATCATTATATCACTTCCAAAAAGTCCAACGCTGGTTCAAAAGTGATCTTAGAATAACTTAATAGCTTTGGCAATTCTGATTTTTTTCCCATTCAGCAGAAGGTGCTAGTCCTCAAGGACAGTTATCCCTAGACCAAGTAACAAATCTCAGCCATTTTGGCTGCTTGCCTAGTCAAAAGTGTGGTATGAGTTTGTTCCAAATACACACATCACCTCCAGGCAGAAACCAAATATGGAGAATTGCCAGAAAGCCTAATGCATGAGGAAGTTATTAACATGTGAGAACAGGAAGTTATAAATGAAAGCTACATTGCAACCTTCATTTTGTAGGGTGCTACCAGGCTCCTCCCAGCCTAGTAAATATTTGTGTAGCTATGTAGGACCCTGATCTATCTTCCATAAGAATCAAGACAGTACTTGCTATTGCCTTCAGTGGTACAAGAGTGAGGCCATCAAGTATTTTAAACAAGCGTTGCAGTTTTTCCTTTCTTAAGGAAATAAATTTTGAAAAGCAAGAACTGTTGAGTTTACAGAGACTGTCCTTCTGAAGTCCTTTTGGCAAGAAACTCCATGGGTTTCTAAGGAAATAACTTCTTGTCATTTGGAAAGAGGTTTTGAAAAGTGCACATTAGAACCTGAAATGAAGTGATGCTGAAATTTTCATTTTGCTACTTTATGTCCATCCAATTTGGTTCCCACAACAAGGCATGATGTGGGAGCACATGTTCAAGTCCTACCTATTCACAGACACACAAGCCCTCAGGAAGGCATGTCACATAGTTTGAAATGTGTTTCTCCAGCCAATGCATTTCATAATTAGAGAGGGAGAGGGAAAGAAAAAAAAAAAAAAAAAGGAAGGATAAATGGAGATAAAGATCATTTCCCACTTATGAAGACCTTATGTGGATCTGGCCAAGGGCATCCAGCCCAGACATTCCAAAAGACTGTTGCTGTAAAACAAAATAACTTTTTAAAGCATTTACTTGAAATACCAAATCTAAATGTCCTTAAGATGAAAGAGCCTCTTTAGTTAATTTTAGACAAGGCTCTCCTATTTTGGTTGTGGACTGGAAGCAGAGAAAAGTAAAATGTTTACTCTGAGAACAACAGTGCTGGGCACTGAGCCTAAATACAGATATCCCCCATAATTCTCTTACCGTATAAGATATGGTTCCTTCTAGAAGTATTTACATGAGACTGAACTACTGCAAAATGACCATGTAGCTCATTATCAAGTATCAGATTAGTAAAGTCTGTTGCACTTCTATACACTGTGGTCTTGCCTTGTTTTTGAGCTGTTATCCAGAAGAGTCAATGGCAAGTTACATGGGTATATAATGAAGAAAGCAAAAGGAGACTGGATTGGAGATGTGGGTGAGGCCTTAAGTTTTTAAGACTGTTAAAAGCAAGGTTGAAGGCTCTAAACCTGATAAACTAAAGTTGTGGCTCAAAGAGTATGCCAAATGAACAGCAGGGTATGTCTGTTCTCATATGAATGAGACCCAGCTCTGGCAATCTTTACCACAGATGATGATTATGGAAGATCATTTTTGGAAAGGATGAAAAAGGCACATGTTCATATTGCAGACCAGATACATGGGTCTCAAGCTGTCAAAATGGGAGATGAATAAGAAGTACTAAGAAGGAAATGATTCATTCTACGGATGACCAAATTCTGCCAGTAACAAGTCTGTTTTCATTCTGTGAAACATGTAAAATAATACATCCCTAAAACAGGTTTGTTGTAATGACTCACTAGGTGACATTTATGAAAGGCACTGATCATGAACATCGCTGTAAATATGTAAGTCATATTGAAATAAGCTACATGCCTTCTACGATGAAGTGGCTGCATCAGAGGACAAGGGAAGAGCTACTGATGTCATCTAACTGGACTTCTGCAAGTCCTTTGATATGGTCTCCCAAAATATTCTTGCCCCTAAATTGGAGAGATAAGGACTTGATGGATGCACTGTTAGAATAATAAAGAATTGGCTGCATGGCCACATCAAAGAGTTACAGTCAATGGCTTAATGTCCAAGTGGAAAGCAGTAACAAGCAGTGTCCCTCAAGGGTCTGTATTGAGACACATATATCTTCACATAGTATATATATGAGACACATAATATCTTCATTAATTACATAAATAATGGATTGAGTGAACTCTCATCAAGTTTGTGAATGACATCAAATCAAGTGGTGTGGTTGAGTTGCCTGAGGGAAGGAATGCCTTCAAGCATTCAAATCCTTGTTGGATTTGAAGAGTGGGACCATGTGAACTTCAGGAAGTTCAACAAGGCCAAATGCAAGGTCCTGCACCTGGGTTGGGATGATCACCCATATCAGTACAGACTTGGAGATGAATTGAGAGCAGTCCTGCAGAGAAGGACATGGGGATTATGGTGGATGAAAAATTGGGTATGAGCTGCAATGTGTGCTCGCAGCCTGGAAAACCAACCATATCATGGGCTGCATGAAAAGAAGTGTTACCAAGAGGTCAAGGAAGGTTATTCTGTCTTACTCTTCTCATGAGATGCCATCTGGAGTACTGTATCCAGTGTCAGGGTTAAAGCAGGATCGGAATAGGGACATGAAAATGGTCAGAGGGTAAAAACACCTCTCCTATGAAGAAAGGCTGAGAGAGTTGGGATTGGTGAACCTGGAGAAGAGAAGGCTTCAGGAAGCCCTCTTGGCAGCCTTTGAGTCTTTAAAGAGGGCTTATAAGAAAGATGAGAGTACCTTTTTATGAGGTCCTGTAGTGACAGGACCAGGGCAAGGGGGTTAAACTGAGAAGTTAGATTTAGATTGTATTTAAGGATAAAAAAATGTTATTAATATAGTGGTGAGGCACTGGAACAGGTTGTCCAGAGAAGCTGTGGCTGCTCCCTCCCTGGCAATGTTCAAGGCCAGGTTGGATCGGGCTTTGAGTAACCTGATCTAGTGAAAGATGTCCCTGCTTTTTGTAGGGAAGTTGGACTAGATGAGTTTTCAGGTCTTTTCTGTGGCAAACCATTCTATCATTCTATGATATTACTATGTTGGCTCCTTTTATTTAACCCTGTTGGGGTTTTTTTATTTTTCAAAACCCTTTCCTTATTTGGGCCATTGCAAAAGAAAAAATAATCAAATGGCAATAATAAAACTTTAAAAAAACCAAACTAAAATTGTAAAGGAGAAAGAGAAATCTTGATTCACATGAAAAATTGTAAATTCTTTCCAAATTGCCTGCAAAAAACCTCAACAACAAATACAAATTTTTCATGTAAACACACTATTTTTATTGCCATTTCGACTTGAAAGGGCACTTAAATTTTGGGATAGACTTAGGGCTTTGCAATTTAAAATATACCAAACGTGCCCATTAAAAATTACTCAGAAGTATTAAATTAAGGAAACAGCACCTGAGACCAAAAGAGATCAATGCACTTTAATTGTCAATGCACTTTGTTGTCATTTCAAACTATATCTCCATGAAGACCATCAGACAAATCTATGATCATTTATCAAAGTAAGCAAAGTTTCATAGCAGCTGGAAGATCAAAGAATAATAGGCCTTTAGACTGCTGACTGCATCACTGCAGTTCTTCAAAGGCAAATAGACTTCTCTGCCCATGACTGCAGAGCGCTTTGAGATCCTTTGGGATCACAGACACTGTGTTTCAAAGCACACCAAGAAGTGTGAAAGTCAAAATTACAGAAGAGTGCTCTGTCATGTGGGAAGATCTAGATTAACTAGGGACAGATTCTTCATCATCTGCGTGAGCTCACGGAAATGTTTATTTCGTATTTCCAGAAAAGACCACTTGTGAGACCTGAAGAAAACAGCATCTGACCTTAGCAACCATCTTAGTGTCTCAGTCCCATACAAACTGTTCTTGAACACTGCCAGGGAGGGGGCATTTAAGATAAAGTTCCACACAAGTTGCAAAACAAAGACACTCCTGTATCATCTCAAGTTTCCCCTGACCCTTCATTTCCCTGAATGAAATCATGTGTGAGATAATATGTAATGTGTTCTTTCTCAGTGAGAATGTGGTTGAGAACATGAGGGCCCTCATTGCTGTTTGAAATTTCTACCTTTCTTCCTCTTCCTGCATCACGAGGTGATCAAAATGAATAAAATAATTAATCAAATTAACAAGACCAGGCATTTACATGAAGCATTTCCTGACACCATACCAGAACATAGACATATATCCAGCAAGGGCAAGACTGTGTCGTAGAATTGCAGAAATTACCTTGAAATTTGTTTCACTCTCTCTTGAAATGTGTGGAATGTCTAACCAATTAAGTATTGTAAATAAAAACAGTCACAGAAAATATTATTATATTTTAAATAACAGTCATAGGGAAGCTAGAGTCTTCATGTGGTTCAACATTTTCCTGAAAGGCAAGTTTATGGTTCACCCAACTGAGGTGGTAATGAGGAAAAAATACTTCTGACAGCTTTTAAAATGCTGAATATCAAAGTCTACTTTGAGTGTTTGAGAATATGTGAGCTGCATTGATATCTGAAATTTCTACCTGTTCCCTGGGGAGACATTCTGAGCTGTGAATAAAGACCAGTAACCTGCAGGCCAACTTCTGTGAAATTAAGGCAGGGGATTTTTGATGCAAGAGCATGAAACAAGCCTTCAGAAAAGGGGACACATTCAAGAACTCCACTGTAAACAGTGTGACTGAAGACAAGCAGCATCTATCCCACTGGTATACTCCATCAAGAGAGTTATTTATATCATGATTATTGTATAATAATTGATGTTATTACATAGCTCCATGATCTAGGAACAATTATCAGCAATTGGTTGACATATCCCATGTAAGGGATAGGATTTTAATATTTATTTCCTGTCAAATGGGGTAATAATGTATGTGCAATAGCAGTAGACATTTCTATTATCATAACCAAAATATACTTAACTTGTATCAGTTTAAAAATAAACAAACAAACACACAAGCAAACAAAAGAGAGAAGACAAGGCTCAATACAACTCTGCAGCTCTGCTGGGGTCTACCTGAATGCTTGTTCTTACAAAAAACAAAAAATCAACAACCCACTCCAGAATATTGCTATGTAAGACACTATTTTTTTTTTCACAAGTGGCTTTTCATTCATCATGCTGAGTTACTTTTTGAAGAAAATCTGGTTCTGCTATCAGGCATCCATGTAAAAGCATACACAGATATGTGCATACATGCAACACCAAAATGTATATCCCATATTACATCCTTGTTCCTTCCTTATGTAGGCTCTGACTGTGCCCATGACTTCTCCAGTACACAAGCAACAGTTCTTTTTCTTCTAGCCAAAAAAAACTGATGATAGAAAGCAAGATGCAATAAGAGGAAGAGAACGGGAGGGGACAAGTTATGCATCAATGATGTATTTTTTGCACAAATACAGTCAAAATATGAGAGAAAAAACTCACAGCTGTATAACTATGGCACAGATCCTGCAAAGAAGAGGTACATCTATGGTGTCCCACCCATTATCTAATTTAAAAAGCCTCAGAAGTGTGGTTTTTTCCTGTGGAAGAGGACAAATGTTTTGCCTGTCAAAATTTCACCAGTCTCCTGGTGGTTCTGTCAATGGTGGTAGCCAAAGGGCTCAGGTGAAGACAAAAGTTCTGATGTTTTATCCCCCTGTCATCCCTCCACTGTCCTCCTTCCCACCATTGCCTGAGACCTCTGTAATAGCTTGGCAACAGAAAATTCTTCCTCAGGCTTCCCTGTCTGCTATTTTCTTTCCACACTGCCTTGAGCTGTATAACTTTCCAGAGGAAGCACCATGACCTTCAGGATGATTTCCAAAAAATGAGGTCACAGAAAACAGGCATCCTTTCAGGCCTTTCTCATTCCCAGGACTCTACAGAGAAAGACAAGGGATGGGTGTTTTTCAGCTAGCATCTAGGAGTGCAGAATTTCCACAATACAGTTGTAGTTGCTAAATCACATGACATTATATTGTGATTTTATTTCATTTTAACTATACCTGTTGGAATTTTCGGAATTCATGTGCACAGTATTGACTTCAGTTTTATTGCGGTGGCAAAAATTAAAGAATAAATAGTTTTACAAAAGTAATTTTGCCCAAGAATTGAGGGAAATGGCGGAGGTTTTGATTAAAGAAGCAATTATTTCTTGTTTCTTCCTACATCATCAGACACTTGTTACACACAGACTGACACTTCTGCATGAACTTCTGGACTCTTTGTAATGGAAATCCTCTTAGTAGTGGCAACCACTGTTTTATAAGATTCTTGTTCCATACTAATTTTTCCTACAGATTTGTAGAAGCCTAGTTAGGACATATTAGTGCCCATAGTCATGTAATACGCAGATTATACTGTTTTACATAATCACTCAAGACTGTAAGCACCTATCATTGTGTTGTCCAAGATGACAAAAAAGATTCTTCAGCATAATTTAAAACAGAATCTAGAAGTATTATGTCCTTAATAATGAGTCCATATCTCTAACACTTTCTCCCCAGTCAAAAGTTATCCACTTATCTTGGAATTCATAGATTATATTTGCTTAAATATAAACTGTATGTAGAATATATACACATGTATAGTTCCACAAATATATAAACCTATGTATATATACACACATAAATACATACAAACACATAGACTTGTATTTATGAAGCCACCAAGAAAATGCGGAAGTTATGTATGTGGGAATAGTCTATATTCTTAATCAACCTAGCTCCTATTCTCTCATCTCAAGAATGGCCATAGTTGTCTCCTTGGTAAGAATCAAAGCTGTTTTAAGAGAAAATACATTTCCTATCAGCATCAGTCACTGAGGGATTATATCTCCCTAAGTTCTATTAAGCTTCAAACAAGAAGATCTGATAAAGCCCTTCTAGTGTGCATGAACAGGAATGCTTGAACAATGGCTAGAGCCATGAAATAACCACATTTCAAATTACATTCTCCATATGTCCATATGTAAGCCTTATTTGTATAAAACGATTCCTATGTTTTGAAGATGTCAGCTGCAGATCTGCAAGAAACTATTGGTGTAAGGGAAGTGGTGTCAGAGGACAGCAAAACTGGCATCAACTCAATAATTTTCCATAGAAGAAAAGGACCCCTAGAGTGTTTGAGATATTTGCATTTCTTAGAACATTAATTTGCTGATACAAGAAGAGAGCAGAAAATGCTGCTTCACTTTATCTAATAAATTAATTATAGCAGCCAAAGCATTTCTTGATCATGGAACTAATATTGTAACAATAAGTGCATGCATGCATAGAGTTGTACCCTCACATCAGCACTCCATCCAGCCTTTCCCAGCAGTCCTTGGGTGTAAGGAAGCTGATAAAAAACCAACCAACCAACTAACCAACCCAAAAAAGGCAGTGGGGGAATGGAAGAACCTGTTTCCTGAAATTCATCTCTACAACGAAGACATCAAGGAGTCCTTCTAAAACCAAGAAAACACTTTCCTGGTGAAAAAAAGAAAATATTTAGGTGATAGAAATCAAGAGGTAAGGGGGACAGAGTAGAATAAAACTGAAGCATGATTTAAAATCTAGCACTGAACAAAGTATTTCATTATAGAAATGTTTGACCTTGCTTTGATTGTGTTATGTATCAGTTCTGGACATCGTGTAATCAAAAATACAGAAGGATATTTCTGAAGGAAAGAGTAGGTGTTTGACCCTGGATAGTTGAAATATTCCATGGGAACTAGGCTTTTCAAATTTTCTCCTACTGACTGATGAAGATTAAAAATATCCCTCAGAGGAGGTCAGTGTTGAAAGACATAAAACTGATTAAAAAAAATAAAATAACTCTTTTTAAATAGTCATCACTACGTGATGAATAAGAAGGGAAATATTCAAGGGATTTTAAAAAAAGGCAGAAAGGCAGCAAGAGAAATATACAGCGATACCTTAACATGTGAGGAGAATCATTAGAATGAAATGGGGGAAAAAAAAGAAACAAAAATCCAATACTGAGATAAATTAATTCTTCTGTGAATAAAATTGTTCATAAAAGTAACCACAACTCTCCCTGCTCCTACTTAGTTCTTCAAGGATGTAAGGAGAGTACAAAGCCTACTTAGGAAGCCCTGTTCAGAAAAATCATCTTACTGCAAGGCTGAATGCTGGGTATCTTCCTGCAAAGTAAGAACTATTTTGTTACACTAAGGGACTCAAAAGAAGGCAAAATCTTACACTTTTAATCTTTCATCTTTGAAAGGTCATGGAAAGCAGTAAAGTGCTTGAGTACTGGAGAAAAGCCAATGTCAATCCAGTGTTCAAAAACGGCAAGAAGGATACAGGAAATTATGTGTCAGTCAGCCTCACCTCCATCCCTGAAAAGGTGATTCAACAGCTTATTTTGGGGCTTAATAATAAGCACATGAAGAAGAAGGTTACTGGCAGTGATCAACATGGATTCACCAAGGGGAAAACATGCTAACTAATCTGATAGCTTTCTATGATGACATGACCAGCTGGGTGTATGGAGATCAGTAGATGTTGTCTACCTTGACTTCAGCAAGGTATTTGACACCATCTCTTATATTATCCTTGTAAGCAAGCCTAGGAAGTGTGGGTTGGATGAATGGACCATAAGGTGGGTTGAGAACTGGCTGAATGGCAGAGCCCAGAGGGTTGTGATAAGCAGTACATAGTATAGCTGGAGGTGTGTATCTAGTGGTGTGCCCTAAGGGTCAGCGCTTGAGGCACAAACACCAGTATAGGTTAGGGACAAGCATTCTGGGAAGCAGCGCTGCAGAAAAAGACTTGGGAGCCCTGGTGGACAACAGGCTCTCCATGAGCAAGCAGTGTGGCCAAGAAGACCAATGGTATCCTGGGGTGTATTAAGACAAGTATGGCCAACAAGTTAAGGAAATTTATTCTTCCCCTCTGCTCTGCCCTGGTGAGTTACATCTGCAGTACTCTGTCCAGTTCTCAACTTCTCAGTTCAAAAAAGACAGGGAACTGCTGGAGAGAGTCCAGTGGAGGGCGACTGTGAGGATGCCAAGAGGACTGAAGTATGGGCTACTGGGAGGATGACTAGGGGACTGAAGCATCTTTCTTATGAGGAAAGGATAAGAAAGCTGGGTCTGTTTAGTCTAGAGAAGACTGAGAAGGGATCTGATCAATGTTTAGTAATATCTAAAGGGTGGGTGTCAAGAAGATGGGTCCAGTCTCTTTTCAGTGGCAACAAATGACAGGAGAAGGGGCAACAGGCAGAAACTGGAACACAGGAGGTTCCATTTGAACATGAGAAAAAGCTTCTGGATACTGCCAGAGCACTGGAACAGGCCACTCAGAGACATTGTGGAATCTCCTTCTCTGGAGGTGTTGTGGTTTTGCGTGGACAGGTTCTGGTGGAGAAGGAAGGGCTGCAGGGTGGCTCTTGCAAGAAGCAACCAGAAGCTTTCCCTAGGCTTGACAGTAAATACCAGCTGGGCTCAAGGATGGACCTGCCACTGACCAAGGCTGAGCCCATCAGCAATGGTCATAGGCCCTCTGTGAATCACAATTGAGAGACATAGACACTTTTTGCTGCCAGAGAAGGGAGTGAGAAGATGTAAGAAACTGTGTAGACACCAAGGTCAGTGAAGGGGGAGGGGAGAGGTGAGGGGAGGAGGCATCCCAGGTGCAAGAGAGAAAGATTCTCCTGCAGCCCATGGATAAGACCATGATGAAGCAGGCTGTCCCCCTGCAGCCCATGGAAGATATCACCATTTTAGATCACAGCTAATTTCTCTGAAGAAACTATGCAATCCCACTTTTGACACCTGGCATTAAGGGAGAGACAAAAAGACTTTTACCACATAAATTGGTACCTTAGAAAAAATAAGAAAAAATATTCAGAAAATATTCAGGTACTTATAAAGAAACAGCAAATCTCAAAAATTATCTGTTTTAAGAAGACTAGAATGCTTTGCTTAAATGAGTTGGTAGGCTTCTTTCAGACAAGATAAACCTTAGAGTATTCATTGCACTAGAAACTGAAAATCTTCAGGTCATCTGTTACATGAATTTATAGAAAAAGTCAACAACAAATTCAAAGCCTATGAAATCTGTCATCTGTTTTTTAGACACTAATATCTCTGCAGCCCATTGATAGTCAAAATGTGCAAGAAAACTATCAGTTGAAAGCTTTACTTCTTGTACATGTTGAGAAAAGAATATTTTGTATGTTTTGAAGAGCAGTGTCTAAAGTTCAGTTCAAATAAAAGAAGTGGATTAATGCAGTACAAAAGCTTGAGACTAAGAATTCATTGCACCACTTGCCCACCATAACCCTATGATCTTACACTTGGCTTGTGTGAAGTGATGCAATGACATCTTGCACTCAGAGCTGTCTACAAGATGTATCTACAGTTGTCCCATAAGTGCAGTCACATGATCTTGGAGAAAACGTTCTGGATCTGGATCACTGTTCCTTCATTCCTTTGTTCACTGTGCTCTCACAGACAGGTTTGACAGAGCATATTCCCAGGACCAAGCATATATTATAAATTAATTCTTTCTCCTTCCAGTTCCTCTTATACATACATCCTTTTGGTGTGTTTCCAATATAGTCTTTGTTTTGTGAGACATTTTGTATTATTCTGGGACAATACTACACCTGCCTCCATCACTTATACTTAGCACATGACTATTCTGATTGTCTATTACATGGTTTCACTCTAGGCATTTAGGAAGACAATCAACATAAAAAGTCCTCCAGAGACCCAAATTAGAAAAACATATTTTTGTCCCTATTTCTGACTGGCAAGTTTCTTAAGACAAATAAAAATACAGTACAGAACTTAATCATCTGGTTCTCTGCAAGCAGTTCCCACAGCTATTATTCAGACATTGCTCCCTGTACTTCCGAAACCCCTGCCTGATCTCATCTCTTGTATACAAAGTGTTACAGCATCCCCACCCATTAGCCATATTGAAATTGTGTGTGGAGAAGCAGGCTGGTGTTATGTTGAAAGGCTAGAGCTGTCAGTGCTGGACTGTTTGTAGGACAAGTTGCTCCTCAGAGGACGTGTCATTTGATGCTTAGATGAGGCTGATGCCCAATCTGAAAGGATGTTTTTGTCAGAAGGAATCACTTGTGTTGGCATTTTGTTGGTTTTGACATGCAGCTTATTTAGGTTTTTAATTTCTAAACCACAAGCTCTTTTTAAATTAGAGGAAACAAAAAAATGAAACAAAAAACAAGGCTTTATGCCACCTGGAAGAAATTAAAAGAAATGTCCTGCCCTACTAATCTTATTTCAAGTCACAATAATAAATGTGCTCTGTATTCAACAGCTTTGTTAGCCTGAAGCAAAGTGGGGTCTTCAGTGAAAAGGAACATATTCCAGCACTGATGCTTGACAGTAACAAATTAGCAACCAGTAATAAAATCACCAGTGTCTGTGATGTATCTCAACTGGTACTACCAAAATGTAGACATTTCTGCAGCTGCTTAGTGGGAGATTATATATATATATCCTGGAGGTTTTGCTGCTGGTTATGGAAGTATCAAGGAAATTTAAAAATTACTGTAGGCAGGCCATGAGTTTGGAAATCAAATTTAAAATAATGGGTAGGAAAAGGAAAGGTGATACTGAGTTCTCCTAGTACATGCTCAGTACCTGGGGGACATGACTTCAGTGCTCTCCCTTGAAGTGAGGACAGAAAACACCTACTAGGTCAGACTTTCCCCTCCTACCTCTAGATAATCTGCCTGGGGCAGAGTTTGGTATCCTACACTGACCAGTACTTGCAATTTGAAATACCACGTTTCAGAAGCTTTCTGGTTTTGAACTTTGTCATCACAACAAGAAGCTGTAGGTCAGGTGTTGCCAGCAGCTGTGGAGCCAGTTTGTTCCCTGTGTATTCATGTCTCCATGAAGATAACTAGAAGTTTCTTGGATGACCTAAGGGTGTGCAGGGTGCTATTGATACACATTATTCTCCAGTTTTGCATTTTAAGTCTATAGTATCACACCTAATTACTTGTGCTCCCTCTCTTCCCTCGCTTAGCTCTCTCACTGGACTCACTGAAGTTTCGACTTTGTACCCCTAATCCTTGGTATTGGAAAGGTCAAAAGAGCACCCTGAACCAGAAAGGACCTTTCTTTCCTGAGAAAATCAATAGGGATGTAATACAGGCAAACATATGAACACAGTGTAGTATCATTAAGTTGGTATATGTTTTCACAGGCTTAATTACCATGGTACAGTTGGTTAATGCTAATACAAAATACTTTAAAACACTGAAATACAACTATCTGATAATCAAAATATATATCTGCTAGGAACATGCAGACACTCCACCATTCCAGGAGCCTGACTGCTTTATAACTTAGGTGTCAGCAACCCTTTAATACTTTTACCTCCCACCTCATGCTCGCTAATTCCTTTTATGCAACAATTCATGACCCTCACCATTTCCTCACAGTTTAAAGACTTCAGAGAAAACCTTTCATCCCATTGTTAACCCCCCTCTTTAGCTATTGCCTTTCGAAGAGAAAACTCCGTCTGCTAGAGCAGCAGTGCTTATGTCCCCCACATGCTCGAGGGGGGATTCCCTCAGACATAATTGTAGCTGTCTACTTTCCCCCCATGGACAAATCAGTCCCAAACCAGCTGAAGTACAAAGATGCACAGTTGGGCATCCAATTGAGCTCTGAAGTCATTAGCAAGACAAAACACTCTGTGGAATTTAGGCTTTCAGAATCTCCTCTGCAAGGAGGATTTCTAAGAAAAACCTGGCAGTTCCAACTGGGAGAGGAATTCCTTCTGTTAAATAGAAGATAAGGAAAGATTAGTTTAGTGACAACAGACTTGGAGTTAATGCTCTTCAAGTGGGAATGCGCTCCTTCCATGACTTCTCCTTCAGAGAACTGAATCAAATTATATGAAAAACAAATTACCTTGGCAGTTCACATTAATTAAAGTCCTCTTTAACTGGAACCATCTTTTTTAACAGGAGATACCTGTTGCCCACATTTATTTATTTTTTTTTATTAGCAATTCTATTACCAGAACTATTAGTACTTTTATGCCAGTGCTGCAAATGTAGGGCACAGTAATGAAGTCCTTTCACTTGGTATATCATAGAGGACACTGAATGCTCTATGTGGCTTGGCAAAAATTTGATCTTTTCCCTTGGTTTAAAATTTATAGGGCAACTTAGACTTTTAAACTAGAAAGTCAAAGTTCCTGTCACATGGCTGGAAGCAACATCCACTGCTTAAACAATTCTTCCTGAAGAATAGAAAAGATGATCCTATTTATACACCAAACAACTAGCCACTTAACCTAAAAAAAAATGTCATCTGCTTTATAAATAGGTCAACTTAGTCAAAATTGAAATTTGTGCTTGGATCACATTTGCGTTTGATGCATACTTCCATCTCTAATTGACTGCTATCAGTGGGAAGCAGTATCTATACACATGAATCTGGTTAGCTATCAGCACTAACGAATCATTTAATCACTCAGATATACTGATGGAAATAAGTCCAAAAAGAGCATATGTTTTCAGAGTTCTAAAGAAAAATGTTGACATAAATATAAAGAAGAGTAAAAACATATGCAAAGTTGCTTTTCCCTTGGGTTGGGGAGGAGGAGGGAGGGGGTTAAACCACAGAAAATCCATGTCTAGCACTTTAAACAATAAAAAGAAACACTCAAATACTTAATGAAATCATGTTGTGAAAAGTATGAAAATGTAAATATGATTAAGGTTACATTTGTAACACAAATTGCACTGCAGTTTATGGGGAAGTCATTGTTTTTCCCACTTTGAGAGAATTTTTTTCTTAGTACGTATCTCAGTGGGAGTGTTGAGCATGTTTTAAAATGTGAGCTTTATGTAAGATCTTAATTGAGAGGCACATACTTTCTAAGGGAAACAAACAAACAAACAAAACCAACCGACCAAACAAACAAAATAACTACCAAACCCCCATTTTCTTACTCCAGGTTACAAGAATTTGTAAAAAGAAGAAATGGAAGCTGATGTAATTTGAAGTCTGGCTCAGCCTGACTTGTCAGAGGTCTCTCACAAAGGCAGTCCATACTGGATCAGGGTTTAACTCTGCAATCTCCTTTTTCTGGGGAAAACGTTGTCCTCACAACTACATTCTTTATTCCAAGATGAAATCCTGGGAAGTTCTTAGATTTGAAGGATACTTACTGTAACATTTTTTAGAAGTGGTTTAAATTAGGAGTTCATATTCTGTAGATTAGGCTTTTTCTTTCAAGTAATTTATTATGGATTTATTGATTTTAGCTTTACCTAAGTTGGCTGCATTATGTTGACTCACACTTAAAAACTAGAAGCATACTACTCTTACTTCATTCAGTGGCAAAAATGGCTGGTAAAGACTATTAAGATTACCAATAATAATATCTTGAGATATCACTTTACTGAGAAAAGAAATGGTGAAATAAAACCCAGGTCCTTTTCTAAGATAAAAATGTGTGTTTGTTTGGCCAGGCTCTAAATTAGTTTCATCCTCTCAATTCATTGGGATAGCGGGTTTTAACTACTGTATGAAAACAAAATTGCTTCTGTTTCCTATAAAGATGGTGTTTATTTTGGCATGGTTAACACAGAGAACTACCCAGTGAGTGTCCCACCCCAAGAAGGGGAGACAATCCTATGGGTCTCCACCCTCATTGCAGTACGCCTCATCTTTTCTTGAAGCAAAAGATCTATCTCAGGTTTTATTTCAGCTTTTTTTTTTTTCCCTTAGCTTAAATAATTACAATTTTATTTTTTCTGGCCACTTTCCAACATCAGACTGTTAAACACAGTGGACCTGCAACTGCTTCACGATCCACAAAAAACCATCCTTACAATATGATGCAAGACTCCAGAAGACCCTTGAAGAGAGATAGCCACAAGTCCTTGAATTCGTCCAAGTAAGACTGCTTCTTATGATTCAGAGCTCTTAGAGCCCTTAGGTTATAATGCAAGAACATTCATGCAATTTTAGGTGAATGTGAGTATGATGATAGATGTCAAATGAGTTAGATTCTGCCTATCAGGCTATCCCCAGTTCATATTTGGGCAGTAATACTGATTTAGGTTTTGATACATGTTTCTGAATGTGGAGAAGTTCTGGTATGTTCTGAAGTTCCTGAGGTGGAACCTTTGCCCGATTTCCTTAATGTTGACCTTCATTACATTAATACCAATGTCTGTGACAAAAAACGAAAACAAACAGAAAAAAAACCCAAAAAGTAAGCATGAAAGGACAATAGGGCAATTTAAAATATCAGCAGAAGGGAACATCTGAACTCTTTTCAGTACGAGGCTGATATCTGTGGATAGTTATCTGTGGCAGCCCTGTGTTTTAAGAAGCAGAAAGTTTTTCAGTTTGTGATTACATACATATGGTGACAGAAGAGGCCCTTGGGGTTGTTGCAGAGACCTCACAGGAAGCTCAGAGCTTCCATCCAGGGCATGGGGGAGGAGGATGGATGCATGGAACTCAAGGCTCAGAGAGAGAGGAAACAATTATCATTCAGCTGGCAAAAGGCTAAAGATGTCCCGCAGCAACATTCCCGGGATACCCCAGAGGAAGACTTCCCAGCAGAAAGAGGACAAGGAAAAAGGAAATGCATTGTTTCGGCCAGGCTGAATTTCACATCCTATTACATTAGTGCAACAGGCTACGCAGTGCAATTTTTCTCAATGAATAGCCTAGTTGCTGAAAAACAGAGTCCGAAAGTAACCAAAATTAGTAGCAAATGAACCAAAACTAGTAGCAAATTCAGCTCAAATTTAGTGTTTAATTTTTGGATGACATGACATGCTTAATGTGTGATTAACTTGTGCAGTCTGGGTAAATAAATAAGAAGCACACAGAGGTTAAGGATGTGATATGTAGACTTTCATTTCTAAACTGGTTTTGAAGCTGACTTGCTGTTTCGCAAAGAAACCAATCAGTTAATAATTAGCCTCGATAATTCAGACCAAAATCTAGAAAGTATCAGAATAGTATTTGAGCATTGAACTAAATCTCTTAAAATCGATATTTTCATCCCAAATGACCAAAAATTTTTTTTAAAAACAAAGGAACACAATTTTGAGAAGTTAATATTTTTGGGTTTTGTAATAAAAAAACCCAAAACACCAGGATCTAAATTGATTGTTAGTGCAGCTGGAGAATGATATAATTATATATATATATATATATATCAACACGGAAACAGAAACAAAGAAATGGATTGATAATTTCAATAAGATATTCTCTTTAAATAATGCACAAGTGAAGACAAGCCTAGCAATGGTGTATATGTCATGTGGAAGAGACTGAAATTTCTTAGATGTACATGCTTCATGTGGAATATGAAGACAGCCAAACCACCACTTAGATTTACTGGAACAGCCAGCATTTTTTTCAACAGTCTACATTTTTTAAGGATCATTAAAGTTTTTAGACAGACAAATACAGTTCATTCAACATTTGGAAGTGTCATTTAAAAAGCATTCTTTGGAGCCTCGTGCTTTTATTTCTCAATGTCCTGCCTTAAATTTGTCTTTCCTTAGCAATTAAGATACCCAATACTGTTTGAAGCTTTTGAAAATACGGTCTCCAGTAGATGTTTGAGGCTTTTACAGTGGTCTAAGGTTTATCAGACAAAGCTAGGTTTAATTCACTAAATTGTAACATCAATGAAGTTAACAAAAATTTATCGAACAGTGCTCTAAGAGGCTAATATCAGATTTTATATATCTGCAGATCACCAATTGCAGCACTGTAGGTGTAGCTTGGATACTAATTGTCACAAGACTATGTTATATTCTCAGTCATGGAAAAACATGTGGTGAATATATTTATCTTTTACTCGAATTATGTCTGCTTTATACTACTGGGATGTGAACTCAGTCCTAAGAGCCCAATTCCATCTATGTGATCACTAGCCTGTTTCAGCAGATAATCTTCAGGATGCTCTGATGCAACAGGACACTTTATTCAGCAGTTAGGTTAACTCGTGGGGAAGGTGTGCACTGCCTGTGGTTTCTGCAGTGAATGCTGAAACATTCCTAAACCATTTTCCTCCATTATGTAATACCATCATCCCATTTTTATACCGTATTTCATCCTACCATGTTATTGACCCAGGGATATTTCCTCCACTGCAATTAACTTTAACATTGGGAATGACTGTATCCTTGATCTCTTGTCTTCAGTGAGGGGGAAAGAGGTCTCCAGCTTTGATTTAGAACATTGAAACCAAAGTAGAAAATGTACTTATTGTCTCCCTGAGAATGCAAGTAGTAATATCCAAATACAAGGATGATGCAATGGGGAAGAATCACAGAACATTGGAAGAACATTCCAACAAGAGTTGGAAGGGACCTCAGAAGATCATCTAGTCCAACCTCCCTGCCAGAAGAGCATCACCCAGACTAAATCACACAGGAATGCATCCAGGAATGGTTTGAATGTCTCCAGAGATGTTTTTTCTGACTATCAGAAGTTTGTGAATCTTTTTAAAGGAATTTACTTCTCTGGAAAATGAGATGCTACTGAAAAATAACCATGACTATTTAAATGTAAAACTCACTGCATTCCCCATCACCTGAGCTCAAGGGTCATGCTCTCTGTAGATTGTCAGCCATCCCAGAAATTCCCACTGTTCACTGGAATTTATTCAGAGTTCCTGTCAACTGTTAATGTGGTACATATCTCAGAAACCACAAGTGAGGACACACAGCAAATATAGATGCCAAAATCTCGCTGTGAATAAACACTTCCACGTATTTTATCTTTCACATAAAGAATGCGAATTTCCTAATGATAAATTAATTACAAATTTGCCATCCAGGATGTCTATACCAGATCCATATGTGCATTATGGCAGGCTTCAGTCAGCAGCATTGTTCTTTCCAGTCCTAGTGTGTGAATAAATTTCATTAAATGTGCCTTAAAACAAACCCATTGCTCCTTAGAAAGAAAACTGTGTGATTAGTGGACAAAGTGGGTTTTCTGCCTTGAGCTGTGATTTAAACCATCTCTACTGATAGGGTCATTTCCTCAGAACTTGGCTGACATACCAATCCAAGACATAGCACTTCTCTGCCTGCTGCATTTGATGGCCTCTATCTTGGAGTATCCAGTTGAACGAGTTGTGTTTGCAATTTATGCAGACCCTGGACTGATTTTTCCTTTTGAGTAGAGTCAAAATAAAAGTTATCAGTCATTTTTTAGGGCTTGGCAAGAGGCAACAGCAGTGAGAGAAGAAAGGCAATATCTTTGTGTATCAGAACACTTCAAGAAATTGTGAAGAATACAAATTTAGCATATTTTCTGTGAATTACATTTAAATGAGAAAGGCTGAGAGGTACTCACAGTAGCTTGACTTGTTCTTATAAGTGCTATAAGCATACAACTGCTCTCTGTACGTTTACTTCTTAAGCAGATTAAGAACTTTATGCTAGGAAACATTCTACCATTCAAAATCTTACTGTTGGGTTTTGTTGGGGGTTGGAGTTGTTTTGTTTGTATGTTTAAGGAAACAGGATAAAACAACTAGAAAGAAGTATTCTATTTGTCAGCAGGAGCTGCTGAGCATAAAAGTTCAAAATTTATATCGAAATATAACCAGCAGAAACTGAAATTAAGACTTTTCCTCCTCTAGCACTGATAACATGGTTTAACAACTAGAGAAAAAGCTGATTCCAGAATATAAAATGTAGGCATAGTGTTCAGGAGATCTGCTTTTGCCCAAGTGTTTGTGTGTGATGTTAGAAAAGGCACAAATGGGCTGACTTTCAGAGGTATTCAACAACAATTTTCCTTCTTTTGAAATTCTCGGTACTCGCAACACCTGGAAAGCTATCTTTGTGCTTGCTTTATCTCAACATTTTTCCACTGTCTGACAACAATAGTTTCTACCTTTTAAGCATATTAATCAGACTTAGCATGCTTGATTTAACCCGTGGTACTTTGCCACTAAGGCAGCTAGAAGGAAACAGCATAAACAACTGAGATGAAGCATTCTATTTGTCAGCAGGAGATGCTGAGCTGCAACAAACTTCCATTTCCCCCTTAATATCCTGTCTCTAAATAAATAAATAAATAAATACATCTCTGCTTTACAGGGGATGGAAAATATCTTTCAGAGGCATAGCTTAGGCACTCAGGTAGACATTGACTTTTTTGAAAGAAGGGGTTGTGAAGGAAGGAGATCAACAAAAACCAAGACAGTAGTCTGAGAAAATAGCATTCCCTCACTGAGAATTTCTGCTTTGCTACTGACATACAGAAAAAGACACATATAGAAGTGAGGGAAATATTTCCAGTAGAGCAACAGATAATATTCTCCTTCAGTGTTTTAGAAATATATTTACATTTTTCTGTTCATTCCGCAGTTGCCTGTATTGCTGAGTTACTTCATCACTCTGATGTATATGCCAGCAGGATGTCTGCCTTTTACATGAACAGACCTGTTTGCAAGCTGGTTCATAATGTGGTAGATCACAAAACAATACACAAGGTGATCAAATTCACAAATTTCTGGCTATTTTATAGTGTACTGAGACAGTTTGATGTAAAATTAATTACTCTTGAATTTAACTTCCTGGCTCTGATTTCTATATTGATTTAAAAATAAATCTATAGGAGATGGAGAGATTTAAGGCTTTCATATGTCTGGCCTTCAAAGTCGGTCATTTTTGCCACTGATTTATGTGACATCTTACTTATCAGTCATGTCCTTCCAACTATTAAGTTAATAAAATTGCAGTTATTTATCATGAACTATCTTATATGCATTAAATGTTTCAAACTTGTACCATGGGGAAATTAAAACAATTGGTTAATCAAAAAGCCACAGGCTGAAAGCAAGAATTCAAAAACTGGGCTCTGGAATGCACCATGAAGTTTTAAAATGGATTTTAAAAGCATAAATCTTTGTAGGATTCTGGGTTTAGGCACCAGAATAAATCACCTGTCTATTGTACATGCTAAGAACCTATCAGCTCCCAATTGTATAAGGGAGATTTGCTGGAGGCTTTTGCTGATTTTGGATGGGAGAGAGTGACATATTGTCCATAGTAGCTAGTATGGGTCTGTGTTTTGGAATTGTGCTGAAAAAGCCTTGATAATATAGAGATGGTTTTGTTATATAGAGACATTTTGGTTCCTGCTGAGTAGGGCTTACACAGAGCCAAGGCATTTTCTGCTCCTCACCCCACCCCATCAGTGAGGAGACTAGGAGTACAGAAGGAGTTGGGAGGGGAAACATCCAGAACACCTGATCCCAGATGACCAAAGAGATATTCCATACCACAAGACATCATGGTCAGCAGATAAAGCTGACAGGAGAAGAAGAAGGGGGTAGATGTTCAGAGTGACGGCATTTCTTTCCAAGGAGGCCTGATGGAGCCCTGCTTTCCTGGAGATAACTGAACACCTGCCTGCCCATGGGAAGTGGGGAATTAATTCCTTGTTTTGCTTCGCTTGTGTTTGCAGCTTTTGCCTTAACTATTAAACTGCCTTTATCTCAACCCATGAGTTTGATCACATTTACACTTTGGTTCTTTCCCCTGTCTCACTGGGGGCAAGTGAGCAAGCAGCTGTGTGGGGCTAAAGTTACTATTTGGGGTTAAACCCCAACAAGGCTAAACACTTTTAAAATCAAGAATCTTATTCATGTTCTTAAAATAAGGGTTTGTGAATTAGCTGAAAGGTACAAAATTTTGTTCAGTAGTAACAAGTATTATAAACATCATTAACTTCCTGCTTGTATATTTTACTTAACAATAGAATCCTTTAGGCTAGCTTATCTATTACTTTCCACTTAGTTCAAATTAAGCAAGAATAAAGTTTATGTAACAACCCAAAAATTGTTTTAAATCTCATTTTAAAAGTCTCCTCTCTTCACAGCTTTTCACAGACATACAGGCTAAGCACAGCACATGAAAGAATGGAAATGGAGTATTCCATTTTCCTTTATTCAAGTTGCATGGCATGGTTAGGGACAGACTATGTTATATTCTGAATAAAAAAACAACCCAAAACATCCCAAGTTAAAAATTTAAGCAAAGCCAACAGTATTCACCTTTGTGGAGAAAAAGTAGGAAAGAAAGCCACAGGCTAACCACCAGAACTGTAGCAATCTCTCTCATCCTTAAACTTAAAAGAACAACTACTATAAAAGCATCCTGGAAAGGAATTTCAGTCTTTAGTGCAGGGCTGAAGTAGGGAGTTAAGTAGTGATGGAATTAAGCAGGAAAGGAATAGCTGTAGTAGTTTTAGACAAAAAGCTTACCTGCTTGTTATTTTTCTTAGAAAATGAGAGTTAAATGTTTTCCATTTTGTCTCGTCCCCTCTTTTTTATTTTCTTCTCACTCCCCCCCCAAAAAATATTTCCCCTTTCCTAAAAAATAACCACAAACTGCTTTGGACACAGCATACATTTTTAGTCTTGCAAATGCATGATTGTATATTTATTGCTACTAGCTTGAGTCAAAGCACTTTTACTGCTAAAAACTTGGTTATTAAACAGAACATGGAAGTATATGTGAACTAAGCCTGCTCGAGCAGAGGACTTGTAGTGGGCGGTCTCAGGAGATCCCATCCCACCTCAGCAACATTGTGACAGTGTAGTTACAGTAATCCTCATGCCTTCTGGCAATGGGAACTGCTTATGTACTATGCACACTACATGGACCCTGCTCTGTAGGAAGTTTGGGCAGGCAAGTATGGCCTTACCACATATCAGATAGCTGAGCTCCCTCTTGTCTGTCTTTGGCAGGTTCTGTGGGGACTTTTAGAAAACTTCATAAAAACAGTCCAGGGGAGAAAGGGTCACTATGTGTAGCTGTGTTAGTGCCTAGAGCTGCCCACTCTTTCCATTTGTTTATGTGAGGACAAAGGCGTTGACTTTAGGTACTCTGAGACACAATCAAGTTAATGGCCTGATTCAGAGCCTGAAATAGCCTGGTAAGTATGCCCCAAATGAGCAATGGGCAACCTTTCCTCACCCAGCTGCACAGGCAATTTTATTTGTATGAGTTCATTAGCTTCTAATAAAGAACCTCACCTACAACTGTAAAGAACCTATTCTGCACAGCCTAGCCTACCTAAAGCAAAACTTGTGACCCTCTAATGAGAGACAAACTTTCTCCAGAAGCACCCTGCAGATCAAGAGCTCTGCAGGCACGGTATGAATATGACAAAATTACAGATCAGCTAATTAATCAAGGAGGATCCTGGTAATTGTCCTGACCTGGAAATTGTTATAGCCCTCATCTCTTTAGAAATTCGGTTCTGCAGTCCTGGGTTTTTGAGCAGATGATGTGATAGCACAGCTTATAGGCAGCAAGGATTGTCTAGTTACCTGTAGGCTGGGAGGCATCAGGAGACTGTATTGTCTCAGAAATATGTTTTGCTTGTGACTGTGAGATGTATATATATTTTACCCTGTTGGCCATCTTTGAAGTGGAGAATATAATACCACCTAAGTGCTACTGGGAGAGGGTATAAGCTTTAATTGCAAAGGTCAGATAATGTAAGAAACCTGGACACCTCAGAAATTAAGAAGAGACAGAACACTGTGATCCCTATCAAATTCAGATATTTGATTTTCCATGGCCAGTGAGTTACTCATTTGGAGAGTCAATCAAAGTCAGAGAAAAATCTAAACAAAAGTGAAAGCAAAAAGTGGCATTTTAAGATTTCCTTAAGAAGGAGGAGCAAAGGTCCAGGGTTTCTTCATTAACTCACACATCAGTACTAGTACATTCAACAGTATGTCATGAGAGGATGCGAATTCATGCTGGACCAACTACTCCATTCCTAGGTATTAATGCTCCTACTTAGATGGACGTGCTTAAGTTTGACAGATTGTTCTGATTTCCTACTCTCTTTTCAACAAAGCAGATTCCTAACTGTTGGTTTCTGGGTAGGCATCATAACTAGCTGTGGGTAGGTTTTTTTGCAGAGGCATTAGTTACGTATATGGAGATGGACTTGATGGGCACATAAAAAATTTTGAAAAAAATAGATCATTTATGGAGTGCTAATACACGTTTAAGAATCTGGCCTCTCTTATTTTTAGCCTTTGACTCCAGGCTTGATAAAGTCAGTTCTAGCTGTGGTCTGTTGACTTCAACAGAGACAAGATTGCAGGCTTGGTGCAGAATTACTTTGGTGATTCAAGAATAGGTGGAAATGAAATTTTTGAGCAGTGTCTGAAGAATAAAGAAGAAAAAGCAAAAGAAGTTGGAGAGCAAGAATTAGGTAAAATTAGAGATAAGATAATTTCTGTGTGCATATGGTGCTTCTCTGAAGGTAAGATATGAGTTTTGAATAAGCATACCAATTCTAGCTGGGCAGAATGTGTTTGCTTCAGACCATGGGTTGTTCTGTGAGCTTTTCCATTGTTTCCAGTTGTGATCCTTGGTGTCAGCAGCCATGTGACACAATCAAGATTCAGCCGCTATAAGAAGCTGTGCAATGTCACATAACAGTGCCTGAAGACACTGGAGCAATTTTGGTGCCAGTGAAGACAGGGAACAACAAATGAGGAGCAAAGTCTGGGGAAGGGAACAGACAGGAGAGACGCAGAAGAACATTTAGAAAGCTCTGTTTTCAGGAAGATTTCAAAACCCATTCACATTATAGATAAACACAGACCCACCTCCTTTTAATTCTAAACTAGCTTCTTGGTTATCTACTGATGAAGAATGGAAAAGGAAGGCTTATTAGGGACAGTGTTGGTAGGATGTCTGAAGGGAAAAGGTGAAGTAAGAAAGGGAGGATGTGTTACAGTGGAATGAAAAGGGGAAGAGTGGAAGGAGTGAAAGATCATCTCTAGGTCCAGTTGATGAGATAGAAAAGGTGTGTAAAGAAAGGAAGAGTGAGGAAAATGGCAAAAGTTTGTTTCCAGAGACTGCCTGGAAGGTGAAGGGATGTCCTGAAAGAATGTAAGATGTCTGAGGTCTGACAAATTTTGCCAGTTGCCAAAAGACAGAGAGAAAAAAAGTTGGTAATTGTTCTGAGAAGGATTTTCTCACTTCTGCATCATGTCACAAGTGAGTATGAAGTCTGACAGAAGGCATAAGAGAAAACACATACAGCAAGATAGCTCACACTTGGAAACCCAAAATACCATATCAGCTCATTGCAGTAACACCCTGATGTCCAATGATGAGAATCGCTTTGAGAACTCCTCTCTGAGTCCTCAGAACCATTAAGAATTAGCAGATTACCTCCTTCTGTAATTACTTTTAATCATATTTGCTCTGTGGTTATCTGTTATTAATAGAGCTCTTTGATCTGCTTAACTGCCTCCCATGTAATTAAAGACTGGTGGAAAACACATGGATAATATTTTGCTAACAATGCACTATTTGCATAGGGGAAGATGTAAAAGCAAATGGTAACTCTCTGTGAGGTTTTGACTAAAAATGTTGTGGTCATATTTTATCGTGTTTATTTTCTTGTTAACTGAACATCAGGCATAATTGCTTGTTACATTGTTAATCACTTTGCTTTCAGACAAAAGACTCCATTATACCCTGCTGAGTACTATAGAGTGTTTCTTTGTTCTGAACTGTGTCAGCTTGCAGGGGATTTGTGGATTGACTCCTGCTGCCTGGCTTAAAAGTTGGGGTTTTGCAGAAATGAGACCTCCTAGAATTGCACTCCTTGTCACAAAAAATAGCCCCTAGGAATTTCTGCCCTATTGATCTTTAATGTCTTCTCGTGAGCCATATCATCCAATCCTTTCCCCTATGCCTGGAAATGTTGGGTGGTCATCTTCCCAGCACTGTTGGAGGTAGCAAGTGACTAATTCCCTATCTCTTTTTCAGAAGCTGCCATCTTGACCTTCTGATCTGGAATTAAGCCAGCCACCCAAATACTGTACAATTTCTTGTCCAAACCACCATATTCACTCTCTAACTGAAATCTGTAAAGGAACTTCAGACAAGTTGCAGGTGGATGAAAGAAGCTGAATATCGCAAAAACTTAAAAATATGCCCATGGGTCAGATCATGTGCTAAGGAGTCATACCAAGGGTCCATCCAGAAGAGTATTCAGCTTCCAAGTCTGCTCAAAGGGAGATGCCCATGCACACATGCAAGAAAGGCATGAAAAGACTGGTTACTGGTGTCATGAAAAAGGGCGAGAAGAAGCCAAAGAACAATAGGAAGATGTCTTATGCTATTCATGTCTACATGGCTGATTTGGTCCACCTCAGTATAAGAATTTCTCCCAAGGGTCTGAGCATTATGAAGTGATTTGTGACTCTGGGGGATCTTCCTAATGAAATTCGGCACTTGGCACAAAACAGCCAGTGTTTGAATATATCTCCTAGGCTAATCAGACCATTGTTCACCTGCTGTTATCTGGAAAACTAGCAAAGCATGTGAGGGCACAAAGACAGTTAGTAAATATATAAACTCTAAGTGAAGTTTTCTATAAAACTTTAAGTGAGAAATTAACAGCAGCAGTGAAAGATTAGAGTAAGTACATGGGCCCAGCCACTTCTTGCTCCCACAACACCACCATCCCCTTTCAAAGGATTAAGGATTAGAGGGTTCATCCCTGTTGATTACTTTTAGTACCTGTTTTAGATGTCGTTCATGGATTTTTTTAATACTCATTTTGAATGTCCTGCCTCCAAAACCTTACCTAGCAACCAATTCCTGAAGTTAGCTGCCCACTCTTCAAATATATTTTAATAATTTCTTTACTGAGAGAGTTTTCAAATACTGAAATGTGCTTTCTAGAGAGGTAGTTGATTTCCAAAGCTTGTCTGTGTTTGAGGCATTTGGAAAATGTTGTTATTATCATGCTTTAATTTTTGGTTAGTCCTGAATTGTTCAGGCAGTTGGACTAGAGGATTGTTGTAGGACCCTTCCAAATGAAATTATTCTATTACATTCTATAAATATTTTTAAGCAATCTACAACTAGTATCAATGAATGACCTTGAGTTCTAACACTTTAGGATATAGTGAACAACAGTTCTTATTTATCACCTTCAGGATTTTATAAATTGAATCTCCCATCAGGCTTCCTCTCTCCAAACTGAGTAGTACCAGAACTTTTGGTCTCTTTGTCACTACC
This sequence comes from Laterallus jamaicensis coturniculus, assembly GCA_022605575.1. Taxonomy (NCBI): domain Eukaryota; kingdom Metazoa; phylum Chordata; class Aves; order Gruiformes; family Rallidae; genus Laterallus; species Laterallus jamaicensis. The sequence continues at coordinate 82,971,266 of JAKCOX010000002.1, read as the reverse complement.
TACAATAAGATTTTACTCAAAAGCTGACACATCAGACCCTTCTGGTGACACAGCTTTATTCAAGACTATGGGATTCGAAGAATGAATCTCCAGTTCACTACATGATATTCATGTATGATAACTGAAAGAAATGACCAACTAACAGCAGGGAACACTGGGGAACAATTGGGAAAACCTTTGAACTAATCACACAAAATGGGAGAGGCTGAAAATATCAGGTTTATTTTTGTTGTAGAAGATAGATACAGAATACTTCACTCTTATAGGAAGATGTCAGGAGTGTTATGTGTGCAGGTATTCCTGTTTTAATAGACTATGGATGCTGTGCAGAAGAATCTTGTATAGATCTGAATCTGGTAAGGATGAGAACATCCCATTTTCCTTTCTTTGTCAAAAGGGATTCCTTTTTGTGGAATAATTTACTGCTATTTTGACAAAGATCTAGAAGGTGTCAGTATCTAACAGTCCAGACAAGAATAAGTCTTAAAGAGTATTGCAGTTCACTTGTGCTACACTTCCCCAGATTTCCTTTGCATCACAGCTAGGATGCAGAGGGAAGACAAAAGAGGGATTATGTTGTTGGATTTCATCCTAAAATACAGCTCTTATTTAGCAGGTGGTTGCTTTAGATCTGGGAGCTGTGTTTTGCAATACAAACATTGTCAATAGAATCTCTTATATATGTTTGTTTTCAGAAAAAAAGGAAAAAAACCCAACAAAACCCAAAAGAGTAGTAGTAGTGACAACAACAACAATAATAATAATAATGTGGCAACAAGAAATTAAATAAATGTTTTTCCATCAGGCTCCAAAAAAAAGCAGAAAGGTATCTCAGACCAGGTATAATACCAAGATGGCTAAATGAAAAAAAAAACAGTGAATAAACTGCATTGTCATAGAGTTACCAGATAACATACAGAATAGTCCCAAAGGCAAAATGTCAAACTTAGATGTCTCAAGCTAACCTGGGAAAATAAGAACATGACAGAGCCACATCATGCAGACAGGACAGAGATGGGCTATTTTGGAAGATACACTCCATTCTGTCTCCTCTTCCAGGCTTGGTTTGTATCTTGCTAAACTTAAGCATCCTAACACAGGTACCATAAACTGAGAACTTAGCCCACCCTACACTCCCTATACAGATTCAAATCATAATTGGACTGAACGATGTTGAAGGTATGAATGTCTTCTTGTTGAATGCAGAGGGAACCTATGGTTAATACAGTTTTGACTTAAATGATCTGGTACATGTTTCAAGTAGCTTTCCTGATTCTGGTTTCACAGACTTTTGCTCAACTGTAATGTTTCGTCTGACAGCAAAACATGTAATTATTGGAGAGAAGGAAAAATAAAAACAAACCCCAAATATAGCTTTGATTTTATGGGTACTTTAAAAGTTACCTTTATAGACACAAAAAAAAAATCCAACAATTATTTAATTCCTCAGCCAAGGCATGCTCTGTATCAACTTTCTGAGCAGCACACAACTAGTAGACAAAGTAGTGTAATTCAATTTTCAAGTCTAATTGTCTACTGATCACCTTGCTTTTCTGCAAGAGAGAAACAAGAAAGATTTTTCTCTGCAAGTGAAAGGCAAGCAGACACCATCAAGAAAGCACAGAAGAATTGTTTGTACCATGAACAAGAATGAAGAGAGAAGCCTTTTATCTGAAATAAATGAAGTGAGTTTTACAGTGGAGCTGTGCATGCACTATAATTTCAAATAAATAATTTGCACTATAATTTCAAAATAAATAATTTCCTTGCCTGGATTAGACTGAGGAGCAGCAGGGAAGAGTGATATTACATTCACTTGTAAGTAAGGTTTCTAAAAACCTGCTTTGGTTCTACTTTTACTCCTCTCTTTCCTCTACCTTTTACGTTATGCTCTTCCCTTCAATTGGAAGCATTCTGACCAAGGAAATTTGATTGCTTATATGTTGTAGATGGGCCTTACACCCTATCAGAGTAAAGAGGGTACTAAAGGAAGGAGTCAGTTCATTTACTGGGATACTGTGACTCTCATGGCTTTGCTATCATTCTATTAGTGTTAAACCAGTAGTCTTTTGTCTAGCCTAGGCCAGATTCTTCCCATATTGCTCACATTGATGCTTAATTTCAATAAGGAGCTCTAATCCAAAAGTGTTGCTCTTAAGTACAAGGTATGACATTGTGTAGACCAAGCAGAACTTTAATGAAGTTATTGTCTCTGTGCCACCATGGTGTGTTCTACTCTGTCAGCTATCTGACAGTCTGCTGCTCTGACAGTAGAGAGTTTCAGGGCTTCCATATGGCATTACACTGTTTTTCAATGCAAAGCTGAACTGAATTATTGCAATCAATAGGTTAGCTGAATAGGACGTGTTTGGTTTGCAAAGCAATCAAGCCACTGAATTTTCTATTAAAATATGTCTTCCAAATACCATGCCATGAAATACAATAAGTGGGTTTCCATCTAAGCTGATAGTTTTGCTAAAATATTCTCCTTCTCTCCAAGATGTTTTGCAGGTCACCTTATAGGTGCTGTTCTGATCGACTTGAAACACTGAAGCCAGCATGTAGGACAAGGTCTCTGAGACAAAAATCTACAGACAACTGAAAGCAGGCAGTGCAAGGATCTTGAATTTATGCTTATGAGTCTGGTAAGCATGACGAGATTTGTGTTCTACAGATTCCACCATATATTTTAGCTCCAGACTACAGTAAACATTAAGGTGGGTATTTTCCTCACCTTGGCCTGTTCTTCAGTGGATACCATAGCATAATTAATTTTAGTATAATTAATTTTGGCAGTAAGAGGGTTCAAAATGAATTTAAGCCTTCAGTTAATCCTAATAGGTGCTGCTGAATCCATTTATCACCATCCTTTGTGACTGGCAACCAGCACAAAACCCAGTAGTAAATGCAAAACTGGCTGCATGCCCACAGAGTTGGCAGCCTCTGAGACTCTGAATGAATGAATGAGAACATGAAGTAAGCAAGAGAACGTTGATTTTATATGCAAGAGCCCACTGGAGCTCCAACAAAACTCTGTTCTTTTCAAATGTCCCTGCTAACACAACACAATAAGCTGACAAGAGGCAGCAAATCCACTTGACTAAAAATAAAACTGAAATCCAACACGATACGCTTGCAACTGCAAGACGAGCATTTTTACAGCCTAAGCAAAACTCTGCAATTATCCCAGGGACTGGATTGAGGTAGAGGGCAGGAAACCTGGGACAGCTGGATTATTAACTGCAGTCTGTCCTTCTGTTTGCATTGTACTTAGTTTATGTTGGGCCCCACTGCACTTTTTACTTGATAACTGCATAAAGAATTAATTTGAATGGATGTTGACATTTACATGGGGGGAAAAAATCAGCAATGGTTGTGCCTTGCCTGGATTCACAGGTATGCTGAGAAAAGGGAAAGAAATCTTTTCTTTTTCTTTGGGTTTTTTTTTTATGATTTTCAGAAAAGAAGTATTTTTGTTTTTCATGACTGCACTGAGGATTGTCAAACAGGAATGAAATTCTTTAACCAGACACTGCACATAAGAACATTAAAAGAGAGGTGTAAGGTATTGCTTTACTTCGGCTACACATGGTGGATGGAGGATTCAATATTTGCTCAGGATCACACGTAAGAAATGCAGGGCAGAGCCTAGAACTTGACCCACATGACATTAGACAGATAAGAACCATGATTGGCAGTTGCAGTTGGTGTCCAGTAAATCTAGGTCTATGGCTTCAGAATTTGAGACAACTACATGTTGTTGTATTAAATATTTTGGCATCATCCACAAGAGTAATGGCTGTCTAATCTCAGCCATGAGATGATCCTGTTTAGACCTTGTAATCTACAAGAAAAATCTGAGGTAGGGGTTGAGGGAGTTGGTACTCATTTAAATGACTTTACCTATTACCAGGATTGAGTAATTGCCCTGGAAAATTCAAGTTCTTCTACTCATGCAAGCACAGTCACAAAGAAAATATGCCTGAGAATTTCCTGAAGGTCAAAATTATTCATATTTTCATTGCCCTACTAATGGGAGGAAGGATGACATAGAACCAGCAGTACTAAAGGACCGACTGAAAACTTCACTTACTCGACCACAGTGTTGGGATTCGGGAAATATGACATAAGTAAACAAGTTCTGTTTACTGAAGTGGATTCTCTGTGTTAACGCTTAGCTTTTAAACCTACAACTGATATGATTTGTTTTTCATTAATAGTGTTAACGATGCATAACCCACCTCCCTATCTCAAAAAGAGTGAAGCATCTCACTTGGATTTTACTTTCTGCTCCACTTCACTTCCTGGCACTGTAACATGCTGAAACGTCTAAAAATAGCCTGATAATGAAAACACATTAACATTTACTGACATACCGCCTGGATTTGACCTACTTCTATACTAAAACTTTTATGGCAGTGGGGATGGTGTCCAGGACATGGTCTTGGCAGCAATCTACAACCTACGTTATAGAGGAAGACTGCTAATCTGAGATCCTAACATGAGACAACTCATGGGGTTGCTGAGTCAGTTCTCAACATCTGGAATCATCAAAATTGCTTCAACCTGAGTACCACATAAGAGACAGTATTATGATTTGAAGTAAAATAGTGTTTTCACGTGGTGAGAAAAGATTCAATCCCACATATGAAAACATTCCCCATAGTAGTGGATAATTTCCCTCGTGACTTCCTACTGACTCTAGTGTGGTGATTCTGTAAATAGTGAAACAATTTCTGCATCCCAATTGCACCTTTCTTATAAAGTATAACACAGGTAAGCATCTAACTTGAATGAATACTTAATTTCAGCTTCTAAGACTTCCTACCACCCTGAAAGACACTTAACATGCCTCTATGTCCTGGAAAGCTTAGCAATTAAGCCAGAAGGACTTATTAGGATTTCATAGGATGATGGCCCAGCAGTATATTTGATGCGACAGAGTTTCAGATCAATTCTACTCCTCAGAAGTACACACACAACATACATACCTGTGACTAAACCAGAGGTCTCTGTGCTTCCTTCTCTCATTTGGTCACAAAATTCCTATGGGTCACAGAAAGAGACTAACAAAATATAGTAATGCAGACTCCAGTTCCTATGTTTTTACTCCATCAATGTAGAGCTATCCCTTTAGGACTTAATTGGGCACCTTTCAATCATACAGGAAAACAACATATTTATCTGGAAAACACAAAGTTTTTTTACACCCAAACATTGAACTAAGAGTTCAAATAATAATTTACTCATTGGTATTTTACATAATTCATTTGTAAGAGATGGATCTTGACTGCCAGAGAACAAGCCAAGGGTTATAGAAACCAACAGGATGCTCTTCTTACTGAGCACGATAGGTTTTGGACTACACATTGAAGCTGAGTTATCCAGAAAGAATTCAGTTTGCTTTTGGCACTAATATTAATGTCAGGTCGAGAGTGTTGTGTTTGAATGTTAGCACGTCCTGCCTTGCTTCCCAGGCATCACACCCTGCATGGGGTACCTACAGCTCTTGGGATTAATATCTCTTTGACCAAAGGTTGGAGAACTCAGTGGGACTTCTCTAGCACCCTCAAGGTGTTTGGTGAATTTCCAACCACTGGTTTGCAATGTAACACTCAATAGCTAAAAGACAAGGGGTAGCTATTGAATTTTTTTTTACTTTACTAAATTTCTTCTTTGACCATTACTGAAAATGGGAGGAAAACAAAATAGCAAAAGAGATATGCTGAGCAAGCCTCAGATGCCTTTTGCATACAAAAATACTGACATTGTAAAGTCTGGGATCTGGAAAGGAGTCATGAACATGCCAGAGGTTGGAGTCAGAAGGTTTTTCATCAGCGGGGCTGATCTCTGACTTTTGACCACAAATGATATAAAATGACAGGAGTCTTTCTCTGGAAGGACTCTGTTCTTTCCTCATCTTGGCAGCTCAAGGAAATCTCAAGACATCTGATTAAGGGATACATCTGTGTAGTGAGTGCCACAGTAGATGCAGGATGAAGCCTCTGTCAAGCTCATCACTTCACAGAGCAGCTAATCATATACAAGCCAGACCTTCTCCCCTTCACAGTGTCTGGGCCACCAGGCCAGTTTCTTCTGGAAGCTTCCTGTAACCACACTGATAATTCTGGAAGTTTCCAAGCTGCCAAGACAAGATCTCCTCGGGGGCAGCTGTTTATCCTTAACTCTGCTGGGCACAGCTGGTCCCTTGGGGTCTGTGACAGCTGATCCCTTACAGGGACATTCAAGCCACTCTTTTCTTTGCTGCTTCTCCCTGACCTTGGCCCCATCTCTCACACTTGGCTCAGCATTTGCCTCACTTGTCATGGCAATCCAGAGAGGTTCCCACTGCCTGGAAAAGAGGAAAATTAACCCCTATTTTTTAAAATGGAAAAAAAAGAAGACCGGGAAACTACAGGTCAGTCCATCTCACTTCTGTGCATGGGAAGATCATAGAGCATGTACTCCTGGAAACTATGCTCAGGCAGATGGAAAATAAGGAGGCGATTGGTGACAGCCAACATGGCTTCACTAAGAGCAAATCATGCCTCACAAATTTGGTGGCATTCTATGATGGGGTTATGGTGCATGTAGATAAGGGAAAAGTGACAGACATCACCTACTTGGACTTGTGGGAAGCCTTTGACACTGTCCCATACGATATCCTTGTCTTTAAAGTAGAGGCATGGATTGGATCAATGGACCATTTGATAGATGAGGAATTGGCTGGGCGGTTGCACTCAAAGGGTTGTGGTCAATGGCCCAATGTCCAAGTGGAGACCAGTGACAAGTGGTGCTCCTCAAAGGTCTGTATTGGGACCGGCATAGCTTAACATCTTGTTGCCAGCAACACAGACAGTGGGATCAAGTGCACCCTTACAAGTTTGCTAATAATAAGCTGTGTGTTGACTCACAGAAAAGAGGCCACACCATCCTGAGGGACTTTGACAAGCTGTAGAGATGGACCCCTGTGAAGAGCATGAAGTTCAGTAAGGCTAAGTGCAAGGTCCTGCACATGGGTCAGGGTAATCCCAAACACAACTACAGGCTGGGCTGAGAGCAGCCTTGAGGAGAATGACTTCAGAGTATTTGGTTGATGTAAATCTCAACATGAGCCAGCAATGTGCTCTTGTATCCCAGAAAGCCCAGAACCTCTTTCCCAGAGGAGTTGTGGATGCCCTCGTCCTGGAAGTGTTCAAGGTCAGGTTAGACAGTCCTTTGGGCAACCTCATCTAGTGGAGGGTGTCCCTGCACATGGCAAGGGGGCTGGAAATAGATGATCTATAAGGTCCTGTCCAACCCAAACTGTTCTGTGATTCTATGGGCATGAATATTTGAGTTACAAAGTGATGTAGTGAAGTGGTATTGATCCCTTGTACACCAGTCTTCTACATACTAAGTTTTAAAAGGCTTAAGGATCAAAGATTTCTTTTTATTTGCTTGCTATATTCTGGGGTTTTTTTTGTTACAGTCATTGCTGATGTAGATGCAAGAGGTGAACTCTCAAGTTATTTATATTCTGTTTTGTGAAACTATCCTTCTGCCAAGAGTCTTTCAAGTATGTGCTAGCTACCCAATTTATTTTGTCTGGATTTAGCTATTGATTTTGCTCTGTCAGCACAACATAGTTCTGTGTGACACTGAGATATGTTCATGCACACTCTCCCACACGTGTATCTTCATAGAATCATAGAATCATAGAATGGCAAGGGTTGGAAGGGACCCCAAGGATCATAAAGCTCCAACCCCCCTGCCACTGCCCTTTTTGAATCCAGAAGGTTCTATCTCTACAGAGAACACTGGAAAAGTCTCACACTGCTTATGAATCTGCTACTGCCTGTCCTCAAGTTGTATAGGCCATTGGAACTAGATGTGATGCTGACATTCAGATCCGACTTTCCCTGCAGTTTATGAGCAGTTGGATCCATGATTTTTGGATTGCACATATCTCTAGTGTCAACACAGCAAAATAGATGTGATAAAATGAAATGAAAAACCAGCAGTGTTCTGTCAAGACCAGCCTGGTTACTGCATAATAGAAATTAGTCCTCGACAAAGACTTTGCTTCTGTAATGCCCAGAGGACCTTGTGGCTAAGATAAAGCCTAATTTATTTAATGGCTTTTATGCCCAGAAAGAATAAAGACATGCTCTATCCACACATCAGCAGCTGGACCTCTGGAAACCTTTGCTTAGAAAGAAAAAGTAAAATGGATAACCATCTTTTTGTCACAAGATTTCCCCCCTTCCTCTCTTTTCTCAGGGCAGTCGGCAGCACTTCGCAGCTAGTAAATCTGTTTGGCAGTTAATCTGCCACCCATAGACCAGATGCTGCTTTGGCAAAGTTAGCTTTCCTGTTGCCATGGCAAAGCTCAGGCAGGCAAATGACACGGATGCCATGGCATGTTGCCAAGGTAATCTGATGGCACAGGCCTTTGTTAATTGAAAGAGGGAAGAGGGCTGGTGCAGCCTGCTTTTCCCTGCCAATAAAGGCTGAACTTTGAGCAGGGTGCAGGACTAATTAACTGCCTCCACCAGCTGTTTGCTGTAGCAAGCCAAATCTGACAAGTGGCCAGGGCCAGGCCTCCTGAACCCTTGCTGTCTTTTGGAGGAGAGGCAGCAGTTCATGAAGTGGTTGGAAGACTTGTAAAATTTTCTTTTCTTTGAAATACCTCTAGTGGAAAGAAAAAAACAAAACAAAAAAACAAATGTGGAGGAAAGTGGTTGTGTTCCCCCTGAAGAACTGTGAACTTCTTGTTTGGTTGTCTGATAACTCCTCCTGTGAACCAGTGAAGCTGCTGAGACACAGCAGCGGTCATGTAGGTACTCTTCAGGTGTCTTGCAGAATAAAATGGTGATGTACACTTAGAGTGTTAAGATTAAACTACGATATGTTAAAGGGATCTCATTTGGAGTTTGAGGGCAAGAAACATCTCCAATGTTGGCTATGTTTACCAGTAGACTCCAATACACTCCCACTGTGCTAGGAAAAACAGAGTAGTTTGGTTTGGAGGATCTGAAAGTGACTGGGAGTAACTCCTGCGATTTCTTCAGAGGTTGCATTTCATACATTCATCTCCTGCTCTATGGCATGGCCAGGACTTTGGATAAGCAGACATATAGTGTAGACATGATCAACAAAACTCAGGGACCCCACAGACTTCAGCTACATCCTTCTAAACCACTTTTGAATGTATATATCACATCTATGGTCCCCAAACCAATCACCTGGAAACAAAGATGAGCAAGCAAAAGGGAGTTTGCAGCAGCACTTCTTTCTGCTCCACAGAGTCACTGGCAGCATAAGAGACAAGTTAATACTGCAGCAGTGCCCTCACTCATTCTGTCATGGCCAGTAGAGATATTAATGCCAAATACATTACAATGGCAGCAAAGAAACACAGCTCAAATCTTTTTTTTACTCCCAGGAACAGTTTTTGCATTCTTTGTCAGTCCTATCAAGTTCTTCCTTTATAAGGGCCAACTTTTATTTTAAACTCTTAATTTCACACTCACACAATGAGTTGTTTACGTGGTTTTAAGCAATTTGGAGGCAAAGTACAAAACATACTAATGTAATCAATGTTGATTTCCTATGACACTTAAAACATAGCTACTTGGGAGCCCAGCTATAAATCCAGACACCCATAAACACTCTCAGGGCTCTCAAGCATGTACATTTGCAAACTGAGGTCAAAAAGGTTAAATCAAACTTTTTCTATTGCAGGTGAAACTCACAACTCTGGCCTATGTAACAAAGATAAGACCTTTGCTATGATGATGACCATAAAACCAGTTTCTATGATGTCTCTCCTGGCACCTGGTGTTTATGGTTGTTATGTTGTCATCTCACTGGCTACTGCCAGACATCACTACTATTGCTTACCACCCTGTTTCATCTTGCCATCTTGCCATCACTCATCCAAACTGGTCCTGCAACATTCCAGTCCTTTTGCAAGTAGTTTCTGGCATACATGATCCAAAACATTGCACAGAAGAGCCCTCCTCTTGGGCAGAACCTTCCAGCATCCTTCATCTTTTGCTGCCTGTAGTGTCTAACCTATGAAGGTTGCAATAATTGTCCATTTCCAGGATCCTGGTTATAATTCCTTTCACTGTTCATTTTCAGGTCAATTTATTTATTTCACTCTATTTCCTTAAGTGTCATGCAGATGAAGCCTGGCCCATACAGTTCTTTCCTTTTGCTAAGCAAAGGGAAGTGGTCTTTGTCTCTGGACATCTAACTTGCCTTCTTACTGCTAAGCAACTATCAACATGCTACCCTCTCACTGAAGGTTAGAACCACAGTTCTTGCAGCTGTAATGGATAAAATCTCTAAACTAACAGTGTCTTTAGTTGGGGGTTAGTTTTGCCAAAGTATATCTTCATGGAGAGAGAGAGAAAGAAAGAAAAAGAGTAACAGCTATAGTATTCTGTTGTTTGAAATAAGTCTGTTGCTTAAAAGGCTCTGGGCAGTGTAATTTTTACTTTTATAGGCATGGCCTGGATGTGTTTGACTTTTCAAATCCTCTCTTCAGAGATCCAAAGGGGTCTGTTTATAAAATCTACATCTCAGACTCCTTCCTATATGAAGTTCAGAGAGCAGTTTCTACTGCTATGTATATTTTTGTCCCTGATGCTTTATCCTTGGAAGAATCTCCTTCTAATTCAAACACTTCCTTTCACAGACAAAAAGGGTGTCTTAGGCAGACTGTTTCCTATACACACACCCCCACACACGTACTTATATATATATATATCTGTATATACAGAAAAAGTGAGAGATATGCTCTGGCTGCTGTGGCAGCCTTTGTACAAAGTCTGAAACATTAACTGTACAAGCAGCAGAGGAAAATCAGTGCTTCTTTTGATCAGTTCATTTCTCCTGCCAAGTAACTGCCTTTGTCCTTTCATAGCTTAGGCTGCCTGCAACAGTTGTCAGGTCTCACAGGCAGAGACTGAGATGACTCCTACCTCCTGTTCTCACCAGAAATAGGCCTGTAATTCATGCATGTGCGCTGCAGCACTATGACCTCTCTTGTGCTCATTATCTGGTTAGATGGTTGGACTTACAACAGGGATAGAAATCGGTCAAGGGCTGAAGTTAATTTGGGAACTATGTCATTTTAACAATACCCCAATTTCAAAAACCTCCTAGTCAGAAGTCTAGCCTCGTGTTTGGCATTTCCTCCAGCTGATCTGAAGTGTGTCAAACACATGCCCCAGTGACTGCTTTTCCCACATCTGTTCTGTACCTGTACTTACTGGTTTTGGGCAATGCCAAGAGCCCACATGACTACCTGCAAAGAAAGTACTGGAGTTTATTGCGATTACTGAAGCTTTTGACATGTTATAATAAGACTCAGAGACACAATTTTTTTTATCAGTTTTGGATGTGAGCAAAAGTTGGGTTGGTTTTTTTTTACCAGTTTTATACCACAGCAATAGAAATATAAGAGCTTGGAGAGCTTCCAACAGCATTGCGATACCAGAATAACCCGCTTCCTCTAGTGCATCCAAGTCTTCATCCATGTCTAGCACATTCCTTCTCGCATCATCTCGCAAGGGCTCCCTTTCCCACCAACATACTTACATGTGGAAAGCAGCCTGTGCTTGCAAGGTTTATAAGGCACATATAATATACACTAACCAGAATTTGGACCCCAGAAGCAATCAGTGTTGCTAAGAAGGTCATGCATGCATTGCAAATATTAAAGGCCTGTGCAGTGTTTGTGAGCAGTTAATTAGAATCATGTATTTAGACACATTAACACTTTTCTCTCTATGTGAGTCTGAGTATAATATCTACAGGAAGGGAAGTGTTAATCTGTTAGCAGCAATGGCATAGCATATGTAGATCTTATCACAGTGTCTTCACTTTTTCTTTCAGTCTTTTACTGACAGCTTTCAAACCTCTTAGCCCTCCAAGCCTGAATCACAGCATATATTTTATTCACACAAAACAAGTGTTGTTAAGTGAGTCTGCTATCTCAGGTCCGTATAACACTTTGTGCATGTGCAAAACTAAAAGCAGATAAACCGCATTACCAGAAATGCAAAAAATCTTGTCTAGTCAAAATATTATTGCATGTCTTAATTTTCCCCAAAAATAATGTTAATCTGGAGGAATCAAAGAAGATAAAAGTCAAATTAAAACCAATACAAAACAATCCAAAACTTTTTACTTTCAGTGGTGGATACCAATGATGAGATTGCTCAGTATCTCAGTAATTCTGTTCTGTATTTGACTCTTGATGCATACCAGTAGAAGAACTGGAGTGGGTAAAAAACTCTTGCTGATGACATAAGAATCAGAAGTTAATGACAGAGGAATGTTTGAAAAAGCAGCTGTCTGTGATAACTTTTTCTTGGATTTCAGATCTGATCTCGAGCCCTTTGAAATATAATTGAACACAGGAGTTTCCACTGAAAGTTGTTGTGATGACAAACCATTAATCACTTTTTCTCTGAATCAGATACATTGGTCATAATGCAGAAATCAGAGAAGAATTTCCTGGGTTTGACGCTGAGTATCAAAATTTTACATGGCTCTGGGCTTCAGGGTTAAAATGCATCATTCCAGAAAGTAATCATTTAAAATGGACATTTTAAAAAAATGGACATTCTTTTAAAATGGACAGTTTTGTAAACACAATTTTAATCAAGTAGAATAAGTAAAATAGAAAGCATTGAAGAGGGTTCTGATAGCCATTACATTTTTTCAGTGAATACTTAGATACTTTTTGATGGTTTGTGTTTAATTTTTGAGCTAATATCTGCTTTTTCTTTATTTTGAAATTTAATTTTATTTACAGTTCACAGCAGAAAACTGGTACTCCCTGGAAACCTAAGCACAACTGACCTGATGTTGTACAACAGTCAGGTAACACAAAGTGAAAACATTCTTGGAATTGATCTGTATGAAGAAGTTCTCCAGTTGAACGTGTTTTTGGCTTTTACTATTGTGGTTTCATTGCTATACAAACTAATTGGTTTCTAACCTGCTTAGAAACGGAAAACCTAACACACTCAGGGGTTAGCTGTTTCCTTCTTGTGCTGAAACACAAATTTACAGAAGCTGCAGGGCTGAAAAAAACCTAGCTGATTAGCATTAAAAGTCATTTAACATTTATCAATGCTTAATATTTTTTACTAGCTGCAAAACAGGGAACGAGGAAAAAATAATATCATAATACAGTGTAAAGTGTAACTCAGTAGACCAGAATACATGCTCAAGATTATCTAATTAATCTACATATTTAGACTCTATGACATACTTCAGCAAAATATCAAAACAAAATACCTTTGCTAGAGGATGTTACAGGTAGCTGGAAAGTTAGAGGAAATAATTGGCTTAATTTTTTTGATGGAGTAGGCTGAAACTGTGTCAGAAATTCCATTCCCTTCGACGATCAGCTTCAGTGTTGGGTGATGCTGGCAATGGAACTGATGCTGGGAAGAAATGTCTCCTTAATTCCTGCCCCAAACCTCAACACTTCACTATCATTCATAGAGAAAATCTCAAACAAATTATTTTTTACAAATAAAAAATCCCTTCCTCTCCCTCACAAGCCTCATTAATTTTAGAATGAAGAAACTGTTGTTGGGATGAAAGGAAAAACCTCTAGGTCTCACTTTGGGGAAAAAAGTGTCTTTTAAGGAAAAATATTACCTTTGAAAAAGGATGAGGGAAGGCAAATTGATGCTCCAAAGTTTCTGATAATTTCCTATGAGTCTTCAATAGGAAACTACACATGAATTTTACCAACATCAAAGGGCATCATATTGTTCTACTTTAGTATGCAACTCACCAAAGTATAAACAAACATAGTAATGCACGGCGAGTCTTGAGGATAAGCTGGTTTTGTGAGGTTATAAATAGGTCTGGGCTGAGAACAACTTACAACAATCTGCTTTTATTTACAATAACAATCTACATGATCTGGAAGAGCCTTTTTTGCCACAGCCACTGACATCTGTGTGTTGGCAGACTGGGAGCGCCCAGCAAGGACCAAATCGGAGGTTTTTTTCTGTGGGGAATTAAATTATTGATAAAAAGACTTCAGAATGTTTGTACAATGGAGTCCTTATTTGGACTTTAGGGTGGAGGAAAAGTACAGGTTTGGTTGGCTGAATGAGTAATTCTAATACTTCATCAGCTGGGTCAATTTTAGTATTTAAATTTCACTTTCACTCTGCAGTCAATAGTAAAGAATATGTCCACTGCTTAAAGCAGGATGGTCTTCTGGGGGCAAGCAGGACTAGGACAGACCTGCCATTCTACCAGGGTGAGATCTTTGCTTATTTTAACTCTGGGAGATGAAAAATCAGCTTTCTGTGAGACTGGGTTAGTCGGTAATCCCTGTCTATGGAAACAAAAAAATAGCTGCAGTCAAGGAGAATATAAAGAAAGCAATGGTGTTGAAATAGGTGATTGTTTGTCTTCTCTTGAGATTAGGGCTTCAGTTTCTCTCACTGACCATCAGCACTTAGATAAACAAAACATCATCCTGCTTCTGAAAGCAGCAAAGGAATGAGCATAAATCCTTCTCAATTTCCTCCCTGCTCCCTCGTACAAAAATAATTTTAAAATGTCCCTGCCTTGCAGGTTTCACAGAGACACCAAGGAGAGAGAGGGAAAAAAAACCCCTTTGGTTACAAGACTTTTCAAGCTTGGTTTGAGAGAGAATGCTCCTTTAGTATATGACCCCTTTCATTGCCTCCTCTTCCTCCTCTCTTCACTCCTAGCCCAGTCCTAAGACTTATAGTTACCCTCAGAGAGGGTACCATGCATCCTGTTCTTCACTTTCTCTGCTGACTATCACAGTATTCCCCACTCCTTTCATGCCTCATTTTCTACACAAAGGAAACCAAAAATCTCAGTTCATGAGAAAAGAAAGGAAAACCAGTATCAATACAGACAAATTTTACTTTCTCAGCTCATTGAAACATAATTATCCCTGTAGTAATATTATTTGCAGTGTGACCGACTGCTACTTTTCAAAAGGACAATTATTAACCTTCTAAGTTACCATATAAAAAAACCCCAAACCAACAATAATTTAAGTTTCTAGAACTGTATGTATAAGACTGGAAATAACTGGTGATCTTTTGAAAAAAACTCTATGATAATCTACATGTAGAGACCTGTTTTGCAGGACTTTTCTCTGGTTTTATCTTTTCTGAATTATCTCATCACCTTAGAACATGTGATTGAGATCTCAGAATATCTTCAGCCCGAAGAGGAAAGAACTTCTCTCCTCACCCCTGGCTACAAAGTCCTCTCATTTCCCAGCCTGTGACTTGTCTGAGACAGAGATGTCCTCACAACCCCATTTCCCCATGACAGAACAAAGAAGTTACTCATCTGTCTTTGGGTGGAAGAAAAGGTTAGAAAAACACACAGAGCTATTGACTCACCCACAAAGAGGCAGAGCTGTGAATGTATGTGAGTGAAATACCATTGCGCACTGCTACCTGGGTACGGAAACAAAAGATTTGCTTGTGGTGAGTAACTGATGCTGCAGGCTGCCTTGTTGTCTGACAGCTGATCATACCTTGAAAACAGGAAAATTCCCTTGATTTTTCTCACGCAGGTGCATCATCTAAGAAAGGAAAGGTTCTTCCACCTCCACTGCAATTTGGACTGTACCTCGTTCTTTCCACTTTTTTCCCCCCAAACTCAAAAGCTCGGAAGGTGTTGAGTGTGTTTAGAAATGAAAGGCTTGATAACATTGGAAATTTCTGAATTCACCACTGTGGTAGCAGATAAGTTGACAAAGCAAAAGGTTTAATGTAGTGGAAATGTCGTTATTGGGGAAAAGGTTTTTAAAATAAAAACATAAAATTATAACTGGAAATATTTCTCTCTTCGCAAACCTTGGACTGAAAATGCTCTAGATTGATGTGAGCTCACATATAAGACTTTGGGTCTATCCGGCTATTCTCAACTTGCCACTCCAGAGGTCTTCTGCAGAGGTCGTCAACTAGTCTGTGGTGGGCATCTTCTCAGGAGGCTTAAATGTATTACACAGACGCTTGCACCTTCCCTTGAAGATTTTTGGGGAGGTACAAAATGAAACCAGTTTAAGAACACTGATATGAAAAAGCCCAACAGAAGCTCAGACATCCTGGCTGTCTTCTATTATCCTCAAGAAAGCCCGTCCTGTCAGGAGGACTGAAGCAGAGCCAAGAAGTGACCATTCACAGCCAGTGGGGGGAAAAAAAAAAAAAAAGAAAAAAAAGATTAAGTCCTGTTGGTTAGTTGGCAGACTTAACACAGCTTTACTGGGGCTGAGTATCTTTGCGTGTGTGTTGCTTTAGCCAAGGAGCAGCTCTCCCAGTCCTTGTTACACAACTCAGTGAGGCACAATTCCCTTAATACAAAGCCAGGAAAAACAAAACACACCAACGAATCAGAAAAGTATCTGAGTGAGAACAGTGATCTCCGCAATCTGGAATTTATACTAAAAGTCCAATTGTAAATAATGTTTACGAGATGCAGGTTAGTAAAATAGCACACACAAACCCCGCCACTTTCATTTTGTATCCCTTACAGTCCTAACTTGATGGATGAGAGATGAAATGTTTGCATTAATTAGTGCATAAACTTGAGGGCCAGTAGTCCTGGATTGTTTTTCAGGCTCTGGCATTGATGTGCTGTGGTCCAATCCTTGCTTATATTAAAACCATGCTTAGTGAACTGGTTCAAGAGTGCTTAAGGCTACAATGATTAGAGCACAGTTTAACTGGATGGACTGAGACATTACTAAAGTCGTGCTCTCTTCCTACTACCAATAATGCTCCTTTGCAGTAAATCATAGTAGCAAAAACCTTTAAAACCAAAACTTTTGTAATTGACTCACCAAAAGGTACACACATTTGAACAAGAGCTTCTGGGTTTGAGTCTTATCCTGTGTGACCAACCTCTCTACCCTGTTTTGTCATGTACTGAGTCTCAAATTCAACACTTCAAAAGTGTTTTTTCTCACTTCAATTTGTTTGCAATATTTCCAGAGGAAGACAAGTTGATCAATGTAGAGGGCTTTTAAAAGTCAAAGCAGTCACTGCATCTGTAAGGAAAATAAATTTTTTGTATTTGATCTGAAAAGATTTACTTCCACAGAAATGTCCAGACACCAAATACAGGGATGTTATGAGCTAGATTTTTGAAAAATATGGTGTCACTTGATTAATTTTCATCCATACAATGAAAAATCCCAGCCATATTCTTCATCATGGTGCCGCAGTATTATTTTGAATTTTCATCTTCTGAGAATTTAGTTCCATTGGAACAAAGTGGGAATTTAAAAACTGCATTCAAAAGAAATTCAGGTAACATCTTTATCTGTATTGACAAGACTAACTGACACTAGATAATCAGAAGGCTCAAACAGCTTTTTTTAGAAATTACTTTCCAAATAAAATTAATTAGATGTCTGTGACTGAAGTCCTCAGACTGAGAGCTAATATGAAGCTATAAAAGACTATCTAAGAAGAAAGGAACTAATAATTTATTTAATATATTCAGTTAGTGACCTTGTTGGAAAAATTTGGACTGTATTAATGAAATTTACTAGTGGCATAAGTCTAGAACTGCATCAGCCATACAGTGAAAGATGAGAATATTACTGTTTCATTTGGACACCAGATATTAATAACAATAATTTTTGCTATGAACTGCATGTCCTTCTGTTGAACAGGATACAGAAAGAAAGATCAGAATCCATCAATCATTTTCAGAGCACTATGAGAAAAGTCTGGGATTTGGCTGAGTAAAAGGTAATCCAAAATTGGTGAGACACTGCAAGAACAGCGCGTATAGTTAATGCGCTGAGTCACCATCACCTCTGCTCATTGAAGTTAGAGAGAGGCCTGGTCAGGCCCCACCTGGAGTACTGTGTCCAGTTCTGGGCTTCCTGGTATAAAAAAGACAGGGATCTCCTGGAGAGAGTCCAGAGAAGGGCTACAAAGATGATTAAGGGCCTGGAACATCTATCCTATAAGGAAAGGCTGAGAGAGCTGGGGCTGTTCAGCCTGGAGAAAAGAAGACTGAGGGGGGACCTAATCAATGTTTATAAATATCTTAAGTATGGGGTGCAGGGGGAATTGGCCTGTCCCTTTTCTTTGGTCTGTGGAAACAGGACAAGGGGCAATGGCTGCAAATTGGAGCACAGGGAGTTCCACACCAACATGTGGAAGAAATTTTTTACAGTGAGGGTGACAGAGCCCGGGGACAGGCTGCCCAGGGAGGTGGTGGAGTCTCCTTCCCTGGAGATATTCAAGGCTCATCTGTGCAGTATGAGCTAGGGAGCCTGCTTTGGCAGGGGAGTTGGACCCGATGATCTCTCGAGGTCCCTTCCAACCCCTACAATTTTGTGATTCTGTGATTCTGTAAAAGATGCTGCAGAGACACAGAGAACTGCCCTATCCATCCCAAATTTCCCATGTAGACCTACATGAAATGAAAAGATACGTATGCACTGAATTTAATATTCTGCAGCTCTTCGGACTTGCTGCACATATGCACAGCACATGTTTAATACCTGAGCAGTAAGTCTGACAGCTCCAGGGATACAATGTCTAGGGGTAACACTTCTGGGAAGTGTTGGACTAAGCAGATATACTATTGAGCTCAGCGTGTCCTGCAGAAAAACATAAGATTTTTTTGGACTGAGCCTGATTAGAGTTAATACACAGCAGGTTTAAGTCAGACAGAAAACCTGGATTCATATATAAATCCACAGATTTCTTACAGAAATATAGGATATGCTCATGGAAACCAATAATGACGGGAAGGGAGAGTTTCACTTGTAAGAAGCTTGAAAGCACTGGCTTACTTAGTATGTAAAAATTAATGCTGGGAAGGTATGCCATTGCTGCCTCTTAATGCATCAGGGTGTATTTCATGGAAAGAATCGATTGTTTCAGCTATAGAAACATGTCAACACAAGACTGAATGAGTGAAAACTGACCATGTGTGACTCAAGGCTGGAAACTGGTTGCAAGTTTCTAATTGCCACAGGAAGGAGTTTTCTGAAACAATGGGAATAAAAGGACTAGAAAAAAAAAGAGACATTGTTTTCACAGTGGTGCTTGATCTGTTTGGGAGCAAGACTGCATGCCCAAGGATGTGTGTGACAGCTGGATCAATACAATCAAGGCCCTGAAGCCACATAGAGTGAAAGGTAAGCAGAGCTTTGGGTGCAGTGGGGTTCATATCCAACCCATGAAGAACCACTATCACATGGATCAGTTTAGACACAGCTTGAAGCATTTCAGCCACTTCCACAGTGGAATTCTTCTCTTCTTTTCCTCAGAACCACAACATTTCTTCGATACAGATTTTCAGGCTTGCAAAGTCAATCACTCGAAGAGATATGTCAACTGAAATCAGCAACAGGCTGAGTCTCTGAGAGCTGAGCTCTAGCTGTCAGTCTGGAGAGGTCTGGCTGATTTGATTCAAGGATCTGACAATACAATAACAGTTCACTTTTTTATTGATTTTTTTAAAAAATCCTTTTTACTCAGCCTTGCAGGTGAAGAAATTTTAAAACAGGGTTGTATGATTTCCACATTTTTATGTGGCATTCTGGTAAGATATACGATTTTAGCAAAATGGATGCAGAGTTAAGACAGAGATAGAACAGAAAAAAATAAATATTTGTGGTTCTGTGCCTGCTGTAAAGAAATGCCAAATGTGACTTCAGAACTGTGATGTATCCATTGAACTTTCCCTAAACTTCCTATAAATGGTATTTCTTGTTATTTCACCGATAGCTTTGTTTCTGTAACCAAACTCAGAGGCTGTGAAGTTTAGAAATACTTCATCTCAAAGTACAAAGACAAAAACTCTCCTCCAACACTCCTCTGTCAATTTTTTTTCCAAAGGGTTTTTTCCGGTATTTCAGAAAAAATGACCTAGCAACGCATTCATTGGCATGGGAGCACACAGCTACGCAGAAAATGGATTTTAGAGGGTGTTGACAATCCAAAAGAAAAATGTATTTTTCTACTGAATGTTGTTCAGTCCAAACCAGAATATTTCCCCTGGCTTAATCAGGACAACACCGTGTCCTGTTACTTTGGATTTACTCCTGCCCCTGGTTTTACAAGATACTGTAAATCCCTGTTGATAAATAGTTAGTTAAATTACTATAAATGATGTTGCAATCCATGATTATATCATCCTTTTATGGAGGACTCTGCTCTTTAACCCTTTTTCTGACCCTTTCCCTTGATGCTAAAAATAAAAAATGGGGTCAGTGTTATGAAAAGTGACAAGCTTGCTCTTCACCTGTTGGTTCATAGGCAGGTCTGAAAACACGTGACAACATCTAGCACTTCAGAACTATAATCTCCCACTTCATCCCACAGAAAAACCTCCTTGTTTCCTTCAGCACTTTTTATAAGTGAACACTGAGGTGGCTTAAACATCTAAAAGGAAATAGATTGTGTACAGGCTGAAGGTGAAGTTTATTGTAGTTAAACTTACAAACTGAGGTCTTGTCCAGCAGTGGAAGAGGAGTATCTGAACGAACTCCTCATTGAAGACTAGGAGCTATCAGATGGATCAGTCATGCCAAGGTATAAAAAAAGAGAGACACAAGGGTTAGAATAAGTGGCACCCCTCACTTGCCAGTTTACAGTTTAGGGGGATTGCAATGTCCTCTCCAAAACCCAGATGTGTCTTACCTATTTTCCTAATGTCAGGGTACTTATTCAGGTATGTGGGCCTTCTGGTAGCTGGGAAAGAGGATTGCTGTTTTAAGAATCTGAGGAGTTGGAATAACAAAAGTTTTATCCCTAATGAAATGAACACAGACTTGATGAACACACCATGAAGTAGGAGCTCGTGTTTTCTCTGAAGAACTGGTGCCTGGTTTCCATTCACCTCCTCTCAGCATGGAAGACTAAGATTTATATTACAGTTTGGCTCTGTAACTAGAATGATGTGGTGAAGTTGATATGATTTCAAACCTACACTCATTCCCCAGTGCTGAGGATTCAAAGTACTCCTGACTGTACAGTTTAAATGCTGTCTGTTAACTACCTAACAGATCAGTACAAAATTCTGAACTTCAACCTTGAAGGAGACATGCCTCTTCTAAACATTACTTCTCACAGAGTCATAGGCTAGTAGTGGGGGTTGGAAGGGACCTCTAGAGATCATCAAGTCCAACCCCCTGCAGGATCATCTGGAGCAGGCAGCACAGGTTTGTGTCAGAGCACGTTTTGAATATCTCCAGAGATGGAGACTCCACAACCTCTCTGGGCAGCCAGTTCCACTACTTTGTCACCCTGCAAGTAGGCACATATTTAAATGCCCTTGTTGCAAACACATGACACTGTTTTTATGAATCAACTGTAACTCAACTTCTGAGCCTCTAAGTTGTGTGTATTTGCATTAACTACCGAATGTTTCTACAGTAAAATAGAAGTGTCTTTTGTGAAAAAGTGTTGATATAGATGTAACTGCTCCATAATGACTCAATAACATTTCCCTAGTACCTACTTTCCTCTTGATTTATGCATGAGGTCCAGCAGCAATATTTTATGGTTACACTGTCCCAAAGGTAAAGAGAGAAAGGTTTTCATACTAGATAGTTCAGCAACATTCCATTGCAATGTATTCCTTAATATTGACAATTTTACCTGAAACTAAAGATGGGCAAATTAGTTACTGAATAGCCAGTGAAGGAAAATTTGTTCTATGTTTTGTATGTCCTATGTATTCCTTACTTGTGTACTTTGCTAATCTGCAGATCACTAAAGTCAGTGGAAAGATTCTAGCTGACTTACACATACTGTGTATGTGACCCTCTATCCTTCCTATTACCAACTATAAACATCACTGACAAAACACTTTTCCCCTTTAAAAATCCTGAGGGCAATTTTGTGAGGAAACATAAAATGTTTAAGATAATAGCTTTAAAGTTAGTTTGATCTTAACTATGTGCAGTTCTGTAGAAAATATATTAAAAGACATGCAAGAGATGTCACATGAACGTAGCAAAGACAGACTGAGCCAGAATTGTCACCAGTAAAGAGCTAATTAAAAAGAGTACATAGATGGTTCACGCTAAATGGGAAGGGAGTTCCTCTTGAAATACTTTTTAAATGCATCTTACTTAGTATTTTTTATTAGAAAATATGGCAAAAAATAATAATAGACTAATAAAATTTGCTGATGACATGAATTCAGGAAACATCATCAACACATTAGGAGAATGAGAACATTTCAAAAGTGGAAAAAAAAGGAAGACTCTAAGAAACACAATGGATTGGTTTAGTACAACGTGGAAAAACAGTTGGAAATGACAGAGACAAAACTAATCTAGCCTTGAACAGTTGTAGGTCAGTAACATTAAGGTTTCCACTATTTCCAGCAATGAGATTCTTAAACAGCTTTCCAAAATAAGTACGAAGTAATCGAAGCAGATTGAGGATGGAGTTTGTTCAATTTATGAAGGGGATTATATGAGTTCTTATTGCCTGCAGTAACAGGAAACAGGAATAGTGTTGTAGAACCTCATAAAGTCTGTTTTCTCTAGCTTTTTTCTCCTTTTATTTTGCAAAATTTTATGTACATTGTTTTTCCTTGTTCCTACCAACAACTCAGTACTTTTTAAAAACATAAGGACTCCTGCAAGACTGGGAAAGGCATAGAAAAAGGCTGCAGGAAATCACTATTAAAACACACAGAATAATTTTCCTGATTTTGTAGGTTTGCCTGATTTGAAACCCCAGAGTGGTACTCTGAGGCTCTTTCCATTGCAACACATGAGGTGATTACATTTGAATTTGTTTCTTGGAGAAGACCCAGCAAAGGCACTCTAATGGAAAGTCCTGCAATCACAATACCACTGAGACTTTATTAACAAGCACCATTACATCACCACTCACTTAAAGAAGGACAGTTCATCCTTTTTTTTGTAGACAGCTGTGGGGGTGAGGAGATTGAAGACACACAAACAAGCCTGTCTTGTTGACTGACTGGTTTTCAGAACCCACAGACATGTGGGTGGAGAGTGGGCAATATCACTCTGTCTTAAAGCACCAGATATTTTAACATCTCTAGATAAGCAGTTCAAGCTGTGGAAGCCACCCAGGGGAAGGGGGTTTGCATTTTAAAAATAAGAAACAAGAAGAAAACAAACAAAGTGAGCATTTAAGTGGTTCTGTTTGCGACCTTCGAGAGTAAAAGTAACTCAAACTACGTATTTTGGATCTTAAATTAAAAAAAAAAAAAGACCAAAACCAATACCAAAACTTTCTGCTCCAATTTTAGGATTCATATCTTTCCTTTATTTCTGTCACACTTACTTTAATATTCTGGTGCATTTAAAAGGTTTGGTGTTTGGATTTTTAAAAATAAATTACAGTTTTCTTACCAATGTCTATGTCTGCTCTAATTAATTTAGGTTTGCTAGGACAACACTACTGTGCTCTCACAGGGTCTTTGAGAGTAAACTTTTACCTGAAGAGATTATAACTGGCACATGAATGTCTACCTGAATATTCAGAGAATGATATAACAAAAATGGGAAACACCTCACTGTTTTCAAGTGAGCATTAAGAGTGAAGTCTGGTGATTTCAGTGAAAAGCACAACAAGGTTTACTATTTAATTCATGACTAGAGTGCGTAAAGAAAAAGTAAAGCATGTATAATAATGGTTAGAACTATTTGCTGTGACTGGTAACTGTGCTCTACCAAGGAAGAAGCAAGACTAGTTGGGAATCTATGGCCATTCAGTCAAACATTGGGGCTTTCCTGACCTGACAGAGGACCATCTTGGAAGGATCTAGAAGGTGATATTTAATCACACATTTAGCACCTGCCCGACATCCTCTTTCCCTTGGTCAGGGTGAGGCAGGCTGGTTTACTGGAGGCTTGCCTAACAAACCACAAGTATTGTACCATACTGGTTTTAATTCTCCAAGCATTAGAGAATTATAGAAGGGTTTAGGTTGGAAGGACCCTTTAAAGCTCTTCTAGTCATAGAATCATAGGATGATTTGAGTTGGAAGGGACCTCAAAGTTCATCTGGTTTCAAGCACCCTGCTGTGGCCCGGGGCACCCTCTCTTGACCCGGTGGTCATGCTGCTTTGATGCAGACCATGATACAGTCGGCTTTCTGGGCTGTGAGCACACATTGCAGCACACCAACTTCCCCAAGTCCTTCTCCCCAGGGCTGCCCTTAAATCCATTCACTGCTCAGCCTGTACTGATAGCACGGTTGCCCCAGCCTATGTGTAGGATCTTGCACTTGTCCTTGACCAATTCCCCTGCAATGAGCTGGGACAAGAGAAAGGAACAGAGCAGAGTTATAAGTTGGCTGAAGAAAAAATGTATAATGCCATGTTTTGATTGACTGATTTCTTGCAGAAATTTTGTGAGAATGGAATTTTCAAGACCAGATGTATAAAGATCTGACATTATAAGTGTTGTTATGAGCAGAGCAAACCCTCTGACCACACAGGCAATTGTCTGACAGTCATAAGCATGAGTAGGGTATTTAAAGTGAGACACTATCTCTGCTGAAGGCAAATAGGCCCGAGAAGTGAAAAGATATAAAAAACATATACCATAAAAAGAAAAATCCTCCCTTCTGTATGTTTACATCCAGCCTTAGGCAGCTGACATGAGGCCTTTCTTGAGGTCTTTTGACAATAAATAGTAAAATTTTCATCAACAGTAAATGATTTCAAGAGCAGAAAAGATTCCAAGAAGTGTGACAAACTGTTAGGACTTTTAGAAAAAAAATACTTTTAGCCACCATATTTTAGGACTGAACAGAGAGTTTTAAACACTGAGATGCAGTGTCATATTTAAATATTCTCAGGACATCTTTCAGCCGTCATGTTTGAATTAGGTACTTCATTTGGACATATTTCTAAGTGCAATATGAGGACATTTCTAAGAATGATTATTTACTTCATATAAATAAAGTAGAAACAAAGTGGGTTTTAGTTTTAGGGCACAGACTGGACTGACAGTTGATTTTGGCTTAGTCTGGAGTTTTGCCTAAAACAGGATAACAAAGTAGATTCTGCTTGGAAGTCCAGTACTGGCAGGTGTTGCATGTCTGGAAGTATTTCAAGAAAAACATCTGGAATTTCATCTTCAAGGGAAACAAAGTACTAGAAGCTGCACTGAGTTGTCCAAAATTGCATAGCCTTTCTGAGTAAAACCAGGAAGAAAACCCAGTCCTCCTAAGCGTACTAGGCTTACTGAAATTTGCCTGTCATTGCGTGCATTTTGCATTCATTCTTACCAATCAGTCAGACACCCAGTCAGCCAAATGTCTTCCTGGAAAATAAAACAATGACTAAAGCCAGAGGATATGCAGAGATTGGCTTAAACCATTTCAGCCAATAAACAGATACAAGTAACTTTGGGTTCAAAATGTATCAGTAGCTAAAGATGTGATTTATTGCTGAAAGACCAAGATATTGCTGTCTTTCTAAGGATAAACACTAGTCATTTTCCTCAAATTACATTTATTTGGCTTCTTATTTAGACTGCTACATCTGTAAGGTATCATGCATAGTAATCCCTTTTGCTGTTGCCCTTCTCTGATCTCTGGACAGCTGTCTATGTGTTGTAACAGAACTCTTTGGGCAGGGACCAGTCTGACATACTGTGGATGCTCTTGCAAGAAATAATAGAGCGGGCTTGAACAATAATCTTTAAGGACTTTCCTGTGTCCATAGAGTCTGTATTTTTAAAGCTGTCTAAAGAGACTGTATTCCCACCTCAGACTGCAATTACTGGAATGTCTGCTTTAACTTCTGATGGTTTTGAACATTTCAGGTGGATTATTTAATCTTCCACTATTAACTGCCTTTCAGTGTGACACTGTTGATATTATTTTACTCCTGTTGTGTCATGAGCAGGTTTTCTCATGTTTTTTTAACTCCTTTGCAAGAAACTTACCTACATAATGTTTCTGTACTGTTTTTAATGTCCTAGATTTAAAAAATGGCTGCGGAAGGTGGTAGATAGTAGGTGATAATTTAAGGGTTACTGTTCCACTCAGTCTTTATTTCACAGATTTTGCATTTCAAAACTACTTGGCAGGACTGGGATGCAAGTTGGAGACTTAGAAACAGTTTTAGCCCAATCTCAAAGTTTGTGTATTCACAGGAAACTGGCAAAAAGGCAGATTTTTGTGTGATCAATAAAAGTTCCCATTGACACTGAAGAGCATCTTGGAGTTAATGAAGAACAGAAATCCATGAGTTTTTTAACAGGATTTCATTTATATTAAATTTCATTGGAAATTTAGGAAAACATCAGACTTTTATTAGTGTTTTACAATTGTCAAAAAGCAAGAAAAGCCATACAGCCCCAAAACAGAAGTGGTTTGAGATTTGTTTGTCAATAGAAATCCGTTATATGAAACAACTTAATTAAAAATATCATGTCCTTGAAAGTCAAGAATTTCTCTCTTTGGGAGCTCAAGTACCTTTGGAAATCTCACCTTTTATCCTACCTTAACAGATGGTGAGGCAGTAAAGGTCTACCATCTATATGTAATTTTTTTCTAATGCTAAATAAGAAACAGACAAGTGCATTGTTGTAAGTGCATTTCTCAAACTTGTGTTTGAAAATCAGAGCCCTTCTTTTTCCTTGTACTCTTGCCTTCCAGCATTGCACTGGTGACCTGATTTTCAGAGGAACAGCTCCTAAAGTCCATAGGAAGTACTCCACATGCCTGAAAATCAAGACATAAATAGACATGAACCTTTCTTTCTTTTCTTTTCTTCCTCGAGGAACTGAACTGCCAAGTCTCAGCAAACAGCCGAAGAAACCCAGTTTGCTCACAAATGCTAATTTCAAGCTGCATGTGTGTTCGCATGGGCTGGACTGGACTGAATAAGTCTGAGTCACAATAAAAGGGAAATTCATTTTTCTAAAAGGAATCTTTAAATTCTTGGGGGATTGGGAAAGGGGGAGGAAGTCTGTCATTTGAGAGTTCTGCATCTGTGGGATCTGTGAGTAAGGCTAGAGCGGAAGTAAAGAGGAAATCCCCCACACCACTTAATGAAATGCTGTTGTGGGATAATGACTGCCAAAGGAACTCATCAGTTCAGACTTTGACCATCTTTGTCTGTTAAAGAGTCTGAACTGAGCAAGAGAAACATGCATTTCCTGTGGTGGGGTCTCTTTTTTTTTCCTATATTAAGATCAGGGTTGCTATTCTCCTGTAGGAAATAGTGTCATTTATATGGGGGAGAGCAGCGAGGAGATCTGGATTTTATTATGTCTCCTTTCTCATTTAGGAAATGGATTGACTTTCGGTTTGTTTTGAAGATCTTAAGAACAAGAACCCATTTCCTAGCACGAAAAAATATTCATAGTCACACTATCATGTTCTTCTCATGTCTCTTCTTAAACCTTTGTTTTCTCAAACACTGATATGTGTTAAGCAGCTATGGAAAAATTGTAATAGATTGGAGGGAATTCCTGTCTTAAATCCTCAACAAATGCATAGGAAGAAGAAAATGAAGTTATTTGCATGCAGGGTAAAGGAACTTTAGGATTCTTCCAAAGAAAAATCATTGCTTATCTAAAAGCAAGAGTGTTTCTCCGAGATGTCCCAACTCCAGAAAACTAGATCCTAAAACTTACAATGCTGCCAAATAGCAGCATTCAGACATGAACCAGATCGAGCTAGTTGTGTCTACTTTCATTTAGTAAATTATTTGTAAACTGTCCCAGGCATTACAGGAAACATTACATGGTACATTTTAACAATTCATCTCCAGGATATACAGCAGTATAAGTCCACTGACCACAAGAGGGTCAGGCAAAATAAAAGGATAAATTAGCCAATGCAAAAAGAGGGAGTAGAAAAGTCAAGGCAATTAATGGAACCTAGACCAAGAGTTTCTAGGGAGAAAGCTTCTGGGCTGACAGTGAAAGTACAGTGAAAGGATGTCTAGACATTACAGATAGCTGGATCACTAAGCATCTTTGCCTCTGCTTCAGAGATGCCGGCAACAAAGTCTGCTTCTTTTTCAAGGAAAGTTGATTCAACTTTTGTTCTTGCACCCCATATTTTAGCCGAGCTATGGAGATGATAAGGAAGGGTTAGATTGTGGAAATTTCAGTTTATTAACCAAGATGTAAGATCTGGTCAGGCAAAAGTGATTCTACATGATGATTCATCCTACTGAATGTTCTATAGTACATCCCTTTCACCTTATTTGAAAAACAATGGGTAAATTATGGGTTCCTGAATAGAAGGGGAAGTAAAGTTTCTGAACCCACAGACCACATGGAGATGTTGTTGCTCTATGAAGGCAAATAGAACAACAGATTTCATTCAGTTACCTGTTTAGCTGCTTCTTGCTGCCAAGGTGTCCTGGTTTAGGATAACATAGAGTAAATTTTCTTCCGAGTAGCTGTTATCGTGCAGTGTTTTGAACTGAGTATTAGAACAATATTGATAACATTCTGATGTTTTTATTTTTGGCTAGGTAGTTGTAGTGTCTACACTAAGTCAAGGACTTTTCAGCTTCTCACGCTCTGCCAGGTGCACAAGAAGCTGGGAGAGCACAGTTAGGAAGGCTGACCCAGACTGGCCAAAGGGATATTCCCAACCATATAGCATCATGCTCCAGATATAACTGGGTAAACTAGATGGGAGGCAGGATCACTGAGAGGGGTGGCTCAAACACCAGAGGGCTGTGCTGCCATTCAGCAAGACTTACACAGGCTGGAGAGCTGGGCAGGGAGAAGTTTAATGAGATTTAACAAGGGCAAGTGTAGGATATTGCATCTAGGGAAGAACTACCCCAGGTACCAGCATAGGTTGGAGACTGGCATGTTGGAGAGCAGAGTAGGTGAGAGGGACCTGGGAGTCCTGGGGGACAGCAGGATGACCATGAGCCAGCAATGTGCCACCATGGCTAAGAAGGCCAATGGCATCATGGGGTGTATTAGAAGCGGTGAGGTTAGTAGGTCAAGAGAGGTCCTTCTCCCTCTCTCCTCTGCCCTGGTGAGACTGCACCTGGAATATTGTGTCCAGTTCTGGGCCCCTCAGCTCAAGAAGGACATAGAACTCCTTGAAAGAGTCCAACACAGGGCCACCAAGATGATGAAGGGAGTGGAACACCTTCCTTATGAGGAGAGGCTGAGGGAGATGGGCCTCTTTAGCTTACAGAAGAGGAGACTGAGGGGTGACCTTATTAATGTTTATAAATATGCAAAGGGCAGAGTCAGGATGACGGAGCCAGGCTCTTCTTAGTGATGGCCAGTGATGAGACAAGGGGCAGTGGGTGCAAGCTAGAGCATAGGAAGTTCCATGTGAATGTAAGGAGGAACTTTTTCAGTGTGGGGGTAACGGAGCACTGGGACTGGCCGCCCAGAGAGGTTGTGGAGTCTCCTTCTCTGGAGACATTCAAACCCTGTCTGGATGCATTCCCATGTGATTTAGTCTAGGTGATCCTGCTCTGGCAGGGGGGCAGGATTAGATGATCTTTTGAGGTCCTCCTAAAGTTGTGATTCTGTGATTCTGTTGTCCTCTCATTGGGAAGAGATGGGTGAGCAACTGCATGGTGCTGGGGTTAAATCACAAAACCAGAGCACTGTGAATGACAGTGACAGGAATACTGGTTACAAGGGATGAAGACGTTATGTTTTCAGTCTAAGTAATTTCTGACTATGGGCAAGTCACAGACTTCTCTCATATAGTCTGTTTTTCTGTAAAGAACAAAGAAGTTACATGTTACTTCATTATTTGGATTCCTCATATGATTAAAACCCAGGAATTATTGTTTTTATTGCCATTACACTTAGGGACAAAACTGTCAACCATGGTCTTACTGTGCTGTATGCTGCAGAAATAGGACAAAACAGTCTTTGTTTTCATTCAATGTAGATTGTCCTTGAAATGATAGTCACAGAGACATTTCAATTGTTTTAATTACTAAAGTGAAAGGATTTCTATTGATTCCCTTAGAAAACTTTCAGACTCTAATAAAGCATGCCAGCGAGTGCTGCCTTATCCATTTTCTTTTTTAAGTCTTTTTTAAGTATGTTAACAGCAAGAACATGTCCAAGGAAAACACTGGACTGATATTCATTGAAGAAAGTCACCTGGCAAACAGAAATAAAGAAAAAGTGGAGTCATTCAATAGATTTTTTCCTCAGTCATTAATAATGCTCACAGACTTTGGGCTGCCCGGGACTATAAGTTGGAGGATCACAAATCCATTTGTGGATACTGAAATTGTAAGGGACAACTCATATCAGCTGAACATTCACAAAATCTATGAGAGCTGATGGAATTCATCCCAGAGTACTGAAGGAGGGAGTGGATGTTAAGGCAGGACCCCTTTCTATCATCTGCATAAGGTTTTCGAAGTCTGGGAAGGTTCAGTCTGGAAGCTAGCTAACGTTACTCCAATTTAAAAGGGCATCAGGGAAGACCCAGGAAACTACAGACTTCTTAGTCTACTCTCGGTGCCTGGATAAATTACAGAGATTATACTGGGTACTATTTAAAAACGTTTAAAGAACAATGCCATCATCAGGCACAGTCAACATAGGTTCACAAGGGTTTAACTAATTTAATAACCTTTCACAATAAGGTCATCCACCTAGGAGATGAAGGCATCAGTTCTGTTTAGTATTTTTATCAATCATGTGGTTGCCAGAGCTTAATGCACCATCAGCAATTTTGCTGATGACACTAAACTCTCCCTTGCAGATGGATCTAGATACATTGGAATATCAGACAGTAATTAATGGGATAAATTTTAAGGTCAAATGCCGAGGTGTGCATCTAGGTTGGAGTAACACCAGACACAAGTATATACTAGGAAAGCACCCCTGCAGAAAGGGGCCTGGAGTGTTCGTAATTCTGAGTAACTCCCTGCCTTCTTCCAGGTGTTCAGATCCATATTCCAGAAGCAATTGTCTCTTTCCATTGGCTGTCTAAAGAATATAAGCATATGGCTTAGGTGCCCTGGATGATTGTTTGGGATTAACCATCTATGCTTTACATGCTCTGCTTCTTGACTTCAAAATAAGATGTGGGAGGTATTGTTTTAAGTTCTCTTACAAAGTGCTTCATATAGTGTTTCATATAGTGTTCACATAGTGTTTCATATAGTACAGGAGTGCATTTATACACCTTTCTAAAGGGCTGTACTGTCCAATATGGAATAATATATGGTCAGAATCAGAATTAAGTCCAAAGTCCCTCTTTTAGTTAAATATTTATGCAAGGATTTAGTGGGTTTTATACATATATATGTATATATATATATATTTTAATCCTTGCCTGTATTCCAGCAGGAAAGGAAAAGGATGATTAGATGAAAAATATCTCCATTGTGCTTCATATATAATCTGGACTAAAAGAAGAATAAAGGAAAAAGTACAGAGGCAATAAAACTGATAGCAGGGGAAAAAATCCTGTGTACAGAGAATGTACAATAGAAGTCAAGGTCACTATTCACTATTAAAACACTCCACAGAATCACCTAGGTTGGGAGAAACCCTTTAGAACATCGAGTCCAACCATAGCCTAATCCTGACTAGTCCACCTCTAGATCATGTCCTTAAGGATTTCATCTTCATGCTTTTTAAATACCTTTTAAATAGTCTATGCTAGTCTATTTCAGAAAATTAATCCATTTGTCTGTGAATCTGTAGTACGAGTAACCCTATTATTCTTCAAAACTAGATATACACCAGTGAATATTTTTAATATACTAAAATTAAATACTATATTTTTAATATACTAAAAATGGTTATCACATAGTCTATAAACTGGTACAAATGAAAAAAGTTGTAACAATGTGCTTTTAAAAAAACCTCATTAAGCAGTTATTATACTGGGTGAATTAAGTGTTGTCCTGCTCAAAAATACCCACACAGTACTATTCATTGTGCATGAAATACATTTCTCTTCCAGGAACCCATAATAAACCTGTGTATCATTTGGTTCAATCCAGTCCTCTGTTTTTTAATGACAAAATTTTACCCACTTAATTTTACTGAAACTTTTTTAAGATGCAGTGCAGCACTCTCTTATGAATTGAGGCAGAATTAAGGGAAGACGATGGTAAAGATAAAAATAGAGGCTGATCTATATACTTGATTGACTGTTTCAGACTGCAAATTATATTATTACTCAACATCATGTTATTATTCTGTGTCATATATCAGAGATGTTAAAGATCGTACTGAATCTATTTTGGCATTCATAAAGCTGATATCTTGTGAAGAGACAGCATGGTATACAGTTATATATCAATATCTTTCAGGTACTGCTGCTACCAAAAATGTTCAATATTTGTCAAATCTGTAAAATATTCACCTGGAGTTCATTGGAGGTCAAACATAAAAGTCAATTTCTACTCTCTAAACAAGCATAACTATCCAAGCTATGCTGAAATTACAACCATTTGGCATCCTACAGACAAACTGTTTAAAAAAAAAAAATCAATCAACTCCTCTGATCAATTTGTGAACTCAGAATTGTTTCATGAGCCTTTGGCCAGTATGTGAGAGAAAAAAGGGGAACATTTTAAAAAGAATGAAACTTCTGATCTAAGAAACTAATATACAAAATAAATCTAAAAGGAAAAAATTATATATAATTCTGGCTTCCTGGCTCTCAAAGAGACTACTATGCCATTCATTCAAAGCTGAGTTGTAAATTAAACAAATTATGGTTTTGACCTCTGGTTTAAACTTCCAGAATTTTATTTCTCATGTAGTTGGAATTAAGCCATTAGGAGGTCTTAGGCTATACATCTACAATGTCGGCCATCATGATGACTGAGGACATGAATATATCTGCTGGTAATCTGTATCCAAGGACTGCTGAACATCCCTTTAGAATAAGAGTAAACAATTGAAGATCAAAATGTGAGCACTGTTCCCTCCAAAACAAAGGGGAGAAAACTGCCATCCCTACCACCTAATCCAGACTTCCTGTGGATGGATGAGTGGACCCGAACACTTAAGCAGCAAAGTATTACAACTATGGGTTACTTTAAATGTGGCCTACCTAGCAATCAGAAGGAGCTTTAGCAACTCAGAAGATTAATTGTATTAGTAAGTCAGGGAAGAAATGAGCAGCATGCCTCTCATTTTTATGGGACATTGATAAGCTTTTGTCATTACAAAAGAACAGATGTAAATATGATGCTACAGAAGCAATTTGTGTTTTGATGAAAGAGAGTGATGACAGAGACTGATTTGAGAACAAATGTAGAGAAACTATTTAGACAAGAATGCAGTTCCAACCAGGAATTTCTTGTACTGAAATCTTCAGTCCAAAGGAGCCTTTGTAGAGTCACTGCAAGAGAAATCAATACTGAAGAAATTCAGAAGAAAAGAAGTGGACACTTTTGCATAGTCAAGGTGTTGAGCTAATGAAGCACCTTAACAATTTTTTTCTCAACTCAAAATTTTCAAATAAAAATGTAGTCCCTTTCTAAAAGAATTGCTTGTATCAAGAATGATGTGAAGGAAATTAAATACTACAAGGAAATTGGATTACTAGATCAATAGTCCCATCTCCTGATAGACACATAAGAAGTCAGTGGCCAGATTTTCACTAACATTACTCAGGGAAAAAAAACCCACCTTGTTTATATTATTGGATTTAAAATCAGATATGAGTTAAACATTTATCACAAAGAATGGACAGAAAGAGTTTCTCTAAGGATGAAGCTCTTTAATACACACATTTTGTAAGCTTTCTCCACAAAGACAGAATCCTATGATCTCACTCAAAGCCTTGTAGGAATCCTGTGCTGTGGACTATTTCTTTGCTGACGTGAATGTATGAGACTGGCTGCAAGTCCAGTGTACTGTATGGGAAGTCAAGAACATAAGTAGAGCCTGAAAAATGCTAAATGGGATTTTCACAGGCTTATCATTATCACACGTGCATAGCAGATGTACGGTTTGCTCAGATAACTGGGCTTGAATTTGCAAGAGCACCATGCAAACTTTTTCTGTGTAAGTAAAAGTAAATACCGCAGAAAAAAAAGTCATAAGACTGGATCAAATCTTGGTGCTTTGAGGTACCAAGTCAGTATTGTTTTAACTTACATTTTCAAAATGATTTTCAGTTCTTTTGACACCAATTCTCAAAGCAAGAAGCCTGCGTACTAATCTACTGGGGTCCATGTGCTTTTCATTTGCAAATGTCATCAGCCATTTCTTTGAAAGTCTGCAAACTGCTACAAGACACCAGGATCAACACTGACCTGCTTTGGAACTTTCAGTGCTGAGGTAGCATGTAGATGGACAATGCTAATACATGTAAAAGCTCAGAATAAGGGGTGCTAGAAATCCTTGAGCCAGCATGGGTTTTCAGTGACTTAATTTTTATTTACTTGCAATGTTGAAATGAGTAACTTTGAAGTTAAAAAATTTACAAGTATTCATTTACTCTTTCTGGGGGAGAGGACATAAGGGAGAGGATTTAAGTATATATCAATACGGAGTAAAAAACCCCAAAACATAGTTCTTATTAATCTTCACAGATGATCATAGTTCTTGCAATTCTAACCTTCCCATTACTAATACCCTTGTAGCCACCAAACATCCTGCAAAAGGAGGGGCGCTGAACCCTTATGAATTCCATTCTTTCCTCTAATCCAAATCAATCATTTCCATGTCCAGCTTTGACACAGTATGAACTAAAACTACATTGTTTATATTGCTCAAAATGACTCCAAATCCTTTCTTTATAACCTTCCTATATAAAGTTACGGTTCTGGGTGCTGTGCAGTTCACATCAGAAAATTGCATAATCACTTGACCTAGAAGCAGGAAGGTTGCAGAAAAGAGGTATATTTGCCCTATACTCACTTTGGATAGTTATTCTTGCATGGGCACTGCTAGTAGGTCACTGGGTTAGATGGACACTCTAGATGAGAACAGACATCTATTTATCTATCTATTTCTTAGTAAACCCAAGAGCTGTAGTACATGCAGTGCTGCAGAGCTGTGAACCATCTAATTTCGCATTCGAGAGAGCGGTGTGAACTGTAAGATTTTGTGTATGCCGGGGTCATTCTTTGCATTGTAAAAACGCAGAGCACAGTGATTTAGAAACTCCTGTGGTCGAGAAAGACCACCATTGTATGTGTGCCTGACCTACAAGCTCCAGAGCCCATGTGTGAAACAGAACACGCAAGATAGTACTTTAAAGAGCAGCACATACAGGTTTGGCAGCGCCTGCTAAATGCTAGAATATGTGACCTCTTGTTGATAATTCGTAGTACGATTTTTCAAAGAAAGGAGGAAATGGAGGCTTGCTGCAGGAAAAGAAAAAAAAAGACAAGAAAAAAGAAAGAAAAAGTTGACTCTTACTTGAAAGCACTCTCTATATATAGCTTTCCAGAAAACCTTGACTGAACCACCTACTTTAATCATATTTGTTGTTAATTTAAGTATTATGCAGAGTGACTTGAAAGAAAGAGAAGCGTGCATGGGAATAAATACAGGACAAAATATGTGTGCTCTCATTCTAACTCTTAATGTAAGACTTGTACAATGATGCTGACGAAGTCATTTAAGAACCTCTATTTTCCTGCCTGTAAACTGGGGATAAAAATATTTTCCTCTTCCACTCACAGTGGTGCTTTGAGGCTTCAGGATATCCTTAGAAAAAACTTTACCGGTACTAGCAGGAATCCCTGTGAAGAATCCTTTCAAGGGTAAAGCAGAAGCATTCTGAAAGTTAAGTGTGTGGTGGGTCACATCTGTGCTGAAAGCCAGGAACAGTGGTCGTGCACTTTGGTACTTGTGAGAACAAGGACAAGCTGTTAAACAAGAACAGCCAAATAGGTGGAAACCGCAACACGCACACATGTACCTCCCTAAATAAACTGTCCTTGCACTGTCCAACCTGGAATAACAAGGGACTGAAAGACAGCCGTGGTGCCATCACAGCAAACTCTAGTTACCAGTGACATGATATCTTATTGCTGTTTCTTCCAAGAGGCATATTATAGGCATGGAGAGAGCTACCACACATCTATATAGATGTTTAGCTCTGAATTAATCGAATCTCACTTTGTTGACTTGGACAGGACTGTATTTATTTATACCAGAAATTTGGCTCTCATTATAGCCGCCTTTTCTTTTTTCTGCTTTAGTACTGCGAGAAAAAAACAAAACCAAACAAAACTGCCAAAATGGGTCACAAGTCATTGTGCAGAGCCATGAATTTGGCCCTTGGCAGTATGTGCCCATTGTGTCCAATTCCACCACAGCATGTTTCACAGATGCTTTCACAGAATGTTAGGAGTTGGAAGGGACCTTGAAAGATCATCTAGTCCAACCGCCCCCCACCAGAGCATGTGGCTCCCTGCTGCACTCAGTCTACAGCCTTCAGTGACACTGGGACATCTTTCCTGCAGAATATAGCAATTAGCTCTTTAAAGGAGCCCTCATCCTTCCACTTACTATGTTACTGAGGCACGTTGCTGAGTATTTGAAGAATGGAGATATGTTAGAGAATACTTTGAAGTTGTAAAATTCTGCCAGTTTTGGCTTAGTACCTAAGACAAGGGTGAACTGTTGTGCAAGGGAGCTGATAGGTAGCTGTCTTCCTCAGCTGTTCCTGGGACATGTGGGAACGGAGCACTGCTGCAAGCACATACATACACGTTGCTGTTACAGTGGTCCTATGGCAATGTGCAGATATTTTGAAACATCTCACAGAGAGTTCTGCAAGCATTCTGCTCAGCCTTTACTGGCTGCACTATTCCTGGACATCATGAGTTGATGCAGGTGTTATTTTAAGGCTTTATGCTAGGAGCAGAAGTCTGTGGTATACAAAAACGATGCAAAGGGTGGAGCCCTAGTTTCACCTGTGGATGGTAATAAATCATAGCACGGATTAGGACTGCCTTTTTCACTCCTTTCCACTGCATCATACTGACCACTAGAGCTTGCTGTATTAACGTTCAAGTGAACAGATCCAAAAGCTCTGAACCAGCTCTACAAAACCATTTCCACAGAAAGCATGAATTCCTTTACCGCAAAATGTAAAAATGACAATGCCCTTCTCCAGCTGTTGAGATGAACTCAACTTGAAATGCAGAAGCTGTAGGAAGTATATGATTAAGTAATTGGCACTATTTTCTCTCCATTGGTACATTGCCAATGCTCCAGCAATGTGCTAAGGGGCACTGTGCTATTTTCAGATTAAGTGAAAAATCAAGGTCCTGACTGCTGATCATTTCAGCTAATTAAAGATCCCTTGGCATTTATTTGCAGAAGAAGGGATATTAGCTTTGATGAGCTGGCAAAGCTCCAGCTAAGAGAAGCGAATGCTGCAGACCAGGTTTTCTCTGAAGGTGAGCATCCCTTTTCACTCTCAGCAGAGTAACACCAAAGTGTGTTGTAAAAGAGGAATCACCTTTCACCTGGGAAGAGGTTACAACTGCATCCACATCTCCCTCTGTGTAGTTTGTAAAACACTATGGGATGCAGTAGGATGGAAAATGAAATATGATGGCAAAAAATTCATTTAGGTTTTTGGATCCAAGGTGGATGTTGATGTGGACAACTGGATTTATTTCTGAATGAATTTCCAATGTATCTTCAATGTTGTCACATTTAAGAGTTCTTGATAAGATTCATCTACTCCTGACAGAGGTACCGAACTGTTTGTTCTCATTTCCACTCATACCCTTGGTTCAGCTGGACCTATTCCCAGTGACGGCATTAGCTGAGGGAACAATGACAGAAGAGACACTCTCTCTCTTCTATCTAATTTTCCATGACTACTGCCACCGCAGTCCCAGGGAGTGAGGCACAAGAAAGACCAGTTGTAAAGAAGTCTTGCTCCAGCTCTGTAGCTCTGGTCCTCACTCACTGTTGGGATGGAGCCTGTTCTGTCAAGACAGGGAACGGATCCCCCTGAACTTTAACAATGCCTCAGCTTGTGGAAAGTGATTCTTTTCAGACACACGTGATTTGGCTGCTTTTCTATAAAGACAGCTAAAGACTTTACATACTAAGCCCATCCTTTGCCAGATTTCAATTCCCTGCATCAAAGCTTGCAAGGGCCAAAGCATCTCATCAAAATTGCTTCACAGCAAACACTTCTACCATGAAGAAAAAAAAAGTATTACCCCCTTCGTCGTACCCAACAAAGCTTCTCTGTGTCATAGTTTCAAAAAATCCAAAAGAAAACAAACAAAACCCACAAAGAAACTGGAATGGTTTAAACAATTTCAGTCTAAGTAACTGAATTTCAGTGAAGCAATAAGCAAATCAAAAGGGGGCCTTATAGGAACATCAGGGCAACTTAGCTTCTATTAGTTGCTTGAAATAGTAATTATATTTACCAGGATGATGATAGAGGGAAAAAAAAATTGACTCTGAGATAGCATTCATACACAATCCTAACGTTCTCTCTTTTAACATTGCTTCCATCTGCTTCTATTCCTCACTACGTACTATGTACACAGGTCTCTTGCATATTCTTGATTTTCATAGAAAATCAGCTTTGTAAGTGCTGAATTACTTTTGGAAAAGAGCCTATGTCATCTAGCAATAGCATTTTGAAATTGTGACTTTCTGTCTGGTTATCTGTGCAGAGCCATGCACTTGGAGCATTCATAAACAGTAAAATCAGTCATTGTTTTTCCTGAACTAAGCCCCAACCCAACAGATGCAGTTATAAAGAAATTAGTAGAACTAGAAACAAACACTTTAGGAATTGCCAAATAATCTAAAAATAAGAGCACATGATGTGCAGCAGAAATAAAATATTCTGCCTCAAAACTTGAACAATAGTGATCAGATGCAGCCTGAAAATTTGAGGGCAAGCCAGAAAAACAACAGTTTTTCAGCACTAACAGTTCAATATACTCAAATAATCTCTACTATGGACCTTTGGGGCTGACTGAAGAGGCACAGGGAGGATTAAGTAAATGGTATAATGGGAAAAGTGAGGAAATGAGCAGATGCATTTCTCAAAGCACTTTGGGTGACTGGGAGGATGCAGATACATGGTCTCTTATTCCTTGTAGTGCTCCTGAGGCAGCAGAGGAGCCCAGCTGCTCGGCTCCTCCCATTAGTTAAGATGATTTTGCATCACTCTATGGCTTTGCTCGTACTTTGGCCAGACACTTGGAATTGTTTCGAGTCTGTAGCTCAGCCCCCTGCCTTCCTATCCCCAGAGGCAAATGAACTTTCTATGATTCCAGATATCCTATGCTTTCATAATTATGAAGGTGCAAAGTAAAGTCAATTAACCTGTTAATATCACCCTTCTCTTCTCCCAGTAAACAAACATTAGGTGTGCCCTTTAATTCAAGCCAGCAGAAAAATGTCTTTCAGAGTGAATTTTTGACAAACATCCCCGAATACTTCCTAAGCTCTAAAGCACATGGCGTTTTATGCACAGCTTTAAGAAAAAGACCAAATCAGACACTGTTCTGCTTTAAAGCTGAGGTCACAGCCTTCCCCAGCTGACGACTGCTGCTGTTCCCAGTAACGAAACACTCAGAGTGTTTGCAGATTACTTTCTTCGGTCTAACCGTTCTGCAAAAATGATATACACTTTTTGGGGAGAGTGATCTTCCTGTTCTTCTCCAGCTCTTGACTTTCAACTCAGGAGCAGCTTTTCAGCAATTTCCTCAGACGAGTTCTCAGACCAATGAGCAATCTGTGTCTATTGATGTCCATTGGTGTTGAACTGTAACCCTTTAAAGGAGAGTTTCATTTCATTTCAAGACAACACGTGCCTCTTCCTTTTAATAAGCCTTGTTGAATGGTACTGTGATGCTTCTGAAATGGCTTCTTCTGAGTCTCTGCTAGCATCGTTGCGAGTTTTGCCTAATATGAAACCCTTCATGAGAAGTGAATTCTCTGGCTACTCACACAGTTGTCATGGTGTTACTGTAGCCATAGGCACAGAGAGGGAGGTAACACGTGGAGGCACCTCATTGTAGCCAGAGGTGTGAACAGGTGCTAACCGTCACAGTGCCAAATTATGTAGCCAGACTGGACTGGAAGTCTTAATGCAAAATGAAAAGCCTAAATTAGAAAATCTTTTCAGCTGTTTCCCTATGTCAATTTGAGCTAAACAGCACACAGACCTCAATTACAGCTTCAGATAAAGGAGGTTTGCTTTCCAGACACAGCTCACAGATCTTAGATAAATGACCACAAAGACAGTGATAAATTTCTAAGAAGAAAAATGGGTTATTTATGGACACAGTTTCTTGTATGATCCCCCGAATGCACAGCAGCCTCTCTCATTCTCAGCGCTGTAACCCTGCCTTCCTGGACATTGCATGAACAGTCCTTAATGACTAAGACTGGTAAATGACCGGGTTCAACTACAGCTTTTTGGGGGTAAGCAGCAGCAATAAAACGTGACAGTATTGACAATATTTCCAGATGATACTGCCTAGCCCCAAGAATGGTGGAGCCACAGAGTGAGTTAAATGACCAGTTCCATACCACACTAAAGCTGTCTTACATGGGCCAGGGAGCGATCCAATTGCGTACTCTGAGAGTGGGATTTGTGTAGTGAGTATAATCCTCACATCACCTGGGCATGGGCATCACCTCATGTGTTCACAGCATGGAGTCACAGCCTATTTCTTGGGACTTTCTGGGCTGGAGGAGGACCGGGGGTATCACTGATACTGTCACAGCTTCACATTTGCCAGTAGGTAGGAACACAGTGTGATCGCAACTAAGCTATGTGACTCCTTCACTGAACCATGACTTAAAGCTCTAGGTGTTTTCCCTGGCATGTGATGGATTATGATGCTTTATTGTGGGCAAGTGACAAAGAAAATGGAAGGCTATGGCTCTCACAGCCTTAAATGTACCATAAATTGAGTATGGGCCAGTGGGAAGATCTTACCAACCTACAAAAATTAACAATATCGTTTCCGATCTACCATCACATAGTGAATCTTTCACTGTTTTCCCTCTCACAAAAGTTGTAGCAATTTGCCTACAGACTGCACAACTTATCTACTACTACATTACACCCACCTACACATCAAACACCTACAGGAGTACTAAGTGCTACATTGGGGGATTAAGATAGGACAATATCCATGGATGTATTCATCAGTCTTTGCTAATTTTCTGGCTTTTATAGAATAGATCACTTGTTCTGTTGTTTTTTTCAAATGTTTGTTTGTAAATACTGATGGTTGATTCCATTCTGGAATGTTAGAAGACGGAGATCAGAGCAAACACAGAAAGCGTATTCCTAGTCCTGCCCTGCTAGGTTATAGAGATGTATGTGTACTATTCTATATGTGAACGTGCATGCTTGTGTGTATATGTATGCACAAGTATGTGCTTAAAAATCCCATTCTGGCATATAGCAGAGAGACATGTAAAATAATTTCCGCTTCTTTATGAGAGTCTTGACAAACAATTCTTCACTGATTAGGCTTGAGTTTGGGGAGATGTAACTCTCAATTTGTTCTGGAAAATACCATTTCCCTTTTTACAAGCTCCTTGGTGGCTGTGGACCAGCAGATATATCGTCTAGACTGGTAAATTCCATGGTTGGGTGCAACTGGTATAGAGCTGCTTTCATTCTTAAGGTTCCCAGGCAGATCGTAAACTGTTCGCAGGGCTCACACTCAGCCCATCACTGAAATATAATCACTGCTGCAGTGGAATTCAGCAGCTGCTTAATGGTTCATAGCTCGCCCTTGTTCCCAATTAGGCCAGTAGCAATCTTTCTGCTCCTTTCAATGAGAAGGTTCTTGTGCGCTAAGCCAGGCATGTGCTTAAGTACCTTGTTAAATCACAGTCTAAAGGCTTGAACTTTCTCATATAACATTCATAGTGACTTCACTGGATGCAGATTTGAGCCTTCAGGGAGGAAATAAGTAGGAAGATCAATTGAAAACACAGAGTGAATTTTAGGTAGATGGAATAATAGGGTGAAAGTGAAATACACACAGCTAGTAAAGCAGATGATCCAGATTTTCCCTGTCTGCTCTAGCTGGGCATGTCAGACACCAGAAAGGGGCCAGTTTTATTCTTAGAACGGTTGCCAACCCCATAGAGGGGAATGCTTAGAGTAGAAAGGTAAGGAAAGAGAAACGGTTAAACCCAAGCTAATGAGAGCATCTTGAAAACTTTCTCTAAACTAATGTGAAATGAATAGTACAAATTTCAAGCTAAAAGAGTTCCTTGGGGCAGGCCTGAAAATGTTTCCCTCTTTAGTGAAACGGGCAAGAAATTTCAGGGTGTAACAGTTAATCTGCTACATTAACTTTATTCCTAATGCACACGTCCATGTCAGTAAGAAACATTTGCTAGTAGCCTGCTTCTGAAGGTGTAATGCAATGGCAACTCCCAGGGACTTCAGTACCAGGCACGAGCAGACAGGGAATAAGTCTCAATTACCTTTCTGATCAGGTCTGAGCTCTGTTTTCACCTATACAATCTCTCCCTGTTT
This sequence comes from Laterallus jamaicensis coturniculus, assembly GCA_022605575.1. Lineage (NCBI taxonomy): Eukaryota > Metazoa > Chordata > Aves > Gruiformes > Rallidae > Laterallus > Laterallus jamaicensis. The sequence goes on along the minus strand of JAKCOX010000002.1, from coordinate 82,928,817 downwards.
TTTCAGCTGCACACAGCTCTCTCTTCATGCTTGCTTGCTGACGGAGAGGAGATAGAGTTGCAAAGTAGCCATTTATTTCACCATTTATTTCAACGTTATGGGGGCCTTTGATAACTAACTGAAGAAACCTGCCACAGGAAAACCCACAACTATTTCTAATTTCCTGCACTGTCTCCCCCTGTCTTGGCCTTTTTCTTTTTTTTTTTTTTAATGAATGAACTGAGAAGACAGACTGCAAAAGCTCGCCCGCTACAGTACTCAGTTCAACAGATGAGATGAATATGAGAATACAGAATAATTTTCTTTTTTTTTTTTTCCTTTATGAAGGCAGCATCTTTTGTAATTTCTCTTATTCAAAGAGTACGGTACAAGTTTCTGTCTACTGAGCATGGACAGATGCTTTTCAAAACAATTCGACTACTCATCTATCTCAAAATATTTTTCCACTGTGAATATCTTGAACCAATAATCATATGATTAGCTGATGTGAAATTAAGATGTTACAGTGTAAACTAGTGATTAATACAAACTAATAGGAAATTTACTTATGCTGCCCACCACCAGAATATGCCTCAAATTCTAAACTGTCTAGTAGCATCCACTCTAGTTTGTACAGCATCTAGACGAGGGATGACATAGGTTGCAACCCTTCATATGTAGCTAAAAATATCAAAGTTTAATCAGAATAAATTGGAAACACTTGTAGAGTTTAATTTATGATCACACCACTGTAAAGTAATAAATGTGAAAGTGAAACACAAAGAAATTGCCTCTGTTAGGAAATCCGCAGTTCTGTAAATGAAACTATTTGAGAAATATGTTGAAGGGTTTAAGACAGGGTTTTTTTTTCTTTTTTTAATCTGGGAAATTTGTAAAGGACATTTAAAGAATTATCAACCTTTGATGCTGGAAGAGCTGGTAACTTTTGCTGCATTGTGATGTCACTGTTTAAACTTGTCCTTCAGAGAAGGACTCAGTTCAAGATGAAAATACCTAGTATTAAGGTGTCTACATTCCAGATAGGTATCAAATGTACTGAGGCCACTGGAGAGTTAGAATGCAATTAAATTACTTCATATAGTTTCCTGGTATAATTCTAGACCATAAAGTATCAAGTCTGACTTCCAGTTACTACTTCAGAAGTGCTCAAGTTCCTGCATCATGTCAAGAAATACATGGATCTGTTGGGGCAAATCCAGAGGCGGGACAATGAGAGACTGGAGCATCTCCATTATGAGAATGAGCTGAGGGAGTTGGGTCTGGTTAGCCTGGAGAAGACTGAATCATAGAATCATATTGAGAATAGATCTCATCAATACTTAAAAATATCTGAAGGGCAACTGTCAGGAGGACGAGGACTGACATTTTTAGTTTTGTCCAGTGACAAGACAAGGGGCAATGGGCACAAACTGGAACGCGGGAAGTTCCATCTCAATATGAGGCGAATCTTCTTCCCTTTGAGGATGACAGAGCACTGGGACAGTCTGCCCAGAGAGACTGTGGAATTTCCATCTCTGGAGATATTTGAAACCCACCTGGATGCTGTCCTGTTCAACCTGCGCTAGGTGATCCTGCTTTAGCATGGGTTTAGACTAGATGACCTCCAGAGGTCCCTTCCAACCCCAACCATACTGTGATTTTGATGTTCCGTGACAATGGCCTTAAGTTGAAGGAGGGTAGATTTAAATTAGATATTAGGCGGAAATTATTCACTCTGAGGATGGTGAGGCACTGGAGCAGTTTGTCCAAAGAAGCTGTGGCTTCTCCCTTCCCTGTCAATCTCCAAGGCCAGGTTGGATGTGGCTTTGGGCAACCTGGTCCAGTGCAGGGTGTCCTTGCCCGTGGGCTTGTAACTAGATGAGCTTTCCTTGATCTGTTCTCTGATTATGATTCTATTATTCCAGTCCCAAGGAGGTGTCTGGGGTTCTATAAAACTTCTCAGATTTCATGAGATGAATACATGTAGGCAACTGAATTAATTTTCTAGTCAACACAACAGTGAACTTTACTGGGCTATTGCATCCTGAGACTGCACTGACACCATGGGCTATAATGAGATCTCAGACACCCAGTGCACATGGAGATACCCACATATAGACATTGTGCACATTTATCTGTAACTGAATCTCAACCCTAATTTCTGTGGTTAACAAAGTTTGAGGATAGTGTAAGCCTTGTCATTCACAGTATCTTTGCTCTTGTCAGTGGATCTATTTCAGTGCAACATACTGATGAGTGCTGCAGACTTAGCTTCATGTTTCCTTGAAGTACTGGTATCAAGTGGTCTGTATTTTCAGCCACATTGCACTGTCCTGAACTGCACTGTAAAGTCTTCCTGCATAAAGCTTCCAAAATTCTGTATTTTCACTTTTCCTGTGAAAGGGTGTTCTCTGGGGAGTGGCGAAGATTGAATTTATGAGGACATGATGAATCAGATCATATCAGTCACGAAAGAGCTTCTAACTTCTTGGTAGAAGCTCCCTGAACATTGCTGATACTTGTGAATATTTTAGAATAGCATGCAAAGAATAAGTGAATCAAATGCTTTTAAAAATTAAAGACCCACTGGTATCTCTAGGATATATTCCCTTGTTCTTGTATGTATCAGTCCATTCCAGGCACTGTTTAATTTGAAATACTATTTTAAAAAAACTTCTGAATCCCAAATTTTCACATACATCTTAAAATTGAGAAATGCGGTCTAGAAAGACAAGATGGTATATACAGATACTTTACGTGACTCAGTAAGTGTGGATCCACTATTCTTTCCTGAAACAAACACCTCACCCACACAGAAAAAGTCATTCACCAGGAGATTTTTGAGGTGCCTGAACAAAGTAGGAGACTAAAGGTCTGCCTGGCATATAGGTCAGTGATGGTAAGTTTGGTAGATAGTTCTCACAGTACTTATCCTAAGGTAAAAGCAAGTGTTACATAAGCATCCGTACCTTAACTAGTTTCCCTTTTATTCACACATTCTTTCTCTCCAACTTTCAACATTTTCTGTTTTTCAGATATTTCAGCATTTCAGTTCTTTGCATGTGAAGGTATGGAAAGACCAGAGGAGGGCAGGCAGAGTCCGGGATGGAAAAAAACCAGCAGCTAGAAAGAGATGCTTAAAATATGTCAGAGAAATCAATAATCCAAATGAAGAAAAAAAAGAGGAGCAGAGCATTTGTAGTGGATTAGGGAATTCACCTTTGCTTTTCACACAGAAAGAGCCCTGAAGCTGAATGTTGCCTCTTCCTACAGTTGTATCCAATTAACAAACATGAGGCAAGGTGACAGGCAAGTTCTTCACTTCTCCATTTCACTTAATCTTCCTCCACCTTGGATTCTTCTCCTAGATGAAATATCTAAAAGTTTCCTCTGTGGATTGATTTGTTATCTCAAGGATACAAAGTTTATGGTTATTTATTACACTGCTGCGGCAGGCACTTCAAAGGATGAAGCAGGCACAGACAACCCTTCTTTTATATATGACAAGACAAGAAGTGGACAAAGAGCTTCCTGGGGGAAAGTGGGATGGGAAGTATCTTAAGAAAACTGTGCCCATAAGTGTTTCTGTTCTTTGCGTAACTCTTCAGAAGAAAGTGAAGATAAATCCTTCCCTCTATGCTAGCATATTTTGAACCAAAAAAAAAGCCCCCAAACCATTCCATGATACTGTGGCAACCTAGGACAATGCCTTTCTCCTGAGGAACAAAGAGGCATTTCTCAGAGTATGTTTCAGAGGCCACATGGTGAGAAGAAAAGTAGTATACTGTTCATCAGCCTATATTGACTTAGATCCTGCTTAATTGAGATTTGAGGAAAGCAGTCACACATGTGCTCTAGAGAAAGAAATATGGGACACTGACTGCAGGAACTTTGGGGTTTGAATAACCAAGAATCCCTCAAAAAGTAGTGTCACACTCTGCTTTCTGTCCAAGGGTGCCATAATCCTTCAAACCATGACCAACCTCAGAGGCTCCAGCAAGAAATCATACCTTTCTTGTGGTAGAAGCTCCCATATATTGAGAGAAAAATCTGGATATGATGGTGGTAAAAAAAAAAAAAAAAAAGCATGACTTCTGCAATATCAAGGTTGGTATGAACGAGGGAGCAGATATTTACTTGTTTGGTATGTAGTACCCAAAACAAGAATAGGATACAGAGAGCACTTTAAAAGAAGGCAAGCAGTAGTACCTATTGTTTAGCAAAAGAAAAAAAAAAGTATGATTATTTACTGTTGTCAGGATTTAATGTGAAAAATTAGTTTCCAGAGTCTAGAAACAAGGGGAAAGAAAGGTCATAGAATAGAATATGAATACTCATATTTACTGTGTTTTTGTTGGTCCACACCAATGCTAAGTCAACAAAAGAACAACCTCATCTTTATGAGAACTGTCCACCCTCCAAAAGGTCAAGGGCTTTTCAGCTTTTCCTACTGCCCTGTGAACTGAGAGGCTGGGGGTACACAAGATGCTGGGAGGGAACATGGCCAGGACAGCTAACCCAAATTTGCCAAAGGGATATTACATGACCTCATGCTGAACAAATGAAAAAATGGAGAGAGTTGTCTGAGGGGACAGTAGCTACTACTTGAGGACGTTTTCTTCACAAAAAAAGCTGGAAAATACTGCCCATATACTGCCCAGTCTCTAGACCACCTGGCACAAAAGTTCAAACATTGTCTTTAAATTTGGATCTTCCACTTTCCCATTAGGACACCTGAATTACATCCTTTTGAAAGAAACTATAAGTACTCACATAGAAGCAGCTGAGTGTACTCCTGCAGAAGCAAGAGATTAGCAGCATCAGACTAATAACTATGCACAAAACCAATCGTCTGAAAGATGCTATGGCAGAAAACTGTGACAGGAGCTGGATTATACAGTCATAAAAACTCGAGAGATTTGTCAAGGGAATGTATAAAGCTAGAGTTGTTCCTATTTCTGTTCAATTTAATTTCTTAAGTATGCCTGTTTTTCTTGCTAACATATGATTCTGTCTCATTAAAAAATTATGGAAAGAAGCATTTTATTTTCTCTCTTTCTCTATATGCATATTAATATACCAACACTCTAATACATGAGTCTCATTTTCTGTAGCTAGCTGTTGAATTTTCACATGTATTGTTAACAGAGGTGGCAACACCACCTACATTTGAAATTTCCCAACACTCCTAATAAATTTTGATGTTCAGTGGCTTAAAATTCTGTCAAACTGTAACCACTCAAACTAAAATGTTCCAGACTTGGTATCTGCCTTAGGATGAATATTTAAAGAGACCATCATTCAAAATATTTCATCTATTTCTCAGAGAGACATTTGGGTAAAACTCACTGATTGCCCATATCAGGAAAAAAAATAATATAAAAATAAAACCTTACAACTGTTTGCTGGAATGACACTGAGTATGTTAGATTTTGTGGTAGAGGCTCAAAATTTAACAGGTGTCAACTGAAACCTGGACCAAGGATGTGTCACATGCCATTTCTGTCTCTTAGCTTTACCCTTTCAAAGGTTGTGTTTTCCTGCCTTCTGCCAGCTCTCGAGGCCAGGAAGTCTCTCTTTCTCCCTCTCTCTGTCCCTTTTTGTAGGAACCCAGTGTTTTCCCTGCTAATTGCTAAGCCCAGGCTCTATGAAAGAGGATACAGTCCAATTTGAACTGGACAAAATTCAGCTCAGCAGGAGTTTAGGAGTTAGATGTGGCATCATATAACGGGACAGGTACTACTTAGAGAAAATGGGACTCCATAGCTCCTAAACTTCACATTTACCAGTAGGCATTTCGTGCATCTCCACTGGGAAATTGTGCATTTCAGTGTCTGTTAATGCTGCTCAGCAGAGAGAATGAGAACCTCATCCAGCAGTATACAAAATTATCTCAAGAGGCACGGGGTCTGCGCAGTGGATCTAAATGTTGCCCTGCTGGTAAGAGTCCACGTGCACATAACTCAGCTGCTACCTGATGCAATTTGTGCTTCTTGGTGGGGTTCTTCCTCCTTTTTCTTTATTAAAAAAGCAAGGAAATTACTTGCTTTCTCCTTCATGCACAAACACCCTTTTGAAAGAACCCTGACATGGCAAAGATGAGCACTCAAATCTTGGAAAGCACCAAGTGCAAAAAGCAAGGCAGTCAAGTGCCTAAACCAAGGCTTTTACTGTCCACTTTTAACTATCTTGCTTCAATATTAACATGTGAACCCCCATGCTGCAAGCCATGTACACATATGAATGGACAAGATTAGACTCTTAAGTAGGTTTGAGTTTTGTTTATTTTGAATGGTTTCAGACTCTTCCTGCTTAACACAAAACTATGGCACAATGTTTTTTCTTCAAACTATCATCTTTCTAGTAGACATGTTTACCATGAAAATCCTACCTTTTTGCAAAGTGGACAGAGTTACAATGAAGAATAATCACATTTTGTCACTGATTGGCTAGAAGCATCCAACAAGATGTCACAGTGCATAGAAAGGGAGAGCTTTTGTTGCTATATAATACTCATTTCCCCTAGCATTGACACTGCTGAATCTGTCTTGATGGTTCTTTACTCCATAACTGAGCCAAGAAGTTCCATACCTGTTAACGTGGAATGTGTTTTAGTCATTATCATGGCCTTAATGAAGCTGAGCCTCTTTAGCTTACAGAAGAGGAGACTGAGGGGTGACCTTATTAATGTTTATAAATATGTAATGGGTGAGAGTTAGGAGGACAGAGCCAGGCTCTTCTCAGGGATGGCCAGTGATAGGACAAGGGGCAATGGGTGCAAGCTGGAGCATAGAAAGTTCCATGTGAATGTAAGGAGAAACTTTTTCACTGTGAGGATGACGGAGCCCTGGGACAGGCTGTCCAGAGAGGTTGTGGAGTCTCCTTCTCTGGAGACATTCAATCCCTGTCTGGATGCATTCCTGTGTGATTTAGTCTAGGTGATCCTGCTCTGGCAGGAGAGTTGGACTCAATGATCTTTTGAGGTCCCTTCCAACTTCTAACATTCTGTGAATGATTCCGTGATTCCTCTAGCTACTGTATTATACTATACTGGAGCCTCTGCTGATGACATAAGACAGTGATTCAGCAACAGGTATAGAACAGTTTTCCTTCTTCAAAGCCCTGGAATGGATCACCAAAGGCTGTGATTTTGACACATAAACTCCATTTAGATTATGACACAAATCATTGCAATAAACCAGTTCAAAGAAGTAGGTCTGGGGTTTGGATTGTGTCCTACCTTGCATATGAATCCTCAGGATGTAGCTCTGTGCTGAGACAGTTGTCCCTGGAGTGAACAGTGGTCCATGCAAGAGGTAAGCCTTTCTAAAGGAGAAGAAGAAAATGTTGTTTAGATGGAATAAGGGTCGGTCAGTACAGGCTTGAAGACTTGGAAATATTTTATTGAAAATAATATACAGCACATTATGCACTATAGTCAAATAAAAATCATCACATCCTCTACCTAAGGTACTTACTTACTTGGCACTTGGAGAGTACACACAGCAATACAAAAATGTGTTATTTGCATATATGAAAAAGCAAAACAATTTTTTCAACAAGATGATTCCTGCCAGTGTCAAGTTATCTGGTCTACACAATGAACTGCTCATAGCCTCTGTCTCCATCCAAGAGAATGTCCTAAGACTTTGGGGCACTTCAATTTAAGATATTGGGTACAAATTAAGATATTGGGTACAAATATGAACATTATCATGGTTTTCTTTTTATGTCTAATGGGAGCACTCTGATATGCAATCCACAAATAAGGGCTGCAAGGACTGTCTCTTCTGTATGAAATCTCCTCATATAATTTTCCAAATGAAATATGACAGTACTGTAGGCAAGACACTCGTGCAACTTGTTTGCATATGTTCCCCTGGAGAGTGATACCACAGTTAGTAGCTCAGGCTTTATGAGGAAACATGCTACAAAAAAACCCAAAAGGTCTATCTATTATAAGAAAAAACGCAGTTATCAAGGAGCACATTAAAATGGCCAAAGCACAGCAGAGTTCCAAGGCAAACAATGCATTTTTTGTTCAGGTTTAAAACTCTAATCGGATCCTCTGTATCTAGCATTTTCTATACCAATACCATCTTCTCTAGGCAGCTCTTCCAAATAAACTATATTGTTCTGTTATCATGCCAGCACCTCTTCCCCTGATGTCTATACACATTGTTCACTACAGCTTTTGAAACAATATTGCAATATTTCTATTACCACCTCTACCTTCTTCTCCTCACTTTTAATTCCTTGTTTATTTCATTCAATACAACTGTGGAGATCAATGCTATATAGGGACAGAAATACTTTAGATGTGCTTTTAACAAATAAAGGTATCCAGTACTACCTCATGTAGTACTGCATGACTTTAACCACAGCCTGAAGACTCATTTGAACCAAAATTACTTCAGTTCATGTGTTAGCATTTTGCTTTATGCTATATGCCGAGTGAGTGCCTCAGCATTTCAACAGCAGATATTCTTTCTGGTCTTAAAGGATCCTAACTGTGTTTAATTTCATTTGCATTTTTTCCTTTCCAATTGACCCTGAAATTATTAAACGTAATTTGTTAGGAAAATTGTTTGTCTTGAGAAATAATTAAATTGACCTGTTTCTCCTTTGAAGCTGATTAGAAGTTTAAGGACAAATGATGTACTTAGGTTAGCCATAACTTTATAGTTGCAACTAGTGTGCAGACACTGGCCACTTCTCCAAGTCTATATCCTCTTGCCCCTTACTGATGACAGTGGAGTAACTGCGACACACAACTAGGGAACAATGAGTGTACCCACATTTGTATTATTATACATATTACACATTATACACACACACATATATATTATTATACATATTATTATACATATGTGTGTGTGTGTGTGTGTATATATATATAAGACTAGAGAAGCTCTTTTGATTGGAGGTTCTGAGTTAATTTCCTCCAACTCATTTCACAGGAGAAAAAAAAGATAAAAGAATAATGCCTTTTCCTCAGCTAAGCACATCTGCTTAGCACTTCATTTGCCACCATGTTATATACACATATCAGCAGAAGTGGAAACACAACCCACATCTTGAGATTGAGCTGGGGGATGTTCTACATTGACTTTTTCAATGTGAGGCATCTTTCTGTCTCACCCAATTTTCTCATCATCACCCTTTTTCTTTCAAGAGAAGTGAGGGCAAAACTAAATGGCATTAGAAGAAAGGAAAACATTAGATACAAAATAAATGAATACAGATAATGGTTCTGAACTTGGAAACTTTTCAATGACTTCTTGACACTAGGTGTAGTGAAAGCCCAGGGACTTCTGAGAGACGTGTCATTCAGGATGCACACAAAAAAAATCTAGGGATTTTTAAAGTCTTTTATGAAATAAGTGGTAATAGAAGTTGTGAACAGCTCAGTGATGTAAAGGAGCCTTTATTTAGCCTTTCATAATAAGCTATAGTACTAAAAATCCTAAGAAAACTTTTCCAACATGATCTATTTTTTGCCTTTAATTGTCCTGCCTCCAGCCTGGACATCTTCCTGCACTATCATGATGACAATGTCTCATTGCTACCACCAGCAACATTATTAGCAATTTTTTTTTTTTTTTTTTTTTTGCTGGCATTGTAGGTGATCCTGAAGACAGAATAGAAATCCAGAAGGCCTTCGCTTGCTTCAATATGTGTGTCTGTAACATAGATACCTACATCTGGCTAAATGTATATTGGTCTGTGCCCTGGCCATGTTTGGTTTCCTAGTATAGATGTATGCATTGCTAATCTTTCAAAATATTTCTCTTATGATAAAGATATAAAATCCATTATTGTTTTCAGTAAAGTTCCTAAAATTCAAACTCAAACGCTATGTTAGAGTAGCAAACAGCATACAAAGAAGGAAAAATGGGACTAGTAGGAAAAAAACATGTTACAAGATATTGCCTGGAATATATTCTACCCTCAAAACACCCACATTATCTCCCATTAACAGTAATGGAAATTTTGTATGCACATGAAGGTAGAATATACAGCCAAGTCATTGCTTTGATATATATTTGTGAATGTAGCTATACATTTATTCCTTCAGCCAATTTAAAAACCTGTGATTCAGAGTTTAAATTTATTCATTAAGACCTGCAAATAGAGAAAAACAGCATGGAGCCAACATTAATTTAAAGAAAAACAATCTGATTATATGGTGAAATATGGCAGGCATAAGGAAGAAAATGAAAGTTAATTTTTTTCTCTCTTGAGTTGAGATTAGAGACACTGTCAGAATGGTTATCCCATTGAGATCAATTGATTGAAAAAAAATTTAGAAATTAAAAATTTATGGTCCAATTATAGACCATATCATTAGTGTCAGAAACTTTTATATATTATTTTGCATAGGCAACAATAGAAATAGATATCTTAGAATATGGAATTTTAGAATGCTTTTGCATCCATGAAGAATTTTAATAGAGACAAATTGTATAAACAAAATATTGTAGAATAATATAATGGCCTAGGTATAAGCAACCATAAGGATCATCTTGTTCCAACCCCCCTGCCATAGGCAGGGACAACTTCCCCTAGACCAGATTGCCCAAAGCCCCATCCAACATTGACAGGGAGGAGGCAGCCACAGCTTCTCTGGGCAGCCTGTGCCAGTGTCTCACCAGCCTTTTATAGATATCACACAGTAAATTACTGTGAAATTAGAAAGTTTGAGAATTAAATATTTTAGATTAACAAAACCATTGAAGACTAGCAGCAAGCTGCTACCTGTCTCCTCTTCAAATTTCTGAAAAAAATTCTTGTATTTCTATCTATTTTTAGTAACTTATTATATTTTTATTTTGCACCTAAATGCCCCAAAAGAAGTCACTTATTCTTTTTATCTAGTTCCCACTTAAACTACGAGTGGTGTGTTTTGTGCAAAACAGTATTGTTTCATAGCTTTCTTCATATTTAGCTTTGATATAAGAGGAAAAACATCTCCTAGCTAAACAGATGAAAAATTAAGGGCTACATTAAATGCAAGGTGATCTCCAAGGGCACTAATTTAGAAATAAATTGCAATAAAACAAAACTTGGGACAGATACCCAATACAAACTACAATAATTCAATGCTCAGATATTATGGACTTGCATCTATGATTCTGTATTTGCAGTTTCTTTGGATTTGTGGAAATACTATGTATTTCTCCATATTCACTATTTAAAAATTCAAACATTAAGCCTTCAATTATTAATTTCTTTTTTAAGTGAAAAAGGAGGATTCCTTCCCTGATGCTAACAGCTAATCCAGCTTCTAAAACACCTTGCTAGATAAAAAAGCAAGTATTAAGAAGTGAATGCTTTGTTTTTCAGTTTCTAAGTGGTTAAATTTCATCAAGTCTGGTTCTTTTATTACAGTGTCAATGACATAGCCTTGAGTTACAGGCATGCCATAATGCTGAAACCCTCTGAAACTGATCAAATCTCCTATTATCATAGATCTCAAATGATTCTTTTTATGTCAGGAAATTATGCAATCACTCTTTGAGCTCTCTCATGACAAACTGACCCAATTCAAATGTCATGATTCTGGTTTTGAACTCTGGATGTCTGTTGATGGCAGATTTCTGTATTTCATACCTCTGGTGTTATTTACTTTAGGCCCACCAGCCCTACCCAGTTCATAGTTCTTCATATCACCTACAAATCAAAATTTTCCCAAATGTTGCATTCAGACCTGTTGCAAAATATCAATCTCATCTTCCCCAGACATGAATGGATGAGATAATGATTAGATCACAAGACTGGATACATATTACCAAGATCACCTTCATTAGACAAGATTTGGCTTAAAGCTTCCTTCAGGTTCTGATTTCTTTGAATTCAATGCAAATTTTATACATATATGTCCACTGTGACTTTTCTTCCAGTTCAGTTCACAAATGGTTTTCCCCTTCTCATTCTAGTTTGAGTGTGAACAAAAAACAAAGCCTGCATCACTTTGTTTCATCTGGTTTCATAATGAAAAGACAAATTTCACAGAATTTAATGCAATACTCCAATCAGACCGATTGATCTAAAAATGAAACCCAAGTTCACACAGAAGGCAATGAAGAACAGAATGCTGAACCTGCAAAGACAGCTTGGTTTTTCATAGGAAGCTCAAGAAACTTTTTTTTTTAAAAAGTTTTCACCACTTCAAGATAATTCTTTTTTGTCTGTCCCCAGATAATGTTAGAGTAAGAGAAATATTTTTCAGCCTGAAATATATGACACATGAGGGTTTTATGAGTAAAATTAGATCAATTTTGTAATGTAACATTTCAAAATAAAACTCAGTTTTGTCTTAAAATTTTAAAAAGTTTTGATTTATTTAGTAATTCTTTTCAACTGAAAGTGGTGAATTCAGAAACAAGTTATGAATTTTGTAGTTGTTCCACTGTGAATAAATAAATGCCTGAAAAATTTCACTCTGGTACATGAATGACTTTGAAACATGAACAAGGGTAAACTAAGCTTCAAAAGCAAACTTAAAAACTTCCATGCAATTACTACTATAATCATATATCTCCACTTCATGGTGCAAAAGGGAGTCAATGAAATATTAGAGAATAACTAAAATCCAGTCATCCAGTCCATTCTGTTTCAAGTGGAGAAAGGAGCTTCTCATCAGCAGGGTGCCGAAACACAGATTTTTCATTTCCTTGACCTATAGCGATGATGGTTCTACTGCTATTTGATTTCTGTGAGGTCTAACTGACTGCAGACATCTAAGCAGTAAACCATAATGTTTATTGGCTCTCTTAGTGTGGTCGTCATGTATAACAACTACAGAATACTCTGCTGCCAGAATTGATTAAATACAAACTGCACACTTACCTCTGCTTAGGGCAAAATCAACCAGAAAAATATGGGTCTTTTCCTCCAGTCCTGAGGTGATTAGAATCAACTGATCAAGCTTAACGTCTCTCCAGGTGTCACTGTATGGAATAGAGTAGTAGGAACCCTAAGTATGAACAACCAGGGTACACACCAGCAGAAGTGGTTGTCACTGGGAAAGCTGATTCAGGGCTCTTTCCAATCCTGCTTTGATACCTAGTAACTACAAGATCAATTGTGACACCTTCTAAGTTCCACACACTGCATTGATTGTCTCTACCCAAAGTAGGCCCAAATCAGAAGACATGTGAAAAGATGTCAGTCAAAACCTAACTAAAGTAAAACACTACCTTTCATGCAGCAATCTCCCCTTCTTGTACCCTTCTAAAGAGGCACATGGAACTACACATGAGACAAAAAGGATACTAGGCTAGGCACATATAAAAGAATCAATATGTCTAAGCTTTGTCACATGCTAAATGAGAGGATTTCTACCTATAAAACTACAGGACACATGGTCTTTACTCAAAAAGCAAAGGGCGTGTAGAGATTCTGTATTGAAAGACAACTGTGATTCATCGTAAATTTCTCCATATATTTGCCCTGAAGGATGTGATACAATCCAAATGGAAAACTAATTGAAACCCACTGCCTGTTCTTCAATCAGACCCTGACAACTGTTATTTCATAAAAGCTAGTACACTGTTTCCATTCTGGAAGGTACTAAGCTATCATATTTAAGGTAAGATAAAAATGTCAGCAGGCAAGATGCAAGGTTTCTTCTCCTTCAGCTATACAGGTACCACCCTGAAGTTATCTAACTTAATGAGGACCTTATAGATTTCATCTGAAGATTAAGAAGAAATAATTAAAAGTGAAGAATACTGGCATTTTGGGACAAATTCAAGACAGGTCCCCAAACCATTTGACACCCGAAACAATATTAATTGAGTGGACTTAGTACATTCAGTAACAGTATGAACTATTTTCTTTTCCTCCTAAAGTTTTAAATTCTTTGTATTCCCTCCTTTTCTCATTGCTATTTTGCCATTCATTCTAATGTAATTACTTCAATGGCTGACATGCTCAAGTAGTAAAGGTTTGAGTAGGTACCGTGTACAATTAGAAAAGGAATGAGTTTGACCTTGCTGACATAAAGAAAAAGCCAGAAGAACTATGGGTGAATACATATAAGAAATTAGATATTCGGGGTTGAATATAATTCTTTAGTAGAGCAGTACAAAAGTAGTAAAAAATGGAGGTTTGTGTCACTGAATGACAAGGCACAGGTCAAGGTCAGCCAAGTAACATGAAGCTCTGAAAAAAACAGACATCAAAATGCCAAGTAAATTATACAGTGGAATCTCTTCTGCATCATGTCTGGCTGAGACAACTGAGCAATTAAAAATGTAAATAAAGAGAGAACTTGCACCTCAGCAGGTCTTAAGGGCTAAAAACACCTGTTCACAATGCTTACAAGAGATAAATGACAGTTAATAGGCAAGTTTAAAATTAATTTATAAAGAATTAATCAGTGAAGCAAGCTGCTTTTGTCTTAGAAATCAACATGTCTACTGATTCAAGAAATTTGCATGCAAAACCAGTCTTCTCAAAGACTCGCCACCATGCTTCATTTGTTCCACAGCAAACTGGTTTGTTTCTTCAAAATATGCATACAGAAGTGCAAACACGTTTTTGCACATGTCAAATGGGAAGTTACAATTGCAATCACTTGTTGGAACAAAATTGGTCACATTGAGCACAAAATAAGTCATAGCTCCTGTGTAGTTACTTTGGAGCACGCGTTTGGCAGAAATTAATTTTTAAAAACTGCTTTAAATATCTGTGCTTCATAGAAGCATAAAACGCATGCTGTATTCTCCATTACTTGCCTGAATGGTTGCACAGGTAAATTTTGGTCATACTAAGAATTTCATATTTTCTTGACAAATCTCCTCTGCCAGCCCAAGAACAATATATCAAAAATTTATGGCTATTAATGATTTTGAGTTAGAAATAAATCATTTAGTAAATAACCTGCAATAAACACGTACATGCAGACAGGATGAAATCTTGTTCTTCAGGATAAAGGATAGACTATGATATATAATGCAGTATCAAACAGTTTTGTTTCCAAGAAATTCATATGAACATTTTCTTGATCTGAAGGTGCAGGGGGGTTCACACTCCCTAAGTTCCACTTGGAGAGTTTTGGTTTAACAGAAGTTTCCAACTGAAACTCATTCAAAACTGACAAAGTTCATCTGTGGTCTCTCTTCAGTCTACTGCTATGAAATGACCAACTGCACTCAATAACGTATGGAAAACTGAATAAATATTTCCAGGAGCTATGTAAAAGTGTCTCAATTCTCTGTTACTCAAGCAAAGTACTAATAGAATCTTACCTACTGCAAATTATCATCCCTGTTACAATGAGAAACATGTTCAAACCTAAAAGAATAAAAATAAAACAAATACACATCAATAGGAAACTATTTGTAAAGGCAAGAAGGAAGCAAACCGTTTTAGAGATTCAATCGACATCGTAGACAGAATGTTTTTTACTGGAAAAGAGAGGGAGAAATGAAGAGTGATCTATCTGGGCTTCTTTACATTGAAATTTTTACTTGGAATGGATGGTGAGCTGCATATTTAGGATTGCATATGCAGCAAGCTACATTCCCCTGCTTCACTCAAAAAGTTGTTGAAACACATATTGTCATCCATGACCTAGGAGAGCAGTAGTCTGAAAAATAAAGCAATAAATCAGACGTGAGGAAGCAAATAATCTCATTCTGACTTTTCTGTGTGACTCAACTGACAACACAAGTCTCATAGTAATTCTGAAGGTTATGGGGACTCTTAGAAAATCTTAATAGAAATACCTTTGTCCCCAGGCAAGCTTATTTGCAGACCTTACAATCATATGCTCCCACAGAGAGGCAAATAATGTCACGGAGCCCATGTCCTTCTGTTAATGATGCCAGAAAATGAAGGGCAAAAAGAGTATATGTAACGATGAGCATGTTGGTAACTTTGGTAAAGCTATTTATGCAATTAAATCATCCCAGCCATTCAAGCACCATTTCCACCATAGCCACAGGAACATGTGGATTTGAGAAAAACCAGGAACAGTACAGCATGTGCTCCCATATAGGGGCCCTTTTTTGCTGTCCTCTTTTCCTGCTGGCTCAGGCAATTACGAACAGCTTCAGTCTGACCCTGCTATGCTTGTGTTGAGTCAGGTGAAGCTTTCACCTGAATTTGCTCTGACTTTTCTTCCTTGTACCTGGAGAAATTCTGTAACTAAAGCTCAACACCTCCTCTTCATCAGTCCTTTAAACTGTCAGTTTTTAGTGCTGAATTTTTTCTATGAGGCATGGGTTTCTTCCCAATAATCCTCATAAGCCACAGCCCCAAGAGCCTATTCATTGCCAGCAACATGCAGAACAATGGAAGAAAGAGGCCTCAGTTTTAACCAAGTGCCGTCCCTTGTAACAAAATGAGGAGGGAAGTCAGCTACGTGACCCCAGGCAGGCTACTATCCTTGGCAAGTTGTCCAGACACTTTTTCAGTAGAGCAGCTAATGGTATAGGTGAAACTTAATCCAGTATGTTCACAATCTCAAATAACCTGGGTCCCAGTCATGTATCCTGGTCCTCTCACTATCTCTGTCTGTTTCATAAATGTCATAGCTGTTACTTATTCTTGGAATTTCTTTTGTAGTACAGCAACAAGTTCCCTCCTAACAAAGCCTGGGTGTGACTGTTGGTCTCGACAGTTCAGAGGGGGACTCTGCCTGGATGGCACAGAACAGATTTGGCTCCTTTTTTCCCTGTGGTGTTCTCCAGATTGTCCCAGAAAGCTTTGAACATTCATTCCTCCTCTTATGCAGCATCCCAGCGTGTACAATGCATACCATCAGTCACATGCCATAAAACCAGCACTCTAGTGGTCTCCAGAAGCCAGTTAAAATGTTCCCCAGGATTTGAATGGAAAAACATCACAGAAGATATCTAGTGAGAATACAACAAGAAAACACTATTGGTCATAATAACTCTAGTAAGCATTTTGTTTCTTGCAGGGGGCACTAGGAGATGCTATACAAGCAGCACACCTGTGGCCCATTCATGCTTCCTCAGCTTCTGCAGTCAACTGAATAGTGATACTAGAAAGTACATTCTTGCTGGTTTGTGTCTGCTAACTGACCTGCTGTCCATGACTTTGCCTAACGCCTTTCTAAAGTGGCCAGTGCCATCTCCATAAGTTTCTGCCCAGGCCACCATACTTCATGCAGAAGATCACTTTCTTTTATCTGTTTCAAATAAATCATTAATTTATTTTAATGTATGTCTCTCTATTTCTAGTATTGTGGGCAGCCCTTAAAAAAAAGATTCATTTTCCTTATCCACTCTTTCATGACTCCATAAAACTCCACCATGCCCCTCTCCACAGCTTTGTCTCTTCAGACTGAAACATCCCAGCCCTTCCAGCCTCACTTGCCAGGCAATTACTCCATCCTTGGTTATTTCAGTTGTCAACACAACCTCTGTGTAAGACTTACCCTGATGATGGGTCTCAGTGCTGGAGCCGATGCATTTAAGAGTACTGAATTTAACTACAAATTCTACAGTTTTCCATTATCTCATTAAAAGCTCATGTTTTGGCACAAACACAATCTGGGTGATGAAGCAGGGATGGTCAGTGTCAGAGAACATGAAGAGAAAATCCATATGGTTAGCACGAATATGCAGAAATACTAAGCAAGTGCCTAGGCTGAATTGTGTTTGAATCCTTCTGAATTACTTGAGAGACAACTAAAAGTGCCTCTTAAACTCTGATCTGTCATTACTTCCACTGTTGAGAAACTGTGTTGACTTCTCTGCCTTTATCTTCATACGTATGCTAGTGTAAAGGACAGAATTCTGGACCAGGGCTTTTTCTTCCCTGTGGATTAGAAAAATTACTAGAGAGCTGCTGGAAATGGAGACCTCAGGAGCACTAAACAGTTTGTATCCTTCCCTTTGCCAGTTTCTGCAAGAGAGAGAAAAATTCTGAGGTTTATGGGAGATATTATAAAAGCAGCAGACCTGAAGAAAATGTTTTGGTTTAGGTTTTTTTCTCTGGACTTTTCTCCTTCATCACACACCAACAGAATTAGACAGAAACCCTACTGTGGTGGAGATTTACAGGACAGCATCCTGGAAAACCCCAAGTAAACTGTGACAAAAACATGCCAACATTGCATATAGCTAAAGTCATCTGACCTTAGGGGTTGAGACCTCATTGAAAGCATCGACTTTTCCAGGGCAACGGAGACATACCCAGGGAGTGCAGTGAGCTGTCATGAGCCTAGGCAGAGTAGGTAGATTTAACAAAGAGCCAGGCGTGGGCTTGAGAGAAAAAGGAAGCTTTTGTTTTCAGTCTGCTGGAAGCCTGTGGGTGGGATTAGATCTAATCACCCTCTAAATATGATTTCACCACTTCTTCCTAACAGTCTTTTGTTCTTTTATTTGGAGTAATGATTAGGAAAAAATATATATGCATAGGTACGTCTTAAAATGCAGTAAAATATGGGTGATACATGCAGGCATTTTTAAGACTATCAAAGAAGGGAAAAAGAAAACCTTATTCTTTCTTCAACCATTAGAGAGGAGATCCAGGACTTTTGCTCCAGGGACTTTCAACCACAACAGAGATTGGCTTTCAGAGGAGACTTTCTGACTTTGTAACTTCTCATCTTGACCCATCATAGCAACTTTTATCATTGTCATCACCAGAACTTGTGATGTGATGTGATCATCTGCAGCCATATCAGCAACAGCAGTAAGCAATTGAATTTTCTGTATGCAATGCATCTGTCATCAGTTAAAGTGATAAAATTATTCCCATAAAGAAAAACTTGGGAAAGGAGTGCACATTTAGATTTTTTTAAACCTGCCATGGCTTAGTAAGCGGCCTCACTTTGCCTTCCAATAACACAACAGGGCAGATAGAGTCAACATACAAACCTAGTTAACTTTCTACTACCTCAGACACCTGAGCAGTAAAATCAGCTTGCTAGCTATTTCACAGTTAAAAAGTATCAGAAGTGATGAGTTTTTAAAGTTTTTATGGTTTCGTTTCAGAGCTAGCTTTAAAGTGATTTTTCCATCTTTCTACTATTTCACTACCTCAAAAACTTAGTTCTACTGAAGGTTAAAAAAATGGTCTTGTTATGACAGTAAATGTCTCTTAGTGACTTGAGTAGATATATTCAACTGAAATATTGCTAAAAATAGGAAATCAGATAGTAATCATCAGCTGGTCACTAGCTCTTTTTTTCTTTATTTTCCAGACAGTGTTTTAAGTAGCCACAGTTACACAAAAATAAAACCATGAACATTTAAAATCTTCTCATAGAAGGCCTAAAATATTCAATGATCTTTTAAATTCATTTGTCCAGCATTCTAGTCAACAGTCTATCATCTTCCTCCAGGAATGATTTATAGAGGGCTTCTCTAATTAAGCAAAAAGTATATTATCAAATCATTTTGGAAAAATGCTGTAGATAAAGGAGGTAACGGAAGATGAACAATTTCAATTAACCATTTACCAAGATAATAATTTATTAGTCACATATGGGTCTTGTATTATACTGATAGGGCCTTCCTAGAGACACAGAAGATATTCCTCTTCAGCCACACTGCTGCACTTGCATCAGCAGATATGAGTAGTCTTTTTTTTTTAATTTTAGACCTTTAAATATGGTAACTTTTTCTCACAGATATAAACATGCAGCTCTTGGTGAATGCAGTTGTCATGGTATTTTATCATCCTGATTTCTCAGAGCCTTTTAAGTGTCCACATAATGCCTGCTGTAAGAGCCACTGCAATGCCACACTCCAAAAGTCCATTTATATTATGTTATATCTGACATAGGAGGAATGTCTGAACTGGAAAAGTATAGACCAAAAATGCTCCCACAGTGGGTGCTCAATAATAACAGCTGTAGGCATGTTCTTATTTGGCCTCAAGATCTTTCCTCCAGATATGGCCTGGTGTGGATGATGTACTCAACTCAAAGGCATAATTTTTTCCATGCTTTATGTACTATTAAATGTATATATGCAACTAATGTAGTTAAGAGCATTCTCAATATAAAGTATATAAATACTTAATTTTGGAAATTTTTCTGACATTGTGATATTGTATATGTCCAACCACCCACTTCACAGTGGAACAGAACCATCTCTTCCCAAAATGTCATTTTGTGGTTCTCAAAAAGGAAGGGATTTTGACTTCCACCAGCCTGGTTTGCATTTGCATCCTGTGTGGCCATATTTCAAATTGAAAACATATTTTCAAATTGAAAACTGACACAGCTGTTCCATGGCTGAGAATACTTCATCCTCTCTTTTCATTATGTCCCATTCCTTGAAGTTCAAATACAAACTCACAGTTAATCTGCCAACCTTTCCACTACAACAGAGGCAGTGTTTTAACTACACAGATCTTCCAACTAGCATTGTTACTTATTTACATCAAAATAAACATCAGTGCTAAAGCTGACGTTATCTCATAGAAATTCATAAATGAGTAGGACTTCATCTAACTAAAACCTGAAGTCACTCTCAAGAAATAGGTATCAATTGGAGTCTGGATAAAGTGCTGATGACCCCCACAGGAGCTAGCTAAACCTCATGAAGGCAAAAGAACACAGAAAGTGGGGGGGACAAGATAGCATAGCATACATCACTAGCCAGCAGATGATTAACATACCTTATTCCTCTGGTTCTCTTCAAACCGTTGTAGATTACACTAAAAACCTGGCTGTCCTTTTAGCAAAAGGCAGACCAAACTAAGTAGGCTGTTCTTTTGGCTTCCTCTTGCCTTTGCTACTGCTGAAAAAGGAGCTGTCCAGCAAGAACATGAGATGGTAACAAGAATAATCAAATAAACATCAAGAGGAATGAGGGAAAGCTTTAAGTTACCCACAGACACCTCCAAGACAAGACAAGTGAACATAAGATTATTGCTTTTCCAGGTGAGGTATCTGTATCATGAACCTACCTGCTGAAGATGAACTGAAGCTATACTCTGTCTCCTACTCAGAAAACTCCTATGAGTCATTTAATTTTTTTCCACATTGACAACAGATATATCAGAGAATTTTAAGTCACGTTCCATGCTGTTTGTTGTCTGAACCATAATGAAAGGAGCTGCTATGTTAGTGACTGACTATGGTACATCTGTGGACACAGAACAACAGTTATGTTCCTCATAGGGCGCCAATTGCTTGCTCATGTTTTTAAAAAAAAAAAAAAGATCAAGAGTTCCCTATATTATACATAACTATATTATATATAGTTATATATATATTATATATATATAGGGAACTAATCACATCCCATTAAAGTCAAGAGGGAGGGCATACATCTCACTACAGTGTGGATTTCTATATCTAAACTTCTGGCCATGAGCTCTTTTCATAGTCAATATAAGGAAGGTCAATAAACTCAGAAGACTTTAGGGTGTAATTCCTCTCGTCCTAAAGCAGACAGCAGCTTTTGGTCAGATCATTCACACTCTAAACTCTATTGACTGTACTGGAGTTCACTATAATAGGATAACTAGCTCAGACACAAACTTACAGCGTGGATATCAAAAGCTAGATAAAGTAATATCCACCAAGGGATTTGATGTCATCTACAATGTACACTGCCAGAAGCTTTGTTTGGGAAAAAAAGATGGCAAAAAAGATGAAGGAAAGAGTCAAAGCAAAGAAATATTATGATAAGAAGCATATATCTTAATTGTTATCTGCTGTTGAATATATTATTTTATTTGGATTGTCTTCTACTTTATCAGCCTTTCTTTGATAGGACTTTAGTACTAAAACTGTATTCTAAGAGGTAAATCTGATGTCAGGGGAACAATTCCAAGACAGGGGATGAAAGGCAGAGATCAAAGTCAGAGATAGAGACCAGCAGGCAAGGCCCTAAAGGCTTCCAGCACATGCTAACTCAGCCAATCAGTGTGGGCAGTACTGAAAATGAACATCAGTATAGCCTCCTGTTGCCGAGTATTCTTTTTTTTCCACATTAACATTACAGTGATTCCCTTCCTTTCATTTGATTAATCACAAAGGACAATATTTTCATGCCTGGAACTAGGCCATATTTTTACTGTATGTTTTTTGTGATATTTGCATGGCAGTGAAAATTAGCAAAGATTGTCATTAGAACTCCATTCCAGCATTCCATCAGATAAACAATAAATTATCTGGGTTGATTAAGTTCACCTTGACAAAGGGGTCAATGTCTGAGGCATCATCTGCTGACAAATTCATATCCACAGACTTCAAGGGGAATATTTGTTAGTAATTAACTTCAACTTGATTCTTGGATAGGAATTTAAGGGCTTTCCTTTGGCTTTGTTTTTCAGATCAGACATCTAAATTCCACTTGTTTCTGAAAGAGCTGAGCAGAAGGCACAACGTTACTGCAGTACTTTCCTTGGAATATTAACTGTGGTTTTGTGACTGTTAAACAACCAGCTGTACGGAATCCTTGAACCACT
This sequence comes from Laterallus jamaicensis coturniculus, assembly GCA_022605575.1. Taxonomy (NCBI): domain Eukaryota; kingdom Metazoa; phylum Chordata; class Aves; order Gruiformes; family Rallidae; genus Laterallus; species Laterallus jamaicensis. Next base: position 82,906,425 of record JAKCOX010000002.1, on the reverse strand, counting down.
CACACTGTCAGTCTAAAATAATACTCACTCACTCTTATTGGAAAAAAAGATAAATAAATAGTCATGAAACTTAAAACATGTATCCAATATGTACCTGAAATAGGTTGGATATTTCCCCTGAACCTTCTTACATTCATTTAACCAAACAGTAACAGAATTTACTCATAGTTTACCAGATCTTAATACAGAAAAGAAAAAAAAAAGTTATGTGGTCTACTTTCAATGGAGAGACAGAAAGAAAATCCACATACATAAGCATGCATGCACATATACTGTCACCCATTGCATAGTTGTTTTCCCCCAGAAAAACATTTTGTTTAGACTGAGAGTGAGCACCTGAGTCACACTATAGAAACATACTTAGGGATTTCCAACTTCCTCTGAAGGTTCATGATATTTTCTGATTTTCTGTATTGGGGGGAAGATTCATCCTTAAGAATGAGAAGAAAGCAGGAAACAGTTTTTGGGGGTGGATTAGTCTTGAATTCCACGCTGCTAAAAATGCATTGGTTATAAAATTGCATTAGCACATATGTGTTCTGAGAGCAAGAAACCTGACATCCTTTCCGTGTTGACTTCTCAGCCCACAAGCTGTTTCCTTAGCAAAAACAGCGTATCACAGAACCCCTTTTAAGTGTCTATCCAGTTGGAGCCATCACAGTGCTGTACATCGACAGCTGGTTGCTCTTCACATCTTGTAGGAGGCACTCAGCCCCTTACCACAATGGATCATTAACAGTCTAATTTGTATGTAGGAATCTAACAATCAGTAGGAACTTAAATGAATATATTTATATATTGTTTATTTAAGCTGGGATCTGGAGCCTCAAATCACTCATACCTGTTTTCATTGCTGGTCTTCAAGAAGCTCAAGTGAACTGACTGAAATTAGAGGAAGACAGGATTAAAAAGGCCTAGGACCTATTCAACTTCCATTATTGCATAGTACCTTGACCCACACCATGTGCCTAAAGGATGGTTTCAAAGCTTTGTAAAAGTCTGGCTTCTGTATCATTCCTATAGGCTGCCCAGGGAGGTGGTGGAGTCTCCTTCTCTGGAGATATTCAAGTCTCGTCTGGACGCCTATCTATGTAATATGAGATAGGGAGCCTGCTTTGGCAGGGGGGTTGGACCCGAAGATCTCTTGAGGTCCCTTCCAACCCCTAAGATTCTGTGATTCTGTGTGATTCTGTGATTCTGGAGTGTTTCCAGCAAGAAATATTAGCAGCTCACCATGATCTCTCCTCTTGGTAATATTCAGCTAAACGACTGTCTGCTCACAGCTTCACTGACATAAATCCAAAGCAGTGACACTAAACTCAGAGGCGAAATCCAGACCTGTTTCTTCAACTCCATTGACTTCAGGGAACTTGTATCTGTAAGCCAGGGCATAGACCAAGTGCTCCTCATTCTTTCAAGATTTACGCTGGGATCACTGAAGTCAAATTTCGCCTATAATCACGTCATCACTTGAAAACCATCCTAAGCCAGAGAAATTCTAAGAAATTGTTGGTATATACTTTAGATAATTGTCCTTTCTTGATAAATCTTTTTTTCATACCAGTGATGTATGTTCCCTTCTAATGTGGGGACTGCTTAAATCAGAAATCACTATAAGGAACAAGTTTAGGAAAAAATAGAAAATTCTCAGGACAAAATCTAAAAGGAAAGGGTTTAACATAGTTGACAGATAAGTACATAAGCCAGTATCTTATTCAGTCATGGTCCCTGCATGTAAAACACTGTCTGTAATGATTCCAATGCATACAGAAAACACACAAAGTAGTGCTAGGTAAGGGAACCTGCAGAAAACCTGAACCTGAAAGGAAAAGTGATGTAAAAGTAATAGTGTCCAATTTCCCAGAGGCTCAGGGCAAACCAGTCTTCTGTCCCATCCTTGAATATCACTGATTGTCCAGAACTTAATTTTTCATTATGTCCTCCAACATGGTAGTGACAACACCGAAAGCCTTCTAACATTCTTCTTTAAGGTTGTATAAGCAAATAATAACTTGATGGAGGTTGGAAAAGTAGCAGCTAGTTTTATCACTTTTGGGTAGTCTTTTTCTGTCACAGAGGCAAAGTGCCACAAATCAGTTTCTGTATTAAAAGTGGGTGAATATATACATCAAACAACAAGGAAATCCACAGTATAATTCCCTTTGCTTTGCTGTGAGTGAGCCTCAGGAAGTCACCCACTCTGCTGTAAAGGTTTCTGCAAGAACCACACAGCTCATCATATCAGAGGGAAAACCCATCTTTGTGTGATGGGGTTTGATACTGCAACTCATCTGCCTGCATGTCTGATCTGATACTCTGTTAAATTTTCCTGCCATGGCCTTGCCAGGAATGCATTTGCACTGTTCAGAAATTGGTCTCTCCTGGCCTTTTAGAAATGTTACTCATTTCCTTTCTACAGTGACATCTCTTATCAAACTGTAAGCAGAACTAAAACAGTTATCTTGGATCACCAGTGATTTGCATATCTTTGTTAATAATTTAACCCTGAAAATCCATACCAAAATATTCAAAATATTCTGAACTTCATTGGGATTTGTTGCCCTTTCAACATCTTTGAAAATCAGGCCAATTTGGGGAACCAGACTACTGACAGAACAGCCCAAGTTTGGATTCCAATTCTTAAAGTTTTTGCCTTTGTTAATTTTATCAGGGAAAAAAATCAGGAAAAAACAATAACAGTACATTTTGCCCAGGAACTTTCTGCAGCCGTATCACTTAGGTAACGAGAGACATTGTCAACAGACCACTAAGCTGACCTAGTATAATTTCAGCTTGGCTGATTGGCATTTAATGGCTTTGATGATCACTTGCTGAAAGCTTGCCACATTATCTGTGTGCCACAATGCCCTGTACACAAGGTACACAAGTATTTCTCAGGCTCACCTTCAAAGGGGAAGAAGAAGAAGCTACAAATTCTTTGTGAGAGGCTCAGTGCCATAAATGTAATCTGTGATGCTCTGGTCCCAAGAAATGGCTGCAGGCCTGCAACCTGCTGTGGACAAGGAGACACAAGGAGATGCTGGACAAGTCTAGAGAGGCTAGAGAGGCCAGAATGATATGATGTAGCTGCTGTTAACATCCTGATCAAGAACCCTTCATGAAGTCCTTTCCTATCCAATATTTCTACTATGCTCATGACCATGATATTTCTATTTTCTCTTCCAAGCATAAGGAAACCCAGAGAAAAACAACACATATGCAAAAAAAATCTTCAAGCTCACTTTTCCTATGCATGTGAGAGTGGAACAAGTATGACATCATCTGAGTTGGAAGCTGGGCCAGGAAAAATGCATTCAGACCCAGGAATCCTCCACACCTCACATTCCTGTCGTGGAAGACTTTGATCAGAGTACTCAGCATCTGTGACCACATTGCTCTCCACACGCGAAGGCAGTTCAGTGTACCTCTCGCTGTGCTCCTGACACATGTGATGTGAGGTTTCCCCAAAGGGACAGAGGGGATGGAGCAAAGCTGATCAGAACGGTGCTGCCCCAGCTTTGTTTTATTCACAGCTAATACACGATAAGGCTTTGTGGGGCTCCTCTTGTTCTCTCCATCTTTTCCCCTGGGGTCCTTTGGTCATGCCAATCATTTAAAGAGAGGATAAAGGCAGCTACATAAAGGCACAGTAAGGGAGGGGTAGTGTGCCCTACAGCTACTTTACCCAGTTGCAGATGATTCCACCCCCCCTCAGTTTTGCTTCTCTAACCATGGTGGAATACGCTTTGATTTTCCATCCTTTCTGAACTCATTATCATCTGAAGTCAGTGACATTGGTACAAATTAACACCTGGTCTCTGTTTCTAACAAAAAGAAAACATACCAGGTGGACATTTAGAAAAATCAATTCCCATGATAAAGCCAAGGATATTAAAAAGAGAGAGAGAGAAAGAACCACACAAAGATTACAGAGTGCAGCTCTCCCACAGAAGCAGACAGGGTGGCAGCCAGCCATTGTTCCGAAAGGCAGCATCAGCACCAAGAATCAGATGACTAAGCTCCTGATAATGAATGAAATATTTTTACTATGCTGAAAAAATTCTGGCACTGCAGGAGGACTCAGGATAAAGGAAGCAATTTCAAGGGCCTTTCTGAAGGACACCATCAGATAGCCTTCTGCTACAAGAAATTCCAGTACCCTGAAGAGAAATGATGTTTTGGGGTTTTAACAGGGATAAAAGGATAGACGCTTAAATTAGTGTGGAGTTGTTGAGAACACACATGAATGAGTCATCTGCTAAATGCCGTCAGTTTGGTGGAGAGAGACATGATGCAGTGCTGGTCAGGGTTCGAGCTGGCTCTGAAAAGGCAGGAGAGCCTGGGTATTCCTGAATCTTGTAAGCAAACAAACAGCTGCAGCATCCTGAAGTGTTACTCCCTGCTCATTGTCACCCCTCAGCTGGAAGGTAGGGAGCCTAGGCAGAGCTGGAGGGAAACATGATGCCTACAGCTCAGCTGAAGTCATTCACAGGGTGGCAGCTCAACACAAACCCTACTCATCACATTACTTGGGGAGTGGTAAAATATCAAAGGAAGATTCACTAAGACTCACGTCCTCATTGGACTAGAGCTCCTTGCTGTACCAGCTGCTTTCTGATACCTTGTCCAGAGGTAATGTGGGTATCCACATCACACTACTCTGTGGTGGATGTACCATTTACAGTACTCACTACATCCTATTGCTGGCACTGTGAACAAAAAAGAAGTGAGTTGTCAAGTGAAGAGAGTTGAGAGGGAGCATTTGTAAATTGGTGTTATGTCTGATAGAGTGCTGTGTGATTACACCAGAATTATGGGAAGATACTTCAGCTCACCCTTACCGAAATGAAAGACAGAAATATAAGGAAATTAAATAGTTCATACACCTATTTATAATGCCATACATACATATATCTATATCTATGTACATCTGTGTAGGAAAAGTAAGTTCGGATATATTCTATTGGAATAAAATTCTCACAAAGGAGGAGGATCTTACAGTGTGAACTGAGCTCTTAAATAGTCTTTTTTCTTCTGAAAAAATAGCTTCTGATCTAGAACCCCATCCTTAAAATACACATTTCCCACTTGATCTGTATTTCAACTTGTGGGATAAAATGTTTGCTATGTTACTGTGAATGACTGCTTCTTAAAAAACCTACTGAGCTGCATCCTCTGAAGAGGTTAGCTGTAAGAAACCTTTTTTAAAGCAAACCTTCCCTTCAATATAGCCAGGCTTGTGCACAGCTAGGTTTCAACCTGGGGTTTTGGAGGCACCAGCACATTTAGTACTGAGTCATCCATGTAATTCCACCATACAGAGGCCTGATTTTCTCCCAAAAAAACAACTTTGTCTGGGCTGAGATTCCTACTCAAGGCTTTCTCTTGCACCTGTAAATCAGGATATCTACTGATTTAGGGAAGTAATATTAAACGGTGTAAAACAGTTGGAATCAGGTTTAGAGGTCAAAATTTGCACTCACCTACCAGCAATTCTATTCCTTTTTGTTCTGAAAAATGGGTAAGTCCAAACAGCATGAGATTTCTTGCATTAAATATCAAACCCAAAGTCCAAGGCTTCAACAGGGACACAGCATCTACAAAGCCTTCATTAACTGCGCTGTGAAGCTTTGAAGCTCCGCTGTGCAACTATTAGCTGATCTTATTTAACAAACAGTGCTGTAGGGCTATGTGTTGCTGTGACTGAGCAGGTGATGATTTTCTCTTCGCTGCCACCAGTCAAGGACTTTCCACTACCAGGGCCCAGGCTCCAGCTCTGGGGTCAGAGGTCCAGGCTGTAGCAGGGGAAAAGGGAAATGTTATCTATCTCCATTGATTTCTAGTTCAAATAAAGTTTTTTGCTTTCACACTTTGAAAAACATGGACTATCAGATCATCTCACAGCCAGGTTAATAGTGGGGGTTGGTTTATTTCATGGTTAACGTGATTGTTATGTTCAGTGCCTGTAAGAATAGAATCTGCTTGGATGGCTATTCCTTCTCTGTAGTCTCTAAATTCTTTCCCAAATCTATAGCCTTCTACTACTGACAAGATTGTTTTCACTGACTCATAGGCTTAAAAACAAACTTTAGGTCTGTTTTTTTCTTACAAATAAAAGAAATCGTATGCATAAGGTTGCTGTAAGGTGGGAAAGTGTGGTAAGCTATATTGCTCACTTTAAAAAAGTTGTCATATTTTAGAGACCAGCTCTAATGCACCAAATAGCACATGAACATCTTGGTTTGAGTTTTGAAACACCATTTTCTTGTGATTCTGATTTGGCAAGTGGATGTAAGTAGTATCTACGCAAAGACAAGGTCGGGCCTCAGGATGTATTAAGCATGTCACTGGTACAAGGCTGAGTATACCTGTCGATGACTTCATAGGAAGGGGAGCAGGAAGAAAAACAGGATGCAGCTAGAGGATAATAATCCTGTTAAGGGATTATTGCTCTGATTCTAAGTACTAAGTTACTTAAAGCAAAAGCCACTCATAGTAAATTCCTGTAAACAGAGGGATACAACGGATGCTACAGGAAAGAGATGACGAAATATGTTCTATATAATTTTAGGCTTCTCCAAATTTTGTGGATTTCACTGTAAGCCTCATCTCCAAAGGAAGTTAACAAATGCTACCGTCCTCACTGAAGGTCTTTCACATTTATTAGTAGTGGTTTTCTCTTCCATTCCTTGCAGAGTGATCAACACGAATGTTGTAATGCTGACCCTGTGGAGTCCAGGGAGGGTAGGACACGTCAGTTGTAGACTTCCTACCAAAAGATTCCTGAATTCTCTGGAGTCATCCTGACCCAGTGAAATCCACCCAACTGTAGCATCTGGTCCAACCTAAAATCATAAAAGGAACACAAATAATGACAAGGATACATAATCACATTGAGAAACTGTTTGGAAAGAGGCACTTTTTCTGATTGCTGTGTAAATGGTTCCAAGACTTGCATAAAAGCACTAGCTAACACGACTACACAAACCCTTTACTAGCAAAGGCAAATAAGATAAGGATTTTCTGTTCTGTTGCCATCGAGTCTTTAAAGCAGTGGCAGTCTAGACAAACCCAGTTTTGCTCAACCTCCTGTTGCAGACGAAATAAATATGTCTTGAAGGAAAACATATAAACTTGCCATGTTTTAACTGTAGGAGGAAAAACAGAGTGAGAGGGAAAGAGACTGCCACATAAAACTCACAAAGGTTTTGTATTTTTTGGTGTCTGCAGTCTGGCAGTGACTCTCAGAAATTACAATTATTGCAGGAAAGCAACCAATCTGTCTCAGAAAGGTAAGAGTATCACAAATAAAAGGCTAACTTGAATCTAGGCCTTTGGCATTCTCATCCCTAAATTATCAAGTAATACATGCCTCTGAAACCATTTCAGCCTGCATTGTGGCTGCTTATGTAGCTGAAAGAGAGCACTGTTATTGTGCTTTTTCTAAGGGGAAGAATACCTTTTCATACCTAGAAGGCACTTTATAAAATGATCAGGCAGCAAATTTACCAAGCCAAAGGATTTTTTTTTTTTTTTTTGCACAGTACATAACACAGTTGTGCATGTGGAGTGCAATGCACTGAAGGGTTTGAAAAGGAGTTTGGGAGATGTAAGGGATCTGATACTGTGGATCATTAAACACGATCACTGGGAGAAAGCTCCTGAGCTGCTGGAAGGGGGATGCCAGGGAAGGGTCACCTTGCATAGAAACCATATTCCTTACGTCCTTTCCTATAATGTCCTCCAATGGCCAACATGAAAGTCGTGACACTGGGCTGGGTGAAGTCCGTCTCATGTGCTTCAATACTTGTGCCGCTACCTTGTCTACTGCTCCTTGTCTTGTAGCTATTGGAGACAAATTTTGAAATGCCATGTCTCAGTTTGGCACCTGTCTTTTCCTCTGCTCCTGCACTGATGTAGGCAGAAAAGAGATCCATTTGTCCACATGGTTAAGTGTGTCAGTTCATCATATCTTTTAACTTCACTGTTTATCTATAGGATGTTCTTAGTTGCAGCTACTCAGAGAAACATATTTCCTCTTTACTACAGAGACGCAAAGGGGAAAGGGAAGAGTAAAGTATGAGAAGCAAAGAACTTAGGGAGGCAAAATGGGCAGAGTTATGTAGGAAGCAGGCTGGTATTTGTCTCATTGAATACATATTTTAAAAGCCAGTGCTTTGATGAAATTGAGTGGTGAATGAGGTTTTTCTGGTCAACGCTTTCTCTGGATGGTGGTATTATTTGTATTGGAAGACATAGCTGTAGGTGGAAAACAGAGTTACCCACCTTCTTGCCTCATCTTAAAATATGGCCACTGCCTCTGGGGGTATTTGCACTCCAAACATGCAGGGGTTATCCGTTATCCTCCCCTGCTCAGGTCTGGATAGCCACGTCAAGAATGACAGCAGTGTCCCTGCCAGTACAGTGCTCCCATGTGGACCATTAGGATTTCTTGTGATGTTGTGCTGCTCCTCAAACTGTCAGGTGAATGTGTCTGCCTTCCTGGAAACACCGGGAGATATGGTGTGGTTCTGGGGCATGCTCAGAGTTTAACTGATGTCCTTGCACCAAAAAAATCCCAGGTCACCAGACTGAGAAAGAGCTAAATCCAACCTCCAAGTTGCACATCTTGCTATGCATGGCCAAGGTGATTTGCAGAGGGATGGGTGAGAGGAAGGGGTGAAACAACAAGTATAAAAATCCAGATTAAATCTGCAAAAAGAATATTCCCTAACAGATTCAAATCAGATGTTAGGAAAAAATTTTTTACTGAAAGAGTTGTCAGGGCCTGGAACAGGCTGCCCAGGGAGGAGGTTGAGTCACCATCCCCAAATGTGTTTAAAAAAAGGTAGATCAGGTACTTAGGGATATGGCTTAGCATAGGATGGGAACGGTTGGACTTAATGATCTTAAAGGTCTTTTCCAAACTTGTGATACCTTGATTCTGTGAATGGCCTGATCCCTCATTTTCCCTAGGTCTCAAGCTCCTTCTGAGGTCAGAGCAAACCTGATCGTGGCACAAATACTGCCACGCTGCTATTGAAAACTGACACATTGTCCATAGTGTGAAGGTTATTTTCTCTAATGGTCCGAGACAATCTGCACTTTTGTTGGTGCTCCTGAGAAAACAATTTCCTACTGTCAAATCTCAAACTCTGATAAGCGTGATTCAATCCCTACTCCATACCAAATGAAATCTTTTCAGTTTTGGTTTCTTCTATGTTTTGCTTAGTGAAGACTGGGTATAACATTGAACCACACATTAATACAGGACATAAACCCACTCAAGCTGACATTCAACATATTCCTGGCAGTAAAGTAGGGGAGAGATGCTTTTGCCAGAGACATGGGGCCAACAAACTTAAATTATTCAACTCCCAGTTTATATTATCTGTGGTTGAATTTGATTCTAGCATGGAGAGGAAAACAAAACCTTATTTAATGTCATGAACCCAGTGAAATACCTGGGGCTGGAACTTGTGGTTTCTAGTTAGCATTTCAAGCAGACCCATCTCCCAGGCTACACAGGAATAATAAAAGAGCTTCATTCTTGCCTTTTGCTGCCTCAGAACTAGGTGATGGCTAAATTTCAACTCTACAGAGAAACTACCTACAGTAGAGGATCAATCCATATTACTTCATGTCAGTGACTTTTTCCCATAGGATCCATCTCAAGTCACCAACTCCTGTGAATTGTCACAACCTGGAGTTTTTTACAGGTCCTTTTTAAGAGGTAAAAAATGCCTGATTTTTCTTATTAATTTGTTTAAAAACAGATAATCGACTGACATTTCCATGTTTACACTTTTACAGTTTCAGAACAAATTGTGTTTATAAGTCAGAAGCTAATAAATATCCTGATTTTTATACACATGGAGGCTTCCCTGGGCCCTCTGCACTGCAAAGCTCACAATGTGCTGCTTCTGGATTGAACTGAGAAAGTAATTAAGCAAGTGGGTACCCTCTCTCAGAAACAACACTGCAGCAGAGAGATGCAAATAAATAATTCAAACTTTATCTTTGCTGCTAAGTACAGGGGAAATCTTTGGTACTTTGCAACCCTGTAATGGAGCTAATAGTGTCACAGAGAATGAAAATCAGAGCTTTTAGTTCAAGCTGCACAGGGTCCAAGTGATACCATAGCACCTGTGTTTCAGCCCTGTTCCTTGACCACTGGTCAAGTGTGGATGGCTGATAAAATTCTTGTTCTTGAACTCAGCCAAAAATGATGCTTCTGTGCAGCAAAATTGCTTAGTAGAAGATAAAGAGTGTCTCGACACCACAGACTTCAGAACTTTACGCCATAGTTCCAGACATGAAACCCCGCCCGTTGGGTCCAAAAGAACTGGAGAAAAGGAAGATAAAGGCTAGAGAAATAGCATTTATCTTCCTTTTTTACATATCTTCCACTCCTTTCTATTCTATTGTTCATGCCTTGATGACTCCTGATCCATCTTAGTATCTGAATTAACTTGAGTCTGTGACATGCAAACTTGAAAATTGTTATGCCATGCTGGATTTTTCAAATATTTGTGTCACTGACTTGATTTACTTTCCCTACATGTTTAGTTTATGCTTTTGTGAAGTGATAAGAGTGATTCAGGCAACATGACTCAAGTCTCATCTGCACTACCTTTGTGTCATCATCTGCCATATGTTTCCCCATCCCGGTGGTCTAAAATCCTCTGTGATACTGGACAGCTGTCTGCAAGGAAGACTGTTCAGAAGTAATGTGCATGAAAGGAACCACAATCTGTTGCTCATGTACCTCAGACTTCCTTTTTTAGTGTTTATCTTTTTTTTCTGGTGCCATTTCTTCCATTTTTTCCTACATTTCCAATTCTCATTGCAGTGTGAAGTTAAGTCTTTCAGGTTATTACCCTAAATAATCTAAAATATTCTTATTTCCCTTTTATTCTTGGGGTTTTTTTTGTCAATTCTTTCTGCAGGGGTCCTTGTGCAGAATGTTGATATTCGCCTTTCAAATTAATTTCCACACATGGACACATACTTACTCACAGTGCTGTCTCCAGTCAGTGGCCAAAAGACCTCTGCATACTTCTTCACAGTCCATGCTTTGCATTATCTCCATTAAACTCTGTCCCTGCTAATTTTTCTCTGTAGTTTGGATTCTATTTCTTTCTTCGTATCACAGACATTTTCTGGAGGTAACCAGGTGAGACAAATAAGGTGCTCTCATTTCACCCTACATATTTCTCAGTAGGAAAATTGATGTCGTTCCTGCCTGAACAGCTCCTATTCTTATAGAAGAATGAGCCTTATGAGGACTTCAGACCAAGCTCATTTCTGGGATGTACTTGATGCAGGAGAGCTGGAAAAAGTTGATTGGGACTTTGCTTATAGAATCCAAGACTCCAAATACGGTTTTGGCAGCTGCTATAGCCTATTTGTTGTACATGTCATTCCTGCTGGGGACTGGAAACAAGTTAGGTAGGCAATGAATTTGCTGGTGGTATCAGTGAGCTTTGCTAGTTTTATATCATTCCAGAGCTCTCTATCAGTAATGATATTCTCCGTGTGGGTCTTGCAGCCAGCTGACAGCTTTCCTTCCCAAAGGATCAGCTCCAGGTGAGAATCTGCCTTTATAATTTTATATCCTTGTTAATTTTGCCAAATGTGAAATAATTAGGCTAGGCTAATAAAAACAATGCTTTATTCTGTGTACAAGGAAATATGTCCCTGAAGATATTTCCCAAATTCCCCACTTTTCTTCCCTTCTTTTTTTTGTATCTCTTGTATTCCCCTTCTTTTTTTTTTGTATCTCTGCCTGAAAGATAGAACCCACTCCTGATAGAGCATCATCTTGATTTTCTGCCAAAATCCTTGTCTCGGTTTTTAGTTGATCCTACTTTGCTGTGGTAAGTTTTTCTTCAACTGCAGCTTGTGAGCTAAGAATAATTTTTTGCCAAATGCAGAGTTTCTATTTCCCCTTGATTCACTGGCAGGAAAATATTGTCTGATCAGACATCTTAGCACAATGCTATTCTCATCTAGGGATGACATTTTTACCTTTCAAAGAAAACCAGAGCTTCACTTGAAGATAAAAAGGCAGAGAGCTAAAGAATGTAAACAGAGTTTAGATTCTCTTATCACAGCTAAGGAAGAAAAAAAATACCCCAAACTATTTTAAACAGAGGACTTATATAAGGAAGTCTGCAAAACCACTTCCCATTTCATAGTACAGGATATGCCAAAGAAATGATACAGCTTGGCACAAATAACAAAGATAATTTCAATTTTATTTAAATACTACAAGGACGTTTAAAGACAACTCAGGACATAAATCCTATTTTGATTACATTCTTCAGCTTTATTTAATGTTCATCTTTTTTCTGGGTAGAAGGGGAAACTAAGAGTATAGTCAAAACTTGTGGTTTGTAAAAATTATGAGCATCCTGTAAGCAGGTCTGGAAATTAAAACCTTACATTTCTTCCCCATGCAAGCCTAGAGAAGGAAGACAGCTTTTCCTTTACTGGAACCCTTTTATTGCTCATGGCTGACCTGAAAGATGAGAGGTGATTTAAACTCTAATTGTCTCAATAAGAGCCAAACAAAGAAAACAAAACTTTATTAAAACAAACAGTCTGCAGCCACTGAATCTATCCTCTGTCAGACTTATCACCCTGGGGACACTGATGGATGGGTCAGAATTCAAATATTGTAGACTGGGATCACTGATGAAAACAGCCCCTTCTGGCTCCTAAACAGATGGGCACCCTCAAACCTACACAGCCATGCACATATCCCCAACTGATGGAAATCAACACTTCTCTGCAGGAGTCAATAAAGAGGTTTCAATATTCAACAGCTGGGAATCTGGCCTATACGATTTTCAATTTGTGTTAAGCTCAGGATTCACAAGTGTTGAATCCAAGAACGAGGCATGAGAGGTCCCTCAGGACTTTGCCATTTGTAAGTGCCAGTAAAAACCACACAAGTGTCAAGTAAATCCACGCCAATGCTGACCCTCGTGTCTTGCATACATGCAAGGTTCATAAGAGAAAAGACAACTCGAGAGAGCTGTAGGAATTTAATTAGGAGCGCAACCCTATAGGCATCTCGTTCGTAAACCAGTTATGTTAGATGGATGAGTAATGATATTAAAAGCCAGTAGCTTGTGTCCCACGGACCAAAAAGCAGAAATTATTTACTGGTGAGGAAGAAAAAAACCATCTGTTTTCCATCGGGCAATGGTTCTGCAATGTGCCACAAAGAACTGTGCATGGTTTAGTTCATCCTTCTATACTGGCTTTAATTCTGCTTCTACAATGAAAGCTCTAAAAATCATTGTGTTAAGAGAGTAAAGGGAGGAATGATAGAAAGCTCAAGGGAAAAAGAATGTATACAGAAATTACAAGCCCTGCCTAAGTCTTACACTCCCAGTTCACACAGTGGGAAGAATAATTCAAGTCAGGAAACATTCCAATTAGGTCTACAGCATACCTGATATGCTTTGTTTAAATAAACTAACCTGCCTTTTCATTTTTCTTCAGCGCCAAAACACAAACTAAATGTGAAGCAAAGAATGACTCTTTCATGTTCTAGTAGATGTCTTGCTATGCTCTGCCAAATCCTGAAGGTCAGAGTGAGTAGCACCTATCCACCGGGTCCATGTACAGAATGTTGATCATTGAAGTCTGTCCTGGAAGCTAGAGTTGAATGTGTTAAAGCACTGTTCCTTGTTAACATACTGACAACTCAGACGCATTAGATCTCCTAAATATTAAAAAACTCTTCCAAAATAGTCCACAGAAATATATGTAAGACTAACACTGTCCACAGAAATATTTTTAAGTCTAACACAGTGGGAGACCTTCACTTGTGCATCCCTGCTCTATAGTCTCATTGAACTTTAAGGCAGTCAAATAGTTTCAGAGGATATAAAGAGGCTGTTTCTCCTAGGTGTGCAATGCAATGATTGCAGGGCACCTCATATGCATCATACATGCTTAAGAAGTGCAGATTCAAGTGACATTTTCAAAGGTGTCTAAAACATGTATTGGAGTTAATTTTCATTGTCTCCAGATGTGGGATTAGACCAGCCTGTGCCCAAGGGCACAAAGGAAGAACGACTCCTTGAAAAATAAGTACCTTCTCCAACTTTGTGTGAGGCTGGGCACAATCCACTTTTAAATTATCTAAGGAAAGCAGTTCTGATCTGAGGAGAGAAAAGGACACTCACCAGAGAAATATTTTCAGGACGTAGTTATACAATAGCAACTAAAAAGGTTATTGTAGGGCATCAACTAGTGTTTGTTCCTGTGCCTTTCACTGATCAAGCTTAAAATAAGGTTGGTTTCATATAAGAAATAACTCAGCCAATTAAAAAGAAAAAACAACCTAAGAAGAGCCCTGTTCCCTGCCACCTTATAACGTGAGGGAGCTAATGCAGAGATCTTATTGCAGTTTGATGATAGCATCTTTGCTCCTTATGAAGGTAGCCAGTTAGTAGAAACATCAGCCAAAAAAAGGTCCTGTCTCTTCTAGGCAAGGACACAACCCTAACTGGGACAATGGAAACAGACTGGAGAGCCTGAAAAGTGAAAGGAAGAGAGCAATAATCAAAACAAGTTTGTTTTGTTCTTGCCACTGGGTGTGTCCTCATTTTGAGTGAGGAAGTGACTTAGTTTAACATCCCAATCAGCTGAAAAACCTCAGCTTTACCGTAATTGAAGTTCAGTTTTTCACATCCCTTTACTCTTCTCTTACACCCTGTTGCATTTTCATAATTGACCTGCAGCCTTCAGTGCTGGTCAGACTGGTTAATGAGATGACCTTCACCTTCCTCGTGAAACAACTGCTGTAAAAATGCTGTTTATGAATATGTACCCACACATGTACTCTTCCCATTACTTCTTAAACAGTGGATGTGGACAAACTAGAAGCAGAAGCTCTCTGGGAATTTTGAGCTACAAATTGCCTGGTAAAGCAAACTAGGATGGTGTGCTATTACAGAGACTGCAGAGTCCTCTGTCCTCCTTCCCAGAGCTTTTTTATCCAGCCCAAGCACCACTGCACAGGGAGCAATGGCACTGCCACAGATGCTATGATCACCTTTCTTCAAATACCTTTCACTTTTCATAAGTTTTGCCTTGAATCTACCACAGGAGAAGTTCAGGTCAAGATATACAACTCTTGACGGAGCCCACAGTAGTGACAGTTCACCAGAGACTGCAACGAAAGGAAGGCTGAAGTAAATGTCTTTTACACTTCCCATGGATTTTTGGAAACTGATTATCAGCAGGTAAAAGAGAAAAATGTCATCATGTAGAGCTGGTGTGAAATTTTATTCTATCAATCTTAACTTGAGAACAGGAAAGAAAAGACTGAGAAGGTGTTACTTGCTTGCTAATGTAAAGAAATGGTGAGAAATTACCCACATGGAATGGATAAAACCTACACTTGGCAAACAATCTTGGCATGTGGGATCCTGTAGAATGTGGCCCTTCAATCCACTGAATGTTTGAATTAAACTGTTCAAGGGTGTCTTCTGGGGACATTTTTGCATGTGGAACCCTAGAGAGTTTTGTGACTAGTCAGAAAAAAATATTTGTTTCCTTTGGGATAATGGCAACGTGTAAGGAAACTGCATCCAGAAGTTGTAGGTTTTGTCTTCTAACATGTCTCCTCAGCTTTCCGTTGTTGACAGCTGCTAGAAGTAAGGTGGCACATTATGAAGTTGTGCATAGAGCTATGAGGCCTTTATTGCCCTCTGATTTCCCAGAATGAAAAAAAAAAAGTCACTGTGCAAGTATGGGTATCTTGTACAATCCGTTACTGAACGGAGGATGTGGAAAGTGCTACTCCTGAAAACAGGACCACATCATGCAACAGCTGAATGCGCAACACCAAGGGCAGTGCCAAATGGAGAAACTACAAATTTGAAGCACTTCACACATAAGCAGTTACCTGGGCCTTTGCTGACTGCTGGATGCTTTTTTTAGGCACCCTGGCGATGCTGCAAGTTTCATTGGGGTGGAAGAAGTGATGGCAATGCAGGTGCTGTCTTAAAACAGGATGTGGGGTAAGCTGTGAACATCATCAGAAATGGCTCTTTGGGTGGCGCCAAGAATATAGATTCTTTAGCAACTTTTCTATTTAACCTGTGTGGTTTCCTGAAGACTGCTCTTCTGTGACTTCTCAGAATAGTGCACAGGTCATAGGATAGTTCTGTTGATCAGCATGGGATCGTCCCCTGTTTAAAATGCACAGATAATGGTCAGAGGCTAAAACACACCAAGGTAGAGTTCTTCCTTGGTTACCACTTCCAAATCCAGCCAAATGATCTCTCTCAGTTAGGGTTTCATAACTTTAGTTTCCTATTTGGATATCAAACAGAATTCCCCTCCCCAACTCAGGCACTGCAACATCTCGAATAAGATTCCAGTAATAATTTAAAAGAAAATCCATGATGACCTTTACATTCACGGAATCATTCGCTGTTACCAGAAAGGAGAAGTCCCTAAATTACAAAGTTTATTATTTTGTTTTACTGGTGTATTTGTTATAAAATTATTTAACTGTTGTGCAGTAATCAGAAAAACACAAGCCAGTCAAACTTTTATGATCTGTAGAAGGGAAAGAAGCCAAAAGTGTCAGCCCTGAGCTGTCTCCTTTTCTGTCTCTAAATGAGCTCAGTGGAGCAAAAATTTCCTTCTAGAGAATCTGAAGCATTGTGTCTCTGACCTGAAAGGAATACTCAATAATAATATCCACAACCTTTGTATTCTTTGACTGAGAATGGATAGACAAGTAGGTACCACAGCTGTGAAAGTTCATCCATTGTCCCTTCATGCCCCCCACTCCTTTTGTATTTTCTCTGCAAGATACGACGAACACAACTGATTTATCGGACTGTATAACGTGATCTTTTTCCCATTCATGGTGGCTTGACATCTTCATATCATCACATGCACAATTATACTGTGCCATCCCTGTGCTATGGGCTGCCTGTGGAGTGAGTTTCACCACTGCCTTTCATGCTCATAGAAAACACTGACATTACAACGCCACACTTGAAGGAGATAACTACTAAAGATTGAATTGCTTTTTCTTATCTTTCCCACATTCTACTCTAATCCTTAGTGTGAATACAACACCTAGAAAATATGGTTTTTTGGTGGCTGGGGATCTCTGGGGTTCTCAGGTGTCAGTAGTTTCATAGTTCTTAAGAACTGTATAATAAGGTAGGTTGTGAGATAAGCAACTTTCTGCCCAGACATGGAAAGGGTGTGGCACTGAGCACCTTCTGAGCTCTCTCTGAACTAAAAATACACAGCTCACGTTTTAAATCATTGGTCTTGTAGTACCATTCACACACAAAAACAGGACTTCCTAACTACTTGGTAAACAATCTGGTGTTTGAAACCAAGTAGATCCAAGAGAATTCTTTTGTTGTTTGCCCTCAAGGTAAACAGTATTGCTAACAGCAACACTGTGAAAATTCAATACATTGACAGAACAATTTCCTCTTTACAACCTAGAAATTTGGCTGCAGAGACTCTGATATGTCATTATCCAGGTTTCTTCCAGGAGTGTAGGACGTTTTCAGTCTGAAGGGAAATATTTCTATCAACAACTAATAAGGAGACATCAGAGCAACAAATTCCACACACTGCCCAGCAACTTTCACAGACAGCAGAAATGCCAGAATTTTCTTGCAAGTGTTGAGGTACTTTTAATGATCTTAGCTTTGAAGGCCTCAGGCTTCTGTTTCACAGAAGGCATGACACCTTCAAAACAACCCCCCTCCAAGTCCAGATGAGGCCCTGAGTCCAAGAAAGGATGAGATGTATTTTATCACTGATATTGCTTCCAGCAACACTTAAACACCCTCCTTTCCTTGTTGTCACCCAGAAGTCACCTCCACCTTCTGAGTTCAAATATAGTGCAGTGTCTCGA
The DNA here is from genome assembly GCA_022605575.1 of Laterallus jamaicensis coturniculus. Classification (NCBI taxonomy): domain Eukaryota; kingdom Metazoa; phylum Chordata; class Aves; order Gruiformes; family Rallidae; genus Laterallus; species Laterallus jamaicensis. The sequence goes on along the minus strand of JAKCOX010000002.1, from coordinate 82,888,502 downwards.
AGGGTTGCAATAATTCTGGGAAGGGAGTGCATGAAGTGTTTTCAATATGTTCATGAGGAACTGCTTGACTGACTCACAGCTCGCAGAAATCAATGAAGATCTCACTGGAACTGGACTGGGCCAGAAGCAAGGAGAGGACCTTCATGTTGTGGACTTTTTCTTGATTCTTATTGGCTAATGCCCATTTATTTTTAAATTGCAACAGCTCTCAACACTTGACTATTTACACAGCTCTTGTATCAACAAACATTTTCCCCAAAGTGTTGCAGTAATTAACATATAAATAAACCACGTCTTTTCAAAGCTGGTGACATATGTTAGCAAGATTTTGCCAATACAAAGCTTAGCACAGCAAATTCAGGGAGATTCCATTTCTTCATCTTTTCAGGCAGCCTGTTGCTAAGACAGGTCATTAGCAAATTGAAGAAGCTTCAGTTGTGGTCCATATGGCAGGAACTAACAGCTATCAACCACATCCATCTCACCAGCCTAACCAGTGCATTTGCAAGGATTTTCAGGAATGCAGCATGCAAGGTGCAGGAAAGCAATATGCATCCACAGCTGATATAAACTGGCATGGTTAGAATCATATAATTTTTTTTTTAATGATAGAAAAGACCTTTGAGATCATCAACTACAACCATAAACCTAATACTGCTAAATCCACCACTAAACCATGTCCCTAAACATCACATCTATATGTCTTTTAAACATCTCCAGAGATGGCAACTCTACCACTTTCCCTGCTCCAATGATTGATAACTGTTTCAGTGAAGAAATGTTTCCTAAAAACCAAACTAAACCTTCCCTGGCACAACTTCTGATCCTTTCCTCTTGTTCTATCTCTTGTTACTTGGAAGAAAAGACCATGACCCACCTGGCTACAACCTCCTTCCAGTTTTACTTCAGAGAATTTAGTCCTCAATTTTAGCATTGCAACTGCGAAGATCTACATCTGTGTCATGCTGGATTAATGCAGATTAGAGAGCTAGAGGTGTTCTATATGTATAACTCTAAATCTTTTCTGTAAAGAACTACTCCATTGTATAAAATACTACAGAATTTACCCCTTTGCATGTGAAATATTTAATAATACAATATAATGGAGTAGTAGCTTACACTAGATGCACAGACCACAGACAAGGAAAAGAGTACTGAATCTGCAGATCTTCTAATGGAGATGTTGACAAACCTGTAGTGGATTTAAATAATTATTAATTGACAGATGATCTTTTCATTGGTAGATGCATAGAGATATTCCCCATATCCTACAAGTCCAGTGCTCTACACAATGAAAACCTCTGGAATAGCAGTTGAAAAGAAACTTTCCTGAAATAAAAGTCCTTGCATTTTTACTTTGTTGGCCTGACAGAAACACAATACAGATCAATGGAAAGGAGTCAGAAGATTTCAAGAGAGCAGAGAGGGTGGTGGTCAACTTAACAGCAGGAGCACTGCATAAGAAGGCCATGCTTAGAGTATGCCTTTCCCAGTATCCATCCCAAGCTAACAACTACTTTCATCCACCAGTGGCCACCTTGCCTATGCCAATATAATGAATTTTCAACGGTGAAATCCTTACTGCTTTCTACTTTTTTAAAAAAGAAGAACCAATCTGAATTCAGATATGACCTCTCAATTCACCTCATTCTAAACAGAGTTACAATCATGCTATCTGGCTTGCTCTGTGTCTAGGTTGGCTTTAAACAAGCCAGTTCTGATACCAGTGCATGGGAAAGCTAAGTTGGGTCATGTCATGCTGACTATACCCAGTCAGGTGTCAGAAAGCCTAAAATCCTAAAGATCTTATATGGGAATGAATTGCTGGGCCAGTTTTCCAACAGCCTTTCACCTTGTGTGCCTCTTTGACTCAGTGACATGTGAATTAACAGAACTCGCTGTCCTGATCCATGATGGCCACTTGCAGGAGCAATGTCTGAATGTACCAAATTATGAGATGCTGAAACAAGAATAAGGAACCCAAAGTGAATTGAATATAGCATTTTAGTGCTGACTTCATAAAAGCCTTCCTTTACAGAAGGCATTGCGGAAACACATGCCTTTGTTAGCATAACACCTAAGGTACCCCCAGATGCTGCCATCTTACTCTGGCCAGGTGCTCTAGTTCTGCTTGGTTTAGGGAACTGAAGCAGGGCTGCTCAGACACCTTGAAAAGCTGGTGTTTAGCCCAAAACATGAACTTTGATTTTAGAACCACTCACCCAAAAATAAACCAGAACCACCCAAATAGAAATAATAATACAAAGTATCTTTTATGCTCTAACAGTTCAGAGGCCTTTAAGGAAAGGGAGAGAATTCAGCCCTGTTTATTAATTGTGTCTAACTAATATCTCTTCATAATGTCTCTTCATTTGAGTTGTTTTGGCAACACAGACCAGAATCTGCCGTTTTTGCTTGACAAGAAATTCACTTCTCTCTTGGTTACAGGCACAGCCTCTTTCTCTACCACTTCACCTCTGGCCCTTTGAATCTTGCTGCTACTGCTGCCAGGATGGTGAGTGGGAATAGCCTGACGCTTGGACCTGACCTCAGAACTGTCAGGGTGAAGAGAGCTGAATCCAGATCTCCCTGTGTCTGAGCACTGGATAATATAAAAAGTAGCCATGCCCCTGCCTCCCCCCACCCACCCCCCCCCCGCCCAACACACAGCAGATGCTTTTTTAAAAGGAGAAAATGAATCATTTCCTTGGTACTCAGCTAGATAACTTTGGAGTACATGTTTAGGAAACAGCTTTGGGCTGTGAATCACAGAATATCAGAGGTGGAAATTCTGAGCTGCAAAAGTAATGTTGCAGACTCATGTGTCTCAAAGGTGTCCTATAGAAACAGCCCATTTAGGTGCTACTCTGCCCTGTGCTGCAATTTCTACCTTTACACAGATCCCCCAAACTGCTGTGCACAGGGTACAGGCTGGTACCATCTGAGGACCTCCTGGTCTATTTAAAAGCAAATCCTTAAGGTCAGTACAAGGCACCACAGAGGATATGCATCAGTTGAGGATTCAGAAAAGCAGACTCAGAGGAGCATTGTGCCACAGCCAACTGCAAGGGGAAATAAGTGTTACTGACTGACAGACTTGTCATGCAGCCAGGTATAATAAGGTTCTAGCTCCATGTGGAAGTAATGCTTTGTGAATGTTTATTTACTTTCCATTACTTTCAATTTTGATATTCTAGGGAATTTTTTGGATGACAAAATGCTTTAGAGAACAGTATTCCCTGAATAACAGAATGGATTCAATTGACAGAACAAATGAACTTGAATACTGAGAGCGAACGAAAACATAAATAGGCAAGACAGAAAAGTGGTGGGAGGCAGAACAGAGAGACAAGGGAGGGAAATTGCATGCCAAGGTCACAGAGCAAGACAGTAGCTAAGCCAGAAATAGATTTCAGTGCAATAACAGCAAAGGACAGGATTGCTTAGGTTTTGTGTTATTTTTTTAAGGTTTAACAAGTTACATCCTGTTTATTAAGCTTAAACAATTTTTTTTTATTTGTTCAGCTGACTGCAATAGCAATTGTAAATATGACTCAGGTTTCTCTTCAGATCCTAAATGTTTCCATCCCATCTTGTTCTAAACTATGCAGTGGGAGCAATGATTTTATGATCAGAAAGCAGCCAGCAAGAGGTCCTGCTCTGCTGCCTTTGAGCCAGCAAAAATCCCCTGGGCATGCACTGGACAGTTTGATGTGGGAGATGGTGCCATTGCATCTCTCTAAACTAAGTGGGCAAAACTTGTGAGACTTTGGGTTGGGAGCTGGAGCTGCTCCAGCCTGTGTTGATCAAGCTCCCTTGGAAAGTCCCAGCATGAGTCAGGGCTCCAGGAGCACTCTGAAGGGACCTGGTCCAGGATGCTGCAAGCCCACCTGCCCCATGGCAGCAATGCTGGAGTCTGATAAGAAAGCAAAATAGCAATTAGCAAAAATATTCCAACCTCTTGTTTTCAGATGGGCTGAGTAATACTGTGATCCATCAGCCAGGTATCTCTTTCATTCGAAGAGGGAAAGAGGAAGACGGGGCTCCTAAAACACGATTCTTCAAAGAACAGGATTAAATCTGCCTTTGAGACAGTCGTGTCTCACTCTTTAGTATCAGTATCTGAAAATGCAGTATCTGAAAAAGTAAATAGACAAAAACTGGCCAGCAATCTTCACTAAAGTTTTTAAAATTATTTTTTAGCTATTAAAGTGGAGTGAGACCAAGCTCTATCCAATTAATTTCTTATATGATTCAGTTTACTGTACTCACCAGTGGAGTTTTTTGTTCCTTCTTGTAGTAACTGATTTGGATTTATGTTTTGCCTGATACTACCGACTGACTCCACAGGTTCAGCTGTGCTTGCATTGCTTTGGATGTTGCCTTTTTTTAGTAGCTTCAACTGAAACAGTAAGCCATAGCCATAAATCACATTGATATTTAGATTTAGATCTGAACTGAATGCTACAGAGTCATCTCTTGAAGATGGGCATGCAGACTAGCTTCCCTTTCAAAAAAAATCCTTGCAGTTTCATGAACATTGTGACACTATGGCCTTAAAGAACATTTTTATGCTGTTTCAGTGAAACATAGAGGTTTTTCAGTATATGTGAAAAATATCATCTTGCTTTCATTTAATTGCTGAACCATGAATTCTGTGGGTCTAATTTCACATACTCCCACATTAGAAAATGTACCGTATAATCTCTCTTCATCTCAGCTTCTCCATCAATCAACTGGGAATAATAGCAGCAGATTTAGGAGTACTATGGACTTTAATTAATGTGTGTACAGCATGTTCAGATCCCCAAAGAATAAGATGCTTTAGAACATCAAAGAATAAACAATTACATTCTTTGTCTTACGTCCTGGAGTCAAGATACTTTAAGCTTCAGACCTATAAGTGATACAGAGGGAATCCATTTGCAGCTCTATATAAAATCAAAAAGTGCCTTTGCCAACAAAGCAATATAAAAGAAATTCACAAGCACATATTTCCTATATTCTTAGTCTGAGAAAAGATTTCTGCTTGTTTTCCCACTCCCTTTTCTATCTCTAATCCTTCTGTTGCTGAAATTTTAGCACTGGACTACAACAGAGTAATTCTCATTAGCTTCATAATGCCAAGGAGTGGTGTCTAAGGTTCTCACACTAATGTCACCAGCACAGGCACTACCCATCGGATAAATCTCAGCTGTTCTCTGGGTGACCCAAAGGCCTGCCTGTACTCCCTATAAATACAGAATATATCCCTGTAGCAAAGCCAGTAAACCAGCTTTGGAGCAGTCACACTGCAGTGCCCTCCCAAATTACAAGGCAGTCACTAGTGCTGACCTTTATTCTCACCCTGCTGGTCCTTCATACAACAGCAGGCTCTTTCCTAGTGAAGAAAACGTTTGGCTTCTGACTCTGCCAAAGGTTTGGAAAGCTACCAGAAGACCATAGCTACTTCTGGTGATTTTACTCTTACACTTCCTACAAAATGGTAGAGTTTTGCTCCTGAAATGACAGGTACTCTGAAGCACTACTTTCTTCTTCCACCCACCCATCTCCAACTCCCTAAACAGAGGAGTAAGATGAAATGTCATTTGACTCAGGAGAGCATTTTTTCTTTGAGAAACGGGAAGGAGCAGAAAGCCAAAGTAAGAACCCCTGAAATTTTATAGTTAAAGTAAACCTATAGACAAGATATCATACCTGTACAGAAACGATGATGGGGTGTATCTGTATGTAGATACTGCTGCATCCTGTACTGGTTTTTGTTGGGATCACAGAATCATAGGGGTTGGAAGGGAACTCCAGATGTCATTGGGTCCAGCCCCCCTGCCAAAGCAGGTTCCCTAGGACAGGTCGCACAGGTAGGCATCCAGATGGGTCTTCCATATCTCCAGAGAAGGAGACTACACACACCCCTGGGCAGCCTGTCCCAGGGCTCTGTCACCCTCACTGTGAAAAAGTTCTTTCACATACTGGTGCAGAACTTTCTGTGCTCCAACTTGAAGCCATTGCCCCTTGTTCTGTCCCCACAGACCACTGAGAAGAAGTTGGCCATTTCCCCCTATGTCCCACACTTCAGATATTTATAAACATTGATCGGATCCCCTCTCAAGTCTTCTTTTCTCAAGGCTGAACCAGCTCAGTCAACCTTTCCTCACAGGGGAGATGCTCCAGGCCCTTAATCATCTTCGTAGCCTCCTTTGGACTCTTTCTAGTAGATCCAGTAGATCTTGAGATATTGATAAACATTAATAAGATCTCCTCTTAGTCTTCCTTTCTCAAGGCAGAACAACCCCAGTTCGTTCAGCCTTTCCTTGTAGCGGAGATGCTCCAGGCCCTTAATCATTATTGTAACCCTCTACTGGACTCTCTCCAGGAGATACCTGTCTTTTTTATACTAGGGAGCCCAGAACTGGACACTGGGCTGATAGGTTAATTTTCTCCATAATAGCTAGTACAAGGCTGTGGTTTGGATTTGTGCTGGAAACAGGGCTGATAACACTGGGATATCTCCGTTCCTGCTGTTCAGGGATGACACAGAGCCAAGGCCTTTTCTGCTCCTCACCCCATCCGACCAGCAAGGAGGCTGGGGTCCACAAGATGTTGAGAGGGGACACAGCTGGGACAGCTGACCCCAGCTTGACCAAAGGGATATTCCAGAGTACATGACATCACACTCTGCAGATAAAGTTGGGGGAAGAAGAAGGAAGAGAGGGCTATTTGGAGTGACGGCATTTGTCCTCCCAAATCACTGTTACATGTGATGGAGCCCTGCTGTCCTGGATATAGCCGAACATCTGCCTCTCATAGGAAGTGAGGAATTAATTCTTTCTTTTGCTTAGCTTGCGTGTGCAGTTTTTGCTTTACCTGTTAAACTGTCTTTATCTCAACCCAAAAGTTTTCTCACTTTTGCCCTCCCAACTGCCTCTCCATCCCACCAGGGGAAGGGTTGAGTGGTTGTGTGGGGCATGGTTGCTGGCTTGGGTTAAACCATGACAAGTCCGTAGACACCAAGAGGCAGAGTGTTCAAGAGTTGTGTATTTATCCCATACAAATTCTCAACTATAAATTATTTTTATTACACAGTTGATCCCGTTGCTAAAGATGCTGTGTCTGTGAGCTCAAAAATGCCATGTGTGGTCTGCCCAGAAAACCTACAACCTGCAGCCCAGCTTTGGTTCAAGGAAGAGCTTCCTGGGGGTCTGTCTGCTGTTGACAGCTGGGATAATGGCTCATTAAGTAGTAAGGATGTTTGTTTTCTTTGTGAAAGAGTATAGGGGAACTTGACTTAATGCCCTGAAAGAATACTATTTATTTATTTATTTATTTAAAATTTCTTTATATTAGGGACAAATTCTAGTGATTTGTTTAAGATGATGTAAGTTTATTTAGGGGGGAAAGACTCAGATCCTCAATTTTTTTCCTTACATATCCATCATTTCTGAACATCATATCATGACAAGTGTGTTCCCTATTCATGAGCAAAGCTACATTTCCCAGATACTGTGAATATTGACTAAGATGCCTTATCATGTTCAAGGCTTTCAGTGGAACACTGAGGGGGTTTTTATTCTGTCCTTACAACTTCCCAAACGCTTAAGAAAAACCACATGCTTTATGACCACTAAAATTGTCTTTACCCTCTGAGCTCTGTAGCTGAGACAGCAAGTTTCCAATTTATTTTTTTAATATTTTATTTTTTACAGGCTTAGGCTTTCCACTGATAACTCTCCCTATTTCAGTTTTCCCATTTCTCTGCCTCCTGTATTCAGTGGCTGCAGAGGCAGGGAAAGGCAGCCACAAAGCCAAAGAGAACTCTGAAGGTCACACAGGATTAACATAGAGCGTTTTTGAGTTTGCAGGCTGGACTCTGGGCTGGTGCAAATCAGCAAAGCTTGACTAGCCAAGGATGTGCAGTTTGAGTTTGCAAGGCAGCAAAAGTCTCCAGTAGACTAAAATACACCTGGCACCTGCACAAAGGTATTCTTCAAGGGAATATGTCTTGTCTGTCTGGGGCTGGAATTTCTGAAGGGGGAGAGAAATGCTGTGGGAGTGAGGACATGTTGCACTGGGAGGTTCAGTCACTCATGGGAGATAAAGAAATGGGGAATAACATACAGCAGGGTTGAGTTTTCCAGTTTTTCACCTACAGGAGGGAATATAAGGCTGTACCTTTCCTGTCCCCTTTCTCTGTACCACTGTGTCTTTCCATTCCCAAACCTTAAACCCAGTCATCACTTTTTCCCTGCTTCAGTGAGACAGGGTTGTAGGTCTTCCCCATCCCTAAACTTTGTCTCTTATGGCCCCCATCAGATGTTCTTTGATTTCAGGGGAACATATGAACACATTAGAAGAAGAGAACAGCTTCTCTCATTTTCCTGTCTGCAATAATTTGGAGAGTGCTGATTTCCAGCACTGGGATTGCAACTAGCTGTTCTCTGCCCTCTGGTTGTGCCTATGTGGTGCAAAAATCAATCTCCTGATGACTATAGGAAAGGTCTTTGTTATGGAGATAGAGATCACTGGAGACTGAAGAGGCCTGAGAGTCAGGTGTCGTGACTGAGGGGAAGAAAGGAGGAGCAATGCTCTCAGCCAGGACATCAAACACAAGTGACTACAAAGAAATAAAACTAACCTGTGGCTCTCATTAACCTTAATCCATATTGTTCTCCAAAACCTGTGAATGCTTCCATTAAGTTATAGAAAGAACACTTGAAGATTTGTCCATTGCTCATAATTCTCTATGGTGTGGTTTTCTGTAGAAAAGGTTATCACAGAATCAAAAGGTTGGAAAAGACCTTTGAAGATCATCAAATCCAATCCCATCCTAAGCTAAGCCAGGGAAGGTGACTCAACCACGTCCCTGGGCAGCCTGTTCCAGGCCCCAACAACTTTTTCAGTATATTTTTTACCTAATATCTAATCTGACCCTGCCCTGGCACAGCTTTGTGCCATTTCCCCTTGTCCTATCACCTGTCACCTGGCTGAAGAGACCATCGCCCACCTCTCTACAACATCCTTTCAGGTAGTTGTAGGTGGTGATAAGGTCTCCCCTCAGCCTCCTCTTCTGCAGGCTAAATGCCACCAGCTCCCTCAGCCGTTCCTCATAGGATTTGCCCTCCAGCCCCTTCACCAGTCTGGTTGCCCTTCTCTGGACTTGCTTGAGGACCTCAATGTCCTTCTTATGGTGAGGAGCCCAGAACTGGACACAATACTCAAGCTGTGGCCTCACCAATGTTGAGTACAGTGGCACAATTATCTCACAATTGAGCTATTTTTTGGAATGTGAAACTGAGGGACTGGTTCATTTTGAAGTTTCACTGAAAGAACTTTTAGGACAAGAAGAAACCAGAAGGAACCAGACTCTGGACAGCATTCATTCATCTGGGAGGTTTCAGGAATTCAGATATGAGGTTGTTGTGATATAGTGTGTTTTCTTTGCATAAATAAACTTTGGTGTCAAAGTCGTGAAAGATGGGAAATGTGACAGCCACATTTCAACAGGGTTCAGGGATAAGTTTGCCATGATTCATGGGCAAATCAGTAGCAACTACAAGTAGAGCTGTAGACGAATATAGGACAGAGCCATAAGCATAGGGAAAAGGACACTCCAGTTAAAATAATGATGTTTGAATTTAGAAAAGCTTCTCATGAGGCCCTTCATTAAAGTCTTTAAAAAAGTAAATTGTCACAGGACAATGGAACAAATCATCCTCACAATTTCAATTGATTTAAAAGATGAAAAGGAAAGGTTAGCAATGTTGCAGAACTGAAGAAAGTTCACAGTGGAAATCCATAGAGAGCCATGCTCTTAAAACACATAAAAGCCAGTAGATAAAGAGGCTGAGAAGCTGTGTGGCAAAGCCTTCAATTGATAAAAACTTGTCCATCTTAATGAAAACTGCAAGTAACTGGAAAATTATAAGAAGATCTTGAAAGACTTGGTGACTGGGAGATAAAATGACAGTTCCAATACAGAATGGATAGAAATTATATCTGCATGGTGCTGGATTCTACCTTAGTACTTCTCACTCGTGGTAAGGATCTGGCAACTGTTGAGTGCAATTCCCAATAAAACAACCTTGCCATGCTCAAGGGCAGTCCAAATTCAAGCAGGGAGCTACCAAAAGGGTAAAGGCAGAACATAAAACATCTATATGCTCTATATAAATTCACAGGATATAAATTGATGAAAAGCCTTTGGCCCCAGTGTCTAGTTCTGGTGACCCCATTCTTTTCTTATTTACAGTCATTGTGAGCAATGTGTTATTAAGGTAAACGGACTTTTGTTTGACCCTGAGGGGTGGCTTTTGTGTTAAGCAACACCACTAACAGCGGTTACACATTTGTTCAAAGTCCATATCCCAAGAAAAAATTACAGGTAAGAATAAGACAGCGATTAGATATTGACAGCCAAGCATGATGACATAAGTTTTGCACAATGAGTGATTTCTGAGTATCCCAAGTAACCTTGTGTTCTAAGGGAAGGTTTTTCAGTGGTATTGTAAATTAGACCCCCTATCAGGTCCCTCTGACTGGACAAGCACAAGCACTGATTATTTTGAGCACTTCAGTCACTGGATACATCATTACTGACAATACAATCTTTTAAATTGTTTTCCAGATCCCTTAATTTTAGGATATTCTGCTTTCTTCCCTGTTGCTGAAAGACATTTCTAATCAATATCCAGGTTTGTTGATTTTTTTCTTCCCTCCTATGCTGATTTACTTGTACCATTTAGAAAATGCAGCTATACTTCATCAGTGATTTACAAGCATATTAGCTATCCTTACCCCAACCATTTCAAACGCAATTCACTGGCACTCCTAAGAGTGTAAGTAATTTAGTCTCCATTTTATAATAAGGCAAGAATGGCCCAAGGCTCAGAGTTTAACATGTTCTTGAAGGGATGCTAGAGCCCAAGTCTGCCTGGGCAATGTACTGCTAGACCTCAGGCTGCCTGAGTGGGAATTTCTGGGGCAATGAGGAGCACAGCGTGGTTGTGCGGACTTTGGAGGTCTCCACTCTTCAGTGTAGGGCGGCATACAACCCTATGCAGACTGACCTCTGCCCTTTCTTAGACTTCTTACTGCTCTCCCAAACAAAGGCACCTGGATATGATGGAGTAATCAGAGTCTTCATGGCCAAGGGCTGTGAGAAACACAATGAAGCCATGCACAACACAGAGTGGAGCCCACATCTCCAGGGTTTAGGTGACACAAAGGACAACAGACAGCAGAGAAAGTGCATATACAGGGCAACAGATGCACATCAGAGGCAGGGCATGCATGCAGGCACAGACCTGCTCATGTTATTGGGGCTGCCGAACTCTCAGGGATGCTCTGATCACCTCTGGCCAACAAAACTGTAGGATCCTCAGAGGGGAGGAGTGGATGAAAAGCTGGGAGGAGTGGCTGACACGCAGGAACACTGCACTGCCATTCAGCAAGACCTGGACAGGCTGAAAACCCGAGCAGTAAGAAACCAAATGAGGTTTATTTAAAGCAAGTGTGGAGTCTTGCACCTGGGAAGAAATAACCATTTGAATCAGTACAGGCTGGGGAATGACCTGTTGGAGAAGAGCACTATGGAGAAGGACCTGGGAGTCCTGGTGGATGAAAGGTTGGCCATGAGCCAGCAGTGTGCCCTGGTGGCTAAGAGAGCCAATGGGATCCTGGAGTGCATCAAAAGGAGTGTGGCCAGCAGGTCAAAGGAGGTGATCCTCCTCCTCTACTGAGACATCCATTGTGAAGCCTAAACTCTGACTCAGGATATCAATTATAATTTCCTAACAAGACAACTTCATTCCTCTTCCTGGTCCAGGAAGAACTCCTGGAGGAGTGTAGCCAGCAGGTCAAAGGAGGTGATCCTCCTCCTCTACTCTGCCCTGGTCAGGCTCCCCCTGGAGCATTGTGTCCAGTTCTGGGCTCCCTTGTACAAAAATGACAGGGATCTACTGGAAAGAGTCCAAAGGAGGCTACGAAGATAATTAAGGGCCTGGAGCATCTCCCCTATGAGGAAAGGCTGAGTGAACTGAGAAAAGAAGACTTGAGAGGGGATCTGATCAATGTTTATAAATATCTGAAGTGTGGGACACAGGGGGAAATGGCCAACCTCTTCTCAGTGGTCTGTGGGGATAGACAAGTGGCAATGGCTTCAAGTTGGAGCACAGGAAGTTCCACACCAATATATGGAATAATTTTTTTCACAGTGAGGGTGACAGAGCACTGGAATAGGCTGCCCAGGGGTGTGTGTAGTCTCCTTCTCTGGAGATATGGAAGACCCATCTGGATGCCTAACTGTGCAACCTGTCCTAAGGAACCTGCTTTGGCAGGGGGGTTGGACCTGATGATCTCTGGAGTTCCCTTCCAACCCCTACAAATCTGTGATTCTGTCTCTCCCGTCAGGTCAGCATGTTTTTGTGTGGGTTGGTGGTAAGCTGAGACTCTGGGAATCCCCCTTCCTATTTATTTCCAAGGGAGGCATGGCTATCGGATGCCTGTTTGGTGGGAGGCAGATTAAACTCTTAAAGATCTGCCCTCAATTTTAAAGAATAAAACACTGATGTGTTGTGGTGAGAAGAGCAGCAACAGTTTAGCTTCTGTTTATACAGAGACTGTGAACAGCAATTCTGCTGTGCAGAGCGCTCAGCTCATTGCATCTTCCACCCAACACCTTTGCCCCGGGGCTCATCGGCAGGGTGTCAGATCCATGTCTCCCAAGGTGATGCTTAAGACTCACTGGCACTGCCTGGAGAGCTTTAGCTGAAAGGGCAGTTCCTCTTGGCAATAGCAATCGTGTCAGCCCCAGCCCCTCACCTCTGGAGCTGAAATTATCCTACAGAAATGTCACTGCAGCAGCTATGCACAGACAGCTCTGCCCCTCCCCTGTCAGTCATATCTATCTGCAGGCTGCCTCTGCATTTTTCATCTCCCTTGCAAGTTGAGGGAAAAGAAATAACACATAGCTCAGCTGTTTCTGTCTGTAGGCATTTAAGCTGGTAAGGCTCAGCTGTATAAATCTTCCCAGCTGTGAGAACCTCAGTGCTTTTATTCCCATGATAAAGCCTTTGGCTCTAAATGTGTTTCAAGGATATTCAAAGTGGAAATCTTTCTCTCCATCTGGGGAATTGCTTGGTGTCGACTGACAAGGAAATGGGAGGTCAGTAGCGTTAAAAAAGAAAAAAACATAAAAGAACCCTGGGTTATAGAATTAACTTTATACTAAACCCCAGTGTGTGTTTTGGGAGAGGAGGGGAGGCATAGGCATGGGGGATGGGATGTTGGACTTGCGCAGAGCCTTTCATTGGAAAACTAATGCAGACGTCCCCACGGCACTGTACTGCTAAGATCTGGCATTTTCCTGCTCTGATGGAAAAGGAAGACCGATACTTTCCCTTATAGTAACCTTTGCTGATTAATCAGTGTAGTGACATTGAAGTCATTTCCAGTGGGAAATAATTGCTGTCGCTCTCAGACACAATATGGAAATAAGATGCCATGGTGACAGCAACTGTTTTGAAGGGTTGGCAAGGAAATCCAGATCAAAGATCAATGTCTGGCAGGCAAAGTGTTCACTTAAAGTCACAGAGAGAAGTGTTTAGGCATGGAGGTTTCTCCTAAAACTGACAGAATTTGGGCAACAGCTGGACAATGTTTAATAAAAACCTGGAGTCAAGGAAATTTTCATGCTGCAGGTTGGCTTAAAATCCAGGACTCTGACTTGCTGCTGAACATGAGCATCTCCAGATCTGAAGGGTATTTCAAAGGTCAGCTGCTTAGACAGGTAAAGCAATATCCTTGCAACCAGGATTTGGCTTCCATTCCAGGTTCTGCCAAGGACTTCCTGTTGGCACCCTTGGACATGATCCCAGTTGCTTTTTCTGCCTCAAATTCTCACCTGTTAACTGAGCAATAAGCCTTTCCTCTCTCCAAGGGTGTTGTAATGATATCAGAATGCCCAGTGCTTGGAACACTAAGGTAATGAGCTGAGATGGGTTTGAGATGCCTTTGTTGTTCTGACTCAGTTCATTAAAGAAAGATGTCCCATTGGCATATAGCTCTTAATTTTTTTCTTAGTGAGTGCCAAATGAGCTCTATTTGTGAATGCACTTTATACCTGAAAGCAATTCCGGTCCATCCAACAAAGTTTTATTCTTGGATCCCTGGAAACAGTCAAATTTTCTACTTTTTCACCACCCAGTAAGATCACCCATTTGACAGATTGAATAACCTGGTGCAATCCCTGTCCTCCAGACAAGCTTTGAACTGTGTATGAAAGATAAGGGGAGTCCCCATTTGAGAGACAAAACATGCAGAAAGGCAATAGCATACTGTCATATTTCATCTTAACCATGTAACTGAGTTTCCCAGGCTTATAATATTCCAAAAGAACGGCTTTTTAAATAATCATAATAAATTTTTTTAAAATCGCCTTGCTCTAAAGAGTGATATATTGTTAACATTAGCGATACTTTAATGATATATCTCACCTGGGAATAAATACGTAGATTTAAATAATACACCGAGCTATCAAGAAAGCAGAAGCAATTGCAGCATCTACCATTCCCCCTGACTCCCATATTTTTAGGAGGTAAATGAAAGCAAACCAAAGCAAAACATTGTGGTCATGAAACCGTATGGCACCAAAAGCAAGGAGCTGCAAAAAATGGTTTACATGTGAAACACCATCTGATTTTCACCAGCAGAATGAGAATTTGTTCTCATGCTGTTCTGCTCATGTAGGCCTCAGCCAGTAAGATAAATATTCTGGTATCTGGGGATAAATTTGATTATTTTACATTTCCACTGAATTTACATACTCAAGGAATGCAGCTTCTTGCCTGTCCATTAGCAGAACTTGGATGGTCCATGGCTACCTGTGGTGAGACCTCTGAAAAACCAGCTGAGAAGACAAAAGAAGGGCAACCTCTTAAAACCAGCCAACAGTGTAGTCAGTGGTGTGGGGACAAGAAAAGCCTCTGTTAGGACCCCTGACACTCAGAAGGCCTCAGTTACACAAGTACAAAGAGGGATCACAGAATCATAGAATTGTAGGGGTTGGAAGGGACCTCGAGAGATCATCGGGTCCAACCCCCCTGCCAAATCAGGCTCCCTAGGACATATCACTCAGATAGGCGTCCAGACGGGTCTTGAATATCTCCAGAGAAGGAGACTGCACCACCTCCCTGGGCAGCCTATTCCAGTGCTCTGTCACCCTCACTGTGAAAAAGTTCTTCCGCAAGTTGGTGCAGAACTTCCTATGCTCCAACTTACAGCCATTGCCCCTTGTCCTATCCCCACAGACCACTGAAAAGAGGTTGGCTGATTCCCCCCGCATCCCCTGCTTCAGATAATTCTAGACATTAATTAGGTCCCCCCTTAGTCTTCTCTTCTCAAGGCTGAAGAGTCCCAACTTACTCAGCCTCTCCTCATAGAGGAGATGCTCCAGGCCCCTAATCATCTTCGTAGCCCTTCTCTGGACTCTCTCCAGGAGATCCCTGTCCTTTTTAAACCAAAGAGCCCAGAACTGGACACAATACTCCAGGTGGGGCCTGACCAGGGCAGAGTAGAGGGGGAGGATCACCTCCTTTGACCTGCTGGCTACACTCCTCCAGTTCTTCCTGGACCAGGAAGAGGAATGAAGTTGTCTTGTTAGGAAATTATAATTGATATCCTGAGTCAGAGTTTAGGCTTCACCACGGATGTCTCACTTCTAAGACACTTAATAAGAAAAATATAAGCTTCGTGAACTGTTGGGATGTCCTCTTAGAATGTTGCTTACAAGTCATATGAAGTCCATAAGACTTGCTGCAAAGTCCAGCCAGGAAGATGGGAACCCTGAAGAGGGAATTTTACTCACCACAAGGAAGGCCTGAGAGTCTAGAGATGACTATTTCCCTCCCTCCAAAAGAAAAAGAAAAAAAAATTATATCGTATAGCATTAGGACTTGAAATACTGTTGGCTCCAGTCCTTGAGTTACCTCTGTATGGGACAAATCACTCCACTCTCAGTGTGACTTACCCAGCCTTTTTTCTGCCTTGCTCTTTACGACTCAGTGGCCCAAATCCTCAAAATTATTAGTGCACATTACACCTATTGATGTGATTTGAGGAAATTGATTTAAGTGGGAAATGGCAGTTAAATCCTTCTGGTGATGGAAGCCAAGCTCTTTGAGACAAAATATGGTGGCATAAAGAGTATCTACCACAATGTAATATTGAAGGATAATCTTTTCACTATATTTGTAATGGATGGTGTGTAGCCCTTCCTATGTTCACTTCTTTTTTTCTCACCTGTTATGTCACATGGATGATGACCATCAATCACTATGAATCATGTGCCAGTACATGCTTTTGCCAGCTCTGAGAAGTCTGTGCATTAAAACTGACAGAAAGTAAATTAATGACCTACCAGGCACAAGTCACAATTGCAGCATTCCAGAAGTATTATAGAAAAAACTAATTAAACTGACTGCCACACACCCAGGACAAGAAACCGGGAAATGTGCCAAAGAGTTTCCAAAATAGCTCCTTTTAAAAATGTGACCTTATTTTTATTTTTTTCTCCCCTTTTCTTCTTTAAATCTTTTTTCTTGGTATAGTAGTCAACTTCACCCTTATAATAATTCCAATTGTTATTACTGTCCAACATTATTTATGGGGGACACCTCCCATACTTCCCTCCCCTTCGCAGACACCTTGGCATTCCTCCCAGTGTAAAAGTATCCACGCACCACCACTTCCTCAAACTACCACAACAAATCCTGAAATTTAAGGTTACTGTCCTGCACACAGAACAGTTATTCCCCATCAAAATCCAGCACATCTCACAGGAGAGCAGAATGCATCTGATCCTATCGAAGCACAACTCCTCTGCCAGCACTCAGGGGCTGGCTGGACCTCAGCTTTGTCACAGTATGGCCATCCTTACCTTCTTGTTAGAAAAATAGGGAGCAAGATGGAATGTTGTCAGGAACAATGAAAAAGAAGGTGGAAGAGTACAGACAGGTCCAGTGAAAACTGGCTGGAGAGAGATGACAAACAAAAGTCATAGCCAAGAGGAAGGAGTTTTCTCTTGCCCAGGTGCCAGTGCTAGATCTGTGTGCAGCACCTGTCTCTATCCCAGATTTCTTGTCTGGGACATTGGAAGACTGACACCTTCTGTATGTCAGTCTACCACTTAGAAAATTTTTCTCTCCAGGCCCACAGCCTTTCAGGATAATAATTTTTTCTTGTTACCCATATGTGGAACATCAATCTAAATTCCTAAAGTTCTTTAGGAATATAAGTTATATAATGTCCCTTTGTGGCTCCACTATTTCGTTATTTGCACTTGCATTGGGCATGGCTGAGATGGAGTGAATTTTCCCCACGGCACCCTCATGTAGCTGGGCTGTGTATCAGGTTCCAACAAGGTGTGGATAGCACACTGGTGTTTTGGCTACTGCTGAGCAGTGCTGGCACACATCAGGCTGTCTCTCCAACATCTCTCCCCCCTCAGCAGTAGACTGGGGGTGGACAAGGTCTTGGGAGGGGACACAGCCAGGACAGCTGACCCCAACTGACCACAGGGATAGTCCATCCCATATGACGTCTGTTCAGCAACAAGAAGCAAAGAGATGGGGAGAGGAAATGGAGGGGCATTTGTTTTTTACGACATTTGTCTTCAAGAGCAGCTGCTACGTGTACTGCAGCCCTGCTTCCCGGGAAGTGGCTGGCCATTTCCTGTTGATGGGAAGTAGAGAATAACCTTCTGGTTTTGTCTTTACTTTTGCACGTGGTCTTTTGCTTCTGCTGTATTAAACTGCTTTTACCTTGACCCACAAGCTTGGGGTGTTTTTTCCATGCGATTTTTCTCCACTTCCTGTCCTGCTTAGGGAGGGGAGTGATAGATCAGCTTAGTGGGCACCTGGTGTCCAGCCAACCACAGCACTCTAGAACTCAAAATGCCATGAAAATAAATGTCTTTGGTGTAACTAGATAAACAGATGCATAAACCCCTCTAAATATGTCATAAGTGCTTGTGGTTAATTACAATCTGCAGCTGGAGAGTTGTTATGCAATGAATGGGAAATTCAGGAATTATTCCTACATCCCACATCCCAGCTGGCAAAGTGTACCTCATTTCCAAGCTCATGTAGTTAGGAATTCCTTCTCTAAAAACACTGTAGTCCTCAAATGTGTTTATTTGTTAGTGTCTGAGATTAATATCAGCTAGTAATAAGCTCCATCCCTCTATCTTCAACAACCTTATGCTGATATATGCAAAAGAAACCCCACAGAGAGGGAGAGTTCTAAAACAGATGTTACATCCTAATGAAGATTCTTATTTGCAGAAGACAAATCTTGAGGAATAGAGCTGTCTAAACAATCTGGAAGCTGGAAGCATCATTTTGCCTTGACTTTAGGAAGATAGAAGCTGCCTTAAAACCAAAGAAGTGAAAGAAATCTACAGTGGGTATTTACTATTTTGTTCTTCTTCGAATGTAATATCTAGCCCTCACGCACTAGATTTAAACGGAATAAATTACATTTGTTTTCACCATCTAGTTTGACCAGTGGTAAAATGTATTTCAGAAGAGCTGACAGCCCCATACTTCTGTTCCCTGGGGACTGATGGTCCTGACACAGGCAAACATCTTCAATCACGTAAACACATAATTCTCATGATTGCACACTGCAGATCCCCCATGCAGGACGAGAAGTTCCCCGAGTGTCATCAAGCCCTTCTTTGCTAAACTGGAAGAGCCAGCTGGGAAGTGAGGAGAAGAGAGATAATAATTATAGAGCCAAATTCTCCAATGGCAACTTTTGACCAGTTTTTACCAGGAAGCGGCTGGATTCCAGAGACTGTGACACCAGCTATTTCATCCTTCTGTTTCTTTGTAGTCAGTACGAGGTAGAGGAGTACTTGGATTCCCTAATCACTCCTTGTGGGCAGCTACTATGTAATTCATACTAGCAGAACTGGGCATCCTTTTATGTAGTGGAAGTTTCCTTATTTACCATCCATAAGAGATTAATCTGTTTTTTTCCCTTGTTGAATCAATCTGTAATAACCCTTTAATTTTTTATGGGAAAAAAAACCCAGTTTCACTCTGAAACTCTGCTCACATCAGGGTACGGGTCCAGCCTGCTAATTTATGTTAAACCCTGATGTTGTTGTTCAGCTCTCAGGTAAAATTTTCAGACAGAGCTAAGTGACTTAGGACCCTGCCTCTCGGTTGTAACTTAAGCATTTGGGAATTCTTCTCAGTGGAAGTCTCAGACAGCCATGACCGTAGATGACCATTTGGAAATCACTTGATTTAGGTGTCACGGTAACTTTTGAATATGCTCTCCTTATTTTTGTAATTTAATGAGGTCTAGGGGTGGATTGAAGAGGACTCAGCCCATATATCTGTGCTTTAGCTAAATATTGTACTTCTGAGCCTTTTTCTCCAAAAGATACCATTTGTTGGCCCAAGATACACTCATCAACCTCAAAAAAGTTGGCTTATGCGTGAAGTGCAGCAGCAGTTGTGAGGATGAAATTCCTAATCCTTTATTCAATAGATCCAGGGCACAGTGAACTAAATGCCATTTCTCCAGGCTTTAAACATATATGCACTTAAATCAGCCTTCTGGGATATAGGAGTGTCTGTGCTGGGAGTTCGCCTGAAGTTTAAAGCACTAAAATAGCATTTCAGACATAGCATCTGACTTCAGAAAAATTGTGACCATAGGATTAACTATTGCTCACCCAAATTTCCAGCAGCACATTATCCTCCTCTCTTTGGTGGAAAAAGGAGTGCTGTCAGGATAAAGGAGAGCTCAAAACTGCATGGTCAAGCCAGCAGTGAATTTGAGCTTTGCCTTTTGCATCTTATAGCTCTAATTTTCAGCATTAAGGAACACTTCCATCAGCAGTAGGATCACTATGAGGCAGGGATGAATATATACACCTATTCTACATCAGTGCTCTGCATCTTTAGACAGTTGCCATGTACTTGCATAGACTCTTGCCATCTAAGCTGACCCCTGTTTCCCAGTCCTGTTCTCCTCATATGCAAAATGCAAAACATTTGACACCCTTGTCTCTAAATAGGAGAGATTTGGACTTAACAGACAGAGCACCAGGTAATTGAGGGACTGGCTGTTCGGTCACAGTGAAAGAGTTGTGGACCAGTGATAAGTGGTGTTCCTCAAAGGTTGGTATTGGGACCAGCACCACTTAACATCAATGAAATGGACAGTGGGATCAACTGCACCTTCAGCAAATTTACCGATGACACCATGCTGTGTGGTGTAGTCAACATGAGGAGGGAAGGGATGACACCCAGAGAGAACTTGACAGGCTTGAGAGGTGGGCCTCTGTGAACCACATGAAGTTCAACAAGGCCAGGTGCAAGGGGTTGGGGCACATGAGTCAGGGCAATCCTAAGCACAACTACAGACTGGGAGGAGAATGGATAGAGAACAGCCCTGAGGAGAAGGACTTCAGGGTGTTGGTTGATGTAAAGCTCAACATGAGGCAGCAAGATATGTTTGTGGCACAGATAGCCAACTGTGTCCTGGGCTGCATCAAAAGCAACACGACCATCAGGCCAAGGGAGACGATTCTGCCCCTTTACTCTGCTTTGGTAAGTCCCCACCTGCAATACTGCCTCTAGCTCCAGGGTCCCCAAGATAACAAGGACATGGAGCTGGTGAAACAAGTCCAGGAGGAGGCCACAAAGATGATCACAGGGCTGGAGCACCTCTGCTATGAAGACAGGATGAGAAAGTTGGGCTTGTTCAGCCTGGAGAAGAGAAAGATCCTAGGAGACCTTATAACAGTCTTCCAGTACTTAAAGGGGGCCTACATAAAATCGGAGTGGGACTGTTTACAAGGGTATGATAGGACAAGGGGTAATGGTTCTAAACTGAAAGAAGGTAGATTTAGACTAGACATTAGGAAAAAAAATCTTCACTCTGAGGGTGGTGAGACACAGGTTTCCCAGAGAGATCGTGGATGCCTCATCTCTGGCAGTGTTCAAGGCCAGGTTGGATGGGGCTTTAGGCAACCTTGCCTAGTGGAGGGTATCCCTGCTGATGGCAGAGGTGTTGGAACTATTTGAACTTTTAGGTGCTTTCTAACCTAAATCATTCTATGATTCTGTGATTCTAGGAGTGTATTATTTGTGCTGGCTGAGATGTATATGGACAAAACAGATAATCAGGAAGATGCTGGGCTATCTGACCGCAAGGGATAAAGATAAAATTAAAACATATTTTAGTCCTCATACTTTGAAAACAGATTACTCCAGAAAGGGCAACTCTGAGTTGATATTTGATAGTAGTGATGATCACATTTAACCCCATTAGTCATCCTGATTTGTTTAGCATGTGCATCATGCTGGACAAAAACCATTCAAAAGACACAATCAGTATGTTTCTTTTAACATGGAGTGTGGTCTTTCAGTTCATAATGACCTAAAATGCTAAAATCCAGATTTACACAGAATCACAGAATGTTAAAGGTTGGAAGGGACCTCTGGAGATCATCTAGTCCAACCCCCCTGCAGGATCATCTAGAGCAGGCTGCACAGGACTGCATCCAGATGGGGTTTGAATATCTCCAGAGATGGAGACTCCACAACCTCTCTGGGCAGCCTGTCCCAGTGCTCTGTCACAGTAAAGAAGTTTCTCCACATGTTTAGGTTTAATATAATCCATATTTTTATTTTTCTTTGCAAAGATAAGCAGAATGGATATGGTTCCAGCACTAATAGAAGCAGGATTTAAGTCGTCCTGTGAATATAATAAATATTATTTTGTGTATCACAGTGCACCCAGTGGCACCACTGATAGCTGATTGATCCTCTGTACTTAAAAGGTTGAAGCAGGGTTATTTGCCAGCATCAGTTAAGCAAAACAATAGTTATCATTGGGAAAATATTAAACACTTCCTGTGCTGTTGTTATGTCTCATCACAGCCCTTTTTCAGTCAGGTTATTGTGCTCTCACCTGTCATGAAACATGTTCTCCAAGCAGTTCTTTGCATGTTTTCTCTTTCCATCTCTTTTTCTCTCTTTCATCTTGTGAAAACATGTCTTTGTCAGGGACTTTGGAAAACCTTGCAGCTTTTTTCCTTATTCTGAAGTAAAGCCACCACACCAGCTCACAGAGGAACCCATTTCACTTTTCTCTAAGACACTGTCATTGTTTGGGTCTGTGAAACAGCTGATGTGCTGCTTTATTTGGCTCTTTTTGATTTTGATTTTGATTTTGGGTGAAACTGGAATTTTTCTCTTGGACAATGCAGCAGGGGGAGAAAGGGAGCAAAATTTCAGAAAGAAGAAAGCCTGATGGTCAATAAATAATGAAAAACATCAATGCTACCAGTGATGCAGCCGAAAAGACGTCATGAATCAATGAGTCAGCTGGACAAAGGCATGTTGAGAGCTAGGAGTTAGGGAAACATGTAGACATTTGGCAAATCTAATGAAGTCTAATAACAGATATATTTAGCAGTGCTGGGCAAAGTGAAGGATGAATCTCATAGTCAGGTTAACCCTTTGGCAATGGCAGGCACATTGCCACTCATCTTCCTTATCACTGCCTGAGATACTAGGTAGGAAAAGTCCAATCTTCTCATGGAGAGAAACATGCAAATAGGTGGCTAAACAGTCACTTTTCTATTCCTCCCTTGAATTTGTGGGAGTGACACCCACAAGAACAATTGTATAAACTACTCAGTACAAGACTATTTAACCAGACTCAGAAAACCCCCAGTATTTGTTCTAAGAATGACTATGTTTTTATGCCTCAGCAGAACAGACATGAGAGTCTCCTTTTCTTACTACCACACAGAAAGCCCAAACCCAGACCTGACAGTGCAGGTTTCATAGAAGCAAGCCAGGATTAGTAACTATCAGTGCCATTCAAAGGAGCAGAGAGACAGATCAGAATCATGAATATCTGGCTTTATCATCTCCACAAATGACCAAGACCACATACATCCAGGACAAGCCTACTATCTGGTTCTTGTACCAGAGACATAAAAGTGAACTGTACTGAGCCAGGAGTCAGGAGGCTGAGATTAAACCTGCCGGTAACACAACAGAGAGATCCAAATATTTAATCTACTTCAAGAGATTTAACTGTGCATCTTACACAGTGAGGAAACCTTCTCTGGGGTTAGTTATTGGTAGGACACACTTCTGCTCACTGATTTCATTTTTCACATTGGCAACTGGTAACTAGAAATGGATAGGTTAGGACAAGGATTTTTTTTCAAAATTTAATTTCAGGGAATATCTTTGTTTTCTATTCAGTTTCAGAAAGAATTAGGAATATAAAATAACAGAAATTCTCTCTTCCTTTCTATCCAAAAACCTTGTGCTGGTTCACCTCTAACTGATATGACCAGTATGCTTGGAAGGTTCACAGAGGGCGACTGAGAAAATATCTAACAAGTGCCAGCACCTGACACTGTGGGGGAGTTCAGCATATTTTAGAGAGGGTAACGCAATGCCATTTTAACACAGAAAAGATGTTAACTCCAATATTGATACTTCTGCTACCTGATCAATGTTTTTTCACCCCAGGATAGGAAAAGGCTGTGATGGACACTACAGAAAGGAGAAAATAGAAAGTTTAGGGAACATAAAACTGAGTGGCAGCAAAAGCTAGCTCAGTTTCACCGGTACCAACTGAAAGGATATTTCCAATCACCTTTGTTTAAATTGCATGAGAACAAAAATAGTTTTCCAATACTGGATTGTGATTTGGGATTAAGTCCAGCCTTTTTCGTGATCTTGTTACAGTCTTGACCCCTCTTTCATTGTGCAGTTCAGGTCTTCATCAGAAAAATGGGGGTCACATTGCTTTCTTCTTGATTGCTTAATTTTCCACATGGTAGAAGCCCAACATGGTCCACTCTCCCTAGAAAGTACAGATGAATAAAAGGGCTGAAACCACAAACTGTTGTTGTCATGTTGACTCTACTCATATGAGTGGTTTATCAGCACAGGATGATCAAGATCTTAGTGCTGGTCTCTAGATTTTACTCCAAGAAACTCTGACAGTAACAATAATACTATTTTTGAAATACACATTAGTTTTTGATAACTGCATCTAACTGTCCTACAGTTATCAGAAAAAACATTACACATCTGGGTTGGTAACCAGGCCATCTAAAATTTTGACAATTTGCAGTGCAATACTTGTGAGCAACCTGCAGATTGAGAATGATGCAGTTCATTAGAAAATGCATTTGTAACAAATTTACACAACAGAAAGAACTGCCATCTTCTGAAGGAATCGTTGCAAATGATTTATCTAGTTTAAGTCAAAACATACCATGAAAAGTTCTTCGTCCCACATCTTGCAGAGCAATTTATAGCTGATAAAAATGGTAGCATTCAGGCAGTCATTCTCTATCAAAACCAAGCAAATTTATTACAGTGTCTCAGAGCTTAATACTTCCTTTTCACAGAGCAAAACCACAAAATATGTGGAAGTTATGTTAGTGGCATGTGTCAATGGCCAAAAAAGAGAGGGTTTTGAGATGGAAGGAATACCACACAACATACCTTCTGTGCATTTAGCAAACATCAAAAATAAACAGACTCTAACTGCAATGTTTCTTGTTGCAGTTTTCTGGAAAGACAGTATATCCTGAAACATCACCACACAGAAAGATGGAGTAAAGAGTACAGGAGTATCCAACCAGTCTCTTTTCATCCCTGTTTTTATAATCCAAACAGTAAAGTTAAGGAGATTTGTGAAGGGAAACAGAAACCTTACTGTTAGCATTTGGAAGTGCCATGCATTGGAAAGAAATCAAAATAGAAGTCACAGTTGAGTTATCTGTCCCTAAAAATTGCCCTGATGATCTATCTATTTTAATAAAAGTCTCCGAACTAAAAAGTGCAAGTCTTAAAGGCTTGCAAAGTCTCCAGCAGATGGTGGTTTATTTATGCATCACCTTTGGGCCACATTTGCTAAGGCTGGCATCTATTTATTCCACTGCCCCAAAATATTATTATTATAATTTGTGTATTTAAGTGCCAGATTTTCTTATTTGGCTGAGCTGCTCTCATCACTAGAACAGGCAAAACTGGCTTTAAGCCACTTATATCTTCCCCTGGAGTCTGGAGGCAGCCAGATGTCAGTCCGGTACCTTGCATAAATTAGAGCAGCCTCAGGAATGCTCTGCCCAGTTATCAACACACATACAGAGCTGCTCTAGAGCCCAAGAACAGCCAAGAGAGCAGACTGCTCCTATTGTGCTTCTTTCACCTCTGGTATTTCCTCTCCATTAGGGGAATAAAAAGCACAACGTGCTTCTTGAAAAATCTCTGCTTTATGCCATGAAGATGCTTGATTTGTAGTGGGAATTTAAAAGGCAAGAGATACCAGTTTCATGGCATTGTATGACTGGGACAAAAAGACTGTAGCATGGCTGGAATTTTATTACCAAGCATCAGATTTGCCTTTCTCCAAAGAATAGAGGGTTTCTAAAATATATGGGATACTTTCTATTACATCAGTGAGATATTATTTCACCTAATGTAACTGACAGTTCTGTAATTTAGAGCACAATCTATTGATACTTGTCCCAGGGACCTAAGTTATACCAACAAAGTGCAGATGCAGAACTGTATCCAGTAAGTTCCAGGTTTAAAAATTAGAGTTTGGGTTAAACTCAGTCTGAAAAAAAGGGCTATAATATGTGTATATGCATGCAGATAGAGGAAGTAAATTCTGACTGGTTTTCAAGGAAGCGTCAGTAAAACATTGCCAAAGGAAGAGAACTATGTCTGGGATATAATCCATCTCAGACACTATTTCATGATCAAGGTAATTTTTTCTGGCCCCATGGCAATATTTTACAGAAATAAAGCTAAAGAAATCTGCCCCTATTTGTTTCATTATGCTTCCCAGTGTAAATTTCCACTCGAAGACCCTTCTGAAACAGAAAGTGAATGATGAAACGAAGGGGTTGCTGTAAGCATGATGTGAGACAGCTAATGCCTGAGTCACCAGGAAATAGTAATTACATCTGTTGTATGATCATCTGCTATGTAAACAGAATCAAGAAGATAAGGAAATAGTTATGTGTATGTCTGTGCATAGCAGTATGCGTCTATAGCACAGAAAGTGCACTTTCCTTCTATGTTCGTATCTTTCTGTGGCTAATATTTTGTATATCTTCTCTTTAATCCATGCCCCATTCCTTTGGTCAATATCTCCTGTAGGGATCTTTCTTTTGCTACATGGTCCTGAGAACACACATTTTATGTAACAAGAATTTTCTTTTACCTTGAAAAAAATTAAGGTGTAAAGACTTCTTTAATTATTGTATTAATATGCAAATAGGGTTGAATTGAGATCACCAAGACAGCCTTAAATCTGTGGTTTTAATACTCGCCTTGAAATTACATCTATATTCTTTTCACATATTTCCTAATAATGACAGTTTCCAACTTTTAAAATCATCAAATGGGGGGAAAAAAAGGTAGACTTTCTGTTGCATAGGGCAATGCCGGCACCCATATAAATCACTGGGGGTTGGGAACTTGAGATCCACCTCTGCCACTAGACTGAGAGGAGAGACTGATAGTAAGAGCAGGTTGTCATCCTTTGTGAACAGCTCTGAAGAAAGACTGGACATTTTTTCAGAGGGTTTTACAGAAGATTCAGTGGGTCTGGGTTACACTTTAGGATCTGCCAGGGAACCAAACCCAACAAGGGCAATTTTCTGAAGGGAAAACCTTTTTCCCTTAGACCTTTTTCCATGCTTGTTTGTTCTCAGTTCCTCACCCTGTTAGACCTACTCATCTTTCCTCAGAGGAAGAACAAAGCCCCAAAATCTTAACTGGTAACATCTTTTCAAGTCAGCCTGGGGGACAGTATCATCAGTAAGAACAAAATTGTCAGGGGATTTACAAGAGAAAAAAAAAATCTAGTATGTTCCTGCTGAAGACATATAAACAAACACATTGAAGGACAAATGTATGTTTTTTGTGGTCAAAGCCAAAGACTGACCATGAAACAAGGCCTAAGTACTCCTAAATTTAAACCTCTACTTAAAAACATGAAGAATTAGAAGGTTTGAGAAAATTGTCTATCTTTGGTTTTTTGTTTTGCTTTTTACTTTGGACAAAACCAAATTACCTGTCTCTATTTTGTTTGTTTTCCTCCTAACTTCATTCATGACACTAGCTGATCCACTCTGCTTTGGGAAAACATACATTCGAAGAAGGCACATAACAGGAAATACTAAGTGCCAAATCATTAAAGATTAGACAAATTATTGTGAAATGAAAGCTAAGCCTTGCTAATGGGAAGCATCAAGCTGATATGACCTTCTGGGCTATAACAGCAGACCCAACACACAATAGTTAAGGGAGTTAAAGAAATATTTGGAACTGAACCGAACACATAGCAGCCTATTGTCTTTCTTGAAAATCAGATATATTGTATGTGATGTGGAAAAAAAAAACCCCACACATATTAAGAATATAAGTGAGCTAATCACTTATCAAAGTTATTCTTGTTCAAGATACTTTAATCAGAAGCTTGAGAAATATTCAGAATATAATGTGGATCCTTCACCCTTTGCATATGTATTTTTTTCAATTCATGGTGTTTTGGGTTTTTTTTTGTTTCTCAGGTTTTTTTGAAAGAAGAGTAATCTGTATATATTTTTGTATTTTTTCCAGTTATGATTTATTAGAGCTCCTCCTCTTGGCACTGTAATTAGGTGTTGCGAAATTTTAAGCTTTATATTTTTTTAATGGGTAGTCATCTTGTATTTGTATCAGTATATTTAGAGCTCCTCTTTGCAATCAGACTTTTTTCCCTCTTTTTGTCAGTATCTGAGATCATAAAAGAAAGAGATGTTAATTAGACACGCTAATTTTCTAATTGAAGAACAGATGGCAGGATGTGCTAGTATTTTAGTGGTTACTGAGACAGGTTTTGGGGTAATCTTTTCATTTATGTATCTGGAAACTGTATAAATGCAGCATAGTTTCGGCTGTTACTTAGCCTGGCTGTCTCAGAACATAGTCACACATCCTCTCTCAGCTCCAGCTGTTACAGCTGAAAAGTTTACTCCCCACAGCTGTTCATCACTGCATCTGAATTGGATATTTCTCTGATCTATTGGTGGAGATGCTTACATAGGCAGTCCCCATCTTGCACTAAGGAGATTAACTAACCTGGTGCAAGTGCAGGACCTGTTTGTCTACATTTCCAGGGAACAATTCCATCTGTGGGCGGGAGGGGGGAGGCCGGGGGGGGGGGGGGGGGGGGGGGGGGGCGGGGAGAACACTCACTGCTTGGGGTGGGAAGAACAAAAGAGGAAGAACAGAAAAAATGACCTCTTTGGGAAGCACACGTGGAGTCAGGATGAGAGGCATGTCGAGAGTTCAGGAATGACAGCCCATTGCCATGGCAGTGTGAATGCAGCATATCCAAATTCTTCTGTTTCATTCCCATCCTGGAAAACACCCAAATTCTACCAGAGAGTCCCAAGGCTCTTGCTTTGAATGAGTTTGGAGCTGTCTATGTCTCTGGCAAGTTAATCACATCACTATAGAATAGCAAGTCAAGATCTTGAGAATATTTTCCTTTTTGAAGCAGTTTTTTATTGCCAGCACTACATGTGGAGAAATAATGAAAAGGTGAAATTGGCAAAGAAGATTTGTTCTTCTTAGATTATTATTTGACCAACTCCACCAAGAAAATATAGGGAGAGAGAAATTTCAGGAAGAAAAATATCTTACTCTTAAGATGCAAGTCTTCTCTCTTCCTCTCGTCACTTTTCCCCTACCAAATTCCTGTGAAATAAATAATAGAAAAAACGTACCTCACAGGAAGTGGAAGTACCAGAGTGAGACTTAACCTGACTAATATGAAAGTGTATTGCACAGAAATGTATTTCCAGCTTGTCAGAGTACCAAAGGATAAAGAATGTGAAGAACTGAAAGTACCAAGCAGCAGTACAAGTATCCATAGTGGTGGTTCTGTGCACAGAGTTACCTTTGCTGTTGGGACATCTCACGGAGATGTCTAACACTGATGTGGTTCTCAAAGCACACTTTCTTTATCTCCTAGGATCTGTTGGGGTGATCTGAGGTGTGTGTGTGTGTGGGGAAGCTTCTTGCAAATAGCCAGGGTAATGATCTTCCATCCTTGAGCAGGCAGGAAAAGGTTTTGTCCTCAAACATTTTCACAAGCTCTTTAGTAGCAGGAGAATCAAAACCAAATTTGTTCATACCAGCTATTGTGCAATGTTCTCATGCTCCTTTCTGATGCTCTGAAAACAATGTCAGTAGAAGGTACACAAGTTAATACAAATCATATGCCCTTCAAGCTTATCAATGTGTACTTGGATCTGTATTATTAAGGCTTCACAGTCTTTGTAGTTTTCATGATAGGGAATAAAGTGTATTTGAATTAGGGGCCGATGTACATGCTGTTCTCATAACTTTTGACACAGTTGGACCAGTATAACATTATACCTGTTGCAGTGATAAAAGTGTCAATAAATGAATGGGCTTTTCTGAAAGTCCCCAAACAACAGCAATTTTTTTATGGCTTTTAATATATATTTTTACTGTGTTCTATCCACATATCAATCCACTCCCCAAAAATTCTCAGGCACATTTTTGCAGATTTGTTTCCCAAGAGAATTTACTCAGTTTCTGTGGAAAAAAAAAACCAACAACAACTGTCTGTGAAGGCTAAATCTGGTCACAATCCAGAGGACCCTATTCCAGCCCAAGCCTATTTAGGAAGGGAACAGCAATTTGTTTTCAATGACTTCACTCACCCTTGTTGCAATGTTTCCAGTAAATGCAGGCGTTGTTCTTCTCATGTGAGCTCAGCATGTCATTCCTAATGTGGTCCTGACTGAAATTTTACATTAGTTATCGAAATAAGTACTTTTCTTTAAATGTTCTTTCTGTCTCATGTAATTATGCTGAATCATTGTAAAATGAAAAAAATCTGATGAGCTATCCATACAAATACTGAACGACATTAGATCATCACAACCGATGCTGTTAAAGTGAATGTAAATACCTCATTATTAGCCAGTGGATCCAAAATGCTGCCAAATAGCCTTTGGTCACTGTGTTTACACAGTGACAGATTCTCATGTTAGTCATATCCTTCTGAACAAATCTTTTGGATGGACTCTTAAATCAGTGTCCACAAGGAAATAGAAGGCAGCCAAACTCTGTTGAACGTCTGCCATTGACAAAGGTTAAGCATTTACAGTCACTCTCCGCCTAAGTATTCTAAGGAAACATTAAGGAGTGAAAAACAGAAGGCAAGGATGTTCTGTACCCTCAGCAACAATGCAGCAAGGGCGACAGAAGCCGCTCCAAAATAGTCAGGTTTTGGGCCAGATCCTGTTCCCATTAACGTCAATGGTAAAACTCCCTTTTGGTCTAAAGGGACTAGGATGGAGCAACTGGTCCCTCAACTGACTAAGGAAAAAATAGCGAGGTCTTGACTCTTCTCTTTTTGCTTCCACTTCTTGTTCATGAAGATTCCCTTTGGAACTGAGTAAAGCTGAGTCAGGATGTAAGCATGTGCCTTATGCAGCTTATTAGGAAGGTTAATTCCTGTTGCATCCACTTAATTTCCCTGAAAAAATATACCCACTTCCCCCATTTCTTTTTTAGCCATTTGTCCCAATCAGTTTCACTCACAAAATCAGCTGGATTACAGCAATGGAGAAATTTGGGTTGTGTGAAAACAATAATAGAGCCAGGAGAAAAAAAAGTAAACGTAGGGAAATTCTGCTATTTCAGTCCTCTCATCAACCCATTCATCACAAGGCCATATATTTTGGGATGACTTTACGGTCACCATTAAATATTGCCCCTCTCATAAACCTTATACAAGGGTTAAGGTAGAGGGATGTATTAAATTCACTGACCCAGTGGCTAGGCCCTGTCATCTCTATAGCATCTCAAACACACTCGCAGGTACCCCAGGGAATGGACAGCTATGGACAAATGCTTACAGGCACAGAGGCAGCAGGTGATATGTCCCTCCTCACTCCATGCCTGTTACTCTGCATTTTGATTTCCTTCTCACCCTGCAGGTAAGTAGGAGAGACAGAAGGACACAAAAATGGTGCTTCACCATTCTCGTCCAGCACTGAAAATCCAAGGTCAAAGTATTTTGGGGTTCTCTTTCTTTTTCAGGTTAAAAATAAACCTGAAAGGAAATTATATTTCTGGACATATTGAAAACATAAATGCAGAGTAAGAGACATATATACCTAAAATTTAGACACTAAACTGCCTTCACACTCTTTAGAGTTCCACTTCTTTTATTCCATAATAAACAAAGGGTGAAGATTTCTGCATAAACTGAAAATATAAATCTTATTCCTAAAGTCTTACAGTGTCTGCAGAATGAAAATTTTCTTTCCAAACTTCTGCTTTGCAGTCCTTAAAGAAAGTGTCACTGAGAATATGAGGCTCTTGAACAGGTCCAGAAATGATGTTTACATTGCTTCAGCCTTTTTGGGGTTGCAAAGATCGTTTGGTTTCTATACAGTGGGATATCCTCCAGCTCTCAGCATAGTCAATGGCAAACTGAGCACATCAGTGGAAGACAGATTGGGTTTTACTCTGTGCTCAGCAAAATACGTAAGGTAGGCAGCTGTATCGTGGAAGAAGTGAGGAGAGGAACCACCCAGGAGGCTACAGTGAGAGAAGGAGGCATAACTGGACCACGTTTCTAAGTCAACTTGAGCATTACCAACATGTGTGAGTGCTGACAAGAGGTAAATTCGGCATATTTTTCCCAAAGCATTATCCACAGTAAAAGAGGTCTTTGCTTTGTGTTTAGATCAAGAAAGACCTCTTTGCAGATTGTGATGTTGGTATCATTCTGACATGAGAGTCCATGCCTACTCAGATATGTTTAGATAACCAGTAAAACTTCTGCAGTTAAAAAACACTAAGAATGCACAGCTATCCCAGGTCCGGGTGGTTGTCACTTTAAATTGCAGGAATTTGCATCTCTGACATGCAAAGTATTCTGAAAATTAAATTCAGGATAATCCTCTTCTCTTGGTACTAAATCTGAGGTGGATTAAATATATATATTTTAAAAACAATATATTCAGCACGTTGTTGGTTTAAAAAAATACCAAAAAAAAAAAACAAGGAACTGGAAGTCTTCCAGAGAAAGAGATGATTTAATGATTCTCTATATAAATATAACATTTCTTCATCTTTTATAAATGGAATTTTGCAGGTCATTAGTCCCTTAATGTAGTATAGCTATTGGTTGTAGGATTTGTGTGTGTGTGTGTGTGTCTGTACACGCATCTGAGAGTGTGCAAAAAAAAGAAAAGCATTAAAATGGTTGAAATATAGAGAAAATTGACTGCTGCATAGTCACCACTTTTCATAAAGATTTTTACTACACCCTTGGTATTATGGATCTATAATATGCAAATGTGTAGCATCATTAATATGCATTTGCTGCATATACCCTCCTTAACAGAGTATGTTATGAGAATACAAATTAAAAACAATACACTCAACTCAGCTAAATTTTAATGGCCCATTGTATGAGTGATCCCTGATTGGGAGGTGCCTAATCCCTTTGTCTTCAATACTTCCTTTCCTTCCACACATCCTTTCTCTTTATATGTTCTTGTTTTCACTGACACCTTCATAGCTGAATTATTAAAATCTCAGCATAAAACTTAAATACGCAGGTTCTTCCTTGTTACTTTCAAGGTAGCTGTCACAAGAAGAGAAAACAGGGATCTAGAAATAAGGTTAGCCAAGAGTCTCCATGGTGAAATAGGCTGTGCAGCCCAGCCTGCTGGGTAAATGTGTCCTGACATTTCTTTGGCTTTTGTCTGCTCTGATGGGAGTTTAGGCATTACCTAACCAAGGGAGTCATCTGAGCACATTCCCTGGCACAGTTCTCTCCTCCTCTTCCCTTCCTGGCTGCTCTTCCAGCTACATGACCCTCCTGATGCCTTCCTTTCAAGCAGCAACACCTCAGTGCAGCAGCTCTGCAGACACAAGCCCACTTCATCTGGCAAACCAGAGCTAGAGCTGTCTCTGGGATCCCAAAGATACCAACCCAGTAAACTACTGGCTTAAACTTTGACAGTGGATGCGATTGCTGGTCCCAGATTTTCCCTTCTGTTTCTATAACAGAGTTGGTACACCTGTGCAACAGGAACAGACCTAAACACAAAGCATTTGTAAACCACTGCACATTTACAGCCCAGAATTTTGAAGTCCTTTTGTGTTAATGCAGGCTTGTCCTAAGCTAAGCCTTAAAGTGAAGCCCTTCAGGAGACAGTTCCCAAGGAACTCGGAGACACTGCTGGCATTAGGGAAAGCAGATGCCACCCGAACTGAAACTACCCATCCTCATTAGTCAGTGCATGCAGTGAAACCTAATAATGAGCTTGCTGTTCTCATCAGTGCTCTTTGCCTGCAGGCTGTAAACTTCGTAGATCTGATGCACCTCCAACCACACTGCGGGGACAGTGTCATCTGACAGAGGGTGTGACAAGAATTTGTAGGGAAGGTAATTCTTTCCACTGCCCCAGTTAAATCTAATGAAGAATTGGGTTAAAGTCCTTAGTGGTCTCGAAGTGCTTTACATACTGCCAGTTTATCCTCAAGAATTTAAGGAAAACCTTACATAAACTGAAAAATTAATAGCACATATGCACCTGTATAGGTTCCTTAGAATTAATTATTCAGTGATGGATGCCAAGGTTATTTTCCTTTACTTGGATCATGATTTAACCCCAGCCGGCAACTGAGCACCACACAGCTACGTGTTAACTCCCCCCAAGGTGGGATGGGAGAGAGAACTGGAAGGGTAAAAGCGAGAAAATTCATGGGTTGAGATACAGACAGTTTAACATGTAAAGCAAAAGCTGCACACACAAGCAAAGCAAACCAAGGAATTCATTCCCCACTTCCCATGGGCAGTCAGGTGTTCAGACATCTCTAGGAAAGCAGGCCTCCATAGATTCATAGAATCATTTAGGTTAGAAAGGATTTTTATGATCTAAAGTCTAACTGTTGACCTAACACTGCCAAGTCCACCACTGAACTATATCCTTAAGCACCACATCTACAAGTCTTTTAAATACCTCCAGAGATGGTGACTCAACCATCTCCCTGAGCAGCCTGTTCCAATGATAGACAACCAATTTAGTAAAGAATTATTTTTTTTAATATCCAGTCTCAACTTACCCCAGTGGAACCTGAGGTTGTTTCTTCTTATCTTATCACTTGTTACTTGGAAGAAGACACTTACATCCACCTGGCTACAACCTCCTTTCAGGTAGGTGTAGATTGTTAAGATCTCCACTCAGCCTCCTTTCTCCAGGCTAAACAAGCCCAGTTCCCTCAGCCACTCCTCATAAGACTTGTGCTCCAGACTCTTCATCAGCATCGTTGCCCTTCTCTGGACACACTCTAGCACCTTAGTGTCCTTCTTGTAGTGAGTGGCCTCAAAACTGAACACAGCACTCAAGGTGTAGTCTTACCAGTGCAGGGGATGATCACTTCTCCAGTCCTGCTGGACACACTATTCCTGATACAAGCCAGGGTGCCATTGGCCTTCCTGGTCACCTAGGCACATTCTGGCTCATGTTCAGCCGGCTATTGACGAATACCCCCAGGACTCTTTCTGCCAGGTAGCTTTCCAGCCACTCTTGCCCAAGCCTACAGTGTTACCTGGGGTTGTTATGACCCAAGTGCAAGACCCAGCATCATGTGTTGTTGAATCTCATATAGTTGGGTTTGGCCCATCAATGCAGCCTGTCCAGATCCCTCTGCAGAGCCTTCCTATCCTCAAGCTGATCAACACTTCTGCCCAACTTGATGTCATCTGCAAACTGACTGAGGGTGCACTCGATCCCCTCATCCAGATCATTGATTAAGGTATGAACGAGAACTGGCCCCAAGACAGCCCTAGGGAACACCACTCATGAATGGCCACCAACTGGAAGTCAATCATCACAACTCTTTGGGCCTGGCCATCCAGTCAGTTTTTTACTCTGCAAAAGGAATGCCCATTAAAACCATGAGCAGCCATTGCTTGTAACACTTAAAACAGTAACATCGTGCATTAACAGTTAAAACAGGAATATAAATGTTGTAACTCCAAATGTCCCCCCTCTTACTTCTTCTTCCATCAGCTTTATATGCTGAGCATGATGCCATATGGCATGGAATATTCCTTTGGCCAGCTGTGTCCTCTTCCCAACTTCATGGTATCATAGAATCATAGAATGTATTGGGTTGGAAGGGACCCTTAAAGGTCATCTAGTTCCAATCCCCCACCATGGGCAGGGACAATCTCCACTCGAACACACTTCTTGTGCATCCCCAACCTCCTTGCTGGTGGGGTGGGGTGAGGAGTAGAAAAGGCCTTGGCTCTGTGTAAGCCCTGATCAGCAGGAATGACAACATCTCTCTGTTATCAATGCTGTTTTCAGACCCAAAACACAGTCCGGTACTGGCTACTGTGGAGAAAATTAACTCCATCATCCCAGCCAAAACCAGCACAGCTTGGCAATGACTGTCCCAGAGATTAATCCTTTCAAAATGCAATGGGGAGAAAAATAACACAGCAAGATGCAGTCTGCTGTGCTAATTGGGCTTCCCAATATGTTGTGAGGACATTAGTTGCTCTGCCTGTTTATTCAAAGTGCTGCATACTCAAGCTGTTTCAGCAGGTCTAGCTACTCTTATGGGAAATTAAGCTGCAATCAGATTCTGCAGTCATCCAGGTCTAGACTGTGATATTGATCACAGAATAGACAAACTGAAGGAACAAGGTTGAAATGGCCTCTGTATATGAGTGCAGTTATTCGACAAAAAAATGACCTTTTGTGGATGCATATCTGCTATGTGAGACATAAGGTGGTTGATCCTGAAAGCAGAGGAAGAGCTGGAAAGCAATCACATAGGAAAGCATCTGTTTCTTTTAATTACATCTTTCTCATGTCACATTCTCCCTGTCAACTTTGACCAAGAATCTGAGTTACACTGAACATTAAAATAATAGTCAGGATCTCTTCTGGATTTGCAATCATTGTTAATAGCAATGTCATTCACAGAAATTTCATCACAGGTGTAAATGGAAGAAAACATGCTACCTTGCTTCAGAGACTGTAGAATCTTAGATGTAGTTGCTTCACTCCCAAATTCATTTACAAAATTCAGCTCCTGCTTACAGCAATAATCTCAAAGTTGAAAACCCCAGAAGAATAATACAAGTTCCCATCATGTCTCAGATTTTTCAGTTTTTCTTTTATCAGTACTTGATAGCTACTGAACATAGATAGGCTGCTGAAGTTCTTCGTGCTTTTGTACTAATTTTATCACAACTGTAACTGAGATGTTGGCTAGTGAAGTAGAGATCACATAATGGAAACAAACTTTTTCTATGCTCCTCCCAGTTTCAACTAGCTGTTGATTAGGTGTGAAATGTAATATTGATAATGTTTTAAGTGTCTCAGTTCAGAGACAGGGAAAGAGGGTTTGTAATGTGAACTGATGTCTATTTGTATAATGATGGCTAGGGTGGGCAAAAGAATATATATAAAGAGGTATAAAACAGATTTAAATTTGGGAGAGAAAGTGATGACAGAGAGGACAGCACTATTAACTCACAGCTGCAAGTTCATAACAAAAAATACAAAATTAGTTAACAAGTATTTTATTCTTAACTAATGTTTAGAGTGTGCATTACACTGTCAACTCAAACTGATACATGCAGTCAATAGACAGAGTCAGAACTGTCTGGATGGTCGCATCCAGAGGCTGGTGGTCAATGGCTCCAAGTCCAAGACTGACGAGTGGTGTTCCTCAGGGGGTTGTACTGGGACCAGTGCTGTTTAATATCTTTATTCATGACATTGACAGTGGGACTGAGCGCACCCTCAGCAAATTTGCTGATGACACCAAGATGAGTGGTGAGGTTAATCTGCCAGAGGCATGGGATGCCATCCAAGGGAACCTGGACAGGCTGGAAAAGTGGGCCCAGGTGAACCTCATAAGGTTCACAAAGCCAAGTGCAGGGTCTTGCCCCTGGGTCAGGACAACCCCTGTTATCCATATAAGTTAGGAGATGATGTGCTTGAAAGCAGCCCTAAGGAAAAGGACTTGTGCAGCTTCTTATCCATGAGTACCCACATGAACCACAAATGTGCATCTGCAGCCCAGAAGGCCAACCACATCCTGGGCCAGCAGATCGAGAGAGGTGATTCTGCACCTCTACTCTGCTCTGGTGAGTCCTCACCTGGAGTGCTGTGTCCAGCTATGGAGCCTTCAACACAAGAAGGGCATGGACATGTTGGAGCACATCCAGAGGAGGGCCACAAAGATGCTAAAAGGGCTGGGTTGCCTCTCCTATGAAGACAGGCTGAGAGAGTTCAGCTTGTTCAGCTTGGAGAAGAGAAGGCTCCGGGTGGACCTTATAGCAGCTTTCCAATACCTGAAAGGTGCCTATAAGAAATCTGGGGAAGAACTGTTCATGGGGGCATGTAGCAATAGGACAAGGGGTAATAGCTTTAAACTAGAAAAGGCTAGATAAATTTAGATTGGATATTAGGAAAAAGTTCTTCAATATGATGGTGGTAGATGACTGGAACAGGTTGTCCAGAGAGGTAGTGGAGGCCCCATCCCTGAAGGCATTTAAGGTCAGGTTTGACAGTGTTCTGATCTAGTGAAGATGTCCTTGCTTACTGCAGGGAAGTTGGACTAGATGACCTTTAAAGGTCCCTTCCAACCTTACACATTCTATAATTCTATGATTCTAAGCCTTGTCTGTAAAAAGAAAATGGTGAGCAACACTGTAAATGAAAAGGAAAGGGCTCTTACTGAGAACCATCATAGCTGTGGGTTTTAACAAACCTCAGAAAATATAACTGTACAAGTAACCTGATGCTATCTTACAAACTCACCTGAGATCACAACATCCCTCACACACACTTGCTGAAACAAAACCCCATATAAAATGTGCACCCTTAGAACTGTGATTTCATTTATTTCTGAGTTAACAAAAGTTTTAATTAATTTGAAAGAGATTCACAGAGATATTAAGTGCACTTGCATCCTGATCTTAATCAGAAATACTTGATCCAATACTTCCTTCTCTGGGAAGACATATCTGTGAAAGAAACCCTTACTTAACTTGAACAAAGGCTGGAAAGGGCTCAGAAGTGATCTCTCTTTTCAGATGTCAGCAATCACCC
The DNA here is from genome assembly GCA_022605575.1 of Laterallus jamaicensis coturniculus. Lineage (NCBI taxonomy): Eukaryota > Metazoa > Chordata > Aves > Gruiformes > Rallidae > Laterallus > Laterallus jamaicensis. The sequence continues at coordinate 82,850,248 of JAKCOX010000002.1, read as the reverse complement.
CATCATCTTCACTGCTGGAACTGCTAGAGCAGAGGGTCCCTGGATGCCAGAGACCTTTTTCACAGAAACCTCACTTTGGTGGACTACCACAAGGATTATTGACAGTAACCTCTAACATTTGGGTGACTTTATAGCTTACAGCAAAAAGAGTTTTGTGCCATAGTCTTTCCTAGGACCTTACTGGTGCCAAAGTTCCTTCGCTAAAAAACAGGAGTTAGGGAGTGCTCTATCAGAACCTGTTAGAGGGCAGAAATAGCTTGCATGTCTGGGAACCATCAGCATCCAGTCCAGACCTGAGAAAAAGTTTAAAAGTTCAGATGAGCATCACCACACTTCTAAGGTTAAAAAGAAGCAAAATGAGCAGCATGAAATAAAAAAACTTCAGAGACCAAGAAACTCATTGCAATAACCACCTGAATGTCAGTGCAACCTCTGCATCTTACAGCAAAATAGACTTTTAGCAGGGAGATATTTCCCTTAGCTAAAAAAACCCATAAATCTCAGCTGAAGGAGAGAGGCTCACAGCAAACAACTGAAAATTCCCCATGCTCCAGTCTATGGCCAAATCACCTTATTGCTGAAAATAAAAGGAACTCAAACCAGCAGTTGGGCAAGGTAGTCCTGATTAATCATTCAGCCTGCCACCCATAAGAGGGAGATGGCAGGTCGCAGTGCCCCTGGCTAAAGGCAAAGAGAACTTCTGTGAGATTTCTGTGTCTCCATGTAGACTTTCTGTTCAAAAGATGATGAAAGATCATGTGAAAACTGTGCACAGGGAGACTCAGGCTGGTCTGGCTCAATTGCCTTTGAAGCACTGGTCTCTGAACCACTTGCTACAATTAGCACGTCCCTTTCCTCATTAATATTGGACCCAGCTGGTTCAGACCCTGTGTGGTTGGTTCATCTGGCACCCTGATGAGATCAGTGGAGGAACATAAATACAACAGAAGCCACAGCCATCCAAATAAGCTGTTTCTTCAGCATAAGAAAATAACTAATTTATTTTTTTCAAAAAGTGGTATTTCATTTTCTCCTTCTATGACCATTAATATCAGCTGGGGAATTTCTCAGCATTCAGAAGAAAAGCCAGTAAGTATAGCACAGTACTAATGAGGAACAAAGAAAGGACAGAAGGAAAACTAGTTCAAGTTCAAACCCAGATATTTATTTTTATTTTTTGGCTGGATTCTTCTTGATTTTATTTCTGTTAAGATAAAAATATTGAGCCAGAAAAGTACACAGACATAAAATTTCGGTAATTATAGGCTCAGTGTAAATAGATACTGTTTTCCATCCAAGGATCTTTAGGTGCTTTTGAAAAATTGATTAGATCCCAACACATCTCAGCGTGTTTTCCTATTCATCGGACAATCAGAAGAAGAGAAAAGAGGAAAGAGTCATATAATTTGCTACTGAGAGAAAACAATTCTGTATCAAAGCCTGGTCCAAACCCCAGAAATCCTGACCTCTGCTTGTGAGGGATGTTGCACGCTCCACTCCAATGACTCTGGAAGTTACAGAACAGTTTTCTTTTCGTATTCTAAGCCATACCCACACATATTTATAAAAAAAACGTTAAATCAGTTATTGGCTTATTCAGAAAGCCAATGTTTTGACTGCTCTAAACAACAGCTCATTAAAAGGCTTAAAATAGTTTGTTTTATCAACTTCTTTCTTTCTGAAACAGAAACAAAGAAGTGAACGCCTCTTTTCATTAAGCTGACAGCCACCGCGACCCTGGTGTCTTCAAAACAAGCCAAGTTTTCCGTTTCTGTTAATTACCAAGGTGGCACCCAGTCGTGTTCACTCATTTGTCACACGGACCTGTTCAGTAAGGACTGTCCTGAAGAGTTTATAATGCCTGCACTTCTGGTGGGTGATGAAGCCCCTCCTTGACAAACATCCCGGCTCAGAGCTCCTCCTGCAGCAGCTGGAGCCCAGGGAGCGTGGCACCCCACTGAAGCCCTGAGAGAGCACTGGCTTCCAAAGCTGCTCAAAACACTTATTGAGGGAAGGAAATTGTCACGCTGAGTGAAATTTCGCATGTTCAGAAAGTCCAAATCTTAAGAAGTCTTTTGTTCAGCCAACTTGACAGGCTGTGGGGGCATTTGTCCTGGGGCAAATGGTCACACTCTCTCAGCCCAAGGGAGCCCTCCTCTCCTAAAATTTATCTAGAATACCACAGTGTATGAATCACTCTTCTGGTAAAAGCATCCCTGTGTGTGCTATTAAGAAAGAAAATGGGACTCCAAGTGAATTTAGCAGTTCTTTAACTGGAGTTGAGTAATGCAGCCAAGCCCCAAACTTTAGCAACACATGCTGCTCTGCCCGCCCACTGCTAGTAAACAACATCTTTCCTTGCTGCTTTCCAGCCAGTTCACTTCCCTTTCTAATCCCAGGAAGTCACTGCCCACCCTTAAACGCTGAAAGATGTATTTTAATCAAGTGGAGAACCGAACAGTAGCATAATTTTACTTAAAGCACAAACCAAGCCACACTTTAGAGCTATTTGGGGAAGGAACTAACCGCAGCTTGGCAGCCCCCCTTTGCAAAGTTCAGGCTGGGTGGTCATTTGAGACAGGGACAACAGAGTCAATTCAGACAGATGGCACCTAAGTCAGCCTAGCACGTTTGGGGAATTCATTTCTGCCAGTACCAGGACATCAAAAAGGAGATGCACACCTTCAGCTCCCTGCAGCTCTGAATAGCTCAGACCTTCAGGGAAAAAAAGTTATATTTTTTTCCTTTCCAGTAGCTCATCTGGAGGGAAAAACAAAAAAATTGGGAAAAATGCAGTTCAGGCTGAACAGACTTTTTTTTATGCCAAAATGTGTGTGTGTGTGTGTGTGTGTGTGTTCAGACAAATCAACATTTAAAAATTCTCCACAAATTTTTGACCTGATAACATTTGGTGAAATCAATGTATATTCACAGTAAGCTTAAAAACTCCATTCTTCTGTGACTTTGCCATTCTTCATTACCACTCTCTACTTGCTCTGCTCCTTAGTCCATATTTTAATCAGATTCCTCATTGTCTAGGGTCTGTGTGCCACGGTTCTTAGTATGTTAAATGCTGCCTGATCAGGAGGAGCTGGGACACACCACTCCTACAACTCTCAACCGACAGTTCAGAAGATGGAAGAGAGGAAAATTGGCTTTTTATCCCATTAAGGCATAGTGAGACACACACAGGCTTTTGGTGAAGAAGGCAATGATCACCACAGACCTGAAGATAAAGGAAGATGATGTCCCATGCTTGCAGAAGGCAAGAAGTAGAAAATGGGCGGGAAGGAGCAAGTGCTTTAGAAGAGGAACATCAAAAGCTGAAAAATGCTTTTGCCACTGATGAGGGCTAAAGTTTACCATTAATATTATATCTAGCTTTAATGCTGTGCTTCCAAGTAGATTCGAAATTGCAAGCAAACCTTTCACCCTGTGTCGGGAGAATATGAAAACATCAGAAAGGACATTGCTTCCTACATTTCTTTTAATCTTATTTCCTTCCTTTTCCTCTTTCTCTTCCTCTTGTGTGACTGCTATGTTACTGCTTACTGTTATCAGCGTCTTCCAGATGATGTTCATCTACAGAGCAGAGGTAGAAAAAGAAACATCTAAAAGATTGAGATACCCATTACAGCCAATGTCCAACAAAGAGAAATGGGACGAAGACCCTGTCACACTTTGTCCTTTCATGCATGTCATCTCAAGGTCAGTAATTTCTACTACTTGCTAGCTGCTGCCACTGGAATTAAAATTAGTAGGCTTTGGGTCCCTTTAAATATCACAGAGGGAGGCCCAAACCTCTTTAACCATAAAGATAACATCTGCCTCAAACATGGAAAGCCAGAGAAAAAGCCCAGACAAAACCAGTTGCCTAAAGCACATACGGCTACTCCCTAAACACAAAGGACACTCACGTAACACAGAACCCTGTAACAGAAGCTGTAAAAGCCCTAAAAAGACAGTATTTTTGATACCTACATTCTCTGTGTCTGTATTTGTAAAAATAGTTATCTGTCACATATCTAGAAATGTCACAGTTTTACCAGGCAGGGTCACTTGGAAAGTTAGCAAAAAGAGGTCATGGTTGCAATCAGATTAATATACTAACGTGCCCAGAAGTAGATTATGTTAATTTTGACAGTAATTTTTAATATTTGTAATGCAATACATTGCTTGATAGGATTTCTAAGCCTTCTCAGAGCTTATTAGTCAGCCTTTATAAACCAAATGTCAGCTTTATCAAAGTCAGACATTAATTATTAGTGATGGGCGAACCTCAAAAGGTTCAGAGGTTTGGTCTGGTTTGACTAGACAGGCAGAAGACCAGCTGCTTTTGCAGATCATTTGGATGGCAGACTTGGACTCCTGATTCTGCAAATGTTGCACACATATTGAAATGGAAGCATCCAGACGGAGCCCGCTGCTTTTGAGGAGGGCCACTGAAGTACATTCAGCTCAGCAAACATGGGGCTGCCTGACCCACTGGTGTCAGACTGCAACATCCCCAACTCATCACTGAACGCTGCAGTGGGTGTAACAGAGTAGAGCACTGTAATGAAGTGCCTACGGGATGTTGGGAATATGAACAAGGGGAGAAGAGAAGGAAATGATATGCCAGGATATTTTACTGAGGAGACAGCAAAGCCATACGAATATCTTAGGACAGACCTATATAGATTTGTACAAACTAAGTGACACATTAGGAGCCATAAACCCATGAGCCTGAACCCAAATCAATATATTTGCAAGTGCTGTGCTTGTGCTAAAGAGCCCTGCCTCTTAACGGCGTTTATTGGCTCAGCCACAGTGACTTACTGCTCGAGCAGCACATGCCAACAGGGCTACATGGCTTTTGGTTTGAAGCTTTTAATAAAGAATAGTGGGTGTGCCGGCATACGTCAGTGAAGACAGGCCTGAGGGGGACATGTGTGAGGGGCTGAGCTTTTGGCCTGGAAGTGTGATTACTTACAAGCAAATGGGAAAGTTCAGCTTGTTTCTGTACTTCTGTGGGTAAGCAGGACTGTTTTATGGCATGACAGGGATTTGCTGGGAAAACCGGTGAGCACGTCAAATAAGCAATAGGATTTCACTAACTACTGCACCTCCTGCAACAACAGTCCTTCAGAGCAGAGTTGCAGTGGGTTGTTTTTTTCCTTGCTTTTTAGCCTGAATTATTGTTCTCCTTAGACATCTCCAGTACCACTGATGGGAGCCATAGTTGATGATGGCAAACTTACCAGCTCAGACTCCTTCTTCACTGCCTATGTGTAGCCCATCCCTTCCCCCTCTCACCTGGTGAATTCTACAGAGCTTGTAGAAGAGAAAGCTCCTCACATGCAGCCACCTCTTTATTGACATTTGAGGTAATCTTCCACAGGAGGGGTAATTTCAAACTCATAGCCAAAATCCACTGAATCTTCATCCCTCTGTTACTCAGTGTGAGTGCTGCCATTGCACCCAGAGGGCAATATGAGCTCTTGCTACTACATTTCAGCTATGGTTTGGAAAAGAAAGACTGAGTCCGCTTCCATTTTGAAAAGAAGCAGACACATCCCTCCAGGGGATGGTTTCAGGCTATGAATCCTGTGTGAAGGGAGATTCCCATGTCATTACAATTTCCTATGGGAAACCCTTTCCCAATACAGCAATTTCTGAGAAATTCTTGAGGTTCTTCTAACTTTCCACGTCCATTGCATGGGGACACTTAGGTTTTTTCATGGTGAAAACCGACCAGCAGAAAATCAGCAAATGTGACATTGAGTGTAAAACTCCACGATAGATCTGGACCTTAGTAATCCCTTCAGACTTAGTTGGCAAATTGGTTGCAAAGCATAAATCTGAGCCTACTTCTCCCAAATCTCAGCTGCTGCATCAACTGCAAGAGAAGGAAAATATGTCTCCATATCTGCTTCTGTAGAGAGCCTACATCTTTCCCATAAGTGTATGGAGACAGACAGTGGTGAAGAAAACATGGGTTTAGATCAACCTTAAGTTCACAACAGCCCAGCTACACCTGTGTCCTCAAGTAAGCAGAGAGGCAGATGCTTTAAGCAACTGCGTCAAAAGCCAAGTCAGACGCTAGTGTCATTATAGCAGTAACAGCAGCAGAAAGCGCAAGGGTGTGTGTGACATTACAGTCCTAATGAAAGCAGCAGTCAATGGTGGAGCAGATGTGATTGTAATCATGTCAGAAAGATGTGAGAGGCAGATGGGGCTCTAATTGAAGCAAAGGCAGCTAGCTACAGGATGGTAGATGCTGCTGCAAAGCTGGCAAGGCAGATGCGGATGTGATGGGAGCAGATCTGAAGCTGCAGCTATTTCAGAGCAACTAGGTACAAGCTCAAGAGTTGGGTGGCTGATGTTTAAGGTGCAGGTGTTGGTGCTCTTTGCTTTTGAATTCCTAGTGGTCACCACTTGCTGAATGGGACAGGTGTTTTTACTGTTACTCAAAGATTTCCTTAATTCATTTATTCCAAAATAATCTCATTTGTTTGCTAAATGACTTTAAGGTTTTAAGGCCCAGAAGTCACCTCCATGGCTGTCTATTCTGGCTCCTGGCATTCCAGCTACTGCATTCCACCTGGCCCACCACCCAGACAAGCCCATCGTTCTCTGTTCACTGATCAAGAGAAGTCAATAGAGGAATCTTTTTTGGAACTCCTTAGAAGCAAAGTCTGTCTGACATCAGCATATCCTTGCGGAGAGTTTAGGTCAGCTCTGAGTCATATCAGTGTTAATGCCAGTTTATGCCACTCCAACTGAAACACTTTCAGTCACAGCTTACGTTCTCTTTTGGCAATTTTGCTGTTTGCAAAGACTATGCGGTTGCAGAGTTATACAGATTGTCACAAACAGTCACCAAATGCCTCAAAGTGACGGTAGTTGCTGTGGTCACAGTTTTCATGGCTGGTGCTTGCAAGGTTACAGTACTGGGGAGACAAATTCCCACTCGAATGGGGCAGGTAACTTTATATCAGCAAAAACCAATTGGGCTGAGGCACTCAACGCCTTCTTTGCATCAGTCATCACTGGCCTCTGTGCTTAGTGAGGGGGTTCAAGGAGAAAAGCTACCTGCAGAGGATGAGGATGAAGTCAGGGATTAATCCTGAGAACTTGACCCATGCTTGGCCAATGGCATCAGTAGTGAGAAAACTGGCTGATTTCCTTGCTTCCTCTATGTTCTTTAAAACATGGAGGTCAAGGGCAATGGAGTTAAGGGATAAATATTGCATCCATTTTCATAAAAGGCCAGAGCACTTGCCCTGTAAGGTGAGGTTGAAGGACCAGGGCAGGTTCTGCATAGAGGAGAGGACCTGGTTTAGCAGTCTGCCAGTACCTTCAAGGAGGTTGTCCACAAGACAGTTTTCACAGTGGTGTCTGGGAGGAAGGAGGGAGGGGAGGTATGGGGGATGAGAGAAAATGGGCTCAAATCAAAACAAGAGGGTTTCAGACTGGTTATAAGGAAAGCCTTCTTTGCCCTGGTGACACCAAGGCAGTGGAGCAGATTGCCAAGAGAGTTTGTGTGGTGTCTGTGAGTCAGGGCTCTAAAATACAACTGGATAAAGCCCTGAGCAACCTGGTCTGATACAAAAGCTGTTCCTGATTAAAGGAGGAGTTTGGATTAGAGAGTTCCTGAAGCCTTTTGCAACCTGAATTTTTCTTCTGTTTTGTGAATTTAAATCTGAGGTACATTTTGCCCTTTTTACTACAAACAAAATTTGAAGTTGAACTGTGGTTTCAAGGCAGTTAAGTTCGCAGATCTAAGGAGCAACTGTACTGGGTGGAGAGTTCACAGTATTGTTGGGGGGTGGAGGAGAAAGGTTTTAGGGTGAGAGAAGTACCATATAAAGAGATGGTGAATGCACTGGAAAGTGAGATGTGAGGAACATATTGCTCCTGAAGATGGTGAAGCCAAAACAAACTTTGGTGAGATCCCTGCAGCAGGAAGAGAGGTTGATCAATGTCATGACACTATTATTAAACCATGATTGCATTTCTCAATGATGGCCAACCACTACTCAATTTTACATCAGCCTTGTAAAGGCCATTCAAAGATAATAAAAGAGTTTCTGTGAAAAATCCTACCTCTGCCACTCACATTGGTCTGCAACTGGGAGCTATTTTATACTGCGGCTCTGAATACTCTGAATGCATACTCCTTTCAGCTGGAGGGGAAGGTGACTGTTACATTCACTCAAACAATCTCCATGTATTGGGTTGCTCCAAGGATTTCACCCACGCAACATCTCTGGGCCCAGCCTGGACTCTCGCTCAGCCTTGTGTTGTGTCCAGACAAAGACCAATTACTCCCTTATGTAGAAATTATGCAAGCCTTTCCCAAACAGAGCACTATATTATGATATTTTGGCACTTGCCAAGCAAAAAAAAGACAGTATTCCAAGTATAAAATTTTAGCATAAGATAGCTAGTGCAGTTACATGTCCTTCCTCAGAAGCCATGCATTCATATGAGTGCCTGGGCTTGCTCCCTAAAGACGCTGTTTCTTTGCAAAACACATGCTTGAACACTGAAATCCAAAGATTTGTGAAATTGGAAGTTAAATAGAAAAGCAATGCTCTCCATGAGCCTTGAGACCTTGGTGAAGAGTGACTAGCATAATCATGGCCAATTATAATAACATGCTTGTGCATTTAGGGCTTGCCCATTTAGAGAGTCTCAGATCTCTTTTAAGGAAGGTGATGTTTTCATTCACTATGCATTAGAGGTATCTGAACATTTCTTAATGCTACGTGTAAGTTGACAAACATTTCTGGACTGTGTGTGCAGACGAGGAAGACTAGATCTTAGCCTTTGAGAAATAACTCGACTTCTCTTCGTTACACCATAATAATTGATATGACAAGCTCCAAATTTCTTCCTTTCCCTCTTTTTTCCCTTCATTTCTAACTGTAATTTCTATTCAAATGAAATCTTAAATATTCTGCCCTGACCTTTGCTGGAAGGAATTTAATTACCTGCAGAGTTTACATAAATTATATGGCCTGTTTGTCTAAGATTAATCCTACACGGAGATCAATAGAGCCATGAACATCAGGATAAAATGTCTTCTTGCAAATGCCACCAAAGGTCACAAAAATCTTTCTGGAAAGAGGGGGCGAGAGGCATGGTGTGACACATTCCTGTCGTCAGTCCAGTGTATGTCACTGCCGCTGCCTCTGCAGCCACTCAGGGATGATTTATCAGCTGTTAGAGGACATTTGGTACAAACGCACTATAAGAACCAGCTGAGTAAAATTAATTGAACGCAGTGATGACTACAATTCATCATTCTCAAAAAATGGCTCCAAAAAGTGTGAGAAGGATGATACATTGACCGTGGCACAGATAAACTGCCTTTCGTATCGGTCTTTGGGAACAACCTCGTGCTGCCACAAATGCTGTGCCAGTTTCCACATGGAAAAGACAGCTCTTACTCTTTATGAGATGGAGAGGATGCGCAAATTATGCTTAGCCAGGAGACTCATTACAGATGACACGCTTGTAACTTGGTAAAGCTGCTTTCCGTGTGCCCTAGGTACATGTTTATTGGCAAATTTTAATTCTTTCCCATATTAGCTTGACTGAATTAATGCAGTGGAAGTGAGGCACAGTCAACTCTTCCTGGCTCATCAAGGCTAAACAGAGTGTCAGGAAATGTTTTCCCTGTGTTAAAAAGAAACTGGGTTGAGTGAATAGAGAGGAACAGTCAGTATCCTACCTGTTGGATGTGATGGAAAGACACTCGAGTGCAGGATTTAAAAAATAAGAATTTATTCAAACCCCACGTGCATTCAATACATCACTAGTGCAGGTTTGTTGGATACAGTGGAGAAATGCACTATCGCAATTCAGAAGTACGACCACACTGATCACAGCTACAAGAAAGTCACAACATGCGCTGCTGCCAACACAGCAGTCACGACATGCAGCGTTACCGCCCGCGACAGTCACCTCACTCACTGTCACCACCCGCGGACAAGTCACAAGGGTCCATGTCACAGCCCCAGCAGGCCCATGGAACACACTGTCACAGCTCACAGGCGCGATAAATACTACACGGGCGTGGGTCCATCACCCGGGACTACAAACTGAAAGCGTATCAAACATTCACTCACCCATCTCTCCAGGTTGGGGCTCTCGGTATGTTCCCTCAGCATCCCGGCCGGGGGTGGAGGGCTCCTCGCAGAGTCGGAGAAGCGGCATCCCCCTCTCAAACTAAATCCAAGGGGTTTATTTGGTTTTATGTCTTTGATCGCCGTGACAGTGGGTGGGACTGTGCGGGACAATGCCACCTTCCATGTTTGTCATTAGCGGCGTCCCCCTTATCTTATGCCCGATCTGTTGCACATCTTTGCATTGTCTGGGCCCATTAAGGCCAAATGGGGACCCTCGGGCTTGCCTTTACCCCCCTGCCAGGCAGCTGAATTGAGGCTTGATGGGCATATTGTTTGTTGAAAGAATTCAAGACTCAACCCATGTTTCTGTTCGTTGAATTACGCAGCACTGCCCTGTCCAGTCTCGGCTCACAGGACAGCTCAGGTCTGAGCTATCTACACAGCTCCCTGTGAGTTGTCTCTGCGGACATGGGGCCTCAAGGCAATCCAAGGCTGGTTCGCTTTTACAGCCCTACATGAGTCCCCTGATGGGCTAGACATCGGGGAAACCTGTTTGTGGAACTCTGACCCAGATGATCCTTACATTGTAGCAGCAATGTGAAAAACCTCCAAAGACTTTACTACACCTGGTTCAAACTATAGACTCCCCTCTTGGTTTTCCACTGAGAAAATCTCTGATTTTAATGATGAACGCCCATACTCAGACCCTCACCAGAGCTAAGCACCATGTGCCAAACTTTTTGCTGACATTGCCGATATGAGGACAGATTGTCACAAGTGTCCACCATCCAGCAGCTCCGACTGTGACAGACTTTGAAAGAGACCAGGACTTGATGTATACAGTCCTTAGGACTTGTAGCCAATTAACTCTGCGCCAAAACAGGAACTGAGCTTTAATGAAAATCAGATCATCACTGTGCTGATTAGCTCTTCGCTTTTTATTTAAAAAAAAATGCCCAAAATGGGCAGAAAAATTTTAACTTGACTTTGAGACCTGCAGGTTGTATTTCCTGCTTCTGAAAGAGGGAAACAGCTAAGTGGTACCTGAGTTTGTAGAAATATGATGGAGGTCTCTGGTGAGAGACATATTTTGGGTCACAGTGTGAATGTCTTTCTAATGTTTGTATGCTCTTTTGAGCATACAAACAGGAGGGGAATCAACTTTTTAAAAGGGAAGATAATGGCAGGACAAGGGGGAATGGTTTAAAGCTGAAGGAGGGAAGGTTTAGATTGAATATTAGGGGGAAGTTTTTTACGGAAAGAGTGGTGAGGTCCTGGAACAGGCTGCCCAGAGAGGTGGTGGATGCCCCATCCCTGGAAGTGTTCAAGGCCAGGTTGGATGGGGCCCTGGGCAACCTTGTGTAGCTCCAGGCCTGAGGTTGGTGGCCCTGCCTGTGGCAGGGGGGTTGGAGCTTTATGATCCTTGGGGTCTCTTCCAACCCATGCCATTCTATGATTCTATGATTCTATGATCTCTACTTGGGGTTAATTTCTGTTGGGAAGTGGGGCTCACCAGTTTTATCTCCAGGGTATGAATTGTTGGTGCTGCAATAAGCGTAAATTACAAATCAACTGGGAACGTTCATTTTATTGCATTTCTGCATGACATAGCACAACAGTAGTTGATCAAGGACGTCTGTTACACAAAACACTACAGCGTGCAATTTCATCCATAGGAAGATGACTTGAAGCTATACAATCTGGAGCTTCATTCAGAGTAGGGTTGGATTCAGGCCCTTGGTTTGATCCACTGTGGAGGGGAAGCTCAGAAACTGAATTTGAAGTGGGAGAATACTTAGATGTTTAAAAAGGCCCCAAAAGGCCAGCAGTGTTTTGATGTGGAATTACACTCAGAACAGCATTAGCAATATTAACAATCTTTTAATTACTGCGCAAGCCTTTTTCAGCAAGCCTGGAGTCAGTACACCATGCTGAGGGAGCATTCAAACAGAAACGATACACTCAGGGTAATAAAACGTCCATTGTTTCTATGTCCTATAATAAAGCTGGGAAACCACAGATGAGATCAGGACCATATTTTGCAGGGCACTCCACATACAAGAAGGATGAGACAGACCTTCCTCAGCTCACAGACCAAGGGAGAGGGAGGGAGAAGAGTGAAGCTGAGAGGAAAAGGGATTTCTCTGTAGTGCCCACTTTAAGAGAGCTGTAAGAGTGGAGGCCAACTCTGCATTCTCACTCCAGCCTTGCAAAGAGGTAGTTCAAACTGCAGCTCAGATGGATGTTTTAGGCTCCTGTTATAAAATAACACTTTCAAAAGGAACCTTATTTTCTTTCTTGGAGCCTATGGGTGTCAGAAGAGGTGTGCTCACTCGAGTGAGCAGATACAGAATCACAGGATTGTAGGGGTTGGAAGGGACCTCCAGAGATCATCAGGTCCAGCCCCCCTGCCAAAGCAGGTTCTCTAGGACAGATCATGCAGGTAGGTGACCAGATGGGTCTTCAATATCTCCAGAGAAGGAGACTCCACATACCCCTGGGCAGCCTGTCCAGGGCTCTGTCACCCTCACTGTGAAAAAGTTCTTTCGCATATTGGTGCAGAACTTCCTGTGCTCCAACTTGAAACCATTGTCCCTTGTCCTGTCTCCACAGACCACTGAAAAGGGGCTGGCCATTTCCTCCTGTGTCCTGCACTTGAGATATTTATAAACATTAATAAGATCCCTTCTTAGCCTTATTTTCTCAAGGCTGAGCAGCCCCAGTTCATTCAGCCTTTCCTCATAGGGGAAATGCTCCAGGCCCTTAATCATCTTCGTAGCCCTCCACTGGACTCTCGCTAGAAGATCTGTGTCTTTTTTATACCAGGGAGCCCAGAACTGAACACAATACTCCAGGTGGAGCCTGACCAGAGCAGAGTAGAGGGGGAAAAACACACTTGGTGTGTGGCCTTGCATTGTACCAACCAAGATGGGACTGTACCTGGTACATTGTAGAGGGACAGTTTGAAATTGTTTACTAAGTCTCTATCAAGCAACCAGCGAACACAGATTGCTGGTGTAATTCCAATAACTGACTAATGAGAGCACCCTTGAGTTTTTCATCCATTTCCCACTTGGTGTTGATGTTGTAGGTTAAACTGAATGTGAAAATATTCACATTCATTCTTTGCTACTGACAAACACTGGCATCACCAACCCTGAGGAAGGCTGCTAACGCTTTGGCTTCACAACAGCTGGTATGGATGTCTACCTCATTTTGTTAATCTGATGAGGAGCAGCAGTTGCATTAATACCAGCCCATTTTGGCAGAGCCAGAGGCACAGGCTCCCAGCAGCCTGGAGACAACATGCACTTCAGCATGTGGATTTGTGTTAGAGCAGCCCACTCGCTGGCCAGGACACATCAGGCATGTCTGTGCATTCAGTCTCATCTCTGAAGGCCACACTATCACCTTATGCTGAATCTTGAGAGTCTTTGGCTGGTTTGTGCTTTTAGGGCATGGGGGTATGGGTCAAGACATCTCATCTTTGCTCTAAGAGCACGATACCTGTGCAGTTAGGCATTGTCTAATTTATACTTGTTAAATCTGTTCAGTAACAGTAAAAACCTGTTACACTGGGAAGCAAAATATCTTATCAAGAGATTGTGGTCTTAGCAACAAAGGAGTTTAATTCAGGAGGACATATCTACATACCTACATCCCTTTTATTCCCTTAGGGACTATGTTATATACTTGCTAATGTGAAAGTCCCAGAAGGTGCCTTTAGGTAAGCTGGGGAAGAGCTGTTCACAAGGGCATGTAGCAATAGGACAAGGGGTGATGGCTTTAAACTAGAAAAGGGGAGATTTAGGTTGGATATTAGGAAAGAATTCTTCCATATGGGGGTGGTGGATCACTGGAACATGTTGCCCAGAAGGGTAGTGGACGCCCCATCCCTGGAGATATTCAAGGTTAGACTTGATGGGGCTCTGAGAAACCTGATCTAGTGAAGATGTCCCTGCTTACTGCAGGGGAGTTGGACTAGATGACTCCAACCCAATACATACTATGATTCTATGAAATTGTCAATAGAACCATGTTAAACATTGTTTGCAGTAGAATTTTAAATTTAAAGTTTGATTAGGGGGTTACATGATGATCCATGAGAGAGGTAAGAGGGGGCTATTGGTTTATTTCTCTGACAGGTCAGATTACCACATCTTTGCATGTTACATGAGTGAAAATTTATGAAACAAATAACACAGCAGATCAGCGTGGCCACTTTAAGCATTTCTGAATATTCTTGACTAATATATAATAAAAATTAAACTTTGAAAATCCTTGAAAAAGTAATAGAAATATTATGCTTGGCATTGTGAAAATTAAAAACAGTAGTTATTGAACATAAGCCATATTTTACCACATCTAACCTCAGCTGTGACTACAAATTCTCATCATTCCTTCACCAATAATTTCAAGTGTTAACCCAAGGCAAAGTCTTTTTGGCATTTTCCTTCTACTAACCATCCCAGCATATGTAAGGTTTAGTACCTAGATCCTTTTACGTGCCTTTCCTTAAGGTGAAATTCTTAGCTATGAACGGGCTGTGGCACTTCACCCCTTCTTTCCAATGTCCTTCATGCAATACTAACTGGTAACCAAGCACAGCAAATGTTTATGCACGGAGCTGAAACAAATTGGTACTGATGCCACCGCTGAGAACTGAGTGACCTTTGGCAGAGGGGCCCGGCTTCCAAGGTCCAGCAGGCAATGAGGATTAATTTTATGGTCTGGACGGAGTCCTGAATTCCAAGCATAGAAATTGGATGTTTGTAATAAGCTATTTACAGTTGCAGTTCTATTATTTTTTATTGGTCCTTAAGGACTCACAAACAATGCTGCACATTTTGGTCACCATCTCCTACCTCATTGTGTATTCACTGTCTCCATATATAGATGTTGCTTTTTGGACAGCATCCTCCATATCTCTCTTTCGGAGCAAGAAGCCATTGGGCTAGGAATTGTAAAGGCTAAGAGCAGAAGATACACAGTTTTCTCAGCTCCCACATAGAGTGGCTGTAACTGTGTCACCAGAGGAAAGGGAAAAGTTGGGAACTACAAGAGCAACCACAGCATTTTAAGTTACACATATTTGCAAAATGTCCAAAAGAGGAAAGTTCTATCAGAACTTAGAACATTAAACATACTGATGAAATATTTTCAGACTGTTGCAAAGACTTTTTCTCACCTCTCCTTGGCACCTGAATACCATGGATATGGTGGCACATATTCGGCACCTTTTATCTTAGCATGCAGTTTTCATCCAATGTACAAGGCCCAAGCAAATCTCTATGGGCAACTCATTCTAGATAGCTAAGGTATGTTGATATATGAGGTATGAGTCATTTTTCCTGCATGCCCAGCCTAAAGGCTGTGTAGTAAGGGCCTGCAGAGGCACAAGCTATTCAGGAGCCATGGCCTCAACTGACATTATAAACCTTATCTCTGCCAGGCACCATTTTCCTATGGTTCAGTTTTTCTTCCTCCATGAATGTGTAAAATATTGCAAGTACTCAGCATAGGCAGTACAGATTTGTCAAGCGTGAAGCTATGAAGCCTCATATGCCAGGAGTGCCTTGGTTCCACTGCATTTCAACTAGTAAATTTTGTTCATATACTGCTCTTTTCAATACTTTTAATGAAGTGGCTTCACAAAATGACAGATAGACATGTCTTATTGGAATAATGTTAACTAAAGGTTAAAGCAGAAATGGACAAGGATTACAGAAGCACCCAGAGAGAAATCACAGATTCAACTATAAAGTGAATTCAAAAGGGTGGGGTTTTTTTTTACACTTTCTGGTGAAATGACTGGGGATGCTGAGCAATGACCTGAAAGAGTGAGACAGTTTATTATATATTCTGGTCCAAATCTGTGTCATCATTACACTGATGGTTATCAGTATAACTTCTCCAAAAATTACAAGCATGAAAGGAAAGAAACCTGATGGGAAGAGGCAAAAGCCTCAGTCAGTAGTGTTTATGGGGAGCAGACATATAATCCCATAGTCAATTATTAACCAAGGTCAATATTTATGGCAGAGGGAACCATTTTAAGTGTACATTATTTATGTAGAGACTTGTAATGAACACTTCATGCTTGAATAAAGAATGTATATACAGGGATAATTTTAATAAGCAAGCTGCCTGTCATAGGAAACAGGATATATCTCTTCAGAAATGGTCTATGTGTCTGTCTGTCTCACGCTTGCACTGATTGAATCAGTCAATATTTTCCACCATTACAATTCATGATCAAAAATATCCTTCAGCTGGAAGTTGGCAAGAATGGAATGAGATGTTTTAAACTTTGGTTTTGAAGCTCCTGTTTATGCAAACTAAATCCAGACTGTGGATTTTTCCTGGAAAATGGTAATGCAACCTAAATTATGTGAGGAACTCCAGTTATCCATTCCAAATATCAAAATAGACAAAAGCCACTGCTGAGATCATTTTCATTCCTTTAGTTAATGTAGTTTCTGAATCACACTTCCATTTGTCTCATGAATCCTACCTTTTCCCTGAGTATGTATCAAGGGTAAGGATGTGACAGAGACTCTTGAATTAGGAAATGACAGTTTTACTGTGACAACGGCTGATGAAACGGGTGGCTGGGTTATATGACTGTTACATATGAGCCTTTGCATTTGGGATTTGGCTTGTATTCCACACATTCACACAGCATCAGTCATTCACTGAGAGCCCACTCTTTATGCTGTTGCTCTCTCACACACAGTGGAGAATCGCAGTATGCTGAGTCAGGTTTTAAAGGAATTTAGGCACACAAAGATGCTAAATGGCTTCTTAGAGGATTTCCAAATACACAACTTCTGAAAGGCACCTCTGAAAAGCCCATAAAGCATCTATGTGCACCTTAAAGTTCTTGAAAACAGTGTAATTGAAAGCAAGTAAATTTCTTGCACGCTTACTCATGATTTTCAAAAGGGGATGGAGAGCTCTAAGTGTTCTGGACTCCTCAGTTGTTGTGTTCCTTTGAAAACCCCAGCCTAAGACTGTATCCAGTGCCAACAGCATCAGAGGAAGCTCAGCAAAGTGATTTAGAAGTTGGTACTAATAAGCACTCTAAATCAATCCAAAACATGTCTCATGCTGGGTGATGTCTGCTATTGATCAAAGGGACAGAACAAGTCAAGTCAAGGAAACATGATTGGGAAAATAATAAAACAGCACCGATGAATGTTTCAAGGTTTTTCTTAGCTTGAATGGCTACCCAAAAGTACACTGTTGGCTGAGAGGTCTGTGGGATACTTGCTAGACAAAGAGGAGACAGTGTACATTAGAGGAACAGTAGAAATGAATTTCCCTCCTCACGACTCTCTGTTCCATCTACACTTTATGTTCTTCTTAACATTAAGACTATTCCCAAACTAATTCTTTTTTGATAGATGATACATTGCTTAAATAGCACAGTAGATGGGTACTTTTTAAGGACCTGGCAAAGCAGTTGGTCTTGCTGTGAAAAAGCTATGGGAGATACTGTCAGTTTACAGACCTGATGGAGTTAGATAGGATTATAGTCTGGAAAAGGTAGAGAAGTTGGGGGACCTGCTTCCTAGATAGGGCTTTTTTTCAAGAAGAGCTTTCTATGGGAACATTCATCTTACCCAGGGGAAGCTTTTTCCCTGGAGTGGTTGAAGGCACCTTCTGTCCCAAAGGAAGGTAGACTATTGTTGCTTGCTAAGTAGAGCTGTGCTGTTTCTTCTTTTTCTATTGGAACTAAAAATCTGGTTGAGAAACATCTTACTGGCGTGCTTTCTGAATGCCACCCACACCTCCCTGAAACTTAAATCTCTGTTACTTAACATAGAGGTAACATGTCTCCCCAGGGAAGGGGAGGAAGAGGTTATGTTGCAGAGTTACAAACATCTGCAGGGAAGGAAGCACACGAAGCATGTATGCTTTACAGAAGGTGCTCGGGACAGGGGGAGGGAAAAGCTCTTTGTTGCCTGGAAGGAAGGATGTTTGTGCTCCAGGGGCAGATGAGGAAGGGGATGTGAGGTCATGACTGAGAAAGGTGAGATGAACTAGGGCCTAATGCCACCTGATACAAACTGACAAAGGAAGGGAGGAGGGCCTGTGGTAGGCATGGCTGTTCCTCACAAAGTGACCTGACTTCATTCAGGCCTTGCCAGAGATACAGCCACACATATGTGGGCTTTGGGCTGAACATCATCATGCACCAAAACCTGCATAGGGAGACAGAGCAGGTTAGGACAAAGCAGCAGCGCCCCTGCCTCACTTCAATGTGTTCTCCTTGGAAGGGACTTGTAGCAGAGCAGATCAGTTTGCACTCTTGGCCTTTTTAGTTTTTGTAACATAAAATAGGTAATGAATTAAAAATAGAAATTGTAAAGCTGATGCAAGCTACTCCATGGCAGCTGTAAGAAAAACTACGCTGGTCCAGCTGGGCTGCTGCAAATAAGTCAAGACAGCTGGAGACATGGTTAAAGAAACATAGTCCTCTACAGCTGGGACTCCTAATGATCAAATATCGTGTGAGGATCCCAGAGAACTGCTACTACAGAAAGGAGGAACCCTGGAGAAAAGGGAAAGATAGTCCTTGGGAGCTGCAAAACTCTCACAGTTAGCCAGAGAAAGTAATTGTGTGCGCAGGAGAGCTAGTGCAGCTTGGTTTCCTATGGATTTGTGCCTGTGGTGAGATTTGTGGTTGTCTGATCTGAAACAGATGCCAAGTGAAGCTTTTATCAAAGCCAGGGAAATAAAAATCTTTCTCTCCCAGAAGGATTCTCTTCTGAGTCTTTCCCCCAGTGAAAGGATTAATAGTCTTCTTCTCTCTTCTACCTGCCTGCCTGCGATTTACAGGAATTTGCTAATGCTTTGTGTGACTGAAATTAAAAGAGCCAGTGGGTTAAAAATGCATCAGTTGGAGGAAGAATACACAAACAGAGAATGATCCACTTTTTTAGGAAAGAGGGTTGAAAATATAGCTGATGGGGAACATGCTGACTATATAACATATAACCTCCTTAGCCCCTGCAGCATCTTCCTGTCTGGAAGGGGTTTTTTTGTTATATAAGGAGTGAGAGAACTGTGCAGTAAGGGCACTGAGGGCTTAAAGCTGGCAAAAATGAACCTGTTATTTTCAGCTACTCAGAAGACCTCTTGATAAGAGCAATCCTGCAAGCTGCCTGCCTGACCTATGTAACAGGAGTTTCACTGGCTTGCATCAGCCAGCCACTGACTCTTCTTATGCTATCCAGGCCAGTGTTATTGTATTACATTTAATGGAGCTCCTTATGTCATTCCAGCCCTGCTTCTGTTTTCTGATCAGTGTGCTTTTCCTCCCTTGCAGCACCTCTCCCTCATCTCAGCTGGAGTATGCATACGTGCTCCTCTTCCCCCTGTACCAGACGCCACTGCAGTGCAGTGCTTATGGTTACAAATCATCTCATTAAAGCCAGACAGCCACTCAGCTGGATGCAAATTACTGACCTCCTCAATTTATGAATGTCAGACTTTTCAGGGTGGGAAGGGAGGGGGGAGAAGGGTGGAAAGCGTTCCATTAAATGGTATCCATCAACCCTATCACATTTATAAGCTAATAAAAAGGCTGAAATGAAGTTCATTGGGACTGGCTAGATGTAGTAGTACCAGCTGGTTCTATGAAATATTAATAGAAACACGACATGTCTCTACGTTAGAGTCAGTTAGGTGAAAGGACGATACTGTTATTGATAAGTTACTGCCCTGTCCATTCTTATGAGTGGCATCTTCAATTTCCCTTCTGGCAGTGTTAATCCTCCTATGTACATGACAAGACAAGGCTAAAACACAGGAGATCCTATTACCAGAGAGTGGACACACAGATTTTACAGAGAATCAAAAAACAGCCTCAACTTGCAAATGATGACCATATTTTGACCACTGCCATCATCTCTGATCTTTTCTGTCTTTCTGTGATTCAGACATGCACCTTCAGCTTGAACTGGGAAAAGATGTGTCAGGAAAGTTCTTGAACCTAAATCCTGAGTCCTGGGGAAAATAGAAGTAATAATAATACTAAAATAATGCAAACTGTTGAAGAGTTCAGACTGCTAAAACGCTACTTAGCAGCACTGCAGAAGAGCTTGTCTCAGGCAGTCTGGGTGATGAAGGCCTTCCCACTGCAGTGGCTGCTCAGTTCAGCAAGTTCTTGAACTTATTTTAAATTAGGAATAAATGCATGCTGAAAAATCTGCTGCTTGCTGGGATATCTAGGCAACCTTGACATTCATATATCAAGGCGATTAGCACAGCAGATCCAGACAGATAGGAAACCAACAGAAAAGCCAAACAATAAACAGGCCTGCACTAATCTCAAAGATCTGCAGATGGTCCTTTCAGGTTGCATGAGCACTATACCATTAGAGGGAAGGAAAATGTACCAAATGACGTCTGCCCTATGGCTGAGCAGACCATTTCCATCCATGTTAATATCAATTAAGCACTTCTCACCAACACTGAGAAACATTCTCCTCTAGCTGGGGCCACCCAGCTGGGCTCCTGGGGGTCCCTGCAGTTACTGGGAAGTACAGCTTGTAAAAGGGAACAAAAGCAGCTGAGGGAGGAGAACTCTTTGAGATGCTGCGAGCAAGAGTTTCACAAAGACAGAGGGATACATCATAAGATTTTTGTTCTTCTATGTGTCTCTCCTCCCAAGATAATGCCCAGTCACAAGCTTTTAGAAAGAGAATAAATGCACTGGAACATATCCCTTGGCAGAGCAAGGCAGATGCAATGATAAATTAGCTGGCGGGAGGAAGACTACCTACTGTGCAGAGAACAGGTTGTCAAACAGATTCATTTATGGCTGTGAGAGTGATCAGTTGGATTCTGAGCAGTTAGTGGAAATAATTGTATCACATATGAACAGCATGCTACTTACAAAGGACAGATACGCTGTTGACTAGATAGAAGCACAACTTGTCATTCAGCAAGCATGCACACAATGAACTTCAGTCTTAAAATCAAATCCTTTACATTTTTCTAAACAGGTTCAGTTCAGAGCAGAGCTGAAGCATAAGCAATGTCATTTAGAAAGGTAACAGTAGCAGCGAAAGTCTGGCAAGCAGTTTATAGCGATATATTTATATTTTTGTCTCACCCAGAGGGGACAAGGGCCAAATGAGTCTTCAAAAAACAGTAGCTATTGCACGCACAGACATCTATCCGCCAAGTGTCATGCTGCATAACTGCTGGAAGCCAAAAAATATCCATTACTACAGTGAACAGATGTAAGCAAGAATAACAGGAAAGGAGTGCTGCTTAAGAGGAGTTTTGCAGTCATATTCAAAATGATTCAAAATACAGTAATTCAGGCTAGGAATCTCTCCAGGCAACAGTAAACCAAGCTTATCTTCACAAAGCATTTTACATTAGTCCCACTTTTTTACTGGAACTGCTGTCATTTTAAACAATCTTTCAGGAGCAGTTTGATGGAGTTGGTACCCCTGCAAAGATGAACACAGGCTTATCATGAAATAAACACTCCTGGAGCTGGATGAAGGGTAGACAGCAACAATCCACACTGTCTTACCGCTGCACTGATTTTGGCTTGGCTTGGTGTGTTGGGCTCAAGGCAAACAGCTGGCTGCAATATTTTTTCTGTCAGAAGTCAATTGGAGTTGTTGAAGGGGATGGGGGAATACTGAAATACTGATCAGCATCTTCTCCTGCTTCAAAGAGATGAACTACAGCAAAAAAGAAATTGATAGATTAAGCAAATCCACAAGTGGACACAAGGACTTGTGGTCTTCACTTGTGCTCCATGGCAGAAATCTGCCCAGGGGCAACAGACTTACAGAGTGCCATGGGCAAGGGTCTGTGCCAAATGTCTTTGTGAAGGATTGAGAAGATGTTTTCCAGTTTGAAATGCAGCAGCACATGGATAAGGAAGCATAGTGCCACTGGATCATAAATATTCTGGTGTTTGGTACTGATGGGATACCTGACTTTGAATATTTGGAGAAGAGATAGGTTCTGTTTGTCAAGACTAAGCACCAGAATCCCAAAACCCATTTTGATCCTCAAAGCTCTTAGTAGAGAAAAAGTTATAGACTACTTTGAGAATTAGACAAGTCCAACACAACTTCTGTGAAGAACTGTCATCTGGATCAGCTGCAGGAAGAGCTTGAAGAGTTTCTTTCCTCTTCAGAGATATCAAGGCTATTTCTAGAACAGAAAATGAAGTTATAAGGGTAATACCAATAGAGTCTGGAATCTAGCAAATGTTCATTCTCTGTTTTATTTCTCTCCAAGGACAGCCAAAAGAAATCAGATTCTACCTAAGCTTCTATCTGGTCCCATCAGCAAAGTATGTGTGCTATATCCAGTGAGTGTGTCAAGGAAAATCTATTAAACTGACAGTGACAAATAACCAAGTCTCCCCCTTCCAAGGAGACTACAGTCAGCCTGCTTGAGCATGCTTTTTGTCCCAGGAATTCTTGAATCGTCTGCTACAGCTGCGCAGCTTTGTCAAGAGCTCGGGAGGGTAACCCAAAGCCAGCTTGGTAATTACTGATAATTAACAGCATTTCCCCAGTTAAAGGAGGAACTTGAACCAGGTTCACTTGCATCCTGGGTGAGTCCTTCAGCCACCAAGAACTCTAGAAGTGTGGTAGGGGAAGAACATTATGAAGTGATAATAAAAACCCTGTCACCTTTTCAAAGAAAACAAGTCTTGTGGAGTCCTCAAAAAAACCCCAACCTGGTTGTAAGCACGTAACCTTGGGAGTAGTGCCACAGCTCTGGATCAGTAGTGTGGATTCAGGAGACATGCATCCTGCTGCTGCCCACCCAGGCCCTGCATTTCTCTCCTGGATATCTCTTAGCTGCACACTGCAGCTCCCTGCTCAGAAAACAACCTGCTTTGAATCCCACTCTAAGCACATAATCTCCCTGTAAGCTGCGGAGTGAGTCATAGTATTTGCTTAATGGTGCTACACTGGACAGGCAAGATGGTTACTACACCTAGTCCTTGCCAGTCTACTACAAGTAGCCTCTTATGAAAAATTGATGTATGTCCTACACGAGCAAGGACTTGAACCACTGGACTGTATATATATATACACACGTTATGTATGCATGTTTGTATATGAGGCAAAAAGAAGTTAGAAAAATCTGTATTTCCATTTCAGGGGTGAGGGCTCACAGGTTGCTTTCTCTCTTATATATAATCTTTCTGGTTTAACTCTTCTTCAAGAAATTCTCCTAGGCATGAGAATGCATATCCCCCAAAGTGCTGCCCTAATAAAAGATGTGCTTCCCTGGTTGAATACCTTTGCAGAAGGAGAAAACTTTCATAAAATCACAGTGTTCACTTTGGGCCAAATTTTTTGGTGCTTTATCAGTCGTTTACTATTCATTACAGAGGCAATATTCTCTAGCCAGTGAACTAGAAAAGAACATGGTCTCCATGAGCATCTATACTATATTTAGCCAAGGACGGTCAAAATGAAAGAGGGAAAAACTACACTTTTTTCAAACACTTGGAATGAACATCCCCTGAAAAAGCTGAGATAGATGCACTTACATGGATACTGATCCACCAGGCTTACCCAGACTGTATTGATCGCCAGCTTTTTGAGCCAGCAGTGGAGAAAGGCATTGATCTGATGAAGAGTGACTGGAGCCACTGTATCATGCTGAATATCTGCACATGGAATCGTAGTCTAATTTGGGCAAGAGCCCAGATCCGGGTTGCTTCCAAGTGCATTTCATCCAAGAAGAGCTTGTACAAATATTCACCTGGTAGGGTAGTCTATTTTTGTCTGTGCCTTTGCTTAGCTGAACAGAATGTGCTTGGCTGCCACAAAACTTGACTAAAACTCTGCCCAGGGCAAAGAAAATAATGTTCCTGCAGCAGTTTTCCTTTTCTTCTTTTGTTTTCTGCACCACCTCGTCTCTTGAATTTGGGCTATGCCTTTCTCCTCAAAGAGTTAATGTTTCTCTGAATTTATCTATACTCTGGTACCAGATTCTGACCCTCTCTCCTTCATATCATCAGCTGGCTCTGCCCATGATGCCAAGTGACAGTGGATGACGGCAGAGCACTTACTGACAGTTGCATCAGAAAAGGCTCGTGACACCTGCTGCTCGGGAAAGAAAAAGAAGAGTGAGCTCACACCGAAGGTGACTCAGCAGCACGGCTTTGCTGCTTGTTACAAAAGAGACAGCAAGCTTTTATCAATCCAACAGTAAACTCCCCTACAGCCTTTTACTGTAAGAGGATTTAAAGAATCTTTACACGAGCCAAATGGCAGAAGCAACATCAGCTTATGTAGACTCAGAGTATTTCTGTCTGCACATGTTTTTATTACCCTGTGCTTGATGAGTCTTGCAGTTTCTTTTCCAGATGAGGTAGAATCTGAAAGAGCCTGAAAGGGCTGATTCATTATTCATCTTCCCGTTTAAGCAGTATGCATAACAGGTGGGGAGGAGGAGGCTACCAAAGGCCAGCTACACTTTCCAAATCCAAATAGCACATTGTTACCCAGCTGATTGAGATTTACAGACAACACCGGCAGCAGTTAATTTCCTTTACATTTCTGTTGATCTAGATGCACCAAAATGAAGAAATTATCTCTGGGATTGCTCCAGATGCACTTCTGCACTCCACAAAATTTGCTTGAGTGAAAACTATACAAACCAACATTGTCCGATGTCCTATCTAGACCCTTATATATATTCAACCCTGAAAACTTGGGGATATTGGTGGATGAGGAATTAGACATGCACTTACAGACCAGAAAGCAAGTCATGTCCTGGAATTCATAAAAAGCAGCATGGCCAGCAGGTTGAGGGAGGTGATTCTGTCTTTCTACACCACCCTCATGAGACCCCACCAGGAGTACTGCGTCCAGCTCTAGGGTCCTACTAATACAGGATTCATGGACCTATTAAAGGGGGTCCAGAGGAGGGCCATGAAAACCAGAGGGCTGGAGCACATCTCCAATGAAGACAGATTGAGAGAGATGGGATTGTTCAGCCTGAAGAAGAGACTGCTCTGGGAAGACAGTATATTGAATATTTATCTACAATATATAAAATATATCTTTTAATATTTAAAGGTCACTTATGAGAAAGATGGAGTGAGACTTTTTACCAGGGCCTGTAGTGACAGGACAAAGCACAATAGTTTTAAACCGAAAGAGGGTCGATTTGATTGTATATAAGAAAGAAATGTTTATGATGAAGGTGGTGAGACACTGAATGAGGTTGACCAGGGAAGTTGTGGATCCCCCAAGGTTGAAAATATTCAAGGCCAGGTTGGATGGGGCTTTGGGGTACCTGATCTAGTGAAGGGTGTCCTTGCCCATGGCAGGGGGTTTGGAACTAGATGTTCTTTGACATCCCTTCCAACCCAAGCCATTCTATGAGTCTATTATTAATTTATGTCCTATATTAATCCTTTATCTGAGATTACTGGGTACAGTTCTACCACTGGTGCAACAGTATCCAGACTAAAGCATCTATTCTGGTCACAGTGCTTGTTACTCACGCCCAGCTCTCAGGTATTCAGTGTTGTAGAGAGACCTCTCACAGAATGGGAAAGGCCATGGCCTGTTGCTTAATTGCGTGATAGTTGAAGGTTGTTATCTTAACTGGGTATGCTGTTCCCTGTATCCCAACACTGCTGCTTGTCACAGAATCACAGAATCACAGAATCACAGAATTACAGAATCACAGGATCGTACGTGTTGGAAGGGACCTCAAGAGATCATCAAGTCCAACCCCCCTGCCAAAGCAGTTTCCCTAGAATATATCGGACAGGTAAGTGTCCAGATGAGTCTTGTATATCTCCAGAGAAGGAGACCTTCATAATGAGCCCACTTACCACATGAGTGTTGGGTCTCAGAAATTTGGCACATAGAGAAGGACAGAGACTTCGGCACCTGGCTAAGATCTGGATGCACATGCAAGATAACAGGAGACAGAGGTCAATTGTTTTGAGTCTTTCTTGTGTAGTCACATGAACAGAACTGGCCAAAGTACCTGCAAATTGATGAAAAATGATGAGTAAGACATATCTTACTCACCATCTCTAAAACCAGTCTACATTTATATGGATGAGACAGCGCTAATTCTGCCACATCTTAGTCTTCATGCATAAGACATGAATGTGACCCTCTTGCCATATTCTTTACTATGACCTGCTCCTTTATGCTTCATTGTTCAAATTAATTAAACAAGGACAAATTATAACTAAATCAAGTCTCAACTTCTGCAGCTATAACTTAGTGCTATAGGTTAAGGATAGCTGATTTCTTAGAAAAGCCCAGTTTCTAGGATGCTCCCACCCTAACACATTAACCAGACAAAACCAGAATGACAAGTCAAGACAAAAAATTTCCCAGCCTCCTTATGTGTCCATGACTAATGTTACTGCTGTCATGGAAAGATTGGAAGGGAAAGTGAGTAAAAAATATAAATGGTATTTATGCCTTTCAGCCATGTCTTGTTTGTTTTGTCTTTATCATGCATTGTATTAATGAGGAGGATAATCGTTATTTAATATCCCCTTCCAAAAAAGGCACTCAACCAAGGCACATGAGGGCTTGAAATAATTAGGACAATATAATTGGGTACATTATAGAGGGCATGAAATTAACTGTAGTTAAATTAACTCTTCTTTCTCAAATGAGTATAAAGGAGAAATTACCAAGAACACATCTTTCTCATACTAATTGGAAGCATAGGAATGCAATATTTTATCTGCCTGAGTTTTAACTCTAAACCACAGTTGTGCTTGTACATTTTTCCCATTGAACACCACCTATAATTGTGATCAGTCCTTGTTTCAATGTGCTGGAGTGTCTCCTGCCTTTAGGCAGCACTGAAAGTAGAGCTATCTGCTTAGTACTATAATCTTATCTGCGTTGACCACTGGATAGGAGACTTCCAAGAACATTTAAATATGTCATTGATTCATTAAACCAGGACTGGATCAATGTTCGGGTTCTATGACAGGGAATGTTAGTGACCTTTTCTTACAGTACAAGCGCTAGTCTTTGATCTTCTGTTCATTCATTGTCTTCTTCCCATGGACCTACCCAGTCATCCTGGGCTGTGTCTGACCTCAGTTCCCCTTGATGGGCCAGATCCTGACCACCACCTGCTGATGTTCTGATGTGATCTCAACCTATTTCCAGTCCCAAGAAGATGTCCAATTTCTGGGGATGCCTCTGGTTGCCCCCTTGCCTGCCCTGCTCCCTGGTTAGGGCCAGGGGGGTGGGCCCTGGCTATGGGGCCCCTGTACTGCCAGTCCCCAGAAGGAGCCCCCATGGCCCCCAAGGAGCCCCCAGGCCTTACCATACCTTGTTATCTTCCTTACTCCAAAGTAGAAGTCTTCATGCTCTCAACAGTCCTTTACATTACAGCCACAGCCACACTTAAATATCCCATTGTTATGAGGCTGTTTTCCATCCAAAAAATGGAGATGCAGCTGATGCAAAAATTATGAATCTATGTTGAATTGCTTTAAGCCAGAAAAGAATATGGAGAAACACTGAAAATAGTCAAAAACGTCTGTCAAATTTGCAGAATGAAATGGTTTGTTGGTTATTCTTTTTTTTTTTCCAAAGCGACATGTCTTACTAAAGAAATTCGAATTTATCTATGAAACATTTTTTTTCCCTCAATTTTTAAAACTGTTCGATTCAAACATTGGCTAATGGATGGGTCTTCTACATAAAAGTACATGACCTACTTCTAGGAAATGCCTGTTCCCAGATGCTTGTGGGATTGTATATCTACAGTTACTTTTCTGGACAGAAAATCAGACCTGTGCTGAGCTCCCCTCAGGGGCCTGAGTTGGGGCATTGGGGAAGGACCTGCTTGTGGAGCTAATTTTCACAGAGAAGATGGCAACTTCAACTGGCATTTTATACTTTTCTACCCTGTGAAACTTCAAACCATTAAAACATTATTTTATAATTGTGAAAGCATACAGCTGGTTTAAACACAGGGTGACAGCACAACTGACAATTTAAAATTTAAAAAGTGAAGGCTAATGTGCTGTATAGATAGGGAACTGAAAGCAGCTGTTTTGTGCAAAAGCAGTTATTGGCTCATTTGGAATTAGTCTTGTTGGGAACAACATGCTGTGGTTGTTTAGAAAGTCTCAAAACATAAGCAAGAGAAAACTGCTGAAATCCAGCCATCCTGGACTCATCCCTAATCCAAGAGGAATTTAGCACTAGGAGGTACAGTGGCAGAGTTTCTGAACAGACAGGACTGACTTCAGTGAGGGAGCAGTCAATGCGGTGGAGGCACAGAATGTTCCACCCTGACATGATGCCAATTTTTACTCTATTAAGTGAGGCAGTGCTGTCAGTGGATATGACACAGGGACAGGAATCAGGGAAGCTAGTCTCATACCCTGGATCTATCACAGACCTGTTTCATCATCTCAGGTAAGTGTTTTATTCCTATGAATAACTCCAAAGAGTAGGGTAAAGGTGGAGTTGGCTCTTTCCACTTCTCTACGATCCTCCACTTTCTCTACTATCCTCCTACCTCCTGGGTAGCACCAGCATCCCACAAAATGTGAGGATGTGTAGACTTTCTCCCTCTTGCTCCCTCATTTCAGTTGAAGTTGTCTTCTCATTCTCTGAATCTTTGTTCCTCCTACACTTAGTTGAAGGTTTATGTTCCTGGAGGTGTTAGAAAGTCATGGTACTGTGAAGCTGCCTAAAAGTGTTATTCAAGGCCCTTTCTCCTCTGTGTCACTACTAATGGTAAGTTGAATCAATGGGAAGCACTAGGAGTAAAGAGCAGTGGCAGGAATTACAGGTGGAGCATGTCCATGCTTGGAGTTAACCTGAGAGGAAGGGAAATACTGAGGAAATCCTGAAAGGGGAAGAAATGGAAGAGCAGAATTGGAATCTTGGGCATCTTCAAAAGCAGCTGTGCTTGATGGACCAGGAAGGGAGTAAGGAGAACAACATGTGCAATTTGTTAGTTTCAGTTTGCCCTTTGAAATGATAGTTATGTAAAGGTGTTTTAGGATCCAGTACTGCAGTGTGAAGGGGTGACAATGGATAATGCCTACTGTTCTTCTCCAGCTTTTAAGAGACAGCTTATATTACCTCATACAGTTGATGAGAAATGTTTCCTTTGTGGTTTTGTTTGTTTGGTTTTTTTAAAGGTAGGCTGAGAGGGAAAGGTGGGTGTATTACTATAATTCAACCCCAGATACTGAGACAGATGTTATCAAGCATACCTCCCCCCACCCTTGTTAGCTAGTTGCAGTAGGAATGCTATAAATATTTCAAGTCTCCTCTCCTCAGGAATGAAGCTCTGATTCCTTCACATCTTGAAGGTGCTCCCTGTTTACTTTTTCTAAGCCAAAGGCATCAGCATGTATGAAAGTGCCTGGCAGTGGTAGATCTGAGACATACATGGCAGCATCACAGTTTGCAGTCAACTGGGAACACTGAAATCAGACTAAGAATTCAGTCCTCCGTGAGCAACAAGGATGGGGATGTCTTTGGGAGATGAAAATAATGCACATCATCGCATGTTCACACGCCCATACATATACATATGTACACAGACACAAATTTATTTTACAATGTCTGAACACAAAACCACTTGAAAGCTTTTAACCTCTCCCAGAGGACTATACAGTGTCTGATCTGAGGATTCATAGGATTATATAAATATAATGATCTCTTCTAAGAGTCAGAGATGTGCAATCAGAAAGCTGCAGAGTGTCTCCAACAGTAAGATCGATGTGACACTGACTCCTGTTTTTGCAGAACACTGCTCTAGCTATGAGGAACACAACCTCCCATTATTCCCTTTGAATTCACTGGATTTAGGCAAGAGCCTCTAAAAATTGAAAGGTATTTGAGTCCAGAGACCAAAATGTTTTTCTCTTTCATGTACTTGAACTTTTTCTTGGAATAATTTCTATCACACTCACAGATGGCATGTGTGATTTCCTCTTTATCCTGCACCATGACCATAGTGAATCTAAATGGAAGACAAAATGATGAATTGTAATGTGAGAAGGTAAGTTATCCCAGTAAACTCTCCCTGCTTTAGCATGCTCAGTTTCCTGTAGAAAAGCAACCCATCACTCCTAGAATACACAAATTCTTCAGCAGAAAACACTGCTAAACTCTCCACTGCCACCACTTTTTCATATTTATGTCTCTGGGTGCATTACGAAGAGAATAAACCTTGTTGTTCCTATTTTCCAGGAAAAGAGCACAAAGCACAGGGGTACAAAATGACAAATGCAAATTTATGAGGAGAAGAAGGAACCACTGAAAAAGATGTCTTTGAATCTTGGCTCAGCATCAGTAGAGGAATATTTAGCTGTGTGAAAAGAGGCTACAACCAGGCAACATGTTACAGTATGCTGATTATAATTCCTCATATTCCAACACCAGACCTGAAAATGATATGCTTTGCTGGAATAATGTCACAGTTGACAAACAAAACTATTACATGCCACAAATAATTTGTTAGAAGCTTCACAGAACCCAACTGGTCACAGGCTAAAGAATGGCTTTATGGTTTTACAATAAAGATGGGGGGAAAAGCACTGGCAGATTGGAAGTCTCATCTCAGCCATACTGAGCAGGTGGCACATTGATGCCTGATTGAAAGGCCAAACCCTCCTTTTTTTTTTTTTCCCCACGGAAGATCATTAAAATATTCAGCCAGAGTTGAGAGATGTATTTATTTTGTTTGTTGAAATAATAGCATCCATTTTCCTGCTCTTGAAAGTTTATAGAGATGACATAGAAGCAATAGTTACATCCTCATAGGCACTTTCTTGTCCTTTAAAATGCCAGGCATGCTTTAACATACCTCATGTCTGCATGTAAAGATATCTAACTGGGTTTTCTTCTGAGTCCATGGACTGAACACTGCCCCTTTGAAACAACAGGGCTAATTTTCAAGGTAAGAAGCCCCACAATGTGCTAAGCCACAAAGTACTACCAAAACACAAATTAATACATAATAATCATAGTCCTAGGGAAAATTCCTATTAATTTCTATTTATCCCAGAAAAAGGGTATTAATAAGGCTTTATAGGACATATATGTCTTAACCATCTTTCATGATACCAAGATGAGTCAATTAGGGTTTCAAACCTCCACCACAGACCTTAGGAGAAGACATTCCATGTTCAAAGTCCAAGCAGAAGATCCAGGAAAGAAAGAACCTCCAACTTTTTTATTTGTATTTTGATTGGTGCTTCAGGTTCCCAAGCTTCATGGCACTGCAAAAGAAATTAATGTTTTCATAGAGCAAAATGCTTACCATGGACAGCTTTCCGTAGAGGTTGGCAGACTGATGTGTAACACATACATTTTTGTTTCATGGGAGTTGAAAGCACATTCATCTAAGTCATTTCTGTTATATTCTCTGACAGCTTTTGAAAATTGCCAGACTCGGTTTTTGTGTTTGATCTTTCGACATTTTTGGAGGTTGTATAAACAGGAAGCAATGAACAGTTTCAGCATCAATTAAGATAATTCTAAACAAACATGCTGTCACGACACTGTCCGTTCCCCATGGTGGGCATCTTCATGGACATATGTTAAGACCACAGTGCAAATACACTTCCAGTGGAAATGACAGTCCTGGTGTTTCTCCACTCGGCTGCAATTCTGGCTGTACTAGTAACCCAAACACATCCATGCTGTGGATTTAAATACTACACAGTACAGTTCATATGGTTTAATAGTTATTTCATTATCTGGGATTGCGAGAAGACGAGCTTAGCCACGTGGATCTTGTGTTGCTTGCCCTTAGGGCCAGAGAACAAGTCTTGACCTGCTTTATTTGACAGTAGCCTACAGCTCCTGTTCTGCTACCAATCACACAGGACGCACCACATAAAGCAGATGGGCAGAAGCCAAAGTACGCTGAGCTTCAGGAGTTCTCTGTCCCTCCTTGGGTTAATCAGTGTGTATTAAATAATGAACAGGAAAGGGAAATCAAGTTGGGGTGGAAATTGGTGGCCATTGATGGCCAATGATGTAAGGAGCCAGGTTTATTAGGTGATGCATTTTTAAACTCCCTTGAAGAAGAGAGTTGCAAAGGTAGTCTGGTGATTGATTTCCCAAGTGATAACATATAAATTGTGTATCAAAAGATAGGGGAGGCTGCTTCCATTACATTTCTGTGCAGAGGCTACAAACCATTCCCTAATTATTAATTCCTTCCATTATTTCAGACCAGGAATATGTTCAGTATTTCAACTCTGAAGCTGGTGGGAATGTTCCCACTAAATTCAATGAGCTTTTGATTACACTATTCTTTTAGCTGTTCAAGTCCACTTCATTTACTATGACTCCAAGTACGTAATATTGACTTCTCAACATTTCTCCTGAGAAACTTTTCTTTCCTGGCATTAATTCTAAATGTCAGGCTGAGGACTCGATATGCCCTCCCCCACTAGGGCTTTACAAATTGGTTGAACATGGTTATATCAATAATTTCCACGGCATAGTTCTCAACGGCGTTCAGCATGGAGGCTTCTCAAGTGATCGCCTTCCAAGAAAACCAAAAGGCCTTCCAATCTAAATAGATGACTGAGAGAGAGCTCCACTTACGCTACGTGGGTGCTTCCCAAAAGGATTTGGGTGGACAGGAAAAGGGAGAGGGCATTTTCTCCTAGCCTTAAATCCTGTGCAGCCAGAATTATTCTTTTGTACCCCTTGCAGTGGGCAGGCTGGAAATACATAAAGCTGCAGCGATGCTCAGTGTCCAGCTTTGCACTCACACTTCCTCTGTGATTCAGAGCAGTTCACTAAGGCTGTATGAATCTCATTGTGCACAATATTGTATATAGATAGGCCCAGAAGAATAATACCTCTTCATTAAATACTTCAGCTTCATCAAAGAATAGAGACTCAAAAGTAGTGAGTGTGTTCTTAAGTATACAACCAGGTCACCATGTAAGAGAGCTTGAAAATATTGTCTGGAATGAAATACTTGATCTTCATTTCCTTACTACAAGGAAACTTTATAGCTATAGATTCATGGCACTTAATGATAAAATGATGCAACATCTATACTGTGAAAATGTCTCCATAGTGCATTACCCAAGAAACACAAAAGGTATGCCCACACTTTGAGCCAGCCAGAAGCCTTCTAAACCTAAATATTGCATATTGGGCCCTACTTAATGCAGTCCACCTTTCAGGAGAACAAATTAGGTCAGGTTCAGCACTGAGGGACCTGTGTTGCTCTACCTAGAGCACAGGCAAAACAAGTCTGCTTTTGCCCACAGTCTACCATGTATACCTGACTGCAGCAGCACTATGTATAACGAATGCTGGGATCATGGTAAGTGACATCATTACAAAGGATATGTAAAAGACTGCTTAATATTCTAGATGTAATTTTGTCTTGTAATGACACATTCTTCAGTGAAAAAACAAACAAACAAACAAACAAAACCCCAAACCAAACCAACAGCAACAAAAACCCACAAAAAGGAAAAAGCTCCTTGGGTGTTTGGCTGTTTTTTTCTGTGTTGCTCCTTACACCATGAAGCATGTCTCTGGTTGAAAATAGAAATTAGAGAAGGTGATGACATTTCTAATGTCTTTAGCCTAGTTTTGTGAACAGTCAGTTGAAGACTGTCCTTACAGAATGACTTAAGACTTCTCATATGAGTGTGTGCATGCACACACATGAACATCTTATTGAATAACTGTTTGTTTTGCAGGATGTGGAATACAGATATGTTGGGAGTTAATTTGGCAAGTAGCAACTATGCACTAAGTGTCCCAAAGAATACAGATGGGAATATAGAGTAAACAGCCTATTGCAGCCTCATGTATTCCTCCCAAAAGCAATGTTCATCAACCTGCAAGGGTTTGTATGCATCTGTGGTTGAACCTGAACTTGTTGAAGCTTGAAACCTGTAAAGACTTCAGAGCTCACCTGCCCAGTCCAATTTCCCATTTTTCTTAATTCTTAAGAATTCTTAAGAACTTCCCAATTATTTCTTAAGAGTTTTATGGTAATTTCACAGAAAAAGTCTATATTACAGAACTTTAAAAGTGCTCCAGTACAAACACAGCTTTCATTCAAATGTGTTGCTTCTGATTATTTTTTAGCTGCTTGAAAACAGCATAAAAATATAGAACTGCTAGAGCTATCAAACTGGAGATGACAAAATGAGGCTCTGGTATGACTCACCTAGATATAAAATGATAGACTGACTAGTCCATCCTGGGATGAGAGAGGTCACTTCCCTTTAAAAAGCTGGACTACATACCAGGCAATCTGTGTTTGTTTTTCCTGGCTCCCTGTGAAAACTTAAGCAGAAGCCACTTGAGCCTAGAACTTACCAACACAAACATTCTTACATGCATACTTAGATGATTACTATCTTTGAATTCAATAGATGGTCATGGGAATTAACTGTTTGCTGGATCAGCACCTTCACTACTATGGTTTGTGTCTTACTCATGTTTCACTAACACTGTAGAAACACATCCCAGAAACATCAGCCATCTGAAATGCTACAGTGCCCTACAAGGAAAGAATAAAAATATGTTCTCTGTCCCAAATATATTACAGTCTATTCTTAAATTGCTGGCTTGCTGGTGTCTGCTATTTAAATTATCATGCTACATTTTCCCAACTTCCCTCCCTGATTATATGCTATCTATGCGTTGTTCTATGTGAGCAATAGAAACCCACACTGTTTACCTTGTGCAGCTTCTTCATGAACACATGATCTTGGCTTTTGTAGCCAGTATCATGGCAGTTCCCAAGGGAATGCTTGTATACATAATAATATTTATCTGTAATCCCCATAGCAATTTTTGTCAGATTGATGCTGAGCATTCCCATAAGATCTCTAGTACAACATGATCTGTATCATTAAATAGATCTACCTAAAGGAGACTTTTTCTTCTTTAGATTAAATGAAACAACATTTTTGCATTCCAAACTATGTAATCTTGTTACAATGAGAAGAGATTTATGCATCAAAATCCCATTAGTGTAACAGAGAGGAACACAAATAAATGCTCATGTATCAATCATTACGATAATTGTTATTATTATTCAAGCTGATTTATAGACAGCAATTGCTTTTGTGTAGGATCTTAATAATCAATCAGGTGTGCCAGACAAATAAGAGGACTCTGGCCTTGATGAGTTTAGAGGTTAGTGGACAAATTCTCCTACCATGGACATGAAAGGGTACGGTACAAGGACATGTTTGAAGAAGTGGCTGATAGGGAATTTTAGCTATGGACCAAATTCTAAAGTATCTGTTTACTATTTATAACATAACAGCCTCACACAGGGTTTTGGGGCCCTGAGACATGTAGTGTAAAAGCACATCACAAAAGGCACTAAAAGTTTCAACGGGAATGTGCATATCAAAACAAAATTATTCATCACTTGTAGCAGATGTGGAAAAACTCAGTGTGTCACACAGGATTTCTGAGGTGGGACTAGGGATTCAGCCCACTTCAGTCATTACATTAATTAATTCTCAGTCAGGTAAAATTCTTATTTCTGTAAAAAGGAGATTAGCAGAGCTTGGCCCAGTACATTAAAATGTGTTGAAGACACCATTGCAATTATTGCAACTTGACACAAAATAGAGTTGTATGGGTATATGTGATGAAGAAAATTCTACTATGATGTATGTCCAGAAAAAATAGATTAAATGGCATCCAGTTCCAATCCTGGTATTGATTTTCTAGTAGTTCCATTAACATGATACTTCACAGAAACACTCTATCATCCTGAACATTTTGGGAGTGTAAATAATTACACCGCTGTAATCCTAGTTGACAAATCTCACATCTCTCCTACATGGCCATGAGTCAGTACATATCAATCAAAGCTGATGTGTATTTTGACATGGGAGCCTCTTAGACATAGCACATCTTCCTTGTGTTTACCGCCACCACATTCTGAAACATGATAATAGCCATTTGAATCAATCCTGAGGTGCAGGCATGGGGCATGAATCATAGCATTCCTTCATGCTGCCACACAGCTTCTGAAATACATCAACAATCCATGTCTGAACATAGGCAGGGTTGTTTTGAAGAAGAAAATAAATTATTGCCTTGTTCTATCATGGATGTAAACCAACTTTTAAAACACTCTGTCTTCCACCTCGTGGCACAATAAAATTGATACAATCTGTGTTTGGTAGTTATGAAGGCCTGAAGAATATCAACACGAAGAGGAAAAGGAAAACCAAAGCTCAGGACAAGAAATCAGGAAAAACATGATCTCTTTCTAACTCTACCAGTGAAAGCTTGTTCTAGTAAAAAGGGAACTGAAGCTCTCTGCTTCCACTGTATCGAGGGCTTCAAAGTTGGACACAGTACTCCAGGTGAGGTCTCAGCAGAGCAGAGTAGAGGGGCAGAAGCACCTCTCTTGATCTGCTGGCCACACTTCTTTTCATGCAGCCCAGCATGTGGTTGGACTTCTGGTCTGCAGATGCACATTGGTGACTTATGTCCATCTTCTCATCCACGAGTACTCCCAAGTCCTTTTCCTCATGGTTGCTTTCAAGGACATCATCTCCCAAGTTATATGGATAACAGGGGTTGTCCTGACCCTGGTGCAGGACCCTGCACATGGCTTTGTTGAATCTCATGAGGTTCACCCAGGTCCACTTTTCCAGCCTGTCCAGGTCCCTCTGGATGGCATCTCATCCTTCTGGCACAGTTACCTCACCACCCAGCTTGGTGTCATCAGCAAACTTGCTGAGGGTGCACTCAGTCCCACTGTCATTAATCAGTAGTGGTCCCAGTAAAGACCCTTGAAGAACATCACATACCACCATCTTCTATCTGGACATTGAGTCAAAATGCAGAGGAAATCACAGACAGGACTCAAGGGGCACTTCACCAACGGGTTACCCTTTTTTAGCTTCGTCTTTTTTTGCAGAGCTCTATTGGGGTAGGGGGGTGGGGGTGATAAAAAATGGCCCTATTCCAGTACTCCGCTGGCAAGTTGATGCAACCAGGTTGAACCCTGACAAGGTGATCACACTCACATCATCTGCCACACCCTGGATGGATTTCCCCTGAGGAAACACACAAATGACGGAAGACAAGAGCATCCCTTCCCCTCCATCCCACTGTGTTTCTCAGGAAAGGGGCACACAGCTGCCAGGCCTCATGCTGCAGCTGCAGGTGGGTGATGGCTGTTGTTGGAGTCCCCTGATGGGTTTCTTGAACCAGGGATTGGGAGGGAGTACGAGTTTCACTTTGAACATCTCTGAATTGGCAGCTCATTACAGGAAGAAAACAGGCACGTAGCTGTTCAGTCCATGATCCTGCAAGCGAAGGTTGCAGCATCAGAGGTAAGAGGAAAAAGTGGAAGTACTGATTGATTTTAGGTCTTTCAGAGATTAGCTCATATTGGACAAGAGGCTGTTGGAATTGTTGTCCTGGATTTAAGCAGTCATTCCTACAATGTGAATCTCAAGTCTTTGAGATTTTTTTTGTGTATGTCTATTTTAAGTGTAGAAACTCACAAAATTACTAGCTACAAGTAAATTAACACCACATTAGGTTTTTTTTTTTGGTTGTCGGAAAATCTTTCCCTGAAATACAGTTGCATCCACTTAAATCAATACATGTTAAGGGAATACACCTATTAAAAGACAAAAGGTAAATTACAAGCATAACTCAACTTTATAAAAGAAATAAAACCACTAGAAGAATTTTAGTTTAAGTCAATAATCATGGTGATGATTACAGCCATATCAGACTCTTCCGAGCTAATAATTCTTAGGGGAAAAAAAAAAAAAGTTCAAATATACTTTCTGTGAACAAAGGTTAAGCACTTGGCCAATTTTAAATATGTTCTTGATGGCTGGAAATCAATGTATACCTTCAGGCAGATATTGTGTATAAACATACATAAAAGCAATGACTAACACAATATTCTAACTTGAAAGCGCCCAGTAGGTGTGTCTTATCTACAGCGTTATCCTGCTGCAAAATCACAGGTACAATTTGTTGACTAGGCATCGACTGTTGAGCAGCAGAATTGCTCAACTGAGAGGTGTTAAACAGGGTTCAAACCCTGAAGGCTTTGAACAACAAAAAAAATGCCACTGAAATGCCAGTGTGAAAAGATAGTGAGGTGGGAGCAGGGGGTAGGGGGTGGTGGGGTGGTTGTTCTCCAAGTCTCTAACCTCTGTGTGCACACATAAAGAAACTGCACTTACTCCACTGGCTCCAGATAACAATGAATGACATTTTTCCTTCCTTGATTTCAAAGCTTTTTATAATATTACTCTCATTTTCAGCTATATACACAGTCAGCCTCTTGAGTGGGAAAAAGCTCTGAAGGACAGGGAAGGTAAATTTTCTCTGAGGAACTACTTGAGGCAGGGGAAGTGGATAGACACTGGGAGATCATAGAGCTTCTCTGCTTCCCAGATGCAGTGTGGACCTGCAGTTTTCTCTGACATGAATCAGAGCTTAGAGGAGTTATGTTACTCCAACTAAATAGTCCTGATGAGATCCATCACAGGAAGGTAGAAAATAAGAGCTTTTCTTATTTTCTTTCCCACTACTTACAATTCCTGCAGTGAATAAAATGAAATTTTTCCTCCTTTTCTTCAGAGTGATTAAAAAATATCTGTTTTAGTTGCTACAGTCCCATTCATTACAATTTGATGCTACAGGACCCCACAGATGGCTAGTGGGCCTGCTGAGGTGATATAGAGTGTACTTATGGGACAAATGGTTTCAGAACAAAGGAGATGTCTGATGCTAGGAAGAAATTCCTGTTTGACTTAAAAAGTAGGGCTTTCGGGGGTTGGGGATGGAAATGGAGGCTTTAAAGCTGTTCTGCTGTTTCTGAAGTGGAGAAGATGCTAGTGTTGCTTTAACAGCTCTCTCACTCCACTGACTCATGAACATGGGTCATTTCTTACATCAGTGAATAAATCAGACTCTAAAGCTCATGGGGCCTCTGGGAAAAGAATTATCACAGGAACTCCTGCTACTACTACTGAGGCCATATCCAACAAGTTTTCAAAGTGGTGATGGTACATACAGAAAATGAGTTTTAGTGTTACTCTTTTTGTCTTCATGTCCTTTAAAAACATCCCTTACAAATCACACCCCCACTCCCAAAAAACAGAAGAATCAGAAATAATTTCCCCCAAAAAGCCTCTTCTGGCTCTGATTTTCTACCACTAAATCCAATTTTATAGGCAATGAGATTTTATTTAATTAAATACTTAGGCAATCAAATAAGTCAAGTTCTTTGTTAGTATCACTGTGAGAAATTATATCAATTTATTGTACAGCTGCAGTTGTTGGCATGTGCTTTGATGGATGTGCAATCAACACATGCTACAAGACAACTGCTGAAGTAGTTAAGAAGCTCCAACCACTGAAAAAAATGTCAGTAGTGAAATGTACCTATAACAAGATTGTATGAAGAAGCCTGCATTACAGTAGAAAGATAGGAAGTAATAAAATAAATACACATTATACCAGTATGTGCTATTCAAGTAGGTCTATGAGATATGGAATATGTGCAAGCCATTGTGATTGACACCAATGATTCTACTGAGACACAAAAGGACAAAAATTCTTCAGTCAATGAGATATAACTCCTTGTGTGGCTTTCAACAGGACAAGCTAGCAACAGCATCTGACAAACTCACCATGTGCCAAACTCAGAACTGGTGTGAGAGTGGAGAACATTACATTCTGACCTGAACCTTTGTATCACCAATCAATCTCATGTAGGTCTGCTAACACCTCCTTCATCAATGCACAAGGGAGCCTGAAGGGATGCAATTTAAATATCAAGGCTTCAGAAAAGGGTGTAGGCAGAAGCTGGCTGGAAACATCTATGTCATCTGTGGTCACAGGATTATCTGCTGTCTTCTCAAGATGGAAGTTCTATTTATTTTGCATTCCTTGTGCAGCGATAGAGCAGGGGTGAGGGATGTTTAAGAGTTAGACTCTGAGGAAGTCAGAAGTCAGATGGAATACATCAAACTTACGCGTACCTCTGTTTCTACACCAGGAGAGGATCAACTTTCCATGCTTTCAGCACCGAGAACTTGGAAAGCATACAGCTAACTAGGCACTGGGGATAGCAGAGGTATTTTGATTTGTTTATAAAAACTGTCGAGCACCACCCACACTCTGTCCTCAAGTGACCCAGTTATACTCTGCTGTGTGAAGATGAAGCATTGAGATATCTACCAGCACTCAGAGTGCAAAATGTGGTTTATGCTCCAGCAGGATAGATGAGCAAACAGCACAGAATAACAATAATAAACACACTATCTATAATAAGACCCTTGAAGCTCTTTTCTCCTGAACAGGCTTAAACCATGTTTAACACTCTGTATTTGCACAATGGGTTTTGGGTTTCAAGGGGGTTTAATTTTTTTTTAGGCTTTTTCTGGCTAAGATACAAAGCAGAAGAGCCAAAAACTATACAACACACAAATACAAAACAGTAATAGTGGGCTAAATATAGAACAGAATATGAACTAGGCAGATGGGCTGTTCTTTAGGCATTTCAGGTAATGGTGGGAAATGGAAGTGCCAGTAGGTTTTCATGACAGTGGGCTTTGGCTAGCTCCATCCCAGCTGGGCAGGCTGAAACAGTTCAGGTCAGTGGTGGCAGGATGGGCCATGTCTTGCACTGCAGCTCAGGCTTTGCTTTTAGCTGGGATGTGGACTTGCCATGAGACTTTGAACTGGAGACTTTCAGGCAGGACTTTTCCCACTTCACTGCAGCCATTTAAAAAAAAATTGCATTTTTTAGCCACTTAAAAGCTCATTGTCTAGTCAAAGTATAGAGGTACTTAGAGATATGGTTTAGTAGACGACAGGTACAGTTGGACTCAATGACCTTAAAGGTTTTTTCCAACCTAGCCATTCTGTGATTCTGTGATAGACACTTCATTTGTAATCAGTTGAGAGTGCTAAACACCCTCTGATCTTCCCTACAGAGGATCAGTGTGCAAGTCAGATGGGGTCCACTGGCTGCAGTCCTATCACTCTTCAGTGATTATAGTTACCATACAGCTTAAGTTTAGGGAAAGAAATCTCATTTTCTATCCTTTCCCCCTTCCTCCCATCTTTATTCTGCTTACAGACAGTGTTTATGCCAAAGATATTCCTGCTCACTGTGCTTTCAGCATAACCTCACACAAAGCTGGGTGACTATTGGAATACTTAAAGCATCAGATCTATTTCATTGTTTCAACAAAATATAATGGGAATTCTAATTCCTCCCCTGTTTTTCCCATTTCTGGTCTGCACTTTTTTTTTCATTCTTCCATGAAAACATCTATCTTCTTCTGTTTGGTTGCAAGCAACACGAGAGTTAAATAACTGTGTTGAGAACCCAAATATGTATGGTGGAAAGAAAAAAAAAAGTTAAGAGCTGAAAATAGCATTCAGGCCTGGGTGACAATTGTTTTCATTCTACAATCACGACAGAGGCAAGATGAGACCAGGACATAACAGAGTTAAAACTGTTGCTTGAAACACTGAACAAGGAAAAACATATGTAGGCATCAAATTCCATGTAAGAAAAGTCTGTTGCATTTATTGGCCAAAAGTCAATTGGGAACATTTTGTTGGAGCTTGCCAAAATGCTGAGCAAATGCTGCACCAGGGAAGTAAACAGTTTACACAGCACTGGCAGTCCTGAACTGAAGGAAAGGAGCTTACTAAGTACAGAGTAAAGCAGGTCACAGAGCAGTGATTAATGGGTGCAAGAATTTCAAATACAATCATACACCTGCACAACATGGCCTGGAAAGATGGATTGCCAAATGGCTTGTGAGAAATTAGAGCAGGGGAAATATGTTTCAGTGTGACACATTCATTCCAATAGAAGAGAAAGTTATTTCCGAATTTCACCTATTGCAGGGGGTGGGGGAGGGGATTGTTCTTTAGGGGAAAAATGAGCTATCAGCAATTTAATAACACTTTCATTTGTCCCTGTGATACTAGGTCGGGTCTTGATTCCAGTGGTATCTTCTTCCCAACTCTCCACTTTGTTTATGAATGATGAAAAATCCCTGACTTAAAGTCCCGAGTAACAAGAATTTAATAGCAAGTATGGGTTAAGCTTAAGTTGCACATGAAGGAGTGAGGGATTTTTTTCTTCTGGTTAGGCTGGAAAAATCATTCTCAAAGCTACTAAAGGCATAGGTTGCATATAGCCCTATGAATAGCTTTGCCCTTATTCAAATTCTAAGGCAACAGGCTAATAAGCTTTACTGTTAATTAGAACTCTACAGTGACAGACATGACATTTCAGATGGGCTTGTTACCAAATTTAACAGCTTATTCCATGAAAAATGGCATTAGTGAAAAGATTTTAAATAGCAACACCACATGCTAGTCTTGTTTCCTCAAGAGAACTAAGAGAATTAGAAAGAACCTACAAAGCTTTGGGAAAATCCTGTATTACCTGTATTTTTTTGGTCATGTCGAAAGGCACTCAGACTGTCCTCTTAGATGACAGTCCACTCTTTGTTCATCCCATTCAAAAGCAATTGGACTAAAGCCACAGTGCATCAAACCTGCTTCCTGCAGTCAAGCAATGGATTCCACATATCAGCCTTTTTCTTTTTCTTACTTTTTTCCTGAAGAAAACCTCTCAATCATTTTATTTGTAGCCATCATATTCACAAAGAAAATTAATGAAGAAAAAATTATGCCTGCCAAAATCAGGAGGCATCTAAAATTGTACTCCTGGGAGGTGTGAACATCTGCTTTTAATTCCACAACCTGTTGATCCTGTGAGCAACAATAATATCAAAGCATGTTGTGTTTTTACGTGTGTGCACATAGAAGGGAAAAGGAAAGTAAAGGGTGAAGTCTCTTATCACTAAAGGCCTTTGCCCATCTGCAGACAAGGTAAAATGGGAAAAAGTCTCAGCAGTTAAGGGAAGAGTACTAGTCCTGCTTACAAACAAAGCAAAGAGTCCACAAGAAATACTTGGGCTTGACAAGAAGGAACCAGCTGTGGACTTGGCTGGAGCCCTGGGTTGCCTTAATGTGGTTCTGTGCATTCAAAGAATTTTTCCTACACTTGAAGGGATTTAAGTGATTTGAAAGCCCCTGTGAGCTGCTGCCGTGTGCCTAGATGTCTCCTTCTCATGAGAACATAGAAAAATCCCAGGGCATCTTTTCTCGTTCAGAAACCATTCTCTCAAA
The DNA here is from genome assembly GCA_022605575.1 of Laterallus jamaicensis coturniculus. NCBI lineage: Eukaryota > Metazoa > Chordata > Aves > Gruiformes > Rallidae > Laterallus > Laterallus jamaicensis. The sequence goes on along the minus strand of JAKCOX010000002.1, from coordinate 82,806,927 downwards.
GCTGAGAAAATTGACAAGTGTATGGACCCCAGTTTCCCAACAAGATCACCGCTGTCACACAGCTTGTGAGAACACACCATAGTAGTACTCCCTGTTCTCCAACACAGCAGGAAGGCGATGTGAGCCCACTCTTTTTCTTGGTCCAAGTGTCTTTGTAGGCAGGACCTGACTGGCGTTTTCTCAGCTGCTGCTTTGCATTGTCACACACCTGCTCATGGCAGCTTTGGAGACTCCTGATCTTTTGCTGTCTCTAGTCTTCCGAGCTTGACATGAGCTTGTCTCATGTTAGAGACTTGACTCATGTTAGAGCTTGACTCATGTCAGAGCTTGATTCATGCTAGAGACTCCATCACCCGTGTTCCTTTCTCACCAATAAGTTCAGGTCATTAAGCAGCAACTAACTTGCAACTTTCCTTTTCACACAAAGGATGACAAACTCCTTCAGTGAGATCTCTGAAGTTCATAGCACCAAAAGACCAAAGTACTTCGGATGCTCTGTGTTTAGTGAGAACAGCTGCAGTGTACAAGAATGGTAAGGGGATCAGAGAAATGGATCTGAGGGAGCTGAACAACTTGGAAAAAATTAAATTCTCTACACATTTAAATTGTTAAATGTGGGCATCCAAGACTGAAAACTTTGCTCTGTGAGAGTAGGAGAATTTAATGTTCCATTTTGCTGTTTGTGTAAAGAAACACGTGCAAAACTTGCTGCAGGGTTTTTTGGCTTCCCCACCACCACCACCCCCCACCATCACACCCACACCCCCGCCTTTTAACAATCCATTTTACAGGGCTATTTCAGGAGATGCCTGTGAGCACACCAGAGAGGTTCTATATCAAAACAAATTACACCTAGTACACCTGATTAATTATCTAACAAGGGAGATGTTTGCACAGCCAGTACCATTCATTTTTCATGTGACAATGCTGGCTTTAAGTATTAGCAACCACCAATCCCACACTGCCAGAGGGATGCAGTTGCACTCCAAATGATGTTTTTTCTGCCTGTCTCATACCCATGTCAGCATGCTGTCAGAGATGTCCCAAGTTCCAGCCCTAATCTTTCCTTTGTGCCCATTGCAGTGTCTTGTGAGACATCACAAATAAGGATATGGATTTTATCAATGGCATTAAATTGTGGTCCAAGAAGATTTAGTACAAGCATTTTTAAAATGTTGCTAAATTATTATATTAGGGAAAAAATACCCTTTTCTCTCATATTCACCAGATGCCCCCCTAATGAATACAAAGAAGAATAATCTCCAAAGAATTTATATTTGAGTTTTAAAGGAGTTTTAACGTTTGGATTTGGCTATAACTTCAATTTTCTTTCATGAATATTTTATTTAAATCCTGTATTAATCACAGAGTCACAAAGATAGCCTGCCACCTGCTTCTGCTTGCTCTCATTGTCTGTCACTGAAGCACTTTCTCTCAACCTTAAATATCTCTAATTAAAAATTTCCCTGAAGCCAACTGATACCTGTGTGATTAATGGTCTGGCTAATAAATAAAATGCACCATGCTACTTTAAGATCATCGTACCATGAAAGCACAGAAAGGGTGCCAGTGGCCTCATCATTTTGAAAGACGTTTATTAAAGCAACAATACAGAGGTCCTCAGGGTCCTGAAGTGCTCCATATCATTAATAACCAGATAAACCATCCACTGAGAAACCTGCTTCAGACACATTCATTATTCTAAGCAAGGAAGCTATGCAAACAGGGAGAAAAAAATCCAGAAGACTGAAGAGAAGCCCAAGGATTGTTTCTCTCATGGATAAACATTTAGCTGCTTGGTGTGAGTGTGAACAATAGTAAAGGACTGGATGTCATGGGGATGGAGCCTTGCATTCCTAGATTTGAGGTTCAAATGCCAGCCAGGTTACTGAACACAGTTCCCATCTGTGTGGGCTCTGGGTTAAACAGTCTCAGTAGAAGTTTGAGGCCACCTGAGGCTCATATCCAAAAGTACAGCAGTTTCTGTAGGCAGGGGCATGAGGACTCAAACACAACCTCATCTGTGCTTAAGGAACATCTCCTCCAGTGAAAGGAGCTCAGACCATGTAACTTCGCTGATGTCAGCTTAGTCTGACAGTCACAGTGGTGCACAGATGTTTCCCTGCACAGAAGGAATATTCACATTATGGCAATAAGTACTGTAGCTCTGACACATCAGTTCTGGTTAGTCCACCATGTGGCTGTAAGATCTACTCTGGAGCACATCAGAGGGAAGAGACATAACCCTCTGCAATCCCTCTGCCACTCTGTAACACAATAACCCTGGTGTAACTTAACTCTCAGGCGTGCTGGCCCAACTGGGCTGCAGGGCAGGCAGAGGTGGCAGCACCGTGCTTACGCCTCCTGTCTCAGTTTTCCATGCATTTCAATGAAGAGAGAAGCAGCTCTGTGAAGCCGGATGAAAACACACGCTCGCGCTCTGTAAGAAGGTGCAATTCAGTGGTGAACTAAAGCTTGGTATAGCTGAGTCGTGCTAGATCACTAAAAGGTTGACAGCTTGTAAAGAATAATGGGCATCAACCCTTGCATCTCACCAGCCTCCAAGACAAGCAGTCAGGCCTTGTTTCTGTCACGTTCATGCGTATTTTCCTGGTGCAATCTAATATGAATCTGCCTCCACAGCCCAGATTCTTAGCATTCTGAACTCAGTGCTGAAATGATATTTATTTATGCATACTTCTCTTCCCCTCTCCTGCATGTGTGTCACTGTAAGCACTCGTTAATAGGTACGTTCCTCACTCCTTGTCTAGCCCAGTCCTCTCACAAGAATTGCTTAACCCATTAATATATACCATGAAACACACCATGTTACAGAAAAACACCAAAATCCTCCACTGTTTTCTCACCAAGGCTATACTCCGCTTTTTCCCCACATCCATGGTTGGGCAGTGAGTTTGGCAAGGGACAGTCTCAATCTCATTCAGTGCTCTGTATTCTGGCACTGATTAGTCAACAAAAAGAAGGGACTCTGGACCTGACTCTGCCCTTATTAAATGGGATTCTCTCCCTCTGCCATGGTGTCAACTGAGCACAACAGCCAGTACAGTAGCTTATTAAAAATATTCAACACCCCAGAACTCAAACCTGCATCAGAACTTTCCATCACCATCGCCATTTTTGACAACAAAACATCAGGATCTGCTGCAATTAATGGACAACTGCCACAGATAGCTCTTGCAGTAGCCCGCAGCAAGAGGTCAGGTAGTATCGCTGGTTATTCCTGTCTTGCTCTAGCCATCAAAGTGAAGGTTACTTCCTTCAAAAGGAGAAGATGAGGGTCAGCAATCCATACACACACATTCTGATGATGTTTCAGTGCCAAACCCAGGTATTTTCCCTGCCCAGGACCATGAAATGGACCCGATGACCACTCTTCATCTTAATACAATTCATCCTCTTATCCTTGTTTTTCTCCTGAAGCATTTTCCTTTTCAAAACTTGTTGATAAGACTCTTAGTGAGGTCAAAGTGTGTGGCCAAATTAATCCATAACTACTAAAGCAGAATTCACAGTGGGATGGATTAAGTCCTCCCCAACAACAAAAACAAACCTTAATCTAGATTCAGTTGTGCTTACCAAGGCCAGGGATATCTCTCTCCCTGTCCCTACAGTGTAAACATCTACACCAGAGACAGCTGTCTAGGTGTCTATTGAAGCCAATGGAGTCCTAACCAATAGAGCCAACGGTATCTGGGAGAAATACTTCACATTGAACACCCACTTTTGGCCAAAATGAGTGTAGTACAACACTGTCTACCTCTGACTCTCCTCTGGATACATAGGAGATTGAGGTGAGCTGCTTGATTGTAGATGCCTGTATTCTCAAAACACATGTTCATTTAGATGAATCCCACCCCAGAGTATCCATTAATTTACTTAGCTGTTCCACTGAAATGACCAGCAATAACCACAGTCAAGCTCATAGCACATAGATCACTGAGTTATTTAAAATCTAGCGTGTTTACTCCATCTAAAGGTGATCAAAACTGTAATAAAAATAGCTCCCACCTGTTTGCACTTGTGTGGAAGGCCTCTGGTGACATATAAACTGCATGCATTTCTACTGACCTCATCTTGCTTACGTCATCAAGACTTCCAATGTCAGCCACGTCTCACCAGCCTGACACGCATAATTGCATGAGACTCATCTGTAAGCACGAGTCATTTACACTGCATAAACATTTGCTTCGGCTGAAGCCCATTGGATAGTCGTATAGCAGACTTATGTCCATTCGGTGGTTTGTATGGAGCTAATAATATAGTGATATAATATACCTGCAGTGTTGGGGTGGCTGTAGTTAAGTGAGGCTGAGGCTTTCCTCAGGCCCACGGAGTTGTGAAGGTGATGTCAGCTTTGCAAGAGGGAAAAGAGGGAATATTTTGTTTGTGTGGCTGTCACTAGAACCTGTGACCTCTGTGGAACATTTGGAGTTGACAGTGGTGAAAACGTTAAAAATTGTGGAATACAAAATCAGTTAGAGACTCGCTAAGTTTCCAGAGATGATCTTAACAATCCATAAGGACATTTGAAGATATTTTTCATGGAGAATTCAATAGCTCTGCTTTTCAGGAAATATCCTGAGGGGGGCTGGAGTGGGGTTAACTCTACCCTGATGTAGAAAGCTGTTCCTATGACATCTGACTGCAAGCCCAGCCCATAACTAAGAGGTGACTCCGTATCACAACTTTCTATTCAAATTCAATCCTCAATTGCAAATTATTCATCTTTCAGAATAAGAGGATTGGGTGTGGTATTTCATTCCCTATTCAGCTCATATGATTACACATTAGTCCAAGAAACAGAGAGGAAAAAAAGTGTCTTACAACATCTGCTAAGACCAAAAAAACCCCAATAACTAGCTAGACAATACTAAGAATGCCAAATCAGTACAGGGGACTTGGTCAAAAAATCCTGAGAAGTCACAGGAAGCTTGGAAGTCCTCTCAGCATTTTTTTCATTGCAAGAGTAGAAAATCATCTGAAGCATCGACAGAAAACATTTCAGAAGTGTTTTAAACTATCCCCAGAAAAATAGTATACTACATATCCACTTGTTTCCATCCACATGCTCTCTCTAGCAACATAAACTAGCAAGCTACTGAAGGCCATTGCATAAAAAAAGAATACAGTGGCCAAGGTAAAATCATGTAGCTTAGATGATCCTGTCCTTTTACTGATGCCCTAAAGTTGGTTATATCAAGTGCAAAAAAATAGGAGACCTTCTTAGAACTTCCATATTTTAAAATCTATTAAAAAAAAAAGATCAGGCAGCAACTTAAAGGATAAGGTTGTACATAAATAATGACCATTAGAGGAATGTATTCCTGTGGCACTACTTCAATTTTAAGCTTCACCTTTGCCAAAACAATTTAGTTCCAAGTCGATGACCAGAATGCTGCAGGAAATCATATCAAATCTGGATGTTTAGTTTTCAGAATAGGAAAATGCTCTTAACATAAACAAGCTTCATGATGCTTGAAAACAGTATTTGTTTCTAATTTTTCTTATGCTGTCACTGATAAAACACATTTTTAATATGCCAAAACCTAAAGAAATCAATCTGAATTTTTTCAATGTATATCAACCTGTTTGGAATGTATTTAGGAGTTACCTATGCATAACGTTGGTTTGATTTTGTTTTCTAAATCAGAAAGTAACCAGAGTTCATAACCTGGAAATGATCTCAAAGATATCTCTGCAGTTTTCTCATCTTGATGCACAACACTCAAATATCAGAGCCTGTTCTGCTTTGCAGCAGGTAACAGCATACACTTTCATCCTATGTGGTGTGCGAGACGACTGGTGCTACCCCACCGGTGTTAAACTTCCAAAATCATCTACTAGCTGAAAATCATCACAGTCATCACTGACCCATCTACACAGTAAAGGAAGCCTCAGTCCTGGATGGTTTACGAATGTGCACAATTTACTCCATCCAGATGATAAAATAAGAATAGGTACATGACAAGATTAAAATTTACATATTTAAGATTTATTCAGAGAATCATCATTGCCAAATCACACTCTTTATGTTGCTGCTCCACTGCTTATAGAAATTGTGGGGGGAAAATGCATTCTTTATAGCACATGCTGTCAAGAGAAGTGATCATTTCATTTTCTGACACACAATTGCTACACAAAATACCTCAGATTGTATTTAATGAATGAATGACATCATAATCTTGAATCAGACACTGCCAGGAGCACAGCAGTGTTTTTTCTATCATCCCTCGGTAGCAGCTGCTAAATAGAAGACATTTGTATTAGAGTCACATTGCATTTTGTGTAATATTCAAGACATCTTCTGGAGCAAGGCAGTGAAAAGCTACTCATACATGTTGTGTTTGGCTCACTATTCCTCAAAGTATTTTAGCTCTAATCCAAAGGCTGATGTCCCTGCAGCTTCTGAAATGGATGTCTCCTAATCCTGGCATCTGAGACAGTATTGCGTTCAGAGAGTAAAAGCCTGGGTTCGTTTTCATTTTTCTCTGTTTTCACATTTAAATTCTTTTGCATATTTCTCAAGGGTTGGTTGTAGACCGTGGTAGGGTTTATCGTAGAATCACTGCATGGTTTAGGTTGGAAGGAACCTAGGATCAGGTTGCCCAAAGCTCCATTCAGCCTGGACTTGAACACTGCCAGGGAGAGGGCAGCCACAGCTTCTCTGGGAAACCTGTGCCACCTCCCACACAGGGAAGACTTTTTTTCCTAATGCCTAATCTAAATCTACCCTCTTTCAGTTTAAGGACATTAACCCTTGTCCTGTCACTCCACGCCCTTGCAAACAGTCCCTCTACAGCATTCCTCATAATTTCCAGAGGAATTAATTTTCCCCTCCTGCAGAAATTAGTGTTTCCAATTCCTTTTCTTTTTCACTCTGCATGTTTTTACTTGAGATGAACTGAACTTTTAAGGTTACTATACAAAAGCAATCCAGAGGAAGTATCCTCAGACAGTACTATGAGCAAAACCAGGAATTTTTACACAGTTTTTGCTCGATATAAAACACTTCTATATGAGTTTTCTTCCATTTTCTCAGCAGAAGGTGTAAGAATTCAATCAATTAATAACTGCAATAACACAACTGCAATAATTAAGTCAGTTTTCTGACCACATTTACTCATTCCCTTACTCTCACGGCTCAGCAGAGGTGGGATCCTCCAGCACGGGCACGATAACAAACAGTTGGCACAGAGGAGAGAAAAGGAAATAACATGTTTCAGTAGTGAATTTGGTCTATAATCCAGGGGCTCTGGTACTGAATAAGGAAAACTCAGGCTTGAATACTAGATTTACTACATTATTTTTTTTATACAAAGGCAAATAACCGTAAGCAGAAAGGAAGAAAGACTCAATCCAGAGTAGGTAGGATGTGAAATCTCATTCCCAGTCACCTACTCCCCTGAAGGATATCTACTGAGATAATAATTTTATTGAGATCACCATTCAGCCCATGCCAGCCACTTCCCTTTCTTCAACTCCTAAAATATCCTGAACCTGAGACACTTTCTCCAGTAAACTTTCTTTTTTTTAAATAAATGCTTACCCTAATAAATGGATACTAAGAAATGGACATTTCCCAGTGGAAACCTAATTTGTCAGCTCATTTCCAGCAAACTCAAGTTAGCTGCAAATGTGTTACATCTAGCTGGATTCAGCAGCTGCAGTTCATGCCAACAGCACTCGCTCAAACAAGCAAATGAGTGCAGGATTCAGGTCTGGCTGACATCATAAACTCACCTTCTCATTGCACCAGCACTCAGACGTGATACATGTGGTCAGAGTTAACTACTAACCACTCCTGCTAGTACTTAACTTCCATGTGCATATGTTTTAGTGCAAGGGAAGAGCCTTGCACAGGATGACTTCAAAAGAAGGATGCTGTAGATAATTCTTAAATACTCTCTGCTCTCAAACCATGCTTAGATGAATGCAGAGTGGATGACCAACTGACCTACATTTATTGCTCCTTCCAGTTGGAGTTAATTGAAGGGTTGCAATCAGATATCTATCTGTATCTGGAAATTCTTTACATTCCTTTAGGGAGCATGGCAGTGTTATCCCCTCTCTGAACAGCAGAGAGAATATGATGCTGTATCTGATCTCTGGAATACGCATAGGCTCCACATAGTCCCCTGAATGTCCGCACTGAGGTTGGACTGTATCACAGCTGCCTTCTGACCTAAAATCCACATTCCTTCACATATGAACTACAGCATACATTTGGGCAAAACCCACACATACATTGCTGGGCACTTGGGTTTTGTTCTAATTTGGCATCAGCCCCTACAATATATACAAAATATAAAAATACTACTATTTTTCTTTCATTCCCAGTACTTACATAGGTATGTGGACCTATTTGCCAGTACAACCTCTCATGCTCTTCAACTTGCTCAAGAGCAACCTAACAGGAATTTGACAACATATGAGATGTTGAGATATGACAGCAGAATGGCAGAGCAGGGAGTAATCAATGCTATTTGTTGAAGATCAAGACCTGGTACTGTAGGAAGGGAAAGGTACTCCTGGCCCCAAGTGAAAAGGGAAGCAGAGTGGAGGAGCAAGAGTTTTTTTAGAGGAATCAGCTAATACTGGAATACTCTTTCATTATGTTGTATATTATAAAATAAATTAAAATTTGCTTCCCCAGAAGGATTTATAATCTACAAACAGATGTTATCCCAGCTACAGATAGGGAAACTTGAGTTATAATTACCATGAAATGACTTAATTCACTATCTTTAGCAAAGGAAGGAGGGAAAACAGAAAACTAAAAGCAATGTATTTCAAGAGGGCAGACTTCAATAAACACTGTAAATTGGTGGGTGAGATCTCCTCGGAAACAAGTTGAAGTGACAAAGGAGTCCAGAAGAGTTGGCAATTCTTTAAAGAAATGACAGTGAGGGTACAATCAGAAGCCATGCCAACATGAAGGAAGGATAGGAAGTGTAATCAGAAAACAATTTGGCTAAACCATGAGCTCTTCAATGACCTGGAGCTAAATAAAATGTACAGGAAGTGAAAACTACATTGAAATACTAAAGACAAGTACGAATGAATAGCATAAATATGTGGGGAAAAAATCAGAAAGGCGAAGGTACAAAAAGAGAGGAAATTAGCAAAGGAAGCAAAAAGCTTTCTGAAAGCACATTTGCAGTAAATAGAACTCCAAGGAAAAACAGTGGTTCCCTGCTAAACAGAGAGAACAAGTTCTTGCCAGATGAGTCGCAGAAAAGTGAAATGTTTAGTGCCTTTTCTATTTCAGCCATCACTGGAAAGGTCAGCTATGACTGGACAGTTGGTACAACCAAGGGGCAACAGTTTAGGTTACAACAGGGGAAGATCAGATTAGGGAATACTTAGACAAGGTATATGTTTCCAGTTCAGCAAAGCATTAGGACATTCAGAAACAATCTCACAGGCATTAGCAAATCTCTTAGAAAGCTCATGTAAGATGAGCAGGCTCAGAAGACTGAAGAGCCAATGGAACACCTATCTGTATGAAGGTGTAAAGGAGGAGCCAGGGAATTATCAGTGTGACAGTCTAATTTGATTCCTGGAGAAATACTGGAATAAATAATCTAACTGCTTGTAAGCATCTAGACGGTAACAAGGAGAGGAGAGGCAGCCAACATAGATTTATCAAGGATAAATCATGTCAAGCCAATCTAATTCCACTCTACAACAGGGTAACAAGCCTTGTGGGTACCGGAGGAAAAGAAAATGTCATACATCATGACTTTAGTGAGGCTTTTGACACTTTCTCATATAATATTCTCGTAAGTTAGCTAAGAAAACACGGTCAAGATTAAACTACAGAGAAATGGCGTGCAAAGCTGGTGGGAAATCTGCATTTTAAGAGTAAATTTTCAATGATTTGGTGTCAAAATGGTAGAATTGTATCAGGTGGGAATCACAGAGGTCTGTTCTAGGTCTGGTAAAGTTCAATGATTTCATGAATGATGAGGAAGAAGGGGTAAATCTGCGTTCGTTGCATTTACAGAAATAATCAGGCTCAGACAGGCAGTCTGTGAACACATTGAAGGATAGAACAGGACTCAGAGAAATCATGACAAATTAGAGAGCTGACCTGGAAAAATGAAGCACAGTTTCATAAGAAAAGTGGAATATATTCACGCAGTTAAGAATAAGAATTTGCTCGGATGCAGAACAAAGAAACACTGGAGAGACAAAGAAAGCAGTTTGCGAATTACTGTGAATCACAAACTGAACATGAGCCAACAATGTTATGCTGATGTTAAAAAGGCAAATATGGCATAGAAACGTCAAACAGAAATGTCACCTGTAAGACTTGTGAAACATCTGTCCTGCTCTGCTCAGCACTGCAGTACTGCATCCAGCTTCTGGAAGGACTGACCGTGCAGCAAGAATGCAAGGTAGAGAAAGATGTGACCCAGGGGAAAGAACTGGGATTGTCTTGGACTAGGGGAAGTCTGAAAGGAAACATGAAAACAATCTTGAAGCACTTGAGAGAGAAAAGGAATGAGCTCTTCTTATATGCTGAGGCTAAAATAAAATATATGGATTTAAATGTGGCAAGAAATCCAATGTTAAAAGATTTAATTTTGCAAACATGTCAGAAATAGTTTAGATAGCAGTGAATCTAACGCAAACATAAATAGCCTAAAAGATTTCAAACTATTCCTTTTATCCATCTTTTCCTTCCATGGCACACTGGATTTCAGGGACACAGGTCATGGATGATTAACCGAAGTTCACATGGGGCATCTAAAATCAAGCAGAAAATTGAAGCCTGACCTTAACAGCACTGGTTCAAGTGTCTTTACCTCAGAAAATTTTCCCTCTCACTTCCTGTCTTTTAATTAATAGATTACACATGTAGGGTCTTTATGCAATAAATGACATGTTGAAACTTCTTCATATAGTAAAGAAAATAGCATTCAGGTTATTTTTTTTTTAAATTCTGTTTCTGCTGTCTCTGTTCTTATAACACAAATGAAAAGGACATGATGCCAAAACAGAGTTTTCTGCTGGAAAATAGATTACAAATATACAAATACATGATTAGACTTCTGCATAATTGGATACTAGTTGATTAAAGGTCAACAACAAAAAGCCTTTTGATACAGCCCCCCAAAAAAGGCTCAGCTCCCTCATGTAGCATGTGTCAGTACAGAACAGAGAAATGACACATCCAGTTTATTATGCCACATTTACAATTTAGGATGGATTGTTAGTGGCAATAGTTCTTTTATAGAAATAGCAGTTGCTTTGGTTTTTTATTAGAAATACTGTGAATAGTAATTAATAGCCTCCTTTGCTGTGTTAATAATACACTTATACCCAGTAAATATGGGCTAAATCATTAAGTGAAGCTTTTTTTTTTCTTCTTTCCAATCCCCCATGCAATTTGCTTAATTTGATAGATTTTAATTGGAAAAGTGAAGACTTGGTTAATATTTAAAAAACAAACAGTTAATCATGTTCTTTTGCAGTGCCTGTGTGTATCAGCTCAATCAGAAGCAGCATGCTGTTGTAGAGGGACAGTCAAGCTAGAGTTGAGGCACCAAATATACCAAATGATATCTTTGAAAAATGGGCTTTTAAAGAGTGTGTAAATGCCTTCCTCTTTCTGAAGTGAATTAGGGTCTAAAGTGCGTTCAAATCCCAACCCATTCCTTGCGCGTATTTTTGGCATGTATGTTCTCCGAAAGTTGTGGGAATTGAACATCTCACTGTTTAGATGCTTTTGACAGGTCTACTATGTATTTAAATTAACTTGGTAAAGCTCTCTCGATTTAATAACAGCTGATTATGCCTCAAGTGGATAAAGGAAATCCGACGCAGAATGCCATACATCTACTTAGCATTTCCGTTAATGGTTTAGTACTCTCCTATACTTTTAATCTTAAAGTAGTTCAAGTTTAATCTGAAATAGCAGCTATCAGTAGCACCCATAAATCATTTTCTACAAACAGCAGTGGCAGGGTAAAGGTGCTTTCAGTCCTCTGCAGCTCTGTCAAAATGTTTGTAGAAGCAATTTGCGCTTGCGGTAACTGAAGCTATGAAAGTTTTGCAATTCATTCAAAATAAAAGTGAAAGGCTGTAAGTGAAAGACTAAACCCTTGTCCTCGCTTTCTTCTCTTGTGCAGGGTGATTACAGGCAGTAGGTTTACTGCATGCAAGAGACAATAAAACTAGACCTAGTAAGTTATTATAAACTCTGTGGCTTTTAACAATTACCTGAGATTTGAACACCTCATTCCCATTAAAGGTAAGAGAAACTAGATGTTTCAAAACCCCTTGATGACTTTGAAATTTCCAGCCAGCTCGTTTGAATTCTGCTGAGGGTCTGACTTCGTATATACGTTCACTGAAATCCTATTAAAGTGGGGGGAAGTCACAAGCATGTCTCTGGGCCAGAGTGGGACCCCCTGCTATCTAGTCAGTGCAAATTAACAGCTGGGAGTGGAAGGAATGTAAAAAAGCAAAATCTCTTCACAGGGCCACATTGATATGCAAGGGATTTGCTTGTCAGTGTGAGATGTGTGATATGAAGTGAATGTTTATTGCACACTGCAGGGAGCTTCCAATAGTAGCCAAAAGGAGATATCTATAGTAGATCTGGATCGGAAGCCATCTAAAAGCCAAGGCGGAGTGAAAGGCCTTTTGATACAAAATGCCTTTGTGATGCTACTTTTTCCTCATAAGAGAAAAAAAAATTAAAAATGCCAGCTTTTACAAATTGAGCAAAGGGAATTTGAGAATCCTGACATTTTACCAGCACTTGTAACGTGACTATTTTGCTCTATGTTGAAGTGTGCTTATCTACAGCCATGGATTGATGCACAAAATTCAGTGAATTCCATCAGTGTTCCCACAGGAACTCAGGAAGGGAGGAGAAAATTTTCAGCAGAAGTGATGTGAACTTTAGTTTGATAAGGTGAATAAACTGTCATGGTCCCTGACCACAAACACAAGCTTGACTGGTACAGAAGACACGCATCATTCCTACCTCCCTGTACTGGGAGACTTATATTCCTTCACTCACATGTCCCCTGGAAGAAAATATTAAGGATTTTTAATCTGGGTTGTGCTTGGTTAGCCTACTAGAACCTTCCTTTAGGAGAAGCACGGAGGACACAATTTCTTCTTCCAACAGAAGAAGAGGTCCAGAGGTCCTTGTTGGAAGAAGTAACCCACGCCTAATTTTGGAAGGAGTAACCCACCCCTAATTTGTTTCCATCTTCTATTGAGCTCCATTCATGTGCATGGTACAAAGGCAAAGGTTGCTGCTGCTTGTGTTATCAGTCATATGTAACCCCCCACCCTTCAGGGGGAACAAGCCAAGGGTGCCAGGTCCTTGCTCAGGGATAAAGATGGCACTAAGTGCCCATCACCTAAGGATAAACATTTCTGACACAGTTTCTTCAGAAGAAGCAACAAACCAGGTGATCAACAGTGCACCAGTTTCTTAGTCTGAAATCACCGCAGTACTTGGAATTCAGATGATTTGATTAGGTAAGTTAGTTACATATGTTGATAGGTTACATATGTTATGACACAAATCCTAACTGCAGCACTTGTACAAAAGGCGATTTGAATGATACCCTGCAGACCAAGAGTTGCTTTCCGAAAGACATTTGCAAACTACCTTTTCTAATGGCCACATCAGAGAATTTTGCACTGTATTCACAGGCCATTCGTGAACAGAAAACAAGGAGCTTCATCAAACAAATCTCTCATTTTTTGTTATTTGCCATGCTCCCACTAGAAGCAGCACTAAATTCCACAGCAACACCCACACTCATCCTAATACACTTAGCCAGTTGGCCCACATAGCTAGCACGAATCAAAGCTAGCATGAAAAGTACAAAAAAAACCAACTAGGAGAAAATAAACTTATCACCTGCAGATGGAGGTGATGGACATGGAATCTGATGACTTCTGTAGAGTTAGGACATTGAACAAGGTTGGCTGTCAAGCCCACAGAGAACCTGCTGTCCTGCTGGACCTCAGGCTCTGACTAACAAGTGGGAATGGCTTCACACCATCTGGCTGCTGAGGTGACACAGCCAGCTGTCCTGACTGTCCAGACATCTGGGACACTGCAGCTGCTCATCAATCAGCACACGGACCACTGCAGTTTGTAACATGGCATATTGAAGTAAGCTGTCACACTTCGCCTCAAGACCCTCACTATGAGCTGCAGCAGACCAGCCAGAGGGAGGTATCACTGTGAAGAGCTGTGGCCTCATCAGCCATCCTGGATTGCCAAGGATGTTCACAATTCACAGTGCTTTGAGGCAGAAAAATTTCAGTGGATCTGGATCTAATGCCTAAAAGTGTGAGATGTGCATCATCCCCTATACCATGTGGTCATGGTAGCAACTGAAGGCAAAGCTTGATTGCACATCAGTTAGAAAATTCATAAGGTTGTTAAAACTCTGCAAAGCATGTCAAACATGAATGCATGGGCAAATATGAAGTGGTGTGCATCTGCAACCCAGAATCACACAAATTTTGCTGCTGTCAATGCAAACAGTCCTACACCTGAGGATCTCCCTAGGACTATCACAGATCTATCCCTACTTTTGCATCTCCTCCCCTCTGAAGCATAGTTCAGGGTCCTGTTGAAAAGAGAGACCAAAACATTCTGTAAGCACCTGCAAATTGCTACGCTAGTGCATAAGATATTTTAAAGCCTGAAATGTTGCATATGCATGTATCCCGTGGTTAAAGATGGGAGCTAGAAGTGCTGTTATAAATACTTCAAAATAATAGAGTAGGAAAAAACAAAAGCCAATCCAGACGATTACAATTGTAAAGGGACTACCACCTCACTGCTTTGAAATCATATCTAGTAGTGGATATGACTACTGCTCATGTATGGGTGCACTCTATTTCTTCTAGACTGGATCCATGTGGACTTTGGATGTCTCTAGATAGAGGTGCTTGTCAACACCACTGCTCTACCAGACTAGCCCTGCTGAGTCCCAGGTGGCCAAATGCATGAAAGATGTGTGCAGATAGACCAACCCTGGGCCAATATTCAAACATATCTGTTGAGTGTGTCTTGTGCCTACCAGCCCTGTAGACCTCCTAGTCCTTCCGAGTCTCTAGCTCCTCAAGAGCTATTATCTGCTGGTGCTAGTGGGAATTAAAGGAGATAGCTATCTAAATGCCACGAAGGATCAGGACATAGAGGCTGTGGTCTGCTGTCTAGTCCTGTAAGAAAACAGAGGATTTGACTCTTCTTAATACTCTGTCTTTCTCTTCTTTCAGACTGAAAATTCAGATTTTTCAAGCAAATGGTGGGGCAGGGTTATAGCAGTATGTGTTGCCAGCTCAGATTTAATCCTAACTGTTTCTTTCCCACTGTACATCTGCATTTGGGCTTCCTTGCTCCTGTCACACTGGGTAACATGTTTCTACAGTCTGTCTCAGTTTAGGTTCGTGTTTACAAAGGTCGGGAGGGGTAGTAGAAACCTTTGGCATCACCAGGACATTTCTGCTGTGATCTCAGTAGCAGCTCTGATTTGGAAAGCAGAACCTGTCAGTCAGAAGGCACCAGCTCTCTTTCCACTGGCACTAAGTTCAAAGCAAAACCTAGCAAGAAATTGAAGCTATGTCCCTTGAGCCCCATGACTCGGCACCAACCTTCCACGTGAGGAAACATAGCGCAAAAAATACGTTCCAGGAGGCTTCTGCCTAATGCTGGAAAGCACTGATGCACTCCGACTCCAGGGAGAGGTAAAAAGTTGATTGCCACCCACTCAATAACCATTTCCTTCTGGGTGATCGATGGAGCGTCGTCAAAGGCCGGTCTGGTGACAGACGCCCGTTAGCTATAGGAGACAGAGGATGAGAACAGCTCCATGATAGATGCTCATGGTGAGGGAAGCAGTAAAGAGCACGGCAGCAGTAAAAGGAGTGAAGTAGGCTTCCTGCTGAACAGAGAAGCAAATGGTAGGATAAATGAAGGGACGTTTCTTTAAACTCAGAGCCCTGACAGCAGCACTCTCATCATGCCATGCAAAGTTTCTACCAGTGTGCGCTTGATGACATCTTGACATGGTGATTTTAGTATTGCTCACTCTGTAATCCCCAGGGGAAGATATCGGAGCTCCGAACAGTGTCTTTGAGTCATACCTTCCAACTAAACCCATTTTCCAGTTCCCTCCCCACCAAGGTCACTGGGTTTCTGATCTCACAAGCAAAAGCTTTACAGGAAAGGTGAGTGGAAAGAGGAATGAAGCCTTGTGCTGCTTCTTCGGGGCACCAGCTGGTACAGCTCAGCCAGTGCATTTTGTAGGCAGCATTACGGACATTGCACTAAAGCTCTCCCATGTAGGCAGAGCAAGAGGATGGCAGAGCTCTTTCCAAGAGCTTTTCTTGGAAACACAGGCTGTGCTGGTCTTGCTTTGGAGATTGTACAGTGAGACAAGCTTTGCACAGAGGTGTAAGTTAAATCCAAGTCATTCTTTTATCTACAAGAGAGGCTGAAGCAGCTCTGATAGGACTGCAGTACATTCTCTTGGCTAAGAAGGCATCCTGGGGTGTATGTAAAGGGCGAGCATCAGGAGGATGGAGCCAGGCTCTTCTCAGTGATGCCCAGTGATAGGAAAAGGGGCAGCAGGTGCAAGTTGGAGCAGAGGAAGTTCCAAGTGCATATAAGGAGAAACGTTTTTACTGTGAGGGGGACGGAGCCCTGGGACAGGCTGCCCAGAGAGGTTGTGGAGTTTCCTTCTCTGAAGACATTCAAACCCTGTCTGGACGCGTTTCTGTGTGATTTAGTCAAGGTGATCCTGCTCTAGCAGGGGGGCTGGACTAGATGATCTTTCGAGGTCCTTTCTGACTCCTAACGTTCTGTGATTCTGTGATTCTGTGATTCTGTGATTCTGTGATGGAGTAATTTAACAGCAGGGGAAGGGGCCATGGTCTCCATGTTGTCACATGAACCTCTGGCCGCTGCTTGACCAGGAGTGGACAGTGAAGAAACCATAGCCCTTGTGCTGGGTGAGGGAGCTGCTTCCCCTCCCATCACTGCAGGATTAAGAGATGAGAGAGCTCCCGAAGTAAAAATAGGAAGGTCTTTCCTTCCCCTGCCTCAGCTAAGATGTTGTGTGCTATCAGCTCTTTAAATATCCTCCC
Source organism: Laterallus jamaicensis coturniculus (assembly GCA_022605575.1). Lineage (NCBI taxonomy): Eukaryota > Metazoa > Chordata > Aves > Gruiformes > Rallidae > Laterallus > Laterallus jamaicensis. Next base: position 82,789,767 of record JAKCOX010000002.1, on the reverse strand, counting down.
CAGCCCACTCCATGAGATGCTGTTACACAAACCCACATATTCTCAAACACATGGTCTCTACCTCCATGTCTCTTATGCTGATACTGCTTTACTGTCTGAGTCAATCTGGCCGCAGGAGCAGTGCTCACACACATACTTGCATGCACACGGGCACAGGGTGACCAAAAAAGTTAAGAAGCATCAAAGTATGCGATACTATAATTGTAAGTTCACATCAGGACAAGGAGAGAACAGCAGGCTCTTGGAATGGCCAATTAAATGACCTTTGAGTCCTATGTTCCCTGTGCATTCATACACAGACCACACTCTGTTACCAACATCTCATGCAGGCATATCCCTTTGGAAGAGAAGTCAGTGATGATTTTGCCCAGTAGGCCAAGAAGGCCAACAGCATTCTGGCTAGAACTAGTATGGCCAGCAGGACTAGGGAAGTGATTGTCCTCCGGTACTCAGCTCTGGAGAGGCTGAACTTCAAATGTTGTGTTTCGTTTTGGGCCACTCACTACAAGGACACTGAGGTGCTGGAGTGTGTCCAGAGAAGAGTAATGAAGCTGGTAAATTCTTTGGAGTACAAGTTTTATGGGGATCAGCTGAGGGAACTGTGGTTGTTTAGTGTCAAGAAGAGGAGGCTGAGGGGGGACCATATTGCTCTCTATAACTACCTGAAAGGAGGTTGTAGCAAGCTGGGCATTGGGCTCTTCTCCCAAGTACCATGTGATAGGACAAGAGGAAATGGCCTCAAATTGCACCAGGGGAAGTTTAGATTGGATATTGGGAAAAATTTCTTCACCAAAAGGGTTATAAATCATTGGAAAAGGCTTCCCAGTAAAGTGATTGGGTGACTTGATCTTTGAGATCTTTTCCAACTTTGAAGATTCTATGATGGTATCTGAACCCCCATCAATGCCAACCAATCCCACCTCCTTCTCAGGGTAATGGATGATACTTTCTGGGTAGTCTCTTTTTACCTTACTCCCTCCACAAACTGTGAACAGCTTGGGTTTGGGATTCAGTGTGCACCCGGAACATGTTCTCAGGGAGGTAAATCTTATCACCCACCCTGAACACAAGCTCTTGGAAACTTTGGGGCAATGGTTTGCTTTCTACACATATTTCATCAAGACATCAGACAGCAGAAACAACCAAGGCAAATAAAGCTGCCTCAATTTCATGTGAATATGCTCCCATTGCAAGGAGTGCTATGGAATAAGGAGGGCTACTGCTCCGGAAACATGCAGAAGACATCAGAAACAACCATGAAACAACTGAATAAAATGGATAACCCTTCCATTTGTAAATGTTTGGAAAAAATACATCATACATCCAAACCAAAGATTTAAGACATAAATTTCCTCCATGCAAAGACAGAATAAAGTATATCCAGCTATTCAACATCATCACACACCTATGTAGGGGTACTCTGAAAGTACAGATTAATGTACATGTAGAACACAATAAATCTATGTCTTATTGGACTCATACTTTGAATTTTTCACAGGAACTGCTTGAATATTTTCATACATCTGCTAAACTGCTTTGCGAGTAACATGAGACTACATTATGTTTAATAACATAAGGAAAACTTTGAAGCTGCATCTTCCAGATTTTTACTCAAGGAAGTATTAGTCATAAACCAGGACATGTTTTTTCCTTTTCCAGATCAGTGGCTAAAATAATTCCCATTTCGATCAATCCAAAAGGAAAGAAAAATCCAAACCCTTTCTGAAAAAATATTCTTTGCATTAATAAGAAAAACTTTATAAAACCAAAAATTTTTTTTGCCTTATTTTCCCAATTTCTGAGTTCTTTTCAGGGCTCATGTTTAGACTGAAAGGTCACAATCAATTGAAATTTCAAAATTATTGCAATAGATAATTCCTAAAAAGAAATGCAATATTTGAAGGAAATTCTTTATTGCTTTTCCTCAATTAAATCACTGCATAAATTTGACTCAAGTTACTAAACAATTCTGTTCTCACCAAATTTTTTAGCAGATCTGTTTCCAAAAGAGATTATCCATTGCTCAGTTCTGATATTTGCTTTGTGGCCATCTCTTATAACTGGAAAACTTAGCAGAATAAGTGAGTAAAGGAATGGGCCCAAATTCAGCACATGAAAATATTGGATGTCTTCTTTATCTCTGCAGTGATTCACAATGTTATCAAAAGGGATTTCTTGTTACAGGCTTACACCGACCACCTCCACTGCCTATGCAGAATCCTTCCAGTGAAGAATATATGTATAAATACATTTTAAATTATATACACTTATATACTTACAGATGCATTTTTAAATAAGATTTTGAATAATTGCTTTATTTCCTTTTAAATTGATATGAAAGAAAAGTGTATTTCAATTATCAATGCAATATGTACTCCCACAGGCATATACATGTATCTAAACCATGCACTTCATGGTTCATAGTGAATGTTTTACTGCATATCTTAAACGCACCGAAATTGCTGTAAGGAGATAGCTTTGAAGATTTTTTTTTACTATTATTATTGATATCCTTGGAAAATTCAGAAAATGCTGAGATATGAAGGATGCATCAGGGAATTTCATTATAGCTGCATAGCTTTTTCTTTTTTTTGGTGATACATAAAAGGCTTTCTTCAAAAGGTTGCAACATGTTATACTGCTTAGCAGAATTGAGAACATATTTTCCTGTCCTTCAAACGTCATCAGCTCAACCTGCGAACAGAGGACTCCAAAGGACACACAGGTTCAGCAATGCGATTAGGGAGTGGTGGTTTGTAACAGTCATAGAACCACGAGCCAAATCATGGGCATCCTCAGCCAGCCTGGACATGGCAAACCAAGATAGCAAGCCAACCCACCCAGTGACTGTCTTATTCACTGTCAAATACAAATACCTGAGGCAAGGGGAAAGGAGGGAGGGAGTGGGGAAGGGAGAAAAGAAATAGGAATGTTAAAACATTTTATTTCTAAAGTTATGTCATGGGTCCTTCTTTCCTCAAAAATTCCATGAAGAAAACCAGGAAAAGGGCTGTCTTCCCTCAAACCATGGCAGTGGTGCTGACAGACTCACTCTCTCCCCAGCTGCCTCCCCCTGTGCTGACAACCAGGTAAGAAGGACAGAGAAGGACAGGCTCCCTAGGACACCAGGGTAATTTCATTCCCAGGTTTGTTAGCTGGTAAAAATTGCTATATCAATTTCGATGGATCCTGGGTGATTTATTTCAGGGTTCTTTTCTTCACTGGGTGTACTGAGACCACAACAACACAGCACAATATATGCACCCAGTATCCTGCCTGCTCTCTATCGTGTCACAAAAGCCCCATAAAAATTGGGTATTGCAGACACCACCACCCGGGGCCAGTCACGGGCAGAAGATAAGGTGCTCCTTTCCCCCAGGGTCATGGCCTTCAAGATCCCGCCTCTCACTTCTAAAAAGTCATAAAATGAAGATGTTCGCTGAAGTAATCCCAGGACCCCCTTGAGGAGGAAGAGGCAGAGCCCTCTTGGTGGAACTGCCTGCCTCTGGGATATATCCGTCCGTGAAATTATCTCTTGGAAATGGCATGGGCATCTTAACTATCTGTGTTTAAGGGAGCTTGTCAGATGAGTGCAATGGTAACACATCATATGCAGCCCTCTGAAAACTGGGGAAAAAAAGCAAGCTGAACTCACAGGGAAATAGGTGCAGAGGAAGGCTACCGAACTAACCAGGGACTTGGAAAGTCATGTTTTATGAGAGGAGACGAGATGGACGATTTTTGTTCAGCATTACAGGACAACGGCTGACATAGAATATGGCTCTTGTATCTAAATATTCCATGTTGATATGCACCATGAAAGAACTATTTAAGCTACAAGATGATTGTTGGCACAACAGCTTGAGCAAGCTGCCTGTGAAGACACTTAATGGAGAACAGGGATTTTCTAACCATCAGAGAAAGAAGTTTTCAAAATTATAAGAAAAGTTGTAAGATTTTATCATGAGATCCAGTCAAGTAAGTCATAGAAATTCACAATATTACTTGAGCAGAGGGACTGGACTCGGCAATCCTTGCCAAGCATTCCACCCTTGCATCATATAAAATCCAAAGGGAATTTTGCCATGAATATCATTTGGCTTACCCTGAAATGTTAACCCAACCAGTATGTGCATTTGGCTTAATCAATTTGGGGTTTTCAGATGATTCACCATAATTTTTCTGACCAGATACGGACTTTGAACTGACTGAATGAGTAAATTATATCTTCAGCAGCAGGACTGCAGACCTGGATGCACATATCTCAGTGCATAGAGTAAACTGCAGTGGCCACAGATACAGTTTATTAATCAATTATCTCTGTTTATTGGAGACCAGGATCTTCCTGCAGCTGCTAAATCCAATGACATGCAATGACAATTATGTAAACTTTCACGGAACTCCAGAAAAGCTATCAGCGTTTTCCTGGCTGTAATTTTTGAGCTGATCTAATCTGACATATGGTGATTTTTTGAGTCATTTGATAGTGTAGAGAGCTAAGTAAACCCCTCTCCAAACAGACATTAAAAGTGACCATGCATTTTTTGCTACTTTTAGAAACCCAGAAGAACGTTGCTACAGTCAGTTGAGAACATGGGGAGAATTAGATCTTACCAGAGATCTTGACCTTGGGTATATCAAACCTTTTTAAAACAAAAGTATGCTTTCAGATAAACAACCTATTTTTATAAAAGGTGTCAGCCTTCTGTGAAAGAGCATGACTCTTCATCAGAAAGTGCAAAATCTAATAGACAAAAGGGTTTCATCCTGACACAGGATTTTTGTCAACAGCACACTTGCTTAAAAAGTTCCTTTTTCAGCCATTGATGATGAAAACATTTGAAAGGGCTGCTGACTTTTCGGTGAAAAAGTGACACAAGTGGCCCTTCTGCAAATAGTGGAAATTTATTCTGGAAATAAATTTCATTCAAACATTTTCCAGGGCCATATTTTTAAGTCTGTCTTAACTAGACTTCTGTTTCTTGCTTTAGCTTAGGTCATTTGATCCTCTGAGAACTGATTGATCCCATAAATAAACTATCTAGATATGTAAAAACCTTAACATATAAACTTCAGAATGTGATTCCATAGCCAAACCTGCTTCTTAAATATCTGGTTAAACTAAATCAATTGGAAACGTGCCTCAGAACATCAGGTTCAACTGATGCCTACAGGGCAAAACAGGGATTAGCCTAAAAAAACTGTATTGTCTTATGCTGAACTCAGTAACTTCCTTACTAGCGATGCCACATCTAAGTTTAATTGAAATAAAATGTCTGTAGAAAACTGAACTACGCAAAAATGGTGTCTCACAATCACGTAGCATCAATTCTCCTGGACAGAATTGCACTTACCCTGCTTCGCCTCCATTAGCATCTTAACAAAAATGACTCTGCATGTAGATGAGATTCCTTGTTTCCACAGAGGTAATCCCACTCAAATTTACTGGAATTAATTTACAAGCCAATAACCCCACTCAGAGGTATAAGGGAAGGTGTTGGGGATGTGAAGAGATCTGGTTCCTCCAGCACCTCCTTCCTGTGCCCTGTAGCTGTTGGCATGTGGGGAAAAGAGGTGAAGAAAAGGGCCAACCCAAGGAGCAGAAAGAAGTGGACACTGGTGTGAAGCTGATTTCCTGTCTGCAGTTGAAGCAGAAGCAGAGAATATCAAATGCCAGAAGGAAGTTTATCCTCGCAAGCTTTCCAGGCTCATTTTGCACAACAAAGAGATCTGGCTAGTTCAGATAAGGGGTGGATGAACATCCCAAGTTTCAGTTGCTTATTTATCTGAAGCACCCCACCCTGCACTGAACATCTCCATTCCTAGAATGATGCAAGTCCCTTGATTAAAACAACATAGCATATTGCGGGAAGACCTCAGTCCCACTGTGCTATGCCTGTCCCACCCCCAGAGAGCCATCAGCAAACATAACTCTCTCCTCTCAAGTTAGCAAAATTCCCACCAACCACCATGGCACCAGTATGAGGCCTGGGTAAATACTTTTGATCCATACACAGGTTGTCTTGTCCAGTCGTTCTCAACAAGGGAGGATATTCTCACACCTTTCTTAAATAAAGTTTTTCTTTGGCTTTGTTTGCACAGCAATGCAAACACCTTGCATGGAAGAGATCTTTTATTCCAGCTGCCAGAACAACAACTGTTCAGAATAATTGAAAAGAGTGTCCTGGCGAAGAACAGAAAGGACAACATTGTCATGGCAATAGACCTCCCTTTCCTTTTGAAACTTTCCATGCTTGTCTCTCTTCACCTGTATGTTCAGCCTTTTTCTATACGTTGACTTATAGGAGCCTGCTAGATTAAAGAGGAAATCCCTGTTCAGAAAATGTGAGTCTATAAAGAGGAAGTTCAGGGGTTTTTTAGCTATCTTCTACCAACCTACTGGAAGTGCTCCCTGGGCCTTCTTCAATGATCCACATATGGAAAATTTGTCCTGCTTACCAGCCTTGCAGAGATCTTCCAAAAAACACAACCCTGGCTTATTGAAATGCCACTTATCCATCAAAAAGATGGAGTTGCTTTCAGGAGAACTGAGCTGCAAATCATTTGCTCAAGTCTCAGTACATTGAAATTGCTGTTCTGTACCTGGCTAAAAATACAGAGAGGGCACAAGTTCAAATGCACATCCAAATGTTACTTTTTCTCTGCTGAACTCCAAATTATTATCCTTAGGTGAAAAACTCTCCTTAGATTTATCCTATCATTTGTCACCCCAAGGATGGCAGACCCTCGCGGTGTCACCTTCTCTTCTCATCTGGCATATGCCTCCTCCCACCATCCTCCCTCCAACACTGTTAAAAATCTCTCCTTTATATTCATTTGTAAGTGAATTATTTCATAGCTTCTTCCAATATTTTCCCATCTCTGGGCATATCACCATAACGTACCTTCCTTTCAGTGTCTAATTCCACCTCTTTCTCTTGACTGTTAGACTCCAACCAATACAACTAGAATAATCACTTAGTTCGATTTATTCCATATAGATAAATCAATCCATTGTATTATTTGTTTGAAGAAATTTTAGCTATTGCTTGCATGAAGGTTGCTACACATTTTAAAGTTTCATCCTATGGCATCAGCACAGTTAAACTTCTCACCCAGTTAGTCTCCTTCACAATTCAGATTCATCTTCTAAAGAGCTAAAAATTAGCAAGGTAGATAAGAGTCATTAGAAATGAGTATTCATATTTACCAAAACCAAACTGCACAGCTGCAACAGGATACAGCGTTTTATGCTTTGTGGTAGAAAATGACATGGCCCCAGGAATTTCAGATGATAACCAGCATTTTTCGAAGACTGATAATTATCGCAATGTGCAACGCACAGAATTCCCCTAGACACGGTCTGTAGATAATCTGCCCCTGTAGATCTCTGCACAACCTTAAGACCTGACCTGAATATACTTCCCTGTTTTCTCTACATTCACATATAAAAACCTGGTGTTTCAGCAGTTTGCAGCTAATCAATTAACAGGTCAGTCACAGGCTGTGATGTAGTCAAATATTAACATGAGAAGAGAGCAAGCGACCTCCGCCTGTCACTGTGAAGCCTATGTGGTTACTTCAGTGGGTTAAAAAAATATTAACCAACTCTGCTGGGATCTCCACGAGTGAACAGCCCACAGTCAAACAGTAAAACTTCATTTGCCCTCTGGAATATCGCAGCATCAATCTGTCACATATTAGGGATTTCCCCTTCATGCTGTTAACATACCTCAGACTAAAATACCAGTAATTAGCAGGCTTGTTGAAGAAAGAGAAACAGCTTTCATAGGGCTTGTCTATATATGGAATTATTTCTATACCAGTGAGGACAATCCTTTTCTTGAACCTATGTTCATCCTAACCTCGCTTGCTTATTTCTTTGCACTGAGAGGCAGAACTATGAATCCAGCGTGTACTCCTGACCCTTTCTCTCAGAGAATGGACTTTGGGAGGATGTTCACATTTTATTCCATCAAGCCAGTAGACAGAGAGTTTTAATTTCCAACCTTGTCAGTTTTCAGGAAGGTAAACTGCTCTGGGTCTGGATCTTGCCCAGGGAAAAAAAAAAAAAAATAGAAGGTGTAGGTCATGGTTTGTGCTGCAAAACCGGTGCCAATGATTTCATGGCAGATAGTCACACATCTGAGTCAGATCTAAACAAATGAGGCTAGATCATGTCAGAAGGATACAGAGCTACCAGAAATGCTGTCTTTTAGATTAATCATAAAAGCAAAGTTCAATCCTTGCCTCTGCAGGTACATTAAAGCTAGTATCTCAGTGTGCTCTTTCTGGGCTACTGACTCTGATGCCCTTCATAAATCCCAGCCCCATGAAAGATGCCAGATTCCCCAGTAGACATTGTCAGGATAAAGGTATTTTTTGTTTCATAGGAATAAGCAGTCAAGCTGTTTTCTGCTTTTTCACTCTTGTCGTCAGCAAAGAGAGATTTATAATTTTTTTATTTTTTTTTACCAAGTAAAACTTCTCCTCAAAAATTTCCATGCTTTTTCATCTCTCTGTATCACTTCTTCTTTTGAAAAAACATAGCATACCAGTGGCTAAAAAAACCCAAACAAACAAACAACAAAACAACTCTCTTGTTCGTGAAAGGTGTTTCTAAAAGCCTATGAATCATTCTAATGAATGAATGCTCTCACAGGTGGGTGTAGCAGGGAATTAAACAATTCAACAGGTTGTGTCTGTGGAGGAACTTCGTGCTCTCAAACAAAGGCCACCTTTCACCTCACAGACCTGCCTGAACCAGACTGAATTTCTTCCTCAGCTCACAGTCTGTATTGCAACTGCAGCTCTGGGAGGTCAGACCTGGTGTTTCAAATCCTTTTGAGCTGATATGGGTACCTCTTTTATGCTGATGTAGTCAAGGTGGGCTTCAAATGCCCATCAGAGCTTACTGTCCCTTTTGCAGTCCTCCCTTTCATTTTGGAACTTTTTTTTTTTTTTTGTCAAAGTGGTGGAAATCTGGGGATGGTGGAGGGAGGAGGTAGAAAGCATGCTCCAACAGTGCTGGGCAGGAATGGGGTGTCCTCACTTCCTCTGGTGGCGGCAGCATCATTACAGCCATATTTGTGAATGATGAGAATATGGTTTGGCCCAGTCATTTCTGCCCACAACCTTCCCAGGGAACCCGAACCCAAACCCAAATGATCTCTGCAAAGTCATCTAGCCACCAGAGCTACATACAAAGTCAGGCCTGTAATTACAGCTGTGAGAGACAGACCATGTAGTGAGCTATAGAAATGATTCAGAAGGAGGAAAGGGGACACTAACACCTTCTCGGCTCTGCATTCAGGAATTGAGTGTAGCCATCAATCTGCAAGAGCGAAGATGGCAAATCAAGTAGCGCAGCTCCCTTCCCTATTCCTTGCTCTATGGCATCAGTGGGAAGGAAAATTGGGTGCAAGGACCAGAAGGGAGTTGCAAACAGCTTCTTCTGACTGCATTTTTATCCCTGTTGAGGAAAGCACGATTGCAGAGAAAGAAGAGCTGTCATCCTGTGTAACCCCTCTGATGGCTGTGGAAGGTGGAAGGAAGGAACAAGGCCTGGTGATTACTAATTTCTTCACATTGGAGACAAGGAAAGTACAGTGCAGCAGAGGTAATGACAGTAGAAGCTACTTTAAGAAACTTTTAGGAAGTCAAAAACTATGAAGTAAGCAGGTACGTTAGGAAAAAGAAGATGTTATGATTTAGTAGTTGGCAATGAAAGATGGGCTTATCTTCGGAGACATGTCCATGGACATAACCTCCAGTCATCCTGAATGGTGATAAACCACATACAATAGTGGTCTCTGCCACTTCATTAATGACTGAGTAGAGTTTACAAAAGATGTCTCGTCTCTACTTATGGTGGAAATGAAAAAACAGTTGATCTTCTACACTAATCAACCGGGTGGCAACTGGTCTTTGGGTAAACAATGAAAACCTCTCTCACATGAGCAACAAATGCACTTTCTTAAAGTGACTACCAAGCTGTAAAACAGCAAGGTTGGGGGTGGGGAGGAGAAGGGAAAAAAAAACCCCAAGACAAAGAAAAAGGAAAGAGAAAAACCCTTTCAGGGTTATTCACTTTTTTAAATTACACCTTTCTTATTCCCATAATACCAGTCCAACTCTCCTCTTTGTAAATTAAACCCCATGAAGAAAACGTTTTTCCCTTTTCATCATAAAAATGTAGGTACATAAAAATACTGACCCTATGAATCAGGGGTCAATTATTATTTCTAAATGTGTGCTTACAGACAGGCAAGTAGATGTTGAATAGACCCCAAAAGGCTGTGGACTGTGTTCTGGCTGCCTATTACAGTCATTAAGTAAGTGATTCATTGCCTAGCATTTAAGGGCTGCCAGACTGTGCCTCTCTATGCAATAAAGAGGGAGAAGGAGTTGCAACATCAAAGCCAGGAACTCACAGTCAGCCATCTGCCTAACACTTTGACTTATGTGCCTTTATTGTTCATGGATCAAGGTCTACAATGGTGTACTCTGATCACCTACCAAACATTAGCAGCATTCCAGGTACCATGTTCATACCAGAAATGCCTTAGAGAAGAGTGGCAAAGAAACCACATTTGATGCTGCATTCACCTGCTGTGGCTTATGTTTCATGGAGTGAGCAGTGGGATATGAGCCCTCAGCAATGCATGATGCTCCCCATTCCCAGAATATAGAAACACAGAATCACAGAACCAGAGAATCTTTAAGGTTGGAAAAGATCTCTAAGATCAACATGTCCAACTGTCAACCCAATGCCATCTAATAACCAACTGGCTACAGCCTCTTTTGGGTAGTAAGAGGTGACAATCTTCTCTTCCCCAGACCAAAGAACCCCAGTTCCCTCATCCACTCATAAGACCTGCTCCAGGCCCTTTACCAGTTTCCTTGCCCTTCTCTGGGCACACTTCTGCACCTCAACATCCTTCTTGTCATGAGGGGCATCTCTCACAGGCTGATTTCAACATGGTTTGCTGAAGTGACTGAATGGTTTTGATCCCCATTTTCCCAAGGAAACAGAAACATTATAATGTCTCCAAGATTCCACAGGGACATTCAAACCCAAAGTGCTGTTCCCCAGAGAACCATTTAACACAGGGAAGAAGAGCTGTAAACTGGCCTGCAAACCTTCAGAGTAACATTGGAAGCCAGGACTGCACTGCTAATCCCATACTTAAACCACCCCAGAGCAGTGGGGCAATTAGCATCTCTCTGTGGCGCGAACTCTCCTGCAATGTATGTCAGGCAGTCAAAGCCACAGGTCTGCAGTGATCCTCTTGGTTCAGGCCAGACATTACACCTGGAACAGAGTGAACAGGCAGATGTGTTTTGGCAAAGCTTCCCTTCCCTCAAGACTCAGGGTGCATTGCTTCCTGAACAAGCCCAGCCTTGTCCGCTCCCTTCATTGCACAGGTTTGTTTCCAGCTCTCACTCTTGTCACCCAGCTGCGTATAACTGCCAGGCTTCACGTGCCAGGTATGAGACATGCACACCCGACTCCTGTCTCCATCTGTGTTACGTCAGGCAGTGGAAGAGCAACGCCACAGGTGACACCAGCAGCAAGTGAATCACTGTGATGCAAAGAAGCTGTCGTTGATGCATCACTGAGGACGTAAGTGGCTCAGTGGGTCCACCAGGCAAATCGTTGCAACATCCCACGCCGCTCAGGATCATTCCTGCACGCTTGATTTGTGCTTCCTATTGCTATGAACCAGGCCATGCAGTAGCAACAGGGCGGGATGATAGCTATCAGGAGCAGTTACAGAAAGCTGTGTCATCCCAGACTCTGGGGGCAAGGGAGCCCGGGGTGGTTTGGCTCATCCTTGTGCGGCAGAATAGGACATATCCTTCATGCAGCCACTCCTGCCGCTGTGAAATGAGAAACCCCATAAAATGTAGGGGTGATTTTTTGAGCTGATACCCGTGAATCCCTTTAAAAGGACCAGTTGCTTCCAAGTCAGCTGGTCAGCGTTACATACCTAAAAATATTCACATATCTGAACACCCCACTCAGCTGGGTAACTATTCTGTGACTTGCTTCTGAGGACAATCTTTAGCAAATAGTGTTGCAATGGTATCGTGTTTATTCCTATTTGCTGATCTGGTGATTTCAACCCCCACCTGTTTAGGTTCCTCTGGTGAAAATACATGCATGTATATATAAATCATCGTGTAACTCTTTGTGTTCTGCTGCTGTGCTTATTTGAGATTCACACATGCACACACACTTGGGAGGGAGATAAAGTCACTCTGGCTAAGAGGCTTTTTCTTGCCTGTCTCTTCCTCAAACAGGTCCATTTGACTTGGAAAGGAAGAGGATAATTTGATTCCTAACAGAAAATGTCCCCCTTTGATCTGATGTTTCTGAAAAGTTACCCATTCCCCTACATCTTCTCTGTATGATGTTTTCCTTTTGTTTTCCTTCATTCCTGTCTTGTTTTGCAGTAACGCATTGGAGATAACCCACCCTTCTCCCAGGGAAACATCATATCTAGCCCATTTGCAGCCAGGCATCACAGTAAAACTCACAGCACTGTCTCCTGTACCATCCTGTGTCTTCAGACAATAAAACACTATCTGCCTGGTCTTGCATTTAAGCCAGCAGATGCTAGCATTACTACATTTCAAAGGACCCCAATCAATCCATTTCCTTCATTGTCCCACTCTCGTAAAAAGCTAGACAGGGAAGCCTGAGGCTTTGTAGTTTTTGAAGTGCTCTAATCTGGACAGATCTTACCATTGCTGTCATAATTGATTAAGCTGTTGCCAGCATCCCTTGCATCTCCTGAGAGCTGTCATGGTTCACATTCATCAGGGCATGCTCCAAAGTTCACACACTTCCACAAGGCACAGCTCAGCGAGAGTCAGGCATCATTAGAATAATAATACTTTGCACTTGCGTCTCGCCTTTCATCACAGGCTCCCAAGGCACTTTGCAAATATTAGAGTCCAATTCTGCTACCCATCGTCATACTCTGTTATACCGTATCTCCTTCCAAAAATGTTCTGTGGAGCTATTTGCAGAGCTAGATACACCAAGAACAGGTAAACACTTATGAAAAAAGTGCCACGGTGCTTTTGAGGGACGAGTGTTATCCCTGATTTACAAATCTTAATGGCTATGTTTGTGCTGGTCTGCAAAGGGTGGCTGCAAGCTGCCCCTGAGCCCCAACTTGCCCGCTTCCCACACTGGTGCCTGCAAGCATTGCCTCAGGCAGCATCAGAGTATCCCACATGGGATTTTGCAAGCCCAAAATATACACCTTGTCATACAAGCTGCTTGCAGACTGAGCATGAAGGAGCCATGTGGCGATGTGCTGGGGCATATACTGAACTTACAGGCGATTTGGAGCACCTTCTTCAAGTCCTCCATGTAATTTACTGAAGAGGATGCAGATGACTCAGTGTGGGAGCTAGCACCGACCACAGTGTTCCTAAATTCCTGCTCAATGTCTAGTCACTGCAACTTCCCATCTTTCACTAGCCCACAGATTCACTAGCTACATATTTACTGGCTGAAAAAAAAGTATGTAGGAAATATACTTAAAGGAAAAATAATTTTCCATGATCTTAAATAGAATGACACTCATCTGATCTATGTGTTCAGACACAGACGCAGTGGATATGTGTTTTTAATAAATGTATTTAATGCATGAACAAAGGTGGGAGAGAAAAAATCAGGCACGTGTTGATGTGGGTGCTCATTCTGTAGGAAAGTAGACTTTCTGTGTGCAGAAATAATTTTTAAATGGAGTATTTTCCTCAAAGGAGAACATGTGTAGAAGGGAGCATTTTCCTCCATAAAAAACTGAAGAGTGTCCTCTATTCAGGCTCACAGGCCTGGAGGTCTGTGAGCAAGTGGCCAAGTAAGAACAAGAGAAGGGGCACCAGATGGAAATAAGGAAGCAGCAACAAGCCCCAGTTCGGAGGAGGGAATCAGTGTCTTTACTGTCTGCAGAAAAGCACCAAAGGAAGATTTAGCGCAGGTCAACATTAAGCAAAGCCCTGTCCTGGGAGAATGAGAAGTTGCAATTTACCTTATCTCTACTCATTTCTTGGATGCTTCTTAGAATAATAACATTGCACCTCTACTTTACTGCTAAAATGAGAGAAGAGAGTATGTTACTAAAATAAAGGGCAAACTGACTTGGAAAACCAGGAGCCATCTCTATTCCTACCAGCTGGAGTTTCTCCCACTTCTACAGCCATTAAAGTTATGAAATGTTTGGATGTTTTACTAATTCCATTAAGAACCAGAAAGGCTGTTCCCACCATGACCAGAAAATGAAACAGCAGCAATCACACGGGAAAATGCTCAGCTTTCCAGACTCAGCAGTTTTATTAGTGCAAATACCCTTCAGATAGACAGACACATGTTTGACCGCTTCCATACACCAAGCCCTAACCCAATCTGCAGATGCTAACACCATGTCAGTAGCCCTCTTCTCCAGCCTCTTTCACCAGTGAGAAGGAATGGCCCACCAGTGAAGATTCTGACCCAGGATTCAGACACTTTCTTTTTTTAAATCTTTTGTAGACTGCCTGAGTGATTTTGGGCAAGTGTTAATTGTGGCTGTGGCCCAGTTGCCCAGCTGTGAAATGGAAATAATAGCACTGCTATACTGCAAAATGGTATTAATAAGGTTAATTTTGAGGTATATGACGTTAATAAAAATCTTGGAACCACCATCTCTCCTTATCCTCCAGGCTCCATCTGTAGCCTGGTCCTGGGTCTAGCTCTTCCCCAGGACTTCTCTAGTAGCAGTAAATGCTAATGTGATAAGCACTGACTGGACTTTTTTTTGTGTGTGTGTGGTGTTGTGTATGCTTTTTCCTTAATTATGCAGCTCCTAGAGTCATGTGATTGTGGTTAACCTTGCTGTTCATTAAAATAAAGCATAAACTTCTATAGTCAGGAGATTACAGCATAGGAGGTGGCAGAGGAAAGAAATGAAAGCCTGAAAGCGTAACTGTAAAAGGAGGGAAAGCTGAAACAGCTCAACATTAGTTATTTTAAAACACTGAGATTTCTAAGCTGATAGAGGTTTTATTAAGGATAGAAAAATCATTTATAAGTGCAGAGCAAACAGTACTGAACTTCGTTCTTCCTGTTGTCTCCCCTTCAGGTGCTATTGCAGCAGAGATCAGATCAGCACAATTCACTCCAAGTCACCAGCACAGGCACCCTAAATTACAACCCAGCACCGCCTGACTCTTTGAGAAGGTGAGACCAGGCTCAGAGCTGAGTTTTGAAGCCAGCTCACACCAGGGCAGGCTTGCTCACTAGCCAGCCATGCGGTGAGCATATTAGCATTTAACAAAGGTGTTTAAAACAATGGTGCCTGCCTCGAGGAGCGTACAGCATTGCAGCGCAGGCAAGGGGACTGCAACAGGAAGCCACATTAAACGTAAAAGAATTAAGCAGGCATGTTGGTTATGTATTCCTGCAACCACATCAAGCCTGGTCAAAGAGAGGAAACTATTGTTGCCCTTGAATGCAATCCCCACTCATGAATCCCGGCCCTGGCAGTCACACGTGGGTCAGTGTGGACCAGCATGGCTTCCCAGCAGCCTTTCCCAGGGCCAGCCCACCCTCCTGCACCAGGCTTCGCGGCATGTGAAGTTATCTGCAAGCCACACACGTAATTAAATCACTGCCCACTTCAGCTAGTGAGAGCAGGCAAGGCGTACGTATGATCTGCTAACATTTCCAAGCCCTGTCATTAAAAATTCCTCATTCCAGCCTGTGCCAAATGGAGTGAATAAAGTCTGTGGGTCCCAGGGCCCTGGTGCTCCCATTGCAAATTGCCTTCTACCTACAGCAGCTGTACTCCTGGCACAGCTACACAGACCTCAGCCCATCCCAGACCTCTGTACCCCAGAAGTGCCGAGACTCTCCTGCTAACTCTTCTACACCAGAGCTGCCATGAATTGTGTGTGGTCTCGATCGGAGACAGCTGTGTCTGGCCCAGGCCTCATTGAAGATGGGCTGCCTGTTCTTCCTAGGAAGCTGAAAAATTCCCAGGCAAGCATACAAGGGAAATAAAATCTTCTCAGGAGTTGAGGAAAGGAGTCAGGCACATGGGACTGTGGTGGGACTTGGTCAAGGTCACACTGCAAGGTCTCTGCTGGAGCTGAATTGAGACATGAGGACTCCTGGTCTCTGGCCTGTACTCTTAAACTACATCAGAACAAGGCAAATCAGGATAAAAAAAAAAAGATCAAACTATGGAAACTTTCTCTAATATTAGGAATGCCAGCACCTCCAGATGATGATGCTGGTAGCAAAAGCCTGAAGCTGTACAGCAAGCCATTTGTCCTTGACTGCTCTGTGGAGCTTAACTATAACTTAGATCACTCTTCCAGCATCCCAAATCAAACCCAGCAAATTTCACAGTTTAAGCCATGCTCTGAAGCCACAGGAGACAATATAACCTTATCTTATTCAGCAGCAGCGGTCAGTATCTCTCAGATATTTAGCATTCTTCTGCAGAAAGCCATCAGGCTGCTGCGCAGAGCGCTGCACATCTCACTCTCCCTCTGTATAGTTTATTGCTTTCTTAAAGAGAAAAAGTAAATGGGCCAGATCTGCAGCTAACGTAAATCAGTGTGTCCCTCCTGAAGTCAATGAAGCTACACCAGCGGGCACTAGCTAAAGATCTGGCCCAGTGAGTTTAGTGCCATGAGGTTATGAATCACTGTTATTATGTGGCGCTGCGTGTAATTGCCTGATCCCTTCTCCCCATCTCCCCCAGGGGTCCTGAGCAGCCCTCCCCCTAATGCTGCCAGCAGCAGGGGGAGACGAGAGTGTAATGTTCAATTATCTTTTGCATGTTTTTCCAATAGTAAATCACAGCGGGGGATGTGACCCCCTGCTAATTGGAAGTCATGTCCTGTGGGGTTCCCTTCTTCCCTTTTGCTCCGATGTATATATTTGTATTAAATACTGATAAATGGCACAAATGAGGAGAGGTGGTAGATCCTGGGCAGTTAATGGCTCTAATGAAGATTTCTCTCACAGGACTGCTTTTTTCTGGTTTAAAAAATGTTCAATCATCCAGCCTGTTTATGCTAGGTTTTAGCATGAGAGGCTAAAGCTGATGGAGATTCCTTCAGCCAAGCCTGACTTAAATCAACTGAGCTGTTCCTCTGTTAAAGGAGGATAATGTTTCTTTCACTGCCATCTACCACAAGGTCTGAAAACCCTCCATGAGTGCTTTGTGTTTCAGAAAGGGTGAAACCTAGAGATGGTAATGCAGCAGACAGGAAGCATTTCTGTGTAGCTCATCAGCAAGCCAGTTTAGGTTTTCAAAGGGATTTAATCTGGGTGAAATTCAACCCGGTGGTCAATGAAGCACTTACATTCCTCCCAAAGCTCAGCATTAAGGCATAGGCATCAAGGGGTGAGATTGTCAAGCAGAGATTTTTTTTTGGGGGGTGGGTGGATCCACAGGCTGTGACACCCCAGAGACCCAACAGCACACCTCCCTCTTTTGGACCAGGGTCACCAGACTTTCTGTGCACTGTCCAAGTGTGGAGCTACTGCTTCAGGCACTGTGCAGAAAGAAAGACCACTGCTCCCTTCACCCCTTAGGTCTATGTCTCTTACAGCCTTGTAAGCCCACAGGACACAAGGACTTGGTCAATCTGTTCTACACAATGTCCCTGGCACTGGGGAGGCTGCTCTGGAAAGAGCACTGGATCATAACCAAGCATGACCTCCCAGTAACATCATTGCCAACCTCTTCCTCCACTCAGTGCCAGCATATCAAATGTGCTGTCATTCCATAAACCAACCCAGCCCTGTCTCACGCATGGAAAGGTGATACTTGAGAAGCCTGTTACATCACAATGCTGTGAGACACAATTACACACCTTTGAAATGCACCCAGCACCTATTGCATCATGAGACATGTACCAAGAATATGATTAGAGAAGGATAAAAGGTGTTTCTTTAATAACACATTAGCCAATGTGTTTAATGAATGTATTTTAAATGCCAACTGCAGACAGAACAAGGTGTATTTCGACACACATTAGCTGATCAAGGGAAACCTCAGGAGGAAGTCTAAAGGGAACAAATGAACTTGGCAAACTGGAGATTCCAGCCCAGAGAGAATTTAATGGGAATTAGGGCCCTAACTCAGCAAGGTATTTCATGACAGATTTTTAAAGGTACTTAGTGAGTTAAACATTTAAATACCTTTAAAAATCTCACCCACCAACAAGTAATGTTCAGATCCATCCCTATTCATTTCAGCAAGGTAAGCAGTACTAAAATGCTCTGCTGAATCAGGACCTAAATCAAATTTAACAGGCTAATCCAGAAATTATCTAAATCCTATACAAGCTACTAAAGGAAAATTCCTCCTTCCATTTTCAGGTTCTGAAACTCTCTTGTGAAATCACTTCGCAATATTTTATAAAATTCCATGGGTTAGTTATAATAAATCCATAGCTAAGTAATAATTTTGTGTCAAAGCTGATCAGACCTTCTGAGAAGTCAGAGGTTTCAGTTTCGAATTGGAGAATCAATAATCAACAACTGTACAAGAACATGGAGAT
Source organism: Laterallus jamaicensis coturniculus (assembly GCA_022605575.1). Lineage (NCBI taxonomy): Eukaryota > Metazoa > Chordata > Aves > Gruiformes > Rallidae > Laterallus > Laterallus jamaicensis. The sequence goes on along the minus strand of JAKCOX010000002.1, from coordinate 82,771,188 downwards.
TGGAAACACAGAAGTGTCCACAAGATGCATAGAAATGATGTTTTATAAAAAGCTCTTCCCTTGTTTTATGTCTGATGAGGAATATGAGTCACAATTGCCTCTGAACACCAACCCAGTGGGAATCTTAGAGGAGGAAGAAGTGAGAGGAAGCTCAGATACCACTGGGATGGGCACCAGATAAGAGCAGAGATCAAATCTAGTGAGTCCTATCTGCAATAAGTGAGAGTGGCAGAGAACTGGGGCAAGTCAGAGGTTTAAGCATCTGCCTCAACTGGATTGGCAGAGAGTGAAGAAGTCCTTGCCGAGGGATTCTCCCACTCCAACTGACTGCTTGTAAAAATGTTTGGAAACATGTTTTAAGAGGGAGTGGGAGGGATTGGTAAGGTGAAAAAGAGACCCTTGACACTCTCCAGTTCTTTTACACCTTTTTTTTTTTTTTTGCAGTGAAAGCAAAAGCAATCTTGGCCACATCTTGAGAGAGTGAGAAGATCAGATGCTGCTAATGCTACTTTAAAGCGTCTCCAGAAGAAATGGCTGACACCACACACTGCAGTGAAAAACCTGATAATCATCAAGTGTTTGACAAAGCTTCAAATATAACAGCTTGAAGTGTAATGTGTTGTTCTGTACCCCAAGGAATCTCTGCCCACGTCTCCAGAGAGTGAAATGTCCTGGCTGCTGGTTGTGCTGCATGAGCACCAAGGCTTGGCCAGGTAAAAGCATCTGCATGTAGGCAGCCACTGCAGAGAGAAGTTGTGATGGCATCCCATTCCCTGTCACCTCGCTAGCCTCAGGGAACAGCACGCTCCAACGCTGCCTTGCAGCCCCCACCCTGTCACGGACAAGTGTTACCCTCAAAGTTGAGAGTATATTTTCAGTATGGGCAATATAGGAAATGTTTTGATCTATACTGACAAAATAACCACTTCATTGTCAATAGCCCCAGAGGTGTTTCTCTCAGTCAAGTGTAAAAAATCAGACAATACATGTGTTTTATTCATGTTACTATGATGGGGAAAGTTGAGCAGCAGGGGGTTATTTGATGAAAATAGTACAGCTAGTACAGAAAAGGCATTTTAAACAATTTTTTTTATTTCCTAGGGCAAATTATAGAATCATAGAATCACTAGGTTGGAAAACACCTTTAAGATCATCATCATGTCCTATGCTAAACCATATCTCTAAGTACCTCATCTACCCACCTTTTAAACACATCCAGGGATCGTGACTCAACGCCCTCCCTGGGCAGCCTGTTCCAGGTCCCAACAACTCTTTCAGTCAAAAATCTTTTCCTAACATCTAATCTGAACGTGCCCTGGCACAGCTTTGTGCCATTTCCCCTTGTCCTATTTCCTGTTACTCGGCTGAAGAGACCATCACCCACCTCTCTACAATCTCCTTTCAGGTAATTGTAGGTGGTGATAAGGTCTACCTTCAGCCTCCTCTTCTCAAGGCTAAACAACCCCAGCTCCCTCCCATATGATTTTCCCACCAGCCCCTTCACCAGCCCAGTTGCCCTTCTCTGAATACAAAATTATCACATGCTTTGGGTGCAACCTGGGCTGCAAAGATCATCGCATACAACTAATTGATTAGATGTGTGAAAAAGATCTGAGCAAAATTGTGCTGCTAAATCTAACCTGCACTCTTGTGAATTATTTTGGCAAAACCCACTCATCAGCTAGCAGAAGGGTTATTGGTATCATTCTGCTGCTGCCAGTCTCACGGTGAACGGGAGTGTCCGATATTGGTGGTATAACTAGCATTACAAAACATTTCAGGCTGAGGTGGGATCATTGGCTCACTAAATAGCTGCAACACCATAAGATACAGGTGAAATGTCATTGCCTTTACATAAAATGTTCCTGGCCAGCAGCCTCTCTGGCAGAGTTCTTTGTGTGATCACATATACTGCCTCATTCCCGTCAGGAAAAATCACTCACAGTTACTCCTGAAGTAGCTGGAGTGTAGACAAGGGGAAATTGGACATGGGATGCTCTGCTGCAGGATCGGTAACCTCCTGATGAGCAGGGCAACCTCTTCAGCCCACTCCACTGCATCTAGGAGGCGGAAATAATTTGCAACTTCTTTGAGAATGTAGCTCAGACCAGGAAAACTTCACTTTTGTTGTCTAGCCTTTCTCACCAGCTGAGCAAAGTCAGGCACTCCACACCTGATGTTTTCATCAGGTTTCTCATCATATTCCCAGCCACCATGACAAAGGTCTGTGGTGTGTTGCCAGACCTTATTCTGCACTCGTATGGGGAGCACTATGGGCATAAATGCACAAGCACAATTTTTAATATAAACCTTACTGTGCAAGTGGTGAAATGTGACGTTTATGTCCACACTGTTTTCCCCTTTCAACAAGTTAAGACTTGTGGCTTAACTCCACTGTCCTGCTCAATGGCAAGAAATCCAAGGTAGGCAAGACTGCCAATGACCTCCCTGCCCTATGCACATTGTGCTGTGTGGAGCAGCATTTGGACTGCCTACAGATAGTTCTCCTTCATCTGGCTCTGGATCTTCTCATTGCCTGTCCTAGTTTCTTTCAGCAGGGATGGAGTTAATTTCCTCTCTAGCAGCTGGTGTAATGCTGTGTTTTAGATTTAGGATGAGAATGATGTTGATAACACACTGGTGTTTTCTGTTGTTGCCAAGAAGTCAAGGACTTTTCTGCTTCTGCTGATGAGAAGGGGGAGACAAGTCACTGGCTGGGGACACAGCCAGGACATCTAACCCAAACTGGCCAAAGGGATATTCCATACTATGTGCTGTATATTGACGGGGTGTTGGCTAGGAGGTGAGGAAGCTCAGGATCTAGCGGAGCTTTGGCATCAGGCGGTGAGAAATTGTGCTGTTCATCATTTGTTTTATTTTTTTTTATTATTATTGTTGTTGTTGTCATTATTTCTCCTTCTTCTTTTCTGTCCTATTAAAATGTTTTTATCTCAGGCATTGAGGGTTTTTTTTCCTTTTCAATTCTCTCCCCCATCTCACTGGGAGAGGGAAGTGAGCAAACAGCCACATGGTTGTTTTAACTGCCAGCCCAGTTAAGCCACATCATCGTCCTTGCTCAAGAGCTGCAGATGTCCATCCCTCAGCTACACAGATGCAGCAAAACATGTTGGTCCTTCAATTCAGGACCATCAGCAGGTTTGCTTCAAACCAAGTACTTGGGCTGTTTTGAGTAACTTAGAATGAACCAAACAGCATCATTCCTATAGACCCCTCAACCAGCAGTCCTTGAAGGCTGCCATTGGCCGAGGATTAACCACAAACTGGCAGAGGGCATTAATGAGTTAAAACAGATATTTGTAGCCAGTAACTGCTGTAGCTGGAAGGATGCTGGCAGCTCACCTCTGTGCTTAGTGACAACATGGGAACTGTGTGGAAACTCATTAAAGCAGTAGCTTACCTTGGTCTCCACTTCAGTGATCAGCATCAGAGGCCTCCCTCCCTGCCTGCCCACTGGGACTGCTTCCAAGTGGGCATGACTAAAACAGCAGTAAGAGCATAAATTTTAGTAGCTTAGTTGGTCAGAGTCCAGTGGTAACATTGCAATGGGCTAAGGCCTAATCAAAATCGGGCAAATCTAAAATTTAGGGGAAAAAAGTAGAGTGTATATTTTTTTCCTTGGGGCACAGGGAAAAAAAAAACAAGAGGAAGGACTGAAATAAGCAAATGTTTGAATATTCCCCACTATCTACAGTGGCTTCTAGCGCTTTTTCATATAGAAACTTTATGATCTTTGAAGACTTAACCAAATCTAGACTTTCATAGCTGGAGAACAGCATCTATTGACTTCTGAGAGCCTGAAAGTGTCAGCGCCCAAACATAAGCTGAGATGGTCAGATTTTCCAGTGTCAAGAGCATAGTGATGGGATGAGCAGTAGCTCTGTGACCTAGTGGCACACCAGCTCCATTTCACTGCATCTGTGGTGGTATGGTGTCCAAGAGTCTATAAGCTCTAGAAATCACAACCCTTTGGACTATCTTAATGAGATACATGCTCTAGGACTGTATTTTCTGGAAGCCTGGGCTCCTTGTTGTTCAGCAAGCAGAGAAGAGACTGCACAGGTTTTGACAGATGTCTCCCTGGTCAAAGCCTCTGAAGCAAATCACAGAATCACAGAATCACAGAATCACAGAATTGTAGGGGTTAGAAGGGACCTGAAGAGATCATCGAGTCCAGCCTTCCCCTGCCAAAGCAGGCTCCCTAGCTTATATTGCACAGATAAGCGTCCAGACTGGTCTTGAATATCTCCAGGGAATGAGACTCCACCACCTCCTTGGGCAGCCTATTCTAGTGCTCTGTCACCCTCACTGTGAAAAAATACCTAACTCCAGTCAACCATTTTCCCTGTGTTTCTTCCTGAGGAGCCCACAAAGACCTGGAGGAAACAAGGAGTTCTACATTGTAAACTTCTACATACTTGATGAATCTGAAGGAAAATCCAGTCTCAAATGCTGGGAATATCAAGAGCAAACCCTGTCTTCACTATTGACTTTCTCTGTGACCTAGGTTTCTGCAAAGCAAGAGGGGGGCTGAGTTTCCATTTTTAAAGTACCTGGGTGATATGCAGTACATTGTAAAGAGTTACTACCACAAGCTAAGCTTTGCAGAGTTGGGCTTATAGGTAATCGATGGTCGTCAACTTTATTTTTAAGTGAGTTTTGTGTGTATATTTTTCCACAGAAATATTTGTTCTGGTGGTTGTGTGTAACTCCAAGTTGTCAGGTTTAATTTCATGTGTTGGACAGAAAGTAAGAGTAGGTTGCACACGTCTTACAAATCTCATAAGATATCTACTATGCAATACACTAAGGCGAGCATTTCTCCTGGTTTTCTATTGAGAAAGTGTGAGGAAAATGCCTTTTATTCCCTGTCAAAGGGTTTAATTTTATGTACAAATGTTCTTTGGGCTTCCTGTGAATGGGAAATCAAACACGGTGAGTAGAAAATGAAGAAAAAAAAGCAAAAACCCCAACTGAACACACCCCACACCCCCTTAGCACATAAAAGGAACATGAACTTTGATTTTTATCAAAGCATCTCACATTTCTGGCACTTTTCAGCAGCATATATTTGAGGAAATAACTCAGCAAATTGGAATGAAGATGCAAATTAAATAAAGCAAGCAGTTCACAAAACATATATTGCAACTGGAACAGGCCTGCAGGAAGGATTAAGAAGCAGAGTCACAGGTATGGGCCTAAAGGTTCATAAGTAACTGCTAATTTTAGTTCATTAACAGCAGATGCCTGAAAAGGCCTTAGCTTCCAGAAAGCAGTGAATTTTAAACGACTTCTGGAAGATGTGCCACTTTCAAAGGTAAACGCACAGGAGACCAAAAGGTAAATTAAAGCCTATCAGAACTAGTTATGTAAATAATTTTGAGGACCTAAGGATTACTTACTCCAGGTCTCAGCCTATCGATACTTTCAGGACAAAACCTAGACCTGCTTCTTGAAGTACAGCCAGGGGGGTTCTGAATGCATCATGACACTCCTGCCAGTGGAACAGATATCTGGGAGTAGACAGATGTCCTCTTCAATACCAAGATCATTTAAAAACAATCCAAGCTGTGCAGCAGTGAATAAAAATTCCTAGTTAATGAATCTCAGCAGATATTTGTTATCTTTTCAGCCTCTGGAGTTAATGATTTCTTTGCCAGATGACGGCTTTAACAACTATGAATTGCAATTTCTATAAGGTTCTCATGCAGTCTGAGCATGCATTTCACTGCATTTCACCTGCTTTCAGAGTGAATAAAGAAAATAGGTAAATAAGTCTTTCCAAAGCTTCAATGTTTAAAATCCTCAGGAACCCTGGGAAACTCATTTCTCACCTGTCTTTGTCTTGGTTACAGGCCACCTGATGTCTCTAATAATGTCTCTAACTATTCATGCCTCAGAGTTGCGTGTGTCAGGCTCACGTTTACTACATGGACATTTACTAAAGGTAATTGAAAGGCTGGCCATGGTCTCATATCAGGTCATCCTCTCTGTGAGGAGCAACCTTGGAATCCAGTCAGTAGGAGTAATTTGTGTGTAGGTTTCAAGGTTTCAGATTGCATTTCTTCCTCTAGCATCCTTATCACTGTGGTTTCAAAGAGGGCAGGCTTCCTTGCAGCTTCTACCTCTGCTGTGTATGAGATAGAGGGTATGCTCGGCCCCTTTAAGTTAGTATTTCAGCATTATTTCTAGGGTTTTGGTCCTTTTTGGCATCCTTTTTGTCTTGTATCCTGTTGCACACGGTGTACCAGCAAATTTCTGAGATAGGGATAATAAAAAAGTTAAATAAACAGAGATGTAACATCATATTACACTTACCCCAATGCCACAGCACGCAGCGATCAAAGGAAGGTGCCCAGGTCTAGACCATTCCCACCCTCAGCTACAGATCTAACAATCACCTTGAAGAATCAGGTCTGTTTGCTAAACCAGCAGAAAACAATTTTTTTTTTCTTGTGTGTGATTGGTTTCCACGTCAACTCACCACAAATTCACATGATCTGCAGACGCTATGTGAGGGAGGGACAGGAATAAGTGAGTGGGGGCAGAGAGGGGAAAGTAGGTTGTATGACACTAACTTTAATGTAAAACTGCACCGTAGATCACCAGTGGCACATCCGAATCTACCAACACAGTCACCAGAAGTCTGAATGGAATGCTGAATTACATGAGACTCCTTGAAGGCTTTTTGCCATATAAAGAGAAAGCTGAAGGTTTGAGGAACTTCAGCTAAAAATTCCAGACTCAGTTATCACTTGTCTGACAATTAAGGACATAAGCACTACTGTGAAATTTATGTTTAATGGTTTATTTTAATAGAACAAAGTTCATTTCATTGCAAGAAAAACGTAATCAACTGGCAGTATATCAAAAATGATTGAAATGGTGTTAAAATAGAGAATAAGAATGTTTTATCATCAATAGTCCTTGTAAGTTATCCTTATCATTAGGATTTGGTTTTCATTAAACTTGTGAAGTTAATGTTTGATGGCTCTATGACACAGTAATAAAGTACTACCAGCTACATGAAATGCCCATAGGCATAGCTTGGGCAGCACATAGAATTTGGATGATTTAAGGATTCTAAAGAAAATTAGTATTTGTGATTCTGTTGGAGGAAAATGTTACAAAAATCTCTGAAAATTGGTATTAGAGATCTTGGTTTTCATTGTATGATAACAAGCTGCGCATGAAGGTTACAATGAAGAGTAATTAAGGGTGTTTATCTTATAACCTGTCTTTTGTGCTAGATAAACAAAGAGTGTTTCCACCTTTTGTATAATTGCAGACTAAACAACATGCATTTAGATGTCCTGGATTTGTCTCCATCTATATTAACAATACTCAATATAAGGTAAAATTTGAAAAAGTATTTTACTAGTATTCTGAAAAAGAGAATCATTTGATAAATGTCAGTTCAGAAAATAGCTAAGAGGATAATGTGTCTTATCAGCTGGATCTGTCAGAAACATGGTTGCAGCACACAGAGAGTTTGAACTAATTTTAGCAATTAGTTCAGGTATCGATGTTGAAACCCATGCTGAAGCACACTAATTCCTGCCTGTGCCTATGGTAGCCCTATTAAATACAGCTTGAGTGTCTCTGCAGATACCCACAGCTGTGCTCTGTTGTAAACCAGATTGACTTGAGAAGCTAGGGTCAGGAAGGGATCCAGAAACATGACCTCAGCTCAACAGTGAATTCTGCAAATGTTGAATTCAATGGGATGGGAGCAAAAGGGTACTTTGCAGAATCATGGCCAATGCGATGGACCACCACTATCAAATGCTCCACAGACGACCAGAACTCCATCAGTATTATGGGAATTCAGTCTTTGAGTATCTGCTTGCATTCACAGCTCCATAGCCGAGGAACATCAAGTCATGTAATTAATTTTTTGAGTTTTGCATCTGCCAGAAGGGAATCATATTGCCCCAAATGTTTGTGTTGCAAAACTACTTGCTGTTTCCCAGACACACTGATGTGAGACATAAGCTCACCATGCCTATGGCATTAGTCAGATGGGACCTTGATATCTGAACCAAGTGTTCCTTTACTGAAAACTGGGCCACTCTTGCTGAATCTGATAGATAAAATATTTATGAAAGGTGTCAGGAGCTCATTTGTTAAGATATGACTGGTGTTAGCAGAGTGTCTCTGACTGACATGAGTAATTAATTAAAAATACACTGAACTGCCACACACAGATAGAATGCAGATTTGAGGGGGGAGGTCCAGGCGAAACCCATGTTTCTCCTACCAGCAGATGGTACTGGAATCCTGTTCTTGGAGGACCACATTCCCTCCCCACTAATTCTCGCCTTTGTGGCTTTGCTCTGAAAAACACAGAATTACCATGGTATGAAAAAAAAGAAACACTTGTCCCTTGGCAATGGACTTATTATGAAGTGCTGGTTCAGCAGAGCAGGAGAAGAAACAGAGAATATGACTACTTTAACACAGTACTTCTTCCTGATTTTCCAGTAAAAGTTCGACACTAGAAACCAGTTCCCACACAGAGTAGTGATTTCATTCAGCAGAATTATACATGTGCAAAGATAAAACATTTATCAAAGCTTCTAAAAGTTAAACAATTCCAGTGAGGAGGAAAAGCTGTCTATAACCCATGTATTTGCTGGGAAAAAAAAGTTTGTTTTGTTTAGAATCATAGATTCGAATCACAGGACCCGTTAGGTTGGAATGGATCTTCAAAGGTCACCTAGTCCGATCCCCCTACAGTAAGCAGGGACACCTTTACATCAGATTGCTCAGAGCCCCATCAAGCCTGACTTTGAAAACTTCCAGCGATGGGGCCTCCACCACCCTTCCAGGCATCCTGTCCCAGTGAACAGGTCCATGGATAAGGTCCAAGGCTATCCTGGTTGTCACAGTTGTATCTTCAGACCCTAAAAATATTCTAACCTTTATTCAGTAAGTGAACAAAAGGAATGAAGAGATGAAGATATTTGGCTGGGTGAAATGAGAATTTGGCAGTGCTGCTGGCATACAGGTGAAGTCTACACAAGAGACCTTTTGCTGCTCAATGCTAACTAGCAACACAATTCTTGTTACCAGCCTCATGCTCTACATCAGCATAAACACCCTTCCCCTGCCCCAACCTTCTCTTTCGACAAAGCTTATTTCTCTGGGGCAAACAGAAGCATACTTTGAAACTTGCCAACTGCAAAGAAACTACTACTGCATCCAGTCCTAAAATCCTGTCTAGATTATAGGGAATTTTTGTGTGAATCTCAGTAAGTATTTATAATTTTGACTGTTTATAAGGATGATTCCCACCAAGACTTGGTCCTGTGGGCTTCAGCGGCATGTAAAGCTGAAATAATCTTCCTCATTTAAGCATTACAATTTGCTCCTTAGTGTGATAATATATATTATGTAGAACCAAGAACTGACTGAGAAATTTTCAGGCAACATCTATTCCAATAAATTATATAATATCAATGTCATTTCCAGGCAAGGGAGCTTGTTCATCACCACTGTTGATGGTGGTCCCAAGCATAGTTTGTGACTGTGCCAGGTAGCATTCTCTGAAAAAAAATTATATCCCCAGGCATAATTTAGAAGCTTACATGGACCAAAGACCCTTCCCAACAGGTGGTTTGGATGCAGCCAACCCATCTGGTATGATAAAACAGATTAGTCATAGGAGATGGGGCACTTGGGCCCAGTGCCAGAGAATGACTCTGAGTACAATGACTTGCCTGGACATATATTCAAGCTGTGAGTGAGGGAAGAACAAGGCAATTTGTTAGTCGTTTTAAATTTGTGTTTATCACTGTCGCACACATAACTAAATGCACAGGATGCTGCTATCATTAAGCATCATGATGCTTAATGTGACTATGCCTGTACTAAGGCTAGAGCTTGCCCCTGGATGGGATGGGTGATGCCCGGAAAACTAGCCTGCTCCTTCATTTGGGTCAGGATCCTGGCTGCTGAGCCATTACCCCAGGCTGTCCCCAGACCATGCCAGAAAACTGTCCAGGAGTGCTATCCATGACCCTTCATGTTGACAGCTTATATGTAGCTCTGTGCTCTGGACCCTTTTGCAAATACGCATGATGAAGGGTTTTACTGAATACCTGTAGCACCATATACTTTTTTCCCTGTTTACTTTACCCTCAAGACATGGCATCTCCACCTCACCACAAAACTCCTCAGCCAGCGAATATTAAAAGTGGAAACAGCCCAGGGCTGGAAAAGGAAAATCCCTTTTGTGAGAAGCAGGAGGCAGAGGTCCCCAGCCATGGACCAGTTTTATGTTGATTCAGCACTATGAGATCTATTTCTGTCCTTGTTCAAGAGATGCAGAAATTTTTTTAACATCTTTAGGTGCAGAGCTGGAAAGTAGGTCAGGTAGAATAACTGTGACAAGACAGGCCACTCACAGGGAGGTGGAAAGTTCAGCTATTATAAGTAGAGCTGTGACAAGTTTACATTTGGCATTTGCTGATCAGGATCTCTCAAACATCTCATAACTTCAGCTTTGTCCTGAAAGGACGCAATGCCTGTGTTTGCTCTTGAAACATTTTGTGAAGTTAATGGTAGAAAGCAAAGGATTTATTTTAGGGGCTGAATATTCCATTAAATATGCAATTCCAAGGTACTTAGGACAGCATAACACAGTAGTTTCAGAAATTACACTTAACATTACATAGTCCATTTTAGGGCACTTCATTTTTAACTACAGTGTGTTAATGAGAAAGATCTGATTAACAATTAAGCTAACAACTCTGTGTGACATGATCCATGCCTATTAAGACACATTAATGTAATGAAACATTTTCAAATAGTAACATTATTTATTACATACAAACTACCTAAATTTAATTTTGTATGGAAATGAGGAATACTGGTGCTATTTGTTATTTTACTTACAAAATAGCTCCCAGCTTTCAGAGAGATCTTAATAAAAAATAATTATAATTGATCCATAAGATTAAAAGTGGTTCTTTAATATTCATACCAATAAAGCTGAAAATCTTGTATAATCTATAAAATAAGAATATCTACAAAAGCCAACTCGAACTCCAAAGTCCAACCAAGGCAGTTACAAGCCTGACCACTTGCGAGCTATCAGATGTTAATGTAGAGGTCATGTATTCCTGCAGTCTTCATATCAGACCCTGTCACACATGCACAGAGCCACACACATCCAGCTGTTGCTCATCTCATCAATCAACTCACAGAATCACAGGTTGGAAAAGACCTTTGAGATCATCGAGTCCAACCATTCCTGTCCTATGCTAAACCATATTCCTAAATACCTGATCTACCTGTCTTTTAAATGCATCCAGGGTTGGTGACTCAACCACCTCCCTGGGCAGCCTGTTCCAATGCCCAATAACCATTTTGGTGAATAACTTTTTCCTAATGTCTAATCTGAACCTGTCCGCATGCAGCTTGAGGACAGGAATGGTTGGACTTGATGATCTCAAAGGTCTTTTCCAACCTAGTGATTCTGTGATTCTGTAAGCACCCTCAGTGATTCAGTTCTTTCTGCTGTCACCACCACAAGTCCCATTTGGCATTTACACACTTAAGATTTACCCCATGCTAACTAGGATGTTCATCTGTGAGGCTTGTGAGGCCTCAAAGTAATCTGAGAATGCATCTGAAATGCAGTAATTTGCATATTTTATGTACTAAAAGTCTAACAACTCCTGGCAAATTTTCTTCCCTGTCTTTCCCAGAAATGTCAAATCCTGGTGTGTTTAAAGAGCCGCACCACATGCTCAGAGACTTCCTCCCTAAACGTGGGCACCCTGGTAGAGCCCCCACACCACACAAAACCCTTCTCCAGTGTTCTACCTTCAGCTCCAGCTTACACACCACAACTTGCTTCCCTGGAGCATGAAGGTGTGATAGGACCAGCAGCACTTCGTTTTGGCCATGCGCAAGGTGGGTTAAGCTTCAGAGATCAAAACAAACTTTCAGTCTCACCCATCTACAGGCAACTTGTTGTGATGATGAGAGCTGCACAAGTCTCTTGGGAATAGATTTTTAGTACAAATTTCCCCATGTGTGCACTGCTTACACAGGAAATACAGAATTACAATAAATGTTGCAGTCGGACATTGCTTTACAAGTACTTGCACCTAGGGAAGGCATTGATAGCTGGGTAAAGTGCATATAAAATGCTTTTCTAATGAGAAAGGCTACCTTTCATACTTCACAGTCTAGCTGCACTTGATATTCTTCATATTTTCTGGAGTACGTTAATAATAATAATAATCAGATATCCTGAGTTAATTTTCATAAGGAAAATATGACACATCTCTCCTACAGCCATGAAAACTGTTGTGAGATACCATAACTTTTGGAGTTTCCTAGCTTTTCAATGCTTCGTCTCATATGCATCAGACTGTGCAAATGCTGGGGGATTTTAAGGGTAACAGGAGGTGAGGGGATTCTGGTTTTGTTTTGGCCTCTTCTTCTGAGGTGGAAATTTGTTAATTCTTGTTTTGCATATGATTTCATAAGTATTTTTAAGCACAAAATAAGGAAACAAGAAAATCTGGTGCAGTGTCTAAATTTTACCTGTTCTCAGAGTTTTCAGTCTTTATTCTGTACAAACTCTGTGGGTAACTTTCTCCCTGTGGGTCTCCTCAGCTTTTGCCTCACATCCCTCATATACGGAGAGTTTTGCTTGCCTTTAAAACTCATTTTATCTCACAGCCTAAAATCTTATTTGACTTTCCCAGAGTCTGCTTCCTCTTTGAAACTATCAGCAAATCCCTAAGTCACGCATGCAAGTCACTGCTTACATATTACTGGTTCAATGGGGCTCTCATACGAAATGCAGGAGAAGCTCACATGACATAAATATGCACCGCAAACTAATTCAGAGGGGCATCACATGCACAGGGCCATATTTATCCATCTAAGCATGTGTTTAAGCACCGTGTAATATCTGGTCTCTTTCACGGCAAAGTGGAAATCCTTCCTCTTTCTCTTCACAGTCACTTAATTGCCATGCAGTCACCCATCATTTCTTCGGGAGGCAATGTTCAAATGGGTCATGCTTGTGCAAGAATGAAACCAGAGCTACATCAGGCCATAGCAAAAGTCCATAAAGAGGCCTCAGATATGTCAAGGGTCTCCGCAGCTAGTGCCTGGCTCACACGATTCGGTATCTAATGTTTGGAATGATTTAAAAAAGAGACTGTCATTCTTCACCACGTCCACAGCATGAGATGAGCAGGAAAACACCTGAACCAGTAGAGACACCGTTCAGGATTTACCTCTGTGCAGATAAAAATCACTTCCCAAGACATATGAGGCTCGATAGAGAAGATATTTTGCAACCAGATCCAGAGGCATTAAAGCATTTATGTTTAATAAATTCTTGGGCTGTGGAAGCTGCCGCAGAGTTGTACCACACCAAGAGGATATGCTGGCTTGATATTTACACATTCCCTTCTCACCCCAAGGGCAAACATCCAGAGACATATGACCATGGCTTAAAAAGTATAATTACTACTGGTAGGATATGAAGTATTTTGACACATACTGCAGCCTGGACCCAGAAGAAGATGCCACAGGCAGTATCATCTACACCTGGCAGCAGATGTTTGGAACCCCCTGGCTTACAAATACTAGCATTAAGCTCATCTTCTGATCAAGATCATTTCCCACCCTAGGAAATGTGATGCCCAGAGAGGGATGTCTTGGACAGCTGCATGTTTATGAATGGAAGAAAACCTTTCTGAAGCATCTCTCAATAGAGTCTTCTCGTGGGCAGCTGTTTGCACCTCTTCTTTCAAGCAAGGGTGTGGGTTGTTGACTTGGGTTTTTTTGTTGTGTTGGGTTTTTTTCTGTTCGGGCCACTGACAGCATGTGATTTCTTTAGACATGTGAGTAAAATTCTGAGTTCTGTGCCTTCATCCTGTGAACTCCCCTCCCACTTACCCCCTTGCTTCTGAGAAAGAGAAGCTGAAAATGAGATTTTCCTTTCTGTTGAACTGGAAATGAGAGAAAATCTAAGATTTCCCGAGTGCAGCTGTACTTTCCTAATCAATAAAAGCTAATCGAGAGCCAGAAATGCTAGAGCCCTGCATTTCCTGCCTGAGGTTAAACCTTCCATTTCTTGCTCAGATGATTCATTTCCAAAACTTCAGTTATCACAACAGCAGGTGATCTCTGATTTTTTCCCATGTCTTTTCCCCACCCTTTCTTTCCTTTATTCTTTTTCAATTAAAATGTGACTCACTGTGATGAAATTTTACATTAGTCCATCAACCCCAATTCTCTTCCTTCCCAAACCCTGCTCCTAATCCATCTATTACTAATCTTTATTTTAAGCATCAATATTTGGTGCTGTCATTTCGTTGGATATGTCTGCAGCTCCCAGAAACTTAATTCAGAAGAGCTCTTTTGTGCCAGGTGCTGTACAAACATAATGATACCTTCCCCCTGGAGCTACATTTTAAAAAGGTCTTTCAGTCCTTTAATGATGCTCTCTCTTTTTTTTTTTTCTGTTTCTCTTGCTGGTGCTCTCATGAAAGCAATAGCCTGGCTGCAAACTTGCCTTTTGCTACCATTGCACCAAACTGGATTTTCTTACTAGAGATGGCAGAACTACTCCAGATTTATCGTTTGGGTAACTGACAGCATGATGTCCTCCTCTCCTTCACTCATTAAAAAATATTCATGGAGAAACGCTGTCATAGGTGCAACAGAAAAATCTTTTGAGGTTAGAGATCCAATAAACCTTCCTCCTTTTTTTTTTATTTTTATTCCATGTGATGCTACCTGCTTTAAGATACTTAAGTAACTAATTAGCTATGCTGTGCATTTGGGTTTTTATAACCATCCCTGCTTTCTTCTGGGATTTCAGCATCTGTTGGGGAGGAAATCCTGGATGAAAGCCAAAAACCTGTAGTAAGAGATGTCAGTGATGCTCTTTTCAAGTCAGAACTGGACCGCTGACACCATTTGATGGTAGTTACCCCGCTGTGATACTGCCCTGGACCACATCCTGGGAATGTGACACTGCATGTGCTCGTCAAACGAACACAGCACATTAAGCGAAATTCAGCAGGCTCAGTGAAAAAGAAATAGAGGGGGGGGTGTTTCAAAAGTACTTTCTTATAAATTGTCCTATCTGATGAAGAGACTGCTGAGGAACCTTTAACTTGAGCACTCTTGAGTGAACTCATAAGCAAAAGCCTCCCACTTTCCCTATCAGAAACGATCTTCAAGAGATAATAGGCAGCAGCCAGCCCTATAGGCAGCACAAACTGGTGGTGGAGCTAATTGATGCGAATGGCTCCAGGGTATTCTGTAGAGGATCTTCACTGTCCTCATCATCCACTCCGCAGCACAGCTTCCTGAAGAGATAGGTTTCCTTTATAAGATTCCCTGAGAAGGAGTGTATAAACAAGGATGAAAAGTCAGCCCCAAACTCTACCATTCAAGATCTGAAAGCCGAAGGTAGGTGGCATTATTGTTAGTCGCTTAAACATTTCAGTCAAGCTCTAATAATAGGTTTTACCACATAAAAGGGTAAATGGTCCTGTGTGTCAGAGGTTATGTCTTCGCTTCAGAATTAATCAGGTGAAGCTGTTGTCTCTTCCTCCTTCTGGTTCATAGAGGAAACCCAAATGTGGGGGTGTTTTCCATTCAGAGAGGGATTACCAGTTGAAGCTCAGGATCTGTTTTCACAAGGGTTGGCACCCTCAGTGCTGAAGTGTTTTCCCACACTGAGCCCAGAAAATTGCTCCAATTTACATACACTCGCATGTGTGGGGGTATGTCTACACCATCATCTCACTTCCCACCTCACCCCTGGTCTTGATTCACTCATCCTCTGTTTTGAGAAAGCATTAACTCAGTCACATATGATTTTTTGAAAGTCTTAAGTAGCTCATTTGAAAGAAAAATTAAAGTGCTTTGTCTTAGATATTCTACCTTGGGAATGTAAAGTATGGACAAGAATGCACCAAGCTTGTTTTCTTTTGCTCTGCAGTGTTTTCTTCCCTGCAGGCTTTGCAAACTCAAGCACTCCAGTCTTTTCATGTCATACATACAAGATCAAAATGTAGACTTTCAGCTTCATTCTGTGAAAACACAAAGCAGAAGGACGCACAGCTTGAAGTGAAAAGAAATGGCATCTGTGGCTTAAGGGAAGAAGGACCTGCAGGAGATATAGGGCTAAATGTGGTAGAGAGAAGACAGAGCTACCCTGGTGTCAAGAAGGCCCACCTGCCTGTCATGGATGCAACCATTAGTGGATGCCTTCATCAGGGTAGACATAGCCAGAGCAAAACCTTTTAATCCAGTAAAAAGAATCATGGGATATTACTTTGATGTGTTCAGAGATGCACACACATGCATGCAATCCCTTAGTGGATATAACGAGCATGGAGGCTGCCCACTGTTTGATAACTTGAGTTTAGACGCACATGGAATCGAACCACATTTTTGCCACAAAGATCTTCCTGTGTGATTGATAGGGGTCCTTTTGAAGGGTTCAGTTGACCTCAGACTGGAACTTTGTCACAAGTGAAAGTATGACAGATTCCTTAGAAGATGATTTTGCTGAGGGGAAAGGCCATCGGTATCCAAACATCAATCAGTGTTTTTGTGGCACTGTTCTTCAGCTCTGATGGGTTTTTTCTGTGTTATGTAGACCATCACCTTTGCAGACAGCAGAAGTCAGGGAGGTCAATTACATGGACAATTGTCCCTAGCCTTGTTTTGAATGCAGATTTCCTTCCATGATGCTGTTCTATTCAATAAGGAGTATATGCATCGTGGCTCAATTAACACTGCAAGATTAACCTTAATTGGCAACCTCCTATGTGCAGTGAAAAAAACCAAACAGTAACAGTTGTCAATCTACTGTTTGAAAAATTACCTACCCACTAGCCTGTATCAGACAACATGCCATAAGCGGCTTCATACCCAGGGGCTCCCCAGCTGGTCCTGAGAACCTGATTCAGGGAGAATCCTGAGATCCAAATCTAGGGAAAATATGATTAGTTGGATGCGTATCATGACAGAGGGCAAACACTCTGCTGCCAGCAGAAATGAAGATGTTGATGTCACCACGCTGACTTAAGAGTGTTGAGTAGTCTTGTGTATGTCTGGAGAGGTGGGAAGGAATGGAAGATGCTCTCCACGCACACCCGAACTGAAGATAGTGTAGGCAAAAAGTGCACACCTTCAGTGCAGTGACTGTACCAATTCTGAGAACTTCGTACAGTCTAGATTTTATCTGTGGACACGATGGAGAAGTAAAGTGAAAAAGTTTCTCAAGATTAGAGAAAAAGAGCTCACTGTACTTCTATCTGCTTTATCTAAAACTAGTCATATGGCTTGGATGTCTCAGAAGGACAATCTCATGAGATTTCTTTTGATTTTTCCTTCCAGAAAAAACAGAAACTGTGTAAGAATATGAAGAATGACCTATTGATTTCTGCTTTGGATTTCCTGTAGAAGGAGGAAGTATAAATCTCCCCCTACACTCCATTCAACATCACTTTTTTCTGTGTCTTTGTCTCAAAGCAGTTTCACCATAACTGTGGAGAAGATACAAACCCTGGAATGGAACAGCAAAGATAGCGGACCTGTGGGGTGGAAGAAGAATAATTCAACTGTCCTACCATCATGCAGAGGGAACATGACATTGGTGGAAAATTCGAGAATTTTTTTACTCTCACCCTAATGCACTATATACTGCATAGTATGTATTTCTGGAGACAGGGAAGAGAGAGATGAAAAATCTCTTCCTAAGACTACCAAGACACTTAGTAACAGTTTTTAGATCTATGCAATCATCTTGCTTAAGTAGACGTTCTTGAACAGATTTGGAACAAAATAGCACTTTCATTGGCAGGTTTGTACCTCCACTGTGCCTGACCCACCAGCATGGTCCCTGACAGAGCACATAGGAGGGGTTAGGCAACTTCATTTAGGACAAAGAAACATTTACAGCTGCTTTCCTAAGTAGCAGCAGCATCGGTTTGGGGTGGGGTTTTTTTTTCCTTTCTTTTCACTAGAAAAGCAGTTAAATCTGCATCAGTAACAGCATTACGGGAATGTGGCTTTTTAGTGTCAGAGGTATTGTAACGCAAGTACCTGGAAGTCTGCACTGCAAATAGGAACGGGAGATAAGGAGCTTCTTCACATCTGGGGTGGCCTGCATATCTCCTTCACACTGGCAAAGTAAGCAAATGGCTCTTCTAAATGAGAGCTGTTGGATGCAACAAACCTCTGGCTCCATTCCTTGCTCGCATACTGTAAATATCCATATCAGAAAGCCTACCACTAACTCATACTGAAAGCCTGGGAGATAAAAAAAAATCAAAGGAGAGATACTGAAGTCTGACATCTTCATCCAAAGCTGACTGAAGTCAAGCTCTTAAATCAATTGGCATTTATAGCTATCCCTAAATTACTCTTTCATTCCTGGGAACTTCAGGAGGCAGAAATCTCTGCAAAGGAGGTTTGAGAAGAATTGGTATGATACCGTAAGTTGGTGCTGCCTTTCCCAGACTGCCCACAGGATCCGTAAGACAAGCTGTAACCTACACGTCTATTGTCAACCCCTAAAAATCCAGGCTTATGATAAGATAAATGAACAAAAGTAAAAGCCTCACCAGTTAAACTGCCCCTTCCATATTCACACTGGTGACAGGAACCTTATTACCAATCTCGCACTAAGTGTGTTGATGTGAGCACTGCAGATCATTTCTAACATGAGTTACTGCCCATTTTCAATGGCTTGTGCAATCAGTGGGTTTTCTAATTGCTTTGGGGATTAATAACACAATAGGAGACCATTTCACATTGGTTGACAATTATTTTATCCAACTGTATAAAGAACAGGTGATAAATTAATAAATTATAATCAGTGAGTTATTAAAGCTTAATGGCAGATGGCTGTAACAAGAATAAAGAGAGCCTGAGCTTCACAAAATGGTATTTTGATAGTATTTTTCAATGCATTTTTAATGAGAGGCATATAAAATGCATAAAACTTATAAATCATTTATAGAAGAACAAACTACAGAGTTGAATGGTCCAGTTATAATGCTATCATTATATTATTAATATAACTAGATCACACAGCAGCCTGTGAATCTGACTGGCAGCTTACCATGTCAGGAGCTGTATGCCATGGAGAGTGCCGTGACACCAAGGAGCTGCATGGCCATGGCTAGGCGCTGGGGGTACCGCATTTGGATGATGACCCACCACTGTCATGGGAAGATCCCAGGGCTAAAGTTCACTCATCAGCACAAAGCCTGCATTGAAGTCCTTAGTGGCTGCTGAACCCAGCCTAAGACTCTGTGATTTTAAGCCAGGAGTACATATATCTCCTACGTGTTTGGGTGTGCAAAGAGCGCTGTGCTGTGCGACCAGAAAACATCCTGCTTGCAGCCTTCTTTGTTTGTAGACGTATAGTATATTTACAGCACAAATGCACATACACATTCTCTGACTGCCTTCTATTGTACTATAATTGCCTGAAAACATGGTCAGTCAAATCAGTCCGGGAAGTATATTGCTTTCCTCCCTCCTTTTGCTTCCTCTGAGGCACTGAATAACCTAATGGAGGTATTTTGTAATTCCTGGATATTTGGATCAAATTCTCTGTATATCTGGACCAAATTCTTACCCTTTTTAGGCTACTAGTAAAACTCTTTTTGACTATAGTTGAGACCAAATTTCAAAGTTTGTCTCTATTTTCCAGGTTATAGACCTAAAGTGTTCTATTTCTTCCCTTATACTCACAGCACCCACCCAAATAACACCTTGGACCCTTACTGCGACATAAATGAGCGACAGATAAGACTTTCTGAAGCCTTCTGCTGGTTACTGTTTGTCTCTGACTGACCTCGGTCAATTCTAAGTTAGGTTTTTCCCCATGGGTTGTTCAGTGCTGGGAGGACATTGCTTAAGGGACATTGATACACGTCTGTCAGAGCACGCAAAAATTCAGACTCTTCCACCTCAAAACTCCCCTCACACAAAAAAATTGTCCTAATTCCTTCCTGCTGGAGGTTAACTGGAAATTTAGGCAAAATTAGTGTCATTAATTAATTTAATATTCCAGTTCCCCAAAGCCAGATGCATGCCTCACAAACACAGTCATCATGGGTAATATCCTCACTGGCCGCATTAAGCGAGAGATCAAGAACTGAATAACCTCATCCCAGATGTAAATGCTTTGGCATTGTGAGACTTTTAAAATGGGGTTGAGAGCAGAGTAGCTGTCCCCAGAACGTGGTCTGTCATGGGAACTGCTCTGTCTCTTGGCTTCCCCGCCTGCTTCTCTCCTTCCCCACTCTCACTAATTTCAATGGCTGCACGCTCCTATCTTCATCCCGCATCAGAAGATCTGTAGGAAGCAGCTCTCTCTGTTTTCTGTGCTTGTATGGCCTTCAGAGTTATGGGGAGAGGCTGGTCCTTGAAAAAGAGCCCTTCTCACAGCACAAATCAGAAAACACGGACAAATACTCAGGAAATAGCTTGGAAGCATCTCCCTTCATGGCGTTTGCAGTGAATGTCCTGTGGCTGCCCGCAGGAACACCAGTCTGGCACCTTTTGAAGGCAATGGCACTCGTGTTGTCATTGATGAAGCAAAGGAAAAACAGAGTGGCTCTTATACACCCGTGCTAAAGATGGTTTTGGGACATAGTTGAGTAGAGATAGGTTCTTGCTGGGCCTTGAGGGGCAGGCTCAGCCCCAGGGATGGCCTGAACAGTGGCTGGGAGTGGATCCTGTGGGAGGGAGGGGATGAGGTGATGCTAGATGTGCATTTGGCCCAGGCCTTGTCCATGCACAACCTCCCTCTAGCAGGACTATGCCGCTTCTCGTGGCTGCTGTCTGCTGCTTCACAGGTCGGTTTTCACTGCCGTCCCCTCTCTGTGCCACCTCTGAGTATACATCCTCTTTCATCTAAGTGAAGACTGATCAGTGTCCGGTCTCATGCCAAATTGCAAAAGGGCATAGTTAACACAGACTTCTTGAGACTCTTTCAAAGCCCTTCAAATTTCATAGATATTAAAAGCAACACAAGGATTTCCCCATTTCCTTCCCCTCTAACACCTGCTTTCCTTCTTCTAATGAAGGTCTCTTTGCTCAGACGAGAACGAACAGAATTGTTTCTCAACCCTCTCATATGAGCTCTCAGGGTCCAGCTGTCTCTTGCAACTATGAGTTATACCTGTCTTTTCCAAGCAATTGACAAGGAAAGATTGGTTATGCAGAAAAATCAAGGGCATTGATCTTTTGCAAGCTCTTAAGAGCCCATTAAGTCGAAAACATGGCATTTCCCCAGCTCTGAAGGAATATCCCAGTGGTTGAGACCTTATGAGGACAACACACTTCTTCCCAGCAGATGGACATGCGACAGGGTTCTCAGGGTTTGCAAGCAGACAGCACTGTACTCAGCTGGTCCTGTAACCCTTGGGATGGCCAGGCAGCCAGGTAAGTGGCAAAGCTGGGCACACGCCATCCATCCCCAGGGTGAGAGCAGCTTGAATGATTTTTTTGATTCCACATCCCCACCAACCCCAACCCCACGCGCCAGCAATACCCTTCACCATGAGTTTGTGCTCTCGATCAACTGCAAGCTTCACTACAGCTGCAAGGAGAGGGTTGATTTGAAGCTCTACACTTCCCTGGTCAAAAAGTGCATGATTTTCCTTTCTGAGTCATTTGTGTCTCCCAAGGATAGCTTGAAGCATTTTAGATTTTGTTTCCGAAAAGACTGGGGAAAACTGCATCTCCCATGACTCCCACATTAAATCTGTCAATATACACAGAAATCCTCCACCTCTTTCCTCTCCTGATTCTAGGGTCGTTGGCTTATTATCAAGATGCTACATTTATCTGACCTTTATTGAATATGCCATCTGCTATGTTAGAAACTTTAAAAAGCATTTAACTCTCTCTGTATCTAATCGTAATTTTCCTTATTGCCCTCCAAATCTAGCACAGTGTCATCTGGAAATGCTGTGGCTTTTGATACGGCTGAAGTCACAAACGCCAATTATATTAATGATAATTATATTTTTTTTAAAAAGAAGAAGGACATATTAAAGGCAAGATTGCACTCAGGATTTCAAGAACTAAGAAATAGTTCCACTCCCTGCAGGTTTAACTACCAGTTAATTTTGTATTTTATTTTTACCCACTCCGTAATGCAGGTATCAACCCCAGGCTTTCCAAACTGTGCTTTATTCTCCTCCAGCCCACCGAGGTACACAATGCTCACAGTGAGTTGCCTTTCTTTTTTTTTGGTCTCTCTCAACAGCAATATCGTCAAAGAATTCCAGGCAGTTAATGAGGCATGCCCTTCCCTTCCTGAAACCATATTAGATACCCTTAATTAGGCCATGCTTTTCTAACTGTTCCTCCCTTAGTATCTCAAAGAGGAGCTGAAGACTTTCAACTGCACGGATCTGCAGCTTCCCAGTGCATCCCCAGGCCCTTTATAAAAATAGAAAAAGAGATCACATTACCTCCCCCTCAACCCTAAGATATCTCTCCCCTGAAGGAAGCAAACTTGTAAAAATAGCAACTACAGCTTCTCCAGTTTCCCAATCAGAGCAATAGCAGCCTAAATAGATGTGTATTTTTCTTTCCTTAGCAGGGATGAGCTCCAGAAAGGATGGAAATGTGTTTCAGATGAGCATGAGAAAGCAAGGGAGCACATTCCCCTGCTCATCCTAGGCTCGTGTTTCTATTGTTTATTCTGTTCACCTGAAACTTTGCAGGATAATTTTATGGTTTTCTAAGAGAGAAGTTTCTTCTGTTTCTCTTGGTTAGGGTTCTCAGCGCTAACCAGAACTGAAACACACCTCCTAGCTCATGCAAAACTTTGGCCTTTGTACTGGAAATACCAGAAGCTTCTGGAATGTCTCCTTTTTTGTTTTTCTAAAGAGATGTTTGAAATTCTCTTGATATGGAGAAGCTGAGTTTGGAACTGAGGTGTGCAAACCATAACCTAACTGATAAATTCTACCAAAACAAAATTGCGGTCACAGTTTGCTCTCTCTCAGGCCTCTCCTGGAACTGCCAAAACACAATTCAGGTATTTTGGGATTTGGCTTTTGCAAATATCAGTCCAAATGGACTGGGCCCTGGGCCCTGGGCAACCTTGTGTAGATCCAGGCCTGAGGTTGGTGGCCCTGCCTGTGGCAGGGGGGTTGGAGCTTTATGATCCTTGGGGTCCCTTCCAACCCTTGCCATTCTGTGATTCTATGATTCTATGAAATCTGGCTCTCCCCTACCTGCAGTTACAGTACTGCTCACTCTTTCCCCATCACTTCTGAAAAAAAGATTAAAAACCTGATTTTCATGTTTAACCACCACAGAAAACAATTTCCTATAAAGGTTGCTTTCTTGGCTTGCCTCATCACTACACATTCTCATAATGAGGGGGCATCTTTTTGAACACAAAAGATGAAGGTAACATTAATTCCACACAGGCCATACCAAAAGGGAGAAAAGATGAAGCCCAACAGCAGACAACTGTGGCAGATGTGTATGGGACCCAAATGGAGCACAGGTCGTTCACGGTTGCCAGATATGGAGCAAGCACAACCTCCCTTAAGGTGTGGGAGTTATTTCATCTGACGGCAAAATTTTTACAGGTTCCATAGCAGTTGTGGAAATGAACATCCGGTGCCTGGAGAAGACCACACGAATCTGGGGGACTGGGGATTAGGAGGCGCAAAAGTCAGTGCTAGCGGCTTGAACAATGCTGCAGATGGGGACAGCTGAGTTCACACTGGGGCTGTGATACTAGGAGGAGAGGTAGAAGCAGGACAGCTGCTTCAGGGTCATACCAGGATTTTTGGACTAATCAGCTCCTGTTTACTGATGACTATCATTGTGTTTCATGCAAATTGCACCAATAGGACTGAAATTTCCCTAACCAGTATCTGCACTATAAAATAATTGCCCGAGAGGGCTCCAGATCTTGCCATCACTTAGTAGACAGGTGACATTGGCTGGGGAAAGCCTTGGCTCTGTGTGTCAGCTCGGGGACTGTTTGATCTCAAGGACAGAAGCTACCTCCAACACTCCAAAAATTTTAAGAATTTATTTACACTTTTAAAAGACCTTGCAAAAATCCTTGATTTCGTTTAGCACTGGTGATTGTCCTGCTTTAAGTGGGAGGTGAGATGGGAAATATCCAGAGGTTTCAGCCTTTTAGCATTTTTATGGATCTCTAAAGTACACGTAGATATGTCAGATGCCATAGTACTACTGGGTAATCTTGAAACATACGTATTTTAAAAGTTAGTTAGTAGTTGCGTAATGATGTTCCGCTGAAAAAGACATTATTTGTGACCTTGGAGAAATAACCTGTGCATCTGAACCCATTGTATATTTACTGTAATTAAAGGCAGTTATAAACACACGTGTCTCTTTTTATGTGGGTGACATTCATTTTTACCCCTATTTCTTACAAGCACAGCCATGAGAAGTATCTTTCAATGATGTTTTCACATCAAGAATAATGCTTTCTTCATCCCCTTGTCATTTCTTCAAATCAGTGTGAGAGAAATTAAAATCTCCCTGCAAACCAAATATATTTCTTATCCCCAATACACTGGCTTCTTTGCTGCTTCTTTTGTTGAGGACAGTGCTTGGCTTATCTTCTTATCTCTGTGGCTAATAACAATTTCTGCTTTGCTGTAGGGAAAAGCAAAAAAGGCACTGTGATGTAAAAACACAGCACAGTCAAAGCATTTCAGTTTCACCTCAAGGTAAATTCATAATGGTCAACACCAAGTGTGGGTACGAACCTGACCCCAGGTAAGCCAATCTCATATTTAAGGTGAAGTGCCTTTTGCATGTGTGCATCCTGCGTGCCTGAGCAGTGCAGGGAACCCAGGCCTGCCGGGCTGCCCTCTCCAGCACACTTCAATCCAACGAGATGCAAGCCTTTGCAGAGGGTTTTTCCCAGGGTTAGCATGCAGAGAAAGCCCTTGCTACCAAAATCTGGAGGCTTTGAGTAGGTGCTCACAGCTGAGGCTGACACTTGCCCCCTCCCCCCACCCCCCTAGCTGTACCCCCACATCTCTTGCTGGGGTTCTGCGGCTGATTCTGGATGGCCGGGTGTGCACAGATAGCTGTCTCTGTGTCCCTTGGGTTTGGCAGTGATTTGAGGAGAGCTTTTGCACTCACATTTCCCACGTTACACTTTAACTCCTGTCATTGTTCATTCTCCTTTCATTGCCCTGGAAGGACGTTTCTTTCACTTCACTATTTGGTCACATCAGAAGCAGATAACACTGTGGGAGGCGGTGGGAGGCTTGACTTATCCTCAGAGGTCATCCCGCTTTGCAGAGAGGGGGCATTATTGTCTCACCTTCCTCCTTGAATTCAGCATCCCTGCTGAGAGAGTGGTGCTGCCTGTCAGTCCCGCCTGCCCTCCCTCTCCCCTCTTTGCCACAGCTGAGGAGGAACATCAGAGTTCAAAGGGACCTTCAAGACCAAATTCAGAGCAAGGCTTACTTTGGCACACCACTGGTGGGCTAGCTGGCCACCCAGTGCTTGCTGCGGGCATGAAGCCTGGTGGCCCTGTCCATGCGCATATTAAGCCTAAATATCTGTAGCTCCATCATCATCTCAGTACCTGTGGATTTACCACCACAAAACTTCGAAACATTAAGGAAAGACTATTCCCTCTTTTTCACGGATGAAAACCAAGAGTCCTGGTTCAAACACCTTTACACTGCCGGGTCTACTACATCCCACCAACATTTTCTGTTGCAATGTCAAGCGGGAAACCTTCAAAACAGTCACTGAATCAACGCCGTCTGAATATGGCCCTGGTCTAGTTTGTCAAATTATAAATTGATTCACAGAAGAGCACAAACAGGAGGCAAGTTTACACAGCACTTCCTTCCCATCCTATTCTTCCTCTTCATCTCAACTGTTAAAAGTGTTGCAATAGCAGAAGTAATAAAAATTAACCAACTTAGAGGAGTCACTGTGGCACATAACAAGCACTTGTCACTGGATCCCATCGTAAGCCATTCATTAAGTTGGAATGAAGCTATTCCAGTGATAATCATTTATAAAATTCCACCCTCAGAATCAAGTAGGAAAAAGCATTGTGCTTCCTTTCCCGCTATACTCTGGAAATACAAATGGCTCCTTCAATAAATCACAGGCATTTCCTTTGAAAAAATGAGTAAGGAATTCCCAGGAATGTTTCACTTCAGACCAAAGGTGTACAGGAATAAATTGGCAATTTACATCATGAAACACACTTGAATTTCAAGATGATGTAGCTACCTGAATATTGGATCAAATCTGTCTCTGTTCCCTGAGTATACTGATGATTCAGAAACTCAAACAAGTACTCTGAAAAAGTGGTTGTTTAAGAAAAAGATACTTTTTTATATGCAATGTTAATATTAATTAAAAGTTGATGCAAAATATTAGAAGCAAGATGCACCCTTCTAAGAAGTTACCCAACCAAAGTAATTCCATGGGAATTCAATTGCCAAGTGTTGGAATTGTGGTTTGAGGTGAGGTAAAGGTTTCTTTTTCACATTGTTGTCAAGCCTTTTATGTTGCAAAGACATGAGTATGAGATGTCTAAACATGTAAAGATAACATGAGAGTTTAGACTGTCATATCCAGCCATGGTATATAACTACTGTAAGGAACTAAAGATGTAGGATGCTTGTGCAATAGCCTGACCCTAACTACAGGGGTGAGTCTGTACAATTTTAAGTCATGCAAGGGACAACTATGTCACTGCTGTTGCACAATTGGCCCTTATGCCTGGAGAAGATACCCTTCTAGGGGAGTAGACACACAAAATGGAACAAAAGCTACATCAAAGCAGACAGCCATAAAAGCAATGTTTGTGCTTGCAAAGACAGTGTCTGAAGCTTGAAGCAGGGCTGAGGACTGCTCATCCTCGCAGCAGAGCCCTTTGCTCCTGCTGGGTCTCAGCTCCATCTTGGGCCACATTTCCTTTTGCAGCCTGGACCTCAATGCTTTCAAATACAGAAAACAAGAACCACCAGAACAACTAGCAGCCACCCTTGTTATGAATTGGCAGCACGGTGCTAACTTAGCAGCTGCTGGCTTTGCAGCCCTTGTAAAGTAATTTCTTCAATAGATGGAGTCACAACGGTGTAAAATCAGAATCACAGAATGGTGAAACCAGATCCTCTAGCTCTACATTTTCTTATAAAATCATTTAGCCAACAAGAAATGGGACAAATGTCCCTTTTGGTGGAGAAGGCTGACATTCCTGGGAATACGCAGGCAGAAACCACGCGAGAAGATAATTCTGTAGATTAATTTAACACAAACCTTCTGAAACCTTCCTGTTTTCCCTTTCATTGCAGAACTTTCCATGCAGATGCTATCCAGCCACAGTATAGCTAATCTTATTATGTTCTTTTAATTGTAAAAACAAAGCCATCAACAGCTAGCCTTTGTCTTGCCTGGTCTGAAATCTGAAGTGTAAAAGAAACAATCCACTGAAGTCACTCTCCTTCCTGTTTTGTGTTTGTAACGTACTCCAGTCACACACACCACTGCCAAAGGAATTGCTTCTCATTTGTACTTCTTCCCTCTGCAAACCATAAACTGTCCTCTAATTGATTCAGAAGGTGGGTAGGGATTAGCAGAATCAAAGTCCGATAGGAAGGGGAGACTCTTTTTAAGACTTCCAGTGGCAAATACAGACAAGGGGGCAATGCAAACACAATCAAACTCTCTTGATGCAAAGGAAGCAAATGTTCAGATTGTGACTTGCAACAGAATGAGTTAAGAAATTAGGACAATCAAGCTATGTCGTGTTTTAGCTCACAGTGACTGTAAAGTCTGGGGTAATAAACTCTTTCCTTTCAGACAGGCTAACAGTGAGAGCTCTGTTCTGTTTTCAAGGGATGGATGCTATCACTCAGACAAGATCCTAACTCCCAGTAGGTGATAAAAGCTTATCACCCCCATGAACAACACAGCCCAGAAACCGGTGGGTGCCTCTATCTCGCAGCTCCAGCTGCTGGCTTCCTCTGCCTTGAAGTAAGGGAAACATAAATAAAACAATCACCATATGGATACTGCATTATGTAAATGGCAGTGGCTGTAAGAAATGCAGTTTCGTACAGTATTGGCAAAGGACTGAATTCATCACCAGCAGTACAGAGCTGGGTGAACTGAGAGAAACATTTCTCCAGCACTTTACTCCAGCAGCAAGGGACAGCTGAGCATTATCTTAAGGACACAGTCTTCCTGGCTAGCTGACACATTCATAGCTGGTGGCTGAAGACAGACAACTCATATGAACTGCCTGAAATGAGCAAGACTTGGTACCAGCAGAGGGATGCGCTGCATCTTGCTTCTAGCTTCACCTTGATGTGGCATCAGTTTCCAGAATGCTCATGTAGCAAAGGGTGATTTGGAACAAAGAGGAAACATCATCCTGGGCCTGATTCTCTCTCCTGCTTAAAATCAGCAATAATAGCACTGAGGGGTGAGAGACAATGTGACACTGTGACTCCATGACTGCAGCAGGAGGGGCTTTGGTATTGTGCTTTAGCATGAAAAAAGGCCTTCCTGAGCCTGCTTTCATCTCAGGCAGGGTTGTGCTGGGGCTGGTTTGCAGCTTGTGTCCATTTCCAGACAAAGTCTGTTATTCAGTTAAACCAATGCAAATAAGGAGCAGCCCCAGATGAAGCTAATGAGGTTTCTCCCGACTTACACCGGTGTATTAGGCGGCAGAGTTCAGTCCTCTGTGGTCAGTGTTTATTACTGTAAGCAGAGAGTTTCTCAGCTCCAGACAGAGAGCCATGACCAGGCTGATTTTCAAGTTAGTCACTAAAGTACGCCATGAATAACCTCTCTGAAGGACAGCCAAAGACAGAAGTTAGACCTCAGAATTTTTAATAGTTTCAGCACTGACCTTGAATCATGGCTGACCGCCTAGTTCGGGGTTTAGGAATCTAACATGGTGCTAGAGCTGAGCATCAGTGCCAAAATCCCAGAAAGAGAAAGCAGCATCCCTGCACCCTCCTTTCATTAGATTTCTTAGAAAGGTCTGTGGGCACACACCCACTTGCTTTTTCACACACATCCAGCCCTGTCCCAGGCACCTCGTGAAGGGTCAGAGTTGTCCCCAGCCTGGGGCTCTGGTCACAGGACATGTTCAATGGGGACCCAACACATCTTGAGCAGGAAATAGATGAGCGTTTTTAAATTCTATTCCAGGACCTAACACCAGGGAACCGCAGAGCCCCGTGCCTGCTATCAGACCTGGCCCTTCTCTGTGCCAAGTTCTTGGCACAGGTGTGATTTTCAGCCTTAAACAATCCGAGAGACTTTATTTAAATAAGCTGCCAGTCTGAGTTTCCTTTAATCTCTGAGCTATTGGTTTTTACTTGTATGTTCTGTGGTTTTAAGAATGAACCGATAGTTTGCAGTTAAATTGGCTGTTTCCTTTTCCAAAAATACTTTTTTTTTTAACTCATTGAGCTGGTTTTCTTAATGATTTGCAGTAAGGGGTTTTTTGTTGGTTTTGGTTTTAAGCTTTCATTGTTAGTAATAACTCTGAAGTAGTGTGAAGCTGCTCTGTACTGGTGAGCCTCAGCTGGAATATTTTGTGCAGTTCTGGGCTCCCTGGTTCAAGAAGGACAGGGAGCTACTGGAGAGGGTACAAAAAAGGGCTACGAAGATGATTAGGGGGCTAGAACATCTCTCTCATGAAGAGAGGCTGAGGGACTTGGGACATTTTAGACTAGAGACAAGACTGAGAGGGGGGTCTTATCAATACTTATAAATACTTGAGGGGTGGGTGTCAGGAGGATGGGGTCAGTCTTTTTTCAGTGGTGCCCAGTGACAGGACAAGAGGCGATGGACACAAACTTGAATACAGGCAGTTCCACCTCAACATGAAGAGGAACTTCTTTACTGCGAGGGTGGCAGAGCACCAGGACAGGGTGGCAGAGCACCAGGACAGGCTGCCCAGAGAGGTTGTGGAGTCTCCATCTCTGGAGATATTCAAAACCAGCCTGATACCGTCCTGTGCAGCCTGCTCTAGCTGATCCTGCTCTGGCGCAGCGGGGGTGGACTAGGTGATCTCCAGAGGGCCCTTCCAACCCCTAACATTCTGTGATTCTGTGATATAGTTTTACGGACTTGTGAAGGCTCTGCTGTGGAATCCACACAAACAGATCACAGTCCCAAGGAGAGATGTGAGAGTCTTAAAATTTGTCTTATAAACCTGCTTACACAAACCACACCATAGTCTAAGAAGCAACAATTGCTCATTATCCTTTTATTGCATTTAAGCAGAAGAACCTTTTACAAAGCAGTAGACTCATAAAATCCCCCACCATTTAGAAGTCTTTGAGAAATCTGTCCTCATCATTCAGCACAGGTAGTTAGTTCCACAACCAAGAGAAATTATCTCCTGATAAAGTTAGGCAGTACACAGCAACAGCAGTGACTATTCAGGGGGTTTAGAAGCAAATAAATTACAGGGGTCTTCTGCACCTGCTACAAGCCAATGCTACTGAAAATAATAATTTTGCCCATGGTGAGAGATTTATGAACATTCACTTTCCTTTCTTCTCCATCAGAGTCATATGCTCACAAACTTGAAATGAGAGGCAGCAGCAGAACCTCAGCTCTGAATGGGATCCTAGTGCCTACTGTTCTGTAGTGTCATCCTGAACACTGGGAACATGAGGTTCCTGTGATCCTCGGGTTACTTCTAGCAGCTGTGTAACTGTGATTCCTTTAATAAATCGATAGAAGATACAGAGTTTCACCCTTCCAGGTCCTTGTGGGGTGCCTCAATACAAAGCGTAGAGACAGACCTCTGACATTAGTTTAAACTGTACCTCTCCAGGGATTCTTAGGATGGAACTTCTATAAATGAAAAGATGAACACAGATAAACATTTCATATTTTGTGATTGTCAGGATGAACTGTTCCAATGTTCATACTTTGTATTTTTAACATCTCTTTTCTGTTAGTAGAAGACAGAAACAACTTGTGGAGAAGAGAATGAATCTTCTGGTAAACAAAGTCCGACTGGGTCTGCATGTCTGCAGCTGACTAGAGATACGGGGTCATCTGATTATACAAACAGATCGCTTTTCTCAACATCCTCCGCTGTCCCATGGATCACCTCTGGTTTCAAATCAATCAGGCCAATATTTGCTTTGCTTCCAGTCCTTACACAGGTCATTACTTTGGGACATCACCCTGCCCTTTAGGTGAAAAGTTGTAAGATGCATAGAGCTTGCACCATTTTCTGCAGTACCCATGGGTCCCTTGAGCTGATGCCTATCCAAGGACTTGACCATTTAGCCTTTGCCAGACATGCCAACATTGCCCCAACAGCCTTCTTCCTAACAGGCCTTTTTTTCTCTTACCAACACTTGCACTTTCTCTTCCATAAGTAAAAACCTGATTCCTGGGCTACTCAGAAGGTATGTCTAAAGTGCAATTGTTACTTGTTGCACAGATAAGATACAGAGTACAGAACTGATTTCAGGATTCAGACTGGCCTGAGCAGAGTCAATACCCATGCAATCAGTCAGTGCAAAGATCCTTGCTGCAATACCTACATCACTAAACGTGCATGAACCAGCCTTGGTCAAGCTAACTCAGACGCCAACATGGTAGAGCAGAGAAACATGGAGTTTCCTGAAGCACACATACTAAATTCCATCTTCTTAGAGAGATCCATGGGGTTTGGGTGCTATTCGGTGAGACAGATTTTTAGCACTGATCTTTGCAGGATGTGGAAGAGCTCCATGGCCACACAAATCATGAAGTTCACCACCATGACTCGTGGAAGGACCTTGTAATTCCCTACCTTGCTGTTCAGCCTTATTTCAAGTTTTGAATGCTATTGCAGTTGCAGTGTTTGTGTGTATGTTTCACCAACAAGGAGAACCTCCAAAAGGCTTCATAAACTGCCTGTCTTCATGATTGCCACAAGCTGTTGAGCGTACAAAACCCTGCAGTTACCATTTCAAAGCCTGATAAGGGATCACTTATTTTCATACACTGGCAAAGGATGAATTAAAACAACCAGTGAATTTCTTCCCATAGATAGGTCTCAAGGCTGACTAAATAGTTTTAGTTCTCTATATGATCAGGACAGCATATGAAACCTCGACTGGCAAACAGCAGGTGATTAGGGAACAACTATTCATCCTTTTCCCCTAAAACCAGAACTAGAAGGCAAGCGATGAATTACCAGGTAGAGGATTTAAACCAAAAGTACATACCTTTTCATGCAGTTTGTACCTAAACAAATGGAACCCACTGTTGTAGGTGTTGTATGTGTTGTAGGTGACAGGAGTTCAGATGAGTTAAATAATGCAGTTAGACAACTCTACTGAATGAAAATCCATTAGAAACTATGAAAAATAAATATGCATCTCCTTTACCAGAAGTTACAGGAAGGAGATGTGGTAGGAAGTGAAACTGCAGGCTTCAGTCTTTTTTTATAGCTCATCTTAAAGTTTCACAGCAAATTAATGTCAGAGACAGAAATCTTGGGATAGCTGGATGTAAACTCCAGAGGGGCTCTCACACTTCCCTGTTTAAAATCACTGTCAATCAATCACTGTCAATACTCAGTTCTTCTTGGGCCAGTTTTGCTAGCACCTGTCTTTAAAACAAGGAGATTCCTTATGATGTATTTCTTAGGTAATGCTTTTCATTTCGTCTTACATGCTGTAACCTATTGCTGCAATTGGTGCCATTTGTATTTAGACATTAACTGACTTTTTACAGAGATATTTGGCACATTTGTCCTCTACCATTTCTCATTTTTATATTTTCTCCTAACAGAGTTTAAATGAAAATGTATGGTCATGCCTTGTCCATCATGTCAATACCTGTGGAGTGCAGCTAAGTACATATAACATTCCTGAAGTGATTGGGCTTCATACGTCCATTAAGAAGACAAGATAGTTTCAGGGAAATTCATGTGATTGGTTTCATCAAGCTTCCAAGGGAGAGAGAGAGCATGGGCTTTCTTTTTGGTGTAGCATACCTTACAAAAAGGATTTCTGATACACAGCATACCTCTGCATGTGTCCTTCTGCTGTTAAAATGCCTTTTTTTCCAGTACTTGAAGAATACCAGGGTACCCACTACTGCAGTTTCTCCTAATTGGTCTTATGCAAACACAATAGCACTTCGACTGACAGGCGGTTCCTTCAAGGCAGCCTGGTGTGTATTAGCTTTTCTTTTTGCTTTGGGCCATCGCCCAAGGAGTAAAAGCTGTCCATGACATGAAGCCTCTACACTTGAAATCTCAACTCAAAGCAGATTGCCTTTTTCTTTTGTTTTCCCAATCTGTTCCAGCAATACCTGAGAGGGATCTGAGGATGCACCTCCAGAGAGAAATACGCGAAATATGTGGCCAAAACCTCCTACCACCCAGCCCTTACTAAATACAAAGTTGCATGTTCCTTTTGTTATGGCCCCAGAAATGCGGCTATTCATTTAGGGAACCCTCCTGGAAAAATCTCCCTTTCTTTAGATCAGAAAGCAATAATAGTTTGAGGTTAAGCATCAAATTCACACTCCATATAGTAAAAGCACAGACAGTTAAAGATTAGAACAAGAGAGGGGATTAACTGCATAGATAGAGAAAACAGCTGCTAATACTCTGTCAGTGAAGGTAAATTTTGTCTTAGAGGTGAAAATATTAAGAGCAAAAGACCCACACACACTTTAGGCTGAGGACTTCAGCCAGCAGCTACATTCCTTTCCCAGGCAGCGCAGTCTTCCTGTGGGACATCCTCCCAAGAGCTGGGTACATGTCAGCAGTGCCCAAAGTCACGGGAGTGGCCCAGAAATGCTGACTTAACTCCAGAACTAGCAGTTCTACACAGGTGCAAATTTTGCCCTTGGCAAATAAAAGCAACGTAAGTCACACAGAAGCACTCACTTCCGCGACCTCTCTCAGATGATTTGCATCTGAAAAAGGGACCTTTGTTGAAATAGAACGGTTTTGTCTCAATGTCTCCAAAATAAAATGGTTTGACTCCTTGATTCAAATTGACTTTTAATTCTGAAACTCCCTTCAACGCTCAGCTACTAAAGTCCTGGGCTGTTTTAAAGGTTAGATTCCTGAAGGATTTTTTTTTCCCTTTTGATTTTGACCCAACTCTGACTCAAGAGCAAATTGCCAGAAGGGAATCAATCAAACTGAGTTATTAACAGTTGTGTCAAAGTGAAACAAGGGTGAGCTTATCACAGAAGGTGTTGCCTACAAAATTTCCAGACCTTTGCTCAAAACTTGGGGTCATTTCTGCACATTTTGGAGCTATCCTTTAAATGTGTGGACAGCAATACTGACATATAAAGAATTAGCAGCAGAGGCTACAAAGAGAGTTGTGTGCCTGCAGAAATCTGTCCCAGGGACCTCTACTGCGGTACTGGGCCTTTGATACCCATGGAAATGTGGATTCCCAGGAACTGTAAGTAACCCTGCGGGCAAATTTATCTTATAACACTTGGGAAAAATAAAAGGCATCCAGCATGAGGTCATCAGTTCCTACTGGGGGAACAATTGACAAGAAGTGGTTTAAAGAGGCAGAACTCAGTTGAAATCCCTCTACATCTGGAGCTTGCTTCTCATGTTACAGGAGTCCCAAATGTTCACAACAGTGAACCATTAGTGACTGTAGGAGCAGCAAAACATCTGTATAATGCATGAAATATCTGGAAGTGTCTGACTCTCTGGGAATCAGCTGAAGCTTTCAATTGATGTTTTAATGGTGGTAATTGAAGTTTGCAACACTGGCACATTCTAGCTCAGTAATTAGATGGATTACAATCTTTCTAGTTTAGCAGCATTCTTTAAACAAGCTTCAGCTTTTCATACAGTCAACACTCTAGCAAAGATAAATGCTACATCAGTTCAGAGTGAAAAGTAATTTAAGGAAAGACTCAAATTTATCTTCACCGAGTACCAAACAGGAGATATTTCAATGACAGGACAATGCCCCTTTCTATCTTAAAAGAATGGCTCATTTCTCACATATAAAGGCTAGCTTGTGAGGGGGAATCCATGGGTGCGCCTTCCTTGAAATCACTGAAGCTAAACCTACTCATAATATTTCAGGATCCAGTCTACGTTTTAATGAATGAATTTCTGGTAAATAGAACCGTCTGGGGAAGGGAGGAAAGTGAGGATACCAAGAGAGAAAAATATATTGCCCATCATTTAGCAAGGAAGGATTTGTCACTGTGATTGGTAACTGTGTGGCCAAGGGAACAAAAAAACCCCACAAAACCTCCCCACAAAACAAACAAGCAAAAAAACCCCGACTATGAAAAAAAACTCTATGCTGGGATTTTTTGAGGTGAAATTAAATAAAGGCAGTAGAAATCAGGAACCTCCATCTACAGAGGAATGGGAGACATGTTCTTCAGTCACTCACATCCAAACCCTGTTTCTATAAATTATTTTCACTTTTAGCCATAAAATGGCAGCATCTAGCTTGTGCTTGTTTTAAAGCCACTGACAAATGTGCTGTGTTTACCTACCTTATTTTCTTGGTGTCCTTTGCAATTTCAGAAGCCATGTTTTGAAAACAGTTGTTTCCTACTACTCATGTCTTGATTTTCTCCTGTTCAGATGTTGTAATTGAATGATATGAAAACTTCTGAACATCAGTGGATTGTTTTCTCTAAAGAGCTGAGCAGCCCAAGGATTTCATTGAACAGATCCTTATTGCTGTGTCCTTTAGAGCATCTCCCATCCTTTCACTTCCATCTTTTCTCATTTACCACAGGAAGTTTTTCCTATCCCACCAGCATTAAAATAGTTCATGTCTGCAGCAAATCAAGCTGGTATAATTACAATGAGGCCAAAAGAGTGTTGAGAGATACTCTACATCCTCTCCTAGATCTTATCATGGCCTTCCAATCATGCGTGCTTCAACCAGAGGAAATTTAGTAGCTGTCACCATCATTACTCCTTTATTATAGGTTTTGCATCATGCTTGGTTCCCCTCTGACTGAACAGATTTTTGCAGTACACTACCTCCCTGCATTTTCAACATAGTGCTGTGAAACAAGAAGAGCTTGTGACGCCCCTGTGTGAGCTGGTGGGTACCATTTCAGTGAAATTTATAAAGCACATAGATACTGAAGCCTGAAACACTGAAGCCTTGACCTGGTATCCATTGCTGTCAGTGAAGGACCCTACTGACAGTAACAGCCAGGTACTCACTCAGCATTAAGCAAAGGTTCCTCAGAAAAAATGACATACTTTTCATTATAATTCACAGGGCACTCAAGTGAGTGATGAGAGTAAATAAACCGAAAAAGAATGAAAAAGCCAGAGACAGAAACAGATAAGTAATAGAGATTCTTTCTCACTGTAGAAAACCACTCAGAAAGCCTGGGTTGTAACTCCAACTTTGTTACAAGCTGTTGTCTAATCTTGGAAAGTCCCTTAAAAGCCAATTCCATTCTGAAAATTGTCTATGTGGAAATGACGACGCCTTACTCAGCATTTTTACTTTCTTGAATAGTCACAGTCATAGTGCCTTAATCAAAAAAAAAAATTAAAATAAAAGAGAGATAGTTGGGGTTTTTTTTTCCTTTTTCAAAGAGCTGAACTCAGCTTTAGGCCTTCTTCTGCTTGCTCAACAGCAACAACAAAAAAATTGGTTGTATCCCTGCAACGTCAACATCACAGGCTGTTCAGGCAAGGTCCCTGTGGACTCATTGGCTTGCACAATGTCCAGTGCAAAATATGCTTGTATTTCCAAGAACAAATGAGTGTAAAGGCATTTTAATGAACGACCGCAGCACCTCTAAACATCAGGGCAGTGGTTTACCAGAAAAAAACTTCAAGTATGAACATTTGAGCATAAAACACATTAACTACTTTTAAGATAGAGTTTAATCAGTTCATAAAAGGGATTATAGAATGTGATTGCCTGTACACAAGAGACCCCTTTCAGGCCTACACTCCTTAATGGCAGAATATATCTTAAGGCTAAGAGATCAATCGATGGTAAGGACCCTTCAGAGATTTGACTGAGTATGGGAGGTATAGCTTAAATGAAAGTGCTTTAGCTATGCATCCCTTCCTGTCCTACAACACATACAGCACATCCAATAATGTAGCATTTAGGAGAGTTATGATAAATTGGTAGAGTAATGATAGGACAGGGATATGCTGGGTGAAAGAAACCCCAGGATAAAGCTACTAGCAGGACTGGCTTGAGTCCCACAATCTTCACACACTTTGGAGGTTGCCAGTGCAACATGGTGAAAAAGAACACCTTGAGTGGAGGTGTAACATGAAGCTCTGGAGCAAAATCAGCTGGTCTCTGAAAAGCAAGCACTGGGCATGATGGACATGGCCATCCACGATGGCCTTGCAGAATCACCTCCATGTTCAGCAGGTGAGGCATAATGACTCTCATTGACACGTGATTGTTTCCTTGTATCTCTACCACTTATGAACCCGTGCTGAAGAGGGATGTTGAGAGCTAATTGAAGCAATGGGGCTTATCAACTTGTACGCAGTGCCACAGAAGTATAGCTACACTATTTTGGGACCAGCACTGCCTCTGAGAGCAACACAGACACTTGCACTTGGCCCTGTGCCCGCAATAATAAATTATGACTTGGGTGGTTCAGGTCTGGATGTCTCATCACCTACAGCATGGTTTATGAGCATCCATGGATAATCGTGACTTGACTGTACTGCTGAATAAGTTCTGCTCCCACATGCACTGTATGTAACCAATGGCCACACATACATACAGAAACTGAAAATGAGGCAAGATAGAACTGCAGCAGCTGCAGAAATCACCACTGCCTGATGCAAAAGAATTGCCAACAGCTGCCATTCACCCATCCATAGTCATCTGTTGCTAAGCTTTACAAAGAGGATTTCAATGCCCTCATGGACAGCTCAGCTATATAGTTTACAAACACACTTACCCCTCGTCCAGGCTGGACCTTTGAGCAATATAATTTGTGAAAGACCATATCTAAATTCCTTCTCAAAACACAGCATCTCATCATCCAGGAACACGACTGGGGATTATTCGAGGTGACAGTGAGTACCTGCAAAGAGTTGTAACAACTCCTGCATCAAGTGTGGAGAATAAACTGGATGCTGAATGATCACTATTGCCTCTTGTTTCAGGTGATTTGGCATAGGTGAGATACAGAGGCTGATTTGCTGAAGATTTCTGTGAAAGAATATTATAGACCATATTCTCCAAAGCACTTGGCTTCCTATGCCTCACCCATGTGGCATAAAATCTGTACAGACTGGTCATACCCTGGTGATCAGACCTGCAGCCTTTGGAGATCTCCAAATGTCATGGAACTGATATGACAGGATTGCACCAAGAACAGATGATGCTCCCAGTGGGACCGTTGCCAATTGGCTCTTCTTATCTGCTGAAGGGTGGCCAGAGGTCAGACTGCTGGAACTCCAGCACAGCATTATACTT
The DNA here is from genome assembly GCA_022605575.1 of Laterallus jamaicensis coturniculus. Lineage (NCBI taxonomy): Eukaryota > Metazoa > Chordata > Aves > Gruiformes > Rallidae > Laterallus > Laterallus jamaicensis. Next base: position 82,732,687 of record JAKCOX010000002.1, on the reverse strand, counting down.
TCTTTATATTACACAGAAATGCACTGCAGCAGTTTTTTCTTAGGACTCTGACACTCATGTCATCACATAACAGGCTTGCATATACACGCAGATCCTTCTCCTAGATAATTTTGAATGGGGCTGTGGCATTTCTTTATGAATAAATTAATATTCATGTCCCTTATTCATGCACAGGTATAAGTCTGGTCAAGGTAGAACATGTAATATTATTCCAGTAAACATGGAATAACATTTTAGGTTTAGCTCAAATAGGTAGAAGAAAACAATAATTTGCGAAGTATTTTCAACCTGATATAATTTTACTCATCGCTATCTGTGGAATTCAAGCAGAGAAGGTCACTCACACAGCAGAGAAACTAATCGCTATGGGCAGCATTCATTTTATCTGGGATTAGCCATCTAAAATGCAAACATCTAATCTAAAGCAGTTTTCTTGGCTCTGGACTCAACAAAGAGAGAAGGCAACCCCAGTATGGGCAGGCTCAGTGACCCTCTGAAGACAACTCCTTCTGCTGACTACAGAGGGAAATCAGACGACTAGTTTACTTAAAGGGCTTCCTCCAAATATTCAGTGCGTGCAATATTCAGGAGTTATATGTGCCATGTCATTTTGTTCGAGTTATCCTCCCATTTCAGAAAATGTTTCTTGCCAAGGTTAGAAGACACCAGATCATAAAGCAATAAAGAGAGCATCGCCTTTGTGGTTCTCTGAATAACACAGATAGGTTGGGTGCCTATTCCCTTCATCTGTAAGAAAATTATGGGTCATTAATGCATTCAAGAGGGGGAAGCAGTCCTGAATTTTGACAGGATATTCATCAATACCTGGCACTGGAATGGGTGAGAAGTGCCTATTGTTCAGCGTAAACCCTGCTTAGCAGAGTAGGGATAAGAACCATAAAGCAAGCAGACACTCTTGGGTTTTTTTGTATCCTCAGAAGTGTGATTGAAAAGCAGTGACTGGTTCACTGCACTATTGTTCAAAGATTAAGGCAAACAGAACAAAGAAGCGGCAAGGTCATCCAGTCCATCAGAGAAGACACACTTTGCACAGTGTGTTTCTGAGTGTTTTGTCTGATCTCATTTTAAAAGTCTCATGCTGTGGGGGCTATACCAGCTCTTTTGGGAGTTTGTACTAGTCTAATAATAGGTCTTCCTCTCAGGAAAAGTTCCTTGGTATTTACTCTGTTATTCTTTGCATGGTATATATACTTATACGCAAGCATCACTTCACCATGTTATAGCCAGTATTTCAAACCTTTGCTGCTTAGAAGGCTGCAAAGGCAAAGAAGTCTTGATGTGAAGATGTGAATTCAAGCTCACACAAATATGGTGGATACACAAATTTCTGTTCTGGATAAGTATCAAAGGCTTCTTCCCATCTACAAAGCTGCACATGAACATTAGCTGGACAGCTAAAAGGCAATTTCTCAGGTGCCTTCAGCTATAGAAACTTCATAACAGACCATACTATTGTCCCTGCACTCAGGATGGTTTTTTTTAACTTGGCCTCACACTTTCTGTTTGCCAATATTGTTCTGTCATAACAAGTGTCCAGCACTGAATATTTTGTCATAGATACGGTTATAGAAAGCAGAAGCCTCTGTTCCCATCATTAATGTCTCTGTCGTACCAAGAGGCTCTGATGCCATTGTGCAATGTGCTGTAAATGAAAAACATGGTCCCTGTCTCAAAGTTAAATGATTCATTTCTACAAGGGAGATGTACAAGGCATGTGTATCATGCTCATTCTTATTAACCCTTTGATGACTCTCTTGAGGTGGCTGCATTTTCTCATCAGGAATCAGTTAACTCAATATTTGCAATTGAAAAACACACAAGATTTGATTCATTTTTTAATACTAACTTAAAGGAACAGGGAGTCAGAACACTTGCTACCTCAAACCAAAATATTCTGTGAGTGGTGAAAGTTTTTGTTAAAGCTACACCTACAGTTAAAATTAGAAGCAATATTCCAGGTGGGGAAAAAAAGCAGTTTTTCATTAATTAAATCAACTTAGCTTTAAGTGGAAACTAAGGAAGGCATACTGAGAGGGCTTCTAAGTATCAAAATACAATGAAAAAGAAATAGAAATTAAGCTGGAGAAATAAAAACACAACATTTTTCATTTGTGGTTTGAAGCTTTAGTACAGTTGCCACCACTGAAGTTCTGACTTACAAAAAGTTGCCAGCAGAATGGAAAATAATAATAGGAAGAAGTGTATGGTAGGTTTAGAAATTCACACACCCACATGTTCTTCCTTTGTCCCTCCACCCCAATTGTGTCTGTCATTTTTCTCATAGAACTTAATTTATTTTGCTTTCTTGACCCGTATCTGGTCCTGATCTTGTCTGGGGTAAATTTCATGTTTTGGCTTCATGGCCTCTATGTTGAGAGCGGATGTGTCCCAGTCAAAAGCTCACTAGGATGAAGTTGATCAATGCTTAATTCATTGACTTTTCTGATGTGACCATTTTTTATTCTGCAAACCACAGTATCTTGATTTTCATTTCCACCACAGGACCATTTTCTGCTCTTCCTTATTCTCACATCCCTGAACAGGTTTTCAAGCAGGCAGAGCGACTACATTTTCTTTATATACTGCTTTTTTGACGAGTGAGGCTGGTGCCACTCTTCCTGTGATATGAGAGGAGATAATACTCTTGATGCCAATCAGTTGCTCTACATACATACGACATTCCTCTGACAAATATTTGACTAACCTTTCTCCCAGCCATATACATCCCAGTGAATCACTATAAAATCCTGTGGCCTACCAGATACACGTTAGATGTTAGGGAGACGACTTACCAGAAATTTTAAGGCAGGGGGTGGGGAGAAAGAAAAGAACACCAAATTACAAGATAGAATTTCAGCTGGTATGAATTAATGAAGCTTCACTTCAATCGAGAGCTATCATTTTACTTTGGTTAAGAACTAGGTCAGAGAAGTTTATATTCCCAGAACCTCTCCTGGTATAAATTCTTGTATTGAGAATTGTTTCAATCAGGCAATGATTTGGCATCAGGTTCAGCCACTAAATGTGTTTGATATAGAAAAAGTTGTATGTAAAAGACCAGATGCAGTCAATGCACACCGATGTTTCCAGTGGATTTAGGGAGACTCTTTCATCTTTGGAGAAGACCTGAGTTTTGAATAGACCAGCTCTTTACTGACTCTGTATGAATATCTTAATCTCATCTTGATTGGCAATCTTTTGTAAAGGGATCACTCTTGGAGGATAAAAGCAAAGACAAAATTTCTTCAGAAACCCAAAGAAGTGGGCAGGAAGTCAGTTGGTGGGAAAACTTGAAAAAATAAATTAAATTGATGTTGCTTCAATGGGGACCACTGAGCAGCCCGTAGCGACCAGTGTCTACAGTGTGGTACCAACTGAGGATAGTGCTGCTCAGTATAAACTCAATTAAAACTCTGTCCAGGATGAAGATTTTTGGCATATTCCAAGAATACTAATGTTGTGGGGAGAAACAAGACTTGAGATTTAGGCAATGAAGCACCCAGGTCTGCAACATGTGCACAGAGATTGCTACCAGGGACTAGCCAGAAAGTACCAAACACATATGGGTGTGCCTCCAAAACCACCTGCCCTCAACATGCTGTGGCTGTGACATGTGTCCATGACACAGCAACAATGCAGATCCCAAGTGGAAGGCACTGACCAGAATTTCAGAGGAGGAACTGACTAATGGGGAGATGACAATGGCCTGTGTACAAAGCGGAACTGTTGGCCTGTAGAGAGTATTTTAGGAGTTCCTCAAGGATCGATCTCAGGACTACTGTGACAATAATTTCATTAATAGCACTACCACACACAAAAAAAAAAAAAAGAGGAAAAGAAAGAAAAGAAGACTGCTGTAAATGGAATTTGCTGATGAGAATTTTAAAATATCTGGCACCATCAGGGCAGAGAAGGATGTGGAAATCATACAGGAAGCACCAGAAAATGTCAGTGATGAGAGTAAGAGAATTACTTTCAACAGGAAACAGTTTGGTGCTTCCTTTGCAAGTCAATGAAAAAAGGACATGTGGATGAATGGTGCAAGCACATTAATGCAAATCTGCAATACTATGGGTCCTGCTTAGATTCTTGCATGCCAGTCCGAAGGAATAGATGACCTCGTCAGATAAGCTGGCCTCAGCACCAGCAGCTCCATTAAGCGAAGACCTCACTTGCAAAATCACTGGTATGAAGAAGAATTAGGGGGAAATGATGCTGTATGTGTATCCCAGTGTCTCTGAACCAACTTTCAGATGTTGTCAGGAACCCTTTTTTATGAAGAAATGCTCTCAGTGACATAAAACATCTCCCCTGTGAGGAAAGGCTGAGAAAGTTGGGACGCTTCAGCCTTGAGAAGAGAAGACTAAGGGGGGACCTAATTAAAGTCTATAATTATCTTAAGCAGGGTATGCAGGGGGAATCAGCCAGCCCCTTTTCAGTGATCTGTGGGGACAGGACAAGGGGCAATGGCTGCAAGTTGGAGCACAGGAAGTTCCGCACCAACATGCGGAGGAACTTTTTCACAGTGAGGGTGACAGGGCACTGGAATAGGCTGCCCAGGGAGGTGGTGGAGTCTCCTTCTCTGGAGATATTCAAGACCCGTCTGGACGCCTATCTGAGTGATATGTCCTAGGGAGCTGCTTTGGCAGGGGGGTTGGACCCGATGATCTCTCGAGGTCCCTTCCAACCCCTACAACTCTGTGATTCTGTGATTCTATGATTACCATGTAGAGATTGCAATGGAACTAAGCAAGGACTGGGGCTCATCTTTTGTGTTGATGACTTTTTGTCCATAAAAATTAATTAATAAAATTAATAATAAAATCTGGGCTTTCTTCCTTTTTCAGTATTTCTTCATGAAAAGCAGGCAATAGGCACAAGGCATGATCCTCTTGGGAGTTTCCTGGGTGTTGGACACTTTAGAGGGACCCAGGGGACACTGCAGGTGGCCTCCACTCCTCAGACAGCCTTTTACAGGCTGGTGGGTACAGGGGAAGGAACAAGTCACCTGGCACAGACAGACAAATGTCCCTGACCTATGCTGTCTGATGGCCTCAGCAAGGTAATACAGCACTGCTGGTGAGTCAGAGAGGAGAAATTGATGCTCCAAAGGCAGGGATGTGAATCAGACTTTCTGCCTGTAAGGATGGTTCCAAAAGCCATTGCTAGGGCTGCCAAGAGGCTCAATCCCAGAAACACCACTCAGGTGTCATCTGCTAATCCCCGCTGTTTGAGCTGTCATACCCATTGGCAGTCTCACAGGAGTAGAAAATAAAAAATCTGGCTCAAAAGTAGGCAAATCCCAGGGCAGCCTCTTGACCCACTTACCCTGTGAGCCCAACACACATGTGCTGTAGCGACAGGCATCTTGGAGGTGCTTGTTGATACCACCCAACATGTTCATTGGGAATGCAAGAGACACATGCTCAGATGAAGGCATGATCTGAGGGAAATGCAGCTCTGCCAGGCGTACAGGAGTCTCCATCCTGGGACAGGGACACAAAGCCACACCTGCAGCCTCCCATCGGGCAGAACAAATTGCAGTTTTGGATCACAGCCCTTGGGCATTAATACAAGCTAGTAGATCCAACCCTGGAGTGTTTCCCTTAAGGTTATAAAACACAGAGGGGTTGTTTTTTATTCTACAGGCTGGTTTTTGGCACCCACATACATGCCTTTTTTAAGCACATAATTTAAAATGTGATTTTTTGAGGGGGGGTGATTTGCACCAGGCTTCTCAGAAACTTTGTGCCAATAACTCTTAAGTAAGAAATTGTAGGTACTAAGATCTACAGGCTGAATTTTGTAGAAGCAAACGGAAAAAAACAACAACCTAGACTATCATTTAAGCTCCAGGGAAATTAACCCAAGGTCCACAGATTTCCTACTCTCCACTGCTTCTTGCCACCAAGACAAATATACCTGAGCAGTTAACATTTCACTACTTGAATAAGTGAAATTACCCCTTATAAGCCTAAAGCTTCCACAGCAGGAGAATGAAAGTTTAAAAAGGAGAAGATTTAAAACTACTGCTGGACACAAATGCTAAGACTTACTTGGTTCAGGATTTTCAGTCAATCCATTAAATCAACGGTGAAACACTTGCAAGTTCTTATTTAGCCATAGACCCCCGATCTTAAGATACTCAAACAGATAAGTTTGGTTCAGGCCATTCCCAGTTGAGATGTTATCAGACCTAAAAAATTCTTACACTGCTGGTAAATTTACTATTCAGAGAGTCTAACTGTCTGGTTTCTTGTCAGCCTACAGAGGTTTTATGTTGGGTTTTTTTGACAGCATAGTAACATTTTCTTTCTCTAGTGCTTCATTAGCTCATCTTACTCATGCAATTTTCCCCATTTTATTTCATGTAAATCAAATTACTCATCAGTTCTGTAATACCATCAGTGTACAAAGGGCCTTCTATTTAAAAAAAAATAGTAAAAAAACCCAAAGCTAATGCTTATGCAAGTAGCATAATTTGTTGGAGAACTATTCATGAAGTTAAATGCACTTATGAGGAGAGAGGGACTTGGGGGGGAATTTTAACAGGATTGGATTCTCAAGTATGTAGCTGAGGTATGGTGACCAGGATACATTTTTCCAAACCAGGGGATTTTTGCCTTACTGTATCTTTCTTTCTCTCTTTCTTTGTTTCTTTCTTTTGGCAAGAGTGACTAATGGTACTCACGCTTCAGTGCCTTAGTTCATCTACTAAGGATTCCCCTCTTGAAAGGATGTGCCATAAGCAGAATATTCTGTTTATTCACCAGAATAGGCAGGTGAACTGTGAGCAGTTTGCAACTTTCCATGCGAGTATTTTGTCATCCCCTGGAAGACCTGAAATGACAGCAAGAAGCCAGCAGCGGGCTGCCGGTGCAGACTTCGATTTGACTTTGTGAGAGAGGTTTCGGTGAGAGTTTTGCACTCACTCACAGCCAAGGACAACGAACATGCACATGTCAGGTGGAAAGGAAGGCAAGAGCACAGAAGCAGGGTGTGAGGACAGGATTTGGGGGTCACCAAGCTGAAGCTCATGCCCTGTCAGAGATCTTCCTCTTATGGGCTGGGCATCTCCCCACTTCTCGCTGAAGACAAGCCCCTCCTTGCACACATAGGGAGTAAAGCAGAGGCAGAGGTTTGTGAGGATCATTGCATCAAATACCCTTGCAAATCACAGTTGCAGGGTCTGAAAAAAGCAACGCATCTACAAACCCCCACTTTTTCAGTTGTTAATCCTGTTTTACATCAGGTGACTGATATTAAGATTCATGTGAACACAATTCATGAATTCTAAATGTTTATGAATTCTGAAATTTTTAGCTCTGCTTTTTATCCTAACATTAAGATAGAGTCAAATACTAAACACAAAACACTGCAACAGACAACATGAAAGCAGTAAGAAAGCAAATGGCTGAACGCTGAGCGAGCAGACAAGAGACAGCAATGTAAATCGCACCCAGCAAACTCTCAGGGGTCTTTCCTCAGCGTGATCAATAACCGATTAGTCTTGTGAGCAGAAGGAATTTCTTCTAGGACAGACAGGCAGCATCAGCTGAGATTTGTCACTCACAGACAGGATACATAAGGAAACGTTTCCAAGTGTCCCTAGGTAAAGCTGGCAACTTGTAAGGTTTCCTCATATGTAGCAGGAGTGATGAGAGACCAGTGTGCAGGCTAACCCAGGGAGAAGGCATTGAGGCAATGTCAGGTGGAACATCTATGAGAAATTGAAATAAAATAAAATATAAAATTAAATAATTATTAAAAAACCCACCAGCTGATCAAAATCTCAAGGAAAAACTTGGTCCCAGTTTCATTAAAAGGAAGCTTTCACTTGCAACTAATGCCCTTGCTTGCAAAAGTCTTTTGGTTTTAAAAGAAAAAGCAAGCTGGACTTTCAAAAGATCACTGCTCATGTCAAGGAGAGCACTAATTAGCCAGCAGGGACCCTGGGGAGAAGATCCGTGTTATAGCTGTGAAGCTCAAGATTTCTTGCTAAATTTTCTGTCAGTTTGAAGTGAGGCAGGATTCGTACTTGGGAGCAGCCTTTTCTCACAGCATCACTGTTCTCAGCCCTGCCTGAAACTGGTTCAGCAGTTTGTGAGACTTAAAACAATTTTCTTCCAGTTTTTCACCATAGATTTTGGGTTTTCCTCTCATTTGGGACTGTTTCCAATGATTTAGCCAGTAATAAAACCAGCTGTGGGTAGCATTACTAGCTGGGGCTAGTGAGCCTTCAGCATGGTTCATTCTCTGCTCCCAAGGACTTTACTGAGCCAACTCAAGGCAAAAAAAAAAAAAAAAAGAGACAGTGATATTTCAATATCTCCTACCCCATTTCTTGCTTGTTCTTTGTCCTTGACATACACATACTAGCATAACAGTAATCCAGAGCCAAGCACCTGACACATTGCTAATTAGCATCGTTCTTGCAGTTTTACTTTGGATTTTTCCCCTGTGAAATCATTCTTTTCGAGTCAGAACACCCATTGCATCTTAAAGCTGTTTTCTGCTGCGCTTGTCCAAGATTATCTGTTTCTACCTGATCACATCTAAAAACCTTTGTAACGGATGGTAGTATCCATTCTTTCAGTCCAAAGGAGATCGTCGGATAACCGGGAATTTACTGCAAAATGTTGCCCTTCATTCCTCTTACTCATTCTTTTACATGATTGCAGCTGACTGGGGTGAAAATTTGCAGACGGTAAATGCTGAGCAAAGCTGTCTCCTTGCACTAACCTCATTTTCATGAGAGAAATATTTCTGAACTTATAGCAGACCTACTTTATGATTTCACCTTGTTCCTTCCTACCCAAAGAGGTCAGAATCTCCTCTGTAAGAACCTGATCCTGAATCAATATTAGCTTCTGGGAGGTCCCCTTTTTTTTGGGAACGGAACAAAATGTGCTTGATGAAATACAAGCACAAGATGTGGGCTACCCCCATAAACAAGGTTTTGGAGCTCTGGCAGCTCCAGGATCTTTATGCACAGGAAGTCCTGTAGAAAGCACTACAGGACAATTAAGTTCAGGCAGTCTTGCTAGTTCAGCGTCAGCATCACCACAGGTTTCGGAAGAAATTGGGGACACAGGAAGGGATGAAGACATGGCCAATTTGCTCAAGAGAAGCTTGCCTGTAAAAGGTTAGGAGCTGCGCATACTGATACACTGTTGCCAGGCCCTGCTCCACTTTCCACAGAGGAAAAAAGTTCTATACCTCTACACTGCCAATTAAATAAGGGTGGTTTTTTTCTCCAGATAACATGTTGACAGGTGGGGGGATAGCGAGCGCAAGCATACTTGTTGAGCAATGGAGTTCTTAGGACTGAGAGTGCCTCGTTTGGGCCTTACATGTGAGTGAGGCTCAAAATGTGTTTTAGAGGTCTGGCAGTGGAAGCTTACAGAGCAGGCTGCCTTCCTGCATCCCATGGGTTGGCAGCTGTCTGCACTCCCTGGAAAGCTGGGATCCTATAGGCATTCCAAGGGTCTATGAAGTTAGTAGCCAAAACTGAGCGAAAACAAGCCCATTTCTTCTAGGATTTATCTTCCTACATAGGGATCCTCAGCCCTTGACAAAACAACGGGAATCATCCTGTGGACATGGACTCAAACTTGAAGAGACAGACTGTAGCATGAGATACAGCACAGGGAATTTTCCAAGCTTCCCGTGCATGCTCCACTGAAGGGACATAATGTCTTCACAGTATCTTAGAGAATCTCAATTAGAGTGTCTTTCCAACCCCCTCTGACATCACCTCCAGCTGCGTCTGCTGCACTTCCCTTGCCATGGTGCTCTACACCAGATGCACAGGTAACAGCCAAAGGCAGTCAGTGGCCCAAATATCTTCCTGAACACAGGTTACATGGCTAGAGTCATAGCTTAGAGTTTGTACAGGCAACCCTTCTGTGTCAGGAAAAGCAGGCACCTGCACTGGCCTCAGGAAGGTCAAGAGGTTCTATGAGGATTCTGATTCTTGTCCTAAGTGTTAATTTGTGCAAGAGTGGCCAATGACTCTCTTGGAAAATAGGGAGTGCAAGGTTATTGCACAAGGGTCCATAGAACCTTCTTGTTGGAGGAGAGCAGTCTATTTCTTTCAGCCTCTCCATGTTCTTCAGGGTCGCATAGCTATGAACAGGGATAAGGCCCGAGAACATCGTAGGTCATCGTGCTTTTGCAACTGCCATGCAACAACCTTTGTTGAGCTTTCCTAGCAGCCAGGGAACATCCATTATTGCACCATCCCAAATAATTCCTACTTCTGGGGCATTGAGAATGTGCCCTGAACAAGCCTATACCCTGCTGCTGCCACAGCTCTGCAAGGGCCGTGGAACTGAGGTTGCTCTGATTTATTTCAATGGATCAAATCATCCATATAGTGCAGGCATCCAGAAAGCACAGATGTGTGAGCTTCACTGCTACTCAGTCTGTGCAAATATTGGTCAAAGTGAGGTGTCTGAATCCTAAAGTCTGGTAGAATAAAGAATATTTCTAACTCACTTTGAACTCACTAACAGAGTAAGAGTTGAAAAAAGAAGATGAGGATATTTGCTCCCCTTTTTGTTGGAGGTATGTGAATTGCGACTGTGGAGGGCAGGGAAGTTGCCCTGTCCTTCAAAGAACTGTGAAACCTGAGCTGCTCTTCCTCCCAGCCTCTCAACTCCCTGGACTGCCATTAAATGTCACAGTGTCGCACCTTCAGCAGATATGCCTCCAGGTTTTCCCTCACTGGCAACTGTTCCATACCTACTCTCCCAAGAGGGTTTATCCAGCAAAGATCAGGCTCCCTGTAATAACACAATGAGACATAATAATTAAGTTCAGGAGAGAGGACACAGTCCTTTCTCTGCTCATCTCTGGTGGCCTCTGGAGAAGCATAGGCAGAAAGTGGTCCTGCTAGGCAAAGGAGACACAACTCCTCCAGTCCAGTATTGGAGTCCTGTAATACCCAAAATACTCAGCAAATATAAACCATTTCCTGCCTCCTATATCTTCGCATATAAAGTCTGAAGTAATAACAGAACAGTAATTTTGTTCTTCCACAAGATCATGTAGCCTCCACATCCCTGGAAAGAGGTGTAAGCATTGCTCCATGCGAGTCTGATGCAGCTTTAAACAAACGCATCTGGAACTGAAAACACCACAGGCAACTGCAGGACCTTGTCTCTGGCTGTCTGCTTCACCAGGCAGTGCAATTGGAAAGGCTGTAGCATGTGATTGAGATGCTTTGTCATATAATATGACACCAAAGCTGAGCTTTGACATAGTAGTTACAGGGCATTGTCCCATGACAGGCTCCTGTGTCCATGGTGTGAATCTACAGCCATTCTAGAGCCCGTGATCTTTGGGCTTCAGAAAGATTTGATGACTAAACTGTCATCTGTGGCACAGAAATTAAAAATAGGTATTAGATCAGTCTGTAATTCCCTTCTTACAGGAGGAGCGCTCCTTATAATGCATCGTACAGCGGCCTTCTCAGCTGAATTTTTTAAAGGATAAATAAAATATGAATCTATTGATTTGTACATTGCTCTGCAATTTGTCACCTGCATTTGTCACCTTTGTTCCCACATGCAATCTTCCCTCATTTACCCCTACTTAAAATGTGGGCAAGATAGCCCAATTTAACACCTCCACCTTTAGCACAGACCCCTTTGATCAATAACTTAAAAGGCTGATGAAGTGGTTATAGACAGAAATAACTTCAGCATCCACATATTCCCCAACACTCAACTCCAGTAAGAATTTTAATTATTCACATAATTCAGTTTCCTCCACTCAGACAGCACATTTTTGGCACACGAGTCTCAGAACAGCATGATGCTTGCTAGGCTCAGGCTCACCTTTGCCAGGCAGAGATGACCCGCAAAGTCTATAACCTCTGCCGAAGTGGTCGCCGAGTCACAAGGTCATGAGTAAGAGTTTGCCAGCACGCCACACAGTGAGTCATATTTAATAGCCCATCTGCTGTCACACTTCATAAAATATTTTCCTATTATTTCTCCTTCCTGCGCTATTCCTAAGGAGCAAAGCAATCCTCAGCGGATCTGTAACTGCCAGAACCCATTTTTGCAAATAAAAGAGCAGAAATGTAGTTGTTGCCTTTCCCACTACCCCCAAACGTCTGATACCTCTTATCATTCTTGCTGACATTTTAACAATGCTGGCTGCTGTTAGGGATCAGCATTAGGATTCCTAGTCACTAGCCGGGGCCTTATTTTACTAGGCACTGTAAAGACATAGCACAAAAGCTGCACCCCAAATGGCAGCAGACTAAATACATTCACAGGGCAATTCCCTTCTCACTCAGCCTGGAATCCCCTTTGGGACCAGCCTCCTGATTCTCATCGCTGACTTTAACTAGCCTTTATGGGGACCTGCTCTTCCTGAATACCGAATTCTTCATTCTTCTCCTTTATTTGCACACTCAGAACTAAGTTAAAGTAGTAACATTTCAGTAGCTGGCTTATTTTATTGATGTCTTAGTCTCATTCTTCTCTTTTTTTTTTCTTCTTCTTTTAGGTGAAATAAACTGCCCTGAATTTCTAAAGAGATCTAAGTAGCAATATCATTTACAGAAATACTGTCTTCATCCTGCCATTTTATCCTATGTAATTCCCATTAGTCATCTTGAAATTTAGTTGCTCCATTTTGTTGTCTGTTGGGATTTTTTTTTTTTTCCTGGAGGATCTGAAGGGGGCAGGCAGAAGAGGTTATTATGAATTAACTGATAATTTTCTGAACTCATTAAATATGCCAGCAATTATTAATAATTAATGGAGGCAAGGGTACATCCCCCTTCTCCCCAAGAAGCCAAGAATGCTCTTTAATAGCTGTACAGCAACCCTTTGAAAACAGACAATGAATCTGCTCCTTGGGGGTAACCGTAAACGATCTGAATTGATGCTTTCCATTCCTCTTCCACTGCAGTTTGCATTTAACAAGAGCTTTAAAGAGAAAGGATTTGCTTTCTAGTCAGTTAATATTATGCTTGCTTCGCCTCTGCAAATGCCTCGAAGTCTAAGTGGCAGATGCCAAACAGAGCATCCTCTACGGAAACCTTTTTGCTCTCCTCAGCTCTGCGATGAAGCTGCATTGCAAATGCCAACAGCTTTCCGCTGAAGAGGTCTTTGAAGCTCCTGAAGCCTCGCAGCAAACAAGACACCCTTCTCCTGACAAGGAGGAGAAAGGTGAAGCAGAAAGAGATCACTTGCAGGAGCCTCAGAGCCAGCAGATGGAAAAAACCAGATTCTTGACATGGGTGGCTTGAACATCCTCCCAATGGTCAGCCAACACTGATCCTGGTGGCAGTGGTCATATACTCCACACCTCCTCCTCCTTCCACTCCAGATCAAATCAGTCTCTCAGGGCACACTGATTGGAGAAACACACACACACACACACACACACACACACAAAGAATGTTAGGAGTTGGAAGGGACTTTGAAAGATTGTCTAGTCCAACCCCTCTGCCAGAGCAGCATCACCTAGACTAAATCACACAGGAACACATCCAGGCAGATTTTGAATGCCTCCAGAGAAGGAGACTCTACAACCTCTCTGGGCAGTCTGTGCCAGTGCTTCATCACCCTCAGAGTGAAAAAGTTCCTCCTTACATTCACATGGAACTTCCTCTGCTCCAGCTTGCACCCGCTGCCCCTTGTCCTGTTGCTGGTGATCACTGAGAAGAGCCTGGCTCTGTCCTCCTGACTCTCACCCTTAACATATTTATAAACATTAATAAGGTCACCCCTGTGTCTCCTCTTCTCCAAGCTAAAGAGGCCCAGCTCCCTCAGCCTTTCCTCATAAGGAAGGTGTTCCATTTATCTTGGTGGCCCTGCCATGGCACACTGCACAGATCCTGTCCATCACCATTGCGGTCCTGTTATAGGATGCTCTTGGAAGAAAGCAACTCTTAATAATTTCTATAAAAACACACAATTTCATTCAGCAGTTGGTGATACAGACACAGCAAAGGAGGAATCTGAAGTGGAGGATGAAGCAATCTCACTTTGAATGCCTAAGATGCAGAAGGTCTGCTTATGCATTTGTTGCAATGGATGCTGCTTGTTTCGATCTTATACAATCTCACTGTTTACCCACAGGCAAGGGATGAAATTCTCCAGTTACAAAAATAAAAGTAAAACAACTGAGAGAAGAAACAAGGGACAAATTTAGCTAATGATCAGCATATTTGTACAGATAGTCAGACTTTTGTGTGAGGATTAGTTTGTCTTTCTGATAGCTGGATAGTTCCAATTGTGGGCAAATAACACGAGTAAAATTTAACAGATTTTTATTTTAGTACATACAAAGGCTGTTCATACTTCCAGATCCAGTAACAGAAGATGCACCTATGCACAAGTTTAAGGATATAGACCAGAACAAAGTAGCTTATGACTGGAGCAATCAGATCTTGCTTGTGTATGGCAGTTCTACTGTGCTTTGCATCTCATTCTGCACTTTACACCTCTTAAAAATAAACATGTAAATTATTTTGTCTTTCCTTAGTCCTATACAAAACTAATGAAAAAACATGGCATTACAGCCATACAGAGGAGGGAGGGATAAAACCCCCAAAACAGCCAACCAAACTATTTAAAGACAAAATAGTATTCAGTGGATTTGTTTAGCAGGACAAGTTATGGTTTCACCTGTAAATAAGGAGACTGATTAACTCAAAATAGGAAGACTGTTTTCAATATTTCCAACTAGAATACAGATTCATTTCTAATAATTTTTTTTCCTGTTTATTTTATCTTTAGGAGATAGACTATTTCAATTGCACTTGTGTCCATCAAAAAATGTATTGTCAACCCTAACAGCAATTTTGCTGTATTGCATAAACTGCGGGTCAGAAGAGGAAGGAAACGTTCATCTAGAGAAGTAACAGCAATAAAAGATGAAGATGCTGCCTTGGGTTCACAACATGGAGAAATAAATACAGCTTGAGCTAAATGGATGGGGTGAAGGGAGTTGTGATCCTCCAAGCTGAGGCAAATTACTCTTTGAAGTTGGGCTGATGCTAAATTCGTAGAAGAGATGCATGCTGTTCTAAGGGACAAACAAGAAAGAGAAGTGCTCAATGTAAGTGGTTCTGAAGTCCAGGAGAAAGTTGTAAATAAGCAGCAGACCTGCCCAATCCCCTCACTGTGACCCTTTCTACAAAGCAGAGGGTATGAGCCCCATGGCTTTCCGAAACCACTTCCACTTTCACATCAGGACAAACCTGTAATCTCTAGATTTTCCCAGACTTCTGAGACCCATCCATTTTGGAAGGGTCAACAATCTGGGCCTCCATGCTGGACAAAGATGACCAAAGTTCAAGCCCCTTGCTGATCTTGATCAGGAGCTGGATCTCAAGTTTTCCATGTGCCAAGCAAGTCCCATAAAAACCAATCTGTCTTGTCTTGGGCAAGGCAAGATTAGAAGAATACGACCTCAAATTTAGACTTTCTGTGAAAAGCACAGAAGGTTGAAACCTCAGGGAGTTAATAGGGAAATTAGTGCAGCTAGGAGAGATTTTAGTCAGGGGAAGACAAATTGCATTTGTAGAGCCACATGAGCTTCATGGGGAAGAAACAGTTATGTGTGAACAAAAAAGGATTCAAATTGACTGGGAGAGAAGAAAGGCAACTATTTATGTAGTATACAGCCCCAGAAAAATGGAAAGAAAATAATATAAGGTATACACTGGAAAGCTGTGGGGTACAATGGGAAATAGTGGTGATAGGGAAGGGAAGGGAAGGGAAGGGAAGGGAAGGGAAGGGAAGGGAAGGGAAGGGAAGGGAAGGGAAGGGAAGGGAAGGGAAGGGAAGGGAAGGGAAAAGGGAAGGGAAGGGAAGGGAAGGGAAGGGAAGGGAAGGGAAGGGAAGGGAAGGGAAGGGAAGGGAAGGGAAGGGAAGAAAGGGAAGGGAAGGGAAGGGAAGGGAAGGGAAGGGAAGGGAAGGGAAGGGAAGGGAAGGGAAGGGAAGGGAAGGGAAGGGAAGGGAAGGGAAGGGAAGGGAAGGGAAGGGAAGGGAAGGGAAGGGAAGGGAAGGGAAGGGAAGGGAAGGGAAGGGAAGGGAAGGGAAGGGAAGGGAAGGGAAGGGAAGGGAAGGGAAGGGAAGGGAAGGGAAGGGAAGGGAAGGGAAGGGAAGGGAAGGGAAGGGAAGGGAAGGGAAGGGAAGGGAAGGGAAGGGAAGGGAAGGGAAGGGGAAGGGAAGGGAAGGGAAGGGAAGGGAAGGGAAGGGGGGAAGGGGGGAAGGGGGGAAGGGGGGAAGGGGGGAAGGGGGGAAGGGGGGAAGGGGGGAAGGGGGGAAGGGAGGAAGGGAGGAAGGGAGGAAGGGAGGAAGGGAGGAAGGGAGGAAGGGAGGAAGGGAGGAAGGGAGGAAGGGAGGAAGGGAGGAAGGGAGGAAGGGAGGAAGGGAGGAAGGGAGGAAGGGAGGAAGGGAGGAAGGGAGGAAGGGAGGAAGGGAGGAAGGGAGGAAGGGAGGAAGGGAGGAAGGGAGGAAGGGAGGAAGGGAGGAAGGGAGGAAGGGAGGAAGGGAGGAAGGGAGGAAGGAAGGAAGGAAGGAAGGAAGGAAGGAAGGAAGGAAGGAAGGAAGGAAGGAAGGAAGGAAGGAAGGAAGGAAGGAAGGAAGGAAGGAAGGAAGGAAGGAAGGAAGGAAGGAAGGAAGGAAGGAAGGAAGGAAGGAAGGAAGGAAGGAAGGAAGGAAGGAAGGAAGGAAGGAAGGAAGGAAGGAAGGAAGGAAGGAAGGAAGGAAGGAAGGAAGGAAGGAAGGAAGGAAGGAAGGAAGGAAGGAAGGAAGGAAGGAAGGAAGGAAGGAAGGAAGGAAGGAAGGAAGGAAGGAAGGAAGGAAGGAAGGAAGGAAGGAAGGAAGGAAGGAAGGAAGGAAGGAAGGAGGGAGGGAGAGAGAGAGAGAAAGAGAGAGAAAGAGGGAAAGAGAGAAAGAGGGAAAGAAAGAAAGAGGGAAAGAAAGAGGGAAAGAAAGAGGGAAAGAGGGAAAGAGGGAAAGAGGGAAAGAGGGAAAGAGGGAAAGAGGGAAAGAGGGAAAGAGGGAAAGAGGGAAAGAGGGAGAAGAGGGAAAGAGGGAAAGAAAGAAAGAAAGAAAGAAAGAAAGAAAGAAAGAAAGAAAGAAAGAAAGAAAAAGAAAGAAAGAAAGAAAGAAAGAAAGAAAGAAAGAAAGAAAGAAAGAAAGAAAGAAAGAAAGAAAGAAAGAAAGAAAGAAAGAAAGAAAATATGAAACTTCAAAATTAATGGGAAAAGTAAACTATGAAAGAGGTCTTCACATGCAAATGGGCAAAGGTAGTGACTTAGGGGAAGTTGAGAGTTTTATCTGTAAACAAATTTAAGAGATTTCAGAAAGCAAATAAGGAACTAATAGTAGCAGCAGAAGATAGAGCAAGAGGAGTGTTTCAACATCACAGGCATAACCAAATCAAAGTGAGGAAGTGAAAGTCCAAGAGGATGGCTGATCAGAGAGGGGAGTGATTTAGCAGCTAATGACATAAAAGCTTTGACATTTTAGCCTGGAAAAACGGAGATACAGACCTGCACTGTAGTAAGCATCACCTTCTTTGTTACTAAAAACCTGCCCCCAGGCTCCAGCGACTGTGTGCACATGCCCTGCCCAGGAAAATTACTGTCAACCTAGAGGAACAAGTTACCACTGAAAGCAGAGGTGGCAGCAGTCTAAGGAGATCTCACAGTTCATTGTCCTGCTCAAGACAAAGCTATCTTCACCTTGTTTGCTCCAGACACATGTCTGCCTGGTCCATGAAAATTTCCATATTTGCATCCAAATTAAATCATTGCTGTAGTGAGGCTGCAACAATGTTTAATAAATAAACCTGTTCAAAACCTACATCTAGTTCTGCCCAGAAAGTTGTCATCTCTACAGGCTGAGTGAGGAGCCAAGTGTCCCACTGGGTTGCAGGAGGCTGACCCTATTTCTTTGTGGATGGAATGAAGCTGTACGTAGTGAACAGGTTTGTTCCTTGCAGCATGTATTTAATTCACTCACACAGATAAACGCAGCATTCAAAGAACAATCTGTTCTGTAATTAAAAAAAAAAAAAAGAAAGAAAAGGTTTTATTAAAGAAAAAACTAAATATTGACTTAAAGGTGCTCCAATTTAATCTGAACGTGAGTTGATAGTGTCACTGCTCAGTGCTGGAGAACAACCAGCAGCTCCAGACCACAGCCTTGTGCAGAGGGAACAGCCATGGCATCGTCCAGCTTCTCCTCCAGCCTCCACCAGATGCACTGTTCACACACCTGGTCTGTTCTTGCGCTTACAAGCCTCCCCAAACCCTCTGCTACCCACTTGCGGGCACTGTCAGAATGATTTCCATAGGATGTCGCAGCTGAAAAGGGTCCAGTACGGAGCCAGGGAAGGCTCCATGGCATGAGTCAGCCTAGCTGGTGTGGCTACCCCGACTCACCGCACTTTCACCAATCCTGTCCCACAGCAGCAGTAATTCAACTGACCCAACACGAGGTCTTGTGTAACCAGCCACAGCACAAAAAGTTCATGCTGAGCAACACCACACTGCCAGTTGCCAAATGTTTATTGTACAAGCCTGGGCTAACCATAACAGGAACCCAGTCTGGTCAAAGCAAAAAAGGAAAAGATGCTTAACTTGGGATGGAAGCCAAGTCAATTATTTTGTAAACAAGCTTGGTGTTCTTCCTAAAATGGAGGTCAGATCCTCCTCTGGTGTAAGCATGTACAACTTAAACTGGTCTCAAAGAGCAGGTCAGGAGAAGAATCCAAGCACTGAAAGTTACTTGATAATGGCTGTCCTGTTTAGTGATGTTCAGAAGTCCAAGCACCACCGCCTCTGCATCTTCACCTGCACCAACTGTAGGACCAGTCTTGTACTGGAACACCTACCTTTCCATTCCTGACGTTGACTGCAAAAATAAGTTATCAATGGAAATATATTAGCAGCTGAATAGCAAAAAAGCCTCAAAAAGACTCCAGACTTCTGCCACAGGAGGAATGCCCCAAAAGATGAATGATACCTCTCTGTGCAGTTTATTGCTTTACCTATAGGAGCAGAAAATCAACATAAGAAGGTAATCTACATTAGATGAGATGGCCCCCCGCAAGCTGCTCCTGAAGGCCACCAAGGAGATGACAGAGTCTGGAAAGAACCTCTGATGCCTGGTGGGGGGGGACAGACAGGGGAAGGATGCAGTGGAAGAAGAGCCAAGCTGTTGTTCTTATGTGACTCATGCATTTTCCACTTGAGTTTTTGACTGTTCTTACAGAAGAAAAAAAAAAAAGCAAAAAAAAAGCAAGATGCTTTTTGGGGCTTATTTTAAATTTTTCTGACAGAAACAGAACTTTTCTTTGTCTTTTCTTATCTTCACCTGGTATTTAATTTCTTATTATGGGATAGCAGATATTTCTTTCCTGTTTTTACACCATCTGATAGCTCCAGATGATGTGGTAACATTTGTTCACATTTATGCAAAACATAATGACCCGAAACACAATGATTTTTATCCCTATTATGCCACAAATTTGGAATTTGGGATAAACCACACTCTGGATGGAAGACATTATCTCCAAGATTTGCCTTTCTAACTCATATGTAGGGGATCTGAGTACACTTTCTAGCATTCAACTAGTTTGTTTTAAGCCCTGCATGCTTTTTTTCCCCTTTTGCTTTAAAAAGATCAATGCCATAGGAAGCTACACTTTAAGAAAAATAAACAAACACTCTAGCAATCTGCTCTAACAGTGGTCCTTTACACTTCCTTAGGCTTTTATTCAGTTATCAGGAGAAATGTTTTACTGGATGCTATTTTCTACTTTCCTTGTACAATCCAATAATTTATGTACCTTTATTGGGCCCATTCATCTTCATCTCCTTTTTAAGCTGAGCAGCACAGCTTTTGCTCTCTCCTGTCCTACAGATCTTTCCTGACTTTCTGACTTCCCCAGAAAGTCAGGAGAGAGAGTCCCCAGAAAATGCCGGTTACTTTTATTAAATTCTCAGCCCTTCCTGACTGAAGATTTAGATGGCTTTTTACCCCATCCATACAATACAGCCCTTTATACGTATTGGGTTGTGGGGGTTTTTTCTCACATACATGGAGAAAGCCTGTGTTTATTTCTGTAAATGGGGATCTGAACCTCTATCAAAAGGAAAAACAGCTCAGAATTACCCCCCTACACATACACACACATACAAAACCGACGGCTTAATTTCAGCATGAGCAGAGGGAAAACCTGGCAGATGGAGTTTTCCTCCCTCTGAGGCATTTTGGCTAATTTACATCCTTGTTTCAGAGCTAAAGGCTCCCACTGAAAGGCAGCCATGTGTTCCTTTTAAACAGGTAGATTTGATTAAAGGCTGGACTTCTGGGGCGTGATCCTGCCGCCTCTCTACAATCAGCCCTACCAAGGATAATGAGATTACTCGCAGGAGTAAAGAACTGCAGAAGTGAACCCTGGAGTCTCACGAATTAATAGGAGAATTTTCTCCTCTTTTCCCCTCTGCCCCTTTCTTTATTGCCCTTAAAATGCCAGGGGAGTTTCAGAGTTATAGCAATTATTGTTATGGAGAACAGGGCATAAAATGAACTGTTATTGCCTTTAAAAGAGCTGGAATCTCTTTACCTTTCAAGAGTAGGGCATAAAAATCTGTATGCAAATGTATAAATATAAATGCAAATATAATCTACACCAGGAAAAGCTGTTTTTCCCTGAGCTAAGGGAGCATAACGATAATCAGGCTCCCAACTGCAAACGGTGCTTGGTGTTTTGTAAGGGCTGTGGAAAAATGAAACAAGGGCTTAATCCACTCTCTCCTCCAGTTGGAGGAAACAGGTGTGGCTCCATTTGTAGGTAGCTTATTATTTTTTGTGAATACATTACAGGCACTCTGCATATTTGAAATGGTAGCACATTTTGCTATTCCTGCTCAGAAATATTCACCGGCTATGGAGCAAGCTGGACTAAGAGGTTTAACCATGCTGCTTTGCTCAACTTTAATGGTTTATGTGGATTTGAAGAGGCAGTCAAATATCCTTTGGCAAACAAAGGCTTCCAAGTGGATGGAAGTTGAGTACACCCTTTGTTTGGTAATGGACAAACAAAAGGGGAATTAAAAGGCAGAATTTCCTGTCAACAGATATCTGATGTGGGAAACCTCCAGGAGATGTCTGTCCTCAGCCCACATGGGGCAACTGGAGTTCATATGGTTAAGGCCTTGTTAGCAGTGGAGGTCCCTAAAGAAACATTTGCATCAATTCACAATTCGGCACAGATACAAATGATAAATGAACAGTGACAGTGTCAAGAACATATCTGGGCTGAGGCACTAGAGAAATACACAGTGACTGAAGTGAGTGCTGGACCAACAAGATCCATATTAGTCCAATGCAACTGGAGAGAAGGTGTGAGCCCTACATTTTTGCATGCTCTTAGTTCCCATGACCCAGAGTTACCATGCTGAAACAAAACCACTTAATACCACTAATTACTGGGACTTCAACACTGTGACCAAAAGAAATGAGGTACAGTGTTCTCTGGTCTAGGTCAGAAGGCAAGCACATGGAGCAGTCTTGATGATCTCAAGGAAAAAGAGAGAAAGGGGAAGGAAGCATTAAGTGACACTCAAGTGTGACTTGTGCCCAAAGTTCAGCCTCATACCTGTGGCAAATAGATGGCAGTGAAGTCAGCTTCATGAACAAGAAAGTGGAGAAAGCAAGAGATGTTGAAAAATAGAGACAGTAGGTCATGAGGAAGGAAAGGAACCAAAATGACTCAGAGGACATCAAACTTAAAATGCTAAATGGAAAGACGAGTAACATTCAGTTGCAGACAACAGTCTGGGAGAAACGAAGAGTTCAGCAAAGGAGACAGGCTTAAATCATCCCAGTATGTTACACGATTTATCATCAGAACAGAGAAGACATTAAAAAGTCCATGGTGAAACTAAAATTAAAGGGGATTATTTTGCTGCAACGTTCACGAAAGGACAACAGTGTATTTCCCATGAGAAGCAAAGGTCAGGTAAGAGACATAAACAGATGAACATGAAATTGCTAGAGATTTGATTGTAGAGATGCAATTGTCTCCAGCATTGAGAAGAACAGCCAATGTCTAAGGAAGATTTGGCAATATACTAATGAGTCAGAAGAGAGCAATGAAAGTAGGACACAGTGATGACCTTGACTTCAGTATCAGGGAGGACAAAATGCAAGGCACAGGTATTTTCATTTGGCATAGAAAAATGTACTATTGGGTCAATACTTAATATGGGAGAAAACAAACTATTAAACAGAAGTAAGAGTCAACAAGAAAACCCTGAAAGTTTCTTCAAATTTAAAGGAAACGTTAGCTGATCTTTATTATCAGAATCACAGGCTGGTTTGGGTTGGAAGGGACCTCAACGATCATCTAGTTCCAACCCCACCCTCCACTAGAGCAGGTTGACCAAAGCCCCATCCAACCTGGCCTTGAACACTGCCAGGGATGGGGTGTCCACAACTTCCACTGTTCCAGTGCCTCACCACCCTCATTGTAAAATAAAAATGCTTCTTATGTCCAATCTAAATCTACCTTCTTTCAGTTTAAAATTATTGCCCCCATCCTGTCACTACAGGCCTTGGTAAAAACTCTTTCTCTGTCTTCTTTTAAGAAAGATGGTAATGGGAGATGGATGCTGAATGAGGATAAACACTCCTGATGCCAACTGGCTCTACCACATCCCAGCTGGAATGGGTGGCAAGGAACCAGCAGGGTGACAGCCAGGAAAGAAACATGATCCCAGGGATAAGGGTGCCCAGGAGAACCATGGATGGTTGGGAGATACACCAGTGACCTGAAGAGAGCATCTGTAAAGAAAGCTTGGAGAGAAATGTCCTGGGAATCTGAATGTCTCAGTATGGCTTTCTGCACACATGAGAAGTGTCCTGTGTTCAAAGCAGGTGGAAAGCAGTACATGGACACAGCAAGGGACCCAACTAGGACACAACAGGCAGGGTACACTGGTAAGGGAAACCATTGTGAGGCACACAGGAAGCCGTTAAAAAGACATACAAAGCAGGTGAACAGCTCTTGTATGAAATTGGGCATAAACAACCTGGAAGGAAAAGTCAAGTAATTGGGGCGAGTGAGACCAAGAAGATTGGTCGCTTTGTTCAAAGCAACACAGCAAAACAGGTCCTAACACTGTAAGCCACTCTGCCTGGGCAGAGGTCTAAGCACACTCAAAAAATGTTACTGATTTCAATCTCTGCTGGCATCAGTCTGAAATAAGCAGGATGAGCTGGATGGTGCTTACACACTTCAGTACCTCACTCTTCCCCGTGGTAGAACAAAATCCAAACAAAAAAAACAGCGTCTCCATAGACCCTCATTTTATAGCTTGGCCAGGGTAGAGATGAATGGTTGAGGATGGGGGAAATCATAGTGAAAGCCCCAACATAATAAGCAGTATTTTCATAGGTGGGGAAATTACTCACTGGTGATTCACAGATTCTATGCTCAGAAGGGTCTAGTGATCACCCCTTTTGATTTCCTGCAAAACAGGCAACTAAAACCTCACTTTGCATTAGGCTCTTCGTCACTGGCTGGTCTGGAGTATGTCAATTTCAAAGCTTCCAGAAACAGAAATAATCTACCTGCATGTAGGTGTCTGTAGGCCTGGTGGTCCTTTTACAGTCAGTGGGGATATGGTCAAGACAGTCCATGGAGCTTTAAAGCTTCATTCACTTCTCATCCTAAATTAAATGCCTGCCTTTGGTTAGGTGATTCACACACTAAACATTAACTCTGCTGACTGGATTCTTACTTAACAGAAACAAGACAGAGTTCTGAGTAGATGTAAATGCATTGCAGGCACTCAAAGCTGGGTGGGACAAATCCCAGACCATGGATCCAAGGGTCCAAAATACCGTTAAACTTGTTACAAGTGTTCATCTCATTTATTCTGAGTGTAGATAAATGACACTAGAAATGAGGTATAATTTTTCTGTCTTCAGTTTCCAGCTGCTGACTTTGTAATGTCATTGCCTACTTAACTGAAGAGCTGTTAACAATTAAATTCCATTGCTGTTTTACTTTCCTTTTCTCTGGATCAACAGAACTCGTTATGGTCTAGATCTGTTATCACTGAAGATTAGATGATGATGCTGGATCAGATCAAATAGTTCCATTAACCAGGAAAGAATCCAAAAGAATCCGTGAACCAAATGCTCTATAAAAGGGGTTTGGTTTGCTGCTTCTCTACCTTTTTGTCCCTCTCAAAAGAAAGAAAAAAAATAACAAAACCACCCCCTTACTGCCCCAAAGTTCTTCTTCCAAAGGAATTAGAAAAACAGGTTGGTGTGGATATTGACAGATAAAGCAGCAATTCCTGTCACAGGGGAGAAATGTGCAAGGAGCAAAGAGCACGGTAAAGAAATTTCCCTGACTTGTTTGCCACAGTGGACTTCCTCTTGGATTGCAAAACAGGTGTCGTGGTCATAGTGTGGTGGAGGCTTTTCCTCCAAATAATACAGCAGCCAAATGGAACAGCCGTGGGGTGCTATTATTCTTTTAACCTCAGAACACAGCTTCTCCCTAATGGTCAAAGTGAAGCTTTAAATGAGCTGAGTCCATTGCATCTGGATCACAGAAGAACTCGTGAAACCTCCCTGTGAAAGCTGACTTCCCGTTACCAGGCAAACCTACTGCATGTGCAAGAAGAAAACTGCAACTGTGAGTGTTGTACTCATGCATAACTTATCTGGAAAGGTGAAGCTTGCTTTTTTTTTTTATTCATGCATAACCTTCCTTTTTCACTGAAACTATTTTTATTCCAAACCCATTTTTTCTCCTTTTTGTCTTTTTGTTTCACAAGCAGAACCCCAAGTCAGAGGAGGGAGGGAGGGGAAACCCATATTCTGGTAGAAAAGTGATGCATCATGATTCATGCTGGTGAAGGATAAAGTGAGCAGCTCAGAAAACACAAAGATAACACTGGTGTGTCTGCACCGTTAGCTTAATAAAAACTGGTGTCTGCTTTGCAGTTTCTCTTCCCCTATCCCAGCTGGCTAGAGCACAGACGGCATTTCTAAGAGCAGGTTGCTATTGTTAATGAGAACCGCTGGCAAAGACTTCAAGAGACCATCCAGATCGGTCCCTGGAGGGTCAGGAATACCTAAACCATCTCTGATGAGTTCTGATAGCAGGTGCCTCAAAGGTGCTTTGATGCTGTCCTGAAGGCTGTGGAAGAGCTGTGCCATGACAGCCCTACTGAGACAGCAGGAGATGGTGTCGCACACGCGTTTCAAAGGAGCACTTCATGCCAACCCTCATATTATCCTTCACAGCCTGAGGGCTTCCCTTACCTCCAACAGCTGATACGATACAGGACCTCAAAAGGAAAGGGAAGCTGACCACATCTCCCCAGGGGGGGTTCCCAGAATGTACAAAGCCTTCCACCGGTAGAGAGGAAACTCAAGCAGCTCCGCTGACCCTTGCAGCCCCAGAGCTGGAAGGTAGTACGGACAGAGGGAAGGGCATATACCTGAGGGACCACTGGCTGATAGATTTGAGTTCTTTTAAGCCGTTTCCACAGCATTTACTTCAGCTCCTTCAATGCTTCAGGCCCACAGAGGGTGAGAAACTTCATCATTATAAAATCAAAGCAAGGATCCCGCTCTAGAGGCCTGAAATGTTCCTGACACCTCCTTTCCCTTCTCACTGTCAACCCCCTTCTACATGAAACACTTAATGTCCAGGCATGCCCAGGATGTCCATGAGACACTCCCAGGCAAGAGCAGGCTAATACTATCCCCATCCCCTTATCACAACTGGGATCTGTATCCATGTCATGTAATGCATTAAATAATCCTTTCAGACCCGAGCTACATTGGTAGCCATCCTGGGCTTTAATACTCCATGCAAAAAAGCATCTGGTGTGCTGTGGAAAAGAGCAAATGAATAAAAAACATAACACAGAGATAAAGACTGGAAATCAAAAGTCTTCAGGAAAAAAAATCCCACAAAAATCAGAAACAAAATCCTTCAGTTAATAATAGCATTCTAAGATGGCTTCATTCTATAAGATTTTATTAAATGCTCTCATAAGTAAAACAAACAAACAAAAAACAACAATGACAACAACAACAACAACAAAACCCCACTCATTGATATTTTTGCACTTCAGGTCTAAATTTCACCAGCCACATTTAAAAATAATAAACCAAACACACCCAGCATGTCTGCCCCTCCCAACCCCACTAAACTAACAAAACCAAATGCAATGTCTAAAATAAGGAGAATTCTAATCAGTGACTGTTGATATGGATTTGTATGTAAGATCACAGCAAACTATATCTTCCAGTCATTTTTTTCCTTAATTTTTCCTGAATTAATCATCAATTCAGAGATATGAGCCTTCTTTGCACGTTACTTCTGTGTTCCTTTCTCTTGGAAGAGCAATCTCTTTGACTGCCTCCATAAGCTGCTCTCACACAGTCTTCTTCCCAGTTCTTTCTCAGAACCAAGCTGGTTTCTTGAACAGCAAGATTAAGACATGGTTTCTGCAGGAGGCTTCCAATGAAATATCTTTTAGATACCATCTTAAGTGATTCCTGCCCTATTTTCATTTCAATGATTCAAGCACCTCTGCTCAAGGTCGGGCATTCTGTGAGCTGTACTTCTGTCTCTGAAAAAATACTCTTACCCACTTACAATTCCTCCTTGTCCTGATATACCGCTTTAATTGTTGCTGTCATTTCCCTTTAGTCCACTATAAAACTTACCAGGAGAAGTGATGTTGCAGATATGCAAGTAAGGTTTGGAAAGCAGACAGGCAACCAGTACGTATGTGAACAGGTAGAATTACCTTTCTGCTTAGTGATATCTCAGACTTCCTAAGCATCACAGGGCCTTCCTCTGATTGTAAGCCAACGGTATTTTAATTGAGTTATTTGTATTCAGCTATAGCCTTTGTTCTGGGAACACAGCCAAGTGAAGCACTGAATACTTAGTGAGTATAATTAGAGAGGTAAGCAGCTCCAGGAGGAAGGAGACCAACAAACACACACACACACACATGCAGGGTCATTATACAGGATGCATGAGGAGAAAGTTGAGGAGTGGGGGGCAAAGACTTGGACACACACAATAAAACCCCCACACCCTAAGTGATCTGTCTCTACAAAACTGACATTTCTGTCAAATGAATTCCATTCCTCTGATAATTTGGAGAAATGTTTGTTTGTGGAGTGGGTGGGTTGGACTCATGACCTGTTTGCTGAAGCAACAAAAGCTCTTGAAAAAGAGCCTTCCTAAGATCTGACAGGCTTTGGCCTTCAGCAAACAACATGTTCAAAATAAGCAAATAATGAGCAACCTTCATCGATGAACTGCCAGCACAGAATGCCTTCAGATCTCAGAGAGCAGTTCTTGCTTGGCTTCCTTCAGGCCTTTTCTCATGGACCCAAATAATCTTGTGGCTTTTTTGCTCTCCAGCTTTCTTTCCAGCATGAGTCATTGCTATGTTTAACATTCGGTACAGTTTCATAAAAAAACCAGCTTAGCTCTGGCCAGATTGTTCCGTATATTTACATGCCACCTGAATCATGAGAAAATCAATAGGAATCAAGTACCTAAATATATTTGAGGATACAGACCGTTGTTCCTCTTGAAATTCCCATCTATCTCCCGTTGCTCCAGTAGAATAAAAGCACTACTTTTCTACTAACAATATGAGACAGCCTTCCTGTTCACCCACAAAAGTTTTGCACTTAACTGGAACAGGCAGCAGCGACTAAAACTGGGAAAACATGGTCAAAGTTAAAAGTGGTTGCAACCACCCCATTGCTCCCGTGTGGTTTACGTAAATGGGTTTACTCAGATTAGGCTTTTGGAACAGCTGTTAAGCTCAGCCTCAGCACATCAGTCTTGTTCCTAAAACATGAGACTATCATCCACAGAGCTATGTACCAGTTAACAAGAAATTCAATTAAAGTCTGATGCAGAACCCATTGGAGGCTCTGCAAAGACTTCCACCAACTTAACTTCTCATCAGCTCCTAACTAATCTCTTTGTTACCCATTTTAGTGGAAAGGTGAAGCAGGGCCAAGCAGGATGCATTAAAAAAACCCCAACACCTCTTCCTCCAAAAGTCAGGGTTGAAACCTGGTGGGTAAGGATAACAATGAGAAGGTATTTGCATTACTATTTCCTACCATTTAGCACAAAAGTGACTGTAGAGCATAGTCTCCAGTCCCTATCAGTGCCAAAACACATACAAATTAACTTCTGCAACCTGCTCAAGCCTGTCCTTGTTTCCAGAGCTGGGAGAAGCCATCTCATGGTGCACACAGGAAACTCTCCTCACAGCAGCAAAACATGTACATATCTGTAAAGGAAGTTCTGGAACCAGCCCTTGTTCTCATATATAATCTCACACATGACTTTACAACCAAGAGGCTTCAGCATCCCCAAAAGAAAAGAGGATGAAGGGGCATGATCTGAGGTCAGACTGAAGTCACTAATTTCTGTCAGCCCAGTTTTGCCAGATTTGGACAGATGTAGTTGTGATAACTCCAGCAGAATGACAGATGCTTGATTAAACCAGTATTCTCATTAGCAGAATTTATTTTGCTAATGATTAGAGGATGGAGAGGACAAGGCTAAATCACCAGTCAAAGCAGAGCTTCGCCAGGACAAAGAGCTTTCCCAAGACACTCCCCAACAGTCACGCACTTTCAATGTTCACATCAGCCTTCCTCTCAAATCCAGTGTGTTAAAAAGGGGACACATTTCACCTCCTTAAGTGGCTTGGTGGGAACTTGATGGCAAGTCAAGGTCAACCCACCAAAGGGTATGAGACATGCAAGCAACACACAGAGGATAAAGATCCCCATGCAAATATGTAATACTCTTAATAGCATTTTAGGTCCCATAAAGACCATTTTCACCTTCAGACTTTTTTTTTTTTTTCACATCTGGACCAGGGCCTGGTCTCAAAGTGAGTACACGACTTTGTGTCATTCCATTGCACTAAAACATTCAAAATAAAATCAAACACGTATCCAACTCTAAGAGGGAGATTTGACTAACTGCTAACTTGGATCAATTATGTTCAACTGCAAAGAGTGTTTACATCTTTAATACAAGACACCAGAAAAGGCAGGGTTTTTTGGTAGTCTTCTGACTAATATTTGAATCACTTCACTGTCTCTATGCCCTTCAGCTGGAAGGGGAAGTCTTCATTTCCTGGCCTGTTATTTCTGCAGATTTCTACTTTCAGCTTCATTTTTATTCCAGAGAGGGATGGTTTTCAGCTGTGGACAGAATGACCTTTCAATAGGTGTCTACATGGAGATCTGAGATCCTTCTCAAAGAGGGCTTTAAAGTGCCTAGGGGCGGGGGCCCTCAATCCACCCCACTCCAACCAGTTTGATGCCAGTGCCAGCAATAGATGCCCAGATCCTGGGGAAGGATCACAGGTCCGCAGGAGAGCACCTGAAGTACAGCGCAAAGGAATTCCAGCCTTCATCATGGACCCAACTTAAATGTCTCTATGCAAACACACATAGTGTGGGGATGAACAGGAGGAGTTGCAGATGTGTACACCTGCAGGGCTATGATCTTATCATGGAGACATGGTGGGATGTGTCCTATGAGTGGAGTGTTGGGATGGAAGGATACAGGCTCTTTAGGAAGGGCAGAAGGGGGAGACAAGGAGGGGCTGTCAGTCCCTATGTGAGAGCTATGTAACTTTATTGCTAAGACTAAAAGAGAAGAGGGGGAAAAATCACAACAGTATGTTTGCTGCATCCAGGAATCACCTGTACAGATGTACTGTACAGAACAGTACATCTGAATTGTCTGTATCATTGTCACACTGTAGCATTGTCACACTGTAGCATCCCCACCATTTATTGCCCTTCTGTGTGATCCATCATGTCTCCCTGGTTAACTGTAGATTTCCATGGTATTTTTCAACTTATGAAGATGCTTTTTCTTGAGTTAAGGTCAGGTTATCACCTCTTCTTGTGAATCAGTTTTAACCAAAGAGTAGTTTGTGTTGGCCTTCTTATGCGTAAGCCATTTCCCCCTGATGTAAAGCACATCACAAATCTGCAGCTCCCAATAACTTGCTCACAGTTTTGGCCTTGTCTACTTTGCCTACAAAGTATGTTTTTCACACAGGGATTAGTTAAGGTACATTAGTCATCTACTGAAATCTAAGACAGGGCAATACAGCGCTAACACAAAAGATCTTCTCAACTACATGGTCGAGTTGTACTGTGACAGGCCTCAAACTTGCTTGCTACGGGACCTTGTGCATTTTTGCTCTAAATTTCCCATCTGCTTCAGAAAAACTCCTTTTCTGAGCAATGAAGATACGACCTTAATTTTTAATCATTTGTTTTTCCAGCAAGTGGGTGTGAAGGTGGCATAACATAAGTGCACAGTACAGGCACTGTAGTACTCTACAGAATTAGTCTAATATGTGATATGAAGTGATGCTAAGGCGCCAATCCTACACCACAGATGATGTGGGAGCCCCTGATTCAATGAGTTTTGATTCCAGCTTTTCAAGGCTTCGCCCCGCTGGTGGGCAGAGGGGTCCGAGCCATTAAAATTCTCTCAATATGCTCTCTCTCAAACCTGGCACTGGTTTTGCCCCTTAACAACTGACAGTGAAAATCAATAAAGCTGGATCATAAGATTTCCTACAATGCTTCTGGATACACCACTTTAATAGATAAAAAGTTCATCAACAGTACTTGTCTCTTTGCTTGGAGGCAGGACCAGAGGGAAACTAATAGCTGCTGGCTACCACTGGGAGGCAGGACCAGAGGGAAACTAATAGCTGCTGGCTACCACTGAAGCCTTTTAGATTTCATCAGGACTTAGGTCCTTTGTTGATGCTTAATTTGACACTGAGCACTCCATACTATTAGAGTTTGTGTGTGTGTGTGTGTGGATAGATGGATACTAAACAGCTTCATAAGACAGCTTGGGTCATGTGGTAGCTTGTTAAGTGCCACTAGAACTTTCTAAAATGTTCAATGTAGGCTAAACCCATCATCTGCCTGGGCTTTCAGCACACATTATCTTCTGGCCAGAAGAAGTTACACAAAACAAAGGAGGAGTCATTTCTTTATGACAGGGCTCTTCCTGGAGGTTAGGCAAGAAAAGCAAGTCCATGAATAGGAAAAGACAGTATAGACAGTCCAAAAAAAGGAAGGACTGAAAAGTGGAAAAGTCCCCAAGCAGAAAAACACTGATTTGAACTTGTTAAGAGTACTCAGCACCAAAGGAAGTTTGCAAGGTAGAGAGGAACCAGACGACTTGGTTGCAGAAGACAGTCTGTGAGACTAAGCCGGAAAGAAGAAAATTCTGCTTGGTAAAGAGAGAGGCTTTGTGATTTGGATCAGACTCCATATATAGGAAAAGAGGATATTTGCATTAGAGGTCTATACCTCCTAAACTTCAAGGACAAAATAGAAATAAATATGTGCAGAGCACTGGAAAATGGGAAGAGTTCATGCTAATTTCTGTGTGGTCTATAGAAAATAAAACTCACTGTTTGATGCAAAAACATTGTATTACCTGAAGACCCTTTAAAGGAACAACTTCATTATCTGTTGCCATCTTAGAGTGCTCCTTCAAATGCTGAATATTGGATGGAGGACAGCAGGACAGAAGAACAGAGGTCTGCATGTAGAAGAAAGATGAAATGGCACAGGAAAGAAACAAACCCAGTAATAAATAAAACCAAACCCAGTAATTTAAAAGAGGAAAAAAAAACCCTGGCTTTAGCTTCTTTGAAACATGTTTCCAACTTCAATCTCCAGCTTCCTCTAAACAAGCTATTCTGTGGGTTTTCTGAATGTGCCTGTTTGTCTTAGAAAGAGCCCTTGGAACCTGAGCAATAGCTTGCCATGTCAAATGCATAACACTCACTAGCTTATAAATATGCAAAACTAATATTACACAGGCATGGTGCTCTGTTGCTGTCTGAAAACTTGGCCATACTCAAGGGTGATTCAATCTGCATTCATTGCTTCTGCAGGAACAATCCATTTGTCGGATGTTTTCCATGTCCACGATAACCTCTAAGAAACTGAAAATGAATTGCCATCGAGCGGAGATGACTTCTCAGGAAGGTTTGCAGGTTTAGCTGCAATCATATAAGCAAAGCATAATCATTGACCCTCCAAGAATCAATACAGCTATACTAGTGCAAAATTACTTACAACAGCTCTCTTCAGGCTGTGTCTACAATACAGATTTTGGAAAGCATCAGTCATGGGTGTGCTGGGCTGCAGTGTGTGACAGACATAACAGAGCAGGCAAGAGTACCCAGCATAAATTAATTTGAAAATAGCTGTGCTTTAAGCCACAGCTACACCCCAGCAGAGTTGCTGATATTCTATTGGCACATCTGCATTGGCACAAATTAGGATCTACCAGGATAGAATAAACAGCCTCAGTTCTGTGTCCAGTTTAACCCAGCTGATTTTAGAAGAAATAATTTTGCCTGAGGGGCCACTAAATACTAGCAGGAAGCCACAACAAATACCTCAGATAAGTAACCTCCTCCAGAGATATAACTGATCTGGAAGAATATCTCTCCAGTCCTCAATGGGTTTTCTTCTATTTTTTCATGTCAGACCAAGTTGTTATCATTGCTGGTGTTTTAATCATTGAATCACAGAATCATGGAATCATAGAATGAGGTAGGTATGAAAGGACCTTTAAAGGTCATCTAGTCCAAACCCCCTGCGTTAAGCAGGGACATCTTCATGAGATCAGATTTCTCAGAGCCCCATCAAGCCTGACCTTCTTTAAGCCTTCTTTCCCAAGAACATGAGGCCAATGTTATCACACTGTCTAAGGTTGGATCTATCTGTATGTTGGCCTTCCCTTTCCAACAAAAACTTTAAAACCCATTATCAGTTAAAAAAATTAATAAAAACACTGATAGAGAGGTGGAAGACTGAAAGACACAAAAGTTGTGCAAATAGGACAATGAGGAAGAAGAACAAAAACTACATTAAAAAAAACCCCTGTTTTGGGACCACCACCCTGTTTTCACAGGTAGACAACTGGAAGGCATCCAAGCGAAGAGCACTAAGATGGTGAGGGTACTGAATCTCATAATGTACAAGGAGAGACTGGCACATATGACTTTGTTCACTCTGAAGAGGAGAAAGCTAAGAACAGGACAAAGTTGCTGTTTTCTATTGCCCAAATGGAAGGGAAATAGGGAAAAGGAAGCCAGACTCTTCTGAGAGAAGCACAGTGAAAGAAGATGAAGCAATTGCAACTTGCAACGGGAGCTATTCCATCTGGACTAAAGAAAATCGTTTCAACTTCAGAGAGGTTTGGTGCTGGAACAAGAGCCCTGAGAGGGTACGAACTGCCCACCCTTGGAGATTTCCAAATTCCATTGAATAAGACACTGAAGAACCTGATCTAACTCCACAGTTAGCCCTGCTCTGGCCATGATGCTGGATTAGGCGCCTCTTAGAGACCCTTCCCGCCTAAATTATCCTATGATTCATGTATCACTAGACACCAGAGAAACCACACAAAAATTCAGCCTCAAGATACAACTCTATAGGAAATGAAGCTTCATTGGCTTTGCTGATCATGGAACTATCTGCACTTTTCCGTAGCGGTTTTCTCTTGGTTTGCCTTTATTAAGAGGAAGTTGTATTAAAGAAGTAGTATGGAAAATGAAGAATGGAAATACATGTTCAGCTTTCCCTTCAGTGGGCAGAAAAAGAAAATGCATCTTTTATCAAAGTGAAAATCAGCTGCTTAAATGATTAAAAAACTGAGCTGCATGGCTTCGGATTCCAGAGACAATAAGTTAGCCTATGGAAAAGTAAGTGTGTTCCCTCACTTCCAGTGCAGGAAAAGAAACACCGTAACAGCAAAGTACCAGATATTGATAGTGATCTGTGCTCAGAAAGTTTTCTCTTTGTGTCTCATCATATGGGCTGATTGTCTCAGTTTCCCCTCTGAAATCCTTGCCCTCAGTTTTGGATAATGTGAAATGTGATGCCATATCTGGCTCTAGACAATCTGTATGATAACGATTTTTCCCCAGGAAAAGAAGAGCCAAAGCAAACAGAACAGAAACCAAAGCAAACCCCTTTACTTCGCTTTTCCCCAGCTGGACAGGCCTTTGCATAAAATAGGATGTCTGTCCTCATCCACGAAGGCAGAGAACAGAAGCGAGGCAGAGCTGTAGTCCTATCTTGGCACTTTCAGATTAAAATAATTACACTCATCACCGCATAGGCTCTCACAGATTATCCAAAATCTCACCAGAATAGAAAGAACAGGGTGTCCACTGTAGAAGGCTTTAAAAAGCTAATGGATAAAGCCCCCAGCAGCCCAAACTGACTTCTGAGCTCCCTCTGCTTTGAGGAAGATGATCAGAATTCATTTGATCAAAGACGTCCTGAGATCCTTTCCAACTTGATTTATATTGTGATGGTACAGGTATTTATTCAAGAGATTTAAGACTCAACTGACACCAATCTAGTTGTCTTGCATATATCCATTCCCTTGCATTCACCAGCATCAAAAGAAAAGATAAATAAAAAATTTAGCCAAATGTAATTTTTGTGTGGTTTTTGTTTTAACCAACCAAAAACCCCATAAATTGAGTTTGGCAACGCCTTTCTTACAGTTTTTGATCTAACCCACTGAATTGCTTTACACACACACAGCCACTATGGAACCATTTCATTTAGGGTTTTGTATTCAGAAAACATATCATCTTTAGACAGGATTTTTAATGGTCCTTAATTATTTTTAATTGAGAATTATTCAGAATTGCTTTATTTCATTTGTTTGGTCCAAACGAGATCTTTACCAAAATTTGGTTATACTGAGATGAGGACTGCCATTTTGACATCTTAAGGTGTGCATTGGGGTTGCTTTTTAGCTCACCAAAAGTATAGAGTAACATAATTTTTGTCATTTTGAAACAAATGTTGGTTGCAGACTTCAAAAGAGCAGTCAAACCAAGAAATGGTCCCTCCTATGCCTTCAGCAGCTTTTGCTTTCCTTACGTCCCCTGAACATATCTAGTTTATCGTGGGTTCTTCTCTCCACCTTGTCCATTTCAACAGAGCAAGGTTCCTAGAGCTGTATGTCTTCCCAGCTTATCGACAGAGATCACTTAGCTAATTTATATGGAGCAAGCAAGAAGTGCCTGCTATACCTCCAACTTTGCTCTCCCAGAAATCCTCCTCACCAACCTCTTGGTGGAGAAAAGGAGTCTGCTGCTGTTGTACATCATACCCCAGCTCCTGCCTGCAGCTAACAGCAGGACTAGACCATGCTGGGCCTATTATTTCTCTGGAAGGGACCAAAACCTGAAATCCTGACATAATCACAGAGGGATGGCTAAGTAGGGATGATTATGCAATATGCTGCAAAAATGCCAGCAGACCTCTAAGACACTGTCTCTGCTAACAGCACTTCCATTACTTCCCCAGAGTTAGAACCTTTCTTCAGTCTGAAGGAGAGAGAGGCCAAGTGGCCCTGAGACAAGCAGACCAAAGGAAGTCTATAGCTAAGACTCTAATTTGCTCAAAGAAAGCCCCTCATGTCAGTTTTCATGCGCTGAGATGTTTGCATTAGGTGAGAGACTGACCGTAGCTATGCAGCTTGCAAAGGGACAGCTCCTAGGCAAGACATCTGGCTCCTTAAAATTTTGCTGAAAAAGCCACACGTTGGAACCCAGTCAGCTGGTGTACCTTCCCACCTAGAAAATAAACGTGAGCAATCTTATATAATTATAATAATTAGCATTTGTAGTATGATGATGCTTTGATGCAACCCATTTTATGTGGCTTTTTATCATTGTTCTTTAATTAAAAATATCTCCAGCCATTGAGATCAGCATGAGTGCGTCACACCCAAAGGAGTGAGAAAGCAACTTTACCCCAGATCCGAAAAAAAAAAAAGGTTTATTCAGAATCTGGATACCCCTGAAGCTAGCAGTGCCTGTAGCTGGAGTTTTGGTTCACAGACATGTCTCTAGGTACTGACCTATGCTTGGCAGATAAGGAAGCAGAGCCAGAAAGTTTCCTAAAGCCACAGCTGGAGCTGGATCGGCCATACTAAGCCTCGGTGCTCTGCCAGATCCAACCAATGATGTACCTTTCCTACTGTAAAAGTTGCAGATGAAACAAACCAGATTATTCCCCCCCACATGCCTCCTTAACCTGTTTTAAAAAGAGAATTCATTAAAGGAATTGCTATGTGATGTATTCTGAAACGTATAGATTTTACAGCAGCTGGTGAAGTACAGTCATGGGACTGAAGCATGAAACAAGTGTTTGAAGGTGCTTAACATTCATTCCATCTTTGTTCTGATTTAATTAGTAAACATCTTCAAAGGGAACTGACTGACTGTTCAGGCAAAGGGCACAAGCAGTCCGGCACCGCAACAAGCAAATAAATGTTTAAAGGAAATATTTGGAACATACAAGAGCCTGGGGTTTGTCCGTGCAGAAATGAGAACCAAAACCTTTCTCTGACTCACAGACCTCGTTAAAGACAAGGCAACTCTGTGCCTTACTCTGAAAGAAACCTGCCCTGGAAATGAAGTGCAAATTTACAAGGAACTGTGTCTACATGCAGATGTATGCTGAAATGCACTTGGGGTTTGCAACTGCAGTAGCTACATCAATCCTGTTTTCCATGTAAACAGGGTTTTTGTCACTGGTTATCTAAGAAATATTGATTTATTGGAAAATAGTGCCCCAGGCTCACGGTAAGCAGCGAGCTGCTTCCAGGCTTCTGCAGAATATTTCTGTGCACATCTTGGCATTAGGCTGGCTGGCTGCAGAAAGGGATGGAGAAAGCTGTGATTCTGTAGACCAGAGGCCCCCTGAAACCAAAGACTTACTAAATGGACAGAGATACCTGCTTACAGGAAGACTTAACAGTGTCGGGTTTTGAACTTTAAAGCTAAATAGCAGCTTGTTCTCATCAGTCATCAGAAGTCTTGGCGACCAGATCCCAGCTGTTTATAGAGGTGGATGGAAGTCATAGAACCATAAAATGGTTTGGGTTGAAAGGCACACTGACATCCCAGTGGATGCTGTAGTTGGCCTTTCCTGACAGAGCTGTGTGGTGCATCTCCTGCTCTGAGCTGCCATGGAGCACTGGTGCAGAAGCTGCTGTGGGGCTGGGATGAAGAAGGGAACCTGGGCTGTGAAATGGAGGGATAGAAAGGCTGACATCTACTCCCCTGCACCACTCTTCCAGAACCGAAGAGGGACTGAGCAACTGTTTGTTAAACCATCTCAGAGAGCTTCAGCCTTTTCATCACCACACCATAAGGGATCAAAGGGCACTGCCCAAAGAATCAATGCCAAAATGAGGTAAAACTCCTTCCCCCAAATGCTACAGCTTGACAAAACATAGGAAGAAAAAACACTGTAGTGGAAAGAAAAAAAAGTGCTGTTATTACATCGTCTGACTGTCACAGTCAAATTCAGTTCTGGATGACCACAAACTTTCCCTGGGCTTTTAAAACCTTTCAGTGCAATCTGGATTCACTCTGCAACTCATATTCTATAATCCTTACTCTTTGCCACCTGTCAATCACCTCCGGTTTGAATGCGAGCTCTTTTCGGTAGACACTTTTACTACACAGAAAAGTGCAGACCTGCCACAACAGTTACTGCCCCAGCTGGAACGTCTATATAGCCTTGAAATGCAGTTTTAAAAATCAGTGGGGTTGTAAATCCCATAAAAAGAGCATTTAAGCAACCACAAGGCATTTTAGGATTCTTAGATACTGATGACTCAAGAATTAATCATTGCTGATTAAGAGTATTTTGGAAGACAAAATAATAGGGCAATAAAAATCCAAACATTCTTTACTTCAAAATTATTATCATGTATCCTTATTTTATATTCATATTAACATAGAGCAAGTAGCCTGCATGTAATTTGAGAGTAGGACTTACGGCTGTAAAGTAACATGAGCAAAAGCTAGTCAGGAATTTTTGTGGCTTAAAATGAAAAGGCACAAGTAGTTGTAGGGGATTTTTTCAATAACTTCTCCCCTGAGATA
The DNA here is from genome assembly GCA_022605575.1 of Laterallus jamaicensis coturniculus. NCBI lineage: Eukaryota > Metazoa > Chordata > Aves > Gruiformes > Rallidae > Laterallus > Laterallus jamaicensis. Next base: position 82,694,592 of record JAKCOX010000002.1, on the reverse strand, counting down.
GACCTGGAGCAAAACAAAATTTTTCAAATACTAAAAGTCTGAAAAAAGTGGGGATTTTTTTTTTGTAGGCTTTGTTCTTTTAATGGAACTTTCCCATGATTAAAGGAAAAACAGAACTGTTGTAAATGTTTCCATAGGAAGTGCTTATCATTTCCCAAATGGCTCTCATCTTTTTTGTTCTTCATACTTTAGGCTGAAGCTGACTAAACTCTGAGTCCTAAAATCATACTTAAGCACTATTAAAAAAAAAAGGGGTGGGGAGGGATAATAAAATAGTGCTTGGTGTACTATGTATAATGCTATATGACTTACTGGCTAATACCTGTCCTGTTTTTATTTCTCTGCTGTGGTTAAGCAGATGACCTCAGGACAGCAGGCAATTCACTAAAATAATCCTTTCCTCTCCAAGAGTTAAAAACCCACTTCTTGAACATACAAACCAGAAGTGATTTCAACCTTTGCAGCCTTCTCTTTGCCATAAAAGGACTCCTCTCTCGGCAGCCACCAGAGCCCATTAGCTGGGAAAGCAGGCAGGTGTAAAAGAAGTTCATGTTTAACCTCATGGTTTGAAAGCCGGCGCTGAAGTTTATCAGCTCACAAGCCCGTGAAGGGAGGAGGAAAGGCAGAGAATGGGATTTAGTCAAAGACTTACTCAGAGTTAACACAGGCCACTGGCGCTAATAAACAAACATTGCCAGACATCAAAAGGAAGTAAGTAAATCTGGGAAGGTTTAGTCCAAACAATGGAAGGGCAAGCTAAGCCTGTTGCAGGGTGGGCAGCGGGGTGGGTGACTTTGAGATGTTAACCCTTGCCTGGGCCACAGTGGCATCATAAATGGAGGACTGGAAGCCAGACTAGCATGCCCTAGGGAAGCAAGAAATTGTTTCCCCCAAAACCTGGCAGCTGGATGCCTTTGATACACATTCTTCCTCCTGAATCTCCCTTCCTCTTCGTCTGTTTGGAAGCATGGGTATTGCCTCCTGCGTAGCTGCCTGCAACTTGCCCCTCAGGAAAGGGCAAGTGTGCAAAAGGGAGAATGGAGGAAAGAGCTCGAAGGATCCAGAGAGCACGGAGGCCCCAAGCAGGCCAAACAGCCAGATGTAATTAGATAGGTTTTGATGATCACCGTCACGTTGTATCTGCAGGGCTTAGGGGTCCTCTGCCCTTTTGCCTGAGCAGCAAGGACAGCCAAGCCAGCAGTGTCTTGCTCCCAAAGGCAGGTGACATACTTAAAACAAAACAAAACTACAAACAAAACAACCAAAAAAGCCCAATAGAAACCATGATCAACATAAAGCTTTAAATAACATCATGCATTATACATGGTAAACTCCCACCTCTGCACGAGGGAGAGATGGCTAAAAAGGGGTGTAAACTGAGCCAAAAACAAAGCCAGGCTTTTTAAAAAAGGCAAGGGCTGGCAAAACTGCAAGGGCTTGCAATCTGCTGTAGTGCAGGTTGTTTGAAGGCCAGGATGAAGAATAGGAATGCAAAAAAGGCCCTGCCGCCTGAGCATTATTAACCTCTTTTCCTTTCTTTTTGTTACTCCTGCTTAGTCAAGACTCAGTTTGGCACCTCACAAACTCCCATCTGCCATTAGGAGTGCAGTAAGAGACCACCCAACACAAAGCAACCAGAAAGTGCTGAGCCAGAGCTCCAGGTAGTTCCAGCTCTGCTCCCTCCTGCACTCCCCACCTCCTGACTCCCTTTCCATCACCGGGATGTGTTGCTGGGGGCTGCATCACCTTGGAAATCTTCAAATCATGGGGTGCCTTTGTCAGGCAAGGTAATGCCATGATAGGATGGTGTGCAACAGGCCCATGTTTCTTTTATTAGGATCGTGTACCTGCTGTCACTTCGGATAAGGACTATCTATTTCAAGTGGTTTCCTGCGAAGTCAACAGGGTCGAATTTCTCCAAGAGGTCATGAGAATTATCTGGAACCTCCAAGTGCCTACTCCGACCTGTATCCTCTATCATAGCGCAGCCAGCTTCATTATTTCAAGATCACATCAGGTACATAAGCATCTAAAGCAGCCACAGAAGCCTGGAGAACATAAGCACATATTTAACTTGGAGCCAAATGGTTCCCCTAGACTTCAGTTTTCTTACTCCTGTGCTTAAAGCTAGGCACACGTCTTTGTGGATCCTAACTGCATCAATAATTTACGTTGTGGAAGCAGCTAGAGGCCCCATTTTTAAGTTGAGATTGTTGTAAAAACAAAATAATTGACAGTCCCTGCCCTAAAAATCTTTCAGACTGGAAAGCGAATCTGCAATTCCCTTTGTAGCTTGCTCTTCCCTGATTTAGTTTTCCCTCGTATTTAATCCAACTTAAACACTTCCGTGAAGCAACATCAGCATGTTATTTTTAAATTCAGCTCCTACTGACTAATGAGAAGAATTGACCCTCGGCTTTATTGTTAGAAAGGGGCAGAGGCAGCTGGACTCAGACACTGAAAGATTTACTGTAGAGCAACCAGTTCTGCTGAGGCACTAACTGAGATATGAGCCATGAATTAAGATGCTTCTGAAATACTTTTGTGAGCTTTCAGCACTAGCATAGGCTTCTTGTCAGATCAGCTGTTTGCCAGTCAAGACAATAAAAACGCACCCTCCAAATTAACTCTTTCCCATGCAGTTTGGGCTTAAACAACCCAGGATGCTTTTCTTGCTGTATTAGGCTATGTAGGAATAGGTATCAGTCCTCTTGAAATTTGGATCAGCTGCAAAAGGAAAATAGCAAACAGAATCAAGCATCTGGGTCTACGTTTTTGGACCAATATGGTCTTGTGTGTTTGATATATGTTTTTGCAATTTTCATCCCATATGGAGCGGGGTTCTGGAGCCAGAGCACCTCTGACAATCAGGTGCTTTGCTGCAGAGTCTGAGTATTTCTGTGTGTAACTGTCATGAGCTGTCCATGCTCACTTCTCTTCCTCTTGGGCCAGTGCCCCATCTCTGCAAAAGCACTGATTCTCATTTTCCACAACAGCCATGGTCTCCTCTCCAAACTAACACTTGTCCCCTTCTATAACGTGAGGCTCCACACTGAACCCTCTGGACCAGTCAGTGCTGAAGAAAGCAGAAAACTGAGCATCTGGGTACTTTTATTTGGGTTTGTTTAGTTGGTTTTTTTTAAACTTTTAACTTTTTACAACCCACACTGCCTGTAGCCCAGTGGAGGAGCTTCTTTTGGCACCATGTTACCCCAACTGACTCATAGTCAATTTGTCATCTTCTAAAACCCCCTAATTCTATTCCTTGACAGGAAAATACTGGTTAGAAAACAGCAAGTTTCCCCTTTTTTTAGGAGACTGGCAGACCTATTTAAAGTTTTTTTACAGTAGCCACTGTTTTTACAACATCCTTAGTGTGCACAAAATTGACCACATCCCAGATTCTTCTTAATTAACACCCTCTGTAGCTGCAGTATGGTAAAAGCTAAGGGAGTGAGCTAAAACAATAAATAAATATTTTTATTAGATTTCAAAAAGGACAGGAGCATCCACAACTTTGTTACATATTCCCCATCATTTGCCTGTGTTAGATCCAGAAGTCTCCAGGCAGATACAGATGCCACCCCCAAAAGCTAACATCCCAATCAGCACAAGGACATGAAAAGAAATCCTTGTTTTTATTATATTCAAGCATTTCAGTAGAATCATAGAATCATAGAATGGCCTGGGTTGGAAGGGACCCCAAGGATCATAGAGCTCCAACCCCCCTGCCACAGGCAGGGACACCAACCTCAGGCCTGGATCTATACAAGGTTGCCCAGGGCCACATCCAACCTGGCCTTGAACACCTCCAGGGATGGGGCATCCACTACTTCTCAGGGCAGCCTGTTCCAGCGCCTCACCACTCTTTCTGTAAAAAAGTAGCATCTGGAGTGTCTGGTCAGGGCCTTCAAAAGCTAGACACAGCTACATGTAACCCCTTTACCAAGCCTTGAAGGGGTCAGGTTTAGTCTCCAAAGGCCCCTGCTGAAGAGCAATAAGATCAGCACCAGTTCCAGCCCAAACACCAAGGAGGACAGCTGAGATTGTCTCTGGCACAAGCAATATTCATTCTAGCATGTACTGAATTAAAGACATGAACACCTTTTGTTAGTGAAAGGAGGGAGACAACACCCAGCCACGCTATCACTCTACCCACTATCCCTCAAACCTGTCATCTACGCCATACAGTCGCCCGTGCTGAAATTTTTTCAGCCCTAGCAGAAACTGGGTTTACATCTTTCCCTCTCCCAGAGGAGTCCCCAGGGCTCTCAGAGAAACCTCATCTGATCCTCAGATCAGAACCATGCTTCATGCATGACTCATCTGGCACCAAGAGGTACTGCTTGGATAAAGAACAGCTACCCTTACTTCCAGCTGAGGTGATCCCTCAGCAGCTGAATCCATCCACTTGGAGTGACTGGTGGTAGCTGTCACTTTATCCAGCTGTCACTTTATCCAGCCACCCTTGGCCAGGAACTCTCTCACAAGCTGTCCTCTTCAGTAGTTGTCCCAGTTATGGTTTGCTCCAAAGCTGGTGTACAATGGCATATGCAACCTATTCCTAAACCATGACACCGAGGATTTACTATGGAGTTTGCTCTTTGGTCTGTTCAGGCTCCCTCTATGCTGCCCTGTTGCCACACTATGCCATCAAGGACCTTCTGCCTTTGTGCTCTTCCATCACTTTGGGATTTCTGATGATCAGCTGCTCTTTTAATTTTGACCACTAGGCTGGAAATAAGGAAAATTTAAAAAAACTTTCCATAAAAGGCAAGTCCTTAGTGATATAGTAATTATTAAAAGAAAGGAAAGAGGAAAAAAAGAAGAAAAAAAAAACCCAAACAGAAAAAGAAAAAAATATTCATTCCTGGGTTTAGGGTAAGATTTGAAGCCCATTTCCTTAGTTCCCAGAGATATTTGCCAGTACTGGTGCAGACTCTTGGCCCACCTCACCACACTGGTATATATTAAAAGGTGAAAGCTGACTAGTTTTGTAAGTCTTCTATTACAACAAGGATGGTTAAAGTAGGGGTGCAAGAAGTTGGTCTAGTGGAATTTGTCAAATGGAATAGAGGAAGCAAGCTACATGAAAAGGTTTGCTTTGTCTGCTGTGTTTTTCTATTGAATTCCATTTAATAGAAAATATGAGAAATCATACTATAACCTGGAGAAAATCCCTCCTCTGTTATCTCTTTCTTTGGGATGAGCAACCCTCCGATAGATCTGTTTCAAGAAGAGCGTTCAGGTGTTACACCGAAGATATTCGATTTCTGCCTTCCTGAGATCAGCTTTCCAAGAATAAGTTAAACCTGTGCCTTCTGATTTCCAGAAAGGGTGCAAGCGAGGGAAAGGATCCAAAGCCAGGTGACAGCCTTAGAAAGACTCCCCTCAAACTGAATGGGTTTTGGATCCGACCCAAAGCCACCCAGTCTGAGGAAAAAGTGGATGAGCAGAATTTGAGTGTTCCCTGAGCATTAGAAACAGAAGCAAAGTTGCACGTAATGGAAATAAGGGAAGGCTGGCTGATAAAGATAGGGCAGCAGTTTCCTTACAAGCTTTTCTTGGTTCCTGTGATTTAGGACAATCCAATTTCTGACAGATTAGTCAGGTATCTGTTTTCCTTCCAGAAGAATCTCTGGTGAGCATTGGTAAAGGCTGAATATACCACAAAGCAGAAGACTCTGCTGTTGGAGGCAACAGCCTTCAGCAAGGAGACCTGACGGCTGTCCCAAACAAGAGGTACACGGGGAGCACGCTGCCAGACACGCAGCTGTATTTGCAGTACACAGTTACCTGCAGTACCAAACAAGAGGTACAATGAAATTTCTCTCACCCAAATGCTGATCAAAGGGCACTGAGATACTCCAGGGCAAGGTAATGATAATCCAGCAACATATTCCCACTATGCATATAGAAGCAATAACCCCAACACAATCCAAAGGTGACATTATTGCTGGTGCTCTACAGACTAAACTGCTAACAGACCCTTCAAAAATCCCATAGTTCTTTTACAAATGTGTTCACAAACTTCTGAAAAATCTTCATTTTTTCTTCATAATTACGTCCTGTCTAGCTACATCATCCCCACTGATATCCCCTGTAAGAAAAGGGACAGACCTTATCCTTGGAGGTGGTTGCATTTGTGCAGAAGCATGACACAACCATGGTTTATAAAATGCTTTTGAGTTCTTAAAGACTAAAAGTTCCTCTATAAACTTACCACACCACTGTAAGTTTTCTGTTGGGCTCCAATGATTGATGAGCTTTCAGGCCAGAAATGCCATTTTGATCAACTAAGTCAACCCTAGGGACATGAGAGGCCAGAGAATTTCCTGCAGCAGGTCTCCTAATCAGCTTAAAGCATGTGGTTATAGCTTAGAATCATAAAATAGTTTAGACTGGAAAAGACCTTTAAGATCATCAAGTACAAGTGTTAATCTAACACCACCAAGTCCACCATTAAACCATGTCCCTAAGCACCATAGCTACTTGTATTTTAAACACGTTCAAGAATGGTGACTCAACCACCTCCTTGGGCAGCCTGTTCCAATGACTGACAGCCCTTTCGGTGAATTTTTGCTAATATCCAATCTAAACCACCTCCCTTGGCACAACTTGAGAGCATTTCTTCTTGTCCTATCACTTGTTACTTGGGAGAAGAGACCAACACCCAACTGGCTACAACCCTCTTTTACTGTAGAGAAGGATAAGATCCTCCCTCAGCCTCCTCTTCTCTAGGCTAAACAACCCCAGTTCCCTCAGTCGCTCCTTGTAAGCCTTGGGCTCTAGGCCCTTTGTCAGCTTCTTGGCCCTTCTCTGGTCTTGCTCCAGCACCTCAATGTCCTTGTAATGAGTGGCCCAAAACAGAACACAGCACTCGAGGTGCAGCCTCACCAGTGCTGAGCACAGTGGGATGATCGCTTCTCTGGTCCTGCTGGCCATGCTATTCCTGATAAAAGCCAGGATGCCATTGGCCTTCTTGACCACCTTGGCACACTGCTGGCATTTGTTCAGCTGGCTGTTGACCAACACCTTCAGGTCACTTTCCACCAGGCAGCTTTCCAGCCACTCTTCCTCAAGCCTGTAGCATTGCCTGGGGTTGTTGTGACCCAAGTGCAGGACCTGTCACTGAGCCTTGTTGAACCTTAAAAAGTTGTTTTCACCCCATCGATCCAGATGCCTCTGCAGAGCCTTCCCACTCTCACAGAGATCAACACTCCCACCCAACTTGGTGTTGTCTGCAAACTGAGGGTGCACTCAGTCGCCTCATCAAGATCATTGATAAAGATATTAAAGAGAACTGGCCCCAGTACAGAGCCCTGGGCAACATGGCTTGTGACTGAACATCAAACGGATATAACTTAACTTGCTTGTGGCATTAAAGGTAACAAGCACAAGTGTTTCTGTTTTTCTCAGAGAAAGGTGATACCTGAAAGTTTTAGCATCAATTTCTCAGTGATTTTAATCCTGAAAAGTGTTTCAAGAGTTTTACACTAAGTTTTCACTTAAGGATCATAGTTGTAATTGCATGTTTTAACTGTTTCTGTTTAGGGTAGAAGGTTTTTCTCTTTTTTCTTCCTCCCTAGACCAAGAACCACAAAATGTGTTTTCCTGGAATGGCTCGACTGTGTGCAACTATAAATTAAAGATGAGCTATCCCTATACTGAAGCCCTGTTCAAGACCCACATCAAAATATGTCTGTGTCCCACATTTACAAAATGCATATTTGCTTCATGCTAAGAAAAACTGACATTTGTGAGCGGCTGTGTGCTTTGTATTTCACTGGAAAACCAAGTTTTAGCTGTGGTTTATGAAAGGTGGGCTTCTCTCACCAGACATACATACTTTCCCAGGAAAGGGAGGACTGGTCTCATTAAGATCCAGTTGAGAACGAATTGCCCTGCTAAGAGGAATGTTTTGCGAGTTCAGTATCTAAATAATGAAGAAAAACACAACACTCAAAATAATCAGACCTGTCATTCATGCACAAGTTTAACCTGGAAAGCTGAAGCAAGGCAGGTAGGAAAAAAATTAAAAGCATTTCGAAGTGCCAGGTAAAACTTTAAATTTGCCTTCACACAGTGGCATCTACCCACTCCTCACCAAAATGGTAAGGGTGTCTCTAGTGTATCAATCTTTTCCACAAGTCCCCCATGCCTACAGACCAAATCTAACAGGAAAACGTATGGAGGAAAGAGGAATGCAAATAAACATACAGGGGATGTGATTCAGCTCCCTTGAAATCAATGCTGCTGGTTTCAGCAGAACCAGATTTCACATGTAGCTAACAAACCAGGTCATGGTTGTCCACATCAGACCACGTCCAGACTCCATGCGTGAAAGTTCCGATAGGCAAAAGGAGCCTTCACCTACCTTTCTAAAGCCCTTACTCAACCTCATACTTAAAGCCCTCACAAGAGAGATCATTCACAGCTTTATACTAAGTAACTGCTTATCTTGTCCAACTTTGGCCTAAGATTGTATCTTCAGGGAAAATACACAAGTGAAAAGGAAGGGACATGTCCTCATTAGGAGGATGAAAAATCATTCTCCCTAACCCTTGCTCTCAAATGTATATATTTCTCTAGTATTTGAGAGACTGAAGAAAACATTTTTCATTTTCCCAAATGAAAATGGATCCCAAATGAAAATGAAAAAAAACCCCTGTATCCCAAGGATTCCTTTATCCCAAGCACAACTACAAGCAGGGCAGAAAGCAGACCTGAGGAGAAGGACTTCGGGATATTGGTGGAAGAGAAGCTCAACAAGACCCAGTAATGTGTACTTGCAGCCCAGAAAGTCAACAATATTGTGGGCTGCACCAAAACCACTGTGATCAGCAGGTTGAGGGAGGTGATTCTGTCCCTCTACTCGCTCTGGTGAGGCATCACCTGCAGTATTGCATCCAGCTCTGGGGCCCCCAACATAAGAAAGACATGGAGCTGTTGGAGTGAGTCCAGAGGAGGCCACAAAGATGATCAGAGGGCTGAGGCACTTCTCTTGTGAAGACAGGCTGAGAGAGTTGGGCTTGTTCAGCCTGGAAGAGAAAGCAACAGAGAGATGCAGCCTTCTAGTACCGGAAAGGGCTTACAGGGTGTCCCTGCCCAGGGTAGGGTGTTGGACCTTGATGAGCTTTGAGGTCCCTTCCAACCCAAATCAGTGTGTGATTCTGTAATTCTATCATGCTATATAACAGGGGGATTCAAGGAGGAACTGTCTTCAGGCTTTCTGCTGAGTGTCACATTTGTTTCAGTTGTAGCATTCTCAAAGCTTAGCAGCAGCAGCCCTCAAGCTTTGGGAGTCCCAAAGACCTGCAAAATCCTCTGATACCAGAGGATAGCTACACATAACCAGAAGCCAGGGTGAGGCTCAGAGTAGAGCCTTCCACTCTGGCGAACTCTTCCCACTCTGAAGTAGCCATCATCTATTCACTCTCTGAGGACACCTGATCTCAGCCTCCACCAGAACCTTGAAACCTGTCCTCTCTATTATTCCCTTTCTCCAGAAGGAAAAAAAAAGCCAAACAACCAAACAATCAAACCAGTCCATAAAAACAAAATCTTGGTTTAAAACACCAACTGCATAAGACAGCACATATTCCACCTTTTGAGCTGAGGTGGTACATAAAAGGTCAACCAATATCCAACAAATGAGCAAGCTGTTCTTTTCAGTGTTTCCAGTTTTAGAAAGCCCCAGTCAGTTCTCTGGATGGAGCACATTTTTAAAGAAAATGGGACAGAAAGTCCTCTACAGATGAGTCACACTGACTGAATATCAGAGCAGAACAACAGAACTGTTGTCCTATCAGGGCTGAGCCAAATATAGTTGTTTTCATAAGCCTTTTACCTGATTCTCATTCTTATCTGTACTGAAGTCCAGTGGGGATGGGACAACCAGTTTTACTTCAACTCTAAGTTCTTTCAAATACATAACAGAAGTATATTACTGAGGAGGATGTTGCAAATATGATTGCTGGCAAATGACTAAAATGATGGCAGAAAAGGCATCCTTAGAAGGTGGTAAGCAGGACATGGCATCATTCTGGGTTTCTGCCTACCAAATAAACTTCTTGGTGTGCACCATAAGCTTCCTCTTTTCACATAAATACCCCAACACTTGTTTATGAGCATACGTGAAAGTAGACCCTCTCTGGGTATTACTCCTGACCCCAGCAGTCATGTTGTTCCTGAACTAAAAATGCATAATGACTGGAGAATTGCCTTCAGCTGCCTTTTTATTTTCAGCATTTCGTGCATACACAGGCCTTTCAGAACGAGCAAAACCCTCTGTCTTGGAGGAACATACGAGCATGCTGTAAGTACTGTATGCAGGACAAAACTCTGGTATATCCTTGCAGCCAAGATAGGTAACATCCTATCATTTTATCGCTCTCACCTCCATGCTCATCCGTGCCAAGTTAGGTTGTGTGCCCAACCAAAAGAAAACTCTGTCAGGTCAAAGCAGGGGTGTCTGGACTAAATTAAAAACAGGCCATGGTTTTAGATGCCTGAATTAAGGGTAAATTTTCAGAAGTAGTTTCTAAGTCTGTTCTTGAAGAGGGAAAAAAAAGACATTCTTCAATTTGAACACACAAAAAAATCATTAAAGCCTACATTAGGTCTGTGATATGAAAAGCCTTTCAGTAAGCCACACAACACTCAAAGATGTCAGATAAACACTACAGTACTACAGATCAACTGGCTGGCAAAGAGAAATCAAATGATCTGTTCAAAACTGCTGTGGAGATGAGGGCAGAGACCAGAAGTTAGATATTTCAAATGGTTACGGCATATCCCTCCTCTGGAAGCTGGCAGCTAATCCCACATGCATTTTTTAAAAACCATTATGGAAGTTGTCATGTTCTGTGACATGTTGATCAAGGTTCCCCACCAAGCAAGGGGCTTTACTTAACCTCAGACCTGCTTTTGAGTTGTGCACACATCCAAGCACAAACATACAAGCACAAGTCAACAGACTCACAGTGTCATGGAGCCAAATTATATTCTTTCAAAGCATCAGGGTGGGAGAGGGGGCCAGAAGCCTTTGGCAGCCCTCAGACCTCCCAGCCTGAGAAGGGAGGCCTCTCGGGTTGCTCTGTGGCTCTGCACATTTTGTCAACTGATTTCAGACCTGGGGAACATGATGAGAGCTTTGTAACTTCCTCCATCTATTGATCCCCTTCACCTACCTTGGTGAGCACAGTCAAAGGATGGGATGTGAGAGGATGCAAGGAGAAGGGGTATTTTCCCCCCGTCCCTTTAAATCATCCCATAGTTTTTATTTTCAGGACTTTAGAGTTACCCTTCACATGGTTCTTCACTTTAGCATTAACATGTTGTAAACCCTTGTGCAGCCCCACTAGCTACAGCAGTTCAGCTATAGCAAGGCGGCTAAGTCAAGCCTCATGTCCCTTCAGGGCTAGTTTTGTTAAAAAGCAGAAGATACAAAGGAATGGATGGATACAGAACAATGCACAGAGACCTTTCAGGACCGAGAAAGGAACAGCCTGACACGCTAAGCCTTCTATCAGACAAATCTGTGTTGCCTTCAGACCCCGTCAAATGCTTGCTCTTGACTGTGTGTGCTATGCTCATGGGACTCCATTTGAACAGGGCTCAGGCTCACCATCTACATTTCAAGTCAGACCCATTTCTATCCTTGATTCCTCAGCCAAATACATGATAACTACTCCGAAGGTAACGTATTATGGATCCTGTAGACAAGCAAATTGCTGTTGACCTGTTGGCTGACCAGTCTACTTTCTATGATGAGTCAACAGTGTCATCTGAAAGATGTCATAATTTTCATTATCTGACATTCATGAGATTGCACCTGGAGCAGTTTGGGGTTCCCCAGAACAAGCAACACATTGACATAATGGGCCAAAATACATTTAATTTATAATCGAGCTGTGCTGGATTCCAGGACTAATGGTTTAAATGGAATGAGCTCTGCAGCATGGATTCCGATCACAACACAGGTTCTTCCCCAGGAATATAATTCCATAGAGGTCAGACTACTTATTTGTATTAATCTCAGCTGGGACCTTATGGGCTGAAAAAGAGTAATTTTTTTCAACAAGAACTACAAGTATGACCAGTTTAACTACAGCAGATGCCTTTTACTATGAATTTATGCCTAATAACAAGTAGACAATGGTACAGATGTCTACAGATAAAAACCTAGACATTATTATGTGACAAGTACGATCCTACACATCAGATTGCCTACTACTTCTGCTTGGCATTTGCACTGTTTTGAGCTGTCTTTACTTCTCTTTCTTCTTCCTCTTCTCAGTAACAGGGAGATACAGCACACTTCAATTTTATCAGCAGCAATCTACGAATTTCCTATAGCTTCTCTTTAGACCAGAACAAAACTCCTCCCCAGTCATTTCACCTCTCTTTCACATTATTTTAAGTCTGCTATCTGAAGATAAAGGGTACCCTCCTTTCCTTGCCACATGGGACCAACAAAAGATATTCACCAAGTGCTGAGTTTTCAAGAGAGACGGTATCTGAAAGCAGTACCTGAAAATTCAACTGAAATACCCAATTCAAAATCACATCCAGAACGGCAAAATTCACAGATGCTGTACCTCACCACCTGGGCTCCTGTACCCCAAAGCCTTTATCTTGTCCATATGTGTAAATATGACAAATAAGGGACCAGTCCTGGGCACTGGAGCCAACTGTCCAGCAATACATATCCAGACAGCTAAGCCCTTTCATCTCTGCAAAACAAGGGGCCACAGACAAATTACTACTAGGGGTGGCCCCTGGCCAGTTACAGTCCTCAGATGGTGCCCAGGCACTGGCTGGAGAAGCACTAGCTGGTGTGGGCTGGAGCTGTGCTAACAGCTTACACTATGGACAGGTACACACCAGTGCTCAGGGCTATGCCTTGTCCCTGGTTCACCTGGACACAACCTCCTTCTGGTCATGGCAGGAGAATGGCCTCTCTTAACCCAGAGTTCAAGAATCTTCATCACCATGAGGGAGATGAGGCTCTGGCACAGGTTGTCCAGAGAAGCTGTGGCTGGCCTCTCCCTGGCAGTGTTCAAGGCCAGGTTGGATGGGGCTTTGGGAAGCCTGGGCTAGGGGAGGGTGTCCCTGCCCATGACAGAGGGGTTGGCACTAGATGATCTTTGAGGTCCTTTCCTACCCAAACCAGTCTGTGATTCTTTGATTCTACTATAATCATGTCAGCAAGGGCTGGGAAATAGTAGGACAGTACATAAATTCTTAAGAGTTCATAGTTATTTATAAGAATGGACTGCTTAAGGTGCCTTTTAAGGGCTACTATTGCTTTTTGGGAAGCACACTGGCAGTCACAGATGGAGGAATTAGGGGTAAAACCCCAACTATATGTCATACTGCATCCTTACAATACCTGAAGGGAGCATAGGAACAGGAGGGGAAGCAACTTTTTAAAAGGGCAGATAATGGCAGGACAAAAGCTAAAGGAAGGAAGGTTTAGATTAGATATGAGAGGGAAGTCCTTTACAGAGTGGTTAGGTGCTGGAACAGGCTGCCCAGAGAGGTGGTGGATGCCTCATCCCTGGAGGTGTTCATGGCCAGGTTGGATGGGGCCCTGGGCAACCTTGTATAGATCCAGGCTTAAGGTTGGTGGCCCTGCCTGTGGCAGGGGGGTTGGAGCTCTATGATCCTTGGGGTCCCTTCCAACCCAGACCATTCTATGATTCTGTGATTCTGGAGATACAATACTAGAAAAGACAGATCAAATACAGCCTGGTACAGCCTGGTCTCCAAAGCTCCAAAAGACCAGCTCTTATTTTAAGGTCATGTTTCCACACCCTGCAACAGTACCTTTGCACAACTTGATGGAGACAGACCCCTGAGGGGCCACCTTGTATGCACTGGCCTTGCCTGCCATTTATCATCGTGCTGGAAGTGCTCATGAATTACTCTCCACGAATACTGGTTTATTTAGAGATAATTCGAGTTGCCGCCTGTGTGAACAGGGCCTTTCATTGAAAAACTGTAAGCAGCCAGACGAAGGGAGGGCTTGTGGGGAGCCGTGATAAAGTGTCTCAAAGCAAGCAACACCCCGAACAGTTCCACGTCTGCAATGCCAGCACACAGCCCTCAGCACAAGGGAAACACCAGCATGAACAGCTGTCACCTTTTGCCTCGCCAAAGCCAGGAGTTCTGCATATTTAAACTCAGCTGACTGTTAAATTAGACACGTGTAATACTGACCACGGGTGCAGCAATGACATGTTTCAGTGCTATTTTGATTGATATTGACTGCCAGACCAGAAATGGGTAATTCTAGTGGGGGAAGAAGAAAAAAAAGGTTGGAAAAAGGAGGAAATAAGCCCACATTTTCCGTCTTACTGTCTTGAAATAACTTGGGGGTTTGTATTAACAGAGTCTGGGTGGAAGCCAGGTTTCCACCCTCCTAGAGGGGAGGCTTGAGGACACGCTTCATTAGTAAAGATTTAAGAAGTGTAATACCGTACATAGCTACCTGCTCTGTGAATATTAATAACAGTGTTAAGCAATGCCATGTCAATCGCCTAACAATTACAAGCGTAATTACAATTACACCTTAAAACTTGAATATGGAAGAAGAACACCCATGTGTGGCTGTGCCTTGGCAAATCACTGCCTAGGAGGGATCAGAGGCCTCAAATGAACCTCCCTGGTGTTTCTATAATTTCCCATTCAGCCCTTGCTATTCTCTTGTTCTTCTCAGAAGCCAGACTGTGAGCCACCAAGAGCTGATATATTGAAGCACGTGGTCACTTGTTGAGATGAGGCAGAAACATCCTTTGGCAGTGAAGAGCACACATTTCCTAGTCTTAGCCAACTCTTGATATTTCAAGGCTGGAAACTCTGGGCCAAAGGCATGTACCTTGTTTACAACGTGAAAGAAACAAACAGGTCTGAGAGTGTGTGTTACTGTACAGCCCATGTAATCGTGCTGAGTAACTGCACTAACTAAACACATATTGGTTATCTATAATTATTGGTATCATCATCAGTCCAAAACTAAGCCATTCACTACACTGGTCTGTGCATACAGACCTTTCAGTAATAACTGTCCCCTAAAAGAACTCTAGCTACCTCTCAGGAAGTAACACCCCCATGTCATGACCCCCCATCATGGCACCAGACACCAGTATTCAATATCATAGTAGTCCCATGAAACAAAGCTCACTCCTTCTCGGAAAGACCTGGCTTCCAGGCACTGTCAGAGAGGCCAAAAATCTTGACTGCTGCACCCATGCTAGACCAGAGATTGCTCCCTGCTAAATAAAACTTGCAAGAATAATAGTAATGACAGGTCATTCTACTCACTTCACCTAGATCTGCAGACACCATTAACAAGAGCATCTCTAGAGTTTAGCTCATGACTAGACGTCATCATGAACCACTGCAATCTCCAGCCCAGAATTTACCATTTAACTAATTTTTACTGGTAGCAATACATACAAGGACCGTCTGATCTTTGCATCTTGTCATCCATAGTATTTAAAGGAATTTGTCTGGTGTCAACCACATTATTTCCCCATGCAGGGGAAGTGAAAAACAAAGAGTAAACAGTTTTCTGTAGAGAGAGGTCTTCCAGTCTGAAGACTGGTGAGGAACAAATACTACATCCACCTACTAAAAGGGCAAAAAAGGAAGATCTAGAAAATGCAGACCAGTCAGCCTTCCTCAGTCCCTGAGAAAACTATGGAACAGGTCCTTGCACACAGATGACAAAACTGACTGTGAAAAGCTAACAGATAGATGGAAGGGTCATTCATGATTGACCATTGTGAGGGGAAAGCTGTGGATATCATCTACCTTGACATTAGCAAGGTGTTTGTCACAGCCTCCCTCAAAATCCTTTTTGACAAGCCATTAAGATAGGGACAGATGAAAAACAAAATGGTTGAAAAACTGACAAAACTGTTGAGCTCAGAAGGTGGTGGTTAAAGTCTCAAAGTCATGCTGGCAGCTCGTAATAAATGAAGTTCCTTTGGAGTCAGTGCAATACAGCTTTATAAATGATCTGGAATGCAAGACCAAATGCACCCTAACGAAATTTGAGAATAAGCCTAAGTTGAGAGAAGATATAGATGTGCTGGGAAGAAAAGTCACCATATTGAGAGATCTCAACAGATTGTTGAGATTTGGCCAACAAGAACGAGGTTTAACAAGAGGTTCAGCAGAGATAAATGTCAAGTCCACAACCTGGGATGGAACAGTCCCAAGCAGTAGCACCAGCTGGTTATTGGCTGGCTGGACACAACTCTGTTGAAAAGGCACAGGGTGTCTTGGTAGAGAGCAAACAACATGAGTCAGCCATGTATCCTGGCAGCAATCGAGGCCAACAGCATCCTGGGCTGAATTAGTAAGACTATCACTGGTAGATGAAGGGATGTGATTTTCCTGCTCTGCTAAGCACCTGTTAGGCCACACCTGGAACACACTCCACAGTTTTTCCTCATGGTTCAAGAGACACTGAAAACCTGGACATGGTCCAGAGGCGACCAAAAAGATTAAGGGTCTGGAGAACATCACAACTAAATGAATGGATCTTGCTCAGCCTTGAAAAGGAAAAGGTTCAGGGTAAGGGAATCAAATCAGTGCCTTCCAACACCTAAAATGTAGCTGTGGAGAAGATGCATCTCTTCATGACAATACATTATGACAGGAGAAGAAACAATGGGCACAAGTGACTTCAAGGCAAGTGCCACCTGAATATTAAAAAAAGTCTCTTTGCTGTGAGAGCAACCAAAGAATGGCATCAGTTGTCTCAAGAGAGTGGAATCTTCCACACTACAAATGTTAAAGACTTGGGCTGACAGGGCCTTGAATAACCTACTCTAAGGCCCTGCTTTCAATGGAAATTAGACCAGGTGGTCTTGGGAGGTCCCTTCCAACCCAGGCTTGTCTGTGTGTCTGTAATTCCTTTCTATTTCTTCTCAAATATTTTGTGTACTGGTTTTGGCTGGGATAGAGTTAATTTTCTCTGCAGTAGCCAGCATGGGGCTGTTTTGGATTTATGCTGCAAACACTGATGGCAACACAGGGATGTTTTCACCACTACTGAGCAGGTCTTACACAGAACCAAGGCCTTTTCTGCTCCTCACCCCACCCCACCAGCGGGGAGGAGGCTGGAGGTGCACAAGGAATTGGGAGGGGATGCAGCTGAGACAGCTGACCCCAACTGACCAAAGGGATATTCCGTATTGTATGATGTCATGCTCAGAATGTAAATCTGGGGGAAGAAGAAAGAAGAGGGGGACGTTTGGAGTGAATGTGTTTGTCTTCCCAAGTCAACGTTAGGTGTGATGAAGCCCTGCTGTCCTGGAGATGGCCTGCCCATGGGACGTGGGGAATGAATTCCCTGTTTTGTTTTGCTTTGCTTCTGTGTGCAGCTTTTCCTTTACCTGTGAAACCGTCTGTATCTCAACCCATGGGTATTTTTTCCCTCCTCCTCCCCATCCCATTGTTGGGGGAGAGGTGAGCAAGATGTGATGCTTAGCTCCTGGCTGGGGTTAAACCATGACAGGTCACAGCACTTTGCTATATATTTATGTCCAGGGAAAAAAAATTGTCCCGAGCTTTTGAATTGGGAGCAGAAAACCGTAAGAATGCATCAGTGTTGGTTTGCAATGAGTGTCCAAGACACAAAGAGTTAAAGATCCCTCACCAGCTCAGACAGCAGCTCCAGCTCCCACATACCTAGACTCTTAATGGCCTGGGCTGCACCCTAACCTGGACACCTGGCAGACATTGTCTGTGCCAGGTTTCTGCCCAGTTTAAGCCCGCCTGGAGGGGCAGAGAGTCTCACCCTCCTTGCTGGCCATGCTTCCCCCGCCAGCTGACTGTTTCATGCTCCACATCGTGTGCCAGCCCAAAGCACAGGCCCTGCCCTTCTGCCTCCTGGACATGAGCTGGCATGCAGAGTGGGAGCAGCAACCTCCCATGAAAGCAAGGAAAAAACCGTGACTCCAACCAGTGAAGGCAAATCTGACTGCAGACAAAGGCCTCAGCCCACCAGAAGCCCCTGTCACAGCTTGAGATAGGAAGTCAAGCTAAAAAGTGCCTTGCAGAGAAAATACCCCAGGGCCAGCAGCCGCAGGGTTAACTGTGGTAGCACTGATGAGGCAAACTGATGGAATTGTGTGATTTCTGGCTGAGCACTTTTAAACTCACCATCCCACCTGCTGTTTCCCTGCTAGTATCCATATTGAGATGGACAGGATAAGGAGGGTGGTTCTTACCACTCGTGCCAGTGCTTCCCTGTCCTGCACACTGGGGCTGGAGGAAAGGAGAGCCGGCTTCAGCGGGAGGCAGCCAGCAAGTGAGGCAGGGAGTGGGATGTCAGCAAGCAGGATGGCAGAGAACTGAGGCAGCACTGGTGGTGTGTACTGGGGGAGGCATCGGGGCCACCAAGCACCATGGCACACCTCTGACGTGGCTTCCAGCAGCATGAAACTGTCTCCACTGCAGGAACCACACCTGAAATACCTCTCCAAAATTGCTTCAGCTAAGCAGTGATTCCTACCCTGAGGAGCTGGAGACATGTCTAATCCCAAACTCCTCCTTTCCCTGGCCCCAGCTCCTTGCTTGCTGTAAATCAAAGTGATACAGACACCTCCATCGCTATTAAGCACAATGAGATATCTGAGACAATGGGAACATGCTCGGAGCAGCAGTCCTTGAAGTATTTGGGGTGAAGCCCAACTGTGTTTCGCTTGGCCCTGTCTGCAGGCTTCCAGGAGACCCTACGTCACTGCTCCCTGTCCCAGTAACATGCCAGGGCAGCCGTGGAAGAAAGGGGGAGCATTAGTAGCAGGGCAGCAGCAGCTGAGCAGCCACCACGGAGTCACTGGGAACTTAGAAAGTAAGCAGAGTAGACACCTATTTCTGTGAAAACTATCTGCAATTAAATTGGTAATTGTTTCAGGCCATGCACAAGACGACAACATAGGCTTGAAAACACAACTTCACAAAGGCAGGAAACTGATGTATGCTTGTATTTCATAGAATCACTGAATGGTTTGGGTTAGAAGGGACCTAAAAGATCATCAAGTTCCAACCCCCAGCCATGGGCAGGGACACCCTCTACTAGACCAGGTTGCTCAAGGCCCCATCCAACCTGGCCTTGAACACCTCCAGGGAGGGGGCAGCCACCACCACCTCTCTGGGCAACCTGTGCCAGTGTCTCACCACCCTCATACTAAAGAACCTCCTCCTAACATCTAACCTAAACCTGCCCTCTTTCAGCTTGACAATATTCCCTGTTATTCTATCACTGCACTCTGTGGTGAACAGACCCTCTCCCACTTTCCTGTAGGACCCCTTTAAGTATTAGTATGCCACGATTAGGTCCCCCTGGAACTCTCTCTTCTCCAGGCTGAACAAGCCCAGCTCTCTCAGCCAGTCTTTATAGAAGTGCTCCAGTCTCCATGATCATCTTCACGGAAAAGACAAACAGTTGGGTAATGTGGGAACAGTAAGAAGCTGTGGAGAATCTTCTTACCCAAGTAAATTTTCCCATTTCTTGTCTCATTAAACTATTTCAAGTATCTCACCTATGATAAGAGCAGGATATCCTAATTGAGGGTTAAAAATGCAACTCCTAGAACTGAAAGAAGGAACATCCATCACAAGAAGGTATGCAGGAGACAGCCCTGCCACACTAAGAGAAACATCATCAGTTCCACAAGAGCCGCAGAGTCTTCAGAAAGTGCTACATTTTAAAGTTCTTCTCGAACCCAGGATGCTTTCTTCTTAACTTAGCACACCCTGAGGTCCACTTACCAGTACTGCATGTTTAGATACCTTCCTGAGTATTTTCTTTCAAATGAATAAACCTGACAGGAACAATGCAAGTTGTGAACTGCCTTGACTTCCAGGAATAAGAGGATGGTTCAAAGAATGCAACCCTGGAGTCCCCGATGGAGAAAACCCCTATCTTGTGGCAGAGCCTTCCCATACCCACCCTCGTTTTTTCAGTCAATTTTCTACCCCCTGCACTTTGGCTACGAGGCAATCGGGATGTCTCTGTGCAGCAAGACTCATTCCAACTGGCAGCTCTGGATCAAAGAGCTCCGGAAACATTAATCAGTGTGCCTAATCATTTCCAATCGCAAGAAACTTTTCTCTGTGACCTGGCATATAAACACCGAGTCATTTCATTCACTGTTTGACAGACCAGAAACCAAACAATCCTTATCGCACCTAATTCATCTTACTCCTCTGGGTTATAGATGGATCAGCCTGCAATCCTCTGGCAGCGGTGGCAAACTTTAGGCTCTTTACTTAATCAAACTGATTAGCGACCTGTCTGTAACACCTTTTATCTGTTGGTGCCAAAGTAGTTTACAAGCACTAAGTGCCCCTAATTTTGTGATAGCGGAGCAAGATGTGATTACTGTTTTCAAAAGCATCTGCAGTAAGAAGGGAGAGCTCTTGCTTTGAGGGGGTGGGGGGGATGTTCATTGCACCAAGCTTTGCCAATGGATGGAAACCGCTTTGAAAATTAAATGAGCAAATGGCAAAGTCAGGGAGGGAGCCCAGGAATTTTTGATCACCAGCTATCTGTGCTGCCCGTGCTGCCATATGGTCTGTAGCAAAAAGGAAAAGAATAATCAAACCAGACATCTGTGCCCACAGCCTTATCTATTTGGACACCGTCCTCTGGACCAGCCACACTCTGAGCACAAAGAAAGGGTGATGAGATCTCCTCGGCGGGTCTGCGGGAGGGAACGTGGTGCTTCCTGCTCTGGTTCAGGTTAGTATGTGTGTGATCACCACCTGTTTGGGAGTTCGCTCCCACGGTGACATCGATTTCTCACTTAAATGTCAAGAGCAGAACAACAGCCCTGCCACTGTCACGAGGAAAGCTGACAAAAGGTAGGGTTGCTTTAGCTTTCCTTAGTTTTTCACTCAAGTGGTCCTGATTTGGGGGAGAAAAAAGAAAGAATTATGCCAAAGGTCAGCCTGTTCCAGGGCAGCTTGTTCCCTCTTTGAAGCAAAGAGAAGTGAGGGGTGGCACAGAAACCTGCCACTACACCTGACAGGCTCTCACGGATAAGAGCTGGCGATGGAGCCCCGTGGGAGCAGTTTGCAAACTAGCATGACCTGACTTGAACCTTGCCCAAAACTGTCCCGTTGTTTTCTCTGGTGCATGGTGCCAGAGGCAATCCAGCTCTGTTTCTGCTCTCTCCTGGACACTAAATAGGCCAATGTCTTTTCCTTGAGAGTCGGTGCCTTCAGGTAGAGCTGAAGAGGCAAAGAAGGGCTGGAACTGATGCACAAGCACACCAAGACTTCCCTCCCGCATTGATGCAACTCCATCTGCTGTGGTGGAAAGTTAAACGAAGGATTTCCTGGTGGAAAGGCTGCCAACCCCAAGCTTGGGAGAGCTGGATTTCAACACCTGCTCAGCCATGAGCTTGCTGCCTGGCCTTGCACGAGTCACTCAAAAGCCACACGTATAATGGCATTGACATCTGGCTCCTGGAAAGAAGTCCATGGCACTGAGCTGGTTGGCTGCAGAGGATTAGGCATCTATGAATAGGTCTGGCATGAGGCAACACATCCAACAACGGCTGCTAACCAGGGCAAGAGGAGGTTCCAAAGACAGCAGCATATCTCCCCCAGGCCTCTGGTGTTAGAATCCTGCTGGTGGTATGGGCAAGGGGCCGGTTCACCCTCTGCTGATCCAGCACCTGCACTGGCTTAGCACAGGATCACTCCTTGCTCCCATCTCCCTGCCTCACGTTTCCACAGCCATTCACAGACCCCAAACTGTGCTTTATCCCTTTGATTCCCGGTCCCAAGCTGCCACAGAGGCTAATAAACCCAACAGGACAGGCAGGGAATGGGCAGGGCAGCTGGAAGCAGCAAGACTTGTACCAGCTTCTGGGAGTGATGCCAGGGCGGGTCCCTGGGTAAGTTGCCTTCTCTCTCTGCAAATGGCTGGGGACAGGGATTTTGTACTTCTGCTTGTCATCTGGTGGTCAGGCATCAGGAGGTGGCTTTGGATACAGAGCCATGCCGAAAGTCAGGGCAACTCTGAAAAAGGGAAGCAGAGCCATATCGCTCTCCAGCTACAAGCAGAGAGTTTTCTTCTCAGACTTGGCTGAGACAGTATTATGTTTTGGTAGCATCTCAGTACCCCAGTGCTAAAGGGTCCCAAGCAGGCAGGGTGACTGTACCACCCCGGAATTCTATGTGCCTCTGGTTTGGGGCCCAAGACCTTTTCTGTAGCTGCTTGGCTGGCCTATTTCCTGCCACCGCTGCAAAGTGTCTTGATGTCACTGTGAGAAAACCAGATACAGGCAGAGGCTGGAACATTCCCACACATGAACCATTCTAAAAAACTCTCATTCTTCATGAATAACGCGTTGGAGCTTTCCTAGGCACCGGCTGAGCATGCCTGTGAGGAAGGTCTCAGGGAAGGATTGCTGCTAGTCTCTCCTGTCCCAACCTGCTGCATTTCTGAAGTTCACATGATCACATCTCCCAGTGTGTTAATGAGAATCAAAAGTGGGTCAAAATGGCATTTTGATGAAATTTAAATAAAATTAAAAAAATCAGAGAGAGCCAAAACCCAATGCCTCTCTCCTCCTCACCCTCACTTTACTTTTGCCATCAACTTGTTTATCACAAATCGTTACTGATAGGGAAATCTTCATATGTGAGTAAACAGTTTGGTTAAAAGTAAATAAAAAACCCCAAAAACACTTCAGCAAGAAAATGGGAAACTCCAGCTTTTTCAGCCCCATTAGCTGATTTGATTAATTCAAAACTGATAATTAAATTCAGGGATTAAAAAATGTATCCCACAAAATCCACCATTCTCACATTTTCCATAATGACTCACACTTCTCCATCAGCTCAAAAACATGCCACCAATGTTAGGTTTAGAATCGCATTGTCACCCATCAGTTAAAACCAAAAAAAACCCCAACCTTCAGCAACCCACCAGTGAATGAATGACAAAGGTGAAAGACGTTCGTACCTCAGTTAGTCAGACTGACAAAACTAAGAGGAAAAATAGAAAAAAATATCAAGAAACCAGCCAAGGTGTGCTGTGCACAGGGAGGTGCTTTGCTCTCACTTTGCAGGTGTGTTGTCCAAAGGCCCCGGAGCATCCTTTTCCGGGGGGTCTGGCTAGGCCTCAGCATGCCAGTGAGTGTCAGCACCCTGCATCCTCCCGTGATCCAGCAAGGGCTAAGAGCATCCCAGCTGCAGCCTGCGGGATGGCAACACACAGGAGGGTGAAAGCTTGATCCTCGTTTGGCAGCTCAGCAGCCCTTCCGAGGAGGATATGGAAATCATCTTCCCAGTTGCATCTCCTGGAAGAGGACATTGGCTATGGTTTGCTGCAAATAGTCCACTGCTATTGTTTCCTCAAAGCTCAGAGATTTTTGAATTGATTTTTTTACCCACTGTTGCTTTGTCCACTTGCATGCCCCAATATGAAGCCACTACCAGGTAGTCATGTCTCCTTTAGGGAGCTCAGGAATGGGAGTCTCAGTTCATCAGGAGCCTCTGCTGCAGGCAGTCCTGCCTACATAGGGACATGTGGCAAAACAGTCATGCTGCTACTCGCCGGTGGCAATAGCCCTCCCTCTGTCACCTGGGAATGGAGTAGCCCCTTGATCCCAGGCCAGTTACGGTGCTGGAGCTCAGCCCCGAGGACAGACACTCACTCACGGCAGCTTCTCAAACACAGCGTGGCAAGAGAGACTGGGATGCAGCAGGCAGGGTGCAGGCAGGAAATGGGGAAACTATTTCATCATGTTGAAAGCAAATCTCTCCAAAGATCTTCCTTCTTTCTGAGCAACTCTAGAAAAGAAATGCTGCAGAAGGTGGGTTTGCATTTAATCATGATCAAAATGCCCCAAGTCATTCTTAATAAAGTCTTACCACTTGTTTCCTTTTAGAGTGCTGTCCTCCAAGGCTGACACAGCACCCGGTGCTGCACTGCTGAAGGCCAGCAAGTGGGTCAGGCTCGGTACAGGACCTCCAGGGACTGCTCAGCTTGTGAGAGCTGATTAAAGTTTCTGCATTATTTTTGTCGCGGATGGTGTCAGACACATCTTCATTAAGTGCCTTGTTCTAGGAGCTCCTTACACTCATGCAGGTGATAAGAGGGGGGCTCATCTGATGGACACCCAAAGTGCAGGAGTCCATGTCTCAACCAGCTATCTGGCCTCCCTCCTTAGTTGCTGGAGGACAACCTCCAGCCATTACCAGCTAGCAACCCACCTACTTTAGATGACTGCATTAAAAGCGACATGGTTCCAGAGCCTTCTGATCCACTGTGCCCGGCACTGTGGGAGAACTGTCCTACCCCAGGGCTGGAGGGAGGCAAGTGCTGGGAGCTCTGAGCATAGAGATGCAAATGATCTACCCTGCCTTCAATACACTCCTTTTCAACCAAGATCCTTACATCATAAGGCAAATACTTCAGACTAAAGCTACAACACACAAAAATGATCTTACAGAGACATTGGGATTTCCCCTGAGATCTGGAAAAAGTCATAAAGCTTCCACTTCTTTCTGCATCCCCAACCTGCTGGCCAAAGCTTTCTTCCACTAGTCACAGCAACCAAATCACCTCCTCACCAGCTTTCATCCCAGTTAGTCACGCAAACTCATCTCTCTAAGTGTCACCTGGGAGGTCTGCTTTGGCAATCCCAAACCCACCAGGGAGGTCTGCTTTGGCAACCCCAAACCATTTGTGGCTCTCCTTCAAATTCTTCCTGGCATTTCCCCACCCTTTCAGTGCAGACACCAGCCCTCTTTTTAAGGCACAATGTCACCTCCCTGTTTCTGCTTGCTCTCCAGAGTTGCAGGGATCCTTTCTGTCCCACTGCTGCACCAAGACCTTGCTTTTATGCAACTGCACAGGACAACCCCCTGTCAAAAGACATTACCCTATTGCCCTAGACGAGTCCAAAAATCTGATGAAGTCTGAAAACCTGATGAAGTCCCTGTTGAGGAAGTCTTGCAATAGGACAAGAAGGGTGTTGGAGCTCTTTCTTACTAAGGGAAGTGGGTCCAAAGCTGGGGCATACAACCAGGGATGCTCACTGCATTGCTGAAATCCCCAAGAACCGGGTAGCACCATGGTGCAAGACACGTTTGGCAAGGAAGAAAAGGCTGCAGATAGCAAGTGCTCTGCTCCTGCTCACATTCTCATCCCAGTTGCATACTGGGAAAGAAAGTGACATTACTTCATATTATTACATTTTCACTGTGTTTTTGACACAAGACTTTCCCCTTCACTACTCCAGTTGCTGCATTGCTCTGCACTTTCCTGAATTTCCCTGTCGCGAGAAGGTGCTTTGTGGGACTGGAGTTCAGGGACTCTTAGAGAGACAGGTAACTAAGCTGCCTCTTACCTTCCTGTCGGTTCCGGTGGCCCCAGGTTTGATGGTTGGCAGATGGACTATCTGGCCACTAGCAAGAGCACACGTGCTGTCTTACAAGCTTTCCTCCTGTCCTTGCCTCAATGCAGGATCCCATGGGGCACAATTCCCACAGGGAACAGAGAAGAGACAGTCGTTGGCTACGCTGTGGCGATGAGCTGGTTGTCAGATGTTTGTTAAATCAGGGCTGGCATTAGGCATCATCCATTCCTGTGGTCACGGGAGGCACATAATAACCAAGGTAGAGTTGCTTCTACCACCCATACTGAAATTTAAATAACAAGCCCAATTTCATCCTCCTAGGACAATTCAAAAGCAACATAGTATGATGAAAAGGCAAGAGCACAGATGGGTTCTGTTGTTGGCATGCTACCAATCAAACTTTTCATGGAAACTGGGGAGAAAAAAATCCCCTGACTATGCAATTCATAAAATGCAAAAGCTGAGAGAAACCAGCTACAGTTTTGTCTGACCTCCTGCCTAATAAAGACCACAGAATTTCATCCAGTGATTTCTGCCTGAAGCCCAGCAGTTTGTGGTTCAGAGCATCTCGACCAGCCTACTGTTCAGCTTTGATGTGAGGATGTCAAATGAGGTGCTAACCACTTCCCATGCTGTCAAAAACTGGCTCTTCTACAGGTTGTCAGCATTCTTTCACCACTGCATCACTTGCCATAGCCTTCCCAAGGACATTAGCATTTTTACAGGGTTTTGTCTCACTATCAAAACTCTCAAGCCAGCAAAAAGAGGGAAAATGGACATGCTGAAGCACAAAACAGCGAGCAAGGACACACCAAGAGAAGGAAAACAGCGCATCTCAATGTAGCCTTCTGCTGTGGATGAAAACTCCATTACAATGCAACTCAAGGTCCGCTTGTTTCCCCACTCTAGATGATACAGTGGAGAAGTTATTTTGGTTCATAACGAAACTCTTCCAAACGTACACCTCTCTGTGTGACTTGTGAGAGAAACACACTTCCTTGTTACAAAAGTAGGGTTTTTTTCTGCCGCTGCTTGCTACCGTTTCACGGTGAAACATTTCCTCAGCAGAGAAACAACATTTCCTTGTTGAGTGGCCAGAGCAAAATCCACCTCAAAACCATCCCATGTGAGATAGGCCCAGTAAAAACACATCTTACTGCTGAATATAGACCTTCTAACTTTTTGTTTCCAAATTTTTGTGGTTGGAAGCACTGATGGGGCAAAGAATTATTTTTTTTTTTAAGGAAACAAACCCAAAATGGCAAGCAGCCCAGAAAGCTACAAGACTAGACTCCTCTCAGGTGAAAAATATTTATGTTGAGCACCAAGACGAGCTCTTCTTTCCTTGTTTCTCTCAAGTGCAGCACTTGATGACAACCCTCGTGATTAAAGTTTCTCTGCCCACAGACCCACAAGAGCCCAGGCAACAGCCTTGAGATTTCTCCATAACATCAGCCCCTGTTGGAGGGTGAGATGGAGCTTCAGGAACCATGTCCTAAATCCACTCCTGTACCTGTTCATCATGAAATAACCATACCCACGCTTAATAAAAAAACCCCAGAAGGTTCATTGTTCATTCCAACGGTGTCCCTTTTTTTGCCACTTTCAAAGAGTTGTCTTCTCACCCTCTGTATCTCACCCTCTAACTGCTCTCCTGTGATGGCCGTACCCAGGTTGAAAAGCAAATTCCTGGCTCAGTTTTCTGCTCCCCCATGGAAGAATTACTCTCATCTGTAGAGCAGCAGCAGTGCAGCTCCAGCTCACAGGAGTACTGAGCTAGCTGCCATCAGTGCAGTGCTGCTGATAAAGGCATTGAGTGTTTGTGTAGGGCGTCTCAGGGGTGTCCGAGGTCTGAACAAGCTCTTATAGCCATCCTCCTCAAGGCACCCAAGCTAGCGAGATGATGACAGTAACACCTCTGGCCATGGCTTTCTCAGCCATCCCTGGGCTCCTGCTACCTCTGGGCACATGGAACCATGGCAGCAGGAGCAGCATGGGTCCCAAAAACGACACTGAATCATAGAATGGTTTGGATTGGAAGGGTCCTTAAAGCTCATCTAGTTCCATCCTCCTGACAATGGGCAGGGACACCCTCCACTGGACCAGATTTCTCAAAGCCCCATCCAACCTGGCCTTGAACACTGCCAGGGAGGGGGCAGCCACAGCTCCTCTGGGCAGCCTGTGCCAGGGCCTCACCATCCTCACAATGAAAACCTTCTTCCTCACATCTAGCCTAAATCTACCCTCTTCCAGTTTATAGGCATTACCTTTCATCCTGTTGTTACACACCCTTATAAACA
Organism: Laterallus jamaicensis coturniculus; assembly: GCA_022605575.1. Classification (NCBI taxonomy): domain Eukaryota; kingdom Metazoa; phylum Chordata; class Aves; order Gruiformes; family Rallidae; genus Laterallus; species Laterallus jamaicensis. The sequence continues at coordinate 82,666,889 of JAKCOX010000002.1, read as the reverse complement.
GTCCCCCCCCAGCTTTTCTGTAGCCCCTTCAGATACTAGAAGTCTGCTATAAGGTCTACCCATTGCTTTCTCTTCTCCAGGCTGAACAAGTCCAACTCTCCCAGCCTGTCCTCACAAGGTAGGTGTTCCAGCCCTCTGATCATCTTCATGGTTTCCTTTGGACCCACTCCAACAGCTCCATGTCTGTCTTATGTTGGGGTCCCCAGAACTGTATGCAGAGTAGAGGGGCAGGATCACCAATGTAGGCTGATGAAGTAAACACCCACCTAACAGGTCAGGTCTGCACAAACCATCTAGTGCTTTCCCAGCTGTGAAGGCACAGTTAAGGCGCCCTTTAAGGTTGAAGGCACTGTGATTTCATGTATGAGAACACTTGCATCAATGAAAACCCTGTTTATGTTGAAATGTACAAGTGCAATCCAAATTGGCACAGCCTGCAGAAACCAAAGCAAGTGCACCCAAAGCAGGAGTAGCTGCAGAAATGAATGCTGCTACATGTAAAGATGCTGCAATGCCACGTGCTGCACTGACACTTAAAGGGGTTCATACTTAATAGCGGTTCAGCTGAGAAGGTGTAGCTTCTAAAAAAAGCCTAAACCAATGGTTTTTGAGGTTCTGGGTAACCAACAGCTAAAGCTCTGCTTTTAAATCATCCACCATGAAGCAGGCATAGCCAGCAAAAGTCGCGATCCCACCAGCGCAGCAGTGTAGACGACAGGGTGAAACCCCCACTGACAGTTTAAGTGTAAGGATCTCACAGTTTCCATTACTGCTACTGTAATGACTTTGCAACTCTCATTCATTTTTTACCACTTTAGCCACTCATTCGTGGCAAATATTTTGGAAAGAAAAAGCCAAAACAACAAAAAACCCCACCCAAACCCAGAACCCCCAGAGACTGCCCGTCCTTGACAGGAACAGTCCTGGCATGCCTGGAATGTGTAAAACCCACAGAAGACACCATTTCTGTTCGCATTACTCCTTACAAAATCCCCTTTTAAAGGGGACTGGAGGCTCCAGCCACCTGACAGAGCCCCTTCACAGCATTGCCTTTTGCTTTGAAATGTGACTTATCAGTTGAAGCTCAGGCGGGTTTGGGTATCTGACTGCTGCTCCTTTGCTTTGAACTCTGGGACCGTTATGCACACGTCTGCCAAACTGGTCAGGCCATTCTCCTCTCCTCTTGCATCCCCAGGTTTGGAGCAGACAAAAGCTGCACCAGGCTCGCTGCCCTGCCGACGCCAACATGACTGTTAATTTTACATTTAAGCAATACTTGGTAACAAAACCCACTGCGATACACAATGATTATCACCATTATCCACAGTTAAGCCTGAGAGCAACCACAGTGTGACCCAATGAGACCTGGGTTGCAGCAGATATCTCTGGACATACATGGGAATATTCCCCAGGTCATGCAGTCGTGCAGCTCTCTCCTGCCTGACATGTCTTTTTTCCGTTGCTTCTGCAAGTCTCTGTTTCCACCCTCACAACGCGCTGTAGGATCCATGCTACTGAGCCTGGCGTGAACAAGGCTCTAATCAGCCCCTTCAGGGAAGATCTATGGAGCAAATGTGAGCTTCCTTTGCTAGAGTGAGGAGATGACAAACTCCTGTCACTGCATTAGGGCAGTGCTGAGCACTTGAAGTGCCTCAGGAGGGTCAAATCCAGCTCCTAAGTTACTAGGTAAATTTTTGCTGGCTTCTCTGTTTTTTCCACCTCTCCTCTTTCTTTTCTTGAGCTTCCTGAAGGTTTCTGGGCTCATCTTCCCAGTACAGGCACAGGACAATCTGTAGTGTGAGCTTAACAGGCAAGCCAAAACAGAGGGACTGCTAGCACCAACTGCCTTAGATTCATGCAGACTGACAGGGAGCCCTGCAAAATGCAAGCAGCACTGTAGTTCATGAGCAAGAGACCTAGCAGGATATAAAATTGTGCAAAAGCGGGCAAGTAAGTATCATATACAGAACAGAAAAAAACCCAGAAGCTAAAAAACTGTAAGCAGGAATTCCCCAGCGGTCTGAGTTTACCTGTGCAATTGCTTTCAGGACTTTTTTATTTTTGTTATTGTATCGCCTTGATTTGCATACAAAAATAAAGTTATCTATCAGGAAATAGTACCTGTCCTTCAAAAAGAAAAAAGAAAAAAAAAGCAAGAAGGATGAGGGTTTTTTGCTGTCAAGGGCAGAGCACTTTTTTCAGCACTGTGTGACATGCCAGGAAGCCTCTGCCTTTGCAAAAAGTAACTCACGGCAGCACACTGCAGTTCCTCCTCGCTCCCAGCTCTTTATCTCAATCCCAGGAGCAGGAGCAGGTGATGCACCTCCTCAGGAGAGCATCCATAGTTACAAAAAAACTGGAAACAAAAGCAAAATAAGCAGGTGAGTTGCTCTGCATTCCAGCTTTACAATTAACACAGCATCGAATTAGTGGGTAGGAAGTGGAAGAGTAAATAGGAAAACCGCTGATCGAAAATGCAAATCTTCACTCTACTACAGTTGCAGGCCAGGACCCGGATTCCTACACTAGTAAGAACACAGTTTTTCACTATTTTTTCTTTGTGGTCACTTTGTGAGTTGAACAGTAGCTCAGTGATGCGCAGTTTCATCCCTATCCTATATATAGGCAGTCTCATTTCCTGAAAAGAACAAGAATAGAAAAGCAGAAAAACCTTAAAATGATTGACAGGTCGTTCTGTCTTTCTCCTTTTTGTCTTTCATTTCTACCACACTGCACTAAATAAAATAAAAAAAACCAAACCAGCATTTTAAAAATTAATATACTATAAGGAAAATGGATCTTTTCCCAGGGCTCTGGGATCTTAAGGAATATAGGCTGCTGGTTTCAAGCACACACTAACTATTGGGGGCACAAAATGAAGTCGCAGCATTTTGTTTCCACAGGGTATCTATCTATGAAGATTGACAATTCCCCCGCGCGCAGCTGCCAGGCACCGCGCTTCGCCTTGGGCAGAAAGCCCAGCAAACACGGTGTGTGCAACGTTTTGCTCTGCAGGACTTTGCCACTATCAACAGTCACAGCCCCACAGGAAGCCGTAAGAATTTGCTTTGCGGATGAGTGAGGTGGTGGTTAATTATAACACTAAACCTCTTGATGTTTTTCCGTAGAACTGTTCATTGCCTTATCTGCCCAGGCTCAGTCCCCCTGATCTCTGTCACTGCAGGGCTCCACTGTGCTCCTCTTCCCTGCTGGCTGCTTGAGAAACAGGCTTTCCAAGCACAGTGACAGGCCACATTTAAGAAATCATCTATGCAGAGCCCAACAACCCAGCTGAGCAGCTCTGCCACTGGTTGAGGGCTTGACTGGCAGTCCTTGGGACAAGCAAACTGCAGGAAAGACCAAGAGCACCTTGGGCTGCAGGAGCACAGCCAGTAAGTCAAGGCAAGAGATCTCAGCACTCTTAAGACCCTGTCTAGACACTGCATCTAGTTTTGGGCACCCCTGCATACAAGAAACACACTGACAAACTAGAGGGAGTGCAGCGGAGGAGTATCAAGCTGGCCAGGACCTGCAGGACTTGTGGAGAGGGAAGAGGCTGAGGGAGATGGGCCAGCCAGGGGAAGAGATGGCTTTGAGGCAGCCCCCAGCATCTGCAGGGAGGTCATCAAAAACACAGAGCCAGGTTGTCCACAGTAGTGTCTGGCAGAAGAATGAGAGACAACACATGTTATTTGAAACAAGAGTGGTTCAGGCTGGATGCTGCAGAAATACATTTTCCCTGTGAATACAGTCAAGCTGTGGAGTTGGTGGTGTCCCTTCATCCTTAGAAATCTTCAAGACTTGACTGACTGAAGTCATGTGCAACCTGGTCTGATCTCACAGCTGATCCACCTGAGGGCCCTTTCAGCCTGAATTATCCTACAGTCACACAAGCCAACTCCTGACTGCCACCAGGGCAGAGGCTTCAGAGGAAAGGGTGGGAATCACTCAGTGCTCAGGTACTGTGATATCCCCCAAGTGAAAAAACAGAGAAACAATCACATCCCAAAACTGTGAAGGCCCAGAAGGCACCCCTGAGCACCCCACCTTACGTTCCCCTTGGGATGTGACAAACCCCACTTCTGCATCCAGTCACACAGGGACCCACACGTAACTGTCCATCTCTGGACATCAGTGGCCAAGGAGCCTCTGTCCATGTCCCAGCTGCAGCACACACAAGTGAAGTGTTAGAGGGCAGTCACTCTTCCTCCCAACCCTCTATACGTGTATGTGTAGAGAACAAACAGATCTCCTAAAGCCAGTGAGTGGCACCAACTATTAAACAGGCTGCAGCCTCTTCCACAGGATGAACACACCACAAAAAGCCTTTCTGCTGCTCCGTAAGCTGCAGTGGTCTGGTGGGGGATGAGCAAGCTACACTGCCAGCATGTCCTTCCACCCTCCTTCCCTTGTGTCGTAAAGGGTGTTGCTAGTAGTCAAAATAATTTATGTGGCTAAAAGACAGGAAATGTCACAACTGAGATGAAAAGGGACCTTACAGATAGCTGTTGAACTCTTCTTTCTCAGAAGAATCCATACAGATCATGAGGCAACTGTCACATGAGCTGGGTGAGAAGGAGGTTGAAGAGCAGAGGTTCACCTCCTCACTCCAAAACACCCGGGAGGTCAGTTGCAGAGCCATGATCCAACCTCCCCACTTCTATCAGAGAGTTTTGATGCTCCCTGCCCTCTTTGTGCCTTCACTTGACACCCAAGCCATGCTGGAGGGTAAAGCTGCCCTCCCCACACTGCACGTAACTACACCTCTTTTTGGAGACTAAAGCCTAAGGGCTGCTAGCTCTCCAGCAGAAGTCAGTACTGACCAAACAGCATTTTTTTTGAAAATGCAAATCTGCATTAGGAAGCTGGTCCAGCTTTAAGGATACTCTCACCACTGTCTTTTGAGATGTCTTCTACTCTCACAGGGCCTCAGAGTGTTCTACATGGGTTTATCCACACGTGGGGTTTTTTTGCACTTGAAAGCGAGACCAGTAAGCATTTTTATACCCACCTATTCATAGGGTTTTATTTTCAGTACAGAAGAGGGTTCAGATCACGGGAGATTCAATCCTACTGAAACTCCTACACTGTATGCTGGCTAATTTCAAGCAGTTTCTGAGCCTGTGTAGTGCCTTGTGCTGCCCTACATTTTTGTAACTGCACCCATACTGAGGTCTGTACAAATGAGCAAGTGAAACCACAGCTTCAGTTCAAAATTAGTATCTTAGTACAGAAATACAGATTAATTAAAACCCCCACCTCCTCCTCCTCATTGATAGGTGAGGTCTCAAAGCCAGATATGCTTTTGGAAACGGCCTGCCCTTCCTCTTCCCACCCTCCTGTTGCTCCGTCCTTTGAGCAAGGTCTCAGGGCAACACTTTGCAGCCTTGTCTGCAGAGAAGGATGCTTTCTGTTTGGGAAGCCGGGAAGACTGTGTCAGAGCAGAGCAGACCCCGGGCATGCAATTACCCAGGCGGCAGCAACAATATGTTAATTCACTGGATCCCTCTGAAATGAAGCACAGTGCAAGTCCCTGGAAAAAGTGAAAAGGAGCCTGTTAAGGAAGCTGTGTGAAGGCGTTGTGCACAGCAGCCTCTTGGAGTCCAGACAAGGATGGACTTTGCCCAGCCATTGGTTTTAGAGTCGAACAGGCAGCCAGCACGCCTCCTCTTCCCGCCGCGGTGCGTCCAACAGGAGCAAGGGGAACCACCCTCAACACCAACAGATCACTCCTGTCTGTGGGACAACATCCTTGTTTTAAAGAGCTGCAGACAAATGGATAATCTCCTGCAAGGGATGCTTCATCTGTCGCAAGTTTACACTGGACAGATCATGGTCATAAGGCCACGATGCCACACGCTCTCTCTCAGGGTCCAGAGCTTTCTCACACTTTCAGGGGTTCAGTCTCCTTCTTGGTGTCCTCAGACGCCAAGCTCACACCCTACACTCTGCCCTTCTGTTCAGATGCCCAGAGGTCCTTAGGTAACTCCTCCAACAACAAACAAAGCCAACATAGCAAAGACAGAAGAAAAAGTAAGTGGTCCTTTGGTGAGCTTACTGTGAGAAGTCAACACCAGCAAAAGCCCCACACTAACCAACTACCTCCTGGTACATCACCCTTCCAACTGCTACTAACTCTTGTAACACCAACTAAAAATTACAGCCCCGTGCCAGCATCACAATGGAAGTAGTCTTCCAGTCCTAAACCAGAGGGGTGCCTTGCTGCAGGCACGAAAACCTGCTTTCCCTCATCAGGGAACAGAGGCAGAGGAAGGGGCAAGAAGATCTCTGCTAATAGGTTGGACATGCTTTCAGTGAAGCTTTCAGATGACTAAAATCCTCCTTGAGGAGCAAGCAATGACTTTCATTGCTCTCTTGTAGAGAGCTTTCTGTTGTAATCTGTAGAAAGATTAAACTCTGCCAATGGGAGAAGATGCACACTGAAGCCCTCTCTGAACAATGCTGTTGACCACTGAGCAGATATATTGAGGTCAGTGTGCCAACACACTTCTTCAGGGACCTAGGCTTGGCTTTCACGCATACAAACATACATGCTGAGGAGCAACGGGCAACCAGTTTAACTACAGGAAGTTTAAAATAAGCTGTTGGGTGACACCAGAACTCCTGGGTTCCTGCAGAAAAAGGATGGAACAGCAGCAGACATCTAGAGAATGTGTCTACTAGGTTCTGACATGTGCTGGGTTTGTTGGGGGAGATTGTGTTCTGAGTGCAAGACTAGGAGAAATCACACTGTTGGCTCTTGTTTAAAAGTCCATCTATTTTGCATGGACTGACTTTGGCTCTCCAAGAAGAGGATGGGGAAAGCAAAGCACAAGACTGAACTGCAAAGGGACCAGGTACCTAGACACAAGCCCTGGCCTTCACAGAGTTCCTGGATGCTCTTGCTAAACCAGAGCACTTCATGGCCAGGTGACGCATCTCAGGAGATGTAAGTTTCCTGAAAAGCACTGACAACACACGGTTAAAAGCTCAGCTCAGACAAGCAGCGGAACAAGTCCTCTTCTGAGTTTTGAGCTGAATATTCAACACTTTCGATGTTTGTTGACTTACAGGTTATCTGGGCTGCACAATCAGCAAAACTCCTGCAAAAACACTCGCCAGGGCTCGGCTGCCAGGCGGTCTGTAATGGAGCTATTCTAGAGAAAAACAGAACTGTTATCACGCACACGGCTGTCCCAATACAATTAGTCATACCTGATGGAGAGATACATGTTCTCTGCAGGGCTCTTACCACCTTGCCAACAGACGAAGTCAAAATGAAAACAACCTAACTATCAACAAACAACTTGAAAGCTGAATCATGAGTCCTGAAAGCAGCCCCAACGCTATGAAGAGACATCTCCACAGAAGCAGACAGCTGGGTTCCTTCTATCTGTCCTGTGTTGCTTCTTCCCATATAATTTCCTCATGTTACTCAGTAAAATACCATTTCTTCTTTCATCTCCTCATTCAAGTGACCCGCCTCTGCTTGGGTTGAGGAGTGCTGTGGGGTCAGGAGAAGAAACCGTGCTTGATGCTAGAAGAGGAAAAGGCCAGAGCTTTGGTGATGGAGAAGCAATATCCTGGTTGTCTCCTCTACATAACCTCAGACAAGTTTCCCAATGCTGCTTTGCCTCATTTCCCCAACAAAGCAGCAAGTTCCCCGCCATGATGGGTTACTATCACTAGATCTGTGTGGTAGGCCTGGTGTTACCAACCTGGGGCTGACACTGATAAACTGGAGAGACTGATGGTGTGTGTAAGCACCCTTCCCATGCCAGCAATTCGTTTAGTCACATGGAGACCTTCAACAAAACCTACACAAGGGTTTTACACAGCATTTCTATAACTAAGAACTTCATTAACATCTCTGTTGGTAACTTATAGCTCCAAATGTCTTGGCAAACATTGTCTACCACAAGAGCATCACTGCCGGGCTGGTGGCTCAGGACATCCACTTTCTCTCTTCACCACTTGACACAACATCTCCAATTCGAAAGGACATTTACTTCCACTGACACTAATGGGTGGAGAGGACTACCAAATGAATGAGAAGGGGCTGGTTCGTGGCTGGTACCAGAGGCAGATATGGATGCCGCTCAGTTGCTAAACTCCTCCAACTGGGAGAGGAGGCACTTCACTGACCTCACAGGGATCCTGTGGTAAACGTCTGTGGGCAGGACCCCGGCACTCAGCAGGATCTACACTGGTGGGGCTGGGAGCAGAAGCCCAGCGATCTTGGTAACGGTTATGAAATTCATTTGGAAACGAACTTCTTTTTCAGAAGCCTCCTCCCTGGTGCCAGCAGCGATTTTGAGATGCAATCTGCATTGGCAGGGCTTGCAGCAAGACGCAAAGGGTAGCACGCTGAGCTCTGAGGAGTCGTTGGCAAGGCCAGGAGCTGCCCAGTGGCTCTACATCCATGGCAGAGCCCATAAACAAAGCCAAATCTTCCAGATTTGGGTAATTCCCAGGCAAGTCTCATCCAAAACCACACATCTGTGCTCATGCCAAAGAGCAGAGACACATCGAGAGCGACGAGCAATTGCTGTTACGTTGCCATGGCAGTGTGCACGGGTGATTTTATCACTCTTAACAGCTGCAACAGCATTTAGGCCCATTATCAGAAAATAACTGAGTATTTTTTAAGGATGCAATAGGTGGGAGAAGCAGAAAATCAGTGTCAGCTAGAAGTCAGCAGTCAGCACACAGAGCAAGAGCCCTTGCTCTAAGCGAGCTGCCTCCCCTGGCCATGCATTTACTCAGCCTTGGGCTTGTGTTGGGAGTCTATGGGCGATGGCAGGGCTCCCTGGAAGCCCCCCAGTCCAGTAGAAGAGCTCTCCCCTGGCAGAGGGACGCACAGCCCTCTGGGGAGCACAGTGACAGAGAGAGGAGGGCGTTCGCCTGTGCTCCCGGCAGAGCTGATGGAAGTAGGTCAATCCTTCTGCTTTGCTGAACCTTTTGGCAGGTCGGTGCCGCGCTGCCGTCACTGCTCGCAGCTCGTCATTTGTGCCGTGCAGCAGCCACGTCGTTCAGAAGTTAATGAATTCAATACATCTAATTAAATCAGCTTTGGCATCAGTTCAGAACCCATCTTGCTGCTGCTTTTTTTATCATTTTTTTTCCCCTTCTCCCTTTTTATTCCTTACTGTTGGTGATGAAGAGACACATGAGAGGAGAGACGCGAGAGAGGGTTGCTAAGGGGCGAGCCACTTTTCATCTCTCTGCTGTTTCCCTGCTGCTCCCCTGTCATAGCAGAGATGCTTTGTTTTCCTCAAGGGAATGTGACAAACCCACATGGCATCGCTCCTTATGCTCCCCTTGTCCTCCTGCCCCCCCCAGACGAAATGACCTTTTTGTCTGCTCGCAGGCTTTGCAAAGCAAGCGTCCAACACACGCCAGCGATGCCTTGGCTCTGCTGCTGAAGCTCACTGCACTGAACACGGGCTTGGCAGGCATGGCAACCTGACACAGCTGGTCAAGGGAAGGCACATCAAAGTGTGGCCAGAAGTACATGGGTTGCAAGGTGTGAGCACCATCTTCTATCATCTGAGAAAGCCAGAAAACAGTGGGGAGACCAATGGAGATGGGTGACCACAGCCATGGTCCCCTCCATCCACTCTACTGTGCAGCATCCAAGCTCCTCTGCACATCAGCACTGCTTGAGGGATGTGGACAGGAACATGGGCTCATAGCAGAGAAGCCATTGGCCACAGAACTCTTGAAAAGCACAGCAGGATGGAGACCTGCCCTTGGGACACAACATCCTCGGTGACATGGGGTGACACCAGTGAGACACTGACGGCTGTCCTCTTCTGCAGCCTGATATGGATACTGGCACCACCCTGTCCAACCTTTCATGCCTTTTCACTGCAGTAGACCCTCCATCTTCCACCAGCTCTTCCACTTCTTCCATGTCCGCCCTGCCCTTAGACCTGTAAGGCAGGACAGTGGCACTCTCTGCTGCCTTTATGTGCTGTGACTTACAGATGTCAGCAAAATTGACATTGGCTGTGCAAGCTCAAGTAAAGACTTGGATCATCCCAGAAAACTACACCTCTAATCCTTGGAACAAAGTTGCCATCTTTTCCAGATCCTTCAGGTCTTCTACAGCCTTACTGGGCTGGGGAACCAGGACTAGAAACATGCCATGTGTCACCACACCAAGGCTATGTTGTTTGCTCCAATCAAGTGTTGCTTCCTCCTTAGGTTGATGTGAAAGATCTCTCTGGCAGAGGGTGTTATATCTGGTTGATGGCACTTTGTGCAGCACATACATCTGCAGTCTGTTCCCTGCTCCCCTTAAAGTCACCCTTGGCCTCCCAGCTCAAAAAGAGGTTGCTTACCTCTCCATATCTGTGCTATTTCCTCTCACGTAACCCACACTCCCTTGAAATAATTCTTAGAATACTCAAAACAACCCCAGGCAGCTCTTCCTCTGGGTTCCTAACACACTGCTGTGCTGTGGTGTTGCTCTGCTCTCCAGACCAAGTGGGTGCCTTTGAAGATCTCCAGCTCCCAGTGCCACAGCTGAAGCAGTTTGGCACTGCTCTCCTGGCAGTGAAGGATGCTTCACACTAAAGTTGCTCACCCACCTCTTTCTTAGCACTAGGAAAGTAGTCTAAAAAGCACTTTGAACTCCTCTGGGATGAAAAGTGCTGGGAGAATGTAAAATACTCCTCTCCCTCGTGGCAGTGGATGTTACAGAAGTCTCTTCTTGAGTGCAGAAAGTCATTTTACTGCAAGCAAGCTCTCTTCCTCACACAGTAACGATGATGTGCCGTGCTTTGCCAGGCTCTGGTGGCCGTCTCTCCCCTCCTCCCCCTTCCTTGCCTTTTACACGGGGACCAAGCACGCCCCAGGCTGCGCAGCAGTAGGGAAATACTCATGGATCAGAGGAGTGAAATGGGAGCAGAGGATACCAATTCAGGGCAATTACCTTACTTGCTGTGAATCCGCATGCCTTTGCCACCACTGCCAGAGCTTTCCCCATGCGCTGACCTGCTCTGAGAAAAATGCATCCGTACCACAAAAGCCTGTCCCCACCATACCAGTGGCACTGGGCGCTGTAGGAATGCAAGAGGCAGTCTTGGAGGAGATGCTGGTGACCTTGAGAGCTGAGAGTGGCCAAGGAGACCAAATGCCACACAGCACTGAGTGTCAAGCTGTGATCTTTTACACTGCTGAATTAAGAGGCAACTCTCCTTTGAACAGCAAAGGGTAGTGAGAGAATCCGGTGGGTTTGGCAGCAGGGTTGATGGGGGCTGCTGTGACTCAGAAAAAGTAGGAGGTGGTTTGTTATGGGGTACAAAAGTTCACACAAGTATTGTCACAAGAGATGGATGTCTTTCCTACACCCCTTCAGGCAGGTCAAATCTGGACTGAGACCACAACTATGGAGATGGACTGGCAGATTTTGGCTTGCCTGCTTCTCCTCACCCTGCGTGCAGCAGCTCTTTGTGATATGACTCAGTAGGGGATGTGCCCAGCATTCTCCTTGCTTTGCTAGGCCACATGCCTGTGTTGGGAGCACAGCAGAGTCCTCAGCTTCCTACTGCGAGCCATAGCACACCAGGTTAAGTGCTGGCTCCATCAAACCACATAGCTACTACCGTGGCAAGGGGGCATGGAGAGGGGAAAAAGCTACACCTCCAATTGCAAAAATGGAGAAGGATCTGATTCCAGGTGCTCTCATCCAGATAACAACCTCTCCATTCTCCTCCTTCCCTCTACTTGCCACCACCTCTGGTAGCTAAAAAAGCAGTCTAAAAAGCACTTTGAACTCCTCTGGGACGAAAGATGCTGGTAGAGTGTAAAATACTCCTCTCCGCCATGGCAGCAGATGTTAAAGAAGTCCCTCCTTGAGTGCCTTGTTTGGAGGCTGTTTCGCTGAGACATCACATGGGTCACCACTAAGCACAGAGCACACACTATGCTGAGTTTTGCATCCTTTCTCCAAAGGATGAGGTGGTACAGGAAGATGCCTGTACATAGTTTACAACAATGAATCTGGCCTTCTGAAACACACCAGGTTCAATCCTCTACAGCATGGACTTAGGAGCTATTGGAGTGCACACAGTAGAGCAGCAATTTGCACCTCCAGGGTGAGGAAGAAACCAGAAGGTGCCTCTGGCACTAATGAATGCACACTGCCTGACAGTGAGGACATGTGAAATAGTGTCCTTGGAGCAACAGCCGTCAGCTCAGCACCTACTTGGCACTCAGCTTTTTTCTCCTTGCACGAACTTCTGGCACAAGTGGGACAAAAAAGATAAAGTAATTCTCATGCATTTGCTCTTTTATGAGATCTGTCTACAGGAGGGGTCAAGCCGTAGGGCTGGTGAACAGCACGCATGCCCTCAGAGCAAAGAGCACCAGCTAGGGAACTTCACCACCCCTTCAGCAGCAATCTCCCCCCCTTATGTTCCCCTCTTGCCCAGTCCTACATGGTGGGTCCAAAGCATTTAATCGGTAGAGATGGGAAGAAAATTCAGAGGCCCAATGGCCCCAGTGTTCCCAGATCCTGTGCGCTCTTTCAGCTCTTCTAGACAGAACAAAGTCACAAGCATGAGCCTGCCCAGGGTCTGGTTTGGGTCTCACCACCCCTGCTTCCAACCCCAACTCAACCAGGACCCATGGGTTCCCTACCCTCACCCCCTTCCTAAAACAAGATTCTCATAATCTCCCCGAGGAGCCCTACCTAGGATGCTCACCAACATCTACAAAGTACTCAGATAACTAAGAAGCACAGGACAGCCTGCGAGTGATCCAACCAACCCAAGGCTGACTGCTGCGTTTCACACCTCCATAAGGTGCCACCAACGTCCCCAATCAGTGGCGGGAGCCCTGTGGCGCCCAGCAGGGTTGCGACAGGAAATCAGGTCTTAATCACCGTCTCACTTTTCTCTCCCCAGTTCTGCTATATTTAGAGCTGCTGTAGAAAGCTTGCTCCACCATTCAGATAAACAACCGTTAGGCCAGGCCAAGTGTTTTCAGGCTGTAACACACGTGAAGCTGCGGGAGCCCGGGGAGGACAAATCAGGCAGCAACCAAGGCTTTAAGACACAGCCAGGCAAGCACCAGCCCCCTGGTCAGGCTGATGTGTACCTGTACTGCCTGGGACAAGCAGTCATGCTGGCGAGTCCATACAGGCAGGGCAGTGGCACTGTGCGGACCTACCGGCTGGGGCTGCTGCCCACTTGGGACAGTTGTGTGACACGGTCCAATGCAGATGTGTCTCCAGGTGCTTCCCCTTCTCCTTGCTCATGATGTATCTATAGATCTGTTGCGATACCAGGGCTGGTCTTTATCAGCTAACTGCTCAGCCTCTGCAGCAGCCAGGGAAAATTCCCCTTGTAGGGGGGAAGTCTGCTGCCACCATAACCGGTGCAGATGACAGAGCCGGCCCCTGTGCACCTGCACCAGAGACTACCTAAAAGAGAGGGAGGGTGCCAGGATGCAGAAAGGCATGTGGTCAGAGCTCCATGACACAACCATCCCCACAGAACCAGCACACGACCACTTGTCAAGTGCCCATCAGCCCATGTTCCCCATGCGTACACAGCCATGGACCTCCAGAGGCAGCACTCAGCCCAAGAAAAGAAGAGGCACAATGGGAGGCATGAGAAAGGAACCCCAAATCTCTCCACCCCTGAGCATCCAGACTGGTGCAGGATAAGAGATGACCGGTGCAATTTCACAGGTGCTCACACATGCACTAGGACAGGTTTCTGTGGTGCCCTGGGGAATGAGGGACCATTTGTAGCCCATATGCCCAACAGTCTGCCTCATCCCTCCTGTGTTCCTCCATTCCAAACACTACCCATGGTTTGGTGTTCATCCTTTTGGGCACTGCTCCTTGACCTCATCCACATTCCTGGCACAAAGCAGGCTGAATGGCACGTTATTGGGAAGGCAAAAATAGCCCATGCCCAGCTACCAGGGCATCCTCTCCCACATAACCACCATGTTGTATTATAGGACAGGCTGCTGTGCATGAGACAAACATAATGCTGGCAAAAATGGGAGGAAAAAGCTGGATTTTACAAGAGGATGGGGGTGCTATCTGAGTCAGGTGCAGGATGAAACCTTTCCCCACCTCCTCTACAGCCATGACCCCAAGACGATGCTTTTGCTGCAGTGGGAGGATTTAATTTGCTTCTTTTCTTACTTTGTTTCCTTCTGACCCCTCTGATCCCAGTGGCTGCCTTCCACCATGCCATCAGTGTGGAAGTCAATATGGGCCCAGGCAAAGGAAACCCTTCCCTCTCACTTCAAGCTGGCAGCACTAAGTGGCATCCTATGGGATCCCCCCAATTCCATTCTGCCACAACTATTAGATACACAGAATTACTGTCAGAATAAGACAGGCCCAGCACACGAAGGGCCTTGGCTTCTCAGGAAGGGACAACCGAAGCAGCAGGGCTCACAGGGACATTAACAAAAAGAGTGTCCTGCAGCTGGCACTGCTGGTTTTCCTACTCCACTGGGAAACCACCCTATGGCAAAATGAAAACTGGACAATCACAGAATGGTTTGAGTTAGAAAGGACCTTCAAAGACCATTTAGTCCATGGGCAAAACCCCAGCGAACCTGACCCTGAACACAAAGAGGAAGGAGGCAGCTGCAGCTTCTCTGGGAAACCACTCTCTCCACCCTCATCATAAAAAATTACCTCCTTTTGTTCAGTCTAAACTTACCTTTTCTGTTTAAAACCATTACCCCTTCCTGTCACTACAGGTCCTGGTAAAAAGTCTCTCTCCCTCTTTAAGTCCCCATTTATATATTGAAAGGCCACAATAAAGAATCCCCAGAGCCCTCTCTACCTCAACTCTCAACCTTTCTTGATACAACCACAGACCAGAAGGACTCAGAAACCTTTATAAACCTCCAGACAAAGCAACCAAACACCACTCTCCAAGACGATAAAACTCCACCAAGATGGAGGTGACACTGCAGAGACTGATGCTCCCCTCCTATCCACATGTGGATGTTTCCATTGCAGCCCGATGCCATGATGTCTTGTTTGGCAAACCCAGGTTCTCCAGGAAGCAATGGGAAACATAAGCAGAGGAGCTGGTGACCCTGCCCTTGGTGAAAACACACCAAATCAGTCAAGATGAAACTTCATAACATGCTCCCTCATTGCAGTGAGTGTCCTCAAGTTCACAAGGCTCATTCTGAGGGGGTTGTTGGTAGGTAACAAGCATTTCTATGCAGCATTGATAGCAGCACAGCAACACCCTGCAGAGACCATAAGGAGAGAGAGCAGAAGTGGCAGGGGTTCTCATGACTGGCTTAGTGTCTAAAGGGTAACATGTGCCAGGGTGAGATGTCAAGGCAGACCTTGAGCCTGTCACTTTCCTTTGACTGAAGTATCAGACATTCCTCTGTTGTAAGTTTCCCCCTAAAGCCATCACACAATGCTCATACTGTTTAAAATACACCTCAGATGTCTTCGTTTCTTAGATGGCCACTAATTAGCCTATTCATGATAGATCACTATGGTTTCATCAAAGCATCCTGTGATACTTGCCCAGACATGATGAAACACCTGGGGATCTCTTTCCGTGTGACTTGGATACCAGTGTCAAAATGGCAAGTCTTAAAATTACACAACCCTTGAGACAAGACCCAAAGCAACCTTTGCGACAAAACTAATTAAATCTTTGGAAAAGGGGATAGTATCTACCTACCACTTGCTTTCCCCACACTGCCTCAAGCAATGTTAACTCCTGAAAAGCCCCCACATGATCCCTGTGCCATGCCCTGAAGTCCTACCCTTGTCTCCTCTTCACCTCCATGTATCAGAACTGCCAGTGTGTATGGAGCAAGCCAGTGGGTGACACAGCTGCTGCCAAACTGCTCATGACCTCTAGTTTTCCTTTCTGTGGTGTTGTAACCTTGGCTGGAGGCCAGATACCCACCAAGCTGCTCCATCACTTCTATCACTAAGCAGGATAGGGAGTGGAGAAAAATCGGATGGAAAAAAACACCCCCAAGCTCATGAGTCAAGATAAAGGCAGTTTAATACAGCAGAAGCAAAAGACCACGTGCAAAAGCAAAGACAAAACCAGAAGGTTATTCTCTACTTCCCATCAACAGGAGATGTCCAGTCACTTCCTGGGAAGTAGGGCTGCAGTACATGTAGCAGCTGCTCTTGAAGACAAATGTCGTAAAAAACAAATGCCCCTCCACTTCCTCTCCCCATCTCTTTGCTTCTTGTTGCTGAACAGATGTCATACAGGATGGACTATCCCTGTGATCAGTTGGGGTCAGCTGTCCTGGCTGTGTCCCCTCCCAAGACCTTGTCCACCCCCAGCCTACTGCTGAGGGGGGAGAGATGCTGGAGAGACAGCCTGATGTGTGCCAGCACTGCTCAGCAGTAGCCAAAACACCAGTGTGTTATCCACACCTTGCTGGCTCCTGATACACAGCCCCGCTACATGAGGGTGCCATGGGGAAAATTCACTCCATCTCAGCCGACCCAGTACACCTTCTCCAAGCTGGCCTTGTTCTGACCACCTTTTCTCCAGAAATGGACAGAAATTAAGTCTTGCTGCAATATAGGCTCACAACATTTGCTCTGAAAACCCACCCCAAACAGCTCACCATAGCCTGAGCATGAACATGCTATAGCAGGTGTAGGATTCACCTCACCTACCCCACAGCTATCTAAAGTATATGTCTTTGGTCTAAGCAAACTGGCTAGGAGCATGTCACATCTGACCAAAGGAAGGTGACTGCAGCATTGCTGTCTGCATCTGAACAAAAGAAATTGTCACGCAGCCAGGGAAGCTGAAGGTGTAAACTCCTCATTCATCACATCTGCTGCACCTTAAACCCCATGGACAATGTTAGGGCTCCACTGACTACAGCAGAAACCAAACGCTGTGCTGCTGACCTACACAGGGGGTGCCATGTGATGTCTGTCACCCCACCAACTAGTTAAATGGAAAGAAGCAGTGAAGGGCAAAATTACTCTCAAAATCTAACTTCAGCATCTGAGATGTCACTGACCCACACTGGTGTGCTTCCAGCTTCATGCTCTGGTTTCCCAGTAAGCTCGTACGAACCAAGGGGCATGGTGCAAATGTACACGTAGCCCATTCCTTAGTCCTGCCTCCATGGGCAGCTTTTGGTAACAGGGCAGGAGGGATGCAGGAGCTGCAACATCTCAAAAAGCTCCATCAGGATTCATTTCACCGGAGGCCGGTTATCAGAGCGTGCAGATTTGAGTGATACATTCAGCATAGCTGTATTAACACATCTCAGTAAAACACCCTAAGGAGCCAAGACAGAAATCACCACACAGGCAGCTAATTTACTCCTAATAGCACATTTACCACTGGCAGGAGTTAGAGACTTGCAAGTGCTTCATGAGCCATTTGCAAGAACATTTGTAGGCATTACTAACTCAGGAACTTAATTATATCTTTTAAAATGACCTGTGTGATTTAAAAACCTATTTGGATTTTGGGTGCTCTGGGATTTGTAATCCCAATCAAGTTGCTGAGCTGGCACAATCACAAAGTTACCATGCAGGTCACTCACGTTACTCTCAACTGTCCTACCTACCCATCAAACCCAAAACCATGTCTCAAAGTCCACCTTCACAGACTGAGAGACGCAAAACCGCAGCAACCTTCTCATCCTTATCTGCTACTTGCTCCAACTTCTCAAACGAGAGGATGAGTTACACGACCTCTCCTGGGCTCAGCAAACTTTCAGCGTGAACGCAGGCCTGAGCACCTTTAGACACAAAATATATATATATTTTGGGAAGTTACTAAGCTTCTCGGAAACTTTTTTTGCAGTATTATTTACAAGCCTCAGCAGCATTTTTTGATTTGCTGGCAGTTCACAGCTTGAACCAAAGATACACCACAAGCAAACCCTTTGCTATTAATGGCCTGCGTGACTGGAAATCCCCTTTGCATCATGCAGTTTCACACCAAAGTGAAGTGACAGGCCTGGGTGGGGTGCTCAGCCTGAATACATACAGCTGAGGCCACCAGTGAAGAAGCATCTGATCCTGCTTCTGAGCTGCAATCTTGATCCCAGACGTGCAAGGTGATCGGGGCAATAGGGTTTTACTGGGACATTTAATTTCTCTGCCCTAAATTTTTTTCCCACCAAGCAATTAAGAGTATTCACTGGGGTTGCATGTCATTGTAGGAGGACATGCCCAACATGGAAAAACGTGCCAGTAAAATTCCTGATGTCCTACCCTTGTGTTCACTGCCTGATGCTACATCATCCCTGAAAATCCAACATCTCCCCCAAAGAGCAAGGCCAGATTATCACTCAGAACAATTAGTTGTTGAGAACAGTTCATGGCACGTGAATACTTGATACGGAGTCTAAAGGGTGAAGGCCTGGAAGGCGTTTTCCGCTTTACTAGCCAGAGACCTAACTAAGCCTATGTTGTAAGCTGTCACACAGAGACTCCTGCTACAGCAGTTGCTCCTGGAGCCAGCTGAAACGTGATTTATTTTTATAGTACAAGCAGGATACAGGTATTTATTCCAGAGTGGCATAAGAGCCTGAAGAACAGAAGTTCCCATACAGATCTCAGAACAAAGCACTTTGCAAAGTAGGTCTCATAAGTTCTTGCAGTCAGTATAGCAAAGCATCAAAATCACGGAATCACAGACTGGTTTGGGTTGGGAGGGACCTCAAAGCCCATCTAGCTCCACTCCCCTGCCATGGGCAGGGAGACCCTCCACTAGATCAGGTTGCCCAGTGCCCCATCCAACCTGGCCTTGAACTTCAGTGATGGGACATCCACAGCTTCTCTGGGCAACCTGTGCCAGGACCTCACCACCCTCCCAGTAAATGCAGAGACCCAAATCATGCAATTAGGACAGAACACAGATCCAAAAGCCAGATTTCTCCCCTATACCAATGACCAGGGCTCTGGTTCATGTTTGCTGAGAAACTGAGTGCAGCACCTGGTGTACTGCCGCTGTCCAAGAGGAAGCTCCTGGCCCAGGCTGGCACTGATGAAAGGGACGTGCTCCTCATGCTGCAGCTATTTTGGGCCACAGTCCAGAATCCTAGTGGAAACAAAATGACTTCAGCAGTTGAAGCCATGGTGTGAACTGTAGGAGATGATGTCCAAGTGCACAGTCCAGGCAGAGTATAAGCCCTCCCTGGTGACCACTGCCATGTCCCTCACTGCAATGAACCCCTTCAAAATATCTCCTTTTGACTTAAATCTTCCCTTGTTCCTTCATGGACCTTTGGACCCCTCCAAACTGCCTACTCACCCTCAGCTAACAGCACTGCAGCCCCTGCCAACCTGCTCAAGTTAACACCTCCACAGCAGCTCCCGCCATCCCGTACGCACCTCCACCTTCACAGCTCAGCTCCTACTGCATCTCCCTCAAGGACAGGTTTCTCTCCCTTGCTCATCACTTCATAAATCTCATCACCTATCAGTCATACAGCTTTAATGCCAGCGGTTTTGAAAGCAGAGGGAGGTTTGAGTACACTCCCACACAGTCTACAGACTTGGTCCTGAACAGTTATTCCAGGCAGTTTCATGGTGCTGAGTACGCTGGGAACAACTCTACTGCCATTGAGTCAATGGGGTTTGTTTTCTTTTACTTTACTGTAGCCAGTATTTTGCCCTTAATGACTCAAAATTAACATGCTGCAACAGCAGTTGCCTTACCTGTTTCTGCAGGTTCTGGGTTGTCCTGCTGGAGAATGGGGGTAATGGCTCTGGAAAGAAAACAAAAACCACAAAGAATCCAGGAAGGCCACTAATGGCATCTATTAAAAAGACAAAACCTGCATGTTTTCTTGGAGAGGAGCTACAAACTGCAGCTTTGCAACACCAGTTTTCATTTTAAGGTAACATCTGGAAGTGTGATTTAAGTGGTATGAGCTGCCCCATACTCTGTACTCCAAGGAGGGAAAACTTTTGCCCATCAGATGGGCAAACCAAGGGGAAAAAGGGTCCACAGACCCAAAGCATGTTTATGTTAAAGCATGGATGATGGAATTAAGGTTCTTGGCTCCTGGCATCATGCTACAGCTGTTACAAAACAATGTATCTCAGCCAGGCAGCTATAGATATTCTAGCATGAATCATGCATAATACTTATCTAATGGTGAGTAAGCTGCTCCCGTTGATCATATTTTCCAGATAAATCTGTAAAGAAAACAAGAAGGGAAAAAACTCTCTATCAGAACATGTTACCAAAGAATTAAAAGAGGATGGTATCTGGGAAGGAAGACAGCCCCCAGAGCAGCAGAGGGAAAGTTGGCTTGGGGTCATTGGATGAATGACATGCACAGCAAGAAGGAAGACAACTGTAAGGGTCCATACAAGGTATGAGTAATGTAACACTAAACCAACCATCATGGAATGCAGCAAACTCCTATGGTGGAGGTAGTATATGACACAATTCTTGGGATTGGGATGCAGATTTACAGAAAATATGGACAGTTTAGGGGTCTGTGCTCAACCCTTCCTTGTGGCAAGCAGTACTTGGCAGTGAGTGCCAGTTCATAAGGATCCAGCACCCAGGAAAGAACTGCTTGGGGTGTCTATAAAATTCAAAGAGCAGGGAAACCCCAACCTGCCCATGAGCAGGGTGTGCAGCCATCGTCAACATGGGTGGTGCTTCCTCACCTAACCCTGGATTTAATAATGCGCAGCAACCAAATTTCATATAATGTTTATAATATGTAAAGGGTGAGAGCCAGGCTCTTCTCAGTGATGGCCAGTGACAGGACAAGGGACAGTGAGTACAACCTGGAACACAGGAAGTTCCATGTGAATATAAGGAGAAACTTTTGCACAGGCTGCCCAGAGAGGTTGTGGAGTCTCCTTCTCTGGAGACATTCAAAACCCTCCTGGACGCGTTACTGTGTGATTTAGTCAAGGTGATCCTGCTCTGGCAGGGGGGTTGGACTAGTGATCTTTCAAGGTCCTTTCTGACTCCTAACGTTCCATGATTCTGTGATAATAGAATGGTGAAATTCGTGAAAGAAGAAAGACAAAACCATCTTGTTTCAAATCTGTTTGATGAAAGCCACCCTGAACGACCATGCCGCTCTTCTGCAACCAGCAGTGTGACATTTGTTCATGCTGCCTGCCTGCACCTCAGCAAGCTTTGGCTAGCCACAAGAGCTGAGGCTAAGCTCAGGACTTTCTTCTCATCAGAGAAACCGCTGCTGGGGAAGCAGTGAAAATACCCCAAGGGTCTCCTAAGGGGGGGCTGAGTCATCACATGTGTAGCTGAGGAGTTTGGGCTGAGAGAGAAGAAAAAGTCTGAGAATCTCCTCTGCTCTTCACACTAAAGAAAGGAAGAGAAAACCCCAGGTATGAATCACTCGCCACCTACACCTCAGATCCACTAAAGCATTTCATAAAGGCTGACACAAAGGCTTCCGCCAGCACAGGGCAGCCTGTCATTTCAGCACAGCTATGACAGTCTATGGGGTGAGGAGCTTTGTGTGCAGAAGACTTCTGTAGGTTTGCCTGTAAGTGGGCAGCAGGCACAAGGACACATCCATGGGGAACAATCCAGCCCTTAACACCAAACCCTGAAACCTCCACAACCAAGCGTGAAGTCCAAAGATCACCTCCATCTCCCACCTGATCAGAATGGAAAAAAAAGGCCCTGGTTATGGCCAGGATGACATTTCATACAATCACAGAACCTTCAAAGACCACTCAGTCTACCCTGCCATGGGCAGGGACACCCTCCACTAGCCCAGGTTGCCCAAAGCCCCATCCAACCTGGCCTTGAACACTGACAGGGAGGGGACAGCCACAGCTTCTCTGGGCAGCCTGTGCCAGAGCCTCACCATCCTCATAGGAAAGATTTTTTTCCTAATCTAAATCTACCCTCTTTCAGATTAAATCCGTTAGTCCTTATCCTATCACTCCATGCCCTTGCAAACAGTCCTATCCAACTCTCCTGTAGCCCTTTCAGGTGCTGGAAGGCTGCTATAAAGTCTCCCTGACGCCTTCTCTTCTCCAGGCTGAACAAACCCAACTCTCTCAGCCTGTACTTGCAGGAGAGGTGCTCCAGCCCTCTGATCATCTTCATGGCCTTCTCTGGAGTTGCTCCAACAGCTCCATGTTTTTCTTGTTCTGGAGACCCCACTGCTGGGCAGCTTCACACTGCACCCCCCAGCACTGCTCAGGGCTCCCTCCATTTTCCCTATCTGCCCCAGGGACCTGGGCTCTTGTAAGGCTGGTGCAGGACTTGACCCCAAGAAGAACAAGTCTGGCTGTGGTAGTTTTTTCCTTCTGGGTTAAATTTTTTTTCAAGTCAGTGTTTTGATCCCAGTCACTGCAGCAAGACATGAACCCTAGCACCAAGACCAGGGATGGGCTGGAAAATAATCCTGGGGGGAGGAAAGTCAGCGGGACTGTCCCGTTTGGCATCAGCACACTGACGCCGGAAGAAAAGGGCCATGTAACCATGGACTCAGACAGTTGCTCTCAGTGCTTAACCATCGACCTCAGAATAAAACTGATTCCTTCACTTGAGTACAGGCTGTGCATGGGGACAGGCATTTAAAAATAAAACCAGGCCAACTTATTCTCTCCTGAATCCTCAAACTCATTTAGTCATTTTCACTACATTTTCTTCCCTTTTTTTATTTCCTCTGTTCTTTTCTTTTTTTTTTTTTAATTACATAGGATTGAGAAGGTCCTCCCTGGAGCATGATCTACCTCAGGCAAACACCTAATCCTGCCCAGAAACCAGATTAAAAACAAAGATGATTAAAGGCCTGGAGCATCTCCCCTATGAAGAAAGGATGAATGAACTGGTGTTGTTCAGCCTTGAGAAAAGAAGACTGAGAGGGGATCTGATTAATATTTATCAATATCTGAAGTGTAGGGCACATGGGAAAATAGGCAGCCTCTTCTCAGTGGTCTGTGGGGACAGGACAAGGGGCAAGGACCTCAAGTTGGAGCACAGGAAGTTCCACACCAATATGCAGAAGAACTCTTTCACAGTGAGGGTGACAAGAGCCCTGGGACAGGCTGCCCAGGGGGGCTGTGGAGTCTCCTTCTCTGGAGATACTCAGGACCCATCTGGATGCCGACATGTGTGACCTGTGCTAGGGAACTTGCTTTGGCAGTGGGGTTGGACTCGATGATCTCTGGAGGTCCCTTCCAACCCCTATGATTCTGTGATTCTGTAAACACCTTGTTCCCACCACTCTTACTAAAAAGCTTCTCCAAAACCTCTCTTTTGCGACTATTAGAAACTCCCCAATACCCCTGGACAGCAAACGTATTTTCTGCTGGGCTGAGCAAGCTGTGCTCTCCAGTCCCTGCCTTTCCCATCCACCTTTTCGCATCTGAATTTATCTGGAGGATGCAAGAACTGAACCGAGTCAACAGTCCCGTGGTGGTGACCTCTTCTCCAGGAAACCTGTCTTGCTTTTCTAGGTGCACACCTGCTGCTCTGAGACCTTTCTAGAAGAGTTGAGCTCTGGGTTTTAGGCTTTTTTAGTTGAATTTTTCGATTTTTTTTTTGACTGTACAATGGAAATTGCATGTGCCTGTCAAACAACTAAATATACATTTCATAGGAACTCAAGTACACAGGGGAAAAGGGGGAAAAACCACCACATCTCACTGTCAAGATGCAAATAAAGTGCTGGGTAGGGATTGAACTGGCCAAAGCTATAATCTAGTGCTAGCACTGCCTTTGCAGCATGTGTGAATCAAAATTAGACCAGATTAGGAGATTCCTGCAAAAGAAAGACCATTTTATCAGTTATTGTCTTGGGGTTTTGGTGTGAAAAAGCGGTCTTCAGACCCAAATTAATTGAAAACTTGGTCTAATACAGTGTTTAGCCTTGCCAACTTTGTGGGGGGTGGGGTGGGAAATCAATTATTATCTGTGTAGCAACCTATCACAGCTCTACACATTTCTATCAGTAAATAAACGTAGTCATATTACAAGGATTGCCCATCTGTATTACGATACAAAGGCAAACAAATGCGCACCGCCAGCTTCGGGCCGAGGCTCTGGAATTTACAGAAGCAAGGAAAAATCAACAGGGGCTTTGCCTGAATAAAGACCGCTGGTTTAAGCATACATGGCTCGTGGTGATGTTCAGTGAACCAGCCTGGCTTGCATGAGTGTGTGCACAGTTAATGGTAACTATCTAGATATATCTATCAAAGAGGGAAAGGGGAAAAAAAAATACTGCATGCAAAACGTGGTGACGTTCGTGCCAGATCTGGCAGATCTGGAGGCAAGTGAGCAGTGCTCTCACAGGAGGTCACAGCTCTTTGAGCTGATAACCCCCATGACGTGGGCTTTTTCTGAAGGGTGAGCTCATCTAGCTGCCCATACAACTCCTGCTCTACACACTGCAGGTGCAAACGTCACATACAGTGGGCAGGCGATGAGGTGACACAGCACTGCCAGCACACAGCTCCTTGGCTCATCAGCTGGAGAACATTTTTGGGTCCCTTATTTCAGTCTTGGAACATGTGAAAACAGTGTTCCTCTTAACCACTAATGTGGTCGTTTGCTGAGATAGCACCTTCACCCCAGAACTAGTGAAGTGTTTGTGTTTTTCATGGAGAAAAATCATGGTCACCAGTGACATATGAGAGACCTGCAGCTCAGCGTCACCTCTACAGTCAGTCAACTTCTACATTTCCATCTGGGTTGATCACCCAGCTTCATCCAGTTACGCCAAGCTCCCTACTATAGTAGCTACTAATTCTCCTTGTACATTGGGGTGTAAATATAGCCGTCATCCAAGCTGTTTGCAGCCATTAATTAAATTTCCAACTCTAAGTAATGAGAGATGCTATCTCTTCGAAAGCAGCAGCCTTGACTCAGCATACAGTGGAGAGGGTATGACCGTGCTTCTTCACTTTCTTCAAAGGTCAGCAAGGTAACGCCCCGGAAACCCCAAGTAGTAACAACTCATCCTTAACCAAGGTACAAGAACTGTACTTAGGCAGCTGCCTGATCACAAGAGTTACAAGGACACGTGTCAGCTCAGCAACCAACTCGAAATACGGATGCCTTTTATTAGCCGCCCTTGTATTTAGCTTTGCTCAGAAGAGCGTGCTGCTCCGCTGGTAAGGACCCGCAGCGCATGGAAAAGCAGTTATTAGTGGAGCTAATTACAAACAATATGGCTACTTAAGAGGGCTAAAAATAGCGTCGGTGTATTAACAGATGGGAGTGCAAATCTGGGACATGGAAGATGAAGATTCTCATCTCAGGCGTGGTGATATCCTGCATGATTTCAGGTGAAACTTCATCTGTGCGTTTCGTTTTCACAGTTTACAAAGCAGGCAGAAAATACCACTTCTCAGAACGTCTGCAAGGCTGAGCTGTTCAATGCCCAGGAGCACCAAGAAGTCCTCTCCTGTGTCTCCATGCAAGTGGAATACATTCCCGTGTTGCCTGGACTGGCTCCCTAACAATAATTTCATGCTGTTTATGCGGCAACGCAGGTGGCGGTTCCCAGAAAACTGTAACGTATACCTTAAATAGCAGAGTTCACAAATCAGTGATCAAAGGAATGCAGACCGGCTGACCTGGAGCTTCTGGAGCAGAGCAGCCAGCAAAGCCCTTGGAGCACCGGCTCACAATCAGCACCGCCCTGCAGGCAAGAAGACCACGGAGAAGGAGGAATCATCTGACTCATCTACTCCAGCAAACTTTAGCCAGCTTAAAAATCGTAAGATTTGCATCTAGCTGGTGACCAGAGACACAAAGACTTGTGAAGACATTATAGAAGCCTCTGCCTGCCCACCAGACTAGCACCGTTTCAGCCCAGTGCCTGGGAGCAGATGTGAGAAACCAAATCCTTCCTTCCCCCAACTTGTAACCTCTCAGTCGAACTAATCACAAAAGCAAACAAGGCCCTGACTACTCTTCTAGGCTGGACAAATGCCACCACTGTGCTGGAGGACACCTGAATGCCAGCATGGCAGCATGAGACCACACCGGCCACCAGAAGAAGGAAAGGACATGAGGACTTTAACAGCTCCTCTTCCAAATTCCTGATGTTCCAGAGAATCTGCGATGCCCAAACCCTAACCAAGGCACCCTTACACTCCTCAGGCTGCCATCTCCACAGCTTCCAGGCTAGTTTTGAAACTTCACACCACCGACAGCTACATGCAGGGCAGCCAGCTGTGAGCAACCTCTGGCCCACACCTGCAAGCTGCGGTTGTGTGGACGCAATCCTGGATCATTTCAGGATGCTGAATAACCCCTCTAACATCCATCCCTCTGATGCAGTTGTACAGAATAATTTTTAAAATTGTCTTTAATGACAATGCAACTGCTGTGCTACAGGAGTCCCGTCTCCTGATAACTATAAAGCTCCTGATAACTATAAAGTTTCTCACTTAATGAGTAAGAAAAGGGAGTGGAAAACTGTGTGCTCCATCATTTACAGAGGGCTTTATTTATTTAAAAAAGAGAGAGCCTGTGTCTGAAAATGAGACAATGTAATCCCAAAGTAAACAACAGTAGTTATCCTATCTTTGCACTGATGTAGGAGAGGTAAGACTCTGCCGAGTGTTTTGTTACCTTCTTTTCAAGAGTTTAAGATGATAAAAAAACCCCCACCAAAACACAACAGCAAAAAAATAGAAGTCATAATAGCCACAAACCATACCAGTTTCAACACAAACAAACAGGAATGTTTTCTTTAGCCATTTCTACTGTGGCCGGAGAGAGATAAGCAGACCTTTCATATGAGTATTGTGAAAATAGCTGCAGAAGATAACAAAAATTGAAGCATCTGCTAGATGCAACTGTCAGCTGCCACCATCTCAGGCTACAACTGTTCCCATGCTTAATCTGTAAGATGAGCAAACAAAAACACCTAACAGGGCTTTAGAAAGTCAGCATCCATCAGCCGCACAACTATCTTCCTAACCAGGAGGGGTGATGGGACCCCAAACCACTTCCAGTTCTTGAGTACCGTGTCCAGTTCTGGACTCCTCACTGTAAGGACATTGAGGTCCTCAAACGTGTCCAGAGAAGGGCAACCAGGCTGGTGAAGAGGCTAGAGGGGAAATCATGAGGAGCAGCTGAGGGAGCTGGGGATGTTTAGCCTGCAGAAGAGGAGGCTGAGGGGAGACCTTATCACAACCTACAACTACCTGAAAGGAGGTTGTAGAGAGGTGGGTGATAGTCTCTTCAAGCCAAGTGACAGGTGATAGGACAAGGGGAAATGACACAGAGCTGTGCCAGGGCAGGGTCAGATTATATGTGAGGAAAAAATTCTTCACTGAAAGAGTTGTCAGGGCCTGGAACAGGCTGCCCAGGGAGGGGGTTGAGTCAGCATCCTAGGATGTGTTTAAAGGGCAGGTAGATGAGGTACTTTGGGATATGGTTTAGCATAGGATGGGAACGGTTGGACTTGATGATCTTAAATGTCTTTTCCAACCTCATAATTCTGTGGTTTTGTGACCCCTCAAAGCAGAGACAAAGTGCTGAGCAGGATGAGGAAGGATGGAGGGGGTAAGAAAAAGACATTGGAGGGAGGAGCAGTCTCCTTTCTCCTTCACGTTTCCCTTCTTCACCCCTCTCATAGTACCAATTACTCAAGGCTTCTACCATTGTTTTCTAGTGGACATGAAGTCCTTTACCAGCCTTGGGCGCGGGTGCTCAGAGGAACTCAAAATTGCTTTTAAGAATCATGAGTAGGCCCAAGCAACCCAAGCTCCTAAGATTCAGTGGTTCCAGAAAACCCACCTTAATGCTGAGGTGCTGGGACTACAAACTCAGTTGGTAGTAATTCAAGCCCCAGCTTTACCACACAGAAACAAGTTTGGTCTCCTGTAGGACTCTACAGCAGAAAGGGGGATGAGCTGTGTCTTCTGCACAATACTCCTGGAGGTAACTCAGCTGGAGAACCACTGCAGCCCAGGACCTTGGCAGATGGTGGGGACCGTGAAGCACAGCAGATCTTTGCTGCTGATGGGGACTTAGGGGTGGTATTCTGCAGTGCAGCAATAGGACTGCGAAAATAAAGCGGCCCCAGGAGGAAAGTAAGGATGCGATCTACATATGCTTGCTTCTTCCTTTTTAAATGAGATGGGACATTTGCAAACCTAAGATTTATGTTGGGATAAGGCAATTTGTTGAGATGGAGGTGCTCTCTTAAGCTGACGTGCACTGCACTCCTGATGGACCAAAGCATTTTTATCTACCTAAAGGTACAATGAGACCCTTCAAAGTGAAAAAATACATGAACTGTCAAAGAAGTGGTGGGGTTATTTTGTTTAAATAATCAAACTCACTCATTAGCAAAGTGAAATTACATTAAGAAAAGGGAAACTTTAGCGAGACACCGGGAAGTATTCAACAACTTCATGCATCTTCCTGTTGTGAAAAGCTTCCCATGGGAAGGTTAGCAGTGGGGGGAATGTGGTCACCACCAGCTTTCCAGCCCAGGGCTGCGCTGCCTAATCCGGCGCTGGCAGCGTGAGGAGCAGCGGATGCAGAGAGTCCTTCCCAGCTCAGCCGCTGCAAGACGGAGCTCGGCTGACTTCATCGGAAGCGAATCCCCCCCTACTTTCCCTCCTCCCCCTCCGGCCCCCCATTCATGTTGGGAAGGAGCCTGGCCAACCCCGGGGAGATTACAAGGCAGGGGAAGCAGGAGGTTAAAACGCTCTGAGGCCCCTTTCAGTCTAACAGACAAAGTAATCGTGACGCTAAAACAGATGCTTTGCTGAAAATAAAGAGTGGTTTACATGAGTCTCAAAAAGCAGCCAAAAAAAGAAAAGACCGTGCAGTCCCAGGAAACCATGAGCATCCTGCTCTTATAAATAAGTATAATGCTTCAGTCTCCAGTAATATCACTGCAATATTTTGAACCAGTGCTGAAGGATTATGCGTCTTGTTTGAAGGATGGATTTCAGACTGCAACAAGAGGAGACTGTGCCACTGTGTCTGATGGGATGAAAGCCCTTGGTTTAAAAAAAAAAAAAAGAAATTTTTTTTTTTCTTTTTACAATTTACTTCCATGAGTGACACAGGGAAGAGCAATCGCCCATTTTAATGAGCACTCAACAATCAGAGCAAGAGATGCTAAGAGAAAGCCTGTGGAGAGATAAGCCAGCAAATGCCACTTTGTGATGTAATTATGCTCAACTCCTGTCTCAATTGGTGGGTCAACCTGATTTCCCAGTGACCTAGAGAGGAGCAATATTCTGCAAAAGTTATCTCTGTAGGTTCACAAACATTTGTCCATGCATTTTTATGGTGCTTTGACACAGGTTACCTGTGCAGGTGAAGAGATGCTCATGCTCATGGCTCATCCACTCCACCTTCCTCATCAACCAGTCACCTCTGAGTCAAAGCAGCTACCAGCTGGTTCTCGGTGTGAGCACATCTCCACTACTGAATGGACTGAAACCACCATGCTTCTTCCCCCTCAGTTAATGCAAATGGATCAAGAGCAGCCAAGGATCGCGACTTCCAAATCTAAACAATCACAGAATAGTTTGGGGTTGGAATTGACCACAAAGTCCACCTAGTTCCACCCCGCTGCCATGGGCAGGGACACCCTCCACTAGCCCAGGTTGCCCAAAGCCCCATCCAACCTGGCCTTGAACACTGCCAGGAAGGGGGCAGGCACAGCTTCTCTGGGCAACCAGTGCCTCACCCCCCTCAGAGTGAAGGATTTCCTCCTTGTATCACCTAAAACTACCCTTTTTCAGGTTAAAACCCCTGTCCCTTGTCCTGTCACTACAGGCCCTGGTGAAAAGTCTTTCTTCATCTCTCTTAGAAGCTGCCTTTATATATTGAATGGCCACAATAAGGTCTCCCCGGAGCCTTCTCTTCTCCAGGCTGAACAACCCCAATTCTTTCCTCATAGGAGAGGCCAAATTAGATAAGGGTGTATCTCCTGAAGGTGAGCCCACCCCTGGAGATAGGTGTCTATTTATTTTATTTATCTGCATAAGAACACCTCTGGTTTCTGTGCTTGCCAACCCACCTTTCCAAATAGCAAAATGACTCCGTATCATCTTCCCCCAGTCTCCAAAGTTCCTGATCCAGGAGTGGAGCAAGTCTGTCAAGTGACAGAGCAGCACAACTACCAAGATTTGTCTCTGCTTTGTGCGTCTTTCCTGAATGCTTAAAGCACCCATGCAACTGTCCTGGGACCTGGCATTACACTCTGCTGCAGCTGCTTCACAGTTATTCCCACTACACCATGGCACACTGGTCTGCATTCACTGCTTACTTATACACATTGAATTCAAAGATGGAGAAAAATCTTCCTACCTGCTGCCACCTCAAGCCATCTCCTACCTCACCACCACAGCGGCTTCAACAGGTAATTTTTCATCCCCAAGTTCAAGCCAGACCTGTACGGAAGTGACAGGTCCCTGTTGTTTAGTTCTTATGTGGCCAAAATATCCATAGCTGAATTACAGCTGAGAATGCCTACTGCCTGACAAAAAGAGATGCCAGTTTTTCACACAGTGGAAAACAGTGGAGAAAAAGGAAAAACAGAAAGGTAAAAAAAAAGAGTCAAGGGAAGGGAAAAAAAGAAGAAACAGGAAAATAAGGGGGAGGTGGTGATGGGAAAAAGACATGGAGAAAAGGATGGGAAGAACACTGTAACCAGACAGAGTGACTTCAGTAAGGCTCAGGCACCAATCCAGCCCTTGCTCTCCTGGCATACTGCCCAAGAACAGGCACTGCATTAGGTACCAGGTCCCCCGCATGCTGCCAGGCCTCGGGCTTTAGCCTTCCTCCTGCACAGACGGCCCCATGATCATGTTTTGATCCTTATAAATTATTTACATCTGATATGAGGAAGTAGAGACATTAGAGATGGAAAAGATGCACCAGCCCATTCCCTGGGGAAGAGGGCTGGATCCTTCCCCATGTCACATAAGCAAAGCAATGTCTCTCCTTGAGAAGGTGTTCTGCTGCTCAATGCCCTCACCAGGCTGAATTTTTTCATGATAGCTTTAGATAAATTGCATTTATATTGACCTCTAATCCCTTCCTGCTGGCACTATCACCTGCCTGCATCCCGTGCAGTCCTCTGGAGTCTCGTGGCATCACTGGAACACTTTGCTCTTTAAAATTTTCAAAATGAATGAATCATACTGCAGACTCCAGTGGAAGATACCCTAAAGAATAACCCAGAGATCAAGAATTAAAAAAACCAAAACCACAAGGAGATAGACTTTGAAAACTGAGGACCTTCAGCTAGAAACTCGCTCTTCCTGCCCTCGCCTCCCAGAAGGGGAGGGAAATCACTGGTGAGGGATATGGTCAGCAGAAAAACATTTCCTGAGCTACGGACCGAATGCTTTGTAAAGTTACTCCTGCAGCACCAAAGGAAACAAGTGACTCCAGGGCAGCTTCATCCTGCATCCTGCGGTGCCCAGCCAGCTGGAGATCATGGAACGACGCAGCATCCACCCTCCTCAACGCTTGTCCAAGTTCAGAATGCACCAAACAACCCCATCCCCAGCTCAAGCATGACATTTTAAGAGCTAACTCCCTCCTCAGACCTGAGATCGAGTACATAAAGGAGCATGTCACGCTTTGAACTCCACGGTAATTCACGCCCTTGCCAGGATTTGCACATTCGTTCTGTTGGCTCCAAGAGTTGCCAGTCCTTCCTGCACTCACACAGAGCTTCGTGCAGATGAAAGAGTCCCGCTGCGAGTCGTCAAGATTTACTGTGATTTTTTGGTCCAGATCAGGAGGGCACTGACATGTGCACTTAAACCACCTCCGAAGTCAAGGGCACCCTGTTGCACGCTCCCATAATCTGAAGCGGTCAAGATTGAATCCTTTGGGTTTGTTTCAGGTCAAAAAGGTATAGAGGATCTTAATTTCAACTAGGTGGCAATTACCTAAACGAGCTGTTTGTTCCTGTAACAAATCAGGTGGGAAGATGATCAAGCACAGTTTGAGGATAGAAACCAGATAGGGAAGAAATGGCATGAAGAGTTCAGTAGAGCGTTTGTCCACAGCACCTTTGTGTTTTCAAGACAGCAAAGCTGCAGAGGAGAGGTTCCCAGTTAATTTTTACTGAAGACTCCCTTCCTAACACACGTTTTCTGACTTGCTCAAAATGAGAGGGACCGAGCTTATCCATTTCTTCCCCATGGTTTCTGCTGACTAGTCCTGCTTCACATGCTTGAGCCTATCCTGGTACTGGGAAGCCCTGAGCATGGAGCAGATCTTTTGCTCTTCTACACTCAATGACTCCTACTTGCCTGGCAGCAGCTATACTGAACACATTTAGGGATTCAAGTATTTGGGAATATTCAGTAGTTCAGCCTGTCCGGTCCTCATTGCCATACTCCCAGAGCCACACATGGGAAGGCTGCCAGCCACAGTCAACCACAACCTGTGGGTGCTCCACAGGTCCCTGACACAGTATTCTCTGAGGTTGCACCAGAGCAGGACCAAAACCAGCACTGCCAGCATCCAGACCAAATGCTGGAATTGCTTCAGCCCTTCCAACTACGAGCGTGCAAGCCTAACTCAGAAAATGCTTTCTAGTAAGAGCCCTGTGGGTTCTGGGTTGACTGTGGCCTGGTGGTTTCTCGAGAAGAACTACCTCAGCTGACAAATACAGTAACAGGTTGGAGGGTTTTTCCAACTGCAAACTCAGTCTGGGAACTGAAAGCAAAGATGAGAGCTGTCCTCATCCCCTCTGCACTGCTGCCTGGCACGTCATCTGGACACGCTTGAGATGTGCATGCTATGGGTACACTTGGGTGGATGCCATGGGCATGTGGGGAACATGCCGTGATGCCAGGGGTGTGGGAGTTGCACGCTGTGGGTACATGGGGTGCACACCATAGGTATGTGGGGTGCACACCGCGAGTATGCAGGGTGCACTCTGTGGGTATGCGAGATGAAAGCCATGGGTATGAGGGGTGCACATCACGGGAATCAGGGAGGCTAACAAAGATGGTGAAGTGTCTGGAGGGGAAGTCTTAGGAGGAGAGGCTGAAGTCCCTTGGTTTGTTCAGCCTGGAGAAAAGGAGGCTGAGGGAAGACCTCATCACGGTCTGTGGCTTCCTGATGAGGTGGAGCACGGGGCAGGTGCTGATCTCCTCTCTTTGGTGACCAGATAGAACCTGAGGGAACGGTATGAAGCTGCAACAGGGGAGGCTTACGTTTGATATTAGGAAGAGTTTCTTTACTGAGAGGGTGGTTGGGCACTGGAACAGGCTCCCCAGGAAAGTGGTCACAGCACTGAGCTTGACTGGGTTCAAGAAGCATCTGGATGATGCACTCAGTCCCATGTTCTGACTTGCCTGGCCCTGTGTAGAGCCAGGAGTTGGACTTGATGATCCTTATGGGTCCCTTCCAACTCAGGATATTCTGTGATTCTATGATGCAACCAGAAGTACTACCAAGACACTACCAAAGACACCACCAAAGTCCAACTCAGCTAAGGTCATCTGCAATGATTCAGAAGCCACAGACTCGACACCTGAGAGAGACTGACAGAGCACATGGACAGCACCTTTTTTTTTTAACAAATCCACCTTGATTCTGCAGCAGGATGAAGAGCAGGCACCCAGCAGGACAAGCCAGGCTGACTCAGCAGGGAGTGACCTGGCTACACTGGCCGTTTACCCCAGCTGGCCACCAGCCCCAAGCACGGGGCTTCCACATGACTGTCTCTGGTCCCCTTCTGAGGCAACCACCCATTTCCACAGGACAAGGACAGCACTGTACCCAACAGCAAACCAGTAATGAACAGATTCCTGATCAGGAGCTAGGTAACAAGTTAAAAACTTGACTGTGGTGCAGTGTCATGCAGACCCAGCCAGGGAGCGAAGCCTAAGGGCTGGCTGGTCATCTGCTGCCCTGAAGACCTCCATCTCAGCATGATCTCAGGGCACTGGTGCTTGGGCAGCGCTTGCTTAAGCAGTGGCACAGGGCCAGGGGCTGACGGGCTGGCCCAAGGTCACTGCAGCAAGGCTGGAGTGACTCAGCTCAATTCAGGGAGGAAAATGGTGAAGCGATAAACCTGAAGAGAGGAGGACCCATCTCAGACACAACAGTACCCAGAGGTGCCTGGGACCCCTGTGCTGTGAGCTGTGATGTGTGCTGGGCTGCACTGCAGAAAGCAGAAGAAAGGACACAGAAAAACCTCAAAATCAGGCTGCAGATGCTGTTTCAGGAGACAGACCAAGGCAGTGTGTCCTCAGGGATGGTGCCACCTGCACTGAGGGCAGCACTGTCCCACTCTCTGAGCCCCACTGCCCTACCCCAGGGTTGGGGCTCTGGGGGAGAGCTGCACCCATCAGCCCCAGCCCAGCATTTCTTGCAGGCTGATGAAGAGGGAGGCTGCTGCAAATGGCAGAAAAGCCTCCTTGAGGAGTCACCCACCGTGTGGGCCTTGGCCTGCGGCCACACCACAGAGGGCTGTTATCTCCCAAGCATCTCACAGGGCACTGAAGAAAGCAGTACCAGTAGTTTGGCTCCTCAAAACGAAGTGGTCCTCTCGCCAGTGTTGGGCAGCATTGCTCTGAGACCTGCCCTGTGCTCCTGCGAGCACAGCAGGGCTGAGCTGGCAACAGCACTTATGGTGGGACCTTCAGCCACAACATCCTCACAATACCCGGAGTGGTTATCAACTCGATACTGACCTCAAGTTTGTCTTTTGCTGGACTCCTGGGATTTGACCTCCTGCTGTGCATCAAGTGGCTGCTCCAAGCCAGCCTGAAGATATTTATAATAAGGGGGTGAGTGACATAACCTGCTACAGCTACAGAGAATCCGTGGTGCACATGCAAGACGCCCTCTCAGTCCACACACATGGAAGAGGGTGTTTTACGAGATTTATTCCGAGTTGAGATGATGACCCTGCCTGGCCCTTAGTACAACCCTGTAAGAGAGTATTTACCTGGCAAAGATAGCCTCCTGTGAGGAGAAAACAAAGAGGCTAATGCCTCTTCCAGGAACCTCTTACAATGAGTTTGACCATGCTTGTGTGGCCTGGGTGGGTGGCTAGTCTGGCCTTCTACCCAGGAGGGATCCTAGGGACAAACCTGCCTTCATGGACACAGCCCAGCTAGAGGAAAGGACAATCCATCAGTAGGTCCCTCTGCTCTCCACTGAGAGCTTTGCCCAAAACACACTGCAGAAGCCGAATGCCCCATGCTGTCTGTTCTGCACCACAAAGAGGCAAAGAGAAGGCAAAGGGAAGGTGCTGTATGGGAAGAAGCTGTAAGGACAAGGGGTGGTTTCTTCCTGTTCTTCTTGTACCTGTTGAACACCCAGCAAACTTAGAATTGCCCACAACTAGCAGATAAACTCCAAAGCATGCAAGACAAAGGGAGAGAAAGGAGAGAAAATTACCCATCCTTTAGAGGTGTGAGGATGGAGAGATGAAGCTTTATGCAAGCTATAAGTAAGTCTGTAGAAAAGCTAAGGCTGCTGGTAGAAGGGGATGGTTTCTCACACCACCTAATATTAGGCAAAGCCTTTATGAGCAGCGGGTGAAGAGCATCCCTGGCTCCTACCAGCCCTGAAGCCTGACGTTATCAGCCATGCATACAAAGACCTTCCAAGCAAAGCTGCGTTTGCTCAGCCGTAGGCCCCTCAGTTTTTGTGAAGCGAACAGCCTCAGGTCCCCTCCTCAATCCTGTGTCCTCCTGGGCACACGGACAATCCTCAGAGCCTCAGTCTGCAACAAAACCTTGACGCAAGCGCCTCTGACCTACAGACACAAATCCATTTATCGCCAGGCTGGGAGGCTGGACAAAGAGGAGCGGTGTCTCAGAGGTGGGTGCCAGGGCCACTCTCTGATTCAGCAAAGCCCTTGATAAGAAATGTCATCCTCCATTGAGTAATTTTAGCCTGTGAGATAAGAATCTCTATCAGGCTCAAACATATGGCTGGCTGCAGAGCACACAGCAAAACGAGACGGGTAATTTATTTACTCGAGCTAAGAGCACTCCCAGACTCAGAAAAGCTGATGCAATGAAATAATAAGTGCCAAATTACAGTCCATTCTTCTTTAGAGACCTGGAGGAGGCTCCTGAGAGGTACAAGGGGTTGTATCTCTTTCCTCTGAGCATCAAACCACTGAGGAGACAACAGTACTGCATGACTAATGAAGATGGAGCTGAGCTGGACTTTCGAAGGCCTGTTCCTCTTGTTAAATCCTGCTTGTTACACAGCACCTTACACCCAGAGACACGACCAGTGGTCTGTATGAAGTGCCAGCAGAAGCCATCCGGTGGAGGGGGGGTTAAGTGACTGAATGACACAGGACCAAGTGCTGAACTCCAGTCTCCTGAGATAAGCCCAAGTGTTAGGACATGGTTTAAAATTAATGGACTGCAGCACCATCAGTGCACTTGCGCTGTAATGCTCTCCTGCCAAGCCCAAATTAGCACCTCTGATATAGCTGACCTGAACTAATCCATACAAACACTTCATTGGGCCAGACATTGCATGGCTTGGGCTGCTCAGAGAGTAATGAACTCCCTAACCTGAGGTGCAGCTGGAACATCCAATCCATACAGACATCTCAAGAACACTCCCAAGAAGCACTCAGCATATTTAACCACAGGTTGCTGGATGTGCTGGGAAAGGCTCACCCCCTAGAGAGCTTGTTTTCTAATATTCTCCGCTCTCTTAGTTATCATCAAGGGAGAAACCAAAATAGATGGTCTCACTCTGTGCAGACACTCTTCCCCTTAGTCTTCACTAGCACAGCTGCTGCTCAACACGTGTCATATCCTCACCCACCATCACCTTTAAGTGGGGGAACTGCACTCTCAGACTGAAGATTAACATCCCAATGTCCACTCTGAAAGTCATGCTTAACCTGCAGATATTGCAACGTGCTTACAAGGAACTGGGCCAGACCCAGACTATGAAAGTGTCCTTCCTCTCTCCGATCCAAACCCCCTGTAGAAATGAAAGCTACAAACTTGGTCACAGACAGTCTCTTCATTGATGTGAAATCAATGTTGCTTCCTGGCCAGCGGTAATCTTCCCATCACCAGATCTACCCGTGTCATTGGCATTCTCACTGGAAATATCAGCAGTTAAACCAACGACTGAATGAGTCACAGAGATTAAAAACTTCTCATTAATACTAAGAAATGGTCCTTCCAGCTCAGTGCTGAGACACGAGGATGAGGGGGAGTGGGGAAACCTCAGATCTATAAAAAATAAGGGGATTTTCATCTCGAGGGAGTTCGATGCCGCATCTTTCATTGTTGCCCAATTTATTATGGAACATTAACATCATTATACAGGTCTGCATGCACACACTGGTAGGGCCTTCATGGCAACATCACACACAGTAACCTCAGAGGAAGGGCTTGATGAACCCTCTCCACCCTTACTACCACAAAGCCTGCACCCAAAACAGCTAGACAGCACAACATGCAGCAATGACATGTGTCCCTCACACTTGCTGAGATGCATCTCTAGAACAGACCAAGCCCAAGACACCCTTTGCCTCACCAGCTAGCCTTTCCCTCTGAGCAATGCTTCCTGTGCTCCTGAACCCAGGGCATGACAAGTGAGAAGCCACTCATGTCTATAAGGAGAAAGATTTGCAGCAGGAGAGAAGCTAAAAAATAAATCAAGCTTCAACTTGAAATGTTCTGCAACCAGTATTTTCCAGTTCTCCAAAGGTGGTAAATTGAAACCAGGTTAATTTTTCTCTATTTTTTCCAGCTCCTGTCTTTCTCCTCTTGTGGCTTTGGATGAGGCAATGAGATAAACCCATTCATTTCAGCTCACTTTGTATCTCATCAGCATGGAAAATAGATCACAGAATTGTAGGGGTTGGAAGGGACCTCAAGAGATCATCGAGTCCAACCCCGAAAATCACTGCCTGCTGCAAACAGTGCAGGTGTGTATGAGGGACATGTCATCCTCACTCACAAAAATAAAGCAGTAAGTTCCTCTGACACAGAGGCACAAAGCTGCCTCCGGAAGCTATGCATTTAATGTGTGTGTATGAAGAATTAAGCCTTAGATATGTGGACAAGTAAGACTGTAGAGATTTGCTGATCATTTTTGCATGAAGCCTGCACAAGTCTCTGCTAGCCTCTGTGATGGGCTCTGCAACAACAGGCATGAGAGTAGCCCTGCTGAGAAGGACCTGGGGGTTCTGGGGGACAAGAAACTTAACATAAGCCAGCAGTGTGCTCTTGCAGCTCTGAAGGCCAATGGTATCCTGGGTTCCATCAGAAGCGGGGTGGCCAGCAGGGACAGGGAGGTGATTGTTTGACCCTGGCTGGAGGCCAAATGCCCACTGAAGTTGCTCTATCACTCCCTTTTTCAGCTGGACAGGGAAGTCCTCCCCCCCACCCCTCCCTTCTTACCAGACTTCACTTTAGTCATGATTTCTCTCCCTTCTTCCTCACACTGTGGCAAGGGAAGGGGCAGGGACTGGGGGAATGAGGGTTTTGGTCAGTTCTTCATGAGATGTTTTCCATCTTAGCTGGGAGGGGCATTCCTCACACCCTTCCCCTGCTGCACCATGGGGTCCCACACACTGAAGACAGTCCTCCACCAACTTCTCCATGAATCCTTTCTGTTGGGGCACCAGCTCCTCCCCACTTGCCTCAGCATGGCTCCCTTCCATAGGGTGCTGACCTTCAGGCCCAGACTCTTCTAGCTTGCTGCCCCCCCGAGAGTCACAAGTCCCCCAGCAAACCTACTCTAGCGTGGATTGGTCTCTCCAGGCTGCAAGTTTCACTGCCAGGAGCTTGCTCCAACATGGGTTTCCTGTGAGGTCACAGCATCCTTCAGGTGTCTCCACCTGCTTCAGCGTGGGGTCAACCACGGGCTGTAGATGGCATCTCTCCCCATCCATGGGCTGCAGGGGGACAACCTGCCTCACCATGGTCTTCTCCAGGGGCTGCAGGGAAATCTCTCTCTGCAGCACCTGGAGTGCTTCATTTCCCCCCTCCTTCTTCCTTGGCCTTGGTGCCTGCACAGTTTCTTACATCTTATCACTGCCTTCTCTGGTGGCAAAAAGCATCTGCCTGCAGGGTTTTTTTCTCCTAAATGTGATTCCCAGAAGCACCATGACCATCACTAATGGGCTCGGCCTTGGTCAATGACTCCAGCCTTGAGCCAGCTGGTGTTTAGTCTCTTGGGCTTGTAGAGAGCTTCTGGCTGCTTCTTGTAGCCCCCCCTTCTCCACCAGAACCCAGCCACGCAAAACTACAACAGCAAGAAAGTTGTAGAACTGTTGGAGAAGGTTCAGAGGAGGCCACAAAGATGATCAGCATGCTGGAGCACCTCCCCTACGAAGAGAGACTGAGGGAGCTGGGCTTGTTCAGCCTAGAGAAGGATGCTGGGGGGCTTCCTTGCAGCCTTCCAGTGCCTGAAGGGAGCGTATAAACAGGAGTGGAATCAACTTTTTAAAAGGGTAGACAATGGCAGGACAAGGGGGAATGGTTTAAAACTAAAGGAAGGAAGGTTTAGATTGGCTATTAGGGGTAAGTTTTTTACAGAAAGAGTGGTGAGGTGCTGGAACAGGCTGCCCAGAGAGGGGGTGGATGTCCCATCCCTGGAAGTGTTCAAGGCCAGATTGGATGGGGCCCTAGGCAACCTTGTGTAGATCCAGGCCTGGAGGTTGGTGGCCCTGCCTGTAGCAGGGGAGTTGGAACTCTATGATCCTTGGGGTTCCTTCCAACCCAGACCATTCTATGATTCTACGGGTGACAGAGGACATGGGAAGTGGGCAAGGGAACAGGAGGGAGTTGGGGGCAGTAGGAGAAATTACTCAATAAAAAAAAAAACCCAACAAAACAATGCCTTGACTCATCTCACATCTTGTCTAATGGATATTCAAGTGAGGTGGGAAGGAGGGAAAATGTTTGGTTGGTCTGTGTGTTTTTTTTTACCTTGTTATGAAGCTTCAGTCCCACTCTGGAGGTCAGGAAGCTGGCCTGTAGCATCGCTGCTCCTCGTTCCTCCTGTATCTTCCCCTGTGCACTCTCCTCCTGGGCAAAATCCATCTCTAAAACAAGAGCTACACTCCAGGCTTTCCTTTTCCCTTTTGAGTGCTCCCAATGGCAGCACAGCAGTGATTTCAGTTACTTGTGCAAAGCAGCAAACTCCCTTCTATCTCCATGTGTGATATTGGAGACACAAATTCATCCCACTTGTCTTCAAAGTCTGGGTAGGATAGTCTGGAGAGCTCATAAAGTTTGCTGAAATACTGTAATCCAATCCAAACTGCAGATCATCAAGTTTCATCATCCAAACAGCAGATGCCCCTATAAAGGAAATACAATTTTAACATCTGGATTGGGACAGACTGACAAACTTTTGGGCTTTATACATGATTTCTGTTAGTATTAAAATGTTGACCCCCCCCCCGGGACAATAATGTCTGGTTCACGCTTCAAGGGCTACCCTGACCTTGCAGTGCTGATGGAAAAACACCTTGTTCTTGCCTGCAAATTCAGTCAACAGAAGGTACTACTCAAACAGAGATGAACAAGGGATGACAAAGAAGGCTAAAAACACCCAAAACCGATTCTACTGTATTTGGAAAGTTTTAAGTTCTTGATTATTTTTCCCCCATTCTAAATGAGGGTGGGGGTTTTTTTGAAAAAAGGGTAAAAACCTTGAAACTGAGGATTGCTAAACTCAAACTCATTTTGATTTCAGGCACTTCATTCAAACGGTTGACATTTTTCCCTCTGGTGTCATAAACTTTTAGACTTTTCATTATACCTTGCATTAGAAACAAAGAGTCATTTCACAGACTCACAGAATGGTTTGGATTGGAAAGGACCTCAGAGACCATCTAGTTTCAACCCCCCTGCCACGGGCAGGGACACCCTCAAGTACACACTAAATTCCGGACACAGTTGGACAGTTGAGATGTACTGTCAGCAGCCAACCCTCTCCAAAATTTTGCTCTATTTTTCCCAAAAAGGAGGATTTACTGAAGGTGACCCTCCTGAGGTTATGTACAACTTCAACACGGTGGCTCGTTAGTGAAAAATTCCCAGACAGCTCCAATGCTGACAAAGGAAACATCGAGCTGCTGGACTCAAATTAAGTGGATTTTAATACAGTTAGTTTCAAGTGTAAATTCAATCTTAAAACAATTTCAGCGCTCAACTACGGCTTCATATGGACTAGCCAAATGACTTCACTGTGCATTGATTAATACTAACGCAGACATTGCTCCGCTGGGTATAAAATACTGGTCCAATGTGGGAGCAAGAAAAAACTCCAGAAAACAGACCTAGACTAACACTCTTAAATTTGTCAAAAATAGCAGGGTTTTTGTGTAGAGACAGAAACACAGTATCTAAGTACTTTGCTGGGAAGCAAAGCTTTTCTAAAATGGCTAGGAGTTTCTCCCATGGGTGCTGGATAGACACAAGCAGTCCAGTGGAATGGCCACAGAATCTCAATGGCCCCTAGTGAAATGACAGGCTGGCAGGAGAGGCTGGTCTATATTGTCTATATTTCTATATTGAGAAATCTCATTTGGGTCCAGAATATGGCAAATGAGGTACAAAACCACAGAAGCTCAAACGTGTTTTTACTGGGGAAGTTGAGAGATAAGAGTCAGGGAAGCCAAGAAAGATGGATCACCTCCTTGCCAAAGGAAACCATCACTGGTCTGGTGGAAGCAAGAAGGTCTCAGAGCACAGGAAGAACAGCTAGGAAGAAAAGAATTAGAAAGATGTCTCAAGCCATGAGGGTGGTGATACCATCCACAGCTCCAGAGATGGGTCTCTGACTATCTCTTTTTACTTTCTGTATTTACACACCAAGTATTTACACGCCACACTGTCTCCCTTGCTCCAAGACCCGCTGTGCTGTTTTGGGGGCCTAGCTCTCTAAAAACACACAAATACGCATACCACATCACTGCAGGGTTGTACAGTGCCATTCATTGTGTCCACCTCCACCCTGTGAATCACAAGGCCAGGCCTGCTCCTTGCCATGTAACCAAACACACCTGATGGTCCATCCACAGCCACCTCATGATGCTGTGTCACTCATCAGAGAGGAAGAAACACGAAGATGAGATCTAGACACTGGAGCCATTCATCTCATGCACCTACCACATCAATGTCTCCTCCCTGCTGAAGTGCTCTGCCACACCCCAACCACGTGCTTCCACCTTCTTCCCCCATTTTAACCTGCACAATCTCCAAGGTCACCTCACCACCCCTGGAAGGTGGAGGCCTGATTTTGGATGCTGCAGTTCTTTTTACATTCAAAGACCTTGTGGCTGCTGAGCACCTTTCAAGATCAGGTGTCCACACCAGTGCTTTCCAATGAGCACGACAAACTGGTCTGCTCTGAAGACATGCTCTCTCAGCAGAAGTCACTGAGGAAGAGGGAGAAAGAGGAGTGTGTTGTGAGGAGCCTCAGCACACACTGTGTACGGGTGTGTATCGGAAGGGCTGTGACCGTAAGCTGAAGGGTTGCAATGTGCAGCACGGAAAGAGACTGCACGGCTCAGGGCATCTGGAATTACAGAGCATTATCCTCCAGCTGCCAGCGATATTCCCCTGGGCAGGGCTGACACAGTGACATTAAAAGCACAACTTCCAGTAGCATCCAGGCTGCCCAAAGCCCTGGCACGACGCAGCTGAGCTGTCCCAAAGCTGACCCTCCCCAGGAGGAACACTGCATGCTGACAATCCTGGCACAGGGATTAGCAAGGCAGTGTTGAAGTGCTAAACACGGATACAGCCAGAGAGTGAAACAGCTTCCCACAAATAAGAGGACAGGCTGGAATATCTTTTCACACATCGGTCGCTGCACAAGTGGAGCTCGCCCTGCTCTTGTCTGAAGTCACTGTTCAGATGGACAAACATCTTGAACACACAACTGAGCTGCAACAGCACAGGTACACAGTGACCTGTAACCAGGCAAACCTGGGGAATGGTGTTCAAAGTGATTACATGCAAGACTACCTCCAAACACCCTGCCTGAATGGTAAAAGCAAGAATAATGTGGGTTATAATCTGGACTGACTTCCTCTCCCACGCTTCCTTGGCAGCTGGTTGTCCCTGCTTCTGCTGCTGTCTACATCTCCACATCCTCCATTCCTGCATTACTAATAAATTAGCATCACACACAGCAGCCAGCAGTAAAATGCATCGTCAGGGCTGCTGTGGAGGCACCACTTCGACAGTGGCTTAAGCAGATGTGCTAAGGAAACATCTGGATGTTATTAGCAAAAGGCTTTCTAGGTTCCCCATCAGATCAACACCTCTCTCTGTTCTGAGTCATTGTACGCAAGAAACAACATTAGAACTGATAGTAATAGCGCCCTAATTGGAAACACAGTCAGCCTTCTGTGTCTAACTTAGTCTAGAGGCTAGCGCTGACCCAAACTCTCAATGGGGGCAGCCAACCCATGACTCCTAAGCAAGGAGCTTGGTGCTACACTGCGCAGCCAGCAATGACAGGTTTGGGCGGGCACAGGGCTTGCAGGTTAACCATCACCATGGTTAATCTTCATGAGAGAAAGAAATCCATAAGAGCTGAAGAGGTCAAAAATAACTGCAGGACTTTGGAGCCCAGTGGCACGCAGTCCGTTCTGTCCCATCACACACTGGAGATGCACCTCTGTTATTTCTCCCATGTGAGCCACTTCCCTTCCCCCAGCTCTGTAAAACACACTCCTAGCAGCTCTAAGCTATATAAAAGATTTCTGACATGTTGCTGGTACAATAAGAAAGGTTGGACTAAAGCCCCTTTCAGAACACAAACCAAGAGGAAAAAAAAAAAAAACCAACATCAAAAAGCCTAGTGAGGCGCTTGGCGTTGTAAAGAAACGGCTACATGGAAGCTTTTCAAACATACAAGACCTACAGGACTGGCTGAGGTAAGAGGCATAATTAGCCCAATGTGAGCTCGCAAGGCAGGTCCACAAAGCTTGGATGCACAAATGAGGGATGCCACGTACCAGCAGAGAGGCCCTGTTATCTTTGGGCCTCGGGTTGGCAAAGTCGATGGGAGTGCGAGGTTTAGTACTTGTACCCGCACTTCAAGAATAATGCTGGAAAAACTGGAGAGAGTTCAGAGAAAAGCTGCAGGAACAAAACCA
This sequence comes from Laterallus jamaicensis coturniculus, assembly GCA_022605575.1. Classification (NCBI taxonomy): domain Eukaryota; kingdom Metazoa; phylum Chordata; class Aves; order Gruiformes; family Rallidae; genus Laterallus; species Laterallus jamaicensis. The sequence goes on along the minus strand of JAKCOX010000002.1, from coordinate 82,622,837 downwards.
GGCTTGTACCAAGGAGCTCAAGGAAGTCAATCAAAGAGAAAGTTAAAAGGTACCTTTTGCAGCCTGTAAGTACCTGTCAGGAAGAGTGCTCTTCAGTCTACTAGAAAAAGGCATAACAAGACCAAAGGTTGAAAGTTGAAGCTCAACAGAAAACAAACCAAAGATACCATTTTTCAACAGTGCAGGTAATTAACAGAGGGAAAAGTTCTCCAACTGGCATGGCCAATGACCCAGCACTGGCAATTTTTAAGATAGGACGCCACCTCCCCTCTCTTTCTCCCCCAGAAATGCACATCTGGGTCCAACTGGTTCTGCTGAACCCAGAGTGGAAACTAATTCAAGGAATCTCTGTAGCACAGCAGGTTGGACTAAACAAGCATCATGACCTTAAAACCTACAAGTCAATGAGGTACCAAGAGCAAGAGGCCAAATTATCAGTGGTTGGGCCCTTCCAGCCCCCGAGATCCTTGATCCACCTACAGGTCCTCTATGCCCCATCACCACCAAGCTGTGGATTTTGTACAAGAGCAACATAAGCACCAGAAGCACCAGACCTCACCACAAGAGACAAAGTGAAATGCTGTTAAACCAAGAAACCCACAATGACTTCTTCCAGCTAAGGAACTGGGAAAAAACAGTACCAGACAAACCCAGTCAAAAAATGAGACCGAAAGGACAGAAACAAAGCAGGAGATGAGAGAAGTATTACAGTGAGAACAATCATTCACTGGAACCTCCCCAGGGTTACAGAATAGTCCCTACCACTGAAGGTGTTCAAAATGTTACTGGTCAGGATGCTAGATAATCTTACCCAGGATCCCTTTCCCACAAAATGCTGGACCAGATGATCTTTCTCCAACCTGGGCTAGTCTTACAGTTCTGTGAGAGGCACACAACATTTCCCTGGTTTTTTGGTGGTTGGTTTGTTGTTTGTTTTTTTAAACACCCTCAAGTGAAGGGGATCAAAAGGTGAATAATGGCCATCATTTTGAGGGATGTCCCAGTTCACTTTCTGGCAGAGCTGTCCATAATTGTTTGGCAGCCAGTGTTACCAGTAGATGTGGAAGTGGAAATAAAATTGAGAAAGGAATCCCTTTCCCCAGATGCTGAGGCCAGAAATCCCCACCATGGAGCATGGTCCTGCCATCCCAGCCAGCATGGACAAGCCAGGGCATCACACTGCAGTGAGCAAGAGGACGGTCATTTATCAGAGCAGGCTGACTCTGAGCTTGTTAAAGCAGCAGTAAAAACCAGTGGAGACCAGCTGTGTTTTGACACAGTTCCTTAACTCCTCCTTTTGAGATATCACCAGTTATTGGTGGCTTTTCTGGACAAGCTACCTGAGGGCTGCTGGGCTTCTCCACTTTGGAAGCAGCTAATGTGTTTTCCCAGACACGGCTGTGATTTAGCCCGGAGCTGCGATGCCTGCAGACTGGTGCTGCAACCTAATGTACAACCAGCTGGACTGGGAGCCTTTTTCTCTTCTTCCCTGTGGTCTGGCTTATGGCAGTGGTGATTCAATTAGCTTGTGCCTCTGTGCCCCATCTGCTAATGGTTTGCTCTCTCACCCAGTGGCCATGAGGATAAATATCGAATCATGCCTCCAGGCTAGAGAAGATGTTCAGGAGGATCATACAGAAGAGCACAGGCAATACAGCAGAGTGCCCATCGCTCAAAAACCAGTTAGCAGAACCACATCTTTCTTCTTGGCAAGTCTGTGGCTCCCTTGGAAATCAGAGAGGGCAAAGGGATGTCTGGGGATCCCAAATTGGTAGCTGTGATGCCGCTAAATCAGGGGTCAGCAGAGGCAGCCAGCAATGACTGAGACGTGAATCAGAGCTGAGTGGATTTGTAGAAGCAGCTGTTAAAGAAAACCCATTAATTTCTGCTGATCCACGTTCCTCCAAGCTAGTTTTACATTGCATTCCATCAATACAGGTGTTTTGCAGCCACTCAGCTCAAATGCTGTGAAGCCCACAGGATTACAGAACTGTTTCTTCAGCATCTGGCATTAGAAAGGCTCTAAATATTTTAATAAGGGGATTTACTTCCTGACCACACTTGGTCTTAATGGCTTAGGAAGAGGGTGGGGAAGGTGGAAGTGGGAGGGCTGATTAACCAGTACTGCCCATGGAGGTCTGCCAAAACTGTCTCCAGAAGCAGCAATAATGACACATGATCATCGTCATCATCAAAAGGCAAACCACCACAATCTCCATCAATGTTATAATAAGGCTGTGGGAGGCCAGTATGGGATCCGAACAATACAGACCATCACATTGACCTGATCCCCCCATGACTGTTTTGGGGGAGAGAAAGAACCTACTCTCCCCTGAAAAGAGGACGCAGCTCCACTTAAAAAGTTGTCAGTGTGATGCAATAGCACACATAGAACTTTACCAGCTCTGCTGGTGGAGAAGGCTGTGTTGGCTTGGCTTGGCTTGCTTGATTGCTTGCTTTCAGCAAGAATCTCACCACACAACTTCATCCAGACCCATGCTGCCTCCAAAGACACACAGTCTCTCCAGGTTTAGTGCAGTTCTCAAAAGCTGTAGCTTCTGTGGTTGTGTGACAATATAAATATCAACATTTTACACTGCTGTCTTAACAGGGGAGAGACTGCCTAAATTTCATAGATTGGGAAAAATGTTTAGAAGTTACTCATGCAAAAGCAGTCTCAAGTAGCTTTATGTACACATGCACACGCATGTTCTGTACACAGAGCATTCAAATCTGTTGTCTATTTATACCTCGTTGACAATTTTGCTTTGCTTCTATTATTATCACACCTTAATTTCTCTGTTTGCACAGGCTGAGTGAGCATAAGGAGGTTCATGGCCATGGCACCAGAGCTAAAGGAACGAAGCTCCCAACTCTGACACTCTGAAATATCCATTCATGTTTATCATATTTAGGCTTCCAGGTTCCCTTTCTGCTTCTCAGCTCCGGGATTTTCACATCTACCATGTTCCTCTAAGCCTCAAAAGCTCAGGAACTTGGTCCCTCACTGCATCCTCTCTCAGAGACCTGAAAAGCCCTAAAGATGCAGCTATCACTCCCTAAGAAACCTGGGAGATGCAGTTTAAATCCAGATTCCTCCAGGCCCGGACCTGCACGCGGAAAATATGGGGATGGGGATGAACCTTGGGGCTTTGCAGCCTAGGAATCACTTCCTAACACTTTAAGAATCCCTGTGGCACAGAGGCAGCATCTTTCGTAAGGGAGGTCACAAGTTTTCACTCATTTACCTTTGATCTGTGCTGTGTTGCTAGTGCTCCCCTAAGCCCCACCTTCCAGGTCGGTATGCAGGCTCCATGCAAAGATCTCAAGATATGGAGATGGCAACTCACCTTTTTGATGGCTGGCTCGAATACTTTAAAGCCTTTGGTATTTAAAAGAGGCACTTTAAGTCTGATTTATCTGCCTTGAATTTGCGGCTTGGGGTGCCTGTGATATAGCTGCTGGCTGTGGGAGGTGCTTTGCCCGGTGATTTCCTCAGCTGTTCACAAAATCCACCTCCAAGAGAAGCCCTGGGGCCCCTCTGCTCTCTTCCCCAGCAGACAGCCTGTCCTCTGCCCCCATGCTTTTTATTTCTTTCTAATCAACAAATGGAGAAGAGGAGCTTTCAAAGGATTCTGCACAAGTGCCTAGCAGGGAATCCCCATGGGTGGCTGGGGGTGACACTGCTGCAAGTAGAGGGGAAGGATGGGAAGGAAGGGCAAAGCAAACACTTTCATCCCCATTGTTTCTATTCCAAGGTGAATCTATGCGTTTCTCCACACCCACTTTTCTCACTGGTTTCCAAATGCCTCCTGCTCTCTCCCAGGTCTTCCATATACACACACACCTAAGGATGCCCTTCCCCAAGCATCCTCCTCAGATGCCTCACTACCACAAACTCCTGTGACCCCAGTGCCATTCTCCCACAGCCTCTCATTAACAGTAATTATTACTCAAGTTACTAAACCTTCTCCTCCGTGCTTCACATCTCCAAGGGCAATCTCAAAGGGCACTTCTATCCTGGCTGGCTAAGCAGCGCTCGCTTCTTTAGCCTGGACTAAACAAGATCACAGAATCACAGAATCACAGAATCTTAGGGGTTGGAAGGGACCTCAAGAGATCATCGGGTCCAACCCCCCTGCCAAAGCAGGCTCCCTATCTCATATTACATAGATAGGCATCCAGACGAGACTTGAATATCTTCAGAGAAGGAGACTCCACCACCTCCCTGGGCAGCCTATTCCACTGCTCTGTCACCCTCACTGTGAAAAAGTTCCTCCGCATGTTGGTGCGGAACTTCCTGTGCTCCAGCTTACAGCCATTGCCCCTAGTCCTGTCCCCACAGACCACTGAAAAGGGGCTGGACAATTCCCCCTGCAAAGATGCTCATGGTCACACCAAATACTTACAATAGAAAAAGGGATCTCATTCCAGTACCCGGACCCACATCTGCACAGTGACCTCCTCCTGCCATGCCCAGCTGCTGGCTGCAGCATCTTCATCCCACTTGCAAGTTTCGAGTGTTTGAAGACGCTTCAGCACTTCCACAAGAAAACACTCTTTGGTATTCAAAAAGTTGATTTTAAAAATGCATTTGTTTATCTCTAAGCACAGATTTATGTCAGCAAAATAAAAACCAAAATGCAAAACAAACAAAGAAAAAAGAGGCCGCCTGACTTGGAAGCCTAAAAATAGGCCTGTGTATCGCAAATAGTGAACTGCCAGGTAAAGGCTGCGGATTGAAGGTTCAGATGAATAATGTGTTTGTTTTTCCTGCTTCAATACTTTCCTGCTGTTATCACTGTACAAATAAGTCAGCACACGCTAATTACTCTGATGGCAATTTCCTGGGAGCTAGTACTTAAGCATCAGGCCAAATTTATTCCTGAGCATCATGGACTGGTCTTCTCCACGCACTCCCAAACAAATAAACAGCCCAGCTGCCAAATATCCCTGGTCCTTTCCTTCCTTGTTGCAGTGCTGCCAGCACAGACCCACTCCTGACACCAGCACCGGCTGCAGGATCTGCCCTGGATGACATGTCCTTCCCAACAAGCCTGGCTAAAGCCAAGATGCTATTGCAGAAGTTGCGCCTGGCACCACCTGAACCTAGATTTCTCTCCTCCAAGAGGTGTTCAATGTATGTACAAATCGTGGATCCTGAGGAGCATTCACGCAGTAAAAGTCTTGGGAGCTGAGAGTACAAACACCTTTTCTGCAAGGCACACACATTATGATACAAAGGACTGGAAGAGAAACATCCCTGAAGTGTTTTTATATGGCACTCAACAAACCAGTCTCAAGCCCCTTTCAGCCCAAAACCATCCCGCAAGGCTCAGAGAGTTTATGTTCACAGGTAACTACATCAAAGAACTGCCTAAACAATGCCTGTGGTTTCTGCTGGGGTTTTTTTTCCCCCACTTGGTATTTATACAGCCACAAATTTGCACTGTAATTCAGTCAAATGCATGAGAGCGAAGACGAAAGGAGAAGAGATGAGAAGGAAAATGTGCTGTTACCTGCATTACATCCCAAATGGCATTGGATTTCTGTATAAACCTTGGTTCAAGCCCGACCCAGACATGGGCTGTTTCCTGAACAGGCAATACCAACCCTGCATCTGCCTTTGGGTGGGGGTTTCAGCCTTTCAGGGTCTTTTTTTGGGGTGGGGGGTAGTTGTCTTGCTCTGTATTTATTGTATTATCATTCCTTTCTGCTTTCACTGCACGGCAAAGGGTTAACTGACCTTTCAGATCCTCCCTGGATGCAGCTCCATGCATAACAAGAAAGCTTCCAGCCCAGTGAAAACAACTTGAAAGAAGGGCAGTGACCCAGCCACAGGCTTAAGTTTCGGGTCACAACACCCCTGCTCAAAACTATCCATCTTCCTCTGGCCACAAGTTTGCAGTGAGTCACCTCCGATTAGAGAGATTCATCTTTAGGATTTATAGGAAAACAGCTTTCTGGGACCTACCTCTCGTTAGCAATCTTCCTTGCACCAGGGATGAGAGCTGAGAGCCAGCAAGAGATGCAGGAGGCACACAGTGATGCTGCAGCATCCCCTTGCATCCAGTAGTAAGTGCCAAAAACACAGGGGTCACTATGAACAATTAAAAAAACCCAAAATTGGAATAGTGAGCTTTTGTTTCATTTACTCTCAACTCCTGCAAGGGAAACTTGGCAAGGAAATGGGTGTTTATAACCCAAACACATGCACACCACACTGCACAGCACAATTGAGGCTGTTTGGCTAGCGCAGGGGCATCACACTGCTCCAGTAAAAACCCTGGATCAAAGAGAGAAGGTTTGGTGTTAACGCACACGATGCCAGGAAGAAGGCTGTGGAGGGGAAGGATGTGCCCTCTCTCCCCTTCTCCAAAAGGGCTCCGTTGGGCCAGTTAATCTGCCGGACCACAGAACTGGGGGTCACAGAATCACAGAACAGTTCGGCTGGAAGGGACCTTTCTGGGTCATCTAGTCCAACCCCCTGCAGTGAGCAGGGACATCAGTGGCTCCATTGCCACACTGCAGCGAGGATGCTGGCCAGTGAGCCACTGCTGAGAAATCAGCCAGCAAAAGGCTCAAAATCCAGTTCTACACAGGCCATACAGAAACAGTGTGGTGGGTGGGGGATCTTGGCTCATTTTGGGCAAGGACAGAAAAGTTTGGTGTGGGCACCCAGCCTTGAGCCTGGGATTCGGCATAGCTGCTCCCAACCTCACACCTATCAGGGGTGGTCCTGCTCTGGACTGATGCCAAGAGAGAACATCAGCATGTGATGCAAACATGGGAAAAGACGAGGATGTGAAAAGCAATATTGAAAAGTCTCCTAAACCTCCACCACGTTGTACTGTTAACTGTAACAGTAAGAGTGCAAAGGAATAACTGTGTGTGTTGGTACATGGGTGCAGAGACTTTCCCATTTATCATTCACCAATCCGCCCCAGGGAGTGGGGCAGAGTAGAGAGGCAGAGCCCAAGGAGGTTCCTTGTTCAGCTGCAACTCCTGAGGTATCAATGTGATTACACTTGTGACTCTCCCCCCACAAGCTTTTTGGCACTGGAATCAACCGGTGATATTGTTTCCATTTGTTCCTCCCTCTCAGCCCTGCCAGCACATGCCAGTCTGCCATGCAAGACCGCGCTGGATGGGGGAACCAAATCTACAGAATAACAACGCAGGGAAGAGAAAAATCAGTCACGTCAGCTGGATGGGATCCCCGTTGCCAGTAGGTTCAGCGACACCCTTCGCTGCCGGCAGCCCGAAATGGTGTCAGCAGTGCAGACGGATGTCCAGATTTCATGGTAACAGTGCTCAGCTGCCGAAGGGATGAGCCACTGAACATGGCCACGGGCTTTTGTTTTGAGGAACTAGCTGTATTTATCTGTGCTGTCCAAAAAAATGGAACGAATTTGGCTAAGTGATCCCATCTCTCAGCTGACTGGCTTTATCACACGATCCTGCAGCACTGGAGGAACCAGCTACAAGTATTGGCTGCAAACCCAAGGCAAGTTATTTCTGACTAGGTGCTAAAGGGTGAATCGCACCACTGAAGCTTGTTATACAGAGACAACACAGGCACAAGCTAAACCATCAAAGGACACAACAACTTCACCAGCTTCCCTGACCAACAAGCAGTGCCAGAATAACGAGATGCTGATCCCTTCAAGTGCAGTGATCTTGTGCAGTCTTATATATACTCATGGGGAGCATACATAACTGTCTGGACACTTATCTGTGCGACCTGTCCTAGGGAACCTGCTTTGGAAGTAGGGTTGGACTCAATGATCTCTGGAGGTCCCTTCCAACCCCTACAATTCTGTGATTCTGTGATATGTGTATTTATTGTATTATTTGTGGAAAGTATTGATGCTGTATCCCCAAAAATGCAGAGGTATCCCTCAGTGCCCAGAAAGGCATATCCTCTTGGAAGATGCTACAACCTCCTGTGCTTTGCCTCTGCAGCTGGCTTTCAGACTGATGCAGAAAGAGTGGTTGGGCATTGGAATGGGTGTCCCAGGGAGGTGGTGGAGTCACCATCCCTCAGGGCGTTCAAGAAAAGGCTGGATGACGTACTTAGGGACATGGTTCTGTAAGTAATACAGGTGGTAAGGGGGCGGTTGAACTAGATGATCTTGGAGGTCTTTTCCAACCTTAATGATTCCATGATTCTATGATCCCATATCTAAAGACCAGGGTCTGTTTTAATTAGCAGTGCCTTTAAAAGGCTCTGAGCTGCTCATTTGGGAAGGAATTTGTCACCAAGCGATGTGAGTGCTCAGCCCCTGCTTCACACCAGTCATCTGTCCTCCACTCCTGAATGGTTTTGGCTGGAAGCGAGCAACGCACACACCCTCCCTCCTGAAAGCACCTGAGCTGCACCACTTGCTGAACTCCTGTGGACCCAAAGCAAGAGTGATGATGGTGCAGGGCAGTGGGAAGATATGGGGTGGGACTGCAACATTTCACCCAGCAACCCCAGTAATACTGGGCGCTGTCAAGCTGGGATCCATCCCTGCAGAGCTTCTGAAGCCTGGCTTTTCCTACATGGCTTGGAGAGGGCAGAACAACTCACCCCCTTAGCTCTAGCACATGTCACCACCCCTCTTATTCTAGCAAAGTATCCAGCTTGGGTTTCTGAGCTACCCCGGGGCCATCAGCTCTGGGAGGACCTTGAAGGACAACAGCAGCAGAACCAGGGACAATGACTTCTGCCACTGACTGCATGGGGAATCTCAGGGTGAGGGGTGGGACCCCCACCCAATCATGCTGAGGCACCTGCGCAGGGGTCCATGGCAGAGAAACCCAGCATGCGTAGGCAGGGCTTGGCCATGCAGGGCACTGCTGCCATGACGGCATTAATCACCGCTCCTTCGTGCCACCCAGGGCTACCAGCCAGGGCGAGCGCCGGTGAGAACAAGCCCTGGGGAAGAACCCCAGCTCTGCATCCTGGCTTTGCAGCCCGGCTGCTATGCAGCAAAACAAAATGAGAGGTGCAGCTCACCCTCTCCGAAGCACACGCCCTTCCTAATGAGAGTCGACCCAGGAGCTATGCGGGAGTCACGCCCATTCCCAGGCAAGCTTCAACGCCACCGAGAGCCAACGCTGGAGCCAGCCAACCTCCAAGAAAAAGAAACATGAGTTGGGAATTTTGCTTTGATGCTGGCTCATCAGCCAGCCCCAGCACTGTGGGGGAGGAGGAAGATTTGCCAGCACTCACCCTGCTCTGCTGCGTCTGCGTACACACGGGGCTGAGCTCATCTGGAGAGGGATGCAACAACTGCTGAGCAAATTGCAGAGTCACCAGTTGTGTGCTGCCTGACCGGGCAATGCACAGTTGGCACGGCCTGAGCCCCAAAACGGCAGCCAACCACCCGCTGCTGGACAAGAAAGCCCGCGGAGGGAGCCTGGCACAGCAAGGATGCTGGGAAAGGATTGCGACGTACAGCTGTGCATCACCCTAAAGCATCGGTAAGAAAAAGTCTGGTTTGTGCGGCTAAATCTAGGCAGAGCATGGTGCCAGGACCTCTTCTCACCCCAAAGAGGTTATGTTCCAGGAGACACAAATATTTTTTATCAGCCTGGCTGCCGCCATCAACACAGTAATGATGTGAAGCACAGCCCAGCAGAGATAGCAAGGTTCAGGGGCTTGCATTTACTTCCATCTTGATCTAGCTCTAGAAAGCCAACAGTAGCAACAGGATCAAAATAAATACAAAGGTGATACAACATAAAAGATTTCCCAATTAAATTCCTGACACTTGCAGTCCTTCCCTTCCCCCTTGCCCTCCTGTATCTCTTTTAAATCGCTTCCATTGATCTCCAAGCCCTTAAAAGTCTACTTAAGTGCTTTTAGCATCATCATCCCGATGGAGAAACTGCAATTTGGAAAGGTTGAGCAACCCATCCAACATTGCCCAACAACCTGCTGGGAGAGAAGGCAGGACTGGTTTAGCACGAGTCTATCCATCCCAGCACGCAGCCTTGCTGCAGGGCATGAGTTACGGGCAGGCGGGCTGGGGCGGTTCAGCGGCACCACATTTCCCAGGGTGGGGCGTGCCCCATCATCTCAGCGGGTGGAAAGCAGTGGTCCCTGCTCAGAGGACAATTTGAAATAGTTTCTCACTTTCCCCCCACCTTCTCCATTAGAAATGAGCTTGTTTTAAAGCTTAGCGATGCAGGCTTTCTACAGAGAGCAAGGGCTGTCAGAGGAGGTGGCAGGCATGCCTCAGTTTCTCCATCCATGAAATAAGATAGAAACAGGGTTTGTTAGCAAAAAGCCACCAAAAAGCGCTGCGGATTCCTGCTCTATCACCGTCGAGTGCCACAGCCTCTGTGTCCAAGGTCCAGGTTAAACAACTGCATACCAGGGTGACGGGGAACGGGCATTTCAGAGAAACAGAAAATACGCAGTGGAGAGGACTTCACTGGACAGAGTCCCTGTCAAGGTAAATAGGACCTTAGAGTTGCCCCAAGATGGCTGGATCCTTCCAGCAGCAGCAGACACAAAGACAGACACAGCGGCTGTGCTGGTGCCCATCTGTTTGAGCCACCGGTACAGGTGACCATGGAGAACACCCTATGGTGAGCAGATCTACCATGACTGGAGGGCCACCACGATATAAGATGAAGCAAAGTATTTCTATTCCCCATACGTGTTCTCCAGTGTGCTGTCAAGCAGGGCAGTGAATGTTCCAGGTGGAGAGTGCAGCCAGAAAAGCCTCTCACCTTGCCACAGACCGATTTGCTCTGCTTCAACTCTTCCACTTGCTCTAATGACCCCGTCTTGTCCATCCCACCCCCTCACCTTCCTCATATTAATTAATTTGGCCTTCCCATAACCTCTTAAATTACCATACAAATGAACAATTAAAGGATTATCATCATAGTGGCTAAGGATAATGTATCCAAAGGTCACACCTCCAAAGAAGTTGACCAAGAGGAAACTACCTACTAGTGATACCCAAGACCAAAAATGAGCCTGATATGGAGCATGGAAGATGACTTCTGCCCTAAGCCTCGCTGTACAGCTACACACCACGGGTACAAAGCAATTTAGCAGCCTGGCCCCAAGCCAGAAGCTGGGTACTGAAGCACTGCACCTGATTATCCCAAACACGGGACTGTCACACAAACCTCTTTATCATTCAACTCTCCATCACCCAGTCCTGCCAGGAAAGAACGCTGAACTAAAATTTCAGAGTGCAACCAACACAACTGATAACCTGGAGAAGTCTGAGGGGAAATCTCATCACTCTCTATAACTCCCTGAAAGGAGGTCATAGTGAGGTGGGTGTTGGTCTTTTCTCCCAACTAAGTGATAGGACAAGAGAAAACAGCCTCAGGTTCTGCTAGGGGAGGTTTAGATTAGGTATTAGGAAAAATTTCTTCACTAAAGAGTGGTCAGGCATTGGAACAGGCTGCCCAGAGGGATGATAGAATCACCATCCCTGGAGGTGTTCAAAGATGTGCAGATGTGGCACTCCAGGACGTGGTGTATTTGGCATGGTGGTACTGGACAAATGGTTGGGCTTGATGAACTTAAGAGGTCTTTTCCAACTTTAAAGATTCTGCAATTCTCTGATTCTCTGAAATGCAGCTCCTGAAGCATGACTGGTTTTATCTCATCTTTCAGGCAGGGGCTGTCTCCTCTTCAGCACCCTCCAGCATGAGAAACCTCAGGATCCCCAGCTAACGGCTGGTCCCCAGCTAAACTGTCTGAACCACTCTGCTCCCGCCCTCATTACAGACCCTTCAAAACAGTGTCCTTTCATCACCAACCTCAACTCTACCTTCCATAAAAGCTCCTACATGTCACCATGGCTCAAATTCAACTGTACCAGCTTCTCTTAGGTTGACAGCACTACTGTACCATGCCACTCCACCCTGCCAGAAAACTCTCCAGCTGCCCTGTGCATCCGTAGCTAATACGTAATCCTCATCTTCCCATCACGGTTCCAGCATTACCGGTTTCCCCAGCTTCCCAGGGCCTTTATGTGAAACTCCAGCAGCGGAGCCGAGAGAGTGGCGACGGCAGCAGCTGCCTCAAGCAGCCGGGTGGTGCAGAGCACCACATTCCTCCCCTGGGAACGGGCAGCGCCAATACAATCCGATTTTATTGCGTCTTTAAAATTCTTAACAAACCAACAAAACATGTTGCTGCCTCTTGTCATTTCCCATTTTTTAAAGCGACACACAGATTTTATAATCAATAGTTAGTTTTTAAATACCAGGATACTGTTAGATGCATCTGAGGATGGGTAATCAGAGTCACTAAAGAAATAATAATAATAATAATAGTCATCCCCCAGCAGGACATACAGGAGTTAAGGAGTGACTGCCCTCCTCCATGCCCAGACTCAAGAGGAAAGAGCATTCTCTAGTCTTGCTGCTGGCCCTGTGGCAGTGCTGGACAGCCCAGGAAGTGGGGGACAGGCTCTTTGAGGAGGTGGAAGCCATTCAGATCTCAGCTGAGGGTGTTTGCAGGGCTGAGGGCTTGGGGAGGAGGTCCTGGCAGGTTCTTCCTCCCTGGCAGAGCAAGCATCAGAAGCACAAAAACGGTTTAGGAAGCAGGCAACTGCCTACAGTGGAGAGCCCGGGATGAGATGTGAGTAGGGCAGCACGCAGGGCAGGAGGCAGGGAGAGATGCGGGGCACATCCCAGCAGGAAGGCCAGCCCTGCTCCAAGGCATCAACCATCTTTCCCGGCTCCAGCCTTCCTTCCCAGCACTGTGCCACACACGTCTGCACGGGGAGGGCCAGCATGGAGGAGAGCCAACTCGACAACTCAAGAGGTGCAATTATCATTAAAGCCAAGCAGGCTGGAGCAGAGGAGAGGAGATGCCTCCCCACCAAATGAATAGGTTTAACGCCGCTTGCATTCCTACATTCCTCTGCCCCAGCGTAATGAATAAACCCTCACAAACTGCTAAAATCGAGGTGGTTTTGGTTAAGCTGCGCGAGTGTGCGAGTGTGTGTTTTGTAACCTTACACCTCTGCACACAGAGCCCTGCTATGTTTGTAATCTAGGAGCTGAGGTTTTCCAGAGCCAGGGATGTCAGCACACGCCTGTTTTATGGGAATAGCATCCCCACCATGAGTGCCGAGGTGCCACGGAAAGCGTGTGAAGCCAGGCACACACCTTGCTGGGCAATGGTGCAACCATGGGTCCCTTACCAAAACACAGGCGCAGAGCTGCTGGGGATGGGATGGCATGGGATGGTATTTCAGTTGGAAGGCACCTACAACGATCATTTAGTCCAACTGCCTGACCAGTTCTGGGCTGACCGAAGTTAAAGCATGTTACTAATGGTACAAATGCCTCTTAAACACTGACTTCAACACAGGCTTGGGGCATTTTCTACCTCAAGGAAGCCTGCTGCAGTGTTTGACCACCCTCTGGGTAGAGAAGCGCTTCCCAGTGTCCAGTCTGAACTTCTCAATGGTGCAGCTTTGAACCATTCCCACCCATCCTGTCACTGGATCCCAGGGAGAAGAGCTCAGCACCTCTCCCCATCTCCCCTCCTCAGGAAGCTGCAGAGAGCAGTGAGGTGGCCCCTCAGCCTCTTTTCCTCCAAACTAGACATCCAAGTGCCCGTGTCTGCTCCTCACACTCCTTTCAGCCCATTCACTGGCTTTGTTGACCTCCTCTGGATGCACTCATGGACTTCCACCCGAAATCGTGGGGTCAAAACCACACGCAGCACTCAAGGAGAAGTCGCATCAATGCTGACTACAGCAGGATAGTCACCTCTTTTGAACGGCTGATTATGCTGTTTGCTGCACCCCAGGATGATGTTACACCCAAAGCTTTTCACTATCTGCATTAGTTTACCCACAGAGGATCAATCCTGTCTGGGTCTGGAAGCAATAATATTACTTATTCATGATGTTACTGAAAAATTTAGTGGCTCTTTGGCCAAAGGTGAGAATCCACACATCTCTCTGCTTAGTCCTGGCTCCTCAGATCTGCCTCTGACAGGACCATCTCTCATTTCTCCCTTCCCATCTCTTCATAATTCTCCAGATCAACTTCAGGTTTCCCTCCCCATGGTTCCAGCCATAGTCCCATCTTTCTTTGCCTTCTCTCCACACCCACCAGAAACATGCACCCAGCCCTCTTATGCACAGACTCTCCTCTCTACTCCAGACTGGTCTCCTTGTTCCTAAGTAAGTCCCCGGACATCTTTTGGATGCTCTTTCATCCGGGACCCAAAGCTGCCCTTGTCATCAAAGCTCCACAACACAGCCAACACAGAATCACAGAATTGTAGGGGTTGGAAGGGACCTCAAGAGATCATCGGGTCCAACCCCCCTGCCAAAGCAGGTTCCCTAGCTGACCACCCTTCCACAACCACCCTTCCCTAAGAAACCTAGCTTCTCCTGACCAAAGAGCATGCTACCACATAGGTCATGTTTTCTGTCCCATGCACCTTCTCAAGGCACACTCCTCCCCCTATCTCATCACACAAAAGCTCTCTAACTTTCAAGGCTTATCCCATGCCCTACAGTACCCACTACCTGCTGTTGACTCCTACAATGTTGACTTCTACGTAGGAAGTTGGTTTCGTGGGCCAGTCTGTGGAAAAGATCTTTGATATGGAATGGTATTTTCTCCCTTCATGTCCTTTTCTTGTCTGGTAGAAATTCCTCTCTAGTGTCTGCCAAACCACCTCATCAGCTTCATCAACTCTCCTCTGCAGTGACATTTACAAGAGAATTCAGTAACTGTGAAGCTGCTGGCATTCTGAGACACGTCTTAAGATGATCAACAGAGTGTCCTGGCATTTTAATTTTACCCTCTTACTGCATATATCCAACCACAACTTTCCATCATTGATCCAGCCCATAAGCTCCTTGGGGGATGGACAGCCTTTGATTCAACCTGTGCACAAACAGTCTCTGGGGCATGGTTAGTGCTCCTGGTGTCACAGTGGTGTAAATAGCACATTTAAGCACCCACAGAGATCGAGGTATCTGATTGCACTCGGTATGATCCCCAGATTTGCAAGAGAGAACACTGCCAAGAAGTCCACTGACATAATGTTGCCAGGAAGCCACAAGTCACAGGAGGACACCTCACAGTGCACCCAGATCCAGGTGCCCTGTTGTTACATCTAGTTACAACAACATCCTGTTTGTTCCCAAACGAACCAGCACAAAGTGTTCCCGCTGGTTACTACCAGCATCTTTGACACTCCACTCTTGGTAACAGAGAAGGCATCCCATGATGACATTTCGTACCTGTCAAAGAACAGTGTGTTACCCCTGCTTGCAAGCACAAGCTCCATGCTGACTACTGACTACATTTCAGTGATGTTCTATCTACTGCACTGAAAATCAGCATCATAGATCAGGTTGGGTTGGAAGAGATTTTTAAAGGTCATCTATTCTGTCTCCCCAGCAGTAAGGGGGTCATTAAGACCAGGTTGCTCAGAGCCCCATCCAATCCATCCTTGAATGTTTCTACAGAGAGGGCATCAACAATCTCTCAGGCCCTACTAAAAAGCCCCCATCAGGTACTGGAATGCTGCTTTTAGGTCATGCATCTGTCTGTCCTTAGCAGTGTCACTGTGCTCCCAGGGACCATATGAGCTGGTCTGTATCTCTCAATCTTTGCCATCCTTCCAATTTTTGTAATTTAAAGGTGACCACCAGCAAGCAACCCCTGCTGCCATTCCGCCCCAGGAGCTGGGGCGGCCCTGAGGAAGACTTTAGAGTGCTCTGGTCCAAACTCTGCCCATAGCTTCAGCATCCAAGTGTGCATCGGCACTTCTGCTTACCAAACCAAGGAGATACCTAACTACCCAGCCATATGACCATGAGTATCATAGCTCATACCATGGGCAGCTCAGTCAGTCACAGCTTTGCACAGCTCTGTGGATGCTGCTATTGGATTGAAAAACACCAGAGAAGCAAAAACCAAGCCTGTGCAGAGATGAGTTCCCTTCTGCTGTCTGAAGAGGCTTGCAAGGCGAGTTCTTCCAGCAGGCCCCAGGGCTGGCCATGCCGTGGGCAGGGCTGAGCCTGCCCCATCCACCACCGGTGCCGGCAGCCCCACGCAGCACGGCGCCAACGGCTCGCTGACTGCTGAAAATCCCACAGCCACATGAGACCAGTGTGCTGCCACACACAAAGGAGATGCACACACAGCAGGGTTGGGGTTCCCCCTGCTTTCTCACTCATCCTTTAGTTGAACTTGGCCTGAACTGACTCTGTAATGAGAGAAGCCAGGCTTAAACCACCAGCCTTTAGAGACCTTAGGCATGAAGTGACAGCTCTTTTAGTCCTCCTCGCTGGGGCTGAGCCTCACCTCTGCAGATTTAGGATGGCACTGCCCTGCGCAGAGGAACCCCACTGCATGGGAGGCACACTCTGTCCTCCTCCGGCAGGAAGCACTTCCCATGGGTCACAGCAGAGGTGTTGGAAATATGCACAGGAAAGTGGTTTTTAGGCAAGAGCTTAAGCTTACTGCCATGCCATTCACCCATCCATCACCATGCCATTCACCTGTCCAGGTCAGGGTTTCCTCCAAGGAGTTCAAGGCTGAAAACGCTGTCCCCTGAGAAGCAGCAATGTTCTGCTTGGCTGAACACAAACAACTCCCTTTGTTTTTATTAATGCAACAATTTCACACCACAGGCATTTTCAGGCTCACTTTGATTATTCTGTACATTCAGTACTGAACAGTTCACAGGTACAGCCAAAGGCGAGAAGGTCCCTCTCAGGCTCTGATGAGTTGGGATTTCACATGATCCAAGTGGGACATGTCTATTTAGACATGTGTGGACAGAGCTGGGCTTGCTCTGATCGTGCCCAAAGCTGACTGGGACTCAATCCAGCTGAAGACAAAGCCACGGAGCCACATTAGTACAATGTTCTGCCCAAGCTCTTATGACCAAAGTGGGTGCCCTGGGCAAACACCATGCAGACCTTTGATTTTGTCTTCCACAACAATTCCATGAGAATGGAAGGGTTATAAATCATCAACAACACAGAAAATTCTTAATAACCATGAGTAGTAACTAGAAGAAAGAACAGACTTAAGTGGACAAGTGTATGATCCTACCCTATTCCAACGGTGGTTGCCAAGCCATATGATCCTTGGGGAAGCATGTACTGTATTGTATGGGCCTGTGGAAAATAATACAAGAAAGACAAATCTACTGCCAGAAGACTTAAATTTTGTTGAAAGAATTCCACACCACCACCAAACCCAAAATATTTAGGAATCCACAAGGTGAGAAAGTTTTGGAGAACCAGTTAGGAGAAGGTGCATCATGAAGGGCAATCCAAACTTGGGTGGAAACAGCTGCTAAAAACCCAACCAAACGCAACCCCCACAACAGCTCCGAGCTCACTGCTACAGTTTGCAGTAACAGTTTATTCAACAAAAGGGAAATTGTTCACAAGGAAGAAAGTGAGTTGAAATTTAGCCAATACAAAGATAAATGTGAACGTACAAAGAAAGGCTTTGAGATCCTGAGTGATTATCAAGAGGCATCTAACAACTTTTGTCTCTTAAAGGTGAGAAAATAGCTGCTTGCTGCATTGCCAATAACCTTGTGTACAGATGGGACCTGGAAGTGCCCCATGAACCATCCAAGCAGCCAGCACGCTCAATCTCATTCATCTTGAAAACTTCGGTAAACACATGAGAAGAAAAGGTAATTCTGGGTGTATGTGGGTGACAAGATAACCATAAACTGAAATAAAAGCGGCCAATAGTGTTCTACACATTTCTGTTGAAATTAAATTACACCCTACGCTGTGTTTGTCTAGGGAGGGCTTTCACTAGCTTCAGCACAGTTTAGAGTAAAAAAATCAACATGGCATGAACCAGGAGCTCACTTCCTAACAGCACAGTGAGCTGTGGATGGATCAGAGCCAGAGGTAGCACAAGGGCTAAGGAAGAAGTCCCCTTTGGTCACAGAACAGTGGCAGACCCAGCATGAAGCTCTGATCACCTGTACAGGTGTCTGCAGCTGGTAGCTCCTGCCTTGCAACCTGTGCGTGTTCCATGCTGGGCTCCTCTTTTGTTCATTAAGCCACACCAAAACACTGTCTTTGAAGTGGTTTGCCAGGAAGGGCTCAGACAGATCTGAGGTGTGGCTCCACCACCACTCCTTCGATCGGGATTAGGGATGCTGCCCTCTGGGCCACACTTTGCCTCTCAGCACCAAACGCTGCTGCCTGGGAGCAGCATGGCCACAACCCAGCTCCACAAACCACCTTCTCCCACAGATGACCTTTTTTTAATCTATCTAATTTCATTAAGGTCACTATTACTCAAACTAAATCCATGACAACTCATCTATCAGCAGTAGCATGCATTCCCACAAGACACCCATCCTGTACAGCCAGGCTTTATTCCAGGTCCACAGTCACCTGTAAGGTTGGCACGATGATGCTGTACATCCCACCCCACATGGGTCAGCCAAGCCAGGACATGTCCCTGTTGGGGCCAGGTTCAAAGGTACATGGGCTGCAGGGCATGGAACTAGTGACACCACGGGCAGCCTGTGCTCCTCATTGGGTTGTGGTATGTAGGGATGTGGGGACCAAGTCAGAAAGGATGCGTTTGGTGGAAAGACTTCACTGGGCATTGAAAATGGCCCCAAATGAGCACCCAGAAGTTTGCAGCCCCAGGTGAGGGAGTAGGGATGTTTCAGCAGGGCTGAGTCAGGGCAGGGGTTGGCACACAGCTCTGCACCACAGCAGCACAGGCAAGGAGCCATGATTAAAGGGAAGGACAGATGGGCTGGAGGCAAATGCCAGGTGCCCAACCAGAGCAGAGGCAGCAGGGGCTGTGACAGCTACTCCTGCCCACGGCGTGCTGGTGGTCCCTGGAGTCACCAGTGGGAGAACACCAGCACTGCACGGGGAGCAAAGCTGCATAGACCAACTTGCAGCACACAGGACCTCAGGGCCCAGCATGTCCCCACCAGGGCCCAGCATGTCCCCACCAGGGCCCAGCATGTCCCCGAAGGTCTTTGTCTCACAAACCACATTATTTCAGACTTTGCAGAATCTGGAAGGCTTCTGGTGAAAAACACTACCAAATCTTTCATTCTTTTAGGCAAGTTGTGGTGGTCCTTTATATTCTGGTTCATTCCAAGATTTTTAAGTACACAGAGATATCTCAAACAGAGAAAGAAGCATTGCAGAACAAGAGACTGCAGAAAGCCAAGCAGTAAAAAAAGGCAAATAATTTTCGAAACCATCATAAGATAAGGGCAAGGACATCAGAACCTATCAAAGGGTGTAAGAGCAGCAAGAACTAAACCACAGGGAGAGAAATGGGAAGGGTATGAAGGAGCCTCACAGCAGTGTGGGGATGTTATGGAAGGCAGATAAAGCAAGTACCATGGGGGCAAACCAGGCAGCATGCAGCCACAATCCATCGTATTAACAATCTGAGCTCAGATGAAAACACTCTGGTGGCACAGTAAAATCCACTCAGTCACTTAAAAAACAAACCAAAAAAAGTATTGTGTTATTTGTGTATAATAATGTCATCTGCTGCTGACATAAGAGCTTCAGGCCACAGTTCAGCAGGATGCTGGCACAGGCCCTGCAGCCCCTGCAAGCCCTCTGTGAGGTGACACGATGTGGTGATGCTCGGCCCATCCGCACCTGCTCAAAACCACTGCTGGGTAAAGCCTCACCAGACAGCATCCCTGGACTCTGCTGATGTTGCAGCCAGTCCAGTATCATCCTGCTGCAGCCGGCGCAACGCCAGCCCAAACACAGCAAACCAACGTAACCTTCACACAGCAAGTTCAGCCCGATCCCACGGAGAGGCGATTGAATGCCCAGGGCTGATCTGGATCAAAGCCACGCTGCTGGCTCACCCAGCAGTGCCAGAAATGGGTTGTAACCATTGTGAAATCAGGGCCTGAGAAGGGCACGGGAGCCGAAAACAGCGCAGAACCCAGATTCGCCGCCCGAGAGTGGGTTCACATGGAGGACGAATGAGACAAGACAGTAGCTGCTGCTGTTGGTTTATGGTCTGGAGCACTGGGGAACACGGGTGTAGAAGTAATTAGGTTAGAGCTTTGTCACTTTTTATTGTTATCTGCATAAAATGAGTTTGGGTATTAAGGAAGAACAGGGAAAAAAAAACTTCAGCAAGAGGGACAAATGCTTTCTGTTTCATAGAAACAATGCTCCCAAAATAATCCATGTAGTCTCACTGCTAACCAGCTTGGCAGAGAAACACATTCAGCAACCAAAAAAATACCTGGAATGCTGTATTCTCCACACCTCTTTCTGTTCTTCACTTTCCAGTGAGATGCTGACTCTGAAAACCAGCTGGAGCCACTCGGATGCTGACAGCACAAAGCACCTTCCATCTAAAGAATAAACTGGTTTGTGAGCCAATGTGTCCACCTAATCTGCTCCCTCCTCCTGTTCTGTCACCAAATGGCTTCAGATCCACCTTTCCCGAGGATAACTCCTTTATTTCAGTGTCCTCAGGACTTGAGCCCACCCAATTCCTTCCCTCCCCACCTTCCTTTTCTGTAGGCAAAGCAAACTGCCGGAGGCTTGTCCCCAGGCAGAAGCAGCTAGCGGCAAGATCTCAAAACACTTCAACATTTTATTTTTTCCTTTGTTTTGGGGTTTAACTATTTTTAAAAATAGATTTTTCTTTGGAAATTCTTTCATTGGGGTCACAGCTGACCTGGTTACAGCCTCACCCACCCAAAAAAGCACCATTCCTCTCTGAACTCAGTGATGCTCACAGGGCATCTCTGGAGACCCTATCACCAGCACAGCCCAAACCATTCCACACAGCAGCATGTGAAAAGCCACCAAGCCCCCATATTACAGAAGATATTGGAGGGAACTCACCCCAGTTGCCATCAGGGTGACACCTCTATCGAGGGAGCTTCTGCCAGCAGCACCAGCAGCCCCCAGGCA
The DNA here is from genome assembly GCA_022605575.1 of Laterallus jamaicensis coturniculus. NCBI lineage: Eukaryota > Metazoa > Chordata > Aves > Gruiformes > Rallidae > Laterallus > Laterallus jamaicensis. Next base: position 82,601,916 of record JAKCOX010000002.1, on the reverse strand, counting down.
CCACACACTTGTTGGCCTTGAAGCTGCGGATCCTGGCAGGTTCCACATGTTTCAAATGTGGAAATTGGGTAAAGCTTTGGACCTAACCTTAGCCAACCTTCCTGCACAAATTCACATGCAAAAGAGGTTCCCCTTGGATGAGGTGACACTCAGGCTTTAAAGGACTCTGCTTGCCATCTCCATGTAGTCTGAGCAACATCCCCAGCCACGGAGGGTTAAGCTAGGAGGGGGTATCACTGCCTGTGAGTGGGGAATCTAGTGCTATCACTATCCCTCAGGGTATCGCCAAGGGAAAGCCATAGCCCAAGGCTGCAGCACCACAGCACAGTGTCTTGCACAGAAGCCCATGATGCTCCTTCCCAGCCCATGTGGGCTGCAGGGCTGGGAAACAGCCATCTGAGAGAAGAAGATAGGGGAGGTGCATCAAGATGCAAATTTGGATCTAATCCCAGTTTCCAAAGGTGGAGGGTTTAGCCAAAGCACACCTTTCCCCTGCAGAGCTTCCCCAAAGACCCAAGCCACTGCTGATCCCACCAAGGGACTGCCACCTCCACGCTCACCGCTGTGGTACCCACAACAGGCAAGGAGGCCACAGACATGTGGTTCAGCCCAATCCGTGGCTGAGCATCACACACCACTTGCTCACTCCCGGAGAAGAAACACAGAGCCTCTGTGGGTTGGGATAAGAACAGTTTGCTGACAAAATCACCGTGAAAGGGGAACAATAACAGCCAAGTACACTCACACAGGATGATAACACAGAGCACCTTATTGACCCAAAGATTACAGAGTACTGCACAATGCAAGGACCAACCTGACACCCCAGCTGTACTCAGACTGCTCTGGAAGCATCCAGGAGTAGCCCTGCCCAGCCAGCCCCTTTTATGGGGAAGTGATGTCAGGTGGGGTGGAAAACAGCCATGGGTAACTCAGCTCACCTGTGCTGGGCTAACTCAGCTCACCTGGGCTACATTCAGCTCACCTGGGCTGGTTGCCTGGGGAGTATGACTCTGGCCAAGCCAGAACCAAGAAAATGACCATGCTAAAAGTGCCTGCAACCATCACCAACCAGACTGCTGGACACCCACCTGCAAAAACAGGGCATGTGCAGAGTCCCATATGTGCAATAAAACGAGATGAGCCTGGGATTCCTGCTCCTTTCATCAGCTTTTAACTGCTAAGGTGAAACGGGAGAGATGCTCAACAGGAGCAACACTTGAGAGCATTAGAGGTGTGATGGTGTTTTTGTGGAAATCTTCCTTTTTCTTCAACAAATGCATCTTTGAAATCAAAAGCAGCCTGCAGGAAGACACAGGGAAACCTGGGACAGCAGCAGTGATCAAACCAGCACACACCGCTCAGCACAGCCGAGTATTTAAACTCAGTAAAGTTAAAAGCACGCCTTGGAAGTTTTTAAGTGAACAAAATTTGAAGAAACTTGAAGCAGAAAGACTCAAAATCATCAACAGAGACAGAAAGGGAAGCGGAAAAAAAAGAGATTGAGAGAAGAAACTAAATCCTCGCTGATCACACTGGTTGTTTGCAAGGGACTACAAGAGATATTTCAGCACCTTCCTTCAAACTGTGACACTATTTATTCTGTCAAAAATGACCGAGCAAACTGTCACAGTCCCAACCTCACTAAACCTCTTTGTAAATCCCTGTTTTACTGTACTAAAGACCAGCATTTTTTGGGCAAAGTGCCTTGCAGACTCCTGCCCAGGGAGCAGCAGGCTCAGCGCTTGGTCTGGGGAGCTCTGGCAGATGCTCCAGCCGTGGGTCTCCATCCTGACTCAGGCTCCTGGAAAGACATCAACTCGCGTAAGCAGAGTGTTGTAAAAAAAGCTGAGCTCATTCTGGGAGGGTGAAGCCTGCTTAGGTCTGGGAAGGCTCCAACCACATTTTTTTAAATCACAGTCATGCTTGGGGAGGCACCCGAGTACAGGACTTGGAGCATCAGCTCCTACATGTATTCTCCGTGGCCAAGAATGACAGTGATGAGCAACAGCTCCAGCAGCCTGTTACACAACACCATTCTGAGTATGTTTTAAACTAAAATGCTGAAAAAAAGGAAGGGAGGGGAAAAAAATTCACCACTAGATAGCACATTAACCAGCTGGAAAGAATGCATATGATGGCTGCCCTCTCTGCACCATACAGCACCCCAACAGCCTGCCAAACCCACATGGTTTGGATCAGCAATGCATCCCCTGGAGAAACAGCCCTGGTTTGGGATGCAGGTAGGTAACAGAGTGCTCCACTTCAGCATGGTGGCGATGAGGAAGCACACCCTAGCTCCCAGCATGGATCTGGGGAAAGCACAGTCCCTCTCCCAGACCTCAAACACTTCAAAATGTAGGTTTGATGGGTTTTGATGCCCCTTCTATAGGACACCCAACCACTTCTGTGCCAGCCAGGTCACTTCATTTACCCACTGTGAGCATTTATGCTGCAACCCTGCAGCACCCAAGCCAAGACACATGAGCCCTCTCTGGGCTCTGTCATGCTCAGAAAACAGCTTTGATCTAGCAAAACTCATCAGACAATAATTCAGTCCAGGACTCTGACGTTTTGCTCCCAGGCATCTTTTCTCCTCTCTCAAAGCCAAGTTAAAAGGCATGGAGTTGAGTTCAGCCTGGGAAAGTCAGCCCTGGCAGGTGGGCAGAGCCAGAGATGAAGAGGACAAGCATTCACCTGGTCCACATGAACCCAAAGAGCATCTTCTGCACAGCTGCACTCCCACAACTCCTCTCAACAACTTTATTCACCAGCTGCAAGTAAAGCTCTGGAATGATTTTCAGCACAGATTCAGAGGCCTGTGAGACATTTCCAGATGATTTTTTTAGGGTTTTTCTTTTTTTTTAAACTGGCTGCGTATTCCTGGCTAAGTCAACAGACCCAGTCATTGCTGTTACACATTGTCCTCAGTCTGCAAGCTATTTTTGCTCATGGTAAAAGAAACTGCAGTTTTTTCTGATTAACTCCACAGAAATGTCCATTACTCAGGCAGGAGTCTGTAAAGCTGGCTTGAACTAATCATCAAATTAGTTTAAAACAATTACAGTTTGAGGATGAGCATCCTCTGGCATCCAAAATATCATTCTGAGGTTTTTATTCACTTTTAATGTTCTTTTTTTTTTTTTTAGTGTCACCATCAGGTTAATCAGAGACAGAAACATCATCAAAACCAGCCAGAGCATCATGGTACAACCCAAAATAACTCTATTAGCTTCTGTAACCGGCTACTCTGCACTGTACCCTGTTCCAGCCTTGGCTTTGCATGTGACTTGTGACTCAGTTCTGAGGGGAAGAAGTCCACAAAGAAGCTACATGGGTTAGTGCAGACCCCAAAACTGCATCATTGCTGTGGATCAGCCCCAACCGGCAGCCCAGCACCATGCAGCTGCTCTCTCTTGCTTCTCACGCCATGGGGTGGGGGGGGGAAAAGGAAAGGTAGAAGGAAAAAAAATAGGGAGGTGGGGGGGAAGCCAAAACATCATGTGGTGGGATAAGAAGTTTCCTGGGACAGCAAAGGGAGGGAGAAATAACACTAACAGGACTTTACAGCAAAATATACTGAACTGGTGATTCAGGATGCAGTCTCTTACCGCCTGGTTCGACTCAATGATCTTAAAGGTCTTCTCCAATCAGTCATTCTGTGATGATTCTGTGAACCACACAGCTCAGAGCTGTCCCCAAGCCAGACTGTCCCCAAACTGCATGTCCTGGAGCCATGCACTCCTCCCCAACCAGCCCCCCTTCATGCCAAACACAACACAACTGGTATGGAATAGCTTCTTTGGCCAGTTTGGCTCACCTGTGTGTGTGTGTCCCTTCTCGATAGCAGGGCAGTAGGAGAAGCTGAAAAGTCCTTGGCTGCTTGGCAACAACTAAAACATCAGTGTTATCAGCACAGCTCTCATCCCAACTCCCAAACACAGCACTGTGCCAGCTGCTAGAAAGGAAAATTAACTCTACCCCTGCCAAACCCAGGACAGTTGTGCAAAAGGCAGGCAAAAGCTGACCTGACCCCAAAGGCAATTTGGCAAGTGCAGTACTTTGGCTGGCAGCAAACCCAGCTGGCTGGCCGGGCACAGATGCTCTCAGGTGACCCAGTACAGGGTAAGTCACCCTTTCATGGCTATCAGCAAGTAAGCACACTCCGCCTGACAGATGGACACAGAAAGACCCCAAGAGGGGCTGAGGGCACAGGAAAAGCCACGTCTGTCAAGCTGAAGAGTTGCACACCGCTCCCCCATGTCTGACAACACCAGAAAATGAAGCTTCAGGCACCTCCATCCCCAGCTGGGCTTTGGCAGGAGCACCATGCCCACAACGATGGTTTTGGGCTGACCCAGGGTCAGAGCAGCTCCCCAGTGGGGACACAGCCCTGAGGCACCCCAGGAACAGCACGGTGACTTCTCCTTCCCCTTCTGTCAAAGCATCGCTGGAAGCAGAAGCCTGAAAGCACATTAACCAGGAAAGGAAAGCAAGCACATTGCAGAGCGAGGGCACGGAGCACACAGTGACATTTACAAGTGAGGTTGGTCTTACTCATTTGTATTTCAAAGGCCAGGTTGACACAAGACATTTTTCTCATTCTAGCTTCGTCTGTGAAGGGAATAATAGGGGTTTTGTAGTGTTGTTGCCACTGTGTCAGCCAGAGCCTTCCTGCAGAGGCAGATACAGCGACATTCAACCTGTCCTGCTTGGAGAACCTAAGGTCTAAGCTGGGAAAATATCCCTATGGCTGAGAGGACCCACATGGATTTTGGGAGGCTTGGTCATGCCCGTACACACACTGACCCATCCTAAACTCCCTGTGGCATGAGTGAGTATTGAGGGGATCATGGTGTTTTCCCACTCTTCAGTAACCTCATATGGCTGAAACCTTTCTATCTAGAGAGCTCCTGCTGACTGAAGAGAACGTTTAGTGACAAAACTCAGGCTCAGCGATGTGACACCTCTGCAGGCACTATCAAACGGTAAGATCTCCCTGGCAGGAAAATGGTTATTTTTGACCCAACCACCAGTAACAGCCCCACCAGAAGACTGAGGACCACCAGTGCTCTCAGTCACAGCCCCCTCGGTGTCAAGCTGCAGTGCTCCGTAGAGAAACGTCTGCCTTTTCCTTTAGCCCAGCAACCTGCTGAAAAATCAGGCTGAAATGGAGTTAGCTGCTTGTCTTGTCACACCAGACCCACCAAGACCTTCATCGGAGGCGGCGATGCTTTGCCCTGGCACAATGCCTGTCTCGGCTGACAACCTCGAAACTGGCAGTCAAGGGATCTGTAATAATTTCAGCTGCGCATTCTCCTCCTAGGAAAACCTCAACTGTCTCCAAGGAACAAGCCATCCTCCCTATTCTACACCACAGGCAGTTTATGCACCTGTTTTCAGGTCATCAGCCTGGGAACTCCACATCTTCTTGCAAAACCTTTAATTGCCTAAAACAAAGCCCATCACAGTTCAGCTGGACTCTGGTTTATGTTAGCAAATATGCAAAACTGACAAGGCACAAGAGATGGGGTCTCCACCTCCTTGGTAGATACCATCATGACTGTGCAGAGGTCTTACAGGAATGCCACTGTAATAAAGCCCACAAATATCCATGAAACAAGAGCATCCTCTTCCAAGCAGGACCAAAAGATGGGTGCATCAAGTGGGCATCTTGCTCTATGGGTTCCTTCATGCTGGAGTTGACCACAAGGCTCCACTTCTCTGTGGCCCGACCTGTGGTTAATTCCAGCTCCTTTTCTGCCCCAAAAGCATCTTGGCACCATCAGAGTCCTTCTCCCCAGTTATTAAGTCCATGCATGTGCTCCCAGCAGGCACACTAGGAAAGCAAAGTAAGCAAGGTACCAGACTAAGGTGTGTCAGAAATGAAGGAGGGACCAACTTTCCCCTATCAACGGTGTCCATATCCAAATCAAGATTTTCCTCTTGAGTTTCCCATCCAGTGTAGAGTTCCTCCCCCACCTGATCTTCTCCTCCACCCACCATCACACACTCCACCTCTGCCCTAGTTGCTGTCTCCAGCGTTCATCCACCCTGGTTACACCATAGTCAAAGCCCTGCATCTTTCCCCTCCTCTTTCAGAGCACTTTTATGCCCATTTGTTAAGATGTTTTCCCTATATGATGATAAGAAGGCTGGAGAACCTCCGTTATGAGAACAGGATGAGAGCATTGGGCTTGTTCAGCCTGGAGAAGAGAAGGCTTCAGGGGGACCTTGCAGCAGCCTTCCAGTACCTGAAGGGGCCACAGGAAAGCTGGGAAGGGACTTTTTACAAATGCAAGTAACGACAGGATGAGAGGTAATGGCTACAAACTGGAACACGGTAGAAGTTTTTCATTGTGAGGGTGGTGAGGCCCTGGCACAGGCTGCCCAGAGCTGTAGCTGCCCCCTCCCTGGCAGTGTTCAAGGCCAGGATGGATGAGGCTTTGGGCAACCTGGTCTAGTGAAGGGTGAAGAGGCTGGAGGGCAAATCATATGAGGAATGGCTGAGGGAGCTGGGGATGTTTAGCCTGCAGAAGAGGAGGCTGAGGGGAGACCTTATCACCACCTACAACTACCTGAAGGGAGGTTGTAGAGAGGTGGGTGATGGTCTCTTCAGCCAGGTGACAGGTGATAGGACAAGGGGAAATGGCACAGAGCTGTGCCAGGGCAGGTTTAGACTAGATATTAGAAAAAAAAATTTTACTAGAAGAGTTGTTGGGGCCTGGAACAGGCTGCCCAGGGAGGGGGTTGAGACACTATCCCTGGATGTGTTTAAAGAAAGGGTAGATGAGGTACCCAGGGATATGGTTTAGCTTAGGACCAGAATGGTTGGACTTGATGATTAAAGAATCACAGAACTGTAGGGGTTGGAAGGGACCTCAAGAGAGGTCCAACCCCCCTGCCAAAGCAGTCTCCCTAGCTCATATTGCACAGATAGGCGTCCAGACGGGTCTTGAATGATCTTAAAGTTCTTTTCCAAACTTGTGATTCTGTGATTCTGTGTCCCTGCCCATGGCAAGGAAGGGTGGAATAAAATAATCTCTAAGGTCCTTTCCAACCCAATCCATTCTATGGATCTATGATATATGCTTTGGTGCCATTTGTGGACACACACCTGTTGGCACACACGTAGCTGATGTGCATCTGTGACTTGGGGGGAATCCACCAGGAAACAACAGAGCCCAAGCACCCCTCACCTACTGGAATGAAGTGGTGGTGAATGGTTTATGTCTTCTCTTGTCCAAGTTGTCTTCCCTTGTCCAAGCGGAACAGTGGTCTTATTTGGGGATGAAGGGAATCAAACCAGGACAGGTCACAGACAGCCCTGGCAAGGGACTGGTTGGACCTGACACATCCAAGCTGGGATCCCACCACAATGTGAGAATGATTTCCCTGTGACAGAAAGACAGGCTGTGCAGAGATCACATACAGTAACATGTACGTGCACAGAGCTATATATAAGATAAAGTACACACCAAAATAACACCAAGGAGAGTGGATGCAAAAGCAGGATAAAATTAGCTTATTAGAGAAGTGGCAAAATCTTGTAAGATCATGGAAAAAAAGCCTATTTTGAACAGTAATAATCACATTTCCAAAATAGTTGATATTTTTGCCTCGGGCCCCACATACCACAAAAAACGACAATCAAGTCAGATCTCACAAGAGAAAACTCAGCCAGAAGGTCCATGGGAGATATCCCAGGATAAACAAGGATTGCATGAGTCAGGGTGCTGCAGCAAAATTGGCATTACTGAGTGCACCAGCGTGCTGCCTAAGCTGCTGAAATGCCATTTTCTTAAAATCACACTCTCCTGACATGGCAAAAACCAGCAGAACCTCAGAAACAGCTTTTAAAGATCAGGTCCTTGAAAGCCAGTCCTGCATTAGCTAGACAAAAAGCAATGCTGGCAGGGAATGCCAGGACACCATCCTTGAGACTTAACCCAGATAAGACAAAAATGTCAATAACATGGAATGCGTATACATCACACTGGAGTAAATCTGCAATTAGCTCAACGACTTCCTAAAAACCAAGCTGTGGTGCAAAATGAGGCTGAAAATGAATGAAAATTGATTGTGGGAGGGACTATCTTAGTTGAATAACGTGCTCAAGGGCATTGAAGGAGGGACACAACATCCCAAGGCTGGGAAGCATTTAAAAACTCCTTTAGAAAGGCAAGACTAATAAATACAGAGCAGTACTAATCTGTAATAAAGCATACTATAATATTAAACAATAATTAATCTAATTCAAATAAAGGCAGTTCTTATATTGAGCAATAACATGTACAAAACCTAACTGCACCCAAAGATTAAGACTTACCACAGAGCCAAGGGCAAACAGGCTGCATATGAAAAGGCACATGATGGGCATCAGGGCTTTTATGGAAAGAGCTTGAATAAAACCCTTCCCCAGCACTTACAAAGAGAAACCTGTGCCCAAGACACCAACGCAGCTCTGAGCACTGTTTGCCCAGCTCAGTTTACAGCCACAACTTTTCCAAACTTCCCCATCCTTTTTGCCATCATTCTTCTGGACTTTTTGGCAGTGGGCACCAGAGATGAGTTACAGGCACAGGGTAACTCAATCCTTCTCTCACCCAGAGGAACTCTACTGGCAACTCAAAGTGAGGTGCTGACCTTGGTTATCTTACCCTGTTTTTCCTCTCCTGCAAGCAACCACAACAGAAACCTCAAGTAAAATTGTCTTAATCTCTCCTGGAGATGTCAATTTCAGCCCAACACTAGTGCTATCTGAAGCTTCATGAAAGGAACATCTTAAATAAAAAGGTTTGTGGTGGCATGCAGCAGTAAAACTGCTTTCAAAGCCTTAATGCATCAGTTCAACAGGAGAAACCCAAGCATGTTCATTAACTCCTGGCACGCTGGCAGTTTCAAAGGTGCTGCCTATGGCCTGTTATGCCAAAGGCAGTCAACCATCTGCTGCTGTAGCAAGGCAGCAACCACAGATTTTGTATTTATCCTCTGTTTCGGGGAAACAAAGACTTATTAAACTCATATTACATACAAGCAACAGAGAAATCAATAAACTAAAAGGTGGGACTGCTCTCTCCCTAACCTCAGCTGTCTAGAAGTTAGGCATCTAATGTAAACCAACGGTCTGGAAGCTTTCTGTGGTCCATGGAGGACTGGTCTGCTCCAAAGCACCGTTTGGTCCCTCTCTTCCAACTAAATCTAAGTGGAGCTTACATTGGAAAACAGTTTTTTCAGATTTCACATCAAAACTCCTAACTTCAGGAGCAGTGAAGTCTGTCAAATATCAGCTGATAAATTCAAGCAAGCATACTTGAACAAAAGAAGAAAACCATCAAGCTGGACACACGCACTCATTTGGCAGTTTGATTTGTGTATTTCACTGTCCAGTTTTCAATTCCCCTTTCCATGAAGGTGGCACTGGTACCATGAACCCACCAGCCCCATGAATGTGAACCCCTCGAGCCTCTTGGCTCCAGCCAGCATGCCACCTTCTCCAAGCCAACAGGGATCTGGCCGCAGGCTGTAATACAGTGCACAGTTATGGCTCAGGGTTATGGTTAAGAAATATTACCTGTAGAGTACCTGATGTTAGTAGAATACACCTTGGGTTTACTAATTAATCCTTCTTGCCCTTTTACTCCATACAATACACAACCTAATAATCCAGAAAATTAATGTGGTTTTCTGCAAAAGGGTCAAATTTATTAGGGAAAAGCATCCCCACAAGGACAGCGTCTCCCAGAGGAGACATATTTGCAGACATGCTGCAGATGTATTCACTGCCCACCCATGCCATCACTTGTTGCCCACAAGTGTCCCACAGAAGACCTCTCCCTGCCTCCTCCCAAACCTTTCTACATCCACCCCATCACAGCCAAGACAACAGGCTACACAACAAAGGGAATGCTCACAAGCTGTGGACTGTGAGAACCTGTAGGACACTGGGGAAAGCTTTCCTGTGAGTTTTCAGTGGTGCAGTGTTGAAAGGGGTCACCCGGGGAGGTGAGGACATCTCTACCCCTGGAGATGCTGGATGTCTTCCTCCAGTGCTGGTGGCACTAGAGACCTCTTGCAATCCATCCCAGACAACATTTCAGGGGCTGTCCCTTGGGTCCTGACATGTTATAGGAGATGCTGATGGCCTGGCTGCTGCCCTTAAAACTTCCTTGCCTCCCTTCCAGCTTCAATCTCCAGGTTCCCACCCTGGACCACATGGGGATGATCTCCCTCAGATCCCCTTGTTACATCCTCAAGCTTCCCGGAAAACGCAGCGTACACCCCAGGGACACACCAAGGTCAGGGCAGCTCTGTGCATGGCGAGGTGAGAAGACATTAAAGAGAAACATACAGCCAATGCAAACCACCTCCAAGGGCAGCTTTTTACCCGTGTTTGATTTAACCAGCCATTAGGCACTGCGAACTTCAACAGGAAGCAGCAGAACTGAGGAATCCATTCATGAAAAACTCACCAGAAAACCAAACCCCAAAAAACATCCCCCTAAGAAACCACCCCCAAAAAACCAGCACAGTGCAACTAAATATATCTGCACTGTGCTACTGGACACCCACCCACAAAAACAGCCATACACACCACACACTCTGCAAAGGAGATGACACAGATCGGCACCGCTGCTGCGTCTGCACCAGGCACAGCCATACGGAACCACTGAACGTGGCAAGGTGGAGGCTGGCCCTGGTGATGCTGGGAGCCACTGACTGGGAGAGCTGAATCCTGAAGTGGAAAATGCAACAAGCTGAGGGAAGAGCAGACTGAACAACATCACCATTTATTATTTTTTTTCAGATTTACAGCACCAGCTCTGAGAGGCTGTAACACCTCAAAACCTCTCATCAAATGTCTGGGTGCCCACGTGGGTGAGGAAGGAGCCTGCAGAGAGCGTGGGGCTGCCCAGTCTGATGCTCCCTCCTCACCTCCCTGTTCAGTCATCCACACACACACTTCATCACCCCACACAGCTACTTTAAAGACTTAAAAATGCTTGAAATAGGAGACAGCTCGAGCAGATTTTATCATCACATCCTGCACTTATCAAGTGAAATCAGAAAAGGGGAGGAGCAGCTCAGAAAAATAATTAAGAATTTAACTCTTTCGGTGAAAGAGTCAGCATCTTGGCTTTGGGGAAGGACTGAGAAAGTGCTTGTTAACACTGGGAAAATTGGTAGAACTAGTAATGAACTGAAATGGGACATGTTGCACTGCAGGAGAGCACTAGCTGGAAGGCAGGGGACACCAGTGGCTGCAGCTGCAGCCAAGCTCACAGTGCCCAATGGGATACGTGTGCAGGTCCAAATCTCAGCAGAAACATTACTTCATTAAAAGCCCAGGCTGAGACTAAGACCAGATTGGCTGCAAAATTTGCCAGTGGCAGAGCTGAGGCATCATGGGAAGAGTGACAGCACTCAGTGCTCTCCACCCTCAGCACTGCTGCAAGGGCTGAGAAGGGTCCCAAATCCACAGCAGTTTCAAGCTACGGGATGTCACCACTTACTCAGTTACCCCTTGACCTGCAGCAACTGGTTGGATTGGTGTGCTACTGCTGCACCAGATATGAGGCCAAGCACAGCTCAAATGCCCTTCCAGGCAGGTTTAACTTAGCCAGCATAATGTCATACTTGGCAGCAGCTCCACAAGCCCTGCTCACCCAGCGCTCCTCCGACCAAAATAACCAAAGAAGGTTTAAATTACCTGAAAGGAGGTTGTAGAGAGGTGGATGATGGTCTCCTCAGCCAAGTGACAGGTGATAGGACAAGGAGAAATTGCACTGTGCTGCACCAGGGCAGGTTCAGATTAGATGTTAGGAAAAAGTTCTTCACTGAAAGAGTTGAGGGGATGTGGAACAGGCTGCCCAGAGAGGGGGTTGAGTCACCATCCCTGGATGTGTTTAAAAGATAGGTAGACGAGGTACTTACAGATAGGGTTTAGTAGAGGACAGGTATGGTTGGACTTGACGATCTCAAAGGTCCTTTCTAACCTTGTGATACTGTGAAAGCTGCTACACACACCCCTATACCAGGCAGGGATCAGTGCTCATGTAGCTGAACTTCTGCAAAACCTAGAGGAAGCTTCATTGCAGGGACCTCCCCAGCGCTAAATAGCTGCCGTCAGCAATTGACTGCTGCTGAAAACACTGGGGGTGCCTGAGCACCCCGCTCACCCCAAAACCTAGCTCCCTGCAGCACTGCCACAGCCCATCCACTTTTTTTTGTGTATTGCCTGGTCTCTGGGCTTTGCCAGGTTCTTCTTTTTTTACAAAGTCACCTTATCCCGTTGGACCCAACCACCCTTTCTCAGTGATCAACCTGCTGCATGTAAATCACCCAGGGTGGAAGTAAACTTCCTTAGTGGCAGAAAGAGGCATCCAGACAATTCCTTTTATGTTTCACAGGGTATTTGCATCCTTATTCTCTGCCTTTAGGGCAACTCCCAGTTGACTGAACACCTGCTTTTACCTGCTGAGGAAACAGATCTAAAACCACCTCCACTCATCCCCAATTCACACCCCTTCCTAACATTCAGCCAGTACTAACAGAGACTTGCAAAACCTTCTTAAGTTCAAGCAGGCTGCTAGTTTTACTTTTGTCAAGATGGAGACAAACACATTCTCCTACTTAACCATGCTCCAGAACTCCAAAGCATCCCAGCAAACCCAAGGAAAGCAAAGAGCCTCATACCAGGTCACAGGCTCAGTAGCTCCGCATCTCTGAGCTCAACACTCTTTGAGCTGACTGAGTTCAACCTCCCAGCGTTCTTGCTTATGTCTGAAGTGTCAGCCTGGCACAAAGATGCTTCAAAAAGAGGAGCAATGGAGAAGGGGAGCCAGCTGGAGTGAACTTTATAATGGAAAAGCCAGCAGCAGAGTAAAAATTAGGTTCCTTGCTGGAAGCCACTCATACTGCAGAAAGTATCACCCCTGCTTAAGACACAGCACTAGGATCTCCCGTTACATCACCCATCCTTTATGTAAGTCTCACCCCAAATCCAAAACCAGTCTATCCCTGTTCTCTAGATGGAGAAAAAAGGAATACCTTGAAAGCAGAGACTGCTGGCAGAAATAAGCACCAAACCCAAGGGAATCATCAGTCCCTTCAACATCTTCTGGTCCCTAAGGTAGACAGATGGAAGGCAGGAGATGGACATGTCCCCGACTCGAACTTGGCCAGGGCTCAGATAAAGGGCAGTGCCCACACAATCTCCCTGTGATGGTGTTTCCCTCAGTATACAAGGCAGTGTTTCCTCTCTCCAGTGCTGCAGAGGAAACATGCTGATGCTGAGTAACAGAAAAGGTTAACAGTACATTGCAGCAGGACTCTCTCTCTCTAAAGAAAAGCAGACACAACTTCTCTTTGCCTGCTTAAAATGAAGAGTGATGTACTACAGCAAACCGTACTTGTTCCTTGACTTAAGGTGACAATCTTGACAGCGGGTCATCAAGATCAATCCCTCTTCCTCTGTGGGCTGCACACCCCGTGAGAACATACTGAGGGCATCAGTGGAAACAAAAGCGTACTAAAAATCTTCCTGCCAAGAGCTGTTTAGGTACAGCAGCTACTACACCTAAATGATAACCATCTCCAACTTGGCATTTACCCATACTGCAACAGGGTGACATGGAGCAGGTAGCCCAGCAAAGGCAGATGGATGTCTGGGAGGAATCCCTCCCGCATGGGAGACACCAGTGCACAAAGCTCTGGAGGAAGATGCTAATCAATGTGGCCTTGACTCATAGGTCTCAGCTCTTCGCACCACCTCACCTGCTAGGCGAGTTACTGGGATATGGATGGTCCTGCTACCGGTGTCCGGCTCCCAAAGGGCTAGGGTAACAACTGCTCCAAACACTCCTGCCACTGAAAAGCCACAAGCTATGTGTAAAGCCAGAGACCAGAGTGGCTTCAGGGTTGGTTCCCAGGAGGTTCTGCAGTCCCAGCAGCCTTCTCACACTCTCCATGCAGCAGCTCCTGGGGCTGAAGTCATCTCCTGGAGCTGGAGTTGTCTTGCACTGGGACTCAACAGCCAGCATGAGATGACCCAGTTGGACTGAAACTGCCTCTGCGATGATACTCTATCCTTCAGGAACGTACTCCTGCTGCCAGTCAGGGTGTAGAAACACTGGGAGCAAGCTCGGACAAGTGCCTTTAAGCTGTGTCCAAACCTTGGAGAGAATTTAATGGCAGCTTAGGAGGGGCCCAAGCTTTCACACAGTGGATCTGGACACCCCAAACCATCTGCAGGCACCTGAACCCCACTGTGTGGACATTACACTCTACGTTCAAAGAAGCCACTCTGGCTGTGCTGACAGCACAGAGAAGCAGGTATTGTGGAGAATGATTCATCCCATGAAGCACATCAGGGTCAGGCACTTCCAAAACATACCTGTTTCCCTCCAGGTCTGTAAAAGCAGATCTGGGGTGGGGAGGGAGGGAGAGGGGGAGGGCTGACTGGTTCTGTTGCAGGAGGTTGCAGCAGAGGTTTCTCAAGTTCCCCGCTGTGAAGCACCAAACCAGGAAGAAACAAGGTCTGTGTGTCACACAGACCTCAGCACACTCAAGGTAAGCCTCCAGCCCTTTTGAGACCACCAAGCACATCAGCAGTCTGAAATCCTCCTGTCAGAGGCAAAATACAGTTGGGGGAGGTTTGACCCAGGCTGGAGGCCAGGTGCCCACCAAAGCTGCACTCACTGTCCATCCTCAGCTGGATACAGGAGAGAAAACATTAATGAAAGGCTCGAGGGTCGAGATAAGGATGGGGAGAGATCACCCAGCAGGTACTATCAAACAGACTCGACTTGGGGAAAATAATTTATTATGAACCAAATCAACATAGGATAATGAGAAACAAAACTGAATCTCAGAACACCTTCTCCCATCCCTCCCTTCTCCCCCAGCTCAACTTCACTCAACGTCCTCCCCTCAAGCAGCACAGGGGGACAGGGAGTGGGGCTTGTCCATCACACGCTGTCTCTGCTGCTCCTTCCTCCTCAGGAAGAGGACTCCTCACACTCTTCTTCTGCTCCAGCATGGGGTCTCTCCCACAGGAGACAGTCCTCCATGAACTTCTCCAACATGAGTCCTCTCCCATGGACTGCTTCAGCGTGGATCCCTTCCATGGGGTGCAGGCATTCAGGACCAGACTGCTCACAAGTCTCCCCAGCAAACTTGCTCCAGCATTGGCTTCTCTCTCCACAGGGCCACAAATCCTGCCAGGATGGGGTTCCCACGGGGTCCCAGTCTCCTTCAGGTGTCTCCATCTGCTCCAGCGCGGGGTCCTCCATGGGCTGCAGGTGGATATCTGCGCTACTATCATCCTCCATGGGCTGCAGGAGAACAACCTGTCTCACAATGGCCTTCTCCAAGGGCTACAGGGAAATCTCTGCCCTGGCACCACGAACACCTCCTCCCCCCTCCCTTTATCACTGACCTTGGTGTCTGCAGAGTTGTTGCTTTCACATAGTCTCACTCTTCCCTCCACTGCTGTTTGCACAGCAGTTTTTTCCCCTTCTTAACTGTGTTATTCCACGGGCACTACTCCTGTCACTGATGGGCTCGGCCTTGGCCAGCAGTGGGTCTATTTTGGAGACGGCTGGCATTGGCTCTGTCAGACATGAGGGAAGCTTCTGGCAGCTTCTCACAGCAGCCACACCTGCAGCCTGCCTGCTGCCAAAATCTTGCCACACAAGCCCAATACAACAGAGAAACCCATAGCTAAAATCAAGTCTAGAGGTTCACCAGAAGAGGTGTCACGCAAAGGGCACAGGGAAGCCCAGGAGGGCTTGTATCTCCAGGCTTACAAGTGCTGAAAGCCATCACCACTCACCTCATTCCCCAGGAAACCCTGGCAGGATCTGACCTCCCTTCCACATGTTTCTCCTCTCTCCTTTTCCCAGTCAACCGAGACCTATATGACATTACAACAAAAGAAATGTCAGCAATCCCAACCTCCAACCAACCCAAAAGCTTCATTTCTTCAGCTCTTCAAAACAAGGCAATGCTGGAAGACATATATAAATTGCAGCTTATAACCTATTTATGTTTTTTTTTAATATTGCTTTTATTTTTATATGTATGTGTGTGCATATATATATATATATAATTTGTTTAAATAGATACATTAATTGCAAAAGAACAGGAGATCCTCGTAAGCAGCCAAGGCAGAAACATGTTCCTCTGTGGTGGTGAATGGACTTCATCAGGGATGAAGCCCTGCAGCCTGTCCCATAATGAATGTCTTTGTCGACCCAGCAATGTGTCAAAGCAAGCACAATGAGGTCCTCCTGAGATGTACACTGTCAGCTTTAAAGCAAGCCCTCAAATGCTCCTGGAACGGTAATGGGAGGAAACAGAACCAGGAGTGGTACTCAGCACAGTGAAGAGATGCTCTTCTTTGTGTGCTCATCCAGGGCTGACCAAGAGTTCCCTGTTCCATCACCCAGAGCATCGCAGCATCATCACCAAGAGAATGTGAACTATTCTTAGCAGTGACCTCCAGGCCCTGCTGCTACCTTATGTTACAACCTAAGGGTTGCACCAAACAGCCACAGTGACATAAGGCTGTTGTTCTGGTGTCCATCATCACGCTGGGCGGTGGTTCTGGTGGTCTGTTTTCTCCCACCAACTGGGGTCCTCTCCTCTCTTTCCCCTCAGGCCACAGGACCCCTTGTTGGGGCAGCCATATATCACACAACCATCTATTACCGCTCTGGCAGCATGAGCCTGAGGCAGAGCAGGGTCGGGGACCTTTATTACCATCAGAACAGCCACATCACTCAGCCTCCTTAACCCAGCCACGTTCACACTGCTAAATTTGGGAGAGTATGAGAAGCATTCTGGCAGAACAGGGGGTGGGGGAGGGACAGGCAGGCTTTTGCCCTCCTTGAACTCCCAGCCAAGCGCTCTGCAATATAAAGTCCATGTCAGGGATGCCATCCCGAGCTGCACAGCAATAGCCTAGACCCATCAAACTTGGAGATCCAGTGTCTTAACCCCTTTGAGTCAGCATCTGAGCTGGGCTATTTTAAGAGAACGATCAAGTTGGGCTTTCTGAAACAGCTCCCACTGAAATAACAGCAGGCATGTGGGGAGAATTCAGGACATCTCCATGCAGGAAAGGAGGCACTAACTTCATATAGCCAAGCCTGAAGACCCTGCAGTGCTCAGCTTGGTCACAGCTAGCACCAATCCCTACAGACTTACTTAAGAAGCTGTGGATGACTATTCCTGTATGCAAAAGAGATGAACTATCAGGAAAGGCAGCATCAATACCAGCGGCAAGAAGGGGCCACCAGCCCTGCAGCATGCAGAGGTAATGCCCTGACCTGCAGCACAGGCACCCAAAACCACCACCATGCTTTTCAAGACTGTCTAAACAAATTAAACCTCTCTCACTCTCGTTGCTGGCAGGTACAGGAAGGAAACGCAGATTACGGGAACTTTTTCTGTGGGGCTATTTCACGTAAACACCATCAGCACCCACACCCTCCTGCAGATGCCCAGAGAAATCTGCCCCTGGAAACCCAACCCATGAAAGCCTCGGGGGGAGCTGCTGCCCACATCCAACAAATCAGCACGTTAATTAATGCCAGAAAGTGTCAAGGTGAGCCAGCAATCTTCCCCGGTGCCTGCAGCGAGATGTTCGAGGGAGCTTCTGAAGAACCCAGGCGTGAGCCCAGCTCTCTCAGCTAGGACAGCTCTCCTGGGACCCTTCCCAAGCGATTCACATGCACACCAGGAAAAAAAGCCCAGGCTTGTTTTCTGTAGAAGTGGGCATCAAATGTTCTGACATCAAGAAGGATGATTAAAGACAGTTGAGTTAGGAGGAGAGATTAAAAGAACTAAATATTCCTAACTTGGCTAAGCAATGAGTAAGAGGAGCCGTGATAAAAGACTCCAGGCATCTGAATGAAGGGAGTGGCTGAGCATTAAAGGACTGAATAAAATATCTTTCTGAGAAATGGATCCATCAACGATCTCCCAAGAGATAAGGAACAAGCCTCATTTTTTCGGCATTTATAAAACCAGTCGCTAGAATGGAGGTTTTGAGGAGGAATCCACATTGCCCCAAAGGGAGCAAAGCATCAAACCTTTTCATCTCCAGCACGGGGTGCTGTGAATGAAGCCCACATGCCACAGGGGAGCACAGAAAGCTTGGGACGTGGCAGGTATTTTGTTCAGCCTCATCTCAGAAACACTTTTTCACTGTAAAATAAAAGTTATTAAAAAAAAAAACCAACAACCCGATCATTTTCACCTCTTCTTTTTAATTCAGCAGCCCTGATACATGATGTTGAGTTAAAAAAAAAAGGAAAATAATCACCAATCCATTCAAGATGCACAGATCTGGGGGCCTTACAAGTACCTGACTTTCACCCCCAGTTACTAAAGGTACATGGAGTACCGTGGAGACAAGAGCCTGGCTTGAGTGGGGTGGGAGCACTCCTGGAGTCTGTGAGCCCACTGGCTCTCCGAATTCAGACAGACTCAACACCCACATAGTCAAGGTGGCAAAATTCTGGAAAGCATCTTAGTGCCTGGCTCTGATTAGACAGCACCCCTCAGAAGAAATACCCTCTGAAACCCAGGACCCTGATGCACTTTATAAAGAACAGAAGTTAAACCCTAAGCCCTGAGAAACCCACCTAGGAGGGGAGCTAGACCTGTCACGCTGGCTTTACCCCAAAAATCTATGTATTATACATGCAACATACATATCTACCTAAATACCAAGCCTGTGGAGCTAAAGCAGTGGATTTTGTGTAATTTCACATGATCTCCAGCCACATGAGGGTCTCCTGAACATCTCCCCACAGCATGGACAGAGGGGAAAGGAGCTTGGCCTGGCCAAGAGCGTTCACTGGGTACAGACATGTGCAGTGAGGTTTCCATCCACACCAGCATATCAATTCATCCAATGTACCTGGGTACTGCAACTAACCCCATAATGTTCTTTCAGGTGCTTCTGCTGTGATATTCTTGGTACAACTCAGCCACTGGGTATGATTTACAAAGCTGGTCAGCATCCCAGACTTGGGTACCTGAGACTCCCCAATCCTCCACAGAGAAAAGCCAGAACACATTTGTCGATGGTGCAACTTTAAATCACAGTTAAATTTATGCAATGGCCATGTATCATCAAGGAGGTGGTCCTGCCCCAGCTTCCCCCGGGGTCCTCTGACCTGGTGAGTCAATGCAGGGCAACTGGCTATCAGGAAAAATTAGCTAGGGTGGGGGGGAGTGAATAATTTTCTTCTAATTAATTCCCTAAACCAGTTCAGTGGGGTTCAGACAAGCACTAGAAATCTTTCCCCTTTTGGCATGAACAAGATCAGCTGAACTGCAACATGTGACCGCAACCCAAGGCAACCTTTGTTTGCAAGACCAAGAGTGGATCTTTTTGATTTATCCACCCCCCCTCCTCTCCTTTCCCACAGCAAACTCTTGAGTTTGCAACTGCCCTTCTCCATGGGAACAGGAGATCCACCATTTACTGACCGGTGAGTTTTACTGCAAAGCTGAAACAGGATGTTCACAGGGGATTTTATGTTGGGTTTGTTGTTGGTTTTTGGGGTGGGTTGTTTTTTTTTTAGTTTAAGTGGAGCATTTTAGTACACAGTGAATCTTCTTGCTTTGTGCCTGTGTGTCTCTTTGGGAGGCTTGAAGTACAACACCAGGCTGCCAGATTCATTCTACCTAGTGAAGAAACACGATTCTACCACATCCAAAACGTGGGTCAACATAAAAAGACCCATTTAATGTGGAGGATGAAAAGGGGGAAAATAAAACATCTAAGAGAGATTATTACAGCCCCTATCAAATCTTCCTCTTCTCAGAATCAGCTGCTTGTGACACTGATGCTCGAGATAACCAGACTCAGGATATCACTGTCACAAAGAATTAGGGGCTTGCAGGTTGCACTCAGACAACTCCTTCCTTTTCTTCTGAAGTTAATTTTGGGTATCCCCACTCTGGCTGTAACTGCAGTTTTATTCTGCTCTCATCATGCATTCAAGACAGACAGACACCCTTCGCAGTCAGTGTGGCAGGAGGGCAAAGCGAAGCCCCTCTCTGACCCACAGCTCATCCTTACACGAACAGCTTTGGAGACCAGAAGAAGGAAATGTAAAAGTGTGACTCATGCAATTCCCACTCCAGTAAGGGTTAATTTCTCCCTGTTCCACTGGTTAATGCGAAATAACTGGCTCTCAAAACACAAACGAGTTTCTACTACTCAGAAAAGTCGATCTGGATAATCCACATTAAAACAAAAGGAGAGGAGCCTGAAAGAGCAGCAGGTCCCAGTGCAGTGATGCACGTCCTGTGCTGCTCATCCAAACATGCATCGCTGCAGCGAGGAGCAATGGGGAAAGGTGAACCCAGGTGCAGTCCACACACCCCCACCACAGGTGAGGGAGAGCAGTGGGGAGGGTGGTGTAACCCAGAAAAAACCCAAAAAGCTGGATGCCTGCTGCTCTGCACAGGCTGAGCGGATGCCCTGGTACCTGAGGGACTGCAGCCTGCCCCAGCACTTCGGAGCCCTGACACCTCTGTGAAGCCAGCACAGAAGCCACTCCTCCTCAGGAACAGTCCCGATGAAAGCCAGGGGAGAGCTGACTGTACAATTAACGACCTAGAAAGAACCCACTTGCTGTTTATCTTTCTTTTTTAGCCTTGCACAGAGCAGCAGGACCCAGCCCTCAGTGCACAGCTCTGTGCAGGGTAGATGCTTCGCCACTCATCCACCTGCCCAGCCCTCCCCAGCACAGAACATCGCTGCCTGCAGCAACGATCGCTGAATTTCTCCCTATTTCTGCATCCCACCCTTAGTAAAATAATGTTTTTGGTGCTAAAGAGAGGTGATTGCCACCAGAACCTCAGAGAGCTTCTTCCCAATGAATTGAGTCCTGGAATACCTTCGGACCTGCCTGGGAAAAATCCTTGAAAGTATTTTACATGTGGGGTAATTAATACCCACCAAACCTGGCTGGATAGGCAGGTGGGCAGGGAAGAGTCTCCTGAGAGGTGCCTCCTTCCTCTTCTACTCTGGCCTGGTCAGGCCCCACCTGGAGTACTGTGTACAGTTCTGGGCTCCCCAGTACAAAAAAGACAGGGATCTCCTGGAAAGGGGACAGTGGAGGGCCAGAAAGATAATTATGGGCCTGGAGCATCTCCCCTATGAGGAAAGGCTGAGGGAATTGGGGCTGTTCAGCCTGGAGAAAAGAAGACTGAGAGGGTAATCTGAACAATGTTTATAAATATCTGAAGTGTGGAACACAAGGGGAAATAGCCAGCCTCTTTTCAATAGTCTGGGGAGACAGGACAAGGGGCAATGGTCTCAAGTTGGAGCACAGGAAGTTCCACACCAACATGTGGAAGAACTTTTTCACAGTGAGGGTGACAGAGCACTGGGACAGGCTGCCCAGGGGGGTTGTGGAGTCTCCTTCTCTGGAGATATTCAAGACCTGTCTGGACACCTACCTGTGTGACCTGTCCTAGGGAACCTGCTTTGGCAGGGGTGTTGGGCTTGATGATCTCTGGAGGTCCCTTCCAACCCCTACAATTCTGTGATTCGATGATGACAAAAAGAATCACAAGCAGAACTGGCAAGCACAGCCTGTGCAGCACCGAGGCACAGAAGACAAAAGCCCCAGCGCGACCTCCCTGGGCTCCCACAGGGCCAACACTGGCAGGGAGGTGTGTACTGGGAAGCAGCCGGTTGACTGTGTCCTTCCCAAGAAGCGCTTCTCACCCTGACACACATTTTGGTACCCAAGTCAACCCCTGCCCTTGCTCAGCTGAGCCTTCGCCAGCAGCACTTTTCCCCCTGAGTGTCCCATCCCCACACCCTCACACAACTGCAAGTTTTTCAATTTTTGCTCAAGATCTTAAAAAACTCAAAGCAGTAATGAGCTTTTTTTTTTCAGGTTTTGAGAGGATGGGCACCTCCATCACTGCAGGCAGCTGCTCCTTTCCTGGGGGAGAGGGATAGAGTTGCCCTATGCACAAAGCTCCTGGAGAGAGAATGGGAGCGGGGGGGGTTTAAGTGCCTGGAAAGAGTTACCGCCTGGCTGGGAGGATTTCTGCCTTCCCAACAAGGCAGCTGGGGTGAAGAATGCAAGTGACGCAGCAGCACTCTGCCGGAAGAGAAGGGAAAAGAGAAGAAAGACAGAAAGAGAAAAAACTTTTTTTAAAAAAAAATTAAAAAAAAATCTAAAGCTCTCTGGATGAGATTCAGGATGACTACACTTTTACTGTAAGTGTTTAGTAACTTGGGAGTCACATAACCCTTCTCTGCCCACTTGGGACCGTGACATGCAGATTACAAGCTACAAAAAACACTTCACACACACACACACACACACACACACGCCTGGCTGAATCCCCCATCCAAGGGAGGACAAAAAAACCTTTAACAAATTAGGCTGCGTTTCCCATTTAGCAGGGCCCGATTGCTATTTATTTAACAATTTTGAAGTGTTATTTTAGCCTTCCTGGTTTGTGTGTGTTGAGAGGTTGTTCCTGGGACAGAAGCCAAAGTCGATTAGAGCAACCCAGCAGCCAGAGAGAGAGGGAAAAGCAGGGAAGAAGAGTGAAGGATGGTGCTGGGGCAAGGCTTCACCATGGGGATGGTCACCAGCAGACCCCTCTACATAGCTGGAGGGAGGTAAATGGAAAATTGGGGCAGAAAGAGGGAAAGGAAGCCAGAATGGAGAGCACTGCCTGGTCTGTCCCCTTTCTGCTGGCACAGGCAGAGGCTCCTCGCTTTCAGCACACTGATGCCTTGTCCCGAGCAAGCATGTTGGGAAATGAGCAGGTGGAAGCAAAGCTGTGGCAGATCTCCAGGCACAAGCATCCATCCTGGGAGGATGGCACAGAGCTCTTGGCAGGGGGAAAGGCCCCAGGGGAACCCACCTGAGAGATGCTTTCATGTGAGACAGGACCAGAAGATGGATGATGCACTTGGGTACAAATGCTGTTTGGTATCCACCTGCTCAGCACCCTTTGCAGTGCCAACTGCCCTGGGATAAATGCATTGAGGGAAGAACAAAGGCATTAAATACCTCCAGGCAGGTACTGGCAGTGTCCCCACCTGGGGTCTCGCATCCTATTCGACTCCTGCCATTGCTATGCCTCCACATCAGCCTCTGGGAACAAATTTTTGGTCAGGCAGGCAGAGGAGTGATGGATGGTAGCAAAGCCAGATGGATGCTGCTCCCAGATGAACAGCTTCCCTGCCTGGATCAAGGGAAAGCTACCTGGTACCCACCGATGGGGGCAGTGAAACATATACCTCGGACCACCGCCATCCCCTTCCACCTCCACACTCCCAAAGTGAACCTTTTATCAACTAACACAACACCCCACTTTCTCCCTTCGCCCATATCAACCCTCAAACTGCTGCTTTAATTACCAGTTTTCCCCAAAGAGCT